>CM062515.1:42482881-43736577 GCA_031439585.1 Pterocarpus macrocarpus
ATAGATATGTTATCCTTGCCATTAATGTGGATTATGGGCTAATCTGGTGGCATTTCTAAGGTATCTTAATTTCGTTAATTTGACCCAGATTTCAAATAAGATGGATTGATCTGGAATTGGAAGGACAAACCTACCTGGTATTGTTTCCTCTAGGATTTGAATGTGGATTTCCCCATTAGTGGCCTCAATTATGCAACTCATTGAAGATTAACCATGGCGTTGAATCTTGTTGATTTGACAACGAGGGACACTGATTGTTGAATTTGCTTTTGTAATTGCTGTCGAAGCTTAATATTATTAGGCTACTATATTTGGCCAGAGGTACATGACCTAGCTTATGCCATTATAAAGATGCATGGCTCCCTTGAATCACCATCACCTGTTACTTTACCGTCACCACTGTAGCAGGAAATGAGATATTTGTATGATATTCTCGAATCTAGCAATCAAAACATACTCTTCTAGCCAAGTCACAGGTATCCTTGTAATAAGATGAACTACTTTTCATGATTAAATGTTGCTACCATCATAATTGCAGCCTGATTATCCTGACTGTATTGTAAAGTTGGAATGCCATATGTGCATATCGTATACTCTGGATTGGGAGAAAGTAGTTAGTTAAATTCCCATTTGCTTGATCTTTAGTTTATATATGTATCCGAAATTTTACTCAAGAGCATGCATTTACTAAGTTTCTCATTGGCTGATTTATTTTTTTTACCCCTTAATTTTCCTGATGTAATGACACCTGTCACTATGTCAGAACTCAGATCCTGTCTTATTATTGGATATATGTAGATTTATCTGAGCATCGAATTTGGCATATTAGTTTAGGGAAACCACTTGGGTCTCCTGGTGGGGTCAGTCAAAAAGATTTCAAAGAGAGAAACTGTAAAAACTTGCATCTTTTACCTTTGCCATATCATCAGTGACACGCCTTAAAGTTCTTAATTCTTATCAGAGGTTTGTTTTCTCCCTGTAACTTATTCTGGTAATCTAGAGTATAATTCTTGCATAAATTATCCTGCAGCTCAAAATGATAGCACCGTAGCAACAATGTTGGTGGGAAACAAGTGTGACTTGGAGAATATTAGGGAGGTAAGCGTAGAGGAGGGCAAAAGTTTTGCAGAAGCAGAAGGCTTGTTCTTCATGGAGACATCTGCACTCGATACTACCAATGTCCAAACAGCTTTTGAGACTGTTATCCGCGAAATCTACAACAATATCAGCCGTAAGGTCCTGAACTCTGATTCGTATAAGGCTGAATTGTCCGTGAATCGAGTAAACCTGGTTAATGGGGCAGGATCAAAGCAACGTCAGCTCAATTTTTCATGTTGTTCTCGATGAGCTTTGCGCTTTCACTTGGATTTCAAAACTTGTTTGGATCTTTCAACGGTAGTTTCTTGTTCTTTACTTAATTTTTTGTTTTTTCTTTTGCCAATTTCCCTAGTTATGATGGCTATTGTTTGCTACCGTTTCTGTTTCCTTTTCCATTATTTTAGGCTCTTGGGCCCCTTACTCCTCCCTTTTCTGGAAGGTAAACGAAACGGCAAATTGTTTACTCTTCCATGAATCTGGTTAGTAGTATGTCCAACTGTCACTTCTTGGCTCTTTTCATAGTTAGTTGTTCATTTCTTAGATATATTCTCCTTTTGTTTTTGTTAAGAACTGTAACGGAAGTTTGATGATAGGATTTATGGAGTCATATGTCTACAAATTTACAAGAATAAGCCAGCTGAGTGAGTTTATTATGCGATTTTATGCCTGGAACGCGTTGTAATAGTTTGTTATACCATTTTGATTGCTGTTCCTCCATTTTCCCTATTTCAAGCAGCTTTAAGAGAGCACCGATGTTTAGGAATTGGTCAACTCCTGACATCCAAGTAAATTATGAATATGATCCGTGGCCCGTGCAGTCCGGTACTCTTATGAGCACTACTAATTAGTAATTAGGGATGTTAATGGGCGGGTAGGGGGATGAATATCCGTTTTTAATACTGGCAGGTAAATGGGTATTCATTGATATTTGTGGGTATTCAATATATTATTACAAATTTTAAAAAATTCTGAAAAATAAAATTAGTGAAGAAATATTTTAATTTCGTAAAATTTTGAAATATTGAATTACTATGATTTGTGAAAACTACAATTATTTTTGTATTCTCATTTACATTGATATCCTATGAATATAAGTCAAAATATTGCTTATTTTATCTAATTATTGTGTGTAGAAGATCTTTTGAATTAAATTAATATGTCAAGTTTCATAATTCAAATATAATAAATACAAACCAACAATGGCGCCGTCTGCAATGTGTTTCGCAGTCTAAGGTGCTTAGTGCATCTTGTGATTGTAGTATATGATGATTGAAATTTGTGAGGTGTATTGATGTACTAATCATATATAATGTATTGTAGTAATATATTAATTTTAAAAAAATTTAAAAATATGATTAAATATATTTTAAAAATTAATTTTTATATATTGACAATGTAAAATTACACTGATAATATAAAATAATTTTACATTATCAGTGTAATATTACACTTACAGATAATGTAAAATTATATTGATAGTATAAAATTATTTTACACTGTCAGTGTAAAATTACATTGACAGAGTAAAATTATATTGATAAAATTTTTTAGATTACAGATAATGTAAAATTATATTGACAGTATAAAATAGTGTAAAATTACATTGACAAAGTAAAATTATTTTGATAAAATTTTTTAGATTATACTGACAGTATAAAATTATTTTATACTGTTAGTATAATTTTACATTGTTAGTGTATGACAATTAATTTTTAAAATATATTTAATCATATTTTTAAATTTTTTTAAAATTAGATATTACTATAGTGTATTATAGGTGACTGATATATCGATACACCTCACAATTTCACCATCAGATTGCAAAATGGGCTATGCTTCTTGACCAACGAGGAGCATTGTAGATGGTGCCACCAATATGCATGTATAAATTCAAACCAATTGTTCTTTAATTTTGAATAATTAATAGCGGTGTTTTTTATATTTTAAATAATAGATTGCTGTTGGTACAAGTATAGTGATTCCTATCCTCATCGTGTTTAGTAAATGGATATTAAAAATACCTGTTTTTGTTACTTGCGGGAAAAAAACTTTTGCCCCATATTTGCCCCATCATGGGTATTATCTATGGGTGTAGATAAAACTGTTATTCCGATCACTTAGGGGTGGCAATGGGTCAGGTTGGGGTAGGTTTTAGCTTAATCCGAATTTGTCTCGCACTCTATTGAATAGGTTTCAACCTGTCCCTACCTTACTTGCTGGTTTTGATATTCAAAACCTGAATCCTACCCTGAAACAACTCACCCCAATCCGTACCGTACTCGTCCCTACCTGCTATTTCTTTCAAATACCTAAAAAATTATTTAAAATTTTTTTTTGGGATGAAGATTATTTTATAATTTAATTTGTACTTATGGTATATTTGGTATGAGGGTAAAAATGAAGTAAAATTTTTTATAGATTAGCTTCATATGAAAAATTAGACATCAAGCTAATTCATGAAATTTCTATTGCTACGTTTACTCTCATACCAAACACACCTTTAGAGTGATATATATATATATATATATATATATATATATTAGGAAGCTGAAATTTTGTTTCAGGAGGAAGTTCAGATTGAACCGTCTCATTATTTTTGAGATGCCAGAGGACATCTAAAGTTTTTTCACTTAATTCTATCTTCCAAGGGTAATTGACCTTATTTTTAACAGAATAAGCATGAAACTAATAAAAAAATATATATTTTGTTTGACCTTATTAAGAAAATCATAAAAATTTCTTGAATATCTTTTTTGTTTTTTCTCTGATAATTTTGAAAAAATCAATTTCTTTGAGGGGTCAAATCCTCAGAGTAAAAATTTTTCCTAAGGGATTCTTTATCTATGATGAACTTAGACATCATAAGGTTCATTCATAGAGAAGTAAGTTGAAGATTGGATTGATTTTTGGTCTTCATCTTCCTTCTGATAGACTGGTCTAGGAAGGTCAGAAGACATATCCAACCCACGAAGTTGGATATTTGGGATTTCAGTTTGTGAGGTAGTAAAAAAGGACTTTCTAGACATAGTCGAAGCAGCTGTCTTAAAATCCTCAGATACCTTAGACCTAGAAGAAGTTCCAAAATGGAAAGAGTTTCTTCTATCAAAGAATAACTCAACTTTTTCAGTATCGCCTAATATCCTGGAAGTCAGGAGTAAGCTTAGGTTTGGCTGGAAACAACTCTGTCGAGTGTCCATTTTTGAGGAAAATTTATCTCATTCCATTGAATAGCCTTTGACACAGTGACCTTGGCTTTAATTGTGTTAGTGAGGAATAGAGTGGTTTCACCGCTTTGTTTTGGTTTGAGAGCCTTATAGATTATGGAGTTCATGACCTTATGTTGGACCCTATAAGTTAAGTTTATGGGAACAGATCCCGTCTTTATGTCAAGTCCGGATATCAAAAGGTTGAGAGTTAGTACATCAATGATATTTCTATCACTAAGACTAACAGTAAGATCTAGGAAACTATTAAAGTAAATAGGCCCAGTACAGATACTAGTTTCAATAGTTCCAATAAGAGAATCATGAAACTGATTATGTCTAGCATCACGGAGGCAGATTAGAACAGAGGTGTTCAATCTTAATCTGACGGTGGGTTTGAAGGAGACTTGAACGCACCCTATGTGAAGAAAATTAAATTCTTCTTTGTGTTTTCTGATTGATTTGTTTGAAAGAAGTTGAAAAGTTTTTTCTATTTCGTCCAAGGGGATGACTTCTTTTACAGTTTTGACTATGTAATCAGATTTGGAGAAAAAAGTTTTCTTTTCAGTTTTGTAAATTTGAGTTTCAGGGATCCTGGGTATCTCCCAAGTTCCTAGATCTTCATTGTTTATATCCTCAAATCGGATTTCCTCTTTGAAGATGTTATTTGTTTTATTTTTTGTTTGATGATCATTTTCATGATCATTTGAGGAGGAAGAAGATGAACCAGTAGAAAAAACGACGAGAAAGGGAGCGAAAAAACATTAAATTTTTAAATCCCCTACTGATACCAGCTCCTTTAGGTCTAGTAAAGAATCATGATAAGGTTTAACAAAATAATTTATCTGCTGAATTAAGTATTGGTATTCTCTTTCTGTTAATAATTTTATTTAATCCTATTTTAAAGCAACTTTCAAATAGTTCTTTTAAATCCCAGCCACTGGCTTACTGCCCTTAACCATTACGGGACTTACTGCATGCTTTCAGATTACCAAGAACTATTAAAGTTTCTTTTCCAACCAAAATAGGGAGTGGATCAGCATTAAGAATATCAGTACAGAGTTCATCCAGATAAAATAATAATTAAATCAAATCATAATCCTCTACTTCCCCCTCAGGCTCTAATACCAGAGACCCGGGGTGGCCGGAAGGGTGGAAGAGATCACAGGGATAGTGAAGAGGGGAGGAGGTGGACTCCTATTCACATAATATGCAAATGCAATGCAGATAAACTAAATTACAGAAAATAAAAGAAAGCCAGAGCGCGGTAGTCCGTCGGGACTAGCTGAGGGAGAAAGAGATATGCAAAAATAAAAGATAAATTTTATTTCATAAAGAAAGCTTACAGAAGTATCTCAGAGCACTCCTACAAACTCTCTGTTAAGTGTTTGATATCGGTTGTAAAAGGATGCCTTACAATTGAGACGGGCAGTCCTTTTATAGATACAGGATTGACTGTTACAACAGTACAGGTTACATGACCGGACTAATGTCTACAGTACAGGTTACATAATCGAAACTATTACAACAGTGACAAGTTTGTCCTGACGCCTTAGGAGCATCTGTAAGCAAAGAATCTTTTGCTCAAAACTTGAAGGATATCCTAAAGCTACTTCAAACAGATGAAGCTGAGTCATCAGCCAAGCAAAATTTACCGTCGTCATCCTCCTCATCAGCATCATCATCAAGATTTTACCAGAATGAAGATGACTATTTCGGAATTGATCTGGGTAAAGACTGTTGATTTAGCAACCAACAATTTGGCCTGGTCAGGAGGAATCTCCTTTTCTCAAATGGCCAACAAAAGGAATATGCTTTTGCAGATAAAGCAATGTGCCCCTGTCACCTTTAAGTCACCTTAGGCGTCAGGACAAACTTTTCACTGTTGTAATAGTTTCGGTTATGTAACCTGTACTATAGACATTAGTCCGGTCATGTAATCTGTACTGTTGTAATAGTCAATCTTGTATCTATAAAAGGACTACTCGTCTCAGTTGTAAAGCATCCTTTTACAACCAATATCAAACACTTAGCAGAGAGTTTGTAGGAGTGCTCTGAGATACTTCTATAAGCTTTCTTTATGAAATAAAATTTATCTTTTATTTCTGCATATCTCTTTCTCCCTCAGCCAGTCCTGATGGACTACCACGCTTTGGCTTTCTTTTATTTTCTGTAATTTAGTTTATCTGCATTGCATTTGCATATCATGTGAATAGGAGTCTGCCTCTTCCCCTCTTCACTACCCCTGTGATCTCTTCCACCCTTTCGGCCACACCGAATCTCTGGTGTCAGAGCCTGAGGGGGAAGTAGGGGATTATGATTTGATTTAATTATTGTTTTATCTGGATGAACTCTGTTCTGATATTCTTAATGCTGATCCACTCCCTATTTTGGTTGGAAAAGAAACTTTAATAGTTCTTGGTAATCTGGAAGCATGCAGTAAGTCCAATAATGGTTAAGGGCGGTAAGCCAGTGGCTGGAATTTAAAAGAACTATTTGAAAGTTACTTTAAAATAGGATTAAATAAAATTATCAGTAGAAAGAGAATACCAATACTTAGTTCAGCAGATAAAATATTTTATTAAACTTTATCATGATTCTTTACTGAACCTAAAGGAATTGGTATCAGTAGGGGATTTAAAAATTTAATATTTTTTCGCTCCCTTTCTTGTCATTTTTTTACTGGTTCTTCATCTTCTTCCTCCTCAAATGATCATGAAAATGATCATCAAATAAAAAACAAAACAAACATCTTCAAAGAGGAAATCTGATTTGAGGATATAAACGATGAGGATCTAGGAACCTGGGAAATGCCCAGGATCCCTGAAACTCAAATTTACAAAACTGAAAAGAAAATTTTTTTCTCCAAATCTGATTACATAGTCAGAACTGTAGAAGAAGTTGTCCCCTTGGACGAAATAGAAAAATTTTTTCAACTTCTTTCAAACAAATCAATCAGAATACACAAAGAAGAATTTAATTTTCTTCACATAAGGTGCGTTCAAGCATCCCTCAAACCCATCATGAGATTAGGATTGAACACCTCTGTTCTAATCTGCCTCCGTGATGCTAGACATAATCATTTTTATGATTCTCTTATTGGAACTGTTGAAACTAGTATCTGTGTTGGGCCTATTTACTTTAATAGTTTCCTAGATCTTACTGTTAGTCTTAGTGATAGAAATATCATTGATGTACTAACTCTCAAACTTTTGATATCCGGACTTGACATGAAGACCGGATCTGTTCTCATAAACTTAACTTATAGGGTCCAATATAAGGTCATGAACTCCATGATCTCTAGGGCTCTCAAACCAAAACAAAGCAGTGAAACCACTCTGTTCCTCACTGACACAACTAAGGCCAAGGTCACTGTGCTAAAGGCTATTCAATGCAATGAAATAAATTTTCCTCAAAAATGAACACTCGACAGAGTTGTTCCAGCCAAACCTAAGCCTACTCCTGACTTCCAAGATATTAGGCAATATGATACTGGAAAAGTTGAGTTATTCTTTGATAGAAGAAACATTTTCCATTTTGGAACTTCTTCTAGGTCTGAGGTATCTGAGGATTTTAAGACAGCTGCTTGGGCTATGTCTAGAAAGTCCTTTTCTACTACCTCGAAACTGAAATCCCAAATATCCGACTTCGTGGATTGGATATGTCTTCTGACCTTCCTAGACCAGTCTATCAGAAGGAAGACGAAGACCAATCCAATCTCCAACTTACTCCTTTATGAATGAACCTTATGATGTCTGAGTTCACCATAGATAAAGAATCCCTTAGGAAAAACTTTTACTCTGAGGATTTGAACCCTCAAAGGAATTGGTTTTTTCAAAATTATCAGGGAAAAAATAGAAAAGATATTCAAAAATTTTTTTATGATTTTCTTAACAGGGTCAAATAAAATATATTTTTCTTTGACTGGTTTCATGCTTATTCTGTTAAAAATAAGTTCAATTACCCTTGGAAAACAGAATTAAGTGAAAACACTTTAGATGTCCTCTAGCATCTCAAAAATAATGAGACGGTTCAATCTGAACTTCCTCTTGAAATAAAATTTCAGCTTCCTAACATTAAGGATGCTGATGGCAAACCTATCATAGCGTCACCTTTCAAATTCAGAAAGGATGATGAGCCTCTAAATCCAAGAGACATCAAAAGTCTCATGGAACAGTCCAACTATACAAACAAGTATCTTTAAACTTTGGGTCCAAAACTTCTTGGAAAAACTGTCAAAATTAAAGAGGAACCTTCTTTCTCAAAAATTGTTTCTGAAAAACAAGAAGTTAAACCTCTTTTCAAGCCATTCAAAGCTAGTAAGGCACTTAGTCTTCAACCGAAACTGTTTCTTCTTAAGAAGAATTTTTAAACAAAATTAATGAGAAGCTCAAACTTTTGGAAATCGTTGTTCCTGATACTCCACTTCAAGAAACTTCTAGATCAAGGTTCATTAGTGCTCTTGAAAAAATAACTGAGTTTTCTGAAAATTCTGAAGGTCAAAAAATTAAGCAAGTTACTTCTCAAAACTGGAAAAAACCTTCAAAACTTTACTACCAATGCGCTACTCCTTCTGATTTATTACTTGAAGAGAAATATTTAAGTATTAAGTCCTTTAACGCAAATAACATCTATGAGTGGAACATAGATGGTCAAACTGAATATCAAATTATGAATACTCTGCAATATATGACCATGGTTGCAACTGCGTATTCTACAAACCTCAATTATTCGGAGGAAACAATTGTTGAAATTTTGGTTGTTGGTTTTTCTGGTCAATTAAAAGGTTAGTGGGATAATTATCTTATTAATTTTAAAAAATCAAAAATTAATTATGCAATTAAAACTAAACCAGATGAAACTCCAATCACCAACAATGGAGAACCTATCCCTGATGCTGTCAACACTTTAATCTTCAGAATTGTTCAGCACTTCATTGGCGATCCGACCCTTTGGAAGGATAGGTTAGCTGAATTATTGTCCAATCTCAAGTGTAAAACACTTGGAAACTTTCGTTGGTATAGGGATACTTTTTGTACCAGAGTTTTCACTAGAGAAGATAGTCAACAACCTTTCTGGAAAGAAAAGTTTTTGGCCAGTCTTCTAAAATCACTTGGAGATAAGGTTAGGGAGAAAATTCGTAACCAGTCTCCTGACGGAAACATACATTATGAGCAGTTAACTTATGGTCAACTTATTGCTTATATCCAAAAAATAGCCTTAAAAATCTACCAAGATGATAAGATTCAAAATCAATTGGCTAAAGAAAAAACCCAAAACAGAAGGGAAATTGGTACTTTTTGCGAACAATTCGGTTTGCCTTGCCCAAAAAAAGGGGTCTAAGCCCAAAGATAAACATAAGCCTTCTCCTAGGCCCAAATCAGCCAAAAGGGTTAAACCTCCACTAAGGAAACCCAAAACTTACTCACAACCAAACTTCACTAACAAACCTATCACATGTTTCAAATGTGGTAAAGCTGGCCACATAGCCAGAAATTGTAGGCTTAAAGAAAAAATAAAGGCTCTAAGCCTTGAGCCCAACATCGAGGAACAGATCAATAAACTCCTCACTGAAACTTCTGAAGAGGAACATGAAATGTCCTCTGATGAATCTATTGTGCCAGATGATAATGAAGTAATATCTTCTGAAGATACTATTGAAGAATCATCTATAAACGTTCTGACCAAAGAACAAGAGCTTCTTTTTGAAGCCATATTCCTGATCCGATGAAAAAAGGATCTATCTCAACAAACTGAAAAATACTTTAGAAGCCAGTTCTTCTAAAGTCAAACCTTCAATCCAAACTAATAAATTTAGTCTCAGTGAAACTCTCAAAAAAATTGAGAAAAAAATCTGTTAAACCAGTTACTATTCATGATCTTCAGCACGAGATTCAGAATCTCAAGGTTGAAGTTAAAACTCTTAGAGAACAACAAGATTCTCAGTAGGAAATCATTGATGCCCTGTTAAACAATCAAAAAATTGATGCTATCTCTGATGATAACAACTCTCAAAATCCTCCAAATAATGATGAATTTTTTGGATTAATTAACATGTTAAAAATTCAGAAATTTTACATCAACATCAAAATAAAAATAAAAGATTTTGTTCTTGAAACTGTTGGGTTGTTCGATACTGGTGTAGATTCGAATTGCATACAAGAAAGTCTTATTCCAACAAAATATTTTGAGAAAACTTTTGACCAATTAAGCACTGCTAGTGGTTCAAAACTCAAAATTAATTTCAAACTTTCTGAGACGATGATTGAAAATCAGAACCTTAGATTAAAAACCTCATTTTTATTGGTGAAAAATCTTAGTAATGCGGTGTTCTTAGGAACACCCTTTATTAGGTCTCTTTTCCCATTAAATATCACCAATGAAGGTATTTTTACTAAATATCTAGGTGAGATAATCAGTTTTCCTTTTTTAAGAAAATCGATTTCAAAGAAGCTTAATTTGATTCAAACTAAGCAAAATCAGGTCAATTTTTTAAAAGAAGAAATCTCTTTTAAGAATATTGAATCCTAACTTTTCAAACCAGATGTTCAAAAGAAGGTCCAAAATCTTCTCAAACATATTCAAACTTCAATCTGTTCTGATCTTCCTACTGCCTTCTGGCAAAGGAAAAAACATGTCATTAGTCTTCCTTATGAAAAGGATTTCCATGAATGACAAATTCCAACAAAAGTTAGACCAATACAGATGAATGAAGAACTCCTCATTTACTGTAGAAAGGAGATCGATGATCTTCTTCACAAAGGTCTAATCCGAAAAAGCAAGAGTCCATAGTCTTGTTCTGCTTTTTATGTCAATAAACATGCGGAAATTGAACGTTGTACTCCAAGGCTTGTGATAAATTATAAGCCTTTAAACAAAGCACTTCAATGGATCAGATATCCAATTCCAAACAAAAAAGATTTTCTGAATCGCTTGCATTCAGCAAAAATATTTTCAAAATTTGACATAAAATCTGGATTTTGGTAAATCCAAATTCAAGAAAGTGATCGCTACAAAACAGCTTTCACCGTTCCTTTTGGGCAATATGAATGGAACGTAATGCCTTTTGGATTCAAAAATGCCCCTTCTGAGTTTCAAAAAATCATGAATGATATTTTTGATTCTTATTCAAACTTTATCATCGTCTACATAGATGATGTTCTAATTTTTTCTCAATCAATTGATCAACACTTCAAACATATTCATATTTTTGCGAACATAATCAGACGAAATGGCCTTGCTATTTCTAAAACAAACATTGTTCTTTTTCAAACAAAAATCAGATTTCTTGGACATAATATCTTTCAAGGTACTATTGTCCCAATTGATCGAGCAATCCGTTTTGCGGATAATTTTCCCAATCAAATTATTGATAAAACCCAATTACAAAGATTTTTAAGCTGTTTGAATTATGTCTCAGACTTCTTTCCTCAGCTTAATAATCTTATCAAACCTCTCCATGATCATCTTAAAAAGGTTCCTCCCCCTTGGACAGACGTTCATACAAACATTGTCAAACAGGTTAAAGATCAAGTTAAAACTCTTCCTTGTCTTTACCTACAAACCCCCAAGCCTTCAAAATTGTTGAGACAGATGCATTTGACTTAGGTTTTGGCGGCATTTTAAAACAAAAACTAAATGATAGAGAGCATGTCATTGCATACATTTCAAAACATTGGAATATTGCTCAACAAAGTATTCTACAATTAAAAAAGAAGTTTTAGCAATTGTTCTCTACATTTCAAAATTTTAATCTGATTTACTGAATCAAAGATTTTTGGTTCGCGTGGATTGTAAATCAGCAAAAGACATTTTGCAAAAAGATGTTAAAAACCTTGCATCAAAACAAATTTTTGCAAGATGGCAAGCTATTTTAAGTGTTTTTTATTTTGATATCGAGTATCTCAAACACTGTGGTAGTTGTAGGTGGAGGCGGCGTAGCTGGCAAATTGCTCATTGTGGAAGGCAAGGAAGCAGATACCGAGGAATTTGATACTTCTTGGATCAGTCCTCAAAAGGTTAAAGAATGGTTCAAGAAGAATCCCAAACTACTTTCGGCCTTTGAAAGGCCAACAGTGTTTGAAAAAGATCAATCTATATATATATATATATATATGGTAGATTTGCCTTGCACTCGAATCCGACCCTGTATCCAAACCCCTCTCGCTGCGAAGTGGGATGGGTGCCTGTGAATTGAGTTGTAATTGCCACTCTTACTTTCACTAGTGCAAGAACCAAATGTAATAAGAGGGTATTATATTCAAGGATTCAGATATATAAAATTGCTTAAAAAAATATAATTTATGTCATGTAAAATATAATTTGTGTCTACTATGACCTTTTGATTGGCTTGATGAAAGAGCTTCCGTACTAAAATGTATTAATCAAGTATCTAACACAACACGCTCTAACTAAAATATACTATTTGTTTATCGGTTTTGTCTAATTTATTCTGCCCCATGTCTTGGAGCTTCTAATGGTTTGGTCAAATAATTGCCAAATGATCCCTGCAACTATTAAAAAAATTGGCTTTTATGTTTTTTACTTGTAGTAAAGCCCCTCCTTCTATTACTCACAATGCTTTGTTCTCTGGCCACAATTTGTTGTCCAAAATTTAAGGAATGGACAACCCAACACGGCTTACTAGATTTCTTTTGACTGATTTCTTTTTGACTTTCTCTTCGTGATTGAAATTGGTTTTTCTTTTATTGAATATGTAATTTGTTTTAAACAATTTGTTTGTAAAAATCTCAAGCCATGAAAAGAAGTAAAGATGATTCAGATACAAAAACTAAGATCAAACTGGAACAATCAATTTCAAGGAAATAGATGTTGCAGGGTAGGAAACTAAGTCTGGGAAACGAGAGACAATTGAAGACTGTTGTGTTAGGAAAAATTTGTGGCTTTGATGCAAAGAAAATGAAAACAACTGAAGAACGGTTACAGGAAAAGTTTTAGGGGCAGTAAGGCCCTCGCAATCGGGGCCGAGGACAGTGAAAAGGATGCTCGAGGTAGTGAGGTAGTTGTAGGTGGAGGCGGCGTAGCTGGCAAATTGCTCATTGTGGAAGGCAAGGAAGTAGATACCGAGGAAGACGATGCGGGTTGCCAAAGAGGTCACGTGAAAGTGTTGAACTTGGCAAGTGACCTCGCTGCTAGAACATTTCTATCGATGGTGTCCTCCATTGAAGGTTTGAGTGAAGCTTGAAGATTTTTATTTTTAGTTTTTAAACTTTGCTTTTTGTGTATTTGGTGATGAAGGAGATGTGGCGATGAAAGGTGGCAGAAAACCAACCACACCAAACGCCTCACACTCCTGATCGCAAGTATCCCATCCCAAAATGAGAGGAGGGCTAACTTGCAAACCTAAAGACTATGGGCACCTCATGACAATTTCTAAACAAAAGAACACGGGATAAATGTCAATCTTCTAATCTTCATTAATCCAAATCTAATGGCTAAAACACCCAGACCATTAGAAGCTCAAGACATGCGGCGGACTATATTAGATAGCACCTTGTTTATCTAGTAGTTTCACACTGAAGTTTGACTACCGTTAATTACTCAAACATCAGGGCCTATTTGGTATGCCTGATAGTATAAGTCCTGATAAAATAAGAGTTGATAGTATAAAATTTGATTATATAAGGTCTGATAAAATTTAATACTCTACAGTGTTTAATATATCACTGTATAAGATATTGTATTATATATAATATAATCAGAAAAAGAGATTATAATAAATATAATTTTTGAATATTAAATTTAAAATTTAAAAATTAATATAATTGTTTAAATATTTATTACAATTATTTTAGCTATTTTTTATTATATATAAATATAATTTTATATTAAAATTTATTTATTTATTTTTAATATTTTTTCATAATATAAAAAATATGAGTGAGAGAGAGAGAGAGAGAGAGAGAGAGAGAGAAATAATAAGGGAGTTTTTATATATTAAAATTCAAGTAAGTCTAATATTATATTCTTATATTTGGTTATATTTTTTATTATATATAATTAAATTTATATTAAATATTATTTATATATTTTATTAATAAATTTTTATTTTTATATTAGTTTGAATAGTTATTTTATAATTATTATTTTTTAAAAATATTTATTTATTATTAAATTTTTTATTAAATAATATTATTTTTTATTTATATGGTTTTTATTTTTTATTATTTATTTAATAATTATTTTTATTTTAATAAAATATATTAAAAATAAAAAAAGTGAAAGAACCCTTATACATCAAAAGCTAATCAAACCTAATATGGCCTCCATAGGCTAGATTAAGTTATCTATCATTTTGACGTATAAGGGAGGTTTGATGGATAAGTTTATACAATACGTTGACTGTACCAAACAACGGATAAGGTCATAACATATTGTATTACCTTATTCTATCATGCCTAATATACCATGCCAACACACACAAACACCAAGTAGGCAATAATGGGTTGAGTAGTTAGCCAGTTACACAATTGAAGTATTTTGTAAGAAAGATATAAACTATAGAATTCATATAGAAATAAAGCAATGCTTTGAGTGTTATTTATCATAAAAAAAAGGTGCTGCTCAAGATTACAAAAAAAAAAAAAAAAGACAATTACTGCACAATTATAAGATTAGTGGTATTGTTATGAAACTAAATTTTTGGCTCAGTCTCAAATTTCCCCCTTCCTTTCTTTCCCCTTTATCTTGTTTCTCCTTCACATGTACAACAAGAGTCATTTAGGAAAGGTTTTGTAACATTCCCACTTTCGTAAACAGAACATAATAGAAATTTTAAATTATTTCCCTTAGACAGTATGAGAATTTCTCAAGCAGTGTTATACCATAACGATCTTCACACTCAGAATTATAGGGTAGTGTAACACTGTCGTTGAAAATATAGCACTGCCATAAGTTAAAAATTAGGAAATGACAAAAGTGTCCATGTAAATTTTTGTTAATTGTGGTGATGCCCAGAATTTTTGGAAATTATATTTTCACCCCAAAGACTTATTCTCACGATAATCCTAGAACTTTTCATGAAATAACCTTTATGTCCCCACATCTGTAGAATTAGCCGAATAGGATTTTAAATAGAGCAAAATCACGTGGTGGAACCGTAGAAGTTTAAATCTCTACCGATTGGGCCATGGAGGTAGTCGGGTGTGAAATGACATGGGGTGCCCCTGGACTTGCTCAAAATCATGAAAATACCATTAGTTACAGAAAACAGAAAACAAAAGGCCCTAAATTTACAAAATATTTAAATTACACCGTTAATTAATTTATTCGATTTTATTGAGTTTGTAAAGTTAATTAAAAGTTAATTAGAGGTTAATTAGGAGCTGATTAGAAGTTAATTAGAGAGATTAGGATTAAGAAGAATAAAAATAGAAACATATAAAACCTCACAAAATCCTTCAAAGTCGTTCTACCAATTTGAAGGAAATCGGTAGAATTTCGGTATTTTAAACTGTCAGAACCGGATCAATAGAAATTATATTATGAGAACCCTAGGATGGATGGCCAAGATTTAGCCAACTCACCCATGCATGTGGCGCAACTAATCAGCCCAAAAGTGGGCAGCTATAGTAAATTGAAAGATGAGAAGGAATCCATCAATCATATGAAACTTGCTTCAAAAGCTTGTGACTTATTTCCCTCCTTCTCCCTCAACCCATTCAGCCATCTAAAAGGGCAGACCCCTCATTATTCTCTTCCATCTCATCTTATCTTCACTTCTTCTCCATCAACTCTTCAAGCTTCATCAAGGATTCCTTCAATTCAAGACACTAATTCAACAAGATTCCACCTTAGAGAGGTAGGAATTTCAACTTTCTCCTTCTTTTCTTTGATTTGGGCTGTCTAGAGTCCCTTATTTATCCATGATTCTGATGTTGTGAGGGGTGGAGATGATGAATTAAGGTTGGTTTAAGGTGTATATATGAGTTTGAATTGAAGATTAGATTGATTGATTTAAGGAAAACATGAATTCAAGAAGAATTCAAGAAGTTGTAGGGTTTTCCCCTTGACGGTCAGTACAGCGGAGTGTACGACTCTGCCTACAGCCATTTAAATTTGATGAATTTATTTTTATATGAAACTAGACATTCAAGGCTTTCCATACATATAAAATATAAGGCCATTTGTATAGAGATAGTTATGAATTTTTGAAGTTTGACCTAGAAATCTGGATTCTCATCTGGGCAATATGAGTTGAGAAGGGTGTTACTCGCTCTATACAACTCTAAATTGAGTGAAACTAATGTTGTTTGAAAGCTAACATATAAAGGAATATCTCATAAAAATTTCAGATTTAGATTCTTTGCCAATTATTCCCAGCACATCAATGAAGTTACCTTAAGTTCAAACTGGGCTAGAACAGGGTAGTCCGATAAGGTCAAGTTATAGGACTTATATCTCAAAATATACTGATGCAAATGATATGAAACTTATTTCAATTGAAATCTTGTTCTGTTAGCTTTAATTTGATGTAAATTTTGTTTGATTTCACCTAGTTTCCTATTTTTAGTGAGTTTTTACTTTTAAGAGTGCAATTCTGGCTAGTTGTACGGCAAACAGAAGTAAACTTTGAATAACTTGAGCTACATAAATCAAAATGAGATAGGACTAAAAGGATTGAAAACTAAACACATATAACTATAACATATTCAAAATATAGGTCCAACTGAATTGAATAGAAATTATGGTGAATTTTACAAAATTGGGCAGAATTGAGTAGAATGAGCAGAAAACCTAAGTTATGTATTTATGTTGACATGTTATATGATTGATATTATTGTTATAAAACTTGATACTCTATGTTGGTTTTATTGCTTGATTGATCCTTTTGGTAGTCTGGCACTATTCATGAGGGAGCGGACTCGATTCATTATGTTGCCGAATTTTCGGTAGGAATTTATGAAAACTTATGCTATGGGTAATTACACTTTGGATATATTTACATTTATATATCATGTTCATGTATGTCATGCATGCAAGTATAATTAGAATGTGATATAAAAAGTAAGGTGTGAGACATATCCATGAATGTGCAAAGCATCTGCATGCATGATAAGATATAGAAAGGAAAAGATAATAAAAACTTACAAGAGGGACGTACTAAGCAACCACGTGAGGCATGGCATAGACCCGGCTAATGTGGGCCAGAGCGGTACTGTCTAAGACTTGGGCCAGCCTCGACCAGATTTAAGGGGAATAGACTGGTGTGAGGATCGGGAAAACTAAACCCGTCACTCATGTATAGGTACGAGCTTGGACCTGAAAAGCAAGCTATTGCCCAGGGGTGAGAGAGGCTATTCACCTCCGGGGGACCAAGTACAGAAAAGCAAGATTAAGTTGCAAGTTAAAGAAAGAGACGAATTAAGCCAAGTGCACTTGCATATAATCAAGTACAAGTATTTATATGTGCATCTCTAATTATCTCATTATGTCATGATGTTATTATGATTCTTACTGAAATATATTACACTATTCGTGTTTCTATGTCTATCATATAATATGCCAAGTGGTTATTAAAATATAACCCGCTTCAAGAAAGATGTTTTCAACTTAAAATTGAACCACTGCTTGCGTATATGTACTCACATTTTTAAAAGAAACCGAAGCGGCTGGAATGTTTATGATGTAACGCCCGAAAAATTTTAATCGTTTTTAATCGAAGTGTTCGGTTTTTTAGCAGATAATTGTGATTAATTAGGATTCGATTTAGTATTCACTTAAAACTAAGTGTGATATAAGATGATTATTTATAGTGAAATTAGATTTGAACCATAGAAAACTTCATAGGATTCTTCTAAAACCGGTTTGCTGATTTAAGAGAAATCAGTAAGATCTTGGTATTTTAAATTGTTGGAACCGGACCAATAGAAATTTTTCTATGAATGTCCTAGGATCAACGACTAGGATTTAGCCAAACTACCCCTTCATGTGGCGCCTTGATCAGCCATTGAGAGAGGGAAGCTAAGCAAAATTGGATGATAAAGTGAAGTCCACCAATCACATGAGTCTTGCTTCCAAAAATCTTCACCTTTTCTTTCTTTCCTTCTTGTCATTTTTGGCCACCCAAAGCTGCTGAAGCTCATCTCTTTTCTCTTCTCATTCTTATTTCACTCCATTTTCATCCCTTCTTCAAGTCTCATCATAAGTTGCTTCCATCAAAGCCACTAAATCAACTCAAATTCAACTAGACACGATAGGAAATCCTACTTCCCTTCTTACTTTCTTTGGTTTGGAGTTGCATGGGGGTCATGTATAAGCTATGATATTGATGTTATGTAGAGTGATGATGATGTTTTATGGCTGATTGTGCATGTGTGTTATTATTGGAAATAGAATTGGTATGAAAGAACTTGAAGAAAGGAGAAAACTCAAGAAGCTAGTAGGGTTTTTCCTTGGTGATCCGTACGGCGGAGTGTATGGCTCCGCCTACAGTCGTTCAAACTCCATGAATCTAATTTTATGTGAAACTAGACATCTAGGGCTTTCCGTACATATATCATATAAGATCATTGGATTATTATTGAGAGAGATATGAATTTTTGAAGTTTGACCTAGAAATCAGGACTTTCATTCGGGCAGTATGAATTGAGAAGGGTGTAACTCACCCTATACAACTCCAAATTAAGTGAAACAAATTTTGTTAGAAAGCTTACACATATGAGAATATCCTATAAAGAAATTCCGAGTTTGTTACAATCCCATTGTTTCCTAGTAAGTCGAGAAAATTGCCCTATGTCCAAACCAGGCCAAAATAAGGTAGTTCAGGAAGGTCGAGTTTCAGGGCTTATATCTCAAAATGTACTCATTAAAATGATATGCAACTTGCTTCATTTGAAAGCTTACCCTATTAGCTTTATAGAGATATAAATTTCGTATGATTCCACCCAAATTTCTATTTTTGGTGAACTTTCTCTTATAAGAGTGTAATTCGGGCTAGAGGCATGTGTGAAAACTAGATCAAGTTTAATCCGTGTCGGAACTCGAGAAATAGTAAACCTAAGTTGAACTCGGAGATGTTGAACTCGAAAATCTAGCAGACAGAGAGCTAGGTCCGGTATACTTTAGGTTGACCTCGGAACTTAGCAGACAGAGGACTAAATTGGGAATATTTAAGGTTGAACTCTTAAGGATGAACTTGGAAGGGTGACTTAACGTTGAACTCGGGACTTAGTAAATAGCAAGCTTGATCAGGTATAATTAATGTCGGAACTCAAGAACGAGCAAATAGGAAACTAGTTAAAGTCGTAAATCAGAAATTAGGGAAGACGTGGTATGATTAATATCGGAATTCGAGAATTAGGAAAACATCCATAAGAGTCTTGGAGGACCAATTATGGATTAAAGTCGGAAGTCGGGAATTAAGATATTGAATACATGATGACGGAAGTCGAGAACCAAGACATGAACTTATAACTCCGGAAGTTGAAGCAGATATGACATCGGAAGTCGGAAGTCGGTTATGAACTCAAACTCGGGAACATCAGTAAAAGTTAAAAAGCTTGCGAAATGTAACACACTAATAAACCCATACTACGCTTAAGCCGTATTACGGCGTTTTATTAGTTGTTACTTATACTCGTGGAAAACTAAACTTCATTTGAAATTAAGTTACGCGAAAAATACGGTAAGATTTTTTTTTTTTGAAATATATCGTCGCTTTGCAGCGTTTTGGAAAGTAAAGTCTTGAGCGAGAAGACAGATAGAGATAGAGCGTGTCGTATAAAATACATACCCGAAAATCATAAAACATATGAAAGGTAAACAAATAATAATTCCCAAATACATTGTATTAAATAACTAACCATTACATTCATATGGGTTCATAATATATATACATACATATCAGCATTACATCAAAGGGGGCTTATGGTCGTGCCATGATCGAAATACTAGATACAAATTTAGGTTGACATCGTTCGTCACAAAAAGGAACGTATGAAGATGCAGAGCTATGGCAACTACAAGTCCACATCAGCATTGTCTGACATCCTACATCATACGCCCGCTCACAGTATGCGGTATCCATGCTCCACTCCATCGGATGCGCCATTGAGATCTGGTGACGATACAGAAGAATAACTAGGGTGAGAAATGAAATTTCTCAGTAGGACTCGAACCCGACACGAAAGTGTCATCGTCCCAGCTACTTCGGTTTTATTAATGAAAATAGTGAGCATTCATAAGGTTCTGTTCTTAGGTTTTTGAAAACATGAATATCCGAAGCGGATTCAATTTTAACATACTCTTTAATCATTTATATCATAACATACACGGGCACAAGTATAATTACATAAAACATGCATGGCTATGCTATAAGCTTCTCTTAACCTCTTCCCTTCAAGGGTTTTGACCGAAGTCCCTTTTCTTTTTTTAACTTGACTTTATCTTTTCACCCACTAAACATAAGTGGTAATGAGCTCATACCGTGGCCGTCGCCACCATAGAATTTCGGTACTTATATTAGTTGGGTCATGCCATGCCTCATGTAAGACCTATCCCCTATACTCACACTAGCTGGGTCATGCCATGCCTCATGTGAGTCGTGAGTGAGGGGAGCTTACTTTGGGTCCTTCCCTTTTGAAGGATCACACCCTTAGTTTAATCTCTTCTTATTAAAGCTTATGATACAAAATTATTTTAATTCTTTTCCACATTTAGGCGTTACATATCGCCGTTCCCAAATGTGGTTCCTTTATCGTTTATTATTAGGCATCATATCATCAATATATCATATTCATATTATCATCATGATCATCATCATATCATGGTCATAATCATCATCATCATAGCATATCATCATCATTATGATCATCATCATATCATGTCATAATTCATCATCATCATATCATATCATAATCATCATCATCATATCAACGTCATCATATGGATACATAGAGGCATACCTATCACATAAAGTCTTATGAGCTTGACTTAGTAAATTTGGTGCAAGCTTTTAATTGAGGTTGCCTCTTGTAGAAATTCTTTTATTAGGCATAGGGCCAATTTAATCCATTATCCTTTTTGAAACCTTTAAGTTGAATTATGAGGGTTTTTCCAATGCTTAGTGTAAAGGTCTTAATGTCTTAAAGCTTATTTCCCATTATTCTTTAACTTTCACCACAACTAGTTTTACTTTTACAGTGGGACAGTAACTTTAAAAATTTACCATAATTTCATCTTTTACTCTTTTGCTTCAAATTTTTGTGTGACTATACTTCTCTGAGTCTATTTTTAAACAAAATAAGCCCCACTCAAAAATTCATTTTGTAGCTTGAGTTATGCACATTTTATTCTGACTGTTCAGACTTGAAAGTTCAACTTGGGTTAGTGGCTTGTCCACTTCACTGGGAGTTCTTCACATGGAATCTGACAAAACTGTTTTATGGGGGTGTTCCTTTATGTCTTAGCTTTCTAACAAACTTGGTTCCACTCAAAAATGTTCTGTATAACTTGAGTTATGTGCATTTTATTACATACTGCCCGAACAGAAATTCATCCGGGAACAGCCAACTTTGAAAAATCATATCTCCCTCATTTTAAATTCAAATTTCACGAATTTTATATGTGTGGAAAGTTCTTTGAGTCTACTTTCACAGAAAATTGGTTTCATTACATTTCGAGTTTTGTAGAACGAGTTATACAGTGCGCATTACAGACTGCCAGAATTCCAATTTAACTAGTTTTCATGTTTTACATATCAAACTTGTGGAGATGTTGCTATACCACTTCAAATCACCATTTTTATGTTTTATCTCATCATCATATTCAAAGTTTTAGTCACCAAATCAGTATTTTAAACCAAAATAAAGCAAGATACATAAAACCATCATGCCACATATTTTCACTTCAAGACAACATTTTTCAACAAGACAAGAAAAACTCATAGAGCAAGAAATGGTAATGAGACCTTAAATCAAGTCCTAAAACCACCTAGCTATGAAGAGCTTAGGAGTTCTAGAGCTTGAAAAATACATGAAAAAGAAGAGTTAGAGTCATTACCAAAGAGAGTTTTCTTGAAGGATTTTGAAGGTAGAGAAAGTTGGAGAGAGTCTTCCTACTTGAAGGCTTGAAAATGGGGTTTGTGTATGAGTGATTTTGTTTCTCCAAAGACCAAAAATGGTGGTTCTTGAAGGGATTGTGAGTGTGGTGATGGAGATGAGGTAGGAAGTAGTAAGAAGGTTGGAAGAAGAATAAGGAAGGTTCAAAGAAGAAGAGAGTGGGTGTGAGACTTGGAGAGAGGAGAGAGCTTTGTGTGTCTTGAGAGAGGAAATGAAAAATGGAAATGAGGGGGAGAGAGAGGCTGAAGTGGCGCAAATGAGGGGGAGGGAATGATGTGACTTTGCTTCTTACAACAAGCAAGAGAGTGGGAAAAACCTTGGGGCAAAAGAGGGAGTTGTGTTTCCTTTGAGTCTTGGCACTTGGGTAAAGACCTTGTAGTATTTCTTTTCAAGTGGTTAAAAGCATGATCTATCCTAGGATTGGCATTGGATGATTGTGATCACTCCAAGTATCACAATCTTGATCGAGGAGAGCAAATATTTTGGAATCTACTAACATGGACTCTTGATCTAGTGGTGTATGATGAGAAGGCAAATGGATAGTTGGATATGACTCTTGCTTTGACCAAACTTTCAAACAATAATTAAAGGGAAGTTCTCTAAATTTTTATCATTGTTACAATTATCTAAATGTTAATTAGTTCAATTGATTTAATTACACATTAGCACATTTTCAATAAAAAAGGATTTTTCCTCATTAATTATGTAAAGAAGAGGTGAGGGTTAATCTTCATGTAATTAAGATGTGATACTTATATACTCCTAGTTAATTGGGCTAGATCACCTTGATTTTATGTTCTAAATCATGAATTAATAAGGATTGGGCAATTAGGCTTTTAATTGTAACTTTTAATGCATTATGTTTCAATTATTGACTTGCCTTTAATTTACTAAGCCCTTGCTCTCAGGATTTGCCGATTAGTTCTTAATTAATTGCTAACCCCTCTAATTAGCCGGAGACACCGAGCTAATTAGCTTAGACAAAAATTGGGGATGTTACACGAGACAGCTTAAGGTTTAAGACTATAGAACTTGCACCTATTGATATTGTTATTTTCTTAGCATAATTATAATGTCCTATCCTGGGTTTGCTATCTGATTTAAATATGATATGAGGTATATTAAGATGAATGATGAAGTATATGTATGAGTACATTCAGCATATCCGTGTATGATTATATATGAGAATGAAAGGATGTGAATATATTAAATGTGGATCCCTTCACCTGGAGGCAGTTATGAGATCCCTCCTTGTGAAGACAATTAAATAAGATAAGATTGGGTCCCTTCACTTGGAGGCAATTATTTGAGATCCCTCCTTGTGAAAGCAGTTAAAAGACAAAGATATGGGTCCCTTCATTTGGAGGCAGTTGCACATTGGGTTCCTCCTTGTGAAGGTAGCTAAAACTTTTGGGTCCCTCTATGTTGGAGGCAGATGGCCAACTGAGTCCCTCCGACCTAGAGGTACGTGGATCCCCTTGTGGGTTAGTCTATGTGACAATAGTCACGAGTTGAGCTGATGAGCTCACTCCCAGATCAGACTACCCAAGAGCAGTAAAGACTAAAGATTTAAACATATGCAAGCACCCTAGGGACGGCGATACGTAATGCCTAGGTGTGCCAAGTAAAGAAAGCACAGAAAGTTAAAGAAGGATGCCAGTGCATTTGTATGAATTCAAGTATAAGTATTTGTATAATTACATTCCATGTTTCATTGATGCTAAGCTTGTTCTATTTATTTATGCCGTGATGAGTCCATATTCCTAAGGAACGTGACATGGCGATCACGCTCTGATGGGGTATGACATGGCGATCATACTCTGGAATATGGCATGATGATCCCACACCCTAAGGAATATGACATGGCGATCACATTCCAATGGAGTATGACATGGCGATCATACTTTGGGACGTGGCAGGAAAAACATATTCCTAAGGAGTGTGACATGGTGATCACACCCCGATGGAGTATGACATGGCGATCATACTCTGGAATATGTATGACAAGTAAGGGAAGATGAGTAACGCTGCACTTGAGCACGGCGATACGTAACGCTCAAGTGTAGACAAATACAGACACCCTAGGGATGGCGATACGTAATGCCTAGGTGTGCCAAATGAAGAAATAAAGATAAATATTATGTGAAGACAAAGAAAGAAAAGTAAATTTTATATATTTGCAGAAATTCAAAGGCATGTGCAGATGTTTTATCTCCAGTATACTGATGCTATCGTATTTTAATATGTTGCATTTATTATTATTCATAGTATAATTCATGAATTGAATTTGTATAGGCTCTCCTAAATGCCAAGTGTATGAATAAAATAAACTTTGCTTCGGATAGCATGTTTCCGAACTATAAAGTTAAACAGTTTACATAACATGTTCACCTTTTTCATAATAAATTCAAGCAAACTAGAGATGACAACGATGACAGTATGTATGATAGTTAAGAAATCCTACTGAGAATTTAAAATTCTTACTCCTATTTCCGTGTTATCTCCAGATAGTTTGAGAAGTAGCAAAGACGGCTAAAGTTGATGTCAGTTAAGGTCCGTTCAGGTAACCGTAACAACTCCTGAGTGTGGTACTATGACTTAAGCATAATATTGCACAAAGGAGGACGTTACATATGATGGCATTGTATGAGTAATAGTTCGAGTTTACCTACTGAAAATTTTAGGTTCTCACTGCCTGCTTGTATGTTTTTCTTTTCCGTAACCATTCTAGCACTTAAGTTGGAAATCAAATGCGAGGCATAGTACTGGGACATTTTTTGAGCAAGACTCGGGCGCAAACCAGACCAAGAAACTATTGAAACTAGCTAGCGACTAGTCAAAAGCAAGTTCTGTGTATTATGTTAGTCACAATTTTTTTTAAATTGTAATTATTTTATCCTCTATGTATCAGAAACAACGAAGTTTATGAACTATTAGTCAGTAATAAAGTGTGTAGTTAAAGGGCCATGTATTATATTTTTCACATTTTAAAGATTTCTTAACACAATGACAATATTTTAATATAACTTATTGACTCGAGCTTGGCTTATATGATAGAGGTTGTTACAAGTTTAACTTTAAAAAACCTTATCTTTATGTACTTTAGATTCATATAAATAATATTTAAAATAGAAAAGTACAACACTATCAAGATTTCAAAAGAAGACATTAAACTCCACTCTTATTAAAAAAACAAAATGATACTCCACTCCATTATGTAAAAAATATATATTAATAATTAAAACAAAAGTAATACTAATATAGGTTAAATAAGTATATCTTAAAAATAATTCAATAAGATATTAATTTCTTCATAAAACCTATAAATAATTATCCATGAAAATTTTTAATATATATGTATTTCTTGAAAAATATATCTTTGCATGTGAGTTACATCTCTTATAAAATAAATTAATTATTCTTAATGCATATATATATTAATTATGTTTAAATAAATTGAAATGATATATGCAAAAAGTTCAAAATATATGAAATGTGATACTTGTTAAACTACTTAGTAACTAATATTGTTGAAAAATAATTCTAAAGATCTTATTGTTATGAAAATACTAAAAATTAGTATCACAATATCTTAGTCAAGATCAAATCTTTATAATGTTAATGTAAGATAATCATAAGAATTTAATTTTAATATATTATTAATATAAATAAATGTATATTTTAGTAATAATTTAACAAAATATTTTTTTATAAAACTCATAAATAATTATCATTAAATTTTTTTAATATATATGTATTTTAAAAAAATACATCTTTTGATGTGAGTGACATCACCTAAAAAATAAATTAGTTATTTGTTAGTGCACCTAATGTATGAATTATATTTAAATAAGTTGCAATAATATATATATATATATATATATATATATATATATATATATATATATATATATATATAACTTTAAAATATATGAAATATGAGGTTTGTTAAACTAACTAATAACTAATATTGTTAAAATGTTATTCTTAAGAAGATCTTGTATTGTTACTGCAATATTGAAAAATTAGTTTCATAGCAATAAGATGTCTAAGTCAACATTAAATCTGTAAAATATTAATATAAAATTATCATAAGAATTTAATTTTAATATATTTTCTATATTAAAAAACATTTAGTGTAACACTTTACCAGAGAAGTACTATGCTTAATTCATAATAAATTATCTGATAAGTGATTACGTGCAGCCAACTGATTAAATTCTATTTTCCATATTCATTATTAGTTACTCACATAAAGGTGGCTATTCGCATAATAGTATTTTCTACTTAACAGTGGAATAAATACTAGTTAATTGGTGTACTGTAAATAACATAATGTAATTAAAAGAGCAATAAAGACAGAACTACTGCAACATGCATGTTAAGTATATACATAAACGTCTGCTGTCAAAGTTTGACAAAATAATACAGGGTAAAAAAATATGAGGCCGCTAGCACAAAATAAAACGGCCGGTTCCTAAGAACAATACCCTGGATGGCCCCCATGGGACATTTCATATACTATTCCTAATCTATACCCATTTATCCATGGCCCAGACTGCCAAAAGAGGGCCGTCCTGTACATTTACTATCGCTGCGGCATATCCACTGCCTAACCAGAGTCTGAAGAGAGAAACCCATTCGCCATGGGTGCGTTGTAGGGGGATGGACCGCACTAGGAGCAGAGGACGAGGAGGAACTCGCTACCTCCGATGGATCCCCCTCTAACATCGAGGCGGAAAGCATCAGCTGCGGTGGTGAAGCAGGAGGGGCCATAGGAGCTAGGGCTGCTGCTGCCGCTGGTGCTGCTGCTGCTGCTGGTGAAGGTGGAAATGGATGGGCTATATGAAGGGGAATAGCAATATACGGGACAGCGGGGTCAAACAGTGGGTGCATAAGTGGTACGGCGAAGTCTCTCTGGAAAAAGAAATACAAATGAAACTGGCACCTGCCAGATATATACACAGAATCTAGGAACGAGTCGATGTGGATGTGGAGCTCGGGGAACTCAATGAATAGGACTCCTATTGCTGTGTGCTCCATAGTCTGAGAATGACGCAGAAATATACAGTAGGGTGAGAAATAAAAATTTCTCAATAGGAATTCCTAGTTCTACACATCTGTCATCGTTGTCATTCCCAGTTGTTTCGGTCTTTCAAAAATTTCCAGTTGTACAGCATAAAATGATATTTAACTTAAATACTTATTGAAAACATACACCGAAACAAGCTCAATTTTAATTAACAGAAACACTAAAGCAATTAAACAGTAATTGTAAAGGAGCAATAGCATATTACGAAAGTAAACAAGTATCTAGGACAATCAATTAATAAGCATCACACTGTGCATATGAATGTGCAATTAGAAAAGCATCTTATTCTTGGAGGCTTTCGCCTATTAGAATTTATTTTCATCCTTGGTCCCTTAGGAGTCTTTGGCCATATACTCCTGGGTAATAGTCCGCTTTTCAGGACGGAGCTCGTTCTTATACAGGATTGCCGGGTTTACTTTCCCCGACCTTCCCACTGATCTATTCCCCTTAAGTTATTCCGGAGCTGGCCCAAGTAAAATGGAATCCTTTACAATATCATGAGCTGAATGCATGTGTACCTTGATTCTTCAGGTATCATATATTCATGCTATTTTAGATTACACAACGTATGAATCTCTTATCAAAATTTCGGCAAAATAATGGATCGAGTCCGCTTCCCCATGAATAGTGCCAAATAACCAGTACATTTAAGTCAAATAGCAAGCTCCATATAAGACATCATATTCATATAAAAAATATAACAATATTGATAAGTACAAGATTCAAACTCTCAAGTATCAATCTAACTTGCATTTATATTAAGGTTCCCGAGTTCGACTTGCAATATCCTACGTGTTCCGAGTTCCGACCTTATCTAGTTTTCGTTTTCCTACACTAGGTTGGTCTCCCGAGGTTACGTCATTTCCGATTTCCGGGTTGTGTGACTTCCAACCTTATCCCACCATTGGTCTTTTGAGACTTTGATAAGTATGTTTCTTAAATCCCGAACTCCCTAATTACTGAATCCGGAGTTCAACATCAATATACCCGATCTAGCTTTCTCTACTAAGTTTCGAATACAGCCTTAAAACGTACCCGATATGGACTCTTATTCACTACATCTGAGTTTAATCACTAAGTAAACCCCTCCAAGTACAACCTTAAGTATACACTTCCGGGTTCATCCTTACACACTCCCAACCTAGCTTTCTGTTTTACTGAGTCTTGACTTCGACTTCAAACATTCTCGACCTAGTCCTTTATTTACTAAGTTTAGAGTCCGGTTCTAAGTGTACCGACCTAGCTTCCTATTCACTAAATCCCGACTTCTGACATTAACTCAAATTTCTTTGAGACTTGTCTTGCTTCTAACCCGAGTTGCACTCTTACGGGAGAAAATTCACTAAAAATAGAAATATGGGTGAAATCATGCGAAATTTATATCCATGTACAGCTAACAGAACAAGCTTTCAAATGAATTAAGTTTCATATCATTTGGGTGAGTGTAATTTGAGCTATAGGTTTTAGAACTTGGCCCTACTGATCTACCCTGTTCTAACTTGGATTGGACATAGGGCAATTTTCTCGACTCACTGGAAACAAATGGGACCTTATCAAATTCGAAAATTCTTATGAGACATTCTCCTATGTGTTAGCTTTCTAACAAAGTAAGTTTCACTCAATTTGGAGTTGTATAGAGTGAGTTACACCTTCTCAACTCATGCTGCCCGGGTAAGAACCCAGATTTCTAGGTCTAACTTCAAAAATTCATAACTAATTCTATACTAATCCAATGGCCTTATATTTTATATGTATGGAAAGCCCTGGATGTCTAGTTTCATATAAAAACAGTTTCATCAAATTTAAAAGGCGGTAGGCAGAGCCGTACACTCCGCCGTACGGATCGCCGGGGGAAATCCTATCCTGCTTCTAGGTTTACCTCCCCTTTTCAAGCCATTTGCTATCAATTTCGGTTTTAATCACCACATACATGCAAAAATTAATCATAAACCATCATCAACACTCTACATAACATTAAATTCTCAGATTGTCCATAATCCCCATTCAGCCCCAAATTAGAGAAAGTGAGAAGAGAAGTAGAATTTCCTACCTTGTGTAGTTGAGTTTGTGCTGATTTTGTGTCTTTAATGCAAGTAATTTGTGATGAGGCTTGAGAATGGATGAGAATGGAGTGGAGATGAGAGTAAATAGAAGAGAAAGAGAAGAGCTTCAGCACTAGAAAAGGGGTGGCCGAAATTTGGATGGGAACAAGAGAGAAAAAGGTGAGATTTTTTTGGATGTTGAATGCATGTGATTGGTGGATTTTTCTATGCTTTCCATTTTGGTTTAGCTTCGACCATCAAGGGCTCCCTTAGGCGCGACTTGGGTGGGTTATTTGGCTAAATCTTAGCCATTGATCCTAGGGCACTCATGGTATAATTTCTACTGATCCGATTTCGACAGTTTAAAACTCCGAAATCTTACCGATTGCTCTTAAATCGGTAAATCGGTTTGAAATTTTTCTGTGAGGTTTTCTATACTCTTAATCTAATTCTATCAAGCCTAATCTTCTTCAACTTACCCTTAATCAAATTCTGATTAAACCTACTTATTCGATAAAAATCAAATAACTCGGTTGTTAAGGATAAAAGTTTTCGGACGTTACATTTCCATGCCCCAAAAAAAAAAATTTTGTCCTTAAAATTTAGTACCTATGAATAATTCGGGATACTCCCTCCTCATATCCGATTCTAACTCCTACATATAGTCCGGTGAGTCTTCGTGTCCCCATGCCACCTTTACCAACTGTACGGCTTTGTTCCGAAGGTGCTTAATGCTCCTGTCCACTATCCGTGCTGGGGGTACATGGAAAGTTAAGTCATCCCTTAACTGGATTGATTCAGGTTCCAAAAAGTGAGTAGGATCAGGCTAGTATTTTTTGAGTTGGGAAACGTGGAAAACGTCATGAAGATTTGACAGATGTGGAGGTAAAGCAACTCGATAGGCGACTGGCCCAATTCGCTTTAAAATTTGAATGGGACCTATAAAGCGAGGGCTTAGCTTTTTGACTTTAATGGCTCTACCTACTCCAGTTGTGGGTGTGATCTTTAGAAACACGTGGTCTCCTTCTTGAAACTCCAAGGGTTTTCTCCTGACATCCGCGTAACTCTTCTGACGGCTTTGAGCTGCAAGTATTTTGCTACAGATTCTTTTGATATGCTCTGTTGTTTGTCTGACTAGTTTTGGACCTAGGAGACTCTGTTCTCCTGATTCGTACCAACATAGAGGAGATTGACACTTTCGGCCATATAAAGCCTCATATGGAGCCATGCCAATGCTAGCATGGTAACTATTGTTATATGCAAATTCGGCTAACGGTAAGTATCAATCCCAACTTCCCCGTTGCTCCAGAATGTATGCTCGCAACATATCTTCCAGGGTCTGAATCGTTCGCTCCATTTGATCATCTGATTGCGGATGATATGCAGTACTTAGACATAGCCTAGTACCAAACGCCTTCTGGAGTGCTCCCCAAAACCGTGAAGTGAAACCTTGGGTCTCAATCTGAAATGATTGTTGAAGGAATACTGTGTAACCGTACCACTTCTTGAATATACAGTTAAGCCAACTTCTCTAAAGGAGAATTCGCTTGAATGGGTAAAAAGTGAGCTGACTTGGTTAGTCTGTCCATTATGATCCATATAGCATCATATCCTGAGGGGGTTTTTGGTAAGCCCATCACGAAATCCATAGAGATGCTCTCCCATTTCCATTCCGGAATCTCCAAGGGTTGTAATGTCCCTGCCGACTTCTGATGCTCTATTTTCACCTTCTGGCAAGTTAGACATTTATTTACAAAATTGGCCACATCTGTTTTAAGGCCTGGCCACCAAAACATCTTCTTGATGTCTTGATACATTTTGTTAATGCCGGGATGTATAGTAAACTCACTCTTGTGGGCTTTTTCCAAGACCTTCCTCCTGAGGTCGTTCTCTTCAAGTACACATGTTCTCCCATGATATCGCCATATTTCTTCTGCATCCTGAGAGAATCCTATTAACTTGCCAGATTGCACCAGTCGTACTGTATGCTGGAAGTCGTCGTTCCCTTGTTGTGCTTGTTGGATTTGATCTTTGAAAGTACTAGTTATCTTAAGTTGGTGTAATCGAATGGCACTGGGTGTTACAGAGATTCCCAAGTTGAGGGTTTGGAAGTTTTCTATAAGTTCTGCTTCTTTGATCATCATCCACGCCACTGTTAAGGATTTTCTACTTAGGGCATCTCCCACCACATTTGCCTTGCCTGGATGGTACTTTAAGTCGAACTCGTAATCTTTAAGAAACTCCATCCACCTTTGCTGCCTCATGTTTAATTCCTTTTGTTCAAAAAGGTATTTCAAACTTTTGTGATCAGAAAATACCTCAAACTTCACTCTGTAGAGATAGTGTCTCCACATCTTCAAGGCAAATACTATCGCTGCTAGCTCGAGGTCATGTGTTGGATAATTTCTTTCATGAGTTTTCAATTGCCTGGAAGCATATGCTACAACGTTCCTGTTCTGCATTAGCACGCACCCTAATCCTTTCTTAGAAGCATCACAGTACACTTCAAACGGTCCATGAGGGTCTGGTAAAATAAGTACTGGGCCTGTTGTCAACCTTTCCTTTAATTCTTGAAAACTCTACTCGCACTCAGGTGTCCAGTCATATGGAGCGTTCTTCCTGGTTAACTTTGTTAAGGGTAAGGCTATTTGAGAGAAATTCTTGACAAATCTCCTGTAGTATCCTGCCAACCCTAAGAAGCTTCTAACTTCCGTAACTTTCATCGGTCGTTCCCAGTTTAATACTGCCTCTACCTTACTGGGATCCACTGAAATTCCCCCATGGGACACCACATGGCCAAGAAATTTTACTTCTTCCATCCAAAATTCACATTTGGATAGCTTGGCGTAAAGTTTCTTTTCTCTTAGAATTTGCAGAACTAATCGCAAATGTTCTACGTGCTCCTGTTCTGTCTTCAAGTAGACAAGTATGTCATCAATGAACACCACCACAAATTTATCGAGGTATGGTCTGAATATTCGATTCATGTAATCCATGAATATTGCCGGTGCATTCGTCAATCCAAAGGACATTACAGTATATTCATAATGTCCATAACGAGTCCGAAACGCCGTCTTCAGGATATCTTCTTCTCGAACCCGAATCTGATGATATCCAGACCGTAGATCAATCTTGGAAAATACAGTAGCCCCTTGCAGTTGATCCATGAGATCATCAATTCTTGGCAATGGATACTTGTTCTTGATTGTCACCTTATTCAACTGCCTATAATCTACACATAGTCGCATGCCTCCATCTTTCTTCTTAACTAACAAGACTGGGGCTCCCCACGGTGATGCACACGGCCTAATAAATTTCTTCTTCAGGAGTTCTTCAATCTGTCCCTTAAGTTTGGTTAGTTCCGAGGGTGACATGCGGTATGGCGCTAAAGATATTGGTCCCACTCTTGGCACCAGTTCAATAGTGAACTCAATCTCTCTCTTAGGAGGGAACTCAGGAATATCTTCAGGGAACACATCAGGATATTCCATAACAACTGGAATATTGTTTAACTCCTTATCAACCTCTACTACACTGGTTGATAAGAAAATATACCCTTGACTTCCATTCCTACAGTGGTGTACTGTTAAGGAACTTAAATAAAGACTTACAAGGATTACTGATTTAGAAGATGAAACAGGGGGGAGTATAATAGATTTATCGGAGCAATTTAGCAGGGCTTGGTTGGCAGAGAGCCAGTGCATGCCCAAAATAATGTCAAGTCCGGACAAGGGGAGACAAATTAAATCAGCCGGAAAAGTTCGACCTCCTATCTGACAAAGGACATTGATACAAATATGATTGGTTCTAATAGGCTTACTCGTAGGAGTAGAAACTAGCAAGTCATAGGGTAATTCAAAAATAGGTAGCTGCAAGGCTATCATGCAATCATGAGAGATGAAGGAGTGAGATGCACCTGAATCGTATAAAACGGTTAAGGTCTTACCGTTCACTTCACACGTATCTTGAATCAAATCCCCCGACTTGTTGACCTCTTTTGCATCCATAGTAAAAACTCTCCCTTGGCGTTGCAGTTTAGGAGTCGGTTGAGGGTTTCTGGCAGGACATTCATAGATTCTGTAACCTAGTTTGCCACATCCAAAGCAGACATTTTGACCTGCCATGATTTCTGCCGCATTGGGTGCATATTTGGTTCCCAAAAGACCTCTAAGGTTGCTTGCCTCGGTTGTTCATCGGCTGAAACTTTCTCTGCTGCCATAGGTTGGGCTTGAACCTCGGGCCTTGCAGAGCTAACCCCTTCTTGAAGTTGTTGCCGGATGACTTAGCAGCAATTAACTTCTTGTTACAGTCCTCCACTAGGCGGCATTTGTTCACCAAGGTAGAGAAGTCTCTGATCTCCATTGGTCCTATGGTGGCAAGAATGTCTTCTCTCAGTCCACCTTCAAATTTCATGCATTTCCATGCTTCGTCATGGCTCCATTGATAAATAGTGGAAAATTTGCATAACTCCTCAAATTTAGCAATGTACTCCGACACGCTACTATTCCCTTGACGGAGGTGCATGAACTCCAACTCCTTGGCATTGCGGACAGACGCGGGGAAATACTTCTGGTAGAACGCATCTCTAAATATGTCCCAAGTGATATCTGCTTGGGATCCTTCTAATAATCGCCGTGCACCATTCCACCAGAATTCTGCATCGGCTTCTAACATATAGGTGGCAAAAGTCACCTTCTGGCGGTCTGTTTAATCCAACACGGAGAAAATCTTTTCCATAGCTTTAACCTAATCATCTGCCTTATCTGGGTTAAAGGCTCCCCTGAAGCTGGGTGGGTTGGCCTTCCGAAACTCCGCAAACTTAAGATATTCCAGATTCATTCCAGGACCATTATGATTTCCACCACAACCTACCTCTGACTGCTTTCCTAGTTGGCCCATCATTTCAGTTGCCGCAGCTACCTGCTCGCGTATAGCGTGCGCTATTTCTCGCATCGTATCCAGAAACTCTGTAGATTCCTCCTGGGTTGGAGAAGTTCGCGGCCTACCTCGCCTTCCCGAAGCCATCAAGTTCTGAACATACAAAACAAAAGTAATTGAGTTGATCAGGCTCAATACTAAGTTCGGTGTGCTAGTAAATAATAGCATACAGTTAGGCAAACTCCCTCACATACATCCTATCCATATGGATAAGACTCAAAACATAATAATATCTAAGGACTACAGAGCATATGCGAAGCATAGTTAGTCCAATCCTCAGGCCTATATTAGGATGAACTGCTCTAATACCAAAAATGTAACACCTTACCAGACAAGTACTATGCTTAAGTCATAATAGATTATCTGATAAGTTATTATGTATAGTGAACTGATTTAATTCTATTTTGTGTATCATTATTAATCATTTATATAAAGGTGACTAATTTCGTAATAATATTTTTTTGCTGGATAGCGGAATAAATACTAGTTAATTAGTATACTGTAAATAACATAACATAAATAAAAGTGTAATAAGGATGGAACTACTGCAACATATATCTTAAATATATACATAAACGTCTGCTTTCAAAGTTTGACAAAATGATACAGGGTAAAAAAAGCATGAAGCCACTAACACAAAATAAAATGCCCGGTCCCTAAGAGCACTGCCTTAGGTGGTCCCCATGGGACATTTCATATACTACTCCTAGTCTATACTCATCTATCCATGGCCCAGACTGCCAAAAGAGGGTCGTCCTGTACATCAACTACTACCACAACATATCCACTATCTAACCGGAGTTTGAAGAGAGAAACCCATTCACCATGGGTGCATTTGCAAGGGGATGGCCGGCGCTAGGAGCAGAGGACGAGGATGAACTCGCTGCCTCAAATAGGTCCTCCTCTGACATCGAGGCGGACAACATCTGCTGCGGTGGTAAAGTAGGAGGGGCCATAGGAGCTGGGGCTGCTGCTGCCGCTGGTGCTGGTGGTGGAGGTAGGAATGGATGGGCCATGTGAAGAGGTATGGCAATGTAGGGGACAGCAGGATCAAAAAGAGGGTGCATAAGCAGGACTGCGAAGTCCCTCTGGAAGAAGAAGTAGAGACGAAATTGACATCGGCCGGATATATATATAGAATCCAAAAATGGATCAAGGTGTATATGTAGCTCAGGGAACTCGATGAATAACACTCTGGTCGCTGTGTGCTCCATGGTCTGAGAATGACATGGAATATACAATAGGGTGAGAAATAAAAATTTCTCAGTAGGAATTCCTAGTTCTACACATCTGTCATCACTGTCATTCCCAGTTGTTTCGGTCTTTCAATAATTTCCAGTGGTACAACACAAAATGATATTTAACTTAAATACTTATTGAAAAACATACACCAAAACAAGTTCAATTTTAATTAACAGAAGCACTAAGGCAATTAAACAGTAATTGTAAAGGAGCAATAGCATATTATGATAAATAAACAGGTATCTAGGACAGTCAATTAATAAGCATTACATTGTGCATATGAATGTGCAATTAGGAATGCATCTTATTTCTTGAAGGCTTTTGCCTATTAGAACTTATTTCCATCCTTGGTCTCTTAGGAGTCATTGGCCATATACTCCTGGGTAATAGTCCGCTTTTCAGGACCGAGCTCGTTCCTATACAGGATTGCTGGGTTTACTTTCCCCGACCTTCCCACTGATCTATTCCCCTTAAGTTATTTCGGGGCTGGCCCAAGTAAAATGGAATCCTTTACAATATCATGAATTGAATGCACATGTAGCTTGACTCTTCAAGTATCATATATTCATGCCATTTCAAATCACACAACACATGAATCTCTTATCGAAATTTCGACAGAATAACAGATCGAGTCTGCTTCCCCATGAATAGTGCCAGACAACCAGTACTTTTAAGTCAAATAGTAAACTCCATATAAGACATCATATTCATATCAAGAATATAACAATGTTGATAAGTACAAGATTTAAAGTCTCAAGTATCAATCTAACTTGTAGGCTTTTAATTTTTGTTAAGGTTCCCGAGTTCGACTGTCAATATCCAACGTGTTCCGAGTTCCGACCTTATCTAAGTTCCGATTTTCCTACACTATGTTCGGTCTCCCGAGTTTACATCATTTCCAATTTTCAGGTTGTGCGACTTCCGACCTTTTTCCACCATTGGTCTTTGGAGACTTTGATAGGTATGTTTCCTAAATCCCGAGCTCCCTAATTTGTGAATCTCGAGTTCGACATCAATATACCCGATCTAGCTTTCTCTACTAAGTTCCGAATACAGCCTTAAAACATACCCGATATGGACTCTTATTCATTACGTCCGAGTTCAATCACTAAGTAAACCCCTCCAAGTACAACCTTAAGTATACACTTCCGGGTTCATCCTTACACACTCCCGACCTAGCTTTCTATTTTACTGAGTCCCGACTTCGACTTCAAACATTCTCGACCTAGTCCCTTATTTACTAAGTTTAGAGTCCGATTCTAAGTGTACCGACCTAGCTTCCTATTCACTAAATCCCGACTTCTGACATTAACTCAAATTTCTTTGAGACTTGTCTTGCTTCTAACCCGAGTTGCATTCTTACAGAAGAAAATTCACTAAAAATAGAAATATGGGTGAAATCATGCAAAATTTATATCTATGTAAAGCTAACAGAACAAGCTTTCAAATGAATGAAGTTTCATGTCATTTGTATGAGTATAATTTGAATTATAGGCTTTAGAACTTGACCTTATTGGTCTACCCTATTCTAACTCAGTTTGGACATAGGGTAATTTTCTCGACTCACTGGGAACAAATGGGACCTTATCAAATTCGAAAATTCGTATGGGACATTCTCCTATGTGTTAACTTTCAAACACTTTTGGTTGCACTCAATTTGGAGTTGTGTAGGGTGAGTTTCACCCTTCTCAACCCATGCTGCCCGGGTAGGAACCTAGATTTCTAGGTCTAACTTCAAAAATTCATAACTAATTCTACACTAATCCAATGGCCTTATATTTTATATGTATGGAAAGCCCTGGATGTATAGTTTCATATAAAAATGGTTTCATCAAATTTAAATGGCGGTAGCCAGAGCCGTATACTCCGCCGTACGGACCGCCGAGGAAAAACTGTAACAACTTCTAGATTTGTCTCCCTCCTTCAAGCTATTTGCTCTCAATTCCAATTTTAATCACAACATACATGCAAAACTAGTCATAAACCATCATCATCATTCTATATAACATCAATATTTCAGATTGAACATGCTCACCATGAAGCCCCAAATCAGAGGAAACAAGAAGAGAAGTAGGATTTCCTACCTTGTCTAATGCAATTTGTGTTGATTTTGTGCCTTTGATGGTAGTAACTTGGGATGAGACTTGAGAATGGATGAGAATGGAGTGAAAATGAGAGTAAAGAGAAGAGAAGGAGATGAGTTTCAGCAGCTAGAGAGGGTGGCCGAAAATGATGATAAAGGAAGGAAGGAAAAAGGTAGAGATATTTTGAAGACACTTGCTTTGATTGGTGGATGTAACTTCTTCATAGAATTTGATTTAGCTTCCACCATCAAGGGCTGCCTTAGGTGCCACTTGGATGGATTATTTGGCTAAATCTTATCCATTGATCCTAGGGCACTCATGGCATGATTTCTACTGATCTGGTTCCAACGGTTTAAAATTCTGAAATCTTACCGATTTCTCTTAAATCGGTAAATCGATTTGAAATTTTTCTGTAAGGTTTTCTACACTCCCAACCTAATTCCATCAAGCTTAATCCTTTCAATTCACCCTTAATTGGCTTTAAGTAAGTGTTTAATCAGATTCTGATTAAACCCACTTATTCGATAAAAATCGAATAACTTGGTTATTAAGGATAGAATTTCTCGGACGTTACATTGGTTGGCAGAGAGCCAATCCATACCCAAAATGATGTTGAGTCCGGACAGGGGAAGACAAATTAAATTAGCTGGAAAAGTTCGACCTCCTATCTGACAAGGGACATTCATACAAATATGATTGGTCCTAACGGGCTTACTTGTAGGAGTAGAAACTAACAAGTCATAGGGTAATTCAGAAATAGGTAGCTGCAAGGCTATCATGCAATCATGAGAGATGAAGGAGTGAGATGCACCTGAATCATATAAAACGGTTAAGGTCTTACCGTTCACTTCACGCGTATCTTGTATCAAATCTTCCGACTTGTTGACCTCCTGTGCATCCATAGTGAAAACTCTCCCCTGGCATTGTGGCTTAGGAGTCGGTTGAGGGTTCTTGGCAGGGCATTTATAGATTCTATGGCCTGGTCTGCCACATCCAAAGCAAACATTTTGAGTTGCCAAGCAGGGGCGGTCACCATGATTTCTGCCGTCTTGGGTGCAAGTCTAGTTCCCAAAAGACCTTTGAGGTTGCTTGCCTCGGTTGTTCATCGGCTGAAACTTTCTTCGTTGCTGTAAGTTGGGCTTGAACCTCGGACCTTGCGAAGCTAACCCCTTCTTGAAGTTGTTGCCGGATGACCTGGCAGCAACTAACTTCTTATTACAGTCCTCCACTAGGCGACACTTGTTCACCAAGGTAGAGAAGTCTCTGATCTCCATTGGTCCTATGGCAGCAAGGATGTCTTCTCTCAGTCCACCTTCAAATTTCATGCATTTCCATGCTTCGTCGGGGTTTCATTGATAAATAGTGGAAAATTTGCACAACTCCTCAAATTTAGCAATGTACTCTGACACGCTACTATTCCCTTGACGGAGGTGCATGAACTCTAACTCCTTGGCATTGCGGACAGACGCGGGGAAATACTTCTGGTAGAACGCATCTCTGAATACGTCCCAAGTGATATATGTCTGGGATCCTTCTAATAATCGCCATGCACCATTCCACCAAAATTCTGCATCGGCTTCTAACATATAGGTGGCAAAAGTCACCTTCTGACGGTCTGTGCAATCTAACATGGAGAAAATCTTTTCCATAGCTTTAACCCAGTCATCTGCCTTATTTGGGTTAAAGGCTCCCCTAAAGCTGGGTGGGTTAGCCTTCCGGAACTCCACAAACTTAAGGTATTCTAGATCCATTCCAAAGCCATTATGATTTCCACCACGACCTACCTCTGACTGCCTTCTTAGTTAGCCCATCATTTCAGTCACCGCAGCTGCCTGTTTGCGCATGGCGTGCGCCATCTCTCGCATTATATCTAGGAACTCTGTAGATTCCTCTTGGGCTGGAGAAGTTCGCGGCCTACCTCGCCTTCCAGAAGCTATCAAGTTTTGAACACACAAAACAAGAGTAATTGAGTTGATCAAGCTCAATACTAAGTTCGGTGTGCTAGTAAATAATATCATACCATTAGGCAAACTCCCTCACATACATCCTATCCATACAGACAAGACTCAGAACATAATAATATCTAAGGAATACAGAGCATATGCGAAGCATAGTCAGTCCAATCCTCAGGCCTATATTAGGACGAACTGCTCTGATACAAAAAATGTAACACCTTACCAGACAAGTACTATGCTTAAGTCATAATAAATTATCTGATAAGTGATTACATGCAGCGAGTTGAGTAAATTCTATTTTCCGTATTCATTATTAGTTACTCACATAAAGGTTGCTATTCGCGTAATAGTATTTTCTACTTAACAGCAGAATAAATACTAGTTAATTGGTGTACTGTAAATAACATAACGTGATTAAAAGAGCAATAAAGACAGAACTATTGCAACATGCATGTTAAGTATATACATAAACGTTTGCTTTCAAAGTTTGACAAAATAATATAGGGTTAAAAAATATGAGGCCGCTAGCACAAAATAAAATGGCCAATTCCTAAGAACAATACCCTGGATGGTCCCCACGGGACATTTCATATACTGTTCCTAATCTATACCCATTTATCCATGGCCCAGACTACCAAAAGAGGGCCGTCCTGTACATCTACTATCGCTGCGGCATATCCACTGCCTAACCAGAGTCTGAAGAGAGAAACCCATTCGCCATGGGTGCGTCTGTAGGGGGATGGCCCGCGCTAGGAGTAGAGGATGAGGAGGAACTCATTATCTCCGATGGATCCTCCTCTGACATCGAGGTGGAAAGCATCGACTGCGGTGGTGAAGCAGGAGGGGCCATAGGAGCTGGGGCTACTGCTGCCGCTGGTGCTGCTGCTGCTGCTGCTGGAGGTGGAAATGGATGGGCCATATGAAGGGGAATGGCAATATACGGGATAGCGGGGTCAAACAGTGGGTGCATAAGTGGTATGGCGAAGTCTCTCTGGAAAAAGAAATACAAACAAAACTGGTACCTGCTAGATATATACACAGAATCTAGGAACGGGTCGATGTGGATGTGGAGCTCGGGGAACTTAATGAATAGGACTCCTGTTGCTGCGTGCTCCATAGTCTGAGAATGATGCAGAAATATACAGTAGGGTGAGAAATAAAAATTTCTCAGTAGGAATTCCTAGTTCTACACATCTGTCATCGTTGTCATTCCCAGTTGTTTCGATCTGTCAAAAATTTCCAGTTGTACAGCATAAAATGATATTTAACTTAAATACTTATTGAAAACATACACCGAAACAAGCTCAATTTTAATTAACAGAAACACTAAAGCAATTAAACAGTAATTGTAAAGGAGCAATAGCATATTACGAAAGTAAACAAGTATTTAGGACAGTCAATTAATAAGCATCACATTGTGCATATGAATATGCAATTAGAAAAGCATTTTATTCTTGGAGGCTTTCGCCTATTAGAATTTATTTCCATCCTTGGTCCCCTGGGAGTCTTTGGCCATTTACTCTTGGGTAATAGTCCGCTTTTCAGGACCGAGCTCGTTCCTATACAGGATTGCCAGGTTTACTTTCCCAAACCTTCCCAATGATCTATTCCCCTTAAGTTATTTCGGGGCTGGCCCAAGTAAAATGGAATCCTTTACAATATCATGAACTGAATGCATGTGTAGCTTGATTCTTCAAGTATCATATATTCATACTATTTTAGATTACACAACGTATGAATCTCTTATCAAAATTTCGGCAGAATAACGGATCGAGTCCGCTTTCCCATGAATAGTGCCAGACAACCAGTACATTTAAGTCAAATAGCAAGCTCCATATAAGACATCATATTCATATAAAAAATATAACAATATTGATAAGTACAAGATTCAAAGTCTCAAGTATCAATCTAACTTGCATTTATATTAAGGTTCCGGAGTTCGACTTGCAATATCCTACGTGTTCCGAGTTCTGACCTTATCTAGGTTCCATTTTCCCTACACTAGGTTGGTCTCCCGAGGTTACGTCATTTCTGATTTCCGGGTTGTGTGACTTCCGACCTTATCCCACTATTGGTCTTCTGAGACTTTGATAGGTATGTTTCCTAAATCCTGAGCTCCTTAATTACTGAATCCCGAGTTCAACATCAATATACCCAATCTAGCTTTCTCTACTAAGTTCCAAATACAGCCTTAAAGTACAACCTTAAGTATACACTTCCGGGGTTCATCCTTACACACTCCCGACCTAGCTTTCTGTTTTACTGAGTCCCGACTTTGAGTTCAAACATTCTTGACCTAGTCCCTTATTTACTAAGTTTAGAGTCCGGTTCTAAGTGTATCGACCTAGCTTCCTATTCACTAAATCCCGACTTCCGACATTAACTCAAATTTCTTTGAGACTTGTCTTGCTTCTAACTTGAGTTGCACTCTTATGGGAGAAAATTCACTAAAAATAGAAATGTGGGTGAAATCATACGAAATTTATATCCATGTAAAGCTAACAGAACAAAGCTTTCAAATGAATTAAGTTTCATATTATTTGGGTGAGTGTAATTTGAGCTATAGGTTTTAGAACTTGGCCCTACTGATCTACCCTATTCTAACTCGGATTGGACATAGGGCAAATTTCTCGACTCACTGGAAACAAATGGGACCTTATCAAATTGGAAAATTCTTATGGGACATTCTCCTATGTGTTAGCTTTCTAACAAATTTAGTTTCACTTAATTTGGAGTTGTATAGAGTGAGTTACACCCTTCTCAACTCATGCTGCCCGGGTAAGAACCCAGATTTCTAGGTCTAACTTCAAAAATTCATAACTAATTCTATACTAATCCAATGGCCTTATATTTTATATGTCTGGAAAGCCCTGGATGTCTAGTTTCATATAAAAATGGTTTCATCAAATTTAAATAGTGGTAGGCGGAGCCGTACACTCCGCTGTACGGATTATCGGGGGAAATCCTATCCTGCTTCTAGGTTTACCTCCCCTTTTCAAGCCATTTGCTATCAATTTCGGTTTTAATCACCACATACATGCAAAAATTAATCATAAACCATCATCAACACTCTACATAACATTAAATTCTCAGATTGTCCATAACCCCTATTCAGCCCCAAATAAGAGAAAGTGAGAAGAGAAGTAGAATTTCCTACCTTGTGTAGTTGAGTTTGTGCTGATTTTGTGTCTTTGATGCAAGTAATTTGTGATGAGGCTTGAGAATGGATGAGAATGGAGTGGAGGTGAGAGTGAATAGAAGAGAAAGAGAAGAGCTTCAGCACTAGAAAGGGGGTGGCCGAAATTTGGATGGGAACAAGAGAGAAAAAGGTGAGATTTTTTGGATGTTGAATGCATGTGATTGGTGGATTTTCCTATGCTTTCCATTTTGGTTTAGCTTCGACCATCAAGGGCTGCCTTAGGCGCGACTTGGGTGGTTATTTGGCTAAATCTTAGCCATTGATCCTAGGGCACTCATGGTATAATTTCTACCGATCCGGTTCCGACAGTTTAAAATTCCGAAATCTTACCGATTGCTTTTAAATCGGTAAATCGGTTTGAAATTTTTCTGTGAGGTTTTCTATGCTCTTAATCTAATTCCATCAAACTTAATCTTCTTCAACTTACCCTTAATCAAATTCTGATTAAACCTACTTATTCGATAAAAACCGAATAACTCGGTTGTTAAGGATAAAAGTTTTCGGACGTTACATTTAGTATACTATCAGCGTAAATAAATTTTTATAGTTATTTAATGATATATATTGTAGCATATAATAATAATATTTGAATTTTTAATTATTAATATATTATTGATACTGGAGAGAAATAGAAAAAAGTGAATATTATTTAGGTAAATAGAAATAGTAGAGAGTGAATATTAATTTCGTGAGAGAAACTTAATACGAGTAAAATTAAATTACAAAATTGTCAAGAATCATAGAAACAGGGAAATAAGTTTTTTGTTCAAGACAAAATGTAAAACTTATTAACCTTCATATGAAACTATAGAGATTAGCATTTTTCATATATAAATACTCTTCTTTATTTTGTATTTTGTCTACATTATTTATGTAACATCCAAAAAATTTTATCGTTAATAACTAAGTTGTTCGTTTTTTTTTGAATAAGTGGGCTTAATCGGAAATCAATTAAGCATTTACTTAAAGCCAATTAAGTGTGATTTAGAAGTGATTAGGCTTAATGGAATTAGATTAGGAACATAGAAAACCTCACAGAATTTTTTCTAAAACCGATTTGCCGATTTAAGAGAAATCGGCAAGATTTCGGTAATTTAAACTGTCAGAACCGGATCAATAGAAATTATATTGTAAGAACCCTAGAATGGATGGCCAATATTTAGCCAACTTACCCATGCAAGTGGCGCCATCTCAGCCCTCTATATGGGCTGCCAAACCAAGTTGAATAACCTACTCAAATCCACCAATCACATGTAACTTGCTTTAGAAGTTTTTAAATTTTTCCTCTTCTGCCCTTGCAAATTTCGGTCCCTATATACTGACCCCTCTCCATTCTTTTCTCCATCATCTCATCTCATCTCAACTCATAACATCTTCTTCTCCCACAAACCTTCAAGCCACAATAAGATTTCTTCAACTACAACCACAAATCTAACAAGAGTCACACCTAGGCAAGGTAGGAATCCAACTTCTCTTCTTGTTGTTTTTGGTTTGGGGCTGTGTGGGGATCTTGTTTTCCTCATGATATTGATGTGATTTGGAGTGATGATGATGATTATGACTGAATTTGCATGTGTGTTGTGATTAGAATTGGAATTGGTATAAAAGAACTTGAAGAGAAGAGAAAACTCAAGAAGCTGTTAGGGTTTTTCCTCGGTAGTCCGTACGGCGGAGTGTACTGCTCTGCCTTCAACCGTTTAAATTTCATGAATATTTTTAGGAGAAACTAGACATTCAGGGCTTTCCATACACATATAATATAAAGCCATTGGATCAGTATAGAGGTAGTTATGAATTTTTGAAGTTAACCTAGAAATCAGGACTTTCATCCGGGCAGTGTGAGTTGTGTAGTCAAATAGGGTCAAGTTTCAAGGCTTATATCTCGAATTATACTCATTCAAATAATATGCAACTTCTTTCATCTAAAAGCTTGCTCTGTCAGCTTTACAGTGATATTAATTTCGTATAGTTTCACTTAGATTTCTATTTTTGGTGAATTTTCTCTTATAAGAGTATAATTTTGGTTAGAGACATGTATGAATACTAGATCAAGTTTAGTTAATATCGGATCTCGGAACTTAGCAAACAGAGAGCCAGATTGGGTATACTTAATATTGAACTCGGAACTTAGTGAATAGGAAACTAGATCAGGTATAGTCAATATCAGAAACTTGGAACTTAGGAAACACACTCATAAAAATTTTGGAAGACCAATTGTGGATTAAGGTCGCAGATTGGGATCACAAGCAGATAAAACACTTTGAAATCGAAAGTCAAGGACAAGAATATAAAACCTAAACCCGAAAGTCGGGATTTTTCAAAACAAACTTGGAAGTTAGTACCAAAATATGAACCCTTATACCCGCATCTCGGAGTCGAGAACTAGGACGCTTTAAAACTCTTATACCGTAATTCCAAAACTCGACCTAGAAACAATATTGGAGATCGAACATAACCCCGAAAGTCGGAACTTATATAATCTCGGAACTCGGACCCAATTCAATCTTGGAATTCGGTCCTAAGCTCAAACTCGAGAACATCAATAGAAATTAAAAGCTTGCAAGATAGATTAAGACTTAAGATTTTAGAGGTTGCACCTAACTACCTAAGTTTTGCTCATAAGACTTTGTTGTGTGTGACAACTATTAAAGATATGATGCTCTATGTTGGGTTTGCTGTTTAATTAAAATTTTCTGGTTGTCTGGCACTATTCATGGGGAAGCAGTCATGATTCGTTATGCTACCAAAATTTCGGCAGAGATTTCAATTAATATGAATTTACAAGTTATGTATGCATTGGTCAAAGTATTAGACAAGCAATGCTACCGTCATAAGAATGAGTAAGGATTTCCATGTAACTTGGGCCAGCCCTTGAACAAAGTTGAGGGGAATAGATTAGTGGGGAAGTCAGGGAAAGTAAACCTGGCAACTCTGTATAGGAACGAGCTCGATCCTGAAAAACGGACTATTACCCAGGAGTCTTATGGCCAATATATTCCCAGGGAACCAAGTATGGAAAAATATGAGTTAAGTTCAAGTGCATTATTTCTTATGCATATCCACAATTTATGTTATCATGCATTGAGTTAATTGCACCATTAGATGTTATGTATATATATTATTGTTCACTTTATGGCTGTCACTTAACTATGTCAAAAACATAGGTCTGGTTGTTTATTTCTCTGTTTAATTTCCTTTATTTCTTTAAGTAAAATAAAGCTTTGTTTTGGGTTAGGATTTTTATAACTAATTGAGTAGGACGTCTTGTTGTTGCAACATTTTCTTTTTATTTAACCAAAATCCGAAACCACTGAGAATGACAGCGATGACAGATGTGTATAGACTTAGGATTCTTACTGAGAAATCCTTATTTCTCGCCCTACCGTATGTTTCCACGTTATTCTCAAATCATGGAGAAGGCGGCAACCGGTGTCCTTTTCATCAAGTTTCCTGAGCTCCACATCTATCTCGATCCGTTCATAAACTCTGTGTATATATCCCGTAGGTGCCAATTTCACCTTTATTTCTTCTTTTATAGAGACTTTGTTGTACCGCTCATGCATTCGCTATTTGACTCTGTCGTCCCTTATATAGCCATCCCCTTCCATATGGCACACCCGTTCCCTTCTCCACCACCACCACCAGCACCAATAGCACCAGTAGCGGTTGCAGCTCCCATGGCTCCTCCAGCCTCACCACAGTAGCAGATCCCCTTCGCCTCTATGTTTGAGGAGGATCCGTCGGAGGCAGCAAGTTTGTCTTCCTCGTCTTCTGCCCCAAGTGTGGATTATACTCCAACTGATGCTGATATGGCGAATGGATTCCTTTCCTCGGAATCCACCTAGAGCGCCTGCACAGTGCGGTGGTAGGATATGTATAGAATGGCCTTTTTTTAACAGTATTGGGCCATAAGCAGTAGATGAGTATATGCTGTATAGCATATGAAATGTCCCGTAAGGACCAGTTAGGGTACTGTTCGCAGAGACAGGTCGATTTATTTTGTGTCAGCAGCCTCATTTTATTACCCTGTACTACTTTATGTCTCTTTTAACAACTTTGAAAACAAAAGTATATGTATCTACGTATATGATGATGTTTCAGAAATTCCATCTATTCCGCAGTTTTATTTATTTTACTTTACTTCCGGTACAATGATTATATAGTATTTATTCTGCCGTCTGATAAGCGATATTTTGATACATTGATTAACCCTCATATTTAGTTTATTGAACCTCTTTTGTGCTTAATTGAATAGTATTGGACACATTTTATAAGTTTGGACTCTAATTGGGCTTAATTGTATTTTTCAGTATTATTACAAATTTATACTATTTTTGTATTATGGCTGTATCTTGAGTTGTAGATATCTAAAAATTACAAATTTTATATTGTATAAAAGTTGAGAGAAAGATCTACAATATTTATGTAGAAGTCAACAACAAATTCGGATGTCTAGTGGGTCGAATTGGGCCACGAAGTCAGAATAGGGCTGTTACACTAGAACCGGAGTAGTGTGCACTAATTGGGCCATAACGTGAGTTGTAGACATTGGATTGAGGCAAAACTAGTGCCATTTGAAAGCTAAGACATAAAGCTTCAATTCATATAAGACCACTCTCCAAAATAAAGACATCTTCATGGATTTATTGGCTGTTAAAATGGATTGACAGGAATACACGTACAACCTAAACATGCTATAAAGATTGGGCTATAACTCTTTCATTTTAAGTCCAAATTAAGCAAATTGGGTATCCACTTAAAGCTAAGAGGCAGAGGATTAAGTTGGCCTCAAGGGTATTTTTGAATTTGGACATTTGAGGTCTGATAAGAAGAGAGAAAAGGGAGATGCGAAAGGGGACTCATCTCTCCAACATTTTTCATTTTTTCTTTCTTCTTTTCTCCTCTCCTCTTCTTTTCTTTTTCTTTTCCTTTCATTTTGTAAGATACTTGTTTGGGTTTTATTTTGTAACCTTCATTGCTATAGAGGAGTAGGATTTCAAGCTAGTTCAAGGAGACTCAAGGGCATTATGGTTGTAATCTTGAAACTCTATCCTTGAATTTCAATCATGTTTGTTTTCTTGATTCTTTGCCCTCTTTTATTTGTAAATTTGCATTGAATGGTATTGATATGTGAGTTTAAGAATGAGGAATCCGTTGGGTGATTGCTAATTGGTCAATTGGTATGAACTTGATTAGTTAAAGAATTAGGAATTAGGTTTGGATTCAAACTTAGGCTAATACAATTGGGGCTAGAAATCAACATAGGTTAATTAGAGTTGAGGTGTCAATTATCTAATCAATTATGTGTTGGTTGAATTCCTAGAGTTCCCGAGGTAGAATTGTGAGGTTGTTAGTAGAGGTCTATCTAATAGCTCAAATTAGTCGCACTCCATGTGTTTGATATATTGTGCGTTAATGATTGATTCACCTTATGCTTAAGGAACTCTTTGAACTAGTGTTTTTATTTTCATCTAATTTTCTTTTATAGCTTATTGACTGCATGTTTGCACATACCCCCTTGTTACTTAACTAGATAGCAACAACATCCTTGTGAGACGACCTTGGTTGCATTATACTTCAAATTTAGTGTAATTAAGTATTTTAAAATTATAATTTGGAGCAGGCTGCGACACTCGTTGCCAAATTTTGGCGCCATTGCCAGGGATGTTGATGTTAATTAGTTTGTAAATATATGTGTTTACTTGCTTTTGTTTGAGTTTTGCATATTTTGGTCATTTTCGGTGTTTTTAGGCTAATTTTGGGTGTTGTTCTGTGTTGCTCGTGCTTAGATTACCTTGAAACTTTCCAGTCCAAAGTTTTTTGACATTCTAAGCAAGACTCACTACAAAGTGTTAGCCCCACCCTATTTTGGCCAAATTCCACTGTTTTGACAACTTTTTTGAATTTTTAATAATTTTTATTACATTTTTGGGTTCTAGATAGGTGTAGTTTTATTGTGTGGTATTTCTATAAATTGAAAAAAATCATTTTGTACAACTTTTTTTAATTTCCTAAGTCATTTGTTTTGAGTGATTTTTGTGTTTTGGTACTTTTAGTAGTAGTAGTAGTTATTTTAGTTCCACTTTTATACATTATTTTGCTAGTTCTTTTTCTTCTTTTCTATGTTTTCTGTTGAGATGACTATCCCTGATAAGACACTGAAGGAGCTATTTGCTCTAATGCTGTAGATCACTTATTTTGTATCCAATATCCTGATTTAGATTCTAACTTTGAGCTTGACCTTGCATTAATTCATTTGCTTCCAAGATTTCATGGTTATACAGGTGAGGATCCTTACAGGCATCTCAAAGAGTTTCATGTGGTATGCTCAACTCTCAACTTTCGGGGAATTTATGAGGATCATGTCAAGCTAAGAGCCTTCTCTTTCTTACTAGTTGAAGTAGCCAAGGATTGGCTTTACTATCTTCCCCCTGGTTGTGTAATAGAATGGACTGATATGAAAAGGCTCTTCTTGGAGAGATTTTTCCCTGCATCCAGAGCTGCAGCACTAAGAAAGGAGATTTGTGGTATTAGGCAAATGCAAGAAGAAACATTATATGAGTATTGGGAGAGGTTCAATAGGTTGTGTGCAAGTTGTCCCCATCACCAAATTAGTGAGCACTTGTTGATCCAGTTTTTCTATGAGGGCCTGATACCCATGGATAAGAGCTTGATTGATGTAGCGAGTGGTGGAGCTCTAATGGACAAGACACCTGCTATCGCCAGAGATCTGATGGCTAACATGGCAAAGAATTTCAGCAATTTGGCTCTAAGTTGATCACAAGGACCAGAGGAGTTGGTGAGATCCCTGATCTGAATTTGTTGAAGATCAAACACAAATTAGATGAGATGGCATCATTGATAAAGCGATTGACCATGGGACATCATGTTACTTCTACATCTGCACCAGAGCCTACTAGAGTATGTGATATTTTAGTGTGTCCATCCCACTCTATTAATGGAGGCCCCCAACTTTAGGAGGATACCTCATGCCTTCAGGGTTATACAGTGGGTGCTGTAGGAGTATTCCCTGGGAAACCTCAATACCAGCACCTATCCCCTCAGCAGCAACAACAAACTGGATCAGCAGTTACCTCACTAGAGCCATCATTACAGGATCTGATAAAGCAAATTGTAGAAAATAACCTCCAGTATCTGCAAAGAACTGATACAACCATCCAGAATATAGAGACTCTGCTTGGTCAGTTTGCTTCCTCCATGAGCCAGATGCAGTCACATGGTTTTGCTCAGACTCTATCTCAATTGATCCCCGATCCAAACAGGAATGTTAGTGTTGCTATGCAGCAATGATGAATTTTGTACCTTAAGCCTCTTGAAGTAGGATCTATCTAGGACTTGGACACAAGAAATATGATCAAATCAAAAACAAGTTTGCACAGAAAATAGGGCTCCAGACATCTTGTTAAAAAGGTTTCTTATCTCACTCTACAGACCTCAGAATTGAGCGATTCAAAAACGAGGTGAACGTTCACGTTCTGAAACACAATTTAGACCCAAGAATCACCGAAAAATAGTACGTACAACACGAGATATGAGCAAGAGATAATTGAGACGAATTCTGGAAAATTGACGCGAAATTGATGAAAAAGAAACCAGAAAACAATGGCGCCACAAACCTAGTTTGATAAGCCAAGAAGGATCGCCATAAGAATTGGAGGATTCTTGATAAGATCAAATGATGCAAGGAAGAACTCTATTGATCTCAGTACTCTGCTGTCTATTGATCTCCAAATGTTTAAAAGTTTGCCCCTGAGACTTAACAAAACTAAAAGCAAAACCCCTTAGCATAAGCATTACTGATATGTTCCAGTGGTTAAGGAGACATATTCAGCCTCAAGTGCTTGGGTTCTAATCCTGCTACAAATAATTTGTATTTTTTTTTTATCACAACATAACAATAGAAAAATAAAATAAACAACTAAAGTCTTGCTAATTCAGATTGACTCTTTGGGCTATTTTCCTCTCATTCCAAGTGGGCTACGCATGTGTAAACCCTCAGATTCATGTGTTGCGCTTCATTTGGAAATTAGGCTTCAAATTTTGTTTGGGCTTCCAACAAAGAGATAATCGCATGTTTGACAGCTTCTTGGGCCTTCTTTGCTCTAGCTCTTATCATGGGTCTTCATAGGCCTTGTATTGGATCTTGGGCTTCTTTTTGGGCTTGAGTCTGGACTTGGGCTTGGGCTTTTGTGTCCTCATCAAGCAATCAGGTAGGACTTTACCAAAGTATAGCTAAGACTGAGCATTCTAATGAAGCAGCTGAAGTGAAAGAAAAGCCAGGTGCGAATTTTGTACAGGAGGAATCAAATAAGCACTCTGTATTTCATTTGGATATTGTTGATTACGCAGCTAAGGAGGTTCATGACAGTTTCTGTGAGGAGTTCCCTGAGTTGTTCAACCTTAGTGATTTCGTTCATTGTTTATCTTGTGATCAATGTGATGGTGTTGAGCTCTGTGTAGAGTGTGCAGAGATGGATGTATATCTAATGGATGATAGGCCTATGAGTGTTGACACAGTGGAGAAAATTCTTTTAACAGAGATTCAGGTTAAAGAGATTATTCCCTCTGGAGTCCAAACACTAAAATTAAAGTTGGAATTTCCTCCTTATGAGCATCTATTGGGTCAATTTGAATATGCCTACCTGGAAAATGTTGCCCAACTCCAAGCTATTTGTGACATGGCTCCAGAGACATCTTCCGTAGATGCATTGAGGTGCTTGGATTATGCTTACAAGGAGAGCGCTTTTCAACTCGGAGCCATCTATGTCATTACTATAGCGATGCATCATGGGAATGAACTAAGGTATTCTACACCAGGATGTGAATGCAAAAGTGACAAGGATGGCAATGAATTCAAGATCACCTCATGGGATCCTGGAGGAGGCAAAAGATGCAAACCTTGGTGGGGATTCCTAGACCAGTTCAAGCATAAGCTACATGAGGGAGTTCTCACCACTTTTTACCTTTTTAAATTTTTGTCTTGCATTTTTAATTTTTTTGTCTTGAATTTTAATTTTAGAATAAAATATGTTTAGTATTAGTTTTCATATGCTAGTTATGTTGTTTAGTTGGATGTTCCCCTATGGTGATTCTTTAGTTGTTAGCTTTAGGCAGTAGATATTGATGGCTTGAGGCTTCAACATGCTTGACTTTTCATCTTATTCTTTATGTCTTGCATGCTTGGTAGATTGATCTTCAATTGCTTGGATTAAGTATGTTGGACATGACCTATATGAGCTTTTGAGCCATATTTGGATGGCTATGTTACATGCCATTCTTTTCTTTCTTGTGTGTTTTATTCTCTCATAGGATTTGTCACTCTAGAACTTGCTTTGATTCTTTTTGAGGCTACACCATTCATTTGCATACATGAATATGATTGAGGCATTCATTTTGTGATCAGCCACTTAACCAAATAGCCACCTTTGCATTTTTTTTCCCCTCGCTTAGCCTTTTTGAGCCTTTTGCCCCATTCTTTGTTTTTAGCACATTACAAGCCTAAAGCAAAAAACCATGATTCTACCTAGTCTTAGGGATTAGGAGACCATTGGTTACCATTAGCAATGTATATTCACATAAGTGTGGGGGTTTGCATGAGGACATGCAAGACTTTAAGTGTGGGGGGTGCAAAGTGGTGAAAAGAGAAAAAGGAAAGAAATGAAAAGATTAAAAAAAAAAGAAGAAAAAGAAGCAAAGAAAAGCAAATATAAAAAGAAAAAGTCAATAAATTGGGGCAATTTTGATAAAAAAGAAAGTAAAGAAGTGGGATAAAAAAAAGTTGTTTGTTGCATTCTTAGATTTGAGGAGGGCCCTCACATTTGTGACCTCATGTCTTTGCCAATGTTCTTCTATTCTCTTTGGTTTTTACCTTGCATATCCTTACTATTTCCTTACCCTTACCTTGGCCTCAGTACAACCTTGAATAAAGTCCTCTTGATTTGTGTGTGCATGTGTTTGCGTGGTGGAGAATTAGATGATAAGCAAACTTATGGTAGTGCTTTTCCTTTTGAGGTGATTTGAGTGGTATAATTAAGCCTTAAACACTTGAGAGTAAGAGTGCTAAACACATTATCTTGTGAGATCCTCCATGCTTGATCCATACTTTTTGGAGTGATTTTTGCCTTACTTGCACCTTTGTAGAGATATGTCTTGATTGTTGAATTTCTTGATGCCTTGGATGTGCTTTTTGCCTATATGCTTGACACTCTTGAGGATCCATTGGGAATTTGTTTTTCATAGTATTTGCTCATTTTTTTTGTTTCTAGGACTTTTGTGTTTCTTTTAGATTTTGATGTTTCATTTTTGGCACCCTTGAGAAATTTTGGATTTTGCATGAGGACATGCAAAAAGCTAAGAATGGGGGAATTTGATAAGCAATATTTTGATATATTGATTAACCCTCATATTTAGTTTATTGAACCTCTTTTGTGCTTAATTGAATAATATTGGACACATTTTATAAGTTTGGACTCTAATTGGGCTTAATTGTATTTTTCAGTATTATTACAAATTTATACTATTTTTGTATTATGGCTGTCTCTTGAGTTGTAGATATCTAAAAATTACAAATTTTATATTGTAGGAAAGCTGAGAGAAAGATCTACAACATTGATGAAGAAGTCAACAACAAATTCGGATGTCTAGTGGGTCGAATTGGGCCACGAAGTCAGAATAGGGCTATTACACTAGAACCGGAGTAGTGTGCACTAATTGGGCCATAACGTGAGTTGTAGACATTGGATTGAGAAAACTAGTGCCATTTGAAAGCTAAGACATAAAGCTTCAATTCATATGAAGACCACTCTCCAAAATAATAACATCTTCATGGATTTATTGGCTGTTAAAATGGACTGACACGAATACACGTACAACCTGAATATGCTATAAAGATTGAGCCATAACTCTCTCATTTTAAGTCCAAATTAAGCAAATTGGGTGTCCACTTAAAGCTAAGAGGCAGAGGATTAAGTTGGCCTCAAGGGTATTTTTGAATTTTGATATTTGAGGTCTGATAAGAAGAGAGAAAAAGGAGACGCGAAAGGGGACTCATCTCTCCAACATTTTTCATTTTTTCTTTCTTCTCTTCTCCTCTCCTCTTCTTTTCTTTTTCTTTTCCTTTCATTTTGTAAGATACTTGTTTGGGTTCTATTTTGTAACCTTCATTGCTATGGAGGAGTAGGATTTCAAGCTAGTTCAAGGAGACTCTAAGGGCATTACGGTTGTAATCTTGAAACTCTATCCTTGAATTTCAATCATGTTTGTTTTCTTGATTCTTTGCCCTCTTTTATTTGTAAATTTGCATTGAATGGTATTGATATGTGAGATTATGAATGAGGAATCAATTGGGTGATTGCTAATTGGTCAATTGGTACGAACTTGATTAGTTAAAGAATTAGGAATTAGGTTTGGGTTCAAACCTAGGCTAATACAATTGGGGCTAGAAATCAACATAGGTTAATTAGAGTTGAGGTCTCAATTATCTAATCAATTATGTGTTGGTTGAATTCCTAGAGTTCCCTAGGTAGAATTGTGGGGTTGTTAGTAGAGGTCTCTCTAATAGCTCAAATTAGTCGCACTCCATGTGTTTGATATATTGTGCGTTAATGATTGATTCACCTTATGCTTAAGGAACTCTTTGAACTAGTGTTTTTATTTTCATCTAATTTTCTTTTATAGCTTATTGACTGCATGTTTGCACATACCCCCTTGTTACTTAACTAGACAACAACAACATCCTTGTGAGACGACCTTGGTTGCACTATACTTTAAATTTAGTGTAATTAAGTATTTTAAAATTATAATTTGGAGTAGGCTGCGACACTTGCTGCCACCGTCAAACAGAAATTTATTGAAGTGAATAGTCAACTCTATGTGGGTAATTAATAATGAAATAGAAAATGAAATTTAATTAATTCGCCAAACGTAATAACTTATCAGGTAATATATTATGACTTAAGTATAGTATTTTGTCTGGTAAGGTGTTATATTTTTTGTATCAGAGCAGTTTGTCCTAATATAGGCCTGAGGATTAGACTGACTATGCTTCGCATATGCTTTGTAATCTTTAGATATTATCATGCACTGAGTCTTGTCCATATGGATAGGATGCATGTGAAAGGATTGCCTAACCGTATGCTGTTATTTACTGGCACATCAAACTTAGTATTGAGCCTGATAAACTCAATTACTCTTATTTTGTGTGTTCAGAACTTGATGGCTTCTAGAAGGCCAGGTAGGCCGTGAGCTTCCCTAGCCCAGGAAGAATCTACTGAGTTCCTGGACACAATGCGAGAAATTGTGCATGCTATGCGTGAGCAGGCGGCTGGAATGACTCAAATGATGGGCCAACTAGGAAGGCAGCTAGAGGTAGGTCTTGAAGGGAATCATAATGGCCCTGGGGTAGATCTGGAATACCTCAAATTTGCTGAATTCAGGAAGCCAACCCACCTAGCTTCAGGAAAGCCTTAAACCTAGATAAGGCAGATGAGTGGGTTAAAGCTATGGAGAAGGTCTTCTCCGTATTAGATTGCATAGATCGTCAAAATGTGACCTTTGCCACCTATATGCTAGAAGCAGATGCAAAGTTCTGGTGAAGCGGTGCACGACGGTTATTAGAGGGATCTCAAATAGACATTACTTGGGATGTATTCAGAGACGCGTTCTATTAGAAGTACTTCCCTACGTCTATCCATAATGTTAAGGAGTTGGAGTTCATGCATCTCCATCAAGGGAATAGTACCGTGTCGGAATACATTGCTAAATTTGAGGAGTTGTGTAAATTTTCCACCATTTAGTAATGGAGCCCTGATGAAATATGGAAATGCGTGAAGTTCAAAGGTGGGCTGAGAGAAGACATCTTTACTGCCATAGGACTAATAGAGATCAAAGACTTCCTTACTTTGGTGAACAAGTGCCGGCTACTGGAGGATTATAACAAGAAGTTGGTGGCTGCTAGGTCAACTGGTAGTAACTTCAAGAAGGGCTTGACTCGGCAAGGCCCAAGGTTCAAGCCCAACTTCCAGCAGCAGAAGAAGTTTCAACCTGCAGGCAACAAAGGCAAGCAATCTCAGAGGCCTTTTGGGAACCAGACTTGCAGCCAGTGCAGCAGGAATCATGGCAACCGCCCCTGCTGGGTAGGTCAAAATGTTTGTTTTGGATGTGGTATGCCAGGCCACAAAATCTATGAATGCCCGGCCAAAAATCCTCAATCGACTCCTAGGCCGCAATGTTAGGGAAGAATTTTTACTATGGATGCACAGGAAGTCGACCAGTCAGAAGATTTGATTCAAGACATGTGTGAAGTAAATGGTAAGACCTTAACTATTTTATACGATTTAGGTGCATCTCACTCTTTCATCTCTCATGATTGCATGTTAGCCTTACAATTACCTATTTCTGAATTATCCTATGACTTTCTAGTTTCTACTCCTACAAGTGAGCCCGTTAAGACCAATCATATTTATATGAATGTCCCCTATCAGATAGGAGGTCGAACTTTTTTGGCTAATTTAATTTGCCTTCCCTTGTCCGGACTTGACATTATTTTGGGTATGGATTGGCTCTCTGCCAACTAGGCCCTGCTAGATTGCTTTGATAAATCCATTGTGCTTCTCTCTGTTTCATCTTTTGAATCAGCAATCCCTGTAAGTCTTTATTTAAGCTCCTTAGCAGTAGACCACTGTGGGGATAGAGGTCAAGGGTATATTCTCTTTTCAACCAGCGTAGCCGAGGTTGATAAGAAGTTAACTAATATTCCAGTTATTAGGGAATATCCTAATGTATTCCCTAAAGATATTCCTGAATTCCCTCCTGAGAGGGAAATTGAGTTCGCCATTGAATTAGTACCGGGAGCAGGACCAATATCTATAGTGCCATATCGAATGTCACCCTTGGAGTTAACCGAACTTAAGAAGCAGATTGAAGAACTCCTGGAAAACAAATTTATTAGGCCAAGTGCATCACCATGGGGAGCCCTAGTTCTGTTAGTTAAGAAGAAAGACGGAGGCATGCGACTATGTGTGGATTACAGGCAGTTGAATAAGGCAACGATCAAGAATAAGTATGCATTGCCAAGGCTTGATAATCTCATGGATCAACTGCAAGGGGCTACTGTATTTTTCAAGATTGATCTACAGTCTGGGTATCACCAAATTCGGGTTCAAGAAGAAGATATTCCGAAGACGGCATTTCGGACTCGTTATGGACATTATGAATATACTGTGATGTCCTTTGGGTTGATGAATGCATCGGCAATATTCATGGATTACATGAATCGAATATTCCGACCATATCTCGACAAATTTGTGGTGGTATTCATTAATGATATACTTGTTTACTCAAAGACGGAGCAGGAACATGCAGAACATTTGCGACTGGTTCTACCAATTCTAAGAGAGAAGAAACTTTATGCCAAGCTATCCAAATGTGAATTTTGGATGAAAGAAGTAAAATTTCTTGGCTATGTAGTATCCCATGGGGGAATTTCAGTGGACCCCAGTAAGGTAGAAGCAGTATTAAACTGGAAACGATCAACGATTGTTACAGAAGTCAGGAGCTTCTTAGGGTTGGCAGGATACTATAGGAGATTTGTTGAGAACTTCTCTCAAATGGCCCTACCCCTTACAAAGTTAACCAGGAAGAATGCCCTATTCGAATGGACACCCGAGTGCGAGCAGAGTTTCCAAGAATTAAAGGAAAAATTGACGACAGCCCCAATACTTATTTTACCGAATCCTCATGGACCATTTGAAGTTTACTGTGATGCGTCCAAGAGGAGATTAGGGTGCGTGTTAATGCAGGACAGAAACGTCATCGCATATGCTTCTAGGCAATTAAAAACTCATGAGAGAAATTATCCAACACATGACTTAAAGCTAGCGGCAGTGGTATTTGCTCTGAAGATATGGAGACATCACCTCTATGGAGTGAAATTTGAAGTATTCTCTGATTACAAAAGTTTGAAATACCTTTTTGATCAGAAAGAATTAAACATGAGGCAGTGAAGGTGGATGGAGTTTCTTAAAGATTACGAGTTTGAGCTAAAGTATCACTCGGGCAAAGCGAACGTAGTGGCAGACACCCTGAGTAAGAAGTCTTTAACTGTGGCATGGATGATGATCAAAGAGGCGGAACTAATAGAAATTTTTCGAGACCTGAACTTGGGAATTTCTATGACTCCCAATGCTAATCAGTTAAACCAACTTAAGATAACTAGTGATTTCAATGACCAAATCCAGCAAGCACAACAAAGAAATAATAACTTCCAGCATACATTTCAACTAGTGCAATCTGGTAAGCTAACAGGATTTACTCAGGATACAGAAGGAATATGGCGATATCAGGAGAGCATATGCGTACCTGAGGAGGATAACCTTAGGAAGAAGATCTCGGAGGAAGCCCATAAGAGCAAGTTTACTATACATCCTGGCATTAACAAAATGTATCAAGATCTCAAGAAGATGTTTTGGTGGCTAGGCCTTAAGACAGATGTGGCAAATTTCGTGAATAAATGTCTAACTTGCCAGAAGGTAAAAATAGAACATCATAAACCAGCAGGGACACTACAATCCTTGGAGATTCTGGAATGGAAGTGGGAGAGTATTTCTATAGATTTCATGATGGGCTTACCAAGAACACCCTTAGGATATGACATTATATGGGTTATAGTGGATAGACTAACTAAGTCCACTCAATTTTTGCCTATTTGAGCGAATTACCCTCTAGAGAAGCTAGCTCAATTGTATGTTCAAGAAGTGATATGGCTACATGGTATTCCTTCAACAATCATTTCAGATTGAGATCCAAGGTTCACCTCACGATTTTGGGGAGCACTCTAGAAGGTGTTCAGTTCTAGACTATGTTTAAGTACTGCGTACCATCCACAAACAGATGGTCAGGCCAAGCAAACTATTCAGACTTTGGAAGATATGTTGCGAGCATACATTCTGGAACAGTATGGAAGCTGGGATCGATACTTACCATTAGCCGAATTTGCATACAACAACTGTTACCATACTAGTATCGACATGGCTCCATATGAAGCTTTATATGGACGAAAGTATCAATCTCCCCTATGTTGGTATGAATCAGGAGAATAGAGTTTGTTGGGACCAGAATTAGTCAGACAAACTACAAAGCAAATCAAAAGGATCCATAGCAAAATACTTGCAACTTAGAGCCATCAGAAGAGCTACGCGGATGTCAGGAGAAAGCCATTGGAGTTCCAAGAAGGAGACCATGTGTTTCTAAAGATCACACCCACAACTGAAGTAGGTAGAGCCATTAAAGTTAGAAAGCTAAGCCCTCGCTTTATAAGTCCTTTTCAAATTTTGAAGCAAATCGGGCCAGTGGCGTATCGAGTCGCCTTACCTCCACATCTATCAAATCTTCATGATGTTTTCCATGTTTCCCAACTCAGAAAATACTAGCTTGACCCTACTCATTTCTTGGAACCTGAATCAATCCAGTTAAGGGATGACCTGACTTTTCATGTACCCCCAGTAAGAATAATGGACAAGAGTATCAAACACCTTCAAAACAAAGCCGTACAGTTAGTGAAGGTGGCATGGGGACACGAAGACTCAGCGGACTATATGTGGGAGCTAGAGTTCGATATGAGGAGGGAGTATCCTGAATTATTCTTAGGTACTAAATTTTGAGGACAAAAATTTTTTTTAGGAGTGTAGAAATGTAATGTCTGAAAAATTTTATCGTTAATAACCAAGTTGTTCGTTTTTTTTTAATAAGTGGCCTTAATCGGAATTCAATTAAACATTTACTTAAAGCCAATTAAGTGTGATTTAGAAACGATTAGGCTTGATAGAATTAGATTAGGAACATAGGAAATCTCATAGAATTTTTTCTAAAACCAGTTTGCTGATTTAAGAGAAATCGGTAAGATTTCGGTAATTTAAACTGTCGGAACCGGATCAATAGAAATTATGCTGTAAGAACCCTAGAATGGATGGCCAATCTTTAGCCAACTTACCCAAGCAAGTGGCGCCATCTCAGCCCTCCATATGGGCTACCAAACCAAGTTGAATAACCTACTCAAATCCACCAATCACATGTAACTTGCTTTAGAAGTTTTTAAAATTTTCCTTTTCTGCCCTTGCAAATTTCGGTCCCTATATACTGACACTTCTCCATTCTTTTCTCCATCATCTCATCTCATCTCATCTCAACTCATAATATCTTCTCCCACAAACCTTCAAGCCACAACAAGATTTCTTCAACTCCAACCACAAATCTAACAAGAATCACACCTAGGCAAGGTAGGAATCCAACTTCTCTTCTTGTTATTTTTGCTTTGGGGCTGTGTGGAGATCTTGTTTTCCTCATGATATTGATGTGATTTGGAGTGATGATGATGATTATGACTGACTTTGCATGTGTGTTGTGATTAGAATTGGAATTGGTATAAAAGAACTTGAAGAGAAGAGAAAACTCAAGAAGCTGTTGGATTTTTCCTCGGCGGTCCGTATGGAAGAGTGTACAGCTCTGCCTACAACTATTTAAATTTCATGAATCTATTTTTATTAGAAACTAGACATTCAGGGCTTTCCATACATATATAATATAAGGCCATTGGATCAGTATAGAGATAGTTATGAATTTTTGAAGTTGATTAAGAAATCAGGACTTTCATCCGGGTAGTGTGAGTTGAGATGGGTGTAACTCACACTAAACAACTCCAAATTGAGTGAATCTAATGTTGTTTGAAAGTTAACACGTGAGAGAACATCCCATAAAAATTTTGGAGTCAGATTCGTTGCCAATTATCCCCAGTACATCAATGAATTCACCTTAATTTCAACCCGGGCTGGAATAGGGTAGTCCAATAGGGTCAAGTTTCAGGGTTTATATCTCGAATTATACTCATTCAAATAATATGCAACTTCTTTCATTTGAAAGCTTGCTCTGTGAGTTTTACAGTGATATAAATTTCGTATAGTTTCACCTAGATTTCTATTTTTGGTAAATTTTCTCTTATAAGAGTTTAATTCAGGTTAGAGACATGTATGAATACTAGATCAAGTTTAGTTAATATTGGATCTCAGAACTTGGCAAACAGAGAGCTAGATCGGGTATACTTAATGTTGAACTCGGAACTTAGTGAATAGGAAACTAGATAGGGTATAGTCAATATCAGAAACTTGGAACTTAGGAAACACACTCATAAAAGTCTTGGAAGACCAATTGTGGATTAAGGTCACAGATCGGGATCACAAGCACATAAAACACTTTGAAATCAAAAGTCAAGGGCAAGAATATAAAACCTAAACCCGGAAGTCAGGATTTTTCAACACAAACTTGGAAGTTGGTACCAAAATATGAACCCTTATACCCGCATCTCGGAAGTCGAGAACTAGGACGCTTTAAAACTCTTATACCGTAATTCCAAAACTCGACCCAAAAATAATCTTGGAGATCGAGCACAACCCCGAAAGTCGGAACTTATATAATGTCGGAACTCGAACCCAATTCAATCTCGGAACTCAGCTCGAAGCTCAAACTTGGGAACATCAATAGAAATTAAAAGCTTGCAAGATAGATTAAGACTTAAGATTTTAGAGGTTGCACCTAACTACCTAAGCTTTGCTCATAAGACTTTGTTGTGTGTGACAACTATTGAAGATATGATGCTCTATGTTGGCTTTGCTATTTGATTAAAATTTCCTGGTTGTCTGGCACTATTCATTAGGAAGCAGTCATGATTCGTTATGCTGCCAAAATTTTGGCAGAGATTTCAATTAATATGAATTTACAAGTAATGCATGCATTGGTCAAAGTATTAGATAAGTATTAGACAAGCAATGCTACCGTCATAAGAATGAGTAAGGATTTCCATGTGACTTGGGCTAGCCCCTGAACAAAGTTAAGGGGAATATATCAGTGGGGAAGTCGGGGAAAGTAAACCCGGCGACCTTGTATAGGAACGAGCTCGATCCTGAAAAGCGGACTATTACCTAGGAGTCTTATGGCCAATATACTCCCAGGGGACCAAGTGTGGAAAAATATAAGTTAAGTTCAAGTGCATTATTTCTTATGCATATCCACAATTTCTATTATCATGCATTGAGTTAATTGCACCATTAGATGTTATGTATATATATTATTGTTCACTTTATGGCTGTCACTTAACTATGTCAAAAACACAGGTTTGGTTGTTTATTTCTCTGTTTAATTTCTTTTATTTCTTTAAGTAAAACAAAGCTGTGTTTCGGGCTAGGATTTTTATAACTAATTGAGTAGGACATCCTGTTAATGCAACATTTTCTTTTTATTAACCGAAATCCGAAACAACTGAGAATGACAATGATGACAGATGTGTATAGACTCAGGATTCCTATTGAGAAATCATTATTTCTGACCTACAGTATGTTTCCACGTTATTCTCAGATCATGGAGAATGTGGCAACTGGTGTCCTTTTCATCGAGTTTCCTGAGCTTCACATCTATCTCGATCCGTTCATAGACACTGTGTATATATCCAGTAGGTGCCAATTTCGCCTTTATTTCTTCTTTCAAAGAGACTTTGCTGTACCGCTCATGCATCTGTTATTTGACCTTGTCGTCCCTTATATAGCCATCCCCCTCCATATGGCACACCCGTTCCCTCCTCCACCCAAAGAAGAAGAAGAATGAGGCACCAGTAGCGGCTGCAGCTCCCATGGCTCCTCCAGCCTCACCACAGCAGCAGATCCCCTCTGCCTCTATGTTTGAGGAGGATCTATCGGAGGCAACAAGTTCGTCTTCCTCGTCTTCTACCTCGAAAGTGGATTATACTCCGGTCGATGCTGATATGGCTAATGGATTCTTTCCTCGGAATCCACCTAGAGCACCTGCATAGTGCGGTGGTAGGATATATATAGAATGACCCTCTTTTGACAGTATTGGGCTATAGGCAATAGATGAGTATATGATGTATAGCACACGAAATGTCCCGTGGGGACCAGTTAGGGTATTGTTCACAGAGACAGGTCGATTTATTTTGTGTCAGCAGCCTCATTTTATTACCATGTACTACTTTATGTATCTTTTAACAACTTTGAAAACAAAAGTATATGTATCTACGTATACGATGATGTTTCAGAAATTTCGTCTATTCCGCAGTTTTATTTATTTTACTTCACTTTCGGTTCAATGATTATATAGTATTTATTCCGCCGGCAAACAGAAATTTATTGAAGTGAACAGTCAACTATATATGGGTAACTAATAATGAAACAGAAAATGGAATTTAATTAATTCGCCACACGTAATAACTTATCAGGTAATATATTATGACTTAAGCATAGTATTTTGTTTGGTAAGGTGTTACATTTTCATGAATGCCCTAAAAGTTTCCATTTTTAGCAAAATATGTTCTTGATCTTGTTCATGAGTTGTTCTTGTTTATTGAAAGTTTCTCTCCTTGAATGCTTTAAAGTTTCCCTTTTTTTCTTGATGCATGAGTTCTTGATGATTCTTGGTGGTTTTGGTTTAAAGTTGATTTCTTTTCATTTTATGAGCTTAAGATTGAAAAAATTCTCATCTTTACATCTTTCTTATGATTTTGATAAGACTACGAACATTCCAAAATTATAAAGCTTTAAAAGTTTACTTCTTGATGCATAAAAAGTGGCGCTATTTTTATGGATGCCACAAGGTTTCATTTTGTTCTTCTTGAAGATAAGAATATGTGTAAAAGTCTAAACCTTTTAGAGCATGAAGATTTCTAAGTCATAAAAATGAGAACTTGTCATTTTATGACTTAAAGATTGAATCTTGAAGACATGATCTTTCATAAAGTTTCAAACTTTAATCAAAAGTGAACTTTTAAGTCATTGACTCGAGTGCCGAGCTCGATCAAATTACAATAAAAACCGAATTACACTAAACTCGTAGCAAGGGTGCAACCCGGGTCGTCTCCCAGCGTTGACAATGTTATACGATCACGAAATGGGGGGGTTTAGGAATTTAAATTACTGAAATGAATATAAAAGAAATGAACAGAATTTGGAACATCCAATCCAAGAACCAAGAAAGACAGTGACATCAAACCCGAAAGAAACCTCTATTTGGATACAACATTGCACACGAAAACCTTCATGCATTCAATTAACAGATAAATGATTAAATTCAGAAACCTCTAGAACCTAACCAATTCATGTTAATTTTCAAGCACCAATGTAATCAATCATCGAATTCAAACCTGAAAATGATTCTACTCACGCAATTGCATTACACATTAATCAATCGAGCAATATGCAGGCAGTTAAGCAAGCAATCAATCATAAACCACCACAATTCCGAATCAAAAACCTTCAAATCCGAAATTGGAGTAATCACAATGAGAGAAAAGAAAAGGGAGTAGAAAACCGATTTGATTTGATGAAGTTTGGTTGCGCAAATCCTCAAGATAGCCAATGCTCCTTTGAATCCTTGGATTAGATGGAAGCTTACTCCTCCATGAATGGAGGAAGATGAGTTGTTAAGGTGGGGCGTGCGTGAGTGAGAGAAGAAAAGAGAAGAAGAAGAACAACCAAAACCGAAAAACCCCTATTCCAAAAATCTGTCCCCAATTACAAGTTCGGCCCTCTTTTGAAACCGGCCAAAAATTCAAATCAAAACTGCCTAAACTTATTAAATTGTCATCACTACATTAATCCTCTCTCTCTCCTTTGAATCTGGACATATTATTTGCTAAAATCCGAATTATAGAAAGAAAGTTACATTAAAAACATGAAATCATTATAGTTAATTCCGTGAGTAACGTTCTTCTACCGTTTTGTCTATCAAAACGATTCCGTTTGGATTTCCACTCTGAAGAAGAATTGTAGCCTTGGATGTCAGCTTCAAAATGCCACTGGAACGGGCTCAATTGGACATCTGTGGACCGAGGTATGGCCCAAATACCACACCCTGCTCAGAATCCGCGGTTGCACCACTTTAGTTCACTTCTAGGCCCAATTTGAGCTTCTTAACACCAGAATTGGCTTCTGAGCTCTTCATATAACTTGTAGGCCTATCTCTCAGATTTTCTACAAATCAAGAATCACAATAAAATGAGCTCTACAACTCAAGATATAACCCAAAAACCAAAATAGTGTCAGAATTCGCCTAATGCTGGAAAATTTAACTCAAATCCAAACAAAATCCAAACAATACAAAATAGTCCAATTCAAAACAATTAGGCATAAAAGAGAATCAATGAGCTAGGAATGAGAGAAAATAAGTATATAAAAATCCAATTGATCAGTCATAAAGATGTAGATTTGCACTCTAATCTTGTAAAGGTTAAATCTTGAAATGGAAAGTAAAGTTTTAATCTTTCTTCAAGAAAGAATCTTTAGACTTTAAGACAACTTTAAATCATAAAGTTGGAACCTTGATGGTCTTATAATTATCAAAAGTGTCAACTTTCTTAAAGAATAATACTTTTTGGTGATAAAGCTAGCATCTTGTGTCATTTTTCTTACAAAGGTTAAATCTTTAAGACAAGGATATCACTTCATAGACTCATACTTTCATAAAGGATCAAACTTTATAATCATTTTCATAAAGTAAGCAACTTGATAGTCATAAAGGTGAGATCTTGCTACTAAAGTTTGAATCTTGTAACTTGTTGATAATAAAAACTATTTCTTGATGATTGGTGAACATGGTGTTGTTGAGTTCATGAGTGTGATTATGCATTGTCATGACCTAAGGGACTAGAAGGATCTCGAAATCCCTTGGGGGAATAAAAGTATGATTAGGGTCTCTAAGCATACCATAAAACTAGAAATCACTAAGTGCACTGTCTTATGATGAGAAAAAAGGAAATAATAACTAAACTGGTTAACTTGAATAAAGCATTCTATAAGATATGTACCTAAGTAAAGAGTAACTTCACTCAAGCATTGAGTAAATAAAAGACTACACACACATTCGTTCTAACTATGTGATTCTCTCATGAGTAAATATAAGAAATCATATGAAGGCTCATAAGACTTTTCACAAATAATAACACAACTATAAACACCCTTTAAGGTATGAATGCATGGTGCCATTAGGCATGATATATGACAAGTTTGATTGAGCATTGTCTCATGATTGAATGATTTATATGATGATATACGATGGATATAATGGGTTGTTGGTTGAAAGTTCATGTTTGGTATTTTGGGGAAGCTCCATTTTAGCCGTTGATAACTCCCTATAGTGAGTTATTTTTGTTTTGTTTTACTTAGATTTAGGTTTTAGTTACATGAATTTACTTGGGAATGTAACACTTTCCTAAGTATGGTACTATACTTAAGTCATAATACCTCACCTAGGAGTTGTTATTGTCACTTAATCGGACCTTGTTTGGCAGCAACCTTTGGCCACCTTCATCTTACTAATCAACTCCGCCTTGGAGGACCTTCTTCGGAACTTCTGAACTATCTGGAGATAACATGGAAATAAACATAGGAGTGAGAATTATAAATTCTCAGTAGGATTCATTAAACTACCATATGTTGTGTCATCGTTATTATCTCCAGCTGCTTCGGTTTATTATGAAGAAGGTGATCATGCCAAATAAATTGTTCAATTTTATAGTTTGAAAATATATTGTCCGAAGAAGAGTTCATTTTATTTATGTACTTGAGTCACATTGGCAATATTTCATATTTAGAATAATAATCACAACATAAGTAGATAGAACCGTCTCTGCATCAATAAAACATGGGATATAATTATGCAAATACTCATACTTGAATTCATGCAAATGCACTGGTGTTTTTCTTTAACTTTCTTTGGTTTCTTTTCTTGGCACGCCTAGGGGTTACATATCGCCATCCCTAGGGTGCTTGCATATGTTTTAATCTTTAGTCTTTATTACCCTTGGGTAGTCTGATCTAGGAGTGAGCTCAACTCGTGACCATTATCACACAGTACTGACCCGCAAGGGGACTCACGTGCCTCTAGTCTTGGAGGGTTCTCATTTTGGTCACGTGCCTCTAAATTGAAGGGATCTCTCCTAGTCACATGCCTCAAGGATAGAGGGATCTTAGCTAACCACTTGCCTTCAATGTAGAGGGATCTCATAGTTTTATCACATACCAGAGTATGATCGCCATATCAGACCACGTGCCTCCAAGGTAGAAGGATCTCATAGTTTTATCACATACCAGAGTATGATCGCCATGTCATACCCCATCAAAGCGTGATCGCTATGTCACACTACTTAGGATGTGCTCATCATGCCATATTCCAGAGTAGGATTGCCATGCCATACCCCATCGGGGTGTGATCGCCATGTCATACTCCTTAGGAATATGGGACCTTCATCATATCTTTTAACTACCTTCACAGGGAGGGACCCAATTAACTGCCTCCAAGTGAAGGGACCCAATCTTATCTTATTTAACTGTCTTCACAAGGAGGGATCTCATAACTGCCTCCAGGTGAAGGGATCTACATATAATATGTTCATGTCCTTTCATTCCCATACATAATCATGCATAGACATGTTGAATACACTCATACATATGCTTCATCATTTACTTTCATATATCCTTGCATACATGATTTCTACATACATATTCTTAACACATAAATACTCAACCTCCTTACAATTCTACCAAAAATTTGGCAGCATAACGGAACATGTCTACTTCCCCATGAATAGTGCCATTACTTAGACAACCAACTTTTACAGAAAATTTTCAACACTTCATTAACAATTCAACATCAATTTCATAGGAACATTAGTTGTAGTTAAGGTATAGTTGCTGTCTTAACACTTTCACTCAACCCAATTTTTGTAAAATAAGCCATAATTTCTATTTAACTCATTTAGACCTAAATTTTGGATATGTTGGAATGTGGTGTGTCTATTTTCTAACCCCTTTAGTCCCATCTAATTTTGATAAATGTAGCTCAAGATATTTAAGTTCTATCTCGGCCTGCCCTGTAGCTGGCTAGAATTACACACTTAAAAGTAAAAATCCACTAAAAATCAAAAATCAATTCAGATCATATAAAATTTGTATCCTATTAAAGCTAACAGGACAATATTTCATTTGCAAAATTTCCATTTCATTTTCTTTATTATAACTTGAGTTATAAGTTCCGAAATTTGACCCTTCTGAACTGCCCTATTTTAGCCCTGCTTGGACTTAGGGCAATTTTCTCGAACCACTGGGAGCAATTGAGAGCGAATATAACTTTGAAATTTTTATGCGACTTTTATCTATCTCTTAGCTTTCTACTACAATTAGTTTCACTCAATTTTAAGGAGTATAGGGCAAGTTATACCCCTCGAATTCTAGTCTACTTAGAATCGGGGTTAGAATTCTCAGGTAAATTTCAAAAATTCGTATCTCACTCAATACTAATCCAATGAACTTATAATTTATATGTTGGAAAGCCCTAGATGTCTAGTTTCACATAAAAATAGTTAATTAAATTTAAATGGCTGTAGGTGGAGCTGTACACTCTGCCGTACGAACCGCCATAGGTTTCCTTAACCTAACAGATTCTATTTTGTGACTTTGTGTTTTCTCATTCAAATCTCAATCTACCCAAGCAAATACATGCTAAATCAGCCATAAATCATCACAACACCACCATATATCATCAGTTACATAAGAGAAGAAAGTATTCTTAACATTCATTAATTCAATAAAATCATGCAAAGAAGTTGAATTCTACCTCAAATTGATGTAAAGACTAGCTAGATTTGAGTTTTGAGTGCAAGGGGTTGATGGAGGTTGAAGATGGAAGAAGAAGAAGATGGAATGGATGAAGAAATGAAGGGGGAAACCTCTGCTGAATGGGGAGCACGAAATTGCTATGGGAGAGAAGGTGAGTTAGGTTAGTTTTGAATTTAAAGAATGAAAGTGACATAGGTGGTGGTAGGTGGAACTTGTGGTTTTGCTAAAGCTTGAGTGGCTATCATTCTTATGGCTAAAATGGTGCCACTTTTAGGGTGCTTGTGGGTAAGTTCTAGCCATTAAATTTAGGGTTTTCAATGTGTAATTCTGTTGATTCGGTTCCGATAGTTTAAAATACCAAAATTCTACCGATTTCCTTCAAATTGGTAAAACAATTTTGAAGAATTTTGTGAGGTTTTATATGTTTCTATTTTAATTCTTCTTAATCCTAATCTCTCTAATTAACATCTAATTAACTCCTAATTAATATTTAATTAACTTCTAATTGCCCTTACTTACTATTGAAACCTAATAAATAGATTAACGGTGTAAATTAGACATTTTCGCCAATTCGGAGCCTTTTTGTTTACTGTTTTCTGTAACTAATGGCATTTCGATAATTTTGAGCAAGTCTAGGGACACCCCATGTCATTTCACACCAGACTGTCTCCATGGCCCAATCGGCAGAGATTTAAACTTCTACGATTTCACCACGTGATTTTGCTCCATTTAAAATCTCATTCTGCTAATTCTATAGATATGGGGACATGAAGGTCATTTCATGAAAAGTTCTAGGGTTATTGTGGGAATAAATCTTCGGGATCAAAATATAATTTCTAAAATTTCTGGGCATCACTGCAATTAACAAAAGTTTATAGCGGCACTTTTATCATTTCCTAATTTTTAACATATGGTAGTGCCATATTTTCAACGGTAGTGCTATAGTACCATATAATTCTAAGTGTGAAGATCGTTATAGCATAATAGTGCCTGAGGAATTCTCACATTGCCTAAGAGAAATAATTCAAAGTTTCCATTATGTTTTGTTTACGAAAGTAGGGATGTTACAGGGTATTTTAGTTGTTTTTAGTTGGTTACTTTGATTTAGTTTCTTTTCTAATTTGTTTATCATTTTCTCATATTTTTGTTAGTTGTTTATGTTGTCATTATATTTCAATAAGGTACAAGCACTGAAGTGGAAGAGAAGTTCAATTGGAGTCTTAAACAATCCATTTGGCTAGATTTCAACACCATGTCACAAGAGAAAATTCATATCTAACTCTCTGGAAGTCAACTTGACATGATTTAGGACTCTTTGGAAAGATAAGAAGGAGATCTCCAACTTTGATGTTGAGCACTTTTCCGAATTCTCAAGTCCTCTAGGAGAAAAAGGCAAAACAAGATTGAAGTTGCATTTTATCTTTGATGCTGTCAAGCCTGACCATTCATCAGTATGTTGCCTATATCTTGAGTTACAGAATCCAATTGAGGTGGTTGTTTTTGTGTTGGAAAGCTTACTCAAAGATCTACAACTGATATTTCTACCTCTAATGGCAAATTCCAACTATTCTGATCGCTATTGAGCCTAGAAGTAAGCAAAAAAGGAAAATCCGCAGAGTTACTGTTTTAGATGCACGCTCAAGTGTGAGACCCTGCGCTCGAGCGTGGACTGCACTCCAGCATGCGTCCCAGCACTCGAGCTCAACCCGAGACAGAGAGAACAAGTTTATAGTGTAGTGGAGCACGCTCAAGCGCGGCTGCGATAAATATGGAAAGTCTATTTTTTGAAGGAACCTTGCCGGAGAAGATCTTAGGGCATTATTTAAAGGATTTGGATGACCTTTTTGAAACCTTTTGACACTCAAAACACTGGAGGCAACCCTAGAGGAGAGACTTGAAGATTCAAGGAACATTGTGGAGAGTTTTGTGAAGAGTTGGAAACATCCTTCATCGTCAAGACATTGGAATCCTTGTTTTTCTTCATGGCTACTCTTTCTTTTATTCTTTCTTCTACTTTTTCTGTTGTTTATGATTCCATCATGAGCTAAACCCCTGTTCTAGGGCGTTGATGGATCCAACTATGTGATGATGTTACTCATGGATTGATTTTATTTATGTTTTTGTCTTGATTATTATGTGTTTTTTATTGTTCGTAATGCTTTTGAGTGATTGGCCACCATTCAACTGATTTGTTGGTTTGCAATAACTAGAGATAGGGTTTGTAAACAAAGCTTCTCATCATAAACACCATGAGTTAGCAAAAACTAGAGATAGATAAATGCGACTAACTCGAGTGCCGAGCTCGGTCAAATTACAATAAAAACCGAATTACACTAAACTTGTAGCAAAGGTGCAACCCGAGTCGTTTCCTAGTGATGACAATGTTATATGATCAGGAATTTGAGGGGGGAGCGTTTGTTTATCAAACCAAAAATGCAACTATTTAAAATGGAAGTGAACAGAAATTGGAACTCCAATCCAAGAACCAAGAAAGACAGTGGCTAATCTATCATTGGATTCTAAAAATAATCATTCAAATCAAATCAGTGACTGACATCAAACCCGAAAGAAACCTCTGTTCGGATATGACATTGCACACGAAAACCTTCATGCATTCAATTAACAGATAAATGATTAAATTTAGAAACCTCTAGAACCTAACCAATTCATGTTAATTTTCAAGCACCAATGTAATCAATCTCAAATTCAAACCTGAAAATGATTCTACTCACGCAATTGCATTACACATTAATCAATCGAGCAATATGCAAGCAAGTAAGCAATCAATTATGATCAACCACAATTCCGAATCAAAAACCTTCAAATCCGAAATTGGATTAATAACAATGAAAGAAAAGGGAGTAGAAAACCGATTTGAATTGATAAAGTTTGGTTGCGCCAATCGTCAAGATAGCCAATGCTTCTTTGAATCCTTGGATTAGATAGAAACTTACTCCTCCATGAATGGAGGAAAACGAATTGTAAGATTGGGGGGGGCGTGAGAGAAGAGAGAAGAGAGAAGAGGAAGAACAAAACCGAAAAATTGCTATTCAAAATCTACCTAGTTACAATTCTGGCTTCCCCCTAAGTCAACCAGCCAAAACCGAATCAAAATGCCTAAAAATTATTAAATTGTAATTACTACATTAATCCTCCTCTCTCCTTTGAATCTGGACATCTTATTTGCTAAAATCCATATTATAGAAAGAAAGTTACATTAAAAACATGAAATCATTATAGCTAATTCCGTGAGTAACGTTCTTCTACCGTTTTGGCTATCAAAACGATTCCGTTTGGATTTCCACTCTGAAAAAAAATTGTAGCCTTGGATGTCAGCTTCAAAATGCCATTGGAATGGGCTCAATCGGACATTTGTGGACCGAGATATGGCCCAAATACCACACCCTGCTCAGAATCAGTGGCTGCACCACTTCAGTTCACTTCTAGGCCCAATTTCAGCTTCTTAACACCAGAATGGGCTTCTGACCTCTTCATATAAGTTGTAGACCTATCTCTCAGCTTTTCTACAAATCAAGAATCACAATAAAATGAGCTCTATAACTCAAGATATAACCCAAAAACCAAAACAGTGTCAGAATTCACCTAATGCTGGAAAATTTAACTCAAACCCAAACAAAATCCAAACAATACAAAATGGTCCAATTCAAAACAATTAGGCACAAGAGAGAATTAATGAACTAGGAATGATGGAAAATAAGTATATAAAAATCCAATTGATCAGCGACTCATGTGGTCATCTTAGGAATCCATAAAGCTTCAACCTTTTCCTAAACTAGTTTGTAACTAAGAGATTAGGCAATCAATTAAGGATAAAGAGAATATCTTGACCTTGAGAAAGGCTTGGAATTAGTTTAGGGAATCCGACCATTAATCAATTGAGGTAAAAACTGGATAATTGAGATCCATCGTAATTGAGTCCATAGTTCGATGAAGTCAGTTAGCCCTAGTGTCCATCCTAATGATTTAAGTTGTCTTTAAGTGCAGTTTTGTTCTCTTGTTTTATTTGATTTCTTTTAGTTTTCTCTACTTATTCCATTCTTCTAGTCAAAATAGTCATTTCTGTTAGTTACTCGGTAATTGATCTATCCTCGTGGGAATGATATCTTTTTCATCACTTTATTACTTGCACAACCCGATATACTTGCCGGAGCCACATCAGCCATCATGTTGCCGAATTTCCATCAAAATTATGGATTTAGTCATATCATTACATGTCCACATGTGTCTTGTCAATCGGTACAATGCATATAAGGTATAATGATCAGAAAAGAAATAATGGAGTATGACCGTTCAATTACTTCGGTAAGGGAAGTGAGAGACGGTGATCCGCAAAAACTCAAGGAACGTTTATGGGGGAGGTAAGGGTGACACGGAGGACCCTCCAACTTAGAGGTAACCATTATCAGCTTAGTCTAATTTGGTTTAGTATTGCATGACGATGGTCACGGAATGAGCTCATGTCCAAAAGCAGTCTATTTCAAAGGAAAAGTGTAGTATATTAAGCACATACTAAATATGAAAGTAACGTTAAAGGAAGACTCCGGTCTAGTCCAAGGAGTCACATGAATGTGCATGCATCTTCATTCTCTCATTTGTACGGTCATGAATGTTTATACTATGCTCTCATATGTATATGCTCTTATATTATAGCTTTGCATTTCTTTATGTTATGTTTATATGAGGAAGATTAAAAGAAACCCACTTCGGGAACCTATGTTTTCAAACCCTTTAAAAATGGAATCAATGCATGCTCATTGTTTTTCATAATTAAACCCAAAGTGGCTGGGACGATGACGATGACGCATTAATGGTCTAGTCAGGATCCTACTGAGAAATCTTGTATTTCTCATTCCTATGTTTCCGTGTCGTCTTCAGACGAAGTCAATGGCATCCATGGCAGCACTTCGAGTGGTACCCAACAGGATAAGACGAGGAGCTATCATGTTACTTCACCTAGCTAAAGAGGATCGAAAGAGCAGCATAGTGTTTGCACTTTCTTAAGAGCCTTGTTGCGTAGTTTATGTGTAATTAAGAGCATATAGGAAGTCATGCTACTTAATTTGACCTATTATATATGTGATAATTACTAAGTGTAATGCTGACTCTTGATTATTTATGATTACATTATTTGTTATGTTATTTCAATTTTGTCATATGTCTTTCTATTAACTCCGGAATATGAGGAACAACGTCCAAATGTATTCGGGAGCTAGTAGATAGAAGTAAGCAATCATGCTAAACGACGAGCTTAGAAAGTTATTGTGAGGGATAATTATAGGTCAAGGTCAGCATTCAAGATCTAAGGAAAAGTGTGACCCTACAAGTGGGATTTACCAGAAAAAGCTTCTACATATGATCAAGGGTGATCACGTAAATAGGAATTCTTAAATGAGTGGAATTAGCTTCCTAGCACCGAATATGGTTATTATGACTACCACATATTGGAGTTAACTATTGCTATAAGTGATAACCGTAGAACTCATAAAGCTGCCCGAAGTGATAAAGGGGGCAAGTACCTTCTAAAGGAACTCAGGATTGGGTCAGAAATGTTATATGTAGGGTGTTATTGAGGTAAATACTTTAATATTGTCATCGTAATCATGACCTGCTGACGTCGAACATGGGGACAGCTGGTATACACACAACAAAAAGTTTAAATGGCTACTACTACACAAAGTAATTGGGCACAAAAATAACGAAGATGAGAATAGTCTCCACCAAATTGGATACTGGTTCAGAGCATTCTACAAACTAGACAAACCCGAGCATGAACATACTTCTTATGGATCCTTGTAATTATTGAGATAGCACCTCGTAGCTATCCGTAAGAAACACCACGAGAAGGAGTGCCTCTGTAGGATAACAGATTTCCCCTCAACCATTCTCAACCACGGAATTTTGAGGACAAAATTCTTTTTTAAGGAGGGTAGAAATGTAACATCCCGAGTTCCGATTTCCGACCTAACCTTCAAACCCATGATTTCCGGCTTCATTTTGGAATATCAGTTAGAATATTATTTTCCAATTTCCGAGTTCCGACTTCGCCCTCAGGACTGATCAATTTCAATTCCCGACTTCATCATCGAATTCTACACAGAATGGGATAAATTCCGAATTCCGAGTTCGCCTAACTAAATATACGATTTCCGACTTAGTCTTGCTCAATATCCGGCTTCATGTTTCAAGGATAAATATACCCGGTTTCCGATCTCATCAAATCCTGACTTCCGGGTTTAAGTACTTGGGTTTCGAATGCCCGAGTTCCGACCTCAAAAGTAATGGTTTAACACAATAGTACATGAGTTGAACTCAATGGACATGAGTTCAAATCTTTGAGTTGATTTCAGTTATACACAACTTCCGATCTCCGATTTTATGTGCATTGACATTCCCGAGTTCAGATAGGGAGTTCCGAGATTATATGATTTTCAGCTGCATCACTTCCGATATCCGACTTTGATTCCAAGAATCAGAATAAACAAGATTTCCTCAAGTCACGAACAACATGGTACGAGTTCCGACATCCGGTTTCAGCTTGAACCACTGTAAAAAGGGTCACGAGTTCCGACTTCAAGTAATATAGGGACGAGTTCCGATTTCAGGTAGAGCGGAAGCGTATCCCAGTTTTTGGATGACGTGGAGAGCAAGTTGGCCACAAAAGTGAGAGATGTGGCCGAACTTCAACCACAAATCTTCAGCCAATCAACACCACATTTTCTTGTATTTAAGTCAGACTTCCCCCTTTAACCCCAGCTGATTTACGTCTCCTTTTCCTCCTCTTGATCCAGCCTTTTCCTTTCCTTCCTCTCTCAACCAAACTCCATCAAATCCCCAAGCTTGGTCAAGGGTCCATCAATCCAGAAATCAGATTCAACAAGATCATACTCCAAAGAGGTAGGATTCAATCTCTAATCTTGATTTCTCTAAATTGAGGATGCATGAAAGATTACTCTTTGATGATTGTTTGATGATATATGTGATGTATATGATAAATTATGATGGATTATGATAGGATTAATATGAAATATTGAGTTGAAATTAAAGTTAGAAGAAGAAAGTTAGAAGGAACCAAGGGTTAGGATGCTGTCTGGATGAAGAATTCCACGGCAGTCCGTACGGCGGAGTGTACGGCTCCACCTACAATCGGTCAAATCCGATGAAACCATTTTTAGATGAAAGTAGACATTCAGGGCTTTCCATAGATATATCATATAAGGTTATTGGATTAGTATTGAGAGAGATATGAATTTTTGAAGTTTGACCTAGGGTTTAGGACTTTCATCCAGGCAGGGTGACTTGAGGAGGGTATAACTCACCCTATACAATTCCAAATTGAGTAAAACCAATTTTGTTAGAAAGCTTAGACATAGGGGAACATCCCAATATAAGATTCCGAGTTTGTTATGGTCTTAATTGTTCCCAGTAATTCAAGGAAGTTACTCTATGTTCAAACCAGGCCCAAGCAGAGTAGTTCAGGAAGGTCGACTTTCAGGACTTATAACTCGAGTTATACTTAAGCAAATGGAATGAAACCTGTGGCAAATGAAAGATTGTCCTGTTAGCTTCAATATGAGACCAAATTCGCATGATTTGAGCTTAGTTTCAATTTTTAGTGAATTTATACTTCCAGGAGTGTAATTCGGGCTAGTGGCTGACAGGCTGAGGTAGAAGTTTATGAAATTGGGAATGTTTACATGCAAGAGTAAATCTGATGATGATATGGATTACCAAGGAAGAATTAGAATATGAATGGGTATATAGAAACCCTATATTTGAGAATGACATAAGTATGATAAGAGATATGTGAGACTAAAACTATGAAGCCTATATTCAAGAATGACATAATTATGTTATGAGGTATATGTACGAGTACACTCAATATGACTACGCTTGATTATGCATGAGAGTGAAAGAATGTAAATATATTGAATGTAAATCCTTTCACTCGGAGGCAGTTACTTAAGATCCCTCCCTGTGAAGGCAGTTAAATATGACGATGTGAATCCCTTCACCTGGAGGTAGTTGCACTTTGAATCCCTCATTGTGAAGGCAGTTAAAACTATGAGATCCCTCTACCTTGGAGGCACGTGGTCAGATGAGATCCTTCTATGTTGAAGGCACGTGGTCAGATGAGATCCCTCAATTTTGAGGCATGTGACCAGAATCGATCCCTTCACTTAGAGGCACGTGACCAGAATGAGATCCCTCCAAGACTAGAGACACGTGGATCCCCTTGCCGGTGAGTCGGTGTGACGACGGTCAAGGGTGAAGCTGACGAGCTCACTCCAAGGCCAGACTACCGAAGGGCAGAAAAGGCACCCTAGGGACGGCGATACGTAACGCCTAGGTGTGCAAGGTAAAAGATTAAAGATTAAAGCTTATGCAGGTACCCCACTCACATGAGGCATGGCATCGACCCAGCTAGTGTGAGTATAGGGGACAGAACTTACATGAGGCATGGCTTGACCCAGCTAGTGTAAGTGCCAAAGGGAGATCCCACAATCCTAAAGAATGTGACATGGCGATCACGCTCTGATGAGGTATGACATGGCGATCATACTCTGGAATGTGGCACGTAAAGATTTCATGATGACAAAGAAAAGAAAGATGAAGGAAGAAAAGCAAGTTTTACGCCTATGTATGAATTCAAAAACAAGTTAAGTTATGTACAGATGTTAGGTTCTCAGCATATTGATGTCATGTGGGCATCATCTTAATATACTGTAGTACCAGTAAAGTATATGTAGAAATTATGTCTCTAGTGCATTGAGGCTATCGTACTTTATTGTATTTCAGTTATTAGTCCCAATATGATTCATGACTTGAATTTTTATGAATTCTCTTAGATGCCAAGTGTATGATAAAAGTGAACGTTGCTTCGGATAATATATCTTCTAACTGTAAAATTAAATAGTCCACATTATATGTTCACCTTTTTCATAATAAACCGAAGCAAACTGCGGATGACAACGATGACATTATACGTGTATTGTAGAGAATCCTACTGAGAATTTATAATTCTCACTCCTATTTTCCGTGTTGTCTCCAGAAAGTTCAGGAGGTATCAGAGTAGCCTTGCGGGAGTTCTTTGTCAGATAAGGTCCGTTCAGGTAACCGTAACAACTCCAGGGTGTGGTACTATGACTTAAGCATAGTACTGCACTTAGGAGGGTGTTACACTTAAAGGCTCAGTTTTCAAGCATAAAAGTTTTATAAAAAAAAAAAAAGTTTACAAGCTATTTTCGTATATTATGCTAATTTGAACTATACGAACTTCCGCTAGTTAAGAGTAACAACTAGTAATGCTATAAAATGACTTAAGCATAATATGATATTATTAGGTTGTTACATGGTATCAGAGTGGTTCGTCCTTGTAGGGCCTGGTGATGGACTGACTATGCTTCTAAGTATACTCTATCATGTGTTAGAAATCATGCTATGGATCTTACCATAAGGGTAAGATATAAGATTTTGGTAGGCATGACTTCCAGGTTGTGAATGTGACTAGCTACTACCACACTCAATATCTTTGTTTGTGTGTCCAGGAGCTAATGACTTCTAAAGGGTAAAATAGGTTATGAGGCGAATCTACCACCTTAGATATGGCAGATGTGATGAATGTTTCTCCTACATTGTTTTCAACTGCGAGGGGACAAGTTGATATAACTAATCAAGCCTTAGGAGGAATAATAGGAACTGAGCCTGACCTAGAATACTTGAAGTTTGCTAAGTTTTTGAAAACCAACCCACCAGCTTTTCAAGGAGACTTCAACTTTAAGGAAGTTGAGGGATGGATCGAGCCACTGGAAGGGATATTCTCTGTGTTAGCTTGCACTGGGATGTAGAAAGTAACATTTTCTACCTACATGCTGGAGGCTGATGCTGAAGCCTGGTGGGCCAATGCTAGATGGATAATCGAGGACTCCCAGACCCCCATTACTTGGGAAGTGTTCAAGGTTGCACTTTATGGTAAGTGCGCTATGCCAAAGAAAGATACTGTTAGGAAAAGGATGGTTTCCCAATACCAAAGGACTAGGTATAAACCATATTCCAGGAGACAACTGCAATTTGGGAGGGGTATGGGTGATCAGTCACCAAAGCAAGTGGTGATTCCTAGGTACCCTAAGTGTAGCAAGAATCATGGAGGACGACCTTGCTTAGCAGGACGAAATGTTTGTTTCCATTGTGGACAGCTTAGGCATATAGCTAAGGATTGTACTGTCACATTGTCACCGCCTGCCACCAAGCCCCAACATCAAGGAACAGTCTTTGCCCTCAATGTAGAGGAGGCCACTCAGTCTAATGATCCGATCCAAGGTATGTGGGAGGTTAACAATAGAACCTTAACTATGTTGTATGATTTTGGAGCTAGACACTCTTTTATTTCGCATGATTGTGTAGATAGATTTGAATTGTCTGTGTCTGAATTGCCTTACATGTTAATAGTTTCTACTCCTGCTAGGAAACCAATTAAGACTTGTCAGTGTTGTCTGAATTGTCGTTTCCAAATTGAGGATAGGTCTTTTGTAGCAAATTTAATTTGCTTGCCTTTGTCTTGTTTGGATTTGATTCTAGGCATGGATTGGCTTTCAGCTAACCGTGCTATGATAAATTGTTCTAAGAAATCTATTATGCTTCCTCCTGTACCTGTTAAGCCTGTTAAACTTTTTGTTTGTTCTTAAATTCTGTTAAAGTACGGAGTAGTGAGTTTGGTGATCAGGGATATGTTCTCCTTATGGCAAGTGATGTAGAACTCGAGCAGGTATTGGATGAGATTCCCATAGTCAGGGAATACCCAGATGTATTTCCTGATGATATACCTGAGTTTCCCCTAGAAAGGGAAATCGAGTTTTCTATAGAGTTGGTACCGGGAACAAGGCCAATCTCTATAGCACCCTATAGGATGTCCTCAATGGAGTTATCGAAGTTGAAGGGACAATTGGAAGAGTTGTTAGAGAAGAAGTTTGTAAGACCTAATGCTTCACCTTAGGGAGCCCCTGTGTTGTTTGTGAAGAAAAAGGATGGAAGTATGAGGCTATGTGTGGATTATAGATAGTTGAACAAAGTGACTATTAAGAATAAGTATCCTTTGCCTAGGATAGATGAGCTCATGGACTAACTATTAGGTGCAGCTATGTTCTCAAAGATTGATCTGAGATCTAGATATCATCAGATAAGAGTGAAAAAGGAAGAATTGCTGTGGATTCAAGTAAGATTGAGGCTATAATGAATTGGAAGAGACTAACCTCGATAAAGTTATAAGGAGTTTGTTGGGTTTAGTTGGTTAATACCGTAGGTCTATAAAAGGATTTTTCCAAATAGCTTGACCCTTAACCAAGTTAACAAGGAAGGATGCCCCTTTTGTGTGGACTATAGATTGTAAGAAAAGCTTTCAAGAGTTAAAGGAAAAGTTAACCTCAACCCTAATATTAGTATTGCCTGACCCTAGTGGACTATTCGAGGTTTAGGCTATGTCTTGATGCAGAATAGAAACGTGATGGCTTATGCCTCTAGGCAGTTGAAGCCTCAAGAAGTGAACTACCTAACCCATGATTCGGAGTTAGCTACTGATACATACTCAGAAGGGTAATTTGGTCATTCCAACACTGGAAAAAAGCTTCTTTCTAGCAAGTTGGTTCTACCTTAGAGATCAAGAAATTCAAGAGCTCATTTCAAGTTACTTGGAGATCAAGGAATCAAGCTTAATTAAAGTAACTTGGAGAGTAAGCAATCTGATCATGTTTGAAATATGTTTAGATTGTGTCTAGATTTGCTTTTGATTTGTTTTGACTTATTTAAATTTAAATTGAATCAGTTTATCTTTCAAGATTTAAATCAAATCTGATCTAATCTATAAAGATCAAATCTAATTTAATTTTGTTAGGGATAAATCTTTTAGGATAAAATCATATCGTTGATTTTTAAATTTTAGTTTCAAATCAGATTTTTTAGATAGGATTAGATAATTTCCACTTTTAGGATTTATGCATAAATAGGCACCTTGGCCTATAGGCGAGAAAATTTTTATCATATAGTTTTTATCATTGTTTGACTACCAATACACCTCATTTTGTTCTGTGTGATGTAGAATTTTCTATCTTTTCCCTGTTATCTATGTTTCCAAGGGCAGGTTTTAGGGAGGGTCTTTATCCTAAATCTTGTTTTCTATCAAAGTGTGTGCCTGGGGTTTCTGGATCTTTATATCCATGGGATTTTCATCATCATTTGGTATCAGAGCAAGGTCTAGATAAATTCCTATTTATCTTTGTCTTCTACATTTCTCTTTTATCCTTTTTTCTTCTCCGTTAGCATTCTTGTTTTTTGTGTTTGTGCATTCTATCCTTTTCTGTTGCTATCGCGTCTTTATCTATCTCTATGTTTCTTCTCTATCTGGCATTTGTCTTTTTGCTATTAGTTTAGATCCCAAAAAAAAAGGAAAAAAAAAAGGAGAAGAAATCAGAAAATGTGAGAATTATAAGCATAATTTTTTTTCCCATTGATCTAAGTTGTCAAGGACATGCTCTTTGAAGGTCTGGTAGGGAAATTCTTTCCTTTGATCTAGGTTGCTATGGACAGGTTTCATAGAGGTCTAGTAGGAAAATCCTTTTTCCGGCGACCTAGGTTGCTAAGAATAGGTTCCTTAGAGGTCTAGTAGTAAAACCCTATATTTAGTATCCTTTGTTTCTATTTCGTTTCCGCTTTGTTAATTTTATTTCTCTAGTTTTTTTCTTTGTGTTTTGAGTCTCGTTTCCTTAATTGTTATGTCTACTTTGTCCACATTTTTTCTTGGTATTTGAGGTATATTCAGTTCAAAAAGAAAAAATAAAGCAAAAGAAAAAAGAAAAAAAAGGAGGAAAAAAAGCAAAAAAGAAAAGAAAAAGAAAGAAGGAAAAAAAAAAGAGAGAGAAAAAAAGGAAAAAAAAAAAGAGAAAAGAGAATGTTAGTGAGATTATTCAATTGTAGGTTTTTAGATGGCTTCATGGAGGAAAGGCAATAGTGGAGATGACTTTGAAGATTACAAAGGCAAGATTCGAGGATGAACTTTTTGAAGAGGGGGAGAATGATACATGCTCAAAAGGGTAATTTGGTCATTCCAACACTGAAAAAGAGCTTCTTTCTAGCAAGTTGGTTCTACCTTGGAGATCAAGAAATCCAAGAGCTCATTTCAATTTACTTGGAGATCAAGGAATCAAGCTTAATTAAAGTAACTTAGAGAGCAAGCAATCCGATCATATTTGAAATATGTTTAGATTGGATCTATATTTGCTTTTGATTTGTTTTGACTTATTTAGATTTAAATTGAATCAGTTTATCTTTTAAGATTTAAATCAAATCTGATCTAATTTATAAAAATTAAATTTGATTTAATTTTGTTAGGGACAATCTTTTACGATAAAATCATATCTTTAATTTTTAAATTTTAGTTTCAAATAAGCTCTTTTAGATAGGATTAGATAATTTCTATTTTTAGGATTTATGTATAAATAGGCAACTTAGCCTATAGACGAGAGAATTTTTATCATATAGTTTTTATCATGGTTTGACTACCAATATAGTTGTGAGGTTTTCCTCATTTTGTTTTGTGTGATGTAGAATTTTCTATCTTTTTCCTGTTATCTATGTTTTCAAGGACAGATTTCTTAGGGGTTTAGTAGGGATTTCCCTATTATCTATATTTCCAAGGACAGGTTTTAGGGAGGGTCTTTATCCTAAATCTTGTTTTCTATCAAAGTGTGTGCTTGGGGTTTCTGGATCTTTATTTCCACGGGATTTTCATCATCATTTGGTACTAGAGCAAGGTCTAGATAAATTCCTATTTATCTTTGTCTTTTATGTTTCTCTTTTATCTTCTTTTCTTATCCGTTAGCATTCTTGTTTTTTGTGGTTGTGCATTCTATCCTTTTGTGTTGTTGTCGCGTCTTTATCTATCTCTATGTTTCTTCTCTATCTGGCATTTGTCTTTTTGTTGTTAGTTTAGATCCAAAAAAAAAAAGGAAAAAAAAGGAGAAGAAATCAGAAAATGTGAGAATTATAAGCATAATTTTTTTTCCCTTTGATCTAGGTTATCAAGGACATGTTCTTTGAAGGTCTAGTAGTGAAATTCTTTCCTTTCATCCAGGTTGCTATGGACAAGTTTCGTAGAGGTCTAGTAGAAAAATCCTTTTCCGGTGACCTAGGTTGCTAAGAACAGGTTTCTTAGAGGTCTAGTAGTAAAACCCTATGTTTACTATCCTTTGTTTCTATTTCGTTTCTGCTTTGTTAGTTTTATTCCCCTAGGTTTTTGCTTTGTGTTTTGAGTCTCGTTTCCTTAATTGTTGTGTCTACTTTGTCCACATTTTTTTTTTTTTTTGCATTTGAGGTATATTCAATTCAAAAAGAAAAAATAAAGCAAAAAAAAAAGAAAAAAAAGTAGGAAAAAAAAGCGAAAAGAAAAAGAAAGAAGGAAAAAAAAAGAGAGAGAAAACAAAGAAAAAAAAAAGAGAAGAGAGAATGTTAGTGAGATTATTCAATTGTAGGTTTTTAGATGGCTTCATGGAGGAAAGGCAATGGTGGAGATGACTTTGAAGATTACAAAGGCAAGATTCGAGAATGAATCTTTTTGAAGAAGGGGAGAATGATACATGCTCAAAAGGGTAATTAGGTCATTCCAACACTGGAAAAGAGCTTTTTTCTAGCAAGTTAGTTCTACCTTGGAGATCAAGAAATCCAAGAGCTCATTTCAATTTACTTGGAGATCAAGGAATCAAGATTAATTAAAGTAACTTGGAGAGCAAGCAATCTGATCATGTTTGAAATATGTTTAGATTGTATCTATATTTGCTTTTGATTTGTTTTGACTTATTTAGATTTAAATTGAATCAGTTTATCTTTTAAGATTTAAATCAAATCTGATCTAATTTATAAAAATTAAATCTGATTTAATTTTGTTAGGGATAAATCTTTTAGGATAAAATTATATCTTTAATTTTTAAATTTTGTTTCAAATCAGCTCTTTTAGATGGGATTAGATAATTTCCATTTTTAGGATTTATGTATAAATAGGCAACTTGGCCTATAGACGAGAGAATTTTTATCATATAATTTTTATCATGGTTTGACTACCATTATAGTTGTGAGGTTTTCCTCATTTTGTTTTGTGTGATGTAGAATTTTCTGATACATGCTCCGGAGGACAAATTGGACATTCTAGCACAAGGGAGCAAGATGGAGATTTTAGCATGCCTGTAAGACCAATCACACGAGCAAGAGCAAAGAGGTTAAGAGAAGACTTTGGGAACTTGGCTAAAGCAATTGTGGAAGAGATGTATAAAAAATGGGCCAAGGAGACCAAGATGCCAACTCATACTAATGGACAACCCAAGATCTTGTTATCTGCTGCGAATTGGGCTTAGAAGCTTATTCTGGCCATACTGGGCCATTATCCTATTTTGGTTTTGTTTAGTTTAGTTAGTTTAAATATTTAGGACATCTAAACTTTTATTTATTTTATTTAGCCCATGTTTTATGTTTTATCCAGCCCAATTCATAATATTTAGCATCAGAAAACTTCTTATTGGGCTTGGACTTAATTTAAGTGTTTAACCTAGTGTAAGAGGTTATAAATACCTCAAGCAACACAGTGTTTAGCAGTTTTTGATTAATTGAAATTCTATTTTGTTTTCTTTTAAGAAAACAGTGCCTTTGTGTGCAAGTGAGGTGAGTGATTTGCTTTGCTTGTTGCATCAAGAAATTGAGAGAATTCATCCTAAGGTAAGTTCCTTGTGATATTCAATCAATTTCTGTTCTATCTTTTCCCTGTTATCTACGTTTCCAAGGACAGGTTTCTTGGGGGTTTAGTAGGGAGGGTCTTTATTCTACATCTTGTTTTCTATCAAAGTGTGTGCCTGGGGTTTCTGGATTTTTATATCCATGGGGTTCCATCATCATTTGGTATTCAGAGCAAGGTCTAGATAAATTCCTATTTATCTATCTTTGTCTTTTGCGTTTATCTTTTGTCTTCTTTCCTTGTCCATTTGCGTTCTTCTTTTTTGTGTTTTTGCATTCTATCCTTTTGTGTTGCGGTCATATCTTTGTTCCATCTTTGTGTTTCTCTTGTTTTGCTTTCAATCTTTGTTGCTAGTTCAAATTTGAAAAAAAAAAAAAAAAGAAGGTGCAAAAAAAAATGAAAAAAACAAGCCAGAAAAAGTAGGATGAAAAAAAAAAGAGGAGGGAAAATTAGAAAAGATTGAAAGGATTGTATTCAGATTTAGTTTTGATTGGCATCAGATTGCATTATCTTTTGTTTCAAATTCAAAAAGATTGTGTTTAAATTCAGTTTTGATTCAAATCAAATTACATATCTTGTCTATCTTTGGAATTTAAATTTTGATATTAAATCTGATTTATATCAGATTTAGTTGATTTACACCAGATTTTGTGTTATCTTGAGTTTCTTGGAGTCTAAGTAATCCCTAGTTGTGTGTCTTTTGTATTTTTTTTTTCCTTGCAAATTAAGTAATCCATTCTGAGTCTTAAACTTGAGTTTCTCTTGGTAGTGCTTGGTATCAAATTCTGATCATAATATTACTTGTGGATTTGCCTTGTTTGATTTTATTTAATTTCTGAAGTGCAACATTCTAAAGTGATCAAGAGTGGTAAAAGGCAAGAGTGGTGAGCACAAAAAAGGGTAAAAACCAAGAATTGAGTGAAAACACGAGTGTACCCAATTTTGAGTGCAAACACGTGAGGGAGTGCTTGTGAGGTCCTTTTCTTTTATTAACATTTTGCAGGTTGTTCAATGGCTAACAACTCAAAGAAGGAAGGAAAAGAAAATTATGAAGAGGAACCTGGTATGATACTTGACATGAAGCTCATGTACCAAGCTTTCACTAATCAATTTTAGAAGTTGAATAGTAGACTTGATGAGATGGATGAATGGAGATAGGAGATGACACAAAGCATGTCCAGAGGTAGTAGACGGGTTGATCGGAGGAATCGACGTCACCATGATTCCAACCATGAGCTATCTGGGGAGGAGTCTAACGAAGATGATTCAATTAGAAATAGGAGAACTGGAAATAGAACTTGGGATAGCAACATTAATGCTATCAAGATGCAGATATCGCCATTCAAGGGTAGGAATGATGCTGAAGCTTATTTAGAGTGGGAAAGAAAGGTGGAGATGATTTTTGCTTGTCATAATTACTCTGAAGAGAAGAAGGTCAGATTGGCTGCTGTGGAATTTTCAAATTATGCTCTAATTTGGTGGGATGAGCTAGTTAAGTCCAGAAGGAGGAATGGGGAGTACCCCATAGAAACTTGGGATGAGATGAAGAGAATAATGAAGAAGAGATTTGTTCCTTCCCACTACTATAGAGAAGTGCACCAAAAATTGCATAGGCTCATTCAAGGCTCCAAGTCAGTAGAAGATTACCACAAGGAGATGGAAATGCTCATGATTAAAGCCAACATTGAAGAGGACATGGAAGTAACTATGGCTCTGTTTATAGGTGGTTTGAACAAGGAGATTGCAGATGTGGTAGAATTACACCATTATGTGGAGATGGAGGATTTGGTTAGCATGGCAATGAAGGTGGAGAAACAGCAAAATCAAAGAAGGGCAGCTAAGGCATTTTCGAATTCCAACTCAAAGTGGGGTTCAAAATGGTCTAAGTATGAGGACACAAAGAAGAATAAGGACTCAAACCCCAAGGAGAAGGGACTAGATATAGCCAAGAAGAAAGGTACTTCTAATTCATTTTCTTCTACTGCTACTTCTAGACATAGAGATGTTAAATGCTTCAAGTGCCACGGTTTGGGCCATTATGCATCTAATTGCCCGAACAAAAGAACAATGGTCATTAGGGGAGGTGAAGTTGCATTTGAATCTGATGATGATGGTAAGTCTGATGGTAGTGATGATATGCCACCATTAGAGGACTGTTCTGATAATGATGAGAATGTTGAATATGCTGTGCATGGTGAGTCTCTTGTTGCTAGACGTGCATTGAATATGCAAGTTAAGGAGGATAGTCTAGAGCAAAGAGAGAACATCTTTCACACTAGATGTTTGGTTGGTGGAAAGGTGTGCAGTTTGATTATTGATGGTGGAAGTTGCACCAATGTTGCTAGTACCACCTTAGTAGAGAAGTTGGGATTGTAGCACGATAAGCATCCTAATCCATATAGGTTGCAATGGTTGAATAATAGTGGGGAAGTGAAAGTTACTAGACAAGTTGTGGTTGCATTCTCCATTGGGAAGTATAGTGATGAAGTAGTGTGTGATGGAGTACCCATGCAGGCTAGTCATTTGTTGTTAGGGAGACCATGGCAATTTGATAGGCGTGTGCTACATGATGGGTACAAGAATAGGTATTCCTTTGAGTATAATGGCCACAAGATCACTCTTGCACCATTATCACCCAAGGAGGTGTATCTTTACCAAATGAAGCTTCAACAAACTTTTGTGGGGAATTTGGGAAGTGAGGAAAAAGAAAAAGAGAGAAAAGAGGCCATGAGAGAAAAGAATAAAGAACAAGGCCCAATGGTGAGAGAAAATAAAGAAAAGAAAGAAAGAGGTGAGAAAAATGCAAAGAAAGAAAAGAGTGAAAAGAAAGAGAAGAGTGAGAAAAATGAAGAGAGTGAGAGGAAATCATGTTTTTATGCAAAAGAGAGAGATTTGAAAAGTGCTTTGTTAGGCAAGAGAGCTTTGATTATGATTCGGTTTAAGGAGATTTTACTCTCTGAAACTGAACTTAACCCAAATTTGCCTAGTTGTTTTCTTTCTTTGTTGCAAGAGTTTGAGGACGTATTCCCTAGTGAGGTGCCAAGTGGATTACCACCATTGAGAAGGATTGAGCACCAAATTGATTTTGTGCCTGGAGCTAGTATTCCAAATAGACCAGCCTATAGAAGTAATCCTGAGGAGACAAAAGAGCTTCAAAGGCAAGTGGATGATCTGCTAGCTAAAGGGTATGTGAGGGAAAGCATGAGTCCATGTGCCGTTCCAGTTTCGTTGGTTCCAAAGAAAGATGGCACTTGGAGGATGTGTGTAGATTGTCGTGCAGTCAACAAGATAATGGTAAAGTATCGCCATCCTATCCCTAGGTTAGATGACATGCTTGATGAGTTAAATGGTGCATGCATATTTACTAAAATTAATTTGAAAAGTGGGTATCACCAAATTAGAATGAAACCAGGAGATGAATGGAAGACTGCATTTAAAACAAAATATGGTCTTTATGAGTGGTTGGTTATGCCATTTGGGTTAACTAATACACCTAGTACTTTCATGCGTTTAATGAACCATGTTTTGAGGGAATTTTTGCGGAAATTTGTGGTTGTTTATTTTGATGATATTCTGATTTATAGCCAATGTTTGGATGATCATATATCACATGTTAGGGCTGTTTTAGATGTGAAGGAAAAGTTATTTGCCAACCTTAAAAAGTGCACCTTTTGCATTGATAAAGTTGTTTTCCTTGGTTTTATTGTGAGTGCTCATGGTATTGAGGTTGATGAGGAGAAGGTGAAGGCTATTCAAGAATGGCCAACGCCTAAAAATGCTTCTGAGGTAAGGAGTTTTCATGGTTTAGCTAGATTTTATAGAAGATTTGTGAAAAACTTCTCTATCATTGCTGCTCCATTGATTAAAATTATTAAAAAGGATGTTGGGTTTAAATGGGGAAAGCAACAAGAACTTGCTTTTAATACTTTGAAAGATAAATTGTGTTCTGTTCCTATTCTTGTTTTGCCTAATTTTGATAAAACCTTTGAAATAGAATGTGATGCTTCTGGGATTGGTATAGGTGCTGTTTTGATGCAGGAAAAACGTCCCATTGCATTCTTTAGTGAGAAGCTGAATGGAGCTCAACTTAGGTACTCAACCTATGACAAAGAGCTATATGCTTTAGTTCGGGCCTTAGAGGTGTGGCAACACTACTTGCTGTCCAAAGAGTTTGTGATTCATACTGATCATGAATCTCTCAAGCACTTAAAGGGATAAGGTAAGCTGAATAAGAGGCATGCTAAATGGGTTGAGTTTATTGAGACTTTTCCATATGTGATCTCTTATAAGCAAGGGAAAGAGAATGTGGTTGCTGATGCTTTATCTAGAAGGTATGTTTTAATCACTACACTTACCACTAAGTTGTTAGGATTTGAGCATTTGAAAGAATTGTATGCTACTGATTCTGATTTCTCTGATATTTATGCTGCATGTGAACATGGTGCATTTAACAAATTCTATAGGCATGAAGGTTTTCTGTTTCGTGGTAATAGGATTTGTGTACCTGTTTGCTCTGTTAGAGAGTTGCTTGTTAGAGAATCACATAGTGGTGCTTTAATGGGTCATTTTGGTGTGCATAAAACTTTAGATGTATTATCTGAGCATTTTTATTGGCCACACATGCAAAAAGATGTTGAAAGAATTTGTGCTAAATGTATTGCATGTAAACAGGCTAAATCTAAGTCTATGCCACATGGTTTATACACACCCTTGCCTGCCTACTCATCCGTGGGTTGATATATCTATGGATTTTGTGCTTGGATTGCCTAGAACTAGGAAAGGTAGAGACAACATTTTTGTTATAGTGGACAGATTTAGTAAAATGGCTCACTTTATTGCATGCCATAAAACTGATGATGCAACAAACATTGCTGATTTGTTCTTTAGAGAAGTTGTGCGTTTACATGGTGTCCCTAGGACCATTGTTTCTGATCGTGATGCAAAGTTCTTGAGTCATTTTTGGAAAGTGTTGTGGGGTAAGTTAGGAACTAAATTGTTATATTCTACTACTTGTCACCCACAAACTGATGGTCAAACTGAAGTGGTGAATAGGACTTTAGGGACTTTATTGCGTGTAGTTGTTGGTAAGAATTTGAAAACTTGGGAAGATTGTTTGCCTTTCATTGAGTTTGCATATAATAGAACCATTCATTCTTCTACAGGGTTTTCTCCTTTTGAGCTTGTGTATGGCTTTAATCCTTTAACTGTTTTAGACTTGATGCCTTTGCCTTTGAGTGATCTTGTTAGCTTAGATGGTGATGAGAAGGCTGAGAAGGTTAAAGCAATGCACTTGAAGGCACGTGAGTTGATTGAAAAGAAAAACAAGGTGACGGCTCAAAGAGTTAACAAAGGTCGCAAACAAGTTGTCTTTGAACCTGGTGATTGGGTTTGGATTCATTTAAGGAAGGAGAAGTTCCCTACTCGTAGGAAATCTAAACTTGACTCAAGGGGTGATGGTCCATTTCAAGGGTTGGAGAGGATCAATGATAATGCTTACAAGATTGACCTTCCAGGTGAGTATAATGTTTCAGCTACTTTTAATGTTTCTGACCTTTCTCCTTTTGATATGGATGCAGATTCAAGGATGAATCTTTTTGAGGAGGGAGGGAATGATATGTGCTCCGGAGGACAAATTGGACATTCTAGCACAAGGGAGCAAGATGGAGATTTTAGCATGCCTGTAGGACCAATCACACGAGCAAGAGCAAAGAGGTTAAGAGAAGACTTTGGGAACTTGGCTAAAGCAATTGTGGAAGAGATGTATCAAAAATGGGCCAAGGAGACCAAGATGCCAACTCATACTAATGGACAACCCAAGATCTTGTTATTTGCTGCGAATTGGGCTTGGAAGCTTATTCTGGCCATATTGGGCCATTATCCTATTTTGGTCTTGTTTAGTTTAGTTAGTTTAAATATTTAGGACATCTAAACTTTTATTTATTTTATTTAGCCCATGTTTTATATTTTATCCAGTCCAATTCATAATATTTAGCATCAGAACATTTCTTATTGGGCTTGGATTTAATTTAAGTGTTTAACCTAGTGTAAAAGGTTATAAATACCTCAAGCAACACAGTGTTTAGCAGTTTTTGATTACTTGAAATTCTGTTTTGTTTTCTTTTAAGAAAACAGTGCCTTTGTGTGCAAGTGAGGTGAGTGATTTGCTTTGCTTGTTGCATCAAGAAATTGAGAGAATTCATCCTAAGGTAAGTTCCTTGTGATATTCAATCAATTTCTATTCTATTTTTTCCCTGTTATCTATGTTTCCAAGGACAGGTTTCTTGGGGGTTTAGTAGGAAGGGTCTTTATTCTACATCTTGTTTTCTATCAAAGTGTGTGCCTGGGGTTTCTGGATCTTTATATCCACGGGGTTCCATCATCATTTTATATCTTTTCCCTGTTATCTATGTTTCCAAAGACAGGTTTCTTAGGGGTTTAGTAGGGATTTCCCTATTATCTATGTTTCCAAGGACAGGTTTTAGGGAGGGTCTTTATTCTAAATCTTGTTTTCTATCAAAGTGTGTGCCTGAGGTTTCTGGATCTTTATTTCCACGGGATTTTCATCATCATTTGGTACCATAGCAAGGTCTAGATAAATTCCTATTTATCTTTGGCTTTTACGTTTCTCTTTTATCTTTTTTTCTTATCCGTTAGCATTCTTGTTTTTTGTGGTTGTGCATTCTATCCTTTTGTGTTGTTGTCGCATCTTTATCTATCTCTATATTTCTTCTCTATCTGGCATTTGTCTTTTTGTTGTTAGTTTTGATTCAAACAAAAAAAAAAGGAAAAAAAAGAGAAGAAATCAGAAAATGTGAGAATTATAAGCATAATTTTTTTTCCCTTTGATCTAGTTGTCAAGGACATGTTCTTTAAAGGTCTAGTAGTGAAATTCTTTCCTTTCATCCAGGTTGCTATGGACAAGTTTCATAGAGGTCTAGTAGAAAAATCCTTTTCCGGTGACCTAGGTTGCTAAGAATAGGTTTCTTAGAGGTCTAGTAGTAAAAACCCTATGTTTACTATCCTTTATTTCTATTTCATTTCCGCTTTGTTAATTTTATTTCCCTAGTTTTTTTCTTTGTATTTTGAGTCTCGTTTCCTTAATTGTTGTGTTTACTTTGTCCACATTTTTTTTTTTTTTTGCATTTGAGGTATATTCAGTTCAAAAAGAAAAAATAAAGCAAAAACAAAAATAGAAAAAAAAAAGAAGGAAAAAGAAGCGAAAATAAAAAGAAAAAGAAAGAAGGAAAAAAAAGAGAGAGGAAAAAAAAGGAAAAAAAAAAAAAGAGAAGAGAAAGTGTTAGTGAGATTATTCAATTGTAGATTTTTGGATGGCTTCATGGAGGAAAGGCAATGGTGGAGATGACTTTGAAGATTACAAAGGCAACATTCGAGGACGAATCTTTTTGAAGAGGGGGAGAATGATATATGCTTAGAAGGGTAATTTGATCATTCCAACACTGGAAAAGAGCTTCTTTTAGCAAGTTGGTTCTGCCTTGGAGATCAAGAAATCCAAGAGCTCATTTCAAGTTATTTGGAGATCAAGGAATCAAGCTAAATTAACGTAACTTGGGGATAAAGCAATATGATCATATTTGAAATATATTTAGATTGTGTCTAGATTTGCTTTTGATTTGTTTTGACTTATTTAGATTTAAATTGAATCATTTTATCTTTTAAGATTTAAATCAAATCTACTCTAATCTATAAAAATCAAATCTGATTTTATTTTGTTAGGGATAAATCTTTTAGGATAGAATCATATCTTTAATTTTTAAATTTTAGTTTCAAATAAGATCTTTTATATAGGATTAGATAATTTCCATTTTTAGGATTTATGTATAAATAGGCAACTTGGCCTATAGACGAGAGAATTTTTATCATATAGTTTTTATCATGGTTTGACTATGAATACAATTGTGAGATTTTCCTCATTTTGTTCTGTGTGATGTAGAAATTTCTATCTTTTCCCTGTTATCTATGTTTCCAAGGACAGGTTTCTTAAGTGTTTAGTAGGGATTTCCCTGTTATCTATGTTTCCAAGGATAGGTTTTAGGGAGGGTCTTTATCCTAAATATTGTTTTCTATCAAAGTGTGTGCCTGGGGTTTCTGGATCTTTATATCCACACGATTTTCATCATCATTTGGTATCAGAGCAAGGTCTAGATAAATTTCTATTTATCTTTGTCTTTTACGTTTCTCTTTTATCTTCTTTTCTTGTCCGTTAGCGTTCTAGTCTTTTTTGTTTGTGCATTCTATCCTTTTGTGTTCCTGTCGCGTCTTTATCTATCTCTATGTTTCTTCTCTATTTAGCATTTGTCTTTTTGTTGTTAGTTTAGATCCAAAAAAGAAAAAAAGGAAAAAAAATGGAGAAGAAATCAAAAAGTGTGAGAATTATAAGCATAATTATTTTTCCCTTTGATCTAGGACAAGCTCTTTAAAGGTCTAGTAGGGAAATTCTTTCCTTTGATCTAAGTTGCTAATGACATGTTTCATAGAGGTCTAGTAGGAAAATCCTTTTCCGGTGACCTAGGTGGCTAAGAACAGGTTTCTTAGAGGTGTAGTCGTAAAACCCTACATTTACTATCGTTTGTTTCTATTTCATTTCCGCTTTGTTAATTTTATTTCCCTAGTTTTTTTCTTTGTGTTTTGAGTCTCGTTTCCTTAATTGTTATGTCTACTTTGTCCACATTTTTTTTTTTTTTGCATTAGGGTTATATTTAGTTCAAAAAGAAAAAATAAAGCAAAAAAAAAAAAGGAAAAAAAAGAAGGAAAAAAGAAAAAGAAAGAAGGACAAAAAAGAGAGAGAAAAAAAAGGGGAAAAAAAAGAGAAGAGAGAATTTTAGTGAGATTATTCAATTATAGGTTTTTAGATGGCTTCATGGAGGAAAGGCCATGGTGGAGATGACTTTGAAGATTACAAAGGCAAGATTTGAGAACGAATCTTTTTGAAAAGGGGGAGAATGATACATGCTCAGAAGGGTAATTTGGTCATTCCAACACTGGAAAAGAGCTTCTTTTAGCAAGTTGGTTCTGCCTTGGAGATCAAGAAATCCAAGAGCTCATTTCAAGTTACTTGGAGATCAAGGAATCAAGGTTAATTAAAGTAACTTGGAGAGCAAGCAATCTAATTATGTTTGAAATATATTTAGATTGTGTCTAGATTTGCTTTTAATTTATTTTGACTTATTTAGATTTAAATTGAATCTGTTTTTCTTTTAAGATTTAAATTAAATCTAATCTAATCTATAAAGATCAAATCTGATTTAATTTTGTTAGGGATAAATCTTTTAGGATAAAATCATATCTTTAATTTTTAAATTTTAGTTTCAAATCAGATCTTTTGGATAGGATTAGATAATTTCCATTATGTATAAATAGGCAACTTGGCCTATAGACGAGAGAATTTTTATCTTATAGTTTTTATCATGGTTTAACTACCAATATAGTTGTGAGGTTTTCCTCATTTTATTCTGTGTGATGTAGAATTTTCTATCATTTCTCTATTATCTATATTTCCAAGGACAGGTTTCTTAGGGGTTTAGTAGGGATTTTCCTGTTATCTATGTTTCCAAGGATAGGTTTTAGGGAGGGTCTTTATCCTAAATCTTGTTTTCTATCAAAGTGTGTACCTGGGGTTTCTGGATCTTTATATCCACGATAGACGAGAGAATTTTTATCTTATAGTTTTTATCATGGTTTAACTACCAATATAGTTGTGAGGTTTTCCTCATTTTATTCTGTGTGATGTAGAATTTTCTATCATTTCTCTATTATCTATATTTCCAAGGACAGGTTTCTTAGGGGTTTAGTAGGGATTTTCCTGTTATCTATGTTTCCAATGATAGGTTTTAGGGAGGGTCTTTATCCTAAATCTTGTTTTCTATCAAAGTGTGTACCTGGGGTTTCTGGATCTTTATATCCACGGGATTTTCATCATCATTTGGTATCAGAGCAAGGTCTAGATAAATTCCTATTTATCTTTGTCTTTTACGTTTCTTTTTTATCTTCTTTTCTTGTTTGTTAACGTTCTTGTTTTTTGTGTTTGTGCATTCTATCCTTTTGTGTTACTGTCGCATCTTTATCTATCTCTATGTTTTTTCTCTATCTGGCATTTGTCTTTTTGTTGTTAGTTTAGATTCAAACAAAAAAAAAAAGGAAAAAAAAGGAGAAGAAATCAGAAAATGTGAGAATTATAAGCATAATTTTTTTCCCTTTGATTTAGGTTGTCAAGGACATGTTCTTTGAAGGTCTAGTAGAGAAATTCTTTCCTTTGATCTAGGTTGCTATGGACAAGTTTCATAGAGGTTTAGTAGGAAAATCCTTTTCCGGTGACCTAGGTTGTTAAGAACATATTTCTTAGAGGTCTAGTAGTAAAACCCTATATTTACTATCCTTTGTTTCTATTTCATTTCCGCTTTGTTAATTTTATTTCTCTAGTTTTTTTCTTTGTGTTTTGAGTCTCATATCCTTAATTGTTGTGTCTACTTTGTCCATATTTTTTTTTTTTTGTATTTGAGGTATATTCAGTTCAAAAAGAAAAAATAAAGCAAAAAAAAAATAGAAAAAAAAGAAGGAAAAAAGAAAAAGAAAGAAGGAAAAAAAAAAGAGAGACAAAAAAAAAAGGAAAAAAAAGAAGAGAAGAGAGAATGTTAGTGAGATTATTCAATTATAGGTTTTTAGATGGCTTCATGGAGGAAAAGCAATGGTGGAGATGACTTTGAAGATTACAAAAGCAAGATTTGAGGACGAATTTTTTTGAAGAGGGGGAGAATAATACATGCTCAAAAGGGTAATTTGGTCATTTCAACATTGGAAAAGAGCTTCTTTCTAGCAAGTTAGTACTGTCTTGGAGATCAAGGAGTCAAGATTAATTAAAGTAACTTGGAGAGCAAGTAATCTAATCATGTTTGAAATATGTTTAGATTGTGTCTAAATTTGCTTTTGATTTGTTTTGACTTATTTAGATTTACATTGAATCAGTTTATCTTTTAAGATTTAAATCAAATCTAATCTAGTCTATAAAAATCAAATCTAATTGAATTTTGTTAAGGGTAAATCTTTTAAGATAGAATCATATCTTTAATTTTTAAATTTTAGTTTCAAATAAGATCTTTTTGGATATGATTGGATAATTTTCATTTTTAGGATTTATGTATAAATAGGCAACTTGGCCTATAGATGAGAGAATTTTTATCATATAGTTTTTATCATGGTTTGACTACCAATACAGTTATGAAGTTTTCCTCATTTTGCTCTGTGTGATGCAGAATTTTGTATCTTTTCCCTATTATCTACGTTTCCAAAGATAGGTTTATTAGGGGTTTAGTAGGCAGGGTCTTTATCCTAAATCTTGTTTTCTATCAACGTGTGTGTCTGGGGTTTCTGGATCTTTATATACACAGGATTTTCATCATCATTCCTTGTGGATATAAAGATCCAGAAACCGCAAGCACACATTTTGATAGAAAACAAGATTTAAGATAAAGATCCTCCCTACTAAACCCCTAAGAAACCTGTCCTTTGAAATGTAGATAACAGAAAAAAGATAAAAAATTCTGCATCACATAGAATAAAATGAGGAAAACCTCACAACTGTATTGGTAATCAAGTCATGATAAACTATATGATAAAATTCTCTGTTGTCTATAGGCTAAGTTGCCTATTTATACATAAATCCTAAAATTGGAAATTATATAATCCTGTCTAAAAGATCTTATTTGAAACTAAAATTTAAAAATTAAAGATATGATTCTATTCTAAACGATTTATCCCTAACAAAATTAAATCAAATTTGATCTTTATATATTAGATTAGATTTGATTTAAATCTTAAAAGATAAACCGATTCAATTTAAATCTAAACAAATCTAGACTAAGTCGAAACTAATCAAAAACGAATTTAGACACAATCTAAACATATTTCTAACATGATCAAATTACTTACTCTCCAAGTTACTTTAATTAAGCTTAATTCTTTAATCTCCAAGTAACTTAAAATGAGCTCTTGGATTGATTGATCTCCAAGGCAGAACCAACTTGCTAGAAACAAGCTCTTTTCTTATGTTGGAATGACTAAATTACCCTCCTGAGCATGTATCATTCTTCCCCTCTTCAAAAAGATTCACCCTCGAATCTTGCCTTTGTAATCTTCAAAGACATCTCCACCATTGCTTTTCCTCCATGAAGTCATCTATGAACCTTCAATTGAAGAATCTCACTAACATTCTCTCCTCTCTTTTTTTTTTTCCTTTTTTTTTCTCTCTTTTTTTTTTCCTTTTTTCTTTTTCTTTTTTTTCGCTTTTTTTTCCTTCTTTTTTTTTCTTTTTTTTTCTTTTCGAACTGAATATACCTCAAATACAAAAAAAAAAAATGTGGACAAAGTAGATACAACAATTAAGGAAACGAGACTCAAAACACAAAGAAAAAAAAACTAGGGAAATAAAATTAACAAAGCGGAAATGAAATAGAAACAAAGGATAGCAAACATAGGGTTTTCCTACTAGACCTCTACGAAACTTGTTCTTAGCAACCTAGGTCATCAAAAAGGGATTTTCCTACTAGACCTCTATGAAACCTGTCCATAACAATGTAGATCAAAGGAAAGAATTTCCTTACTAGACTTTCAAAGAACTTGTCCTTGACAACCTAGATCAAAGAGAAAAAAAATTATGCTTATAATCCTTACCTTTTCTAATTTCTTCTCCTTTTTTTTCTCTTTTTCTAAAAAAAAAAGAACTAGCAACAAAGATTGAACGCAAAACAAGAGAAACACAAAAATAGAACAAAGATGTGACAGCAACACAAAAGGATAGAATGCAAAAAAAAAAAAAAAAAGAACGCAAACAGACAAGAAAAGAAGATAAAAGAGAAACATAAAAGACAAAGATAGATAAACGGGAATTTATCTAGACCTTGCTCTGAAACCAAATGATGATGAAAATCCTGTGGATATAAAGATCCAGAAACCCCAGGCACACACTTTGATAGAAAACAAAATTTAGGATAAAGACCCTCCTTACTTAATCCCCAAGAAACCTATCCTTGGAAATGTAGATAACAAAGAAATCCTTGCTAAAACTCTAAGAAACATGTCCTTGGAAATGTAGATAACAGGGAAAAGATAGAAAATTCTGCATCACACAGAGCAAAATGAGGAAAATCTCACAACTGTATTGGTAATCAAACCATGATAAACTATATGATGAATTCTCTGTTGTCTATAGGCCAAGTTGCCTATTTATACATAAATCCTAAAACTAGAAATTATCTAATCCTATCTAAAAGATTTGATTTGAAACTCAAACTTAAAATTAAAGATATGATTCTATTCTAAAAGATTTATTCCTATTTAATTTTAAATCAGATTTGATTTTTATAGATTAGATCAGATTTGATTTAAATCTTAAAAGATAAACTAATTCAATTCAAATCTAGACTAAGTCAAAACTAATCAAAAACAAATCTAAACATAGTTCCAACATGATCAGATTACTTGCTTTCCAAGTTATTTTAATTAAACTTGATTACTTGAGCTCCAAGAACTTGAAATGAGCTCTTGGATTGCTTGATCTCTAAGGCAGAACCAACTTGCTAGAAACAAGCTCTTTTCCTATGTTGGAATGATCAAATTACCCTCCTGAGCATGTATCATTTAATGATGATGAAAATCCCGTGGATATAAAGATCCAGAAACCCCAAGCACACACTTTGATAGAAAACAAGATTTAGGATAAAAACCCTTCCTACTAAACCCCTAAGAAACTTGTTCTTGGAAACATAGATAACAAGGAAATCCCTGCTAAAACCCCAAGAAACCTATCCTTGGAAATGTAGATAACAGGGAAAAGATAGAAAATTCTGCACCACACAGAACAAATGAAGAAAACGTCACAACTGTATTAGTAATCAAACCATGTTAAACTATATGATGAATTCTCTGTTGTCTATAGGCCAAGTTGCCTATTTATACATAAATCCTAAAACTATAAATTATCTAATCCTATCTAAAAGATTTAATTTGAAACTGAAACTTAAAATTAAAGATATGATTATATTCTAAAAGATTTATTCCTATCTAATTTTAAATCAGATTTGATCTTTATAGATTAGATCAGATTTGATTTAATTCTTAAAAGATAAACTAATTCAATTCAAATCTAGACTAAGTCAAAACTAATCAAAAACAAATCTAGATACAATCTAAACATAGTTCCAACATGATCAGATTACTTGCTTTTCAAGTTATTTTAATTAAACTTGATTACTTGAGCTCCAAGTAACTTGAAATGAGCTCTTGGATTGCTTGATCTCCAAGGCAAAGCTAGAAACAAGCTCTTTTCTAATATTGAAATGACCAAATTACCCTCCTGAGCATGTATCATTCTCCCCCTCTTCAAAAAAATTCGTCCTCGAATCTTGTCTTTGTAATCTTCAAAGACATCTCCACCATTGCCATTCCTCTATGAAGCCATCTAAGAACCTACAATTGAAGAATCTCACTAACACTTTCTCCTCTCGTTTTTTTTTCTCTCCCTTTTTTTCTGTAACACCCTAATAAACCCATACTACGCTTAAGTCGTATTACGGCGTTTTATTAGTTGTTACTTATGCTCGTGGGACACTAATCTTTGCTTGAAATTAAGTTACGTGGAAAATACGATAAGATTTTTCTTTGAAATACGTCGTCGCTTTTGGAAAGTAAAGCCTTGCGCGAGAAGATAGAGATAAACGAGCGTATCGCAAAGATTTCAGTATAAATTAAAGGAACAGAGATAAATCAAAATACCATACATTCACATTAGTACTACAACCACATAATTATAATTAATCTCATAATATCCAACAAATACATAAAAAGGGAGCTCATGGTCATGCCATGACCCCTAAGTCAAAGATACATAAGTTTGATACAGAATGAAATACAACAGATAAGGAACACAAGATAAAAATAGACCCATGCGGACGTCTGCTGGCCTCTCTGCCTTTTTCCATGCCTTCGATCAAGTGGGCTCAAGTCCTCGAATATCTGGTCCCTTTAGCTCCTCGGCCTCGGGGAATGAAGGGAGTGCGGATAATATGAGGGCGCCGGCTACTCACGTCGACGCGATTTAATGCGACGACCAGGTGTAGCTTGCCACGTAAGAACGGGCCTCGGAGGAATCCTCCTCGACGCCTTGGCGCGTGATACACGGAGCGGCGACGGCCTGCTGCGGCTCTAGGGGTGGCCGTCGAACTCACCTCGATTACCGGGACCTCTGGTAATGGCTCGGGCTCGGCTACGGGTAAATCCGGCAACATCGGCTCCATCTCGATGTCGGGCAACGGCTCAGGCGGAAAGTTCCAAGGACCTAAGGGCTGTCCAAGGAGAGCCGATGAGATGTCTGCGGAGGCTGGCGGGACCTCCGGCTCCTCCTGCTCAAAAACTCGACCCGGGTAGAAGTACGTGCGAACTATCGTGGTGGTCGTGGCCACGATAGCGTGGGCGTCCTCATCATAGGCCCACTCATGGTGGGGAGGCTCCATGCTCCATGTCACGGGGCGTGCCATGAGTATCTGGTGACGAGACGGAAAAACAGCTAGGGTGAGAAATAAGATTTCTCAGTAGGACTCGAACCCGACACAAAAGTGTCATCGTCATCGTCCCAGCCACTTCGGTTTTATTAATGAAAATAGTGAGCACGCATAGGGTTCAATTCTTGCATTTTTTGAAATCGTGAATATCCGAAGCGGATTCAATTTTAACATACTCTCTAATCATTTATATCATAACATACATGAACACAATCATATTTACATGAAACATGCATATCCAAGCTATGAAATTCTCTTGATTTCTTCCCTTTCTAGGGTTTTGGACCGAAGTCCCTTTTCTTTTCTTAACTTGACTTTATCTTTTCACCCACTAAACATAAGTGGTAATGAGCTCATACCGTGGCCGTCGCCACCATAGAATTTCGGTACTTACACTAGCTGGGTCATGCCATGCCTCATGTAAGACCTATCCCCTATACTCACACTAGCTGGGTCATGCCATGCCTCATGTGAGTCGTGGGTGAGGGGAGCTTAAATTAGGTTACCTTCCCTTTTGAAGGATCATTTACTTGAATTAAACTCCTTCTTATTTAAGCATTATGATGCAAAATATTTCTAAGTCCATAATTCTTACAAAATTTCTGCAAAGATAACTACTAAACCAAGCTTCCCAAAATTTTGCCAAACAGAGAAACCAACATCATAGTATCATCAAGCATCATATCATATCATCATTATCATATCATCATCATAACATCATCATATCATCATGATCATTATCATAACATCATGCTTGCACATAAACATAGGCATGTTCACAAACAACATTTTATGAGCTTAGCTTGATAAATTAGGTGCAAGCTTTTAATTGAGGTTGTCTCTTGTGTAAACTTCTCTTATTGAGCATAATGCCACTTTTTGTCTAATGTCCTTTTTGACACTTTTTAAGTTGAATTATGAGGGTTCTCTAATGCTTAATGTAAGGGTATTAATGTCTTAAAGCTTATTTCTCCTTATTCTTTAACTTTTACCATAACCAGTTTTTACTTTTACAGTGGGGCAGTAACTTTGAAAATTCACCATAATTTCATCTTTTACTCTTTTATTTCGAATTTTTGTGTGGATATACTTCTCTGAGTCTATTTTTAAACAAAAGACCCCACTTAAAAATTCATTTTGTAGCTTGAGTTATGCATATTTTATTCTGACTATTCAGTTTCTAAGTTCACTCCCGGTACAGTGGATTGTTACTTCTCATTATAATTACTCAGAAGGAATCTGAGAAAACTGTTTTATGGGTTTGTTCCTCTATGTCTTAGCTTTCAATTAAACTTGGTCTTACTCAAAAATCATTTTTGTAGCTCGAGTTATACACATTTTAGTGTAGACTGCCCAGACAGAAACCAATCCGAGAACAGTCCACTTTGAAAAATCATATCTCACTCGTTTTAACTCCGAATCTTATGTATTTTATATGTATGGAAAGCTCTTTGAGTCTACTTTCATAGAAAAATAGTTTTGTTCCATTCTGAGTTTTGTAGCAATAAACATACCGCACGCTTTACAGACTGCCAGAATTCCAGATTCACTAGTTTTTAAGTTTTTCACTTCAAGCTTATGGAGAAATTGTTATATCGCTTCAAATCACCATTTTCATGTTTTAACTCATCATCATATTCAAAGTTTGAGTCACCAAATCAGTATTTTGAACCAAAATAAAGCAAGATACATAAAAACCATCATACCACAAAATCTCTTTTCAAAACAACATTTTCATCAAGGCAAGAACACTCATAAGGCAAGATGTGGTCATGAGACCTTGAAGCAAGTCCTAAAACCACCTAGCTATGAAGAGCTTAGGGGTTCTAGTTCTTGAAAAATATATGGAGAGGAAGGGTTAGAGTCACTACCAATTGGATTTCTTGAAGGATTTTGAAAGTGGAGAAGGTTGGAGAGAGCCTTCCTCCTTGAGTGCTTGGAAATGGGGCTTGTGTATGAGTGATCTTGTTTCTCCAAAGACCAAAAATGGTGGTCCTTGAAGGGATGGTGATGGTGGTGATAGGAGATGAGGGTGATGGTGGTAGAAAAGTGAGGACTTAGGGTAGGAAAACAAGAAGAACAAGAAGAAGAGTAGGAAGAACAAAGAGAGGTTTAGAGAGAGGTGAGAGCTTTTGTGTGTATTCTTGAGAGAGGAAATGAAAATGAATTGAGGAGAGATGGAGGGCTGAAAGTGGCGCACAAATGGGGAGAAAAGTGATGTGATTTTTGCTTCTTACACAAGCTAGGGAGTGGGAAAAACCATAGGGCAAAAGAGTGTGTTGTGTTTCCTTTGAGTCTTGGCAATTGGGTAAAGACTATGTAGTGTTTTTGTCAAGTGGTTAAAAGCATGAGCTCTCTTAGGATTGGGGATTGGATGGCTAGGATCACACCAAGTGTCATGATCTTGGTGAAGAAGAGTACAACTCTTGTCATGACTTAAGGAAGCTACTAATATGGACTCTTGATCTAAGGGTGCATGATGAGAAGGCAAATGGATGGTTGGATATGGCTCTTGCCTTGACTAAACTTTTAAACCATAATTAAAGAGAAGTTCTATAAATTTTTACCATTGTTACAATTGTCTAAATGCTAATTAATCCAATTGGTTTAATCATACATTAGCACATTTTCAATAAAAAGGGATTTTCCTCATTAATTATGTAAAGAAGAGGTAAGGGTTAATCTTCATGTAATTAAGATGTGATACTTATATGCTCCTAGTTAATTAGGTTAGATCACCTTGGTTTTATGTTCTAAATCATGAATTAATAAGGATTGGGCATTAGGCTTTTAATTGTAACTTTTAATGCATTATATTTCAATTGTTGACTTTCACTTATCTTGTTGACTTGCCTTTAATTTACTAAGCTCTTGCTCATCGAGATTAGCCGATTAATTCTCAGTTAATCGTTAACCTCTCTAATTAGTCAGGATCACTGAACTAATTAGCTTAGACAAAAATTGGGGATGTTACATTTTCCTTCTTTCTTTTTCTTTTTTTTTCTTTTTTTTTCCTTTTTTTTCTTTTTGAACTGAATATACCTCAAATACAAAAAAAAATTGTGGGAAATTTGAAGGATAAAGACTCTCCCTACTAAACTCCCAAGATCAAGATTTGATTTAAATCTTAAAAGGTAAATTGATTCAATTTAAATCTAAATAAGTCAAAACAAATCAAAAGCAAATCTAGACATAATCTAAACATATTTCAAACATGATCATATTGCTTGCTCTCCAAGTTACTTTAATTAAGCTTGATTCCTTGATCTCCAAGTAACTCGAAATGAGCTCTTGGATTTCTTGATCTCTAAGGTAGAACCAACATGCTAGAAAGAAGCTCTTTTCCAGTGTTGGAATGATCAAATTACCCTTCTAAGCATGTATCAGATATTGTAGTGTTTGCCCTGAAGATATGGAGACATTACTTGTATGGAGTAAGGTTTGAAGTGTTTTCTGATCATAAGAGTCTGAAATATCTCTTTAATCAAAAGGAATTAAATATGAGGCAGAGACGATGGATGGAGTTTACAAAGGATTATGAGTTTGGGCTAAACTATCACCCTAGAAAGGCTGACGTGGTGGCTGATGCCCCGAATTGGAAGTCATCACATGGGTCCTAGGTGATGGTTAAGAAAGATAAGTTGGTGAAGAGCTTTAGAGACCTTAACCTTAGAGTTGTGTTAACCCACATAGTTTACGATTGAATCAACTTAGGGTGATGAGTGATTTCAAGGGTCAAATTGCTCGAGCCCATAGAGAGGATTTCCGGAAAACCATAGTGTTGGTGGAAGAAGGAAAGTTATAAAGGGTTTCACGCAGGTACGAATGGACTATAGAGGTTCAAAGGAAGAGTTTGCATACCCACGAGTAGTGACCTCCGAAGAAGAATTTTGGAGGAGGCTTACAAGAGCCATTTCACCATACACCCTGGTGTGACAAAGATGTATCAAGATGTTAAGAAGATGTTTTGGTGGCCGGGCATATAGACACTCTCTTATTTCCATTCTAGGATCTCTAATGGTTGTAACATACCAGAGAGTTTTTGGTGATCAATCTTCACCTTTTAGCAGACTAAACACTTACTTACCAACTCCGCAATGTCCTTTTTCATAGGTTTACCCAAAACGCAAGCTGGTTTTGATGCGATATGGGTAATTGTTGATAGATTAACTAAGTCTACTCCTTTTCTCCCCATTTGAACTACTTATTTTTTGGAGAAGTTAGCCCAATTGTATGTCTAAGAGATAGTAAGATTTCATGGTGTACCTTCAACCATAATCTCGCATAGGGACCCGAGGTTTACCTCTAGATTCTGGGGAGCCTTGCAAAAGGCATTTGGGATAAGGCTTTGCCTAAGTATAGTTTATCACCCCCAGACGAATGGACAGTCGAAGAAGGCTATCCAAACTCTAGAGGACATGTTGAAAGCCTGTGTGTTAGACAATCAAGGAAGTTAGGACAAGTACCTACCTTTGATTGAGTTTGCCTATAACAATAGTCATCATGCAAGTATTGGTAATGGCACCCTATGAAGCTTTGTATGGAAGGAAGTACCAATCTCCCCTATGTTAGTTCGAACCGAGTGAGTAAAGTCTATTAGGACCTGATCTTGTGAGGTAGATCACGTAGCAAATACGGATGATTAGGGACAAAATCCTTACATCTCAGAGCCGTCAAAAGAGTTATGCAAATAAAAGGTGAAAGCCTTTAGAGTTCCAAGAAGGAGAACATATATTACTGAAAATCACTCCTACAACGAGTATAGGTAGAGCAATGAACATCAAAAAGTTAAGCCCACATTTTTTGGGTCCATTTCAAATTTTGAAATGTGTCAATTCAGTTGCTTATCAAATGGCCTAACCTCCAGGTTTGTCAAGCCTTCATAATGTCTTTCACGTGTCTCAGTTGAGAAAATACCATTCTGATCCTAGTCATCTACTTGAACTCAAAAGTGTACAGTTAAGGGAGGACCTAACCTTCAATCTACTGCCATCTCGGATCATGGATCATGGGGCGAAACAGTTGAGGAACAAGACCTTACCATTGGTCAAGGTGGCTTAGGGGTAAAGGAAACATAGAAGAGTATATGTGGGAGCTAGAGTCTGACATGAAGAACGAATTTCTCGACTTGTTTACAGGTAATGAATTTTTAGGGCAAATTCTTTTTAAAAGTGAGGAGAAATGTAATATCCTCAATTTTATTTCATGCTAAATTATGTCAATAACCCTAAGTAATTAGGCATTTAATGAGAAATTAAATGATTAAAGCTTGATTAAACAATTTATTTAGTGATTAGATGTGAAAGTTAAGAGAATACTTAATTAAGCACTAATTACTAATAATTAACTTGATCGAGTTTAATTAAGAATAATTAAGCTTAATTATAAGTTTAATTTTTTTAATCATATTTCTTGTGTGTTAAGCACTAATTCTTGCTTAATCAAGTTAATTATTAAGTTCCAAAATTGATCACATCATTAAAATTCAAATTAAGTCAACTAGATAATAAAGTAAAGAGTGATGTCACTAAAGCAAAAAGCATTAGACAAAACTACTTTATGTAAGAGTTGACTATGTTTTGTCTCCCCCATCATCCACTTTGTTCCCTTAATCCATAATTAACACAAAATAACACAAAGTGAAGCAAAAATATCTCCCCCCAAACCCCTATAAATGTTACGGCCATGCACCCATACATACAAACACACACACACACTTATTTTCATTTTCACACTTTCATTCTCTCATTAAACCTTTCAAACTCTCTAACTTCTCTCTACATTCTCTTCTCTTCTTCTTCTTCTTCATCTTCTTCATCATTCTCCACCTCCACAACCAAACTTTCTTCACCAAACCCTTCAAAGACCACATCTTTTGGCCTTCAGAAACAAGATCTAGACACTACAAGTCTTATTTTTCCAAGAGCTCAAGAGCTATCATTATCCACTTTCAAAACCGCCACCACCATCACCAAGGAGGATTCTTCTTCATGATCTTCTTCTCCTTCAAGGACGCCATTCTTCAACACTAAGTATTGATCTTTCATCTTCTCTTTAGTTTACTTAAGAAACGTAGAAGCTTGGTTCTCGCCATGACCAAGGACTTCAAGTGAGAACTTAAGAAAGTTTCCTTTTTTGGAAAAAAAAGTTTGCTTCTTGAACCTTGCTCATGAGTGTTCATGTGAATGTCTTGAGTTTTCTTCATGAATGCCCTCAAAGTTTCCATTTTTGGCAAAATATGTTCTTGATCTTGATCATAAGTTTTTCTTGTTTATTGAAAGTTTCTCTCCTTGAATGCTTTAAAGTTTCCCATTTCTTTCTTGATGCATGAGTTCTTGATGATTCTTGGTGGTTTTGGTTTAAAGTTGATTTCTTTTCTTTTTATAAGCTTAAGATTGAAAAAATTATCATCTTTACATCTTCCTTATGATTTTGATAAGACTATGAACATTCCAAAATTATAAAGCTTTAAAAGTTTACTTCTTGATGCATAAAAAGTGGCGCTATTTTTATGGGTGCCACAAGGTTTCATTTTGTTCTTCTTGAAGATAAGAGTATGTGTAAAAGTCTAAATCTTTTAGAGCATGAAGCTTTCTAAGTCATAAAAATGAGAACTTGTCACTTGATGACTTAAAGATTGAATCTTGAAGACATGATCTTTCATAAAGTTTCAAACTTTAATCAAAAGTGAACTTTTAAGTCATAAAGATGTAGATTTGCACTCTAATCTTGTAAAGGTTAAATCTTGAAATGAAAATGTTAAGTAAAGTTCTAATCTTTCTTCAAAAAGAATCTTTAGACTTTAAGGCAACTTTAAATCATAAAGTTGAACCTTGATGGTCTTATAATGATTAAAAGTGTCAACTTTCTTAAAGAATAATACTTTTTAGTCATAAAGCTAGCATCTTGTGTCATTTTTCTTACAAAGGTTGAATCTTTAAGACAAGGATATCACTTTATAGACTCATACTTTCATAAAGAATCAAACTTTATAATCACTTTCATAAAGTAAGCAACTTGATAATCATAAAGGTGAGATCTTACTACTAAAGTTTGAATCTTGTAACTTGTTGACAATAAAAACTATTTCTTGATGATTGGTTAACATAGTGTTGTTGGGTTCATGAATGTGATTATGCATTGTCATGACCCAAGGGACTAGAAGGATCTCAAAATCCCTTGGGAATAGAAGTATGATTAGGGCCGCTAAGCATACTATGAACCTAAGAATCACTAAGTGCACTGTCTTAAGAGAGAAAAGGGAAATAATCACTTAATTTGGTTAACTTGAATAAAGCATTCCATAAGATATGTACCTAAGTAAAGAGTGACTTCACTCAAGCATTGAGTAACTAAAAGACTACACATACATTCGTTCTAACTATGTGATTATCTCATGAGTAAACATAGGAATCATATAAAGGCTCATAAGACTTTTCACAAATAATAACACAACTATAAACACTCGTTAGGATATGAATGCAAGATGCCATTAGGCATGATGTATGACAAGTTTGATTGAGCATTGTCTCATAATTAAATGAATGATATGATGATATAAGATGGATATAATGGGTTGTTGGTTGAAAGTTCGTGTTTGGCATTTTGGGGAAGCTTGGTTTAGCTGTCATGCTGCCGGATTTCCATCAAAATTGTTGACTTAGTCAGATCATTGCATGTCCACATGTGTCTTGTCAATAAGTACAATGCATGTAAGGTATAATGATAAGAAAATAAATAATGAGATATGACCTTTCAAGCACTTCGATAAAGGAAGTGAGAGATGGTAATCCACAAAGACTCAAGGAGCCTCTATAGGGAAAGCAAGGGTAACATGGAAGATCCTCCAAATTAGAGGTAACCATTATCAACTTAGTCTAATTTGGTTTACACTGCGTGATGACAGTCACAGAATGAGCTCATGTCCAAAAACAGTCTATTTCAAAGGAAAAGTATAGAATATTAAGCATGTGCTAAATGAGAAAGTAAAATTAAAGAAAGACTTTGGTCTAGTCTAAGGAGTTACATGAATGTGCATGCAACTTCATTCTCTCATTTGTATGGTCATGAATGTTTATACAATGCTCTTATATGTATATCTTCATTCTCTTATATTGTAGCTTTGGGTTTCTTTATGTTATATTTATATGAAGAAGATTAAAAGAAACTTGCTTCGGGAACCTATGTCTTCAAACCTTTTTAAAAATGGAATCTACACATGCTCACTATTTTCATAATTAAACCCGAAGTGCCTGGGACAATGACGATGACACATTAATGGTCTAGTCAGATCCTACCGAGAAATATTATATTTCTTACTCCTACATTTCTATGTCGTTTTTAGACGGAGTTGATGGCATCCATGGCAGAACTTCCGATGGTACTTGACTGGATAAGACGAGGAGCTATCATGTTACTTCACCTAGCTAAGGAGGATAGAGAAATAGCATAGTGTTTTTACTTCTTAAGAAGCCTAGTTGGGAAATTTATGTGTAATTAAGAGCATGCAAGAAGTTATGTTACTTAATTTGACCTATTACATATTGTGATAATTACTAAGAGACCACATACTCTTGATAATTACTTGATTATATATTGACCTATGTTATTTCAATTTTGTCATACATCTTTCTGGTAACTCCGTGATATGAGGAACAATGTCCATATGTATACGAGTAAGTAAGCGCTTAAAGGCTCAGTTTTTAAGCATAAAGGTTTTACATAAAAAAAAATTTACAAGCTATTTTCGTATATTGCGCTAATTTGAACTATAAGAACTTCCGCTAATTAAGAGTAATAAATAGTAATGCCATAAAATGACTTACGCATAGTATGGTATTATTAGGGTGTTATATTAAATGAACAGTAGATGAAAATCAGGTATGCATGAATGTATTATTTCTCAGATTATTCTCTTCTCTTTGAGATGATATAGGTACTTGACTTGGTAGCCCCTTGACCCAAGTAGCATTCTTTGTAACATCTCGAATTTTGCATAATTAGTACTGTCAAATAATTAAACTTTTAAATACATTATAGATATATGAGTAGTCAATATTGAAATGTAAATATTAAGGTTAGATAAAATTTAAATTTCTTTGTAGAAAATTTCATTAGACAATTAACAAAATTTAGACAGTTAATGGAAATCGGTTTGTTTACGATATCTTGTATATCAGGAACTGAGTTGATAGGAATTTATACTGTAGGATAACATGAATACTAGTTTAAATTTCCAAATCCTACGGATAGAAACTAGCCAGCCACCCTTGGTTGTTGGCCAAATCATGGCACTCCATTTGAAAAGCTCAACAAAATTTAAATTGCCAATCAAGCCAGCCAATCACCTTTCTTTTTCCTTCTTCCAACTTTGTCCACAAGTTACCAAAATCTTCCCCCTTTTCATGCAAATTTTAGCCAGTATAACACCAGCCCAAGCCCCTCATTTCTTCTTTAACCTAATCTCTTCATCATATCCTCCTCATCTCTACTTCCAAGCCCTAAGTGATCTACCCACCTTTTGATCAAATTTTTCATTCTTTCCTTATGTTTCCTCAAGAAACCTCCAGACCAACTCATAAACTCCTCTTATTTGAGTCATTCAACCTCAACCTTCAAGTAGAAAAAGAAGAATTATCATTATCTTGGAACTCTACTGAAGACAAGCCACCAAGAAACTCAAGTTTAGAAGCTCCTAAGTTGTATTTGAGGTAGGATTTTCTTAGATTATTTGATTTCTCTAATTTAGGTGGCTATTAGGGTTTCTTATGTCACCTTTTAATTGATGATATTTGATGTTAATATGGCTTGCTTTGAGTGATTTAAGGTAGGAATCATTAGTTTTACTTGATGATTTGATCAAAATACCAAAAGAACACTCAAATAGAAAAGTTGAGAGAATACCCTAGGTCAATTGTCCATATAGTGAATGATACAACTCCATCTGTAGGCATCAAAAGTGAGTGAAACCAATTTTAATGAAACTAGACTTCAAGAGTTTTCCAACCATATAAATTATAGGTCTATCAGATTTAAAATGAGAGAGTTATGAATTTTTAAAATAGACTATTAAGTTTCTTTCACAACCTTGACCAATATACATTGAGAAGGACATAACTAGCCTTATGCAACTTCAAATTGAATGCAACTAATTTTTTTAGAAAGATAGTACAATCATGCCATAAAAATTTTAGGCTTAGATCTTATGTACACTGCTGCCAGTAATTTTCTAAAGTTACCATATGTCATGTTCGAGTTGGGACAGGGAAATATAGGACAACCTATTTTAGGAGCTCATAACTTGAGCTCTTCCTACCCAATTAGGATGAAATTTATTGGTATTGAAAGATAACCCAATTAGCTACAATTTTCTATAAAATTTAGATAAAAATGATAAAAGAAGGAATTTTAGTGATTTTCTAAATTTAGGTGCTCGAGTCTTGCCTAAAATAGGACAGCCTTGAGTAAAACTCTAATAACTCAACTCATGCAAACTCAAAATTTAATACAACCAAAGAGGTTTAAAAGCGGATTAATAAGGCTACAACATGTTAAATTTACATATCAAAATAAGTTAAAATTGAATTTTAGTGCAAATTATAAGAATAGGGCAAAATTGAAGAATTTAAGATGAATTGCCAACTTTAAGGATTTGAAACCCTATAAGTCATAAAGAGCTAATAGCTAAATTTTTAATGCAATTTTTTGTTTTGTTAATGTGATATTGATGTATTGACATTATGACTCTATTATTGTGATTGGCTGGGTGAAATTTATATGATCTGAATATTGGGAAGTCTTTTGTTTTAAGCCATTATGTTGCCGAATTTCTGACAAAAATATGTGAAAGTTATGAAACTTTATATGTTGTGTACATGAATATCATGCAAGCATGAATATTTGAAAGTAAGTGTGAGGCATGTTCATAAGTCTCTCAAGCATATTCATACATGAATACGTGAGCATATGAACCAGGAAAGAATATGAAAGGCAAGATAAGATGTCTTTTGTAACACCCAACCAACTTAATGTTATGCTTAAGTCATTGCATGAAATTGAATAGGTTGCGTTATCATGTTGGTTTTCTGTCTAAAGTTGTATTCATTATTTTATATTCACTTTTTCTCTAATATATATATGTGATGAATATACCTACAAAATAGCGCGCTATATATAATAAACATGATCAATAATTTAGAACGTAACAGAACTTAATCGAAGTACCACAGAAGAGAATAATGACATGTAATATAGCATCAGTTGTATATTTACATATATAAGTCGGAAGCTAGCGCTTTAGTTTATATATATGTTTCAAAAGCAGAGTAAACTAAAGGAACAGCCAAATTTCTGGTGCTAAAAAATAGGGACGAAAATGGCGGGAGCCAGCTAAGTATAATGAGTACATCTCGGGATCCTAGTGAAGCTACAGGTCAGGAAGCTCAATAAACAGAGTCACCGTCGAGTTCATCATCAACGTCTGAGAATGATGTGGAAATGCAAGACGAGGTGAGAATTTGAAGAAATTCTCAGTAGGGCTCGCGTACAATGTTTAGCTGACGTCACATTCATTCTTAGTTGCCTCGGTTTTTATTTAATTATGAAAATATGGGTTCAAGCAGAACTATTTTTAATAAGTTTAAGAAAACGTCTGGTCCGAGGCAAGGTTCAATTTTACTTAAGACAACATAAGAAACAGAATAAACTACTAACAGTAATATACAGAATAATGAGCAGAATAAGTGAACATACGGCAGTAAGGGAACATAACAAACAAATTGTAAATAACTTGTAATGACTGTTCAATGTAATCATGCATTTAATGCAATCATGCAAAACTTATTCTTGAACCTTCCTTCATAAACTTTTCCATTACTTGGTCCCCTGGGAGTTCTTGGCCACTTTAGACTCTTGGGTAATAGTCTGCTTTTCAGGATCGAGCTCGTTCCTATACAGGAATGCCAGGTTTGCTTTCCCCGACCTCCCCACCGATCTATTCCCCTTAACTTTATTCCAGGGCTGGCCCAAGTATCATGGAACTTTCATCATAACATAATCTTTAGGTTCATCATAACATGACTTTCATAACTTTCTTGAAAATACACATGCATCTACATGTATCTCATAACTCATGCATATACTTTACCAAAATTTCGATGGCATAACGGAACGTGTCCACTTCCTCATGAATAGTGCCAGTACTCAGTATATCAACTTATCAAAGAAATGATATCATTCCATTCATAATGCAACATTAACTTCATAGAAACATTAGTTATATTAGGACAAAGGTACTGCCTTAGCTCAATCATTCAACCTGGTTTTTGTAAATCAGGCCATAATCTCTACTTAATTCATCTGGACCTCAATTTTGGATATGTGAAAGTGTTATGTATCTATTTTCTAACCTCTTTGGTCCCATACAATTTTGATAACCATAACTCAAGTTATTTAGGTTTTATCCCGGCCTGCCCTGTGGCTAGCCAGAATTGCACACTCGAAAGTAAAAATCTACTAAAAATTGAAAACTGGCTCAAATCATACGAAATTGGTCTTATATTAAAGCTAACCGGACAATCTTTCATATGCAAAAAGTTCCATTTCATTTACCTTAGTAGGCTTGAGTTATAAGCCCCGAAATTTGAGCTTCCTGAACTGTCCTATTTTGGCCTGATTTGGACATAGGGTAACTTCTTTGAATCACTGGGAACAAAGGGGATAGTAACAAACTTGGAATTTCTTTGTAGGATGTTCTCCTATGTATAAGCTTTCTAACAAAGTTGGTTTCACTCAATTTGGAATTGTGTAGGGTGAGTTACACCCTTTTCAACTCACACTGCCCAGGTGAATGTCCTAATTCCTAGGTCAAACTTCAAAAATTCATATCTCTCTCAATATTAATCCAATGGCCTTATATTATATATTTTTGAAAGCCGTGAATGTCTAGTTTCATAGAAAAATAGTCTCATCAGATTTAACCGGCTGTAGCCGGAGCCGTACACTCCGCCGTATGGACTGTCGAGGGTTTTTGGTTCTCCAGCCCCTCAGCTCTTCCTAATTTCATCCTTTCTTGCTTCCAATTCAAATTTAATCTCACAAACAGCCAATAAACCAGCTATATATCATCATATCATTCAATCATTACATCAAAAATTGAGAAAATAAACCACCACCAGCCATCCAAGATTAGAAAATCAAGACAAGAATTAAACCTCTACCTCTTGTTATGTAATTAGGCTTGAGTTTGGAGTTTAAATCAATGAAACTTGATTGAGCTTGAAGCTTGGATGGAGTAAAGAAGAGAAAAAGAGAGCTGAAGTGAGGGAGAAGGCAGCGCAGAAAATAGGGCTGCATGAGAGGAAAGGAATGTATTATAAAAGCATGGAGTGGTAGTTAGAATGGAGGGTTTTGATTGGCCTATAAACATAAGGCTGAATTTCAGCCAACCTTCCCCATTTTTGTGGATAAAGTTCAGCCATGTATCCCTCTTTTTGTGACAAAATTGCTCTCTACGTCACCTAAAAAGTGGAACTCACTTCCATTGTATCTGAAAATGACATCGGAAATCAGAAATATTGTCTGGTTTATTCGAAACTTGAAAGCAAAGTTGGATGTGAAACCAAACACTTAAACCCGGAAGTCGGGGACATTATGTAAACTTGAATCGATTCTACGCATAACACTGGAGATCGGGAATCAAAACATTAATCCTAGGTACTAGGAAATCGGAACTTATAGGATCTCAGAACTCCAAATTTAATCTTGGAAGTCTATTATAGGCAAACTCGGGAACATCGATAGAAATGAAAGGCTCTTGGGAATAAATTCGAAGATCGGAACTCGTGTAAATTATGGTCGAACTTGAAGACCAATTCAGAGATCTGGTCTCACATCCACTTCTGGGTGAGATAAACTTGGATGTCCTATTTCGTGTCCATTCTAACTCAACCCTAAGGTCGGAAATCATATATTACATATATAAGGTTGGAAATCGGAAAATCCTAGCCAGTCCATTTGAGACTTTGAGATTAAATCGGAAATCGGAAATTCTAACATTTTATTGATAAGGTCGGGAATACTGGTGAGGTCGGAGGTCGGAAATCGCGTACGTTACATCTTTGCTTGGAGGCAGTTATTGGATCCCTCTCTGTGAAGGCAATTAAATAAGATAAGATGTAGTTCCCTTCATTTAGAGGCAGCTATTTGGATTCTTCCCTGTGAAAGTAGTTAAAACTTTGAGATCCATCTATTTTGGAGGCAGTTGGCCAAAAGAGATCCCTTTAAATGTTGAGGCACGTGGATCCCCTTGTAGGTCAGTACAGTGTGATGACGATCACGAGTTGAGCTCACTCCTAGATCAGTCTATCCAAGGGTGGTCAAGATTAAAGATTAATGACATATGCATGCAAAAACTTTAGGGACGGCAATACGTAACGCCTAGATGCGCTAAGTAAAGAAAGTTAAAGAAAACCAAGAAAGACATGTGCACTTGCATAATTATATGACGTGCATCCGCATATGGATAAGTTATATGCTGTTTATTTCTATCATGAATTTGCTTTTCTAATTGTCAAGTATATGAATAAAATTAACCTACTTTGAAAGGATATTTTTGACCTTTATAACAATGAAATTTATAATTGTATGGCATGATCACTTTTTCATAATAAACCGAAGCAGCTGAAGATAATAGCGATGACACTTTATGTGATAGTCTAGGAAATCCTACTGAAAATTTATAATTTTCACCCCTATATATGTTTCCGTGTTATCTCCAAATAGCTCAAGAGGAATAGAAGATGGTCATACTCAGCGAAGTTGTTTAAGATTGGAAGATGACCAAGAATTGCTGCTAGACAAGGTTCGTTCATGTAATAGTAACAACTCCCAGGTGTGGTACCATGACTTAAGTATGGTACTATGCTTGAGAGGGTGTTACATTAAAGGTATCAGAGTAGTTTGTCCTAACAGGACTTGGGATGGACTAACTATGCTTCCAAAGCATACTCTGAGGGTTTAGAAGGGCCAAGCTTTAGGCCCTTACCTGACAAAGGCATAGATATTTGTGCATGGTAGCCTTGTTGTATATTGTAGCTTATCTGTCGCACTTGACTACATATCGAGTTTGATCACTTCAATATGAAGTTCGATGTAGGCGCGAATTTATGGCATTCAACTGGCTTACAACTGATAAAGGAATTGTGAGGGCAAAATTCTTTTAAGGGGGTAGTAGTGTAACATCTTGAATTTCACATAATTAGTATTGTCGAATAATTAAACTTTCAGTTATATTATAGATATACGAGTAGTCAATATTGAAATGTAAATATTAAGGTTAGGTAAAATTTAAATTTCTTTGTAGAAAATTTCATTAGACAATTAATAATATTTAGATAGTTAAAGGAAATTGGTTTGTTTACGGTATCTTGTAAATCAGGAACTGAGTTGATAGGAATTTATTCTATAGGATAACATGAATACTGGTCTAGAACCCCAAATCCTACAGCTAGAAACTAGCCACCCACCATTGGTTGTTGGCCAAATCATGGCACTACATTTGAAAAGCTCAACAAAATTTAAATTGCCAATCAAGCCCCCCAAGCATATTTCATTTTCATTCTTCTAACTTTGTCCACAAGTTACTAAAATCTTCTCCCCTTGTCATGTAAATTTCAACTAGTATAACACTAGCCCAAGCCTCTCATTTCTTCTTCAACCTCATTCTCTTCATCATCCTCCTCATCTCTACCTCTGAGCCCTAAGTGATCTACCAACCTTTTGATCAAATTTTTCATTCTTTCCTTGTGTTTCCTTAAGAAACCTCAAGACCAGCTCATAAACTCCTCTTATTTGAGTCATTCAATCTCAACCTTCAAGTAAAAGAAAGGAATTATCATCATCTTGGGACTCTAGTGAAGACAAGCCACCAAGAAACTCAAGTTTAGAAGCTTCTAAGTTGTATTTGAGGTAGGATTTTCTTAGGTTGTTTGATTTCTCTAATTTAGGTGGCTACTAGGGTTTCTTATGTCACCTTTTAATGGATAATATTTGATGTTAATATGGCTTGCTTTAAGTGATTTAAGGTAGGAATTATTAGTTTTGTTTGATGATTTGATCAAAATACCAAAAGAACACTCAAATAGAAAACTTGAGAGAATACCCTAGGGTGGCAGTCTGTACAGCGAATAGTGCAACTCCATCTGTAGGCATCAAAAGTGAGTGAAACCAATTTTAATGAAACTAGACTTCAAGAGTTTTGCAACCATATAAATTATAAGTCCATCGGATTTAAAATAGAGAGTTATGAATTTTTGAAATAGACTATTAAGTTTCTTTAAAAACCTTGCCAATGTACATTGAGAATGACATAACTAGCCCTATACAACTTCAAATTGAGTGCAACCAATTTTTTTAGAAAGATAACATAATCATGCCATAAAAATTTTAGGCTTAGACCTTATGTACACTGCTGCCAGTAATTTTCTAAAGTTACCTTATGTCTTGTTTCGATTGGGACAAGGCAATATAGGACAGGCTATTTTAGGAGCTCATAACTTGAGCTCTACCTACCCAATTAGGATGAAACTTATTGAAATTGAAAGATAACTCAATTAGCTACAATCTTATATAAAATTCGAATAAAAATGATAAAAGAAGGAATTTTAGTGATTTTCTAAATTTAGGTGCTCAAGCCTTTTCTAAAACAGGGTAGCCCTGAGTAAAACTCTAATAACTCAACTCATATAACTCAAAACTTAATACAACCTAAGAGGTTTAAAGTGGACTAATAAGGCTAGAACCTATTAAATGTTTAGATCAAAATCAATTAAAATGGAATTTTAGTGTAAATTATAAAAACAGGGCAGAATTGAAGAATTGAGGTGAATTGCCAACTTTAAGGGTTTGAAACCCTATAAGTCATTAGGAGCCAATGACTAAATGTCTAATGCAATTCTTTGTTATGTTAATGTGATATTGATGTATTGATATTATGATTCTGTTATTGTGATTGGCTGGCTGAAATTTATATGATCTGAATATTAGGAAGTATTTTGTTTTAAGCTGTTATACTGCAGAATTTCTGGCAGAAATATATGAAAGTTATGAAAGTTTATATGTTATGTACACGAATATCATGCAAACATGAATATTTGAAAGTAAGTATGAGGCATGTGCATAAGTCTCTCAAGCATATTCATACATGTATACATGAGCATATGAACCAGGAAAGAATATGAAGACAAGATGAGATGCCTTCACTTGGAGGAAGTTATTGGATCCCTCTCTATGAAGTAGTTAAATAAGATAAGATATAGTTTCCTTCACTTGGAGGCAGTTATTCGTATCCCTCCATGTGAAAGTAGTTAAAACTCTGAGATCCATCTACTTTGGAGGCAATTGACCAAATGATATCCCTCCAAATGTAGAGGCATGTGGATCCCCTTGCAGGTCAGTATAGTTTGATGATGGTCACGAGTTGAGCTCATTCCTAGATTAGTTTACCCAATGGCGGTAAAGATTAAAGATTAATGACAAATGCATGCAAACACTTTACGCAAGTGCACACGACTTTTATATGTTATGTATATGAATATCATGCAAGTATGAATATTTGAAAGTAAGTATGAGGCATGTGCATAAGTCTCTCAAGCATATTCATACATGAATAAATGAGCATATAAACAATGAAAGAATATGAAAGACAAGATGAGATGCCTTCACTTGGAGGCAGTTATTGGATCCCTCTCTGTAAAGGTAGTTAAACAAGATAAGATACGGTTCCCTTCACTTGGAGGCAGTTATTTGAGTCCCTTCCTGTGAACGTAGTTAAGACTCTAAGATTCCTATACTTTGGAGGCAGTTGGCCAAATGAGATCTCTCCAAATGTAGAGGCACGTGAATCCCTTTGCAAGTCAATACAGTGTTATGACAGTCACGAGTTGAGCTCACTCTTGGATCAATCAACCCAAGGGCAGTAAAGATTAAAGATTAATAACATATGCATACAAGAATTTGAGGGACGGCGATACGTAATGCCTAGGTGTGCCAAGTAAAGAAAGTTAAAGAAAGCCAGGAAAGACATGTGCACTTGCATAATTATATGACATGCATCTGTATTTGCATAAGTTATATTCTGTTTATTTCTATCATGAATCTGCTTTTCTAATTGTCAAGTGTGTGAATAAAATTAACTTGCTTCAAAAGGATAGTTTTGAACTATATAAAAATGAAATTTATAATTAATTATATGGCACAATCACTTTTTCATAATATATCAAAGCAACTGGAAATAATGGCGATAACATTTTATATGGTAGTTGACTTGAGTGTCGAGCTCGGTCAAATTGTAAAAACTGAATTACACTATTTTGCAGTAAAGGATGTAACTCGAGTTGTCTCCCAATGATTACAATGCTATATGATCAAAATCTTGGAGGGGTTTTTGTTTAGGAATTAAAAATGAAAAAAATAGAATATGAATCACGAGATTAAAATAAAATTAAACAGAATGGGAAGCATCCAATCCAAGAATCAAGGGAAATGACAAAAACACTCAATCATCGAATTCTAAAATTAATTCAGTAAACCAATTCAATGATTAACAATAAATCCGAATAAAATCTCAATTCGAACTTAGCATTCACACAAAAACCTTCATATATTTGATTAATAGAAAATCAGTTAATCTTCATAGACCTCTAAAATCTAATTAAGTTGTGTTAATTTTGGGTATCAATGCAGTTAATTGTAGAACTCAAATCTGAAATTCTAATTCACACTCTTTCAACAATTTGATTACATACATCAATCGAATAATATGCAACCAATCAAATTTTTAATCCACAATTCAGAATGAAAAACTTCAATTCAAAATGAGATTAAAAGTATGAGAAATAGTAGATGAAATTGAAATTTGTATGTTGAATTTAGTCAAGCCAATTCTCAAGAGTGATGGTGCTTCCTTGATCCTTGAATCAGATAGTTTACTCCTCCATGGATGGAGGAAAATGAAGTTTTAGAAGTGTAAAGGTTGGGGGGGGTTTAAGAGAAGAGAGGAGAAGAGAACAAAACCGAAAAAACTCTTCTATTCCAAAATCTATCCATTGGTTACAAAGTTCTGGCCTGATTAAAACTCGGCCATTACTAAATGAAAACATCTAAAATCATTAAATGGTCTACATTAATCCTTTGTCTCTCCTCTAAATATGGACACCTTATTTGTAAAATTATGAATTCTACAAAGAAAGTTATGCTAGAAACATGCAATTAAGTTCTCTAATTCAGCCCATAATGTTCTTCTGCGAATTTGGCTATGAAAATGCATCTGTTCGGATGTGTGGTCTGAAAGTGAATTGTAGCCTTGGATGTCAGCTTCAAAACGCCACTGGAATGAGCTTAATTGGGCTTTTGTGGACCGAGATATGGCCCGAACACTACAACCTATTTAGAATCCGCGAGTGCACCTCTTCAGCTCAATTCTATGCTCAATTTCAGCTCCTTATCATCAGAATTGGCTTTTGACCTCTGCATAAAATTCTGGGCCTATCTTTCTGCTTTCCTACAAATCAAGAATCACATTAAAATGAGGTCCATAGCTCAGGTTATAACCTAAAAATGAAAGTAGTATCATAATTGGTCTAATGCTGAAAAATTGAAATTAAGCCCAACCAAAACCCAATCAACACAAAATGGTCCAAATCAATCCAATTAGGCATAAAAGAGGATTAATGAACTAAATATAAGGGAAAATAAGTATATAAAAATCCAATTAATCAGTAGCCTAGGAAATTTTATTGAGAATTTATAATTCTCATCCCTATATATATTTCTGTGTTATCTCCAAATAGCTGAGGAGGTATAGAAGATGATCATACTCGGCAAAATTGTTTAAGAATGAAAGACGGCCGAGAGTTGGTGTTAGACAAGGTCCGTTCATGTAACAGTAATAACTCCCAGGTGTGGTACTATGTCTTAAGCATGGTACTATGCTTGGTAGGGTGTTACATTAAAGGTATCAGAGCAACTCATCCTCACCGGACCTGGGATGGATTGACTATACTTCCAAAGCATACTCTAAGAGTTTAGATGGGCCATGCTTACGCCCTTACATAGCAAGGGTATAGATGTTTGTGCATGGCAGCCTTGTTCTGTGTTGTAGCTTATTTGGCGCACTTGACTGCATATCAAGCCTGATCACCTCAATATGAAGTTTGATGTAGGCGAGAATTTACGGTATTCAATTGGCTTACAAGAGATAAAGGAATTTTGAAGGCAAAATTCTTTTAAGGGGTTAGTAGTGTAACATCCTGAATTTCGCATAATTAGCATTGTCGAATAATTAAACATTCAGATACATTATAGATGTACGAGTAGTTGTAACATCCACCGGAATTTTCTTATTGTTTTTCGTCCAATTGTTTGGTTTTTACCGAATAATTAAGATTAATTAAAATTCGACTAAATATTTATTTACGATCAATTAATTAGCAATTAATTGAGTTTAGATATGAGGGAATTAGGTTAGAAGTATAGAAGATTTCTTAAAAAAATTCTCTTAAAATCGATTTACCAATTTAAAGGAAATTGGTAAGATTACGGTATTTTAAACTGTCGGAACCGAACCAATAGAATTACATGCCCAAAACCATAGGACTTAAGGCTGAATACTCAACCATTTAAACCCCTAAGTATGGCGCCACCAAGGCCACAATAAGAGGGAAGCATGGCTGAAATCTAATCACAAAATTTCAGCCAATCACAACTCACAATTCCAACTATCCTTTTCTTTATTTGAATCAGATTTTCCTCCCTCATTTCTTGCTGACTTCAACCCCTTCCAGCAACCTTCCCCTCCTCTTTTCTTCATCCTCTTCATCTCCTTCCTCCCCTTTCAGCCTCCATCAAGCCTCTTGTATCCATATCCTTCACTAAAACTTAAGATTAGCTAGTTGTTGCTTCAAGATAAAGGTAGAGGTTTAATTTTGTTCTTGCTATTCTGGTTGTGGGTGGCTAATTGTGGCTTTATTTTCTCAATCCTTGATATATTGATTGAATGAATATGATGATCTTTGGCTAGTTTGTTGGCTGTTGTTGAGGTTAAAATCAATTAGGAAGTAAGAAAGGGTGAAAGTAGGAAGATGTGAGGAGCTGGAAAACCAAAATCCCTCGGCAGTCCGTACGACGAAGTATATGGCTATGCCTACAGCTATTTAAATTTGATGAAATCATTTTTATATGAAACTAGACATTCAGGGCTTTCCACACATATATCATATAAGGTCATTGAATTAGTATTAAGAAATATATGAATTTTGGAAGTTCGACCTAGGATTTTAAGGTTAGTTATGGGCAAACTAGGTTTTTTAGGGCAAAACTTGCCCTATACAACTTGGAATTGAATGAAAATAACTTTTTTAGAAATATTACATACAGGAGAATATCCCATAAAAATTTCAGAGTTAGATAAGTCCTGTTTGCTCCTAGTTGTCCGAGAAAGTTGCCCTATGTCCAAACTGGGCCAAAACAGGGTAGTTTAGGAAGGTCAAATTTCAGGGCTTATAACTCGAGCCCTACTAAGGAAAATGGAATGGAACATTTTGTAAATGAAATACTTTCCTATTAGCTTTAATATGAGACCAATTTCATATGATTTGAACTAGTTTTTTATTTTTAGTGGATTTTTACTTTTAAGTGTGTAATTCTGGCCAACTACAGGGTAGGCCAGGATAAAACCTAAATAACTTGAGTTATATTTATCAAAATTAGATAGGACCAAAGAGGTTAGAAAATAGACACATAAAAATTTAACATATCCAAAATTCAGGTCCAGATGAGTTAAATAGAAATTTTGGCTTGATTTACAAAAATCGGGTTGAATGATTGTGCTGAGGCAGTAACCCTATCTTAATGTAACTAATGCTTCTATGAATTTAATATTGAATTATGAATAAAATGTTATGACTTCTATGAAAAATTGGTGTTCTGAGTACTAGAACTATTCATGGGGAAGCAGATACGTTCTGTTATGCCGCCAAAATTTCGGTAAAGTCTATGCATGAGTTATAATATACAATCAGATACATGTGTATTTTCAAAAAAGTCACAAAGGTTATGTTATGATGAATATAAAGATCATGTTATGATGAAAGTTCCATAATACTTGGGCCAACCCCGGAATAAAGTTAAGGGGGATAGATTGATGGGAAAGTCGGGAAAAGTAAAGCCGGTATTCCTGTATAGGAATAAGCTTGATCCTGAAAAACAGACTATTACCCAGGAGTCTAAGTGGCCAAGAACTCCCAAGGGACCAAGTAATGGAAAAGCTTATGAAGATAAGTTCAAGAATGAGATTTTGCATGGTCACATTTAATTGTCATTACATGTTGTTTACAGATTGACTGTTATATTTATCTATTACTGTATGTTTGTTTATTCTGCTCATTATTTTGTGTATCACTACTTAATGGTTTATTCTATTTTTTATGCTATCTTAAGTAAAACTGAACCTTGCCTCGGACCCGACGTTTTCTTAAACTTATTAAATATGGGTAGTTCCGTTTGAACCCATGTTTTTATAATTAAATAAAAACCGAGGCAACTGAGAATGAATGTGACGTCAGTTAAATACCCTACACGAACCCTATTGAGAATTTTCTTAAATTCTCAACTCGCTTTGAATTTCCACATCATTCTCAGACGCTGGTGATGGACTCGACGGCCACTCTTTTTATTGCGATTCCAGACCTGCAGCTCCACAATGACCCCATAGTGGATTCGCTGTACACAGCCGGCTCCTGCCATTTTCGCCTCTACCTTTTAGCAATAGGAATTTTGCTGTTCCTTTATTTCATTCTACTTTTGAAACATATATGTATAAACTGAAGCGTTGACTTCGGACTTATATATGTAAATATACAGGTGGTGATATATTACCTGTCATTATTCTTTTCTGTGGTGCTTTTATTAAATTCTGTTACGTTCTAAAATACTGATCACGTTTATTATATACAAGCGCCGTTTCGTAGGTATATTCCTCATATATATATATATATATAGAAAAAGAGAATATAAAATAATGAATACAGCTTTAGACGGAGAATTAACACGGTAACGCAACCTATCCAATTTCATGTTATGACTTAAGCATAACATTAAGTTGGTACGGTGTTACAGTAGTCAATATTGAAATGTAAATATTTAGGTTAGATAAAATTTAAATTTCTTTGTAGAATATTTCATTAGACAATTAATAATATTTAGATAGTTAAAGGAAATCGGTTTGTTTATGGTATCTCGTAAATCAAGAATTGAGTTGATAGGAATTTATACTGTAGGATAATGTGAATATTGGTTTAAAATCTCAAATCCTACAACTAGAAACTAGCCACCCACCCTTGGTTGTTGGCCAAATCATGGCGCTCCATTTGAAAAGCTCAACAAAATTTAACTTGCCCATCAAGCCCACCAATCACCTTTCTTTTCCTTCTTCCAACGTTGCCCACAAGTTACCAACATCTTCCCTCCTTGCCATGTAAATTTTGAGCAACATAACACCAGCCCAAGTCCCTCATTTCTTCTTCAAGCTCATTCTTTTCATCATCCTCCTTATCTCTACCTCCAAGCCCTAACCCTAAGTAATCTACCCACCTTTTGATCAAAATTTTCATTCTTAAAGTCTTATTTTATGCTCTTACAAAGTCTTATTTTGTCTTGCCTTGAAGACAAGAATATATGTAAAAGTCTAAGCTTTTTGGAATATGAAGTCATTTTAAGTTATAGAAATGATATCTTGTCACTTCATGTCTTAAAGATTGACTCTTGGATACAAATCCTTTCATAAAGTTTTAAACTTTAATCAAGAAGGTAACTTTAAGTCATAAAGTTATAAGTTTGCACTTTAGTCTTGTAAAGGTTGAACCTTGAGATGAAAATATTGAGTGAAGTTTTAAGCTTTAAGCAATAATGTCACTTTTGAGTCATAAAAGTGTTAACTTAAAGAACAAAACTTTTTAATTCTAAAGCTAGTATCTTGTATTATTATTTCATAAAGGTGGAATCTTTAAGACAAGAGCATAATTTTAGAGACATATACTTTCTTAAAGAATGAAACTTTATAATTACTTTATAAAGAATAATAACTTTTATAATATTCAGGTAAGATCTTGTTATGTTAATGATAAAAGCTTTAAACTTTGCAACTTGGATAAGTTAAAAATCACCCTTGGTAATCGGTGAACATGGTGTTGTTGGGTTCATGAGTGTGGTTATGCATTGTCATGACCCAAGGACTAGAAGGATCTCGAAATCCTTGGGAACAGAAGTATGATTAGAGCCTCTGAGCATACCATGAACCTAGAAATCATTAAGTGTGCTATCTCAAGGAAAGAAAATGATTACCTAACTTAGTTAATTTGAACAAGTGTTCCATAAGACATGTTCACAAGTAAAGAGTAATTACACATAAGGACTAAGTAACTAAAAGACTGCATACACATTTATTTTAACTATGTGATTCTCTCATGGGTAACCACGAAAAATCATATGATGGCTAATAAGACTATCCACAAAGAATAACACAACTATGAACCGTTTAGGGTATGAATGTATAATGTCATTCGGCATGATGAATGACAAGTTTGATCGAGCATTGTCTCATGATTGAATAATTAGTGTGATGATATGATATAGATATAATGGACTATTGGTTGGAAGTTTTATGATTGGCATTTTAGGGAAGTTCCGGTCTAATCGTCATGCTGCCGAATTTCCATCAAAATTATGGACTTAGTTATATCATAGCATGTGTCTTGTCAAAGAAGTACTATGCATATAAAGTATAATGATAAGAAAGAAAACAAGGGGATATGACCCTTCAATCACTTCAGTAAGGAAGTGAGAAACGGTGATCCACAAAGACTCAATGAACCTCTATGGGGGAAGCAAGATGACATGGAGGACCCTCCAACTTAGAGGTAACCAATATCAGCTTAGTCTGATTTGGTTAGTATTGCATGACGACGGTCACGGAATGAGCTCATGTCCAAAAATAATCTATTTCAAAGTAAAAGTAAAGAAAGTTAAGCACGTGCAAAGAATGAAAGTAAAGTTAAAGTAAAACTATGGTTAAGTCTATGAGGTTGCATGACAGTGCATGTATCTATGTTGTCCATATGCATTATGAATGTTTATTCTATGCTTTCATATGTATGTTTACTTATGATGTTATGACTATGATGTTAAGTTAAAAGCAACCCACTTCGAGATCTATGTTTTCAAAAATCATTAACAATTGAACTTATACATGACCGTTGTTTTTATAATAAAACCCGAAGTAGTTGGGATGATGACAATGACACAATATTTGTCTAGTCGCGATGATACTGAGAAATCTAGTCTTTCTCACTCCTACATTTCCATGTCTTCTTCAAAGGATGCCGACGTCGAGCACAGTGGTGATCTTCATTGAGTTCCTGGTTTGGCATTGGTGTTTTGACCCAGTACTGAATGCCTCAGTGATGTCTGCGAGCATAGCTATGAGGGTCTACATCTTTCATGACTATCTATTTCAGGTTCCAATCATGAGCACATTTTTCCATCCACATCAGTGGTACGGCGAGGTTACCATGGATGACATCCACCCCTACTTTCAGCCATCGAGGTACCCCACTGATGATGAGTCTAGCTTAGATGCCCACCTGACTCTAAACATTTCATTGGATTTCAATCCTTCGGAGCCATCCTATCCGAGCACTCATGTGGAGACTGACCTATCTAAGCCCTCCTACCCATCCGTGGTTCGCCTGATGTTTGATTCATCTTCTTCTTCAGCAGCTCCTCATCACGCACCACCCCTGGTTCATGGTCGTGGGTTCATTCGTACTCGTGCTGTGCCCCGTGGCCGTGGGCGTGCTCGAGGAGGAGGACGTGGTGATGTTGCTTCCGGTGGTTTCAGGAACGTTTCCTTCCGTCCGATGGGTGATGTGGTGATTGGGTAGTTATAGTGTTATCATTGTATTGTATGACATGCTTGGGTAGTAGAGTTTTTTGATGTACTTTCCCTTATAATGTATTCAGTTAGATTTCTTTTGTAGGGCCAACTGTAGATATCTGACCTATCATTATCTTTATGTATGATTTTTGGCATTACTAATATTATATTAACTATGATGGCAATGGAATGAATGTTATATTTATCTGAGATATTTGTTATTCTTGTCACTCCTATTTATTTTATTCGCACTGTATGTATGATATAGCGATGTTTATATTATACGTTCACGATGTGCTCATAGCTCTTGGTTTTCGAAACAGTTTATTCGTTATTGTTCAAAAAAAATTTACCCCTATTTTCATATAAAAGTATTTTCAAATGGTAATGTTATTCTACGAGCAAAAGTAACAACTATTAATTCCATAATATAACTTAAGTATAGAATAAGACTATTAGGGTGCTACATATCTAAACATAAGTTCTGAGTACATAATAGAGGATTGTCAAAACATACATTCGGCCTATGCTTTTTAACAAAGTCTTAATACATGTCCTTGCAAGGACTACAAAAAGTCAACAGGAATACATAAGAAGAAAAGAAAAGTAAAAGCTAAGTCTGTAGCCCAAGGTCATACAAAAAGATAGCCAAAAGAGGGCCACTTTGTACAAATAGCACTATTATCTTCTAAAGGTCCAGCAAAACTCCTGTATGCAAACTCAAAAGAAAGGAACCCATTCTCCATAATGCCTGGCATACCTGGGGTCGCTAAAGGTGTGATCCCCACCACCTGGAGCAGGGGAAGAGGAGGAGGTGGAGGCACTCGCCTCTAAGGGATCACTCTTTAGAGAAGTTGGTGGAGAAGGCTGAGGTGGGGCCATGTAAAGTGGTACAGCAATTGGTTGAGCCATGCACAATGGGATCCCGTCGAAAGGAACCTCAAGATCGAAAAAACAAACTCAAAACAAAAACAACAAAAGCACGCTTGAAAAACATGTACAAATGCACACCAGAACTCACTGTCAAAAATAAGAAGTCCAGGGCAGGGTCATATCTCGACGAAAAAGACCATTACCGCTATTGCAGTTGTCTGAGAATGACACGGATACATACAAATAACATGAGAATCTATAAGTCTCAGTAGGGTTGCCTAGGTTATCATATACACTGACATCGTTATCATTCTCAGCTGCTTTGGCTTATTTCCAAAAATGTGAAAAATGTAAATATTACAGCATAAATCCCAATTTTATAAATATTGAAACCATATTATCCAAAGCAAAGTTCATTTTATTCGTACACTAGTTAAATAGAAAAGAAATCTTATAACATTCATAACACGTCAATAGGCAAAAATTAATACTATGCATAAATGGATGCAAATAGTTCATAATGCAAGTGGACTTGACTATTGTTTTCTTTATCTTATCTCTTAAACATCCATACTTGGCCCCCTGGGATTAATTGGCCATATAAACTCCTGGATAATAGCCTACTTTTCAAGACTAGGCTCATTCTTATATGTCATTATCGGGTATACTTTGCCCAATGTTCACACTGACTTATTCCCCTTAATTTATTCTAGAGCTGGCCCAAGTAATATGGAATCACAATCATATTAGAGATCATTTACTCATGTATGCATATGTTAGATGTGCTTATGAGTATGCTACATAATTCATATACTTCTGCTGAAATCCGGCAGCATGACAGCTAAAATACAAAGGGTCCTCAAAATAGACAGCACAGTCAACAATCAAGCCAGTTATAGGGATCATGATCATCATAAATAATATAGCAACATAATATCATTTTGGTATGTAATTGCATAAATAATTCAGCCCATTTGATTCCTTATAGATTATGGAACTTTTAAATCATGAAACCTTCAAGTTATCCTACTTTCCTTAAATCTACCCTGAACTTCTAAATTTTACTAAAATTTCATTTTAATTCATTTTAATCTCAACATTTACTAAAATGTAGCCCTGTTATTCTACTTTTGAATCTCTTTAGTTCCACTAAATTTTTAAGTGAATAACTTAAGTTATTAATATTTTACTCAAGGCTACCCTATTTTAGAATAGACTTGCACACTTAAATTTAGAAAATCATTAAAAATTTATCTTACATTATTTTGATTCGAAATTATTCCAGAATGTACCTATTTCGACTCTTTTTCAATTCCAACAAGTTTCACTCTAATTGGGTAGGTAGATCGTTATGAGCTCCCCATTTGGGCTGCCATGTTTCAACCCAAATAGAGCATAGGTTAACTTCAAGGAGTTACTGGCAACAATCTACTAAGGATTTGACTCTAAAATTCTTGAAAGAGATGCTCATCTTGTAACGTCCCGATTTCCGACGTTACTTAACTCCAACAACGGACGTCCGACTTCACCTTCAAGTTTGATCAAATCCCATTCCCGACTCAATCTTCAAATTTCAGATAGAAGGGATTATTTCCGAGTTCCGAGTTCATCTTGCACAATTTCCGACTTCATGACATCCGATTTCCGATTTCATCTAGTCTTCACTACTCCTGATTTCCGACTTCATCTTATGATATTCTCCGATTTCCGAGTTCGTCTCACCTATGTCTACGACTTCCGACTTCATCTGGATTACTTCTACAACTTCTAAGTTTAACATTTGAGTCCGAACAACATGAACGTGATTCACCGGTATCCGACTTCATGTCTCAAAGATATTGTACCCGGTTTCCGAACTCATCAAATGTAAGATACTGACTTCTGGGTTTAAGTACTTGGGTTTGGAAATGTGATTCGAATCACCCGAGTTCCGACCTTAAGAACCCTCATTCCGACCTCATACCTCACGCTTCATCCGACCTCAGAAATTATAGTTTAACACAATGATACAAGCACTGAACTCCGAGTTTCATGTAACGAGTTCCGGCCTTGGAGTTGAACTCAATTAGAATGGACCCCAAGTTCCGATATCCGAGCTTATTACAAGGAATCCCGACTTTGAACTTGGAGTTCCGAGATCAGTTGATTGTCAGCTGCATGACTTACGACCTCCGACCTTAATTCTAAGTCTCGAAATAAACTAGACAAGATTTCCTCAAGTCACAAACAAGATGGTACGAGTTCCGACATCCGGCTTCAGCTCCAAGCAATGTAAAAGGTCACGAGTTCCGACTTCAAGTATTATGGGGATGATTTCCGATTTCAGGTAGAACGAAAGCGTATCCCACTTTGGGGACGACGTGGAGAGCAACTCAGCCACAAAAGCAGGCGACATGGCCGAACTTCAATCACAAAACTTCAACCAATCAACACCCACAATTCCAACTACCCCCATCTATTTAAGTCAGACCCTTCCCCTCATTTCTGGCTGATCTACGCCACTTTCCCTCTTCCTCTGGTTCCAGCCTCCTCCTCCCCTTCTCTCAATCAACTCCATCTTTCCTCCAAGCTTAGCAAGGTTCTAACACTCCAAGCTTCAGCACTTAGCTCAAGTCATACTCCAAAGAGGTAGGATTCTACTTCTATTCTTGAATTTCTTGCACTATGATTGCATGAGATTGTACTCTTATTTATGTATTTGATGAATTATTGGATGTATTATGATGGATTATGATGAATAATGATTGAATTCATAGGAGATTTTGAGTTAGAGTTATGATTAGAAGGACAAAATTAGAAGAAATGGAGAAGTGGGATGCTGTCTTGGTGAGGAATTCCACGGCAGTCCGTACGGCAGAGTGTACGGCGCCGCCTACAACCTGTTAAATCCAATGAAACCATTTTTATATGAAAGTAGACATTTAGGGCTTTTCATAGACATATAATATAAGGCCATTGGATTAGTATTGAGAGAGATATGAATTTTTGAAATTTGACCTAGAGTTCAGGAATTTCATCCGGGCAGGGTGACTTATGGAGGGTATAACTCACCCTATACAACTCCAAATCGAGTGAAACGAATTTTGTTAGAAAGCTTACACATAGGGGAGCATCCCAATAGGAGATTCCGAGTTTGTCATGGCCCCAATTGTTCCCAGTGATTCGAGGAAGTTACTCTATGTCCAAACCAAGCCAAAACAGGGTAGTTCAGGAAGGTCGATTTTCAGGACTTATAACTCGAGCTATACGATAGCAAATGGAACGAAACTTCTGGCAAATGAAAGGTTGTCCTGTTAGCTTCAATTTGAGGCCAATTTCGTATGATTTGAGCTTAGTTTCGATTTTTAGTGAATTTATACTTCCAGGAGTGTAATTTGGGCTAGTAACTGAACAAGCTGAGGCAAAGGTTTAATATCTTGGGCTATATAAATCAAAATGATATGGGACCAAAGAGGTTAGAAAATAGACATATAGAGCTATGATATACCCAAATTTCAGATTTAAATGAGTTGAATAGAAATAAAGGTGGTTCATATCAAATTCGGGCAGAACCGAACAGAATGTGGCAGAATGGCCAAAGTGATAGTTTCACAAAGTGACCCCATTGAAGATTTCACAAGTATTAGGGGAAACATATAAAGTTTGAGTTGAGGATTGCCAGTTTGACATTGATATATATGTGTTAAATTGATTTATATTGCTATGACTGATTTGTCCGTGAGAGCTGGCACTATTCATGGGGAAACGGACCTGATCCATTATCTTTGGATTCTGGCAGAAGTTTAAGAAGCTATGAATGTGTAGATGTAAGGATGAATTTTAAAATGATATGAGTTACCAAGGATGAATTAGAGTATGAATGGATATATAGAAACCCTATATTCAAGAATGACATAAGTGTGAGATGAGGTATATGAAAGTAAAGGATAAAGCATATGTACGAGTGCCAGTAGAATGGCAAAGAGGCTACGGGCCTTTATATGTCACGACTATGTACGTGAAGATCATGTATGCAATGACGTATGAAAATAAATAAAGTATAGGTACATTCAGTGTGACTATGCATGACCTTGTATGAGAATGAAAAGACATGAGTATAATGAATGTAAATTCCTTCACTCGGAGGCAGTTACTTGAGATCCCTCCCTGTGAAGGCAGTTAAATATAAAGATATGAATTCCTTCACCTGGAGGCAGTTGCACTTTGAATCCCTCCTTGTGAAGGCAGCTAAAACTATGAGATCCCTCTACCTTGGAGGCACGTCATCAGATGAGATCCCTCTATATTGAAGGCACGTGGTCAGATGAGATCCCTCAGTTTTGAGGCACGTGACCAGAAGAGATCCCTTCACTTAGAGGCACGTGACCAGAATGAGATCCCTCCAAGACTAGAGGCACGTGGATCCCCTTGCGGGTGAGTCGGTGTGACGACGGTCACGGGTGAAGTTGACGAGCTCACTCCAAGGCCAGGCTACCCAAGGGCAGTAATAGCACCCTAGGGACGGCGATACGTAACGCCTAGGTGTGCCAAGTAAAAGACTAAAGACCAAAGGCTAAAGATTTAAGTATATGCAGACATCGGAACTTACATGAGGCATGGCATGACCCAGCTAGTGTAAGTACCAAGTGCAGATCCCATATTCCTAAGGAACGTGACATGGCGATCACGCTCCAACGGGGTATGACATGGCGATCATACTCTGGAATATAACATGATGATCCCACACCCTAAGGAATGTGACATGGCGATCACATTCTGATGGAGTATGACATGGCGATCATACTCTGGGACGTGGCAGGAAGAACATATTCTTAAGGAACGTGACATGTCGATCACGCTCTGATGGGGTATGACATGGCGATCATACTCTGGAATATGTAAAAAGTAAAGGAAGATAAAGAAAGAAAAGCAGATATTATGTATATGCATGAATTTAAGAAAAGATAAGGTTATGTGCAAATGCTATGTGTGTAGTAATAATTCAAGTTCCAGTAAAGTATATGTAGAAGTTATGCCTCTAGTACACTGATGCTATCGTACTTTATTGTATTACAGTTATTAGTCCCAATATAATTCATGATTTGATTTTTATGGATTTTTCCCAAATGCCAAGTGTATGATTAAAATGAGCTTTGCTTCGGACATTATATTTTCGAACACTATAAAATTAAACAACTTGTAAAGCATGTTCACCTTTTTCATAATAAACCGAAACAAACTGGAGATGACAACGATGACATTACATATGTATCATAGGGAATCCTACTGAGAATTTATAATTCTCACTCTTATTTTCCGTGTTGTCTCCAGAAAGTTCAAGAGGTATCAGAGTAGTGCAGCGGAAGTTGCTGTCAGACAAGGTCCGCTCAGGTAACAGCAACAACTCCAGTGTATGGTGCTATGACTTAAGTACAGTACTGTACTTGGGAGGGTGTTACACATCTACTCTGGTTAGCTTATTAACTGACAGAAAGGAAAGTGGGTAGGCTACCTTATGGAAAATCCATTTTGCATCTCGGGGGGTATAACCGGACAACAGCTCCACAGGTCTTGCTGATGCAGATATGCTAATTGTTAGAGTAAGGACCAACTATAACTCTACATTCATTAGCTCTTAAGCTAGTGAATGTGAATTACAGTGAGTAGTATAAGCATGATTCCTACGTGTTAGCTTTCTAACAAAAGTTGTTGCACTTAATTTGATATTATATAGGGCAAATTATGCATCTTACATCACACACTAGTCATGACCAGGGGTGTTAAGTGACATCCAAGTTCTAAAAATCATGACTCCTTTATTTCAAGTCCAATGGAGCTATTATTTATATGGTTGGATTCTTCTTCAATTCATGTTTCATATAAAATTAGTTTCACTCAAATTTGGATTCTATAAGTTGAGATATACTTTTGTTGTACAAATAGCTCCTAGGTTTTCCTAAAACAGATTTTCTATTTTGTGACCGTCTTGGTCTTCTAATCTATTCTTCAACATAAACCAAATCTCTCTACCTTAAATCACTAGGAAAGAGCCCTATTAACACTATACAAGAATAAATCAAGGATGACACAAGAAAACCCTAACATCTATAAAACCCTAAAAGACAACAAATCTATGGAATTCTACCTCAAGTTTCAAGGTTTGATGCTCTTTAACTTGAATCTTTTGGTATCTTTCTTCCTCTAAAGCCCTCAAATGAGCACAAAGCCCTTCTTGCTCCTTGCTTAGGCAAATTTATATGGCTTGAGCTCAGGAGTTTTTGGCTAGTATGAAGGTTTCCTTGAGGGTTACAAGTGAAAGAGTAGGAAGTGAAACACACAAGACTTTGGGTGGTTTTGAGAAGTTTTGGAGATGAAAAAAATGAAAGTTGAGAAGAAGAGAAGTAGGCTGGCAAAAATTGTGAGAAATAAAAGAGAAAATAGTGTGTCTTGTCTCTTAATAACTCAATTTGATTGTGGGTAAATCCTATTGATGGATATCAAAGAAGGTTTAAATTTTGTTAAGTTTTATTTTGAGTGGCTCTTCTTTGGCCATCAAGATGGATAGTGTGGCTAGTTTCTAGCCACACAAACTAGCCACACATTCCAAGGTTTCTTGATAGGTATTTATGCTCTCTTACAATATAAATTTCTACCATATCAATGTCTTGTATTACAAGGCACCACTAGTAAGACGATTCCTTCGGCTGGCAAAACGCCACTATTTTTCTAGAGAGGGGATTTGAATTTACATTACCTTATAATTAACCTTCCTTTGTTACTTATTCGAATATCTATAATATATCTAAAAATAAATCATTCAATCATGTTAGTTACTATTTTTCGAAGATATTATAGGTGAGCCCAACACACATATCACTATAGATCCCTTTTTGTTTTAATTACGATTAAGATTGATGTATAAATTTTTTCTTTCTTTTTTTTGTTTTTCTGTAATACAAGATGTATAGAATCTTAAAATGCTCTATTAGTTACAAGCAGAATCCCACTTCCCCCATATTACTTGTTAATATAGTATTCGTATATTTTGAACTAGTGATGATTTGCTAACACTATGATTGGATTGTATAGTTTGAACTATTATAGGAATTATGTACATTTACGGAATATCTCACTTTTATAGGAAACATTATCCATTTCTCTAAAAAACTTTTAGTTAGGCTTGCTAGCTGGTCAATCCATTCTATGCACCAATTACTGCCCAAATTGGGTCATGACATGTATTAATTCTTTTGACATTTTTTTTTTCTTTTTTTGGAACAAGCATAAATTCTTCTAAAAATAGTTATAACAAAACCTAAACCAAAGGAACCATGGTTGTTATGATTTATGTGGTGATTGATGAATTATGTTTAATCCATTTTCGCTTTTTGAAGTGGAAGAGCCTAACTGCCCAAGCATAAAGTCATGCGCAAATGCACTGTCATCGTTTGCAAAGTACTCCCGATGCTTTGGGTCTTGAAAGTATGTCCATCTAATGGACAACGCTTTAGGCTTGGTCTCCAGATATTTTTGTTTATCACTCATAAAAGCAGTGGAGTTGGACTTGATAGTAGGCCCAGTTGAACGAACGGTTGAAAACTGAAGCGCTTGATATTTCTGTTTGTACTAAGTAGAGGAGGATTACACATTGATCCGTCTTTGGATCCATAGCGAGCCTCTTCCTTCTTTCCATTACCAAAGCAGTTATTCGATCAACCGACTTTTTTCAATAATTGAAAGAGGATCAAAACTCTCCAGGAGAGGGACAATGTGAGGTACAAAAGGATACTAACCATAAGTCGGATTCCACACCCCAAGACAAACCTTGAAAAACTTGAAAAAAAAAAAAAATGAACACGAAACAACCTAAACCACAAAAAATACAAAATAAAACCTCAAACCCAACTTAAATACTCGATAAACCGATATTGACTTGAAAAAAAAAGGAAGAAAAATCAACGGATAAAGTTGTGTACGTATATAATTTTGGAGGTTTCAATAAAAAGTTTGGGTGGTTAAGCGCTTGAGTCATATATCCATTAGATTCGGCCTTAGGGAAAGTGTTAAAACAGGTGTTTTCTTCTAATTTAATTTGAATATACCGATAAAAAATTTTTACGTTGTCATTCAATCATATCTTATTATATCAATAAATATGATTAAATTTTACACTTACTATTTAAATGGTCATGCAAATAGAAGAATATAATTGATTGATTATATAAAAAAAAATTTATATTCTCAATACTTCTAATTGAACTCATTTCTTTTTTATCATACAAAACTAAAAATATAATCAAAGTGCAAAAGGCTCTACGCCTCGAGCACAGACCAAAATACACAGTATCACACCATTTACTCATTTTAGTTCTTCTACATGTATTAGGCTGATGTGAGATATGCGTTCGTTAAAATTGGCTGAGAATTTGCATATTTGATTGATGCAAAAATTAACTCGATCATACTCTTACTGTAAAATCATCAATGGTATCTACCCGCCACTCTTTAATTGACGGATGAATATAAAAATTCAACTTAACAAAATACAATCGCATCTGCCGAATAGGTTAACTATTTATAGAAGGATTCTAACAAAGTAACTTACTTGTAACTTGCAATCTAGGATGGAATTAGAGTAGAGATCTGAAATTTAATTTCATAGAAATGTGTCAAAATCGTCTGCTGTAAAGATCATGCCACTGATGCACAATAATAATAATAATAATTTTGTAGACTCAAAGTTTTGGCGAAAACTACATTTTCAACATTTACTTCCATAGTTCATTGATTACTGATTTATTATACTTTTCACATCTGAGAGCAAGGACAAATAATATCCTCCACCTAAGACGGATAGGTTGCTTTTGTATACAATCGTAAGCAATGGTTCAATTCAACCACACGCATTTTTAAATATTCAATATAAAAAGTCATACAACATAAGTAGGATTTTATTTAATTGTTACGGAAAATGAGATTTAATTTTTATCACAGTTAAGTTTAAAATTCTTTATATCATTATTTATTATATATTAATAATTGTATATATAGTATATTTCTTTTAAAAATATACTTGCATATCATTAAATAATAGCATACAAATCTCATATCAACTGTGAAATTAAATTCAAACTCATACAAATATTATCACTTTGCATCTTCAATGTCATGCAAAATGGAACAGATGAAGAAAATATTATGCATAACTGAAATACTAGGTATAACAGCGGGAGTTTCTAACTTGGGAGTTTTTAACAAGGGCTAAATTGGTATTGGAAATTCAATGATTGATTAAAAGAGTGTCTTTATATACCTTTTTTTATATGGTGTATTATAATTTTTTTGATTTAGTCAAATTAGAAAAAAAAGGTTAAATATATTTTGAAAATTATCAAATTTTTTCTATGATATCCTGAAATTAGTTGGAATCTTTAGGTATCACATAAATAAAATTTGATATGTTTTAGTGTTACAGAAATGAAAATTTGATCATTTTTGAAATATAAAGATTATTATACAGATAAAATCTGGTCACTTTTCTATGAGATCTTGAAATTAACTGAAAATTTTTAAATATTACACAAATAAAATTTGATATTTTTAAGTGTTACAAAAATAAAAATCTAATTATTTTTTGACTTAATTAATTTTTATTTATATAATCCTAAAATATATTACAATGTATCACATAAAAAATACATATTAATACATTTCTTTTATCTACTATTAAATCACTCATACCAACGTGGTCCTTGACTCGTCGAGGAACAGGTTAAAATCAACCGTATACCAGATTCACAAAAAAGAGGTTCATCCAAATAAGGGACCACAAAAACATAAAATGAAAGAGGGTGGCTTCCGAAATGCACCTTATTATTTTTGGTGCATAATGCACATTGAAGGTGTCTTGATCTAAATTGATGGATTATCTGTGCAGTAAAATTATATGCGTGCAATCTAGTAGCCTCCAAAGGTATGGACACAGTTATCTCTACCTCCTCCTCCTCCGAGGTCATCATCACTAATGACGGCGCCCCCATCTTCAACAAGATGTAGGTCCTCCAACCCACTGCGAAGATGCTCGTTGAGTTGTCCAAAGCCCAAGACAACGCTGCCTGCGATGACGTCACCACCATTGTCGACATCTCCGACGCACTCCTTGAGCAATGCCTCCTCCTCCTCCTTTCCAATCAAATTGGCACCACCGCTTGTCCCCAACCCTCTTAGCACTACCCCCGACCAACGACATACCACCCTCCACAAAATCGAAGATCGCAGTGCATTCATGCCTGAAACCACCGCCTATACCCCAGCCACCGTTGCCTCTGCGTTGTGCATTCACCCACTCTCCAGATCGCAACCTCTTCTTCTTCTATCTTCTTAAAAACCACTCGCACAAAGTCACAAACAACCAACCAAAGGAACACCAAAAATAAAAAATAAAACCTATACCTTGTGATATCAACAACACTGTTTATTAGTTTAGCAACAATAACGAAATCCACCGTCATAAGGAATTTTGTAAATGGCAGCAAAGAAACTAATGATTTGGGAGTAAGATTGATGGCTTTTGTAAATAGCAGCAAAAAAACTAATGATTTGGGAGTAAGATTGATGGCTCTCTGCCTCTTATTCTTGATTGCCAAATGCCCAAGAGCCTGAAATGGCTAAGCGGTGGTGGTGGCACCGTCGATGACAAAACGCTCGTGAAGGTCTCGTCTTCGATGAGAGAAGTTAGGAAAATTTAGGGGTTTACTAGAATGTATCACTATGATCAAGGTGCACAAATAATCCATCATTTAAATCAAGACATATATAAGGTATATTATGCACCATTTTTAGCAAAGTGCATAACAAAATGCGCCACGAAAGAGAGTATCGGGCACATGTGGTTGGACCAAGATTTGACGGAGACATTGTTCGTATGACGTGCCTTGATCAACAAAGAGAACAAAAGTGATTTAAGAGTGACGGAGTAATGATGTCAGGGCCATTGTCCTTTTTCATTAAACCTGAAAGCTAAAGTACAAATGTAAGGTTGGGATCAAATATACGTCCCATATAGTCAGGGACATATTGTTTATTCTCATTTAATAAAAATATTTTTTTATTTTTTATAAAATTTAATATTATATGATCTATTTGTATAAAAAATATTTTTATCAATTAAAAATAAAAAGTATCTTTAATTATATATAGTGTATATTTAGTCCTAATAATATAATTGAGGTATATTTAGATTAGTTTAAAAAATTAAAATTGTTTTAACAATTGATTATGATTAAATTAATTTAAATTTGAATGTATATAAAAAATTATTTATATATAGTGAATTATTAAAAATTGGATAAAATATTTTATTTATTTAATATTTAATATTTATGGTTGATTTGATAAAAATATCATAAGTTCAAAATACTTAAGTTTTGTTTATAATAATTAAAAAAACTCAAAAATAATGCTTGTTAAAAAGTTATTTCTAGTATAAATAAAATAATTAAGTTAAAAATTATAATTAGTTTTATCTGAATTTACTAAACATACTAAATTATATTGAAAACATTTTTTAAACCGAAAAAGCTAATTTTAGATTATAATCTTGATAACCACACATGCACTTAATTTCAGCTTTTTAACCCGTAGATTATACATCTTAAATTTTTTTTTTAAAAAATTAACAATTAATTCTTTTAAAATATGTAATCAATTTCTAATTTTAAAATTAATAATCAAAACAACCAAGCATGTTTCTATTAGATGGGATTGGCTATATAGATCAAAGGATGCCATTGTGTCCCATTATAAATCATATCTATAGAGAAAGCTTTAAAATTTAAATCATTTTTAATATTTTTTGTCTATAATATTTGTCAATGTCTCTGTCTTTACCTGTTTGGTTATTTTCCATTTGAGCTACTCTTTTTTATTGTGGCTTTTATAGATCTTCTCATATAACTTAAATGCCTAAAACAAGGCTTTATAGCTTTCACTACAAGAAAAAGTTGTATTAGTGGTGGAAAATTTGTGACCGATGCGATCCATCGCAAATTTCAAGCAGGTTAAAGGCGGAATATGGCCGTATAGTGAGCCAAACAAAGACAAAAAAAAAAAAAGATATATATATATATATATATATATATATATATATATATATATATATATATATATATATATATATATATATATTTGTGATGACCATTAAACCTTATGTATTTGCGGCAGCAAATGCCCCCACTAGTTGGAGCCGCCGCTCAATGTTGACAAGGAATTCTAATATAAGTATTTGGGGCAGCAACATGTTGAACAAGGAATGCTACTGTTAGAATTTGTGGGGGCCAATGCCCTCACTAATTGGTATAACATTTGAGGTGGCATATGCCACCACTAGTTGTTGAACTTGATATTAGTATTTGTGATGCAATTGCCGCTGCTAATTATTATAGTGTTTGTGGCAGCCGTTAAATGTTGAACACGAAATGCTACTATTAGAATTTACGGTAGCAAATGCCCCCACTAATTGGTATAGCATTTGAGGTGGCTTTGCTGCCTCTAAATGGTGAACAGGGAATGCTAAGTATAGTATTTGCGGCGGCAAATGCCCCCGCTAATTGGTATATGCTGCCTCTAATTGCTGAACTTGATGTTAGTATTTGCGATGGCATTATTATAATGTTTGCGGTGGCGAAAGCCATCGCTAAATGTTGAACATGAAATGCTCTATTAGAATTTGTAGTAGCAAATGCCCCCGATAATTAGTATAGCATTTGAGGCGGCTTTTGCCGCCGCTAAATGGTGAATAGGGAATGCCAAGTATAGTATTTGCCACGGCTAATTCAAAAAATATTTGTGGCAGTTATTGCCATCACTATTTACTTTGTGAACGTCAAAAAAAGCGTCATGGAAGCTAATTGTTATGTAAACTTTAATGAAAAAAAGCATCATGGAAGCCACCACAAAAAAATTTATATCAGTAATGAAATATATACGTGCTACACTTTCTGCTCTCTTTCCTCCTTCTTCTCATCTTTTTCTCTTCTCTTTTCCTCTTTCTCTCACATCCTCCTCCATCCACCACCTTCCTCCTCTTCCTCCTCCCTTTCCCTCTCTTGTTCCTTATCCCTCTCTCTTTCCTTCTCTCTCTATTTACTTTTTGTTTTTTTGCACCTTCTTTCTTCCTTCTACACTTTCCTAGCCACCACAACCGACTACGTCACTGCTGCTGCCGCTGGTAGCTTGTCGCTACTATTGCCAACTTCTCACCTTAGCCACCAAGTTTATTTTTTCAAAAAAATTATTTCATTGATTTTATTTTATTTTTCATGATATATATTACTATATATATTGCTAATTTTAATATTGTTGATACTATTAATAATTGTTGTGTATTTCTTTATTAAAGATTTCATGAACAGATTTGAAGAAATAGAGGTAGTGGATGACTCACTGAAGAAGGTAGATGAATATGTTGGAGACTCAGTAGAAGATCTTGACGAGTCAGGTGAAGCTGTTTCAGACTCATTAGATAATGTTCAAGACTCAGTGAAAATTATTGAAGACTCAGTGAAAGTTATTGAAGACTCATTGGAAGTTGCTCAACATTCAATGGAGGAAAATGAACCCCAGTGACTTCGAGATAAAGCAAATATAGTTAGAGATCTATTGAAAATATGGCTTCTAAAGTTTTATTAAGCCATCTATTTGTTTATTTGTGTGGACAGTAAATTGTGGATTGGATTTGCTTTGTTATATGATCTTTGTATGAATTTGAGAATTTAATCTTTTTTTTCTCGAATTAGTTGCAAATTAGAGGGGCAAAATCCACCGCAAATTAGATGGTGACAAGGCTACCACAAATTAAAGGGGGACAAGTCCACTGCAAATTAAAGGGTGACAAAGCCACCGCTAGTATTTGTGGCAATTGCCACCACAAACGATTAGTAGCCCATTATTATATGGCGGCTCGATTTCCACCGCAAACAACCAATTTTCTTGTAGTGCTTTTTCCATAATAAATGCTACTCCAATTCTAGCTAGTCTATTCACTCTTTATAAAGTTGCCTTCATTTACAATTCTATCTTATCTAGTGTATTAACTCATCTAACACAACACCTCAACAACATTATACTTATTCTTCCATTAGCTTTTTACCGTACAACACTCAATGACAAAATATTGTAGGCCTTATAACTATGTGATAAAATTTTTGCTCAACTTGAGTGGTATCAGTCCATCCCAACTACCTACCTCCCTTATCCATTGGATGTCCCTTCAAACCTGACACGTTATGACCTAGCCAGAAATATCCAAGGACCACCTTATACCAATAGCTTGATTACATAACCTTGCATAACTTGAGTCTAACCATCCATAACATGCACATGGTGAATCCCCTCTTTCTCTTAATCCAGCCATCATTCCATCACTCAAATCCCTTGATCCATGGCTAATATCTATTCCATATTAATTACACCTTTAGTACAAAATCCCTATAAAGATGGTGGAAAAAGACACATTCACCCCTTAGCTATATATTAAACCTCCTCTCCTACTATTTATGTAATACCTTGTTTGAAATAAAACGTAGGCAACAAAATTTTAAAATTTCACATTAAGTTTTTTGCTAATAGAGGAATTTAATTAATTTAAAAGGGGTAAAATTTTAAATATGAAGTGTATGGGGAGAGAGAGAGAGAGAGAGAAAGAGACGGGGGAGGACCACCAACACCTTACGTGAGGTGGTCCACCATAAGCCCCCATTTTTATTCTCCAACCTTCTTCACGGTGAGAAAGTCACTGTCTCTCGACTTTCTCGATATCTTTCACATTATCTCTCTTTCTCGCTCCCTCCCTCTTTCCTTTGCCACCACCTCATGGCTTTCACTCTCCAGTGCACCATCACCACCTCACAACCCCCTATCTCTTTTAGACCGCCACCACTACCTCGCAGTCTCTTTTTCCGTCTCACTCTCTCTCTTGTTTACCTCTCTTTCTCAACTTGCTCTCTCTCTCTCTCTCTCTCTCTCTCTCTCTCTCTCTCTATATTGTGTGCGCGAAGCTTTCTCTCTCCAATGTGGGTGTTTCTCTCTTAGCCACAAGTTCTCCCTCTCTCTACCATGCCACCCTCTACCTAGCTTCTTGTCTCCAACGAGGTCTCTCTCCAGTGGTGGTTGAGCTCAGTTTTGCCTTCCCTACTCAAGCCCTAGCCCTTGGTGAGCTCCTTTTCCTCAAGCTCGGTGTCCCACTTGCTTGAAAATTTGATAATTTTGCCTTATTGTTGTTTATTATTAGGAAGAATCTAAAAACCCCAAAGGGGGATTAAAAGGAATTATGAGCCAATTATTTTAATTGGGTCATGTGTATGGATTTATTTTAGATAGTTTTAATTGTTATTGTGACCTTCCTTGTGGTGAAATCTTGTAATTGATGAATTATAAAACTTATTAAAGACGTTATTAGTATATATGTATAGAAAAGATTAGAAGATTGAGTGCCATGAAACATGTTTTTTCTTTATACATATTCTTACTGATAGATATAGGGATAAAACTATAAAACTATTAGTCTTCAAAGGAACTAAAGAATGTATAATAAATAATAGGGAGCTTGAATTTTAATCGGTAAGGTTGTAGAAAGAGGGTCGGGGTTAGATTCTAAGTCATAGTGTTATGTTTAAATTGAAAATAATTGATCCGATGTTGATTATAGATTCTCCAGGTGATTGGCCTTTGAGTTCGGTGGCTCTTAGGACATAGATTTGACGTCTTTTCTTATTCTGTGAGTGGACAGTACTTCTATGGCATATACGATTTATGTCATTAGTTTTGGTTTGGTTTCATAATATATATTTAAAGTTCATTTTCTATACATATTTCATCATTTACAATACCTTGCTTAGTTAGTATAACTATTATATAATTCAGTATGCTCAACCTTTTATGAATGATTGTCTTAATTCAATTTTGAAAAATAAACCAATATGAACTTATTGAAAATCTGAAAGATTTTTGGAAACAAACTATGGATTTTATAAATAATAGGACAAGCTCTTTGCACTAGTGTTGGTTTACTGAACTACATTGTTCAGAAATCTATGTTTTGGATTTTTGAAAACCTTATTTAGTACTTTTGTATCTTGAAAATTCTATTAATGTTAGAACTTTGTTTAATATTGGTATTTTAAAATTTTTCATATTTTATGGGCGGATTCTTAGTCAATCAATAGCTAGTGGTCGCTGACACTAGCCTTGGTACATCTTGGTTTGAACCCAGGTAGCACGGAAATTGTTAACTTGGTACGTGTGTGAGCTTAACATGCACGATCAACTTAGTACCATCCGAATGGATGAATCTTTATTTGGAAATAACTCTGAATGTGAGGCCTCCCTGCTTTAATATTTGTGTTTAAGAAATGTGTTACCAATTTTATGAAGTTATGTTAATACATTTTATACGTATAATTTATAATAGTAATTCTTTACACATGTATGATTTTGTTTTATTTCTAGAGCTTGTGCTCATATATTATAGACTCATTACCCTTCATTGAGTTGATTTGATTCACCCACTTTCCCTTCCTATTTCAGGCTCTTACGTAGCATCTGACTTGATTCCTCCAACTTTTTAGAGTTGCTCCATGATCCATAGGCAGGGTCCTGCAACTTGATCATTTTGTTAGAATATTTGTATTTAATATTTGTAACCCTGGAGTTGTATTCTCATTCATATATATGTTAATTGTTGGAGAGTGCTCTACGAGCCTCAAATTTTGTATTTACTGGTTGGCTAATTTGGGGAAGCTAGGATAATACGGGAACACTTGTCAATTTTTCTATAAGGCTAATTAACATAGGCTTGCTAGAGGTCCGTTACCTCTCAGCGTTGGTCACGACTCCAGGGTGGGTCGTGACAATTTACCTCTAGTGGAATAACAATAGGTACTTTTCTATCACAAATAACTTTGAAAACACTCATCCATTTCGTTTACTTAGCTTGAACATATGATTTACATATTCTTTTATTTCCTTTTCTTGTTGGTTGATGGACTCAAGGTACTTAAATCTGTGTCACTTATGATATAGTATGTTCTTCAATTTTTACTTCTAAGTTAGAATTAGCATGTCATATGCTTTTAAGATTTGTTTCCAAAACTTTAACTTCTCATTTTTCTTTTGCCAAATCCTCTACTAATACTATATCTTCTGTGGCTTAAATATGTTTTTAGTCCTCATAAAATTAGCGAGTTTTGGTTTTGGTCCCTATAAAAAAATTATTTTCATTTTGGTCCAAATATTTCCAAAAATTTTGGTTTTAGTACTTACCGTTAGTTTGTCTTTATTAAGTGATGACATGGATGACGAAAAGACATGTCACCCTTTCTGCTTGGTAGCTTAAATATGATGTTAGTCCTTATGATTTTGGTTTTAGTCTGTAATTTTTTTTCTTTTTTTGGTTTTGATCCAAACATCTCTAAAAGTTTTGGTTTTAGTCCCTACCATTAACCTACATTTGTTAATTAATGATTTAAATATATTTTTAATCCCTATAATTATAAATTGTGTTTTTTAGCCCCTCTATTTTTTTTAAAGTAACACTTCTTGCCATTGTAGTCTCCGTCCAGCTCCACTAAATCCCCCTCTCTTCCTTTCCTTTCCCTCCCTCACCCAACCCCCTTGCCCCCTCCAACACCCCCACCCACTGCCCCCATCTTCATAAAGAGATTGCGAGCACAACAACACAACCATATTCTCTGCCTAGCCATCAACTGTTGTGGCAATATCACCATCCAAGCCTCCTCCATCGCATGGTCGTCGTTCACCTCCCAGTTGGCCCATCAATAGCCATTGTCTTGCTAGAAATCATTTCACTTTTGTAAACTATTCCTCCATTGTGTTGCCTGTGCTCATTGCCAATCATATCACTATCACTGTCACTTAACCATATCACTGTCACTTAGCTATGAATGACCATGTCACCGCATCACACCTCCACTACTACAAAATCATCATCTCACTATTACTTCTCCTCTATGGCGCCACCAACTTTGTCCTCTCTGTTGCCATAGCTCTATACCTCCATTTTCCTTTCCCTGCATTGTTGTTTCCTAGATTTTGTTTTTGTTGTGTCATTTTTGTTAGTCTATTAGTATTTAGATTAAGTGTGGATTAGGCTTTGGGATGTTTCGATATATTTTTTTTCTTTGGTATTGGGTAAAGTTAGCATGGCAACTCCTTTGCTAGTGAAGGGCTAGAAAGTAGGGGGAGGGGAGAGGGTAGGGGCTGAAGAAGGAGGAAAGAGTACAAAAAGGTTTTAACGGAGGCAAGTTAACAGTAGGACTAAAACCAAAACTTTTGGAAATATTTGAATCAAAAACCAACAAATGCAAAAAAAAAAAATAAAAAATAAAAAATTATAGACTAAAACCAAAAACATAGGGATTAATATTATATTTAAGTTGTCATGTGGGAATGGTGACATGGCTCTTCATCATTCACGTCATCACTTAATGGACACAGAATAACGGTAGGGACTAAAACCAAAATTTTGGAAATATTTGGATAAAAATTTTTAAAAAAAAATTATAGGGATCAAAATTGGAATTTACTAATTTTATAGGGATCAAAAATATATTTACACCTTTTTAATATATATATATATAAAAGAAAATTTATTTATATTTTAAAATTTTTGTTGTTGTCTTATCAAGTAGCATTACTTTGTCATTGATAATTGGCTCAACTATAATATAAAAGTACGAGTAGTAAAACCCTATTTTATGCATCATAATGTTAGCTCTCCAAACATTAGTGATGTCAAATAAGTCTCTTAAAACTCAAAACAGTTAGAGAACTTGTTTTTTTGTGTCTTTTTGTGTCATTGTTTTAGTCATTGAAAAGGATAAATACAATGTGTTTTAGAATTTTATAGACTTATTTGGTAACAACAAATTTTAAAGGATGAATGTAATGATTCGTAGATTTGAGTACTAAAATGAAATTTTACTCTAAAACCATTATACAGTGTATTGACCCAATCATCTAAGTTTGATTATTGCAACATTTTCTAGACTTTAACAAAGAGAAGCTTATTAAATAAGCGAGTAGCATAATTGTTGTTCGGGCTATTTCTTGGTTACTGGGTGAATTAGTGTGCTAGACGTGCCAAACTTTGAAATCGGCTAGCTAAAGCCTTTTGATTCCAAAAGTCAAATGATTACTTCAAGGAGAGAAATCTACTCTTTGAATATGGGTTCTCAAGTTACTCAAAGAAAGTACTTGGCCAAGATCAAATGTCAATATAACAAAAAACACAAGTAAAGATGGACATAATGCAATCGGCAGAAGTTTTATTAAACCTCTAACCAATTACAATGGGTATCCTTTTTAAGCTTCCATGACCAATTCATGTGAACAGCTTAAAGAGAGGAATGAATACAATTGAGGGGCTAAAAGACTATAAACAAGACTAAAACTAAAAATAAAAAGGGTAAAAGTACAAGAAAAGTAAAATGAAGTAAATAAGATAGATTGTGTTGATGATTCTAGGATCCTTTAAAATGATTGAGTCTTGCTCTATTTATAGGCAATGCTTCTTCCATAACTGCTTTTAGATAACTGCTATGGCTGTGTACTGTTTCCCTTGGTTAGCTTGTCCTTCCAAGCCATGGCATGGGGAGGTTGATACGTGTTTGCCTATTCGGTATTTGTATCACAAGCACTGGACTTAGGGGCCCTTTTACCTAGGCCTCGAGTTTTTCAGATCCACCATCTTGTATTCCATATTGGTTTTTGGTCCGAGCCAATTAGCTATTTGAGTCTTTGCTTGGCCAATTAGTGCTTTGGCTCTATCCTCGGCTATCATGCCAACTTATAGCTTGGCTAATACTAGGGGCAACATCAAAACCTTACTTGACTAAGTTTTATCTTTGGCCAATGATACTTAACAAATTTTTGGTGCCAACAACTACAACAAAAATAAATATTTTACAATAATTCGCATTATATAATCATCCTATCATCACTTTGACGTTTGCATTAAATTCAATTTGCAACTTTTTTATGTTTTCATGAATGATTGAAATTATTATTTCTTACGGAATATTATTTACTATATATGACTTATATAGGGACGATTTATTTAAAAAAGTAACATAGCATATATGAAAAGATTTAAAAATTACTATGAATAAAGTTACTATTACAGCATAATGACTTTTGTCACATAACAATTTTTTAATGTATCCCTTACTTTTTCTATGAAAAATTAAAGGAAAAAGAAAAAAGAAAACAGCAAAAGTTTGACACTATCGTTGTCCTTGTGATTGGTGTGGCATGGAAAGACAAATAAGTGCATACACACACATACTTTTCATCTGATGATCAAATTTAGAAAACACGATGTTTTTTGTGAGGACAGAACTGAACGAATCCGTGAAGGGAAGGAATGCGTTGAATTAGGCTTAATACCAAGTTATTCATGGAAGGCCGCAGCCGCACGGAAAAGATAAAGTGTTTTTTTAATGAAAAATGAAAAGAAAAGAAAAGGAAAGGAAAAAAGAAAAGGAGATAGAAAACAATAAAGTATTTTTAAATAAAAAATGAAAAGAAGAAAAGGAAAAGAAAAGAAAAAGAAAAAAAGAAAAGAAGATAAAAAAGGATAAAATATTCAATTCAATCACGTAAACTTCCTTGCTTTTATGTCCTGCAGGGAGCTTAAGTTGCTTATCTCTTAATAATATATTGAATATTTGATCCGCCTTTATTACGTCGAAGACAGTTTTCAAAATAGAGAAAGGTTTTCCCTTTTCCTTTTGCTAGCCTTGATGAAGGGTACACATATGGCAGCCTAGATTATAGTTCAACTACAGTCACAATGGATTCCTAATCCCCCTCCCCTTCATCAGATTTGACAGAATCAACGTAATCAATATAAGCAACTCTTTCATTTTTTACGCCCATCTTAGTATATTCTTTTTTACATTCTAAGGCTTTCGATTTATACTCTATTGGACAATTGAGCCAAGTCGAGAAATTGTTCATTAACAAGTTTCTTCTGAATGTTGTATTCCAACATATTAATCATCAATTTTTACCATTTTAGCCTCTAGTATGGGTGTAAAGTACCTGCTTTTCATGTATCGAAAATGGGCTACATAATCATCTATGGACTCTCTAGGGTGTCTTCTCATGCTAAACAAACTAGTTAAACTAACATGCATTTCACCCCTAAAGAATTGCTCATGAAAATTTGTTTCGAGTTGAGCCCAAGTATGAATAGAATTTGACCTCAAATTATAGAACCAAGCGAAAGCATTTTTCATTAGAGAAATTTGGAAAAATCCCATTTTCAGTTATCGATTCGATGCAAGCTCTCCAATTTCTATAGTGTATCTGCCTACGTGTTCGATAGTGGATTCATCCTTGCTGCTAGAAAACTTAGTCAATGACTTTGGGGCCTTACAACCCCTAGGTATTTTAGCTTGTAAACATAGCCTGGAAAGGCTGATACAAAATTGGGTTGTTTTGCTTACCCAACATTAAGTCCAAACCTATTTTAGACTTGCTCTATAACCCTAATGATGTTTTGCTACCCCCAAGGTTATTATTTATAACCCCATCGAACCATGCTGTTAAGGTCTTCATTTTAACCTACTATATGCACCTTGCCATGGTTTAATTTAGGTCGTGGTGGTCCTTCAGGTTGTGGTTATTTGAACATGTAAGGCGGCATTAGAGGCTAATTTGCAATTTGTTAAACTGTAGGATCTTCAACATCATCATTCAAATGCTATGCTTCAGTTATCCAATTCATTTGCCTGTTTATATCATCGAAATGCTAATTATTAGACTCAATCAAAGGATTCAACATTATGACCATTTGATGGTTCAACATGGTCATTGGGTCATGGTGACTTTCCTCAACTTGTTTCCTAAATTTGGCCAATGATTTGATAGTGTAACTTGGTGAAGACTAAGGCATAACTCTAGTCATATTTGGGAATATTGAACCCAATTCTCCCACTTAGGTTCTTTCCATTGTGGCCACATTTACACCCACAAGGTTTTGACTAACAATTCCTATGTTTATTACCACAGCAGATAGCATAGTTCCCACACTTATTACCATGGCGAATAACATAGTATATCGAGGAACTACTATATGTTCTCTATTTATGTGCCTAATTGAGGCATCCCCATGAACATTGGATTATTAGCAAAAAGAGGATTTGGATACCAAGACCGTGGATTTGTACCATAACCATGGTGGCCAAAGGTGGGTTGTATGTCGGAGGCAACTGATACATAGGAAATGGTCTAGAGGCCATTGGAGAAATAGCTCCATTTGAGTTTCTCACCACATTTTGCACGTTGGCTTGAGGTTCACCATTTGCAGTGGGCATATTACCAATGTCTCCATTTTCATCTTCTAAAGATGTAATTTGTTCACTAGATGATAGACTCGACATAGTCTCTTGTAAACTCAACCCCATCCCACTAAACATGTCAATTTGTTTTTGGTGAGATTTCATCGAAGATAAAATTCAATGGATCAATCCTTGATTTCATGTCTCGATTTGGGAAAGGAAATCACCTTCTCTAATAAGGAACTAGTGTTTAAGTGAAGTGTACCACTCGGTAAGTCGTCAAAGAAGAGCAAGTACAAAGACAATGAATTGTATTTAAATAGATGAAGTGTATGTTCAATAATTGAAATGAAAACAATAAAGAAAGTAAAAATAAAATACAAATTGAATCGAAATGCAAGAAAATAATTGAAAACAAAGAACAAACGAACATAAAGGCGATGATGTTTATCATGGAATCCTTGCTGCTCTATAGTGTCACAAAGGTGTTGGAGTCTAAGAAGTATGAGTGTTTAATCATGCTTAACTAAATGAGTTGAGCTTTTATTTATAGATAAATTCTAGCTAAACCATCAGTAACCGCTTTGATAGGTGTCAAAATCCCATTACTTGGATGTGGGCTTCGATTTTTTATCATCTTTAATACTCTGGCCATGATATACTTCCTATTATACCACTCTCCATCAAGCAAAATAACTATTCCTATTTCCTCGAACACGTTCAATCATGGGTTAGCACTTGCTCTTCACCTTCATTTCGATGTACTATTCTAGAAGCCTTCTCACGAGTTGAAATTAACCTCCACTACTTTTACCTTTCCAAATTTTTCTAGTTCTCATACCCTTCACATGTAACCTTATTATACATTTTGACATCGAATTGAATCACCATCTTCATGCAATGAAATCAAGTCCTTATTCTTTGTTGAAACAATCCATTATTTCGACGTAGAATAAAATCAAATCAACCATTCGTTTCAAGAGGCTAATTATAACTTCAATTCCTCCTTTTGGTTTGAACAATCTCATATAAATCTAACAAGACAAGCATTCTTTGCCTATTAGTCAAAGTAAACTCCTTGACCTCCTAACAAATTTATCCTATCATATTATCTCCCAGATAACCATTGCAACAATGGCCGAAAATTGAATTACAGTGGCAATTGTTCCAGCGGTTACATTAAACTGCGAGGAAATGGTTTTAGGAGTGACATATCTGCGGTAATTTGTGAAACGCTGCATTATCTTTTTGCAACCCAAGAAAAACTACTGCAAAATGCCTTTTTTTTTTTTTGTAGTGATCTACAAACCTTAACTTGAGTGCCAGTGTCTTTGTTGCACACCTCTTGCTTCTTGTCGCATGAGGAGACATCAGATACCATCAGCCCCTATCCATGTTAAGGTATATCTCTTCCTACATCTTGGACAGAAAATAGGAAGGAGCATGTTTTGGTGGAGACGCTATTAAAATCTTCACTTGAAAATCCAACATGGTTGTAATAAGAAAATGACATATGTTTAGTGTGGGGCGCACATTTATTGTCCGAGTTCTAGGTCATGTGACCGAGGCCCAAGTTTTGAGTTGACTTAACGTCACTTCTTCATGTTTCCTACTTCCGAGTTTCGAGATAGTGAACTTTTTCATGTTAAGTGAACTTAGAACTTAGATCTTGGACATCGGAAACATGGCGATTGGTATCAGAATGAGAGTGTATGCACCTAGTGGACCTTACACGAAACAGATGTCATCTCCTTGTTACAACCAAATTGGATCTTCAAGTGAAGATGTTAATAGCATCCCAACCAGAGTATGAGCCAAATACGAAAGGCTCTAGTACACTTTATTTGGCAAGTTGCACCACACATTTTGTAATCTAAATGATAAGATGTGATGGTACATCCATACTTTCCACATCCATGATACACCCTAAAGTTATCTCAAAACTTGCATAAAAGCGGAACTCGGAACTTGAAACTCGGAACTCACATCAAAGTGAAACTTGTAACTTGTATCAAGTCTAACCTCAATTTCCTCATATTCTGTCACATGAAGAGTTCCAAGTTCCAAGTTAAAAATTTAAAAGAAATTTACTTCAAAAGCCAATGTATTTCGAGTTTCATTAACTTTTCTTAAATTTCTAAGTTTTCAGTTTCGTGTTCAACACACAAAGAGAGTTTGAGTGAATTTTAGAGTATATCACAAGTATGAGAAATATGGATGCACCATCATATCTTAGTCTATAGATTATAAGGTGTGTGGTATACCTTATAAAGTTAAGTGTGTAGAAGCCTTCACCTACAAAAATAGGTAAAATAAAAATAAGTCATTTCATATGAAACTTCAACATAATAAATTTTCATTCTTGATCTCCTAAGTAGCACACATTCTCCTTAACAATTAAAAAAAAAAAAACCGTATGTATTATAGACCCAAATTCGAAAGAAATGATGAATAGTAGATTCATGATTTAACAATAACATTAATGCCACATATTTATTTATTTATTTACTCATATATTTATTAATTTTACTTTTTCCTTTATCTTTAGAAAAGATATATGTTTAGTTTTGTATTGCTGTGACTTTTTTAGAGCTGATGAATCTAGACTCTCTAAAAGTAGCTCTTAACAAATTATAATAGTATTATTTGATAAAATAATATAAAATTTACTCTAAATAAGTAGATGTCACAAAAGTAGTATTTAGTAATGTTGTTCTTAATATGTAAAATAATTATAATAGATATAAATATTAAAGAGAATAAGATTATATTAATTTTTTAAAATTTTAGAGAGCCAAAATCAACTCTAAAAAAACATACTATGAAGGCTCTTAAGAGTACTCCCTAGCTTTTAAAAGCTAAAAGCAAAAATATCCAAGCTTTGTTGTTTATCAAACCTAAAAAATTCACTTATACTTTTTATAAATAGGAGCACTTCTTCAGAGAGCATTATTAAACCAAGCCATAGTGCTATTTGAGTTAAACCTATTGATTCAAGTTTTATTTTATATAAATTATCGAATTTATAAATTTTATTTAGATTTCATGTCTCTCTACCATACTCATTATTTAATCATAATTATTTTTACCAAGCTTCATCTTAAAGGGTAAAAGAATACGTAAAAGATATTTTACACTAAAAATTAAATTCCAGCCAAAGTTGTCGAAAAGCATTCTTAAAAAATTAAATAAATTTTTTTAAAGAAAAATACTAAATTTTGTAGTTAAGGAATATATTCATGAATGTGCCGAAATTCTTAAAGAAGCCTTATTATTGTTGTATAATAAGAGGTACAATCAATATTGTATTAATTTATAGGTAGAACTGTAATTTATATCATTTGATTAAGGGTCATATGCCGTTGGCTTACAAACTTTAAAAGTTTGTAACGCGATTTTTAAATTTTACAAAGTGTGCGTTTGAATTCTTCTATCTAATTTTTCTTAAACATGAACAAAAATGATCACTGTCAACTTTTGTGCTCATTTTTTTCACTTATTTTCTTAATAACTAAAGTTTATTTTGTTTCCTTCAACTCATATTTTAGTAGAATTTAGTCATGAAAATTACAAAATGTGACAATTTTTTACTACTATGTGATTACTAAAATATACACACCATAAAATTTAGATATCACTCTACACGTTTTTAAGGATCAAACTATAAGAATTTGGTCTCATACAATAGTTTAATAATTATTATATAAATGTTAAATTTATTGATTGACTTATTGAAGAGGCATCCTTATAAACAGTCATATTGAAGAGTCATCATTATGAATGGTCACACCTATTCAAATGTAGAGGCATAACTACTCAGTATATAAAGACATGATTATTGGAATATAAAAGGTATGACTATTAGAGACTATTCAATATGTAAAGACATGAATAATGAAATCTAAAAGGTATGACTATTAGAGGTGCCTAATGGAAGTATATTTTCATTGTCTATATAAACCAAGGATGTGGTTCTCTCTCCACCATCAATAGAAGCATATTGTATCCATCACTATTGTATTATTAAGAAAGAGATTAAGAGAGATAAATCATCATCCTTTATATTCTATTTGCCTAAGGATTATCTTCTTCATTCAAGTCCAATGAAAAATGGTATGCTCTCTTATCTAAATTATGTGAAAAATATGAAGTTCTAGATCTTGGAATTAATGTATTTATGAAAATCTATTCATGTATAAATAGATTTCTTGCTTACATATGGTATTAGAGCATTAGGTTTAAGAACTCATATTTTTTTTATTTGAAGATAAATATTGATGAATGTTTGCTTTACTCTGAGTTCTGCATTCTATATTGATAAGCGCACTTCGAATGATGGCCTTATAGTACTAATGAATATTTCCGTTGTACTTTGGATAATTCTACAAATTGAAACTATTAAAAAAAAAAATTACCTGTTAGGCATGAGTACTGGTTTTGTAATATCATTCATAAAATCCATGTTTCATTGTGAAATTAACCTTTATCTTATATGCCTATCAATATTTGAACTGGTATTTGCATCTAATTCACCATGTGGCTATCAATCGGTTAAATGAAATATCAATTTCGTACAGAATGTTGATTTACGATTGTGAAGAAAAAAAAATGGGGCTCGATGAAAGCCGTTATTAAAGGCTTTTCTTTTAAAACCGAAACGGCTTTTCTCGGCATCGCTTCATGGTAATTTTGTGCGTCAGTCATTTCTTGTTTTGATAAGTGATAGCCGAAGGTCATGTTCCTTTTTACAGAGTATATTATATGTGGTTTGTATTGCCATGAATTGCCACTGCAAAAGAATCTCTTACAATGACTTCATGATTCTTTTGATATATGAATATGAAAGAAAATATATATATTGTTACTTCCTGTGTCGTTTTGTTTGATCATGGGATGAAAGCATGGTATTTTTCACCGTGAAAGCTTTTTGCCTTATATGACAAACCATAATATATACGCCAATGTAAGTCGTGTGAAGTGATGGTTTGTATTACATAGTTGGTTCACAAAATAACATTCATCCAGTAATGGCATGAAGTACATTGAAAGCATATTAAATTGTAAATTTTGTTTCTACATAGAATTAATATATGTCTCGGGTTATTCCCCATAAACGGAATATTATTGAATTTTGGAATTATTGTATGTGACATTTGTTAATCACCAAAATGGTCAAATGTGTGAGTCACTTAATAATTCGAAATTCATAATGATTTATTTATGGTTTTAGTTCTTTTTAAATGTTTATTTATAATTTAAAATTTATATGATCTATGATTTCTGTTAGTCATCAATGTGGCCAAATCTTAAAGAAAATAAATTTTGAATCATAAATGTATTTTAAGTACCCATAGATTTTGATGCTTATAAATTGAAGTTCATAGTTACGAGACAATTCCGTGATTACCCAAAGGTTGATTATTTATTCTTATAATTAGCGAACATAATTGCTAGTAATTGATATGTCTAGTAGTTTTATTCTGCATATCCAAAGATAGCAAATAATTCCAATTAGCATACCTCAATAACTAGATCAATGTATTATATTAGCATCATTATGTTTGCATGTCTTTGGGTCACCCAAAGGTGAACTTTGATATGTATTTAATGATTGTCTCCATCATTTGAATATGATTTTATGTGACTAACTTTATGTTTCAAAGCATTAAGTTATGATTGATTCTTATTTGCAGTACCTATTCCTTTACTTCATTCACATGCTTCATCTGTTCCCTTGTTTCAATGGAATGAATTTTTCTGATTGGTGGGAGCAAGTCCAATTTCACTTAGGTGTTTTGGATCTTGATTTAACCCTTCAAGAAGAGAAACCTGCTGCTATTACAGATGAAAGCAATGTTGAACAAAAGTCATTATATAAGAAATGGGAAAGGTTGAACAAATTAAGCCTGATGTTCATGCGAATGACAGTTGTAGACAACATTAAGTCCACCATTTCCAAAATGGAGAGTACTAAGAAATTTATGAAATTTGTGAAAGAATGTTCACAAACTGCTGACAATTCATTTGCTGGTACCTTAATGAGTCAATTGACCACCATGAAATTTGATGGTTCACATACCATGCATGCTCATATTCTTAAGATGACAAACTTAGCAGCAAAATTAACGTCATTGGGAATGTCCGTGGATGAGTACCTATGTGACTAACTTTATGTTTCAAAGCAATAAGTTATGATTGATTCTTATTTGCAGTACCTATTCCTTTACTTCATTCACATGCTTCATCTGTTCCCTTGTTTCAATGGAATGAATTTTTCTGATTGGTGGGAGCAAGTCCAATTTCACTTAGGTGTTTTGGATCTTAATTTAGCCCTTCAAGAAGAGAAACCTGCTGCTATTACAGATGAAAGTAGTGTTGAACAAAAGTCATTATATAAGAAATGGGAAAGGTCGAACAAATTAAGCTTGATGTTCATGCGAATGACAGTTGCAGACAACATTAAGTCCACCATTTCCAAAATGGAGAGTACTAAGGAATTTATGAAATTTGTGAAAGAATGTTCACAAACTGCTGACAATTCACTTGCTGGTACCTTAATGAGTCAATTGACCACCATGAAATTTGATGGTTCACATACCATGCATGCTCATATTCTTAAGATGACAAACTTAGCAGCAAAATTAACGTCATTGGGAATGTCCGTGGATGAGTACTTTTTGGTACAATTCATACTCAATTACTTGCCTCCGGAACAATATGGGTCATTTCAAATGAATTATAACACTATTAAGGACAAATGGAGTGTTAATGAATTGGCTAGTATGCTTATTCAAGAAGAGACAAGATTAAAGAGTCAGCAGTCTCATTCAGTTCATCCCGTAAGGCATCAAGAAGCTGTAAGTAGTTCTAAGAGGAAACTAAGGAAAGGCAAGAAGAAAGGTTTACATAACCTGAATGAATCTTCTCAAGTCCACAAGAAGGACTAATATAAGAAAGATAAGTGTCATTTTTGCCATAACATAGGACACTATCAGAAAGATTGCCCAAAACATAAAACATGGTTCAAAAAGAAAGGTAAGCCAAGTGCTTTTGTATGTTTCAAATCAAACTTTACTAAAGTTCCTTATAATACTTGGTGGATTGATTCTGGTTCCACAACTCATTTTTCCAATACATTGCAGGGGCTCCTTTCAATCCAAAGCATAAAGCCAAGTGAGAAATTTGTATACATGGGATACAGAACCAAGGCTCCAGTTGAAGGAATTGGCACTTATCGTTTGTCTTTAGATATTGGACATTATCTGGATCTGTTTCAAACCCTTTATGTACTTACATTTTCTCGCAATTTAGTTTCCTTATCGAAGCTAGATAAAGTAGGATTCTCTTTTAAGTTTGGTTCTGGATCTTTTAATTTATTGAAGAATAATAATATTATTAGTTCTGGAATCTTATGTGATGGTCTTTACAAGTTTAAACTTGATGATTATTTTATTAGGACCTTAATGACCCTGCATCATAATATTGGGACTAAATGTGGTTTAGTTGATGAACATTCTGCTTATTGTGGCATAAACACTTGGGTGATATATCCAAAGAAAGAATGCAAAGATTAGTAAAGAATGAGATCCTTCCAAATTTGGATTTTACTGATCTTAGGGTGCGAATTGATTGTATTAAAGGAAAACAAACAAAACACACTAAGAAAGGAGTCACAAGAAGTATGCAGCTTCTTGAAATTATACACACCGATATATGTGGTCTTTTTGATGTTCCATCTTTAGGTGGAGAAAAATATTTTGTCACCTTTATTCATGATTTTTTATGTTTTGGTCATATTTATTTATTATATGAGAAATCTCAATCTGTGAATGCCCTTGAGGTATACATTAATGAGGTTGAGAGACAACTAGGTAGGAAGGTGAAAATCATTAGATCAGATAGAGGTGGTGAATATTATGGAAAGTATAGTGAGCCAGGACAAAATTCTAGTCCATTTGCTAAATTCCTTGAAAAGCATGGCATTTGTGCTCAATACACAATGCCATGTAACCAGAACAAAATGGTGTGGCAAAAAGGTGTAATCCTACTTTAATAGAAATGGTTAAGAGTATGTTAAGTCATTCTTCTTTACCCATTTCTTTGTAGATGTATACTTTGAAAACCACTATGTATTTGTTAAACAGGGTTCCTAGTAAGGTAGTTCCAAAAACTCCTTTTGAATTATGGACTAGAAGGAAACCTAGTTTAAAAAACTTACATGTTTGGAGTTGCCTAGCAGAAGTAAGAATTCACAATCCACATGAAACGAAATTGGACTTTAGAATAGCCAGTGGTTTTTCATTGGATATCCGAAAAAGTCCAAGGGGTTTTTATTGTCCTAATCATAGCACAAGAGTTGTTGAAGCTGGAAATGCTAGATTCATTGAAAATGGTGAAACAAGTGGGAGTGAAGAATTGCGTAATGTTAGCATTCAAGAAGCTAGGGCTGAGATTCTTTTGCCCATGACTTCTCATGTTGTTGTTCCTCTAATAATTGCAGAACATAATAATGGCCAAGAACAACATATTAATGATCAAACACTACATCATGAAGATGTCAATAATGACCCTATAGTAGATGAGCCACAATTAAGAAGATCTCAAAAGGAAAGAAAATAAACTATTCCTAATGATTATGTGGTTTATTTACAAGAGTCAGAAGTTGATTTAGGAATAAATGATGATCCAGTTTCATTTTCTCAAGCCATTGAATGTAATGATTCCGATAAGTGGATCAATGCAATGAAAGATGAGATGAGATCTATGGACGATAACCAAGTTTGGGATCTTGTCGAATTGCCTAAAGGTTGTAAAAAAGTTGGGTGTAAATGGGTCTTTAAAACAAAATGAGACTCAAATGACAATATCGAAAGATATACGGCTAGACTTGTTGTAAAAGGTTTCACTTAGAAGGATGGCATTGATTATAAAGAGACATTTTCACCAGTGTCTAAAAAAGACTCACTTAGAATCATTATGGCTTTACTGGCTCATTATGATTTAGAGTTACATCAAATGGATGTTAAAGTTGCCTTTCTTAATGGGAATTTAGAAGAAGTTTATATGGATCAGCGTAAAGGTTTTTTAGTTAAAGGCAAAGAACACATGGTGTGTAAACATAAAAGGTCAATGTTTGGACTTAAACAAGCTTCCCGTCAATGGTATCTTAAGTTCAATGATACCATCACCTCTTTTGATTTTAAGGAAAATATCGTTGATTGGTGTACATATATGAAGATCAATGGGAGTAAGTTTATTTTTTTTAGTCTTATATGTTGATAATATTTTGCTTACTACTAATGATCTTGGTTTATTATATGAAACCAAGAAATTTCTTTCTAGAAACTTTGAAATGAAAGACCTAGGAGAGACAACCTTTGTGATTGGAATAGAAATATTTTGTGATAGGTCAAAAGGATTATTAGGGTTATCTAAGAAAGGCTATATTAATAAAGTTCTAGAAAGATTTAAGATGGACACATGTTCAGCAGAGATAATTTCCAATTCAAAAGGGGGACAAATTTAGTCTTATGCAATGTCCAAAGAATGAATTGGAACAAGAACAAATGAAAAATATTCCTTATGCATCTATTGTTGGGACCTTAATGTATACACAAACTTGTACTAGGCCAGACATCTATTTTGCTATTAGTATGCTGGGCAAAGTAATCCTGGATTAGATCACTGGAAAGCTGCAAAGAAAGTTCTCAGATATTTGCAAGGAACAAAGGACTACATGCTTACTTATAGCAAGTATGATAATCTAGAGACAATTGGGTATTCAGATTCAGATTTAGATTTTGCTGGATGTGTTGACTCAAGGAAATCCACATTTGGTTATTTGTTCCTTTTAGTTAGAGGGGCAATTTCATGGAAAAGTGCGAACTAGTCTATCATTGCTACATCCACCATAGAGGTTAAGTTTGTGGCATGCTTTGAGGTCACTATTCAAGGATTATGGCTACAGAACTTTATTTCAGGACTTAGGGTTGTCGATAGTATAGCTAGGTCACTGAAAATTTATTGTGACAATTCTGCATCAGTTTTTCTCTAAAAATGACAAGTATTCTAAGGGTGTTAAGCATATAGAGATCAAATACTTTGACATTAAAGAAGAAGTTCAGAAACAAAGAGTGTCAATAGAACATATTAGCACAAACATTATGGTTGCAGATCCATTAACAAAAGGACTGCCACCCAAGACATTTTATGAGCATGTTGAGAGAATGGGCATTATTGGACATCATTGATAATATTGTATTATGATTGTTTTGACTTATTTGACACTTTGAGCTCAATAATAAAGTTTTTTTATGATATTTATTTCCTGTTTCTAATTAATATACATTATTGGATTAGAGTAATGACAACAGGAATAATGGTCTTTTAATAAAGATATTAAAGTTGGACCATACTCTTCATTATGTATCATGTTAAACAAGAAGGTCAGTATTGTAGTACATGGAAGGGACTGTTTCGAGAAAATAGTGATATACAACCACCATGACTCGCATTAATTTTCTACTTAGTCATGATATTATGTTCTAGCCAATGTAATGAGAATTTAACATTATCTTAATTTGCGCATTTTTTATCTTATTAAACTATAAAGTATCGTTATATGGGACAAGTGGGAGAATGTAAGAATTGTGTCCCATATAATAGTTTAATAATTATTATATAAATGTTAAATTTATCGATTGGCTTATTGAAGAGGCATCCTTTTGAATAGTCATATTGAAGAGTCATCATTATGAATGGTTACACCTATTCAAATGTATAGGCATGACTATTCAGTATGTAAAGACATGACTATTGGAATCTAAAAGGTATGACTATTGGAGGTGCCTAATGAAAGCACCTTTTCATTATCTATACAAACCAAGAATGTGGTCCTCTCTCCACCATCAATAGAAGCATATTGTATACATCACTATTGTGCTATTAAGAAAGAGGTTAAGAGAGAGAAATCATCATCTTCCATATTCTGTTTGCTTAAGGATTATCTTCTTCATTCAAGTTCAATGGAGAATGGTATGGTCTCTTATCTAAATTATGTGAAAATCATGAAGTTCTAGATCTTGAAATTAATATGTTTATGATAATCTATTCATGTATAAATAGATTTCTTGCTTACACAAAGTACTCACAGTTTTAAGTTTTGCATGGTATACATTAAACTTTTTACATAATTATTAAAAATTCAGTCCCAAACCTTCTTGCTAGATATAGTAGAAGTGTTAGCCTAACTTTTATTATTATAATTATAATTTGGTCTAGAAATTTATTATTATTACTTTTCTGGTCTTTTTTTTAGATATGGCATTTGATTTATAAATGTACTGGATTATGGGATCTGGGGGGATTTTATGTGGGTGTGGCATTTTGGAAGAAATCAAAAATTTCAATTTAGATGTACCGAAAAAATATATTATTATATTAAAATTGGAATTTTCAATTTTAGTACAATTAAAATCGGATTTCCGATTTCACTATAGAAAAAATATTTCCCAACCCATGAATTGTAAATAGAAAATTCAAAAAATTAATAAAAAAATTTAAAACATAATTTCCAATTTCAAAAAACAAAATTTCCGATTTCACCACATTTCTACTATATAAGCATCCTTGTTGTCACTTCAATCTGTTGAGAGTTGATTCCGAAATCAAAAGGCGTATGTGTCAAAAAATAAAAGGGGTGTTTGTCCAAAAAAAAAAGATAGTAAAAACGAGGGAGAAAATGGAAAGAGGTGTGAATATTATTATATATTTTAATGGTGATATTCTAAATACAAATGAGGGTGTGACATTTGTATGTGAGAGGTCAACTTATTTTTCTATTGCATATATGATGTTATTTGCAGAATTAGAAGATGGACTTTGTAAATGCATAGATGCAGACACTCCGAAGACAGTGGAAAAAAAATAAGATATAGGTGTCCAATCTTTATTTTTGGTGGGTTATTCAATATCAAGCTATTCCAATAAGTGACAACAACAACATGCAACAAATATTTAGGACACATCGGCACAACATTAAGCAAACATGACTTGCATAGAATTGTATGTTGATTTTAGAGAAGTTGCTATTGTTATAGAACCTAAGCCGAGCACATTTCCTGAGAGAGACGTATAGTAAGAAGATCGCATCAATGAAAGTGATGAAGAGGAATTTGAAGACGAATATGGAAGCACCAACGAAGGTGCACTTGATGATGTGGATGATGATGCAGATGACGAGCAAGTGGCTAGTCAACATCTATTCGGAGAGCCATCTTTCATGCATGCTTTAGATCTTCAAGCAATGCATGCACTCGAATTTCCAGAGTATGCAAACATGGGTATGTAGCATATAACTTAAGTCTTAAGCATAGATTAGTTAGTCTTTAAATATTGGCCTAGTGGATATTAGTTAGTAGGGTTTTAGATATTTTATATACTAAGTTAAATTATTTTTTACTAAATAATTAGTACCTATATTTTATTTAGTATTTAGATATAAGTACATAAAATATATACATTAGTTAAAAAATATTAGTTTTTAAAATTAATTTTATTATCGTGAAATTAAAAACTCTCATCAAATAATTTAGTAAGGTTTTTTGAAATTTTATGAAATATTTACAATAATAGCATTTATTGTTGAGATTAAGATGTTAGAGTATGGAAGGAGTCCTATTACATGTTTATTATGATAGTTGGTTGTGCACTTTATCGGGGTTTTATTTTTAATATGGTATTTGCGATTGATATGTTCACTAATATGGGATTTGGGCTGTATTTTCGGTAAACAGAAATTTAATTTATTTTTTACTGGCACTTTCGTAGGTGCTCTTGCTACGGATGGTAAATTGTGTTGGAATGCAATTTAGTGATAGAGGATGTTGTATGAGCAATTAAGAGCTACAGTATATCCAAAGGAGTTGATTACAGGGTGCATGATTCAAAACTAATGACATTTTTTTGTAAATGTGTATGCTATGGCATAGACTGCAGACGGTTTGTTAGGGCCAGTTTTAGGAGGAATAAGTACTTTTGGGAAATCAAGAAGTACAATGGCCTAAACACTTGCACTAGGGCAAGGATTTTGCAGGACCATACGAAATTGGGTTCAAGCACAATTGCTCAATCTATAAAGCCCCTAATAGGATCCAACCCATCCTTTAAGGTAAAAGCTATGATTGTAGAGATTTAGTCTCGATTTGGATACATGATTTCATATCAAAAAGCATGGATAGCAAAGCAAAAGGTAATAAAAAAAGTTTATGGTGGTTAAGAAGCATCATATGAAGCTTTACCGCAATGGTGTGCAGCAATGTGTGATGTTGTCCAAGGATTAGTTATTCAGCTAGATTCTATGCAGGCTTACCATGGTGATGACCTAATTCCGAATGCTTGACTATTATGTCAGGCATTTTGGACCTTCAGTTCTTGCATAAGAGCATAGACACTGCAAACCAATTGTACAAGTTGATGGGCCACATTTATACGGGAAATATAAATGAGCTCTATTGGTTACAGTTGCATAGGACAATAATTAGAATATATTGCTAGTTACTTTTGCTATTGTTAGGGGTGAGACTGCAAATGCATGGCATTTTTTCTGGGCAATTTACGAAGATATGTCATGACCCATGATAGAATTGGCACTGTTTCTGATCGCCACGAGTCGATTAATGCAGCAATAAGGCAAAGCAGTGGTTAGTGGGAATCGCCAAAGGCATTCCACGTGCATTGCATTAGGCATATTGCTGCTAATTTCTTGCAGAGTTTCAAGGTGCTATACTTGCACAAACTTGTCTTCAACATGGGTAATTTATTTATTTTGTTATTTATTTATTGTACTTGTGAATGCAATTTTACGAAAATATTATTTAAACCATATTATGCTTGTTTTTGCAAGCTATTCGAGAACTGAGCATGAATTTAGTTGCCATTATGAGCAAATGCATGAACGTGGCCAAGTATATATTGATTGGCTTGATGAAATCCCACAAGAAAAGTGGTTTCAAGCATTTGATGGTTGTAACACCCTACTAATTTAATGTTATGCTTAAGTCATAGCATGAAATTAAGTAGATTGTGTTACCGTGTTAATATTCCGCTGCGTTTCCTTTTCCGTATCATTTTCATTTTTATTTTATTTGTTTTGTTTCAGAAGAAGCGGAGCGTTGCATATAATGAACGTGATAGAGTTTAATTTTATCACAGCAGAAAAGGTAAGAACAAATAACACACATGCCGTCAACTGTATATGTATATACATACATATAAGAAGCCACTGTCTTGGTTTATGTACAAGTTTCAAAATAGGATGCATAAGTAGGGCCGTCTACCAAAAAGACATAGGGCCCATGTTTGTCAACCTGATCCTATGTGGTCCTCAGAAGACATTTCAAAAGCCTACCACTAGGTCCATGACCCAAAGCTGCATGCTGCCAAAAAAGGTTCATGCTATACAATACTGTCTGTGGCTGATCTACTCAGTCAGGTAGCCATTGGCCATATCAGGCCCGGCTGGCGAGTAGTCAGTACTGGGTCCTAAGGAGGAGGAGAATGATGAGCCGGTGGCCTCTGAAGGGTCACTCTCGGAGCTAAGTGGGATGTCGGGTACTACCTGCAGAGGTGACTCTGGCGCAGGATCGGCAGGAGCTACAGGTGCTGCAGGTGCAGGAGGCACTGACGGAGGGTGTGCCACGTGTAGCGGGACCTCAAAGTATGGGGTGGCAGGATCAAAAGTGGTATGGTGTAATGGGACGGTAAAATCCCTATCACTAAAAAGATAAAGATGGAACTGGCAAAAGCCGGCTATATACAGCGAGCCTACTGCAAGGTCATGGTGGAGCTGCAAGTCTGGAGCCTTAATTAAAAGGGTAGCTGTCGTGTCCATCGTCCCCGTCTGAGAATGAGGCGAAAATGCAAAATGAGGTGAGAATTTAAGAAAATTCTCAGTAGGGTCATGCAAGACATTTAACTGACGTCGCGTTCATTCTCAGTTGCCTCGGGTTTTATTTAATTATAAAAACATGAGATTAAACTTAACTATTCATATTTAATAAGGTTGAGAAAAGGGTCTGGTCCGAGGCAAGGTCCAGTTTTACTTAAGGCAACATAAGGGACAGAATAAATTAATATCAACAATAAACAGAATAATGAGTATACAGCAGTAATTGAATTTAATAGACAAACTGTAAATGACTCATAATGACTATTCAATGTGATTATGCATTTAATGCAATCATGCAACTTGCTCTTATGCTTTGCTTCATAAACTTTCTCATTCCTCATAAACTTTTCCATTACTTGGTCCCCTAGGAGTTCTTGGCCATTTTAGACTCTTGGATAATAGTCTGCTTTTCAAGATCGAGCTCGTTCCTATACAGGGATTGCCGGGTTTACTTTCCCCGACGTCTCCACCGATCTATTGCCCTTAACTTTTTATCCTGGGCTGGCCCAAGTATCATAGAACTTTCATCATAACATAACTTTCATAGCTTTCTTGATAAATGCACATGCCACTATATGTATATTATAGCTTATGCATATACTTTACTGAAATCTCGGTGGCATAACGGAACATGTCTGCTTCTCCATGAATAGTGCCAGTACATCATAATACCAATTTCTCATAGAAATTACCATATTGCATGCACAACTCATCATGGAATTCATAGAAGTATTAGTCTCCTTAAGGCAGAGTTACAACCTCAACATAAATCATTCAACCTGGTTCTTGTAAATCATGCCATAATTCCTATTTAACTCTTTTGGACCTCAATTTTGGATATGTTAAAGTTTTATGTGTCTATTTTCTAATCTCTTTGGTCCCATCTGATTTTGATAACCAAAACTCAAGTTATTGAGGTTTTATCCCGGCCTGCCCTATGGCTGGCTAGAATTGCCCACCCAAAAGTAAAAATCTACTAAAAATCGAAAACTGGCTCAAATTTCACGAAATTGGTCTCTTACCAAAGCTAACATGACAAACTTTCATATGCAAAATGTTCCATTGTATTTGCCTTAGTAGGGCTCGAGTTATAAGCCCCGAAACTTAACCTTCCTTAACTGCCCTATTTTGGCCTAGTTTAGACATTAGATAATTTCTTCAAATCACTGGGAACAACTGGGATGATAACAAACTCAGAATTTCTTTGTATGATGTTCTCCTATGTGTAAGATTTCCAACAAAATTAGTTTCACTCAATTTGGAGTTGTATAGGGTGAGTTACACCCTTTTCAACCCATACTACCCGGGTGGATGTCTTGATTCCTAGGTCGAACTTCAAAAATTCATATCTCTCTCAATATTAATCCAATGGTCTTATATGATATATGTGTAGAAAGCTCTAGATGTCTAGTTTTACATAAAAATGGTTTCATTAATTTTGAATGGTGGGAGGTGTAGCTGTACACTCCGCCGTACGGACTGCCGAGGGTTTTGAGTTTTCTAGCCTCTCAACTTCTTCATATCTTCATCCTTTCTTGTTTCCAATTCAATTTTAATCTCACAAACAGCCAATAAACCAGCCATAATTCATCATGATCACTCAGTCAATATATCAGAATTGAAGAATTAAACCACCAACAATCATCCAAGAATCAGAAAAATCAAGACAAGAATTAAAACCTCTACCTCTTGCTTGAGTTTGGAAATAGGGCTTAGTTGATCTTGAAGGCTGGATGGAGTGGGTGAGTAGAGAAAAGAAAAGAGAGCTGAAGTGAGGAAGAGAGGGCAACGTAAGAAATGAGCTGAAGAGGCAGGAGGGGAATATATAAGCAAGGCTTTGAAGTGGTAGTTAGAATGAGTGGCTTTGATTGGGTGAAATTTCTGTGGGCAAAGTTTGTCCATGTCTTCCTCTTTTGTGACAAAATTGCTCTCCACATCGCCTGAGAAGTGAAACTCGCTTCCAGCATATCTAAACATGACATCGGAACTCGTGTACTTCCTAAAGTCGGAATTCGTGCACGATGAAGTCGGAACTCGGAATAATCGTCTTGGTTTATTCAAAACTCGAGAGTAAAGTCGGACGTCGGAATCGTAAGGTACAATCACCTTCAAATCGAAGGTCAAGGGCCAGAATGTGAAACCAAAGCACTCAAACCTGGAAGTTGGGAGATATATGTAAACTCGAATTGATTCTAAGGATAACACCGGATATCGGGATTCAAAACATTAATCTTGTGTACCAAGAAATTGGAACTCATAGGATCTCGGCACTCCAACTCGATCTCGGAACTCAGGAAATTAGGGAAATGAAAAGCTCTTGCTAATAAACTCGAGATCGGAACTCAAAACTTAATCTCGGAAATCGGAAAAATCATAGAAATGAAAAGCTCTTTGGAATAGCCTCGAAATCGGAAGTTGTGAAAATTGGCCGAACTTGGAGACCAATTCAGATAAACTTGGAAGTCGGTTATCGTATACATTCTAATTCACCATAAGGTCGGAAATAGGAAAATCCAAGCCAATCCATTTAAGCCTTAGTAAGATCGAAAATTAGAAATTTTGAAAATTGATTGACGAGGTCGGAAGTCGGAAATGGGACGTTACAATGGTGGGCATTGGTGGGGTCACATGACCACAAACCTAGTTGAGTGAATTATGTGTTAAAGAGGGTTCAAAATCTTCCCATCACAGCATTGGTTAGAGCAACTTACCTCTATTTAGGTGAGTTGTTTGCTCGAAAAGGTAGGGAGGCACTTGTGCAGAAAAATGCAGTACACACTTTCTCAGAGGCTATGACGACACAACTTTGGACAAACGAGCAAGCATCGGAAAATGTGTGCATCAATCAATTTGATTGATGAAATGAGGCTTTTCATGTTCAAGACCTATCCAATAAGGATGAATATAGAGTTGATTTGAAGCAGAGATATTGTGATTGTGGTGATTTTCTAACAGATCGATATCCATGTCATCACATGATTGCCTGTTGCTCTAGCCAAAACGTTGACTGGCGACTTTATATGGAGAATGTTTATAGGATTGAGGAAGTCTGCAAGATATACAAGAAGGAGTTTGGGGTCATTGGGAATGAGAGTACATGGCACCAGTATATAGGCCCAAAGCTTTATTTTGACCCTACCTTAAAGCGTACAGTGAAAAGTCAGCCCAAATCGACTCGTTTCTTAAACGAAATAGATATACGTGTGATGCGAGGATCACAACGCTATAGTCTTTGTTGTCACAGCTGATGTCCAAATCTTCCAGGGTCAAGTTCATAGTGTTCGTAATAGTTTATTAGCCTTCCTTCATGTTATTTTTTTAATGAATTGTTCTAACTATGTCATTTTTAGTCATGTATTTGTAATCCTACTATTGAATATTTATTATTTTATTATAATTACAAATTTAATATTAAATTGTATTTTCCTTAATCATTAGGATATGGAGTAATTTTTTTAAACCCTTGATTACTAAAGATATTTAACATATATGATTTTTTTTAGAGTGAATTACATAGACCTCCCCTGAGATTCGTTATAATTACGCCCGACACCCTTTTATTTAGTTATATTACTCTGACCCCCTTTATTTCTAATAGGGGACTGAGTTTCGAGTTATCAAGTTCCAAGCCAAACCTGTCTTTTAACATGATACTTCATTTTCGAGTTTTAAATTCCAAGATCATTCTACGATAATTCACCCCTTTGTAGGCGTAATGATCATTTTCAAGCAATGTTTTTTTTTTCTGTAAATCTTTCAAGTATAGCTATTAAAATAAAATTACTATCTATTTTATTAATTTCTCAGATCTACTAAGGAATATATTGATTATTATTTTAAATTTAAATTAATTTAAAATGACGAAAATGAATGCTCGTTTATTAATAAGAAAGCAAAAACAATTTCCTGTATTTCTTAGTAAGTGCCATTTTGAATTTTTATACATCATCTCATTATATAATTTCAATAGGAAAATTAATTACTTTATACCAATTTTATTTTTTTATTTTATTAATTATTTAATTCATAAAATTTTTCAATATTTTTTATGAAAAAAAATTAATATTTATTCATACAACTTCTTTCCATTTTATCACTTATTTTGTTCACTTATCACAATCCCTTTTCTTAAAATAGTTCAAAAATTAATAATATCTTTTAAGGTTACTGTTTTTAAAAATAAACTATTAAATTGCTTCATTATGTCTTAAAAAATATTAAAGAGTAAAAAAATTTATCAGAATTTAATTGCTAAAATAATATGGTATAATTATTGATATTTTGATAAATAAGTGAGCACACTATTTCATTTCATTTAGTTATAGTTAATTAACTCAAACACTTTAAAGATAAGCAGCAATCACATTTTATTTATTGTTTAAGTTTCATACAATTATTTACTTTCATAGATGAAAGAAACAAATAATAATACATTTTTGATTTGAAAGAAGAAGAAGATAGTTTTTTTAAAAAAATACTTTTATAGTAAATGCTATTAAAATTGATATGTTTAAAACTTGAAATTATACCTACTAATAAAAGAAGTTGTGGGATGTACTCACTAGTAATACATACAACATTTGCATACAAATTAAAAGAAATTAAAAAATAATACATAAATTGGTAAAAACCCTAAATTATATACATTACTCTCCCCTCCTCTTTCTAATTAATGAACGGCTAAATTTGAGAGGCGAAAACACATGTTCCCACAAAGTTTCAGCCATGCGCTGTCTTAGTCTTCCTCTTTTGTATCGTCACCCCCCATACCTTATTCTCCAACACCTTGATCCTGATGCCCCGTACCCTTATCTCTAGCACCCTCATATCCGGCACCCTCATTTCTCCTGCCTTCTCGCCTTAGCACTTGGCCAGATGAAGGTGCAACTTTTGTCATCACCCATTGCATGAGGGACATCTTCCATGGATCACTTGGGGAAAATACTGGCTGAGATATCTTCACAATGTTTGGTGTCATCATCTCTGGTCGATACTCTAGTAGGGCCATCTATGGTGGGTGCTCTTGTGTAACCATTTGTGGTTAGTGCTCCAGTGTCACCCTCTATGGTCGATACACATCGTCCCTTCCAAGAAGTGACAAGGACAAGTCCAAATCCCATCTCGGGAAGATTTAGCAACATCTCCTTGAGCGGTGTCAACGAATGCAATTGCAAAGTTGCCCTCAACCCCACTCTATATCCGCATGCAGCACTGCTATCAATAGACCTTCTTCACCGATTGGTAGCAAGTGTCGCAGCTTGCTCCAAATTACAATTTTAAAATACTTGATTACACTAAATTTGAAGTATAGTGCAACCAAGGTCGTCTTACAAGGATGTTGTTGCTATCTAGTTAAGTAACAAGGGGGGTATGTGCAAACATGCAGTCAATAAGCTATAAAAGAAAATTAGATGAAAATAAAAACACTAGTTCAAAGAGTTCCTTAGGCATAAGGCGAATCAATCATTAACGTACAATATATCAAACACATGGAGTGCGACTAATTTGAGCTATTAGAGAGACCTCTACTAACAACCCCACAATTCTACCTAGAGAACTCTAGGAATTCAACCAACACATAATTGATTAGATAATTGAGACCTCAACTCTAATTAACCTATGTTGATTTCTAGCCCCAATTGTATTAGCCTAGGTTTGAACCCAAACCCAATTCCCAATTATTTAACTAATCAAGTTCATACCAATTGACCAATTAGCAATCACCCAACTAATTCCTCATTCATAAACTCACATATCAATACCATTCAATGCAAATTTACAAATAAAAGAGGGCAAAGAATCAAGAAAACAAACATGATTAAAATTTAAGGATAGAGTTTCAAGATTACAACCATAATGCCCTTCGAGTCTCCTTGAACTAGCTTGAAATCCTACTCCTCCATAGCAATGAAGGTTACAAAATAGAACCCAACCAAGTATCTTACAAAATGAAAGGAAAAGAAAAAGAAAAGAAGAGGAGAGGAGAAGAGAAGAGAGAAAAATGAAAAATATTGGAGATAGATGAGCCCCCCTCGCGTCTCAGTTTTCCCTCCTCTTATCAGACCTCAAATGTCAAAATTCAAAAATACCCTTGAGCCCAACTTAATCCTCTGCCTCTTAGCTTTAAGTGGACACCCAATTTGCTTAATTTGGACTTGAAATGAGAGAGTTATGGGCCAATCTTTATAGCATATTCAGATTATACGTGTATTCGCGTCAGTTCATTTTAACAGCCAATAAGTCCATGAAGATGTCATTATTTTGGAGAATGATCTTCATATGAATTGAAGCTTTGTGTCTTAGCTTTCAAATGGCACTAGTTTCACCTCAATCCAATATTTACAACTCACATTATAGCCCAATTAGTGCACACTATTCTGGTTCCAGCGTAACAGCCCTGTTCTGACTTCGTGGCCCAATTCGACCCACTAGACATCTGAATTAGTTTTTGTCTTCTTCATCAAAGTTGTAGATCTTTCTCTCAGCTTTCCTACAATATAAAATTTGTAATTTTTAGATATTTACAACTCAAGATACAGCCATAATACAAAAACAGTATAAATTTATAATAGTGCTGAAAAATACAATTAAACCCAATTAGAGTCCAAACTTATAAAATGTGTCAAATATTATTCAATTAAGTACAAAAGAGGTTCAATAAACTAAATATGAGGGTTAATCAATGTATTAAAATATTTCTTATCACCGACTCTAACTAGTCCTGGAATGAGGAAGAATGTCCTTTACATCTAAGGACATTTGCGAGGGTTCCATGCGAGTCACATGTAATACCCTCCCATGTACAGTACTATGCTTAAGTCATAATACCTCATCTAGGAGTTGTTACTATTACTTAATCAGACCTTGTTTGACAGCAACCTCCAGCCGTCTTCAATTATCCTTGTTAACTCCATTTAGGATGACCATCTTCAATACTTCTCGAAATATATGGAGATAACACGGAAACATACATAGGGGTGAGAATTATAAATTCTCAGTAGGATTCCCTAGACTACCATAGATAGTGTCATCGTTATTATCTCCAACTGTTTTGGTTGATTTTGAAAGTGTGATCATGCCATATAAACTATAAGTTTCATTTTAGAAAGTTCAAAAATATTCTTCTGAAGCAGAGTTCATTTTATTCATACACTTAGTAAGGAAAGGAAGAATATGATCATTAACATAACAAGATAAAGGACAATTGAATAAGATATATAGATTCATAACAAAATGAAGAACAATTGAATAAAAGGCATAGATGAGTGCAAATGACTTCGTGAGGCAAGTGCACTTGACTTCCTTTCTTATCCCTTTCCTTCAATTTTCTTTACTTTTCATACACAATTCAGAGTATGATCGCCATGTCATACTCCATTAGAGCGCAATCATCATGTCACACTCTTTAAGATGTGGTTGCCATGTCATATTTATATCCTCTTTTACTTGCATTTTGTTTTTATATGCTTGGTCCCCCAAAGGTAAATGGCCTCTTTCATCCTTGGGTAATAGCCTGCTTTTCAGATCCGAGCTCATACCTATACTTGAGTGATGGGTTTACTTTCCGTGATCTTCATACCGGTCTATTCCCCTTAAATTTGGTTGAGGGCCAACCTAAGTCTTAGACAGTACCGCCCTGGCCCACTATGAGGTAGAGACTCAGTACATCCTTTTGCAAGTTCTTATTGTCTTTTCCTTTTAATACATGATCATGCATGCAAATGCTTTATATTCATGCATATGTCTTATATCATCTCTCACTCATACTTGCAAGCATGTTCTTCATGCACACAACATATAAATACATATATACTCATGACTACACAAACTTTATGTCCTACTATCAAATATTATTACATGAATAATTTCCATGTACAACATAAGTACATATAACTTCCTATCACATACCTCTGCCGAAACTTTGGCAGCATAACAATTTAAATATGGGGCTTCCCAACGTAAACAGTACAGGAAAATAGCCAGCCAGTCCAAACAACAGAAACATCACAAGTATGTAACCTCATTTCAATAGTTTGATAAGGAGTTTGCACAAATAAACTAGCTAAATTTGCAAGTTGGAGTTCAAGAGCTTGCCACCTTTTGAAGTTGGTCATTCAACCCCATGTCCCTATTTTTGCCCGGTTTTGTAAATTATGCCATAAATTCATCTTCACTTGTTTAATCATGAAATTTTAATATGTTATAGAACTATGTGTCTACTTTTTGTTCTCTTTAGTCCCATTAAGTCTTGTTCAGTGTACATTAAGCTATTAAGCTTTTACTTTAGGCTGCCCTGATGAGGAGCAGATCTAGGCACTTAAATGTTAAAATCTATCAAAATTCCAATTTTTACTCATTTTATCCGAAATTTATGTCTAAATGAAGCCATCTGAACCATATTTTATTTGTCACAAGTTTCATATTGAATGAGTAAGTATAGTCCAAGTTATGGGCTCTTAATTCAGCTTAAAAGGAGCTACCCTATTTCTAGCGTGCAGGATTTTAGGGCAAATTTAAGGAATTACTGGGAATAACACAAAAAGATCTGACTTTGAAATTTTTATGGAATATTACCTTTGTGTTAGCTTCCTAACAAAATTTGTTGCACTCAATTTGAAGGTATATAGAGTAATTTATGCCTAACACAACTCGTACCGGTTAGAATAGAGGACAAGATTCAGGGGTCTATTTCAAAAATTCATAACTCTATCATTTTAGATCCAATGGCATTATAATTTATATGATTGGAAAGCCCTGAATCTCTAGTTTTATCTAAAAATAGTTTCATAAATTTTTAACTTCTATAGGGCAAGCTATAACATCCCCATTTTCACCTAAGTTAATTAGCTCGGTATTCCCAGCTAATTAGAGGGGTTAGCGATTAATTGAGAATTAATCGATTAATCTCGAGAGCAAGAGCTTAGTAAATTAAAGGCAAGTCAACAATTGAAACATAACACATTAAAAGTTACAATTAAAAGCCTAATGGCCCAATCCTTGTTAATTCACGACTTAGAAATATAAAATCAAAGTAACCTAACCTCATTAACTAAGAGAATGGCAAGCATCACACCCTAATCACATGAAAAATTAATCCTCACACCCTCTTCACATAATTAATGAGGAAAACTTCTTTTCGATAAAAATGTGTTAAGGTATAATTGAACTAATCAAATTAATTAACATTTAGATAATTGTAACAATTATAAAGATGTAGAAACTTCCCTTTTATTATTGTTTGAAAGTTTGGTCAAGGCAAGAGTCATATCCAACCATCCATTTGCCTTCTCATCATACACCCCTAGATCAAGAGTCCATACTAGTAGCATTCCTTAAGTCAAGACAAGAAATGTGCTCTCCTCCATCAAGATGGTGACACTTGGAGTGATCATAGCCATCCAAGCCAAATCCTAAAAGAGCTCATGTCTTTAACCACTTGAGAAAACACTACATGGTCTTTACCCAAATTGCCAAGACTCAAAGGAAACACAACACTCTCTTTTGCCCAAGGTTTTTCCCACTCCCTAGCTTGTGTAAGAAGCAAAAATCACATCACCCTCCCCCCTTATTATGTGCCACCTTCAGCCCCTCTCTCTCCCCCTCATTTCATTTTCCATTCCTCTCACTAAAACACCAAAAAAAAGCTCTCTCCTCTCTCCAAGTCTCATCCTACTCTTTTGTTCTTTCCATCTTTCTTGTTCTTTTTCCAACCTTCTTACTACTTCCTACCTCATCTCCATCACCACACTCACAATCCCTTCAAGGACTGCCATTTTTGGTCCTTGGAGAAACAAAGCCACTCATACACAAGCCCCAATATCAAGCTCAAGGAGAAGGAAGCCATCTCCAACCATCTTCATCCTTCAAGCTTTCAAGAGAAACACATTTGGTAGTGACTCTTACCCTTCTTCTCCATGTATTTTTCAAGCTCTAGAACCCCTAAGCTCTTCATAGCTAGGTGGTTTTGAAGCTTGCTTCAAGGTCTCATGACCATATCTTATTCTATAAGTTTTCTTGCCTTGATGAAAATGTTGTTTTGAAATGAAATTTTGTGGTATGATGGTTTTTTTTATGTATCTTGCTTTATTTTGTTTTAAAGTACTGATTTGATAACTAAAATATTGAATATGATGGTGAAATAAAACATGAAAATGGTGACTTGAAGTGGTATAACAACATCTCCATAAGTTTAACATGTAAAACATAGAAACTAGTAAATTTGGAATTCTAGCAGTCTGTAAAGCGTATGGTATAACTCACTCCACAAAACTAAAAATGCAATGAAACTAATTTTCTGTGAAAATAGACTCCAAGGGCTTTTAATACATATAAAATATGTGAGATTTGACCTTAAAACGAGAGACATATGAATTTTCAAAGTTTGCTGTTCCTGGATGGGTTTCTGTCCGGGCAGTGGGTAATAAAATGTGCATAACTCAAGTTATACAGAACATTTTTGAGTGGGACCAAGTTTGTTAGAAATTTAAGATATAGAGGAACATCTCCGTAAAATAGTTTTGGCATATTTCTTGTGAGGAGTTCACAGTAATGTTTAAAATTCACCGACCTGAGATGAACCTTCAAGTCTGAACAGTCAGAATAAAATGTGCATAACTCAAGCTACAAAATGAATTTTTGAGTGGGGTTTCTTTTGTTTAAAAATAGACTGAGAAAGGTATAATCATACCAAAATTCGAAATAAAAGAATAAAAGATAAAATTATGGTGAATTTTTGAAGTTACTGCCCCACCATAAAAGTAAAACTAGTTAGGGTAAAAGTTAAAGGTTAATGAGGAATAAGCTTTAAGACATTAATATCCTTATATTAAGTATTAGAAAACCCTCATAATTCAACTTAAAAAGCATCAAAAAGGACATTAGACAAAATTGGCCCTACAACTAATAAAAGAGGATACACAAGAGGCCCTCTCAATTAAAAGCTTGCACCTAATTTACTAAGCTAAGCTCGTAAAACTTTGCTTGAGAATATGCCTACATTTATATGCAAACATGATGTTATGATGATGATATGATGATGATGATATGATAATGATATGATATGATGCTTGGTGATACTATGATATTAGTTTCTCTATTTGGAAAAATTTTGGGAAGTTTCGGTCTAGCCGTTATGCTGCCGAAATTCTGAAAAAATTATGGACTTAGAAATATTTTGCATCATAAGCTTTAATAAGAAGAGATTCAATAAAGGGTGTGATCCTTCAAAAGGGAAGGTAACCTAATTTAAGTTCCCCTCACCCATGACTCACATGAGGCATGGCATGACCCAGCTAGTATAAGTATAGGGGATAGGGCTTACATGAGGCATAGCATGACCCAGCTAGTGTAAGTACTAAAATGTTATGGTGACGACGACCACGGTATGAGCTCATTACCACTTATGTTTAGTGGGTGAAAAGAAAAGGACTTAAGAGAAAGTCAAGTTAAGAAAAGAAAGGGACCTCAGTCCGACCCAAGTAAAGAATGAAACTCATAAGATGTGCATGCATGATACAAATTGTCATACAAGTTCCTATGTATACCATGATGTTAGCATATGAGAAATACGTACTTAAAATGGAAACCACTTCAGACATTGATATTTTCGAAAACCTAAGAATTGAACCTATTGAATGCTCACTGTTTTCATTTATAAAACTGAAGTGGCTGGGATGATAACGATGACACTTATGTGTCAGGGTCGAGTCCTACTGAGAAATCTTATTTCTCACCCTAGTTATTTTTCCGTCTCGTCACCAGATACTCATGGCACACCCCGTGGAGTGGAGCATGGACCCTCCCCACCATGAGTGGGCCTACGATGGGGATACTCATGCTATTGTGGCCACGACCACCACAGTAGTCCGCACATATTTCTATCTGGGTCGAATTTTTGAGCAAGAGGAGCCAAAAGTTCCGCCAGCCCCTGTAGACGTTTCATCGGCTCACCTTGGACCACCGCTAGGTCCTTGGGATTTCTAGCCTGAGCCATTGCCAAAAATCGAGATGGACCTAATGTCTCCGGGTTTACCTGCAGTCGAGCCCGTGCCACCACCAGAGGTCGCTGTGATCGATGTGAGTTCGACGGCCACTCCTAGGGCCACAACCGCTTCGCCGCTGCTCCCCGAGTATCACCCTGCCGCGTCTAAGGAGGATCCCTCCGAGGAACGTTCTTCGGTCGCCAGCTATACTCCTGGCCATCGCATCCATAGTGTTGAGGTGATCAGCAGGCACCCTCATATCATCCGTACTCCTCATGTTCCCCGAGGCCGAGGAGCAAGGGGGACTAGGCACTCGAGAACCTGAGTCCATCCGATTGAAGGGCGTGGAAGGGGCAGAGAAGCCAGCCTAAGTCTACGTGGGCCTATTCCATTATTGCTCCTTATCTTTTGTATTTTATTTTGTATCGGACCTTGTCAGACTTGTGTACCTTTGATCTTTGGGGGCCATGGCATGACCATGAGTTCCCTTTTTATGTATTTGTTGGATATTATGAGACTAATTATATTTATATGGTTGTTGTAGTAATTTGAATGCATGGTATTTTGATTTATCCCTTGTTCCTTCAATTTATACTGAAATCTTTGCGATACGCTCATTTATTGCTATCTTCTCGCGCAAGGCTTTACTTTTCAAAACGCTGCAAAGCGACGACATATTTCAAAAAAAAAAAAAAAAATCTTACCATATTTTCCACGTAATTTAATTTTAAGCAAAGTTTAGTTTTCCACGAGCATAAGTAACAACTACTAAAATGCCGTAATACGACTTAAGTGTAGTATGGGTTTATTAGGGTGTTACACAAGCTATAGGTTCACTGTACAGATAGTCCCTAGGTCGTTTTTGTTTTCCAGCAACCATGTTTGTATTTTTCTGAGTTTTTGCCTAATCAACCAACCCAAACCAAAAATATCAATCTTTAATCACTTGAACAAGTCATGAAAGCATCAAACAACATTAGAATAAGAATATACATCTCAACCCCAATTAGCCATATAGCATTAAAATCAAGCAAAGCATAGGAAATCCTACCTCAAATTTAGAGTTTGAGCTAGAAAGATGAAAACCTTGGATGTAGAAAATTGTGTACGATGGAGAAGCAAGAAGAAGAGGATGAAATGGAAAGCAAATAAAGGAGGAGATCTACCTTCTTTTTGCTAGAAATGTTCAAGAAAGGAAATGAGGATTATTTGGTTTGTTTGTCATCAATGTTGAAAGTGACTTAGGTACCTTGATTGGTGGATGTGTGGCTTCTCTCCATTTTTCTTGAGATGCCCACTTTGGATGGCTAAGATGGCACCACTTTGGGGGTGTAGATGGCTAAATCATGGCCATCCAAGTTAGGGTTAACAATGTAAATTTCTACTAATCTAGTTTTTACGTTATACAATACCGAAATCTTTACCAATTCTTCGTAAATTAGCAAAACATTGCTAATAGCCCTCATTAATATTCTACATAACAAATTTAAATTTTTCTAACCCTACCATTCCTATTTCAATCCTAATTAAAATGTATCTCCCTAATGAAATGAAATAATTCAATTAACAGTGCTAGTCAGATGCACTATTCTTCGGGATGTTGCATCAGATGCTGCACTTATGGGGCTCCTATGTCTGTATAAATTGGAACTCATGCTGTGGGGGCTGGATCATCTGTGGATCCAAATACTATTGAATCCAACAAAATTGTTGCTCCTATGGATCCAAATAGAAATCCTCATTTGGCTATGGTAAAGGAGGTGGTAAGGGCATAGAAACCTAGCTTTGCGGGACTCATTGTTCTACGAGGATCTGCCGCTGCTAGGGGGTGGCTACCCCGTGGGATCCTCTTGTTGTTGGGGGGTGGTTGCTCCATTTGAGCGAACAACCATAGGGGAGCGGCATGGCGTAAATACCATGACTAGTACTTATTCGAAGGTTGGTAGTCTTCAGTTGGTTGTCCTTGCAGGATGCGCTCCTGTCGATGATCCCACAGTGTCACCTACTCCATATGCCTCGATCTCCAATAAGTCTGTCTTTGTCCCCATAAGTCTATATTATGGGAACATGTTGAAAAAATCTAAACTGACGCATTATGTGGTCAACTATGTGCCACTCAATTACTTCAAAGCAAATTAGCGGTGTCACCGTTGACCAAATTGGCTACTCTACCCGCATATCGTCCGAAATAAAGCTATCAATTATAGGATTAACATATGGTTGCCATACAAACTGCATCAATAAAAATACATGAGATATGCAAAAAATATAAACTAAGTAATCTAATAATAGTTATCAAACGATGTAATTATTTAAATATAATTAAAACTGATAAATAAAATTATATATAACTTTATTTCTTATTTATATTTTTAAATATTTGAATGAGAAATAAGATTTTATTAAAAGATTAAGTAAATTGAAAATAAGACACATTTATAGTTAAGTATCATTAACAAACTTTTTTAAATTATAAACTAAGTAATCTAATAATAGTTAACAAACAAGTAATTAGTAATGAGTAAAATTACCTATAAATGTTAATTTATTTTTTTGTATTCTATTGAAATAAAAATAAATAATAATGATGAAGAAAGTTTAAATATAATTATAATTAAAGTTTAAATTTATTAGTTTATTAATCTTCTTATATTTTTCTTTGAATCATTAAATGAAGGAATAAGAATGAAAACAATTAAAAAATAAAAACTAAGCACCACTCTACCCAAAAGAACTAAATAATCAAGTACATAATTTCTTCTATAATAACATAATTATAATTAGAAATTAAACAAATAATGATCATATTTATATAATTTTTCAAACAATTATTAATAGTATTATTAACATACTTGTAACTTCCACTATAAAAGAAATTACTCATTATAATATCTACAATATAATTGTTTTTTTCTAAAATACAACCATTTCTAATTTAAACACAAATAAAAGAGAAAGAAGAGAAAAGGAAATTATAAACACTCGTTACTCTACAATTCTAACTAGTTTCAAATGGTAGTCAACTTTTCAATATAAATGTATAATTGAGCTGAAAAGATTTATCATTATTATTAAATATTGATTTTTAATCTTAACAGAAAGAAACAAATTAATGGACCAATACATTTGTTATATCATAATAATAATAATAATAACAATTTATATATTTTAATAATTTCCTCATTACGTCTCATCTTATCTATAAGCACCCTTAAATTGGCTAAATTTCTCAGGTTAAATTGCTATCGATACCATGCATGACTCCATGTGTGAGATATTATATGAATTAGATACAGTTTTCATGATAACAAATTAAAAATTTGTTATGAAAACAATTTTTACTTGGAAATAATGAGAAAAGTAAAATGTTGGGTTCGCACGGGTGCCAAAAATGGGAGCCTGAGGAATGCCCATGTTTGTAGAAGTACCAGGCTGCCACAAATGTCTAGTGTTCTTCTACGCGAAGCACGATCTAATGCCTGGTAAAGCACAGTGAGGCATGCTGAACCCCAGCTATATAACCCAAACTGCTCCATATGCTGAAGCAGCTACAATACTTTTTGTGGACCTCTGAGTTGCTCTTGTCAGGCACTATGACATGGCCTAACAAGGATAGTATATAAGTGCTAGCTATCCATAGTACAACGATGTCAGCATTGCCACGAAGCAATCTATATTGCTTGTTCAGCCAGTGTAACTTGATAAAACCCCATCAACATTACTCTCTCCAAACCAAGCACCAAGTGAAAAATCACATTGCTGCCAGAGTGCTGTGGTGCGGGGAGTAGTAACTCCAGTGATGGCTATACCATTGACACATAGACTGAGCTGAATGGCAACATTGCCTAATGTCACCGTACATTCTTCACAAGCAAAATAAAATGTGTGGGTCTCTGATCTCCATTATTCGACCAGTGCACTTATCAAATGATTATTTATGATCAAGTGGCTGATCTGTGCAGCGTGATATAGATTAGCCTATTGTAAGATCCCATAAATCTCGTACCTCGGTGGATCTAGATTCAAATAACGGACTCGCAATACTCTCATCACCTGTGACAAAATAAAACCTCAATTAATTTTAAAAACTAATATTCTTAACTAATTAGTGTATAGTTTATGAACTAATACATAAAGACTGTTGGATTTAAAAACTAAATATAGCTATAGCTATTGAATTGTTTTTCACAAAATCATTACTATATATTTTCAAATTATTTTTTCTATTATATCAAAATTATTTTAAATAACCTCAGTAACATAAGTCCAGTTTATAACTTTTTTTTTTAACTAACTCATATCCACTAGTTATAATAAAATAAATAAAAGCCTCAATTAATTTTAAAAACTAATATTCTCAATTAATTAGTATATACTTTATGAACTAATATGTAAAGACTAACTAATATATTTTCAAATTATTTTTTCTATTCAATCAAAATTATTTTTGAAAAATTCAATAACATAATATGATGATAGCAAACTAATTAAAAAACATAATACACCAAGAAAAAAAAAATTCAAATCCATGAAAGCAAATCGGAAATTCCGATTTAGATAAAATTGAAAAATAATAATAATAATAACACGCTTCGATAATGTGTGAGAATTACTAATGAAATAAATCAAAATTCTTTTTTACGAACGGATGCAACCATGACTTGCATAATTGAATTGGTACACAATAAGTTATGCAGATTAAATTTTTGTTCTTACTATAAAAATTTCAAAATAAGGAATCGGCCTTAGGTCGGTCCCTTCTACCGACCATAGGAAGCCACTGATTTAAAATTATTGGTTAAAAAAATAAAGCTTAGAAATAGATATAGCCTAATCCCTCCTATTAGTTCTTAATTGACCACTTCTCGTTTTTTGAGAAGAAAAATATAATTATTAGACAAACAAAAATAACTTTCTTAAAATTATAACACTACCGTAAACCCAACTTACAAATAACTAGTTTATAGAAGATTACGTAGTTTGATAGGTACTCAGGTACGTTTCTATTTCTATCAGTCTCATATATGTAGCATACAGAATTTTGATAAATAGAAAAGACAAAATTATTGACAACACACTATTTTCAAATTAATTAAGAAACATAATACACCAAAAAAAAAAAAAAACACTAGTTAAGAACCATAATACACAGAAAAAAAAAATCTAATTAAGAACCATATTACCCCAAAAAATCAAATTCATGCAACCACCACTAACAACAAACTATTTTACACAATATCAATAAGCTTCTAAAAGAAAATAAATAAACACATAACAAAATTAGTTTCTAAAAGAAATTAACTCACATTATGCTCAAGAATTTGCTCAGAAATATGTTAGCATGAATCTACTTGTTAAGGACTAGGCCCAAAGGACCCGAAACCCCAAAGGGACGAACAATCTCAAGGGTAGAAGGCCCACATCGGGAGCGGTTGAAAGCATCTCCACTGAGACTGTTTTGGGTTATAATAGTATTAATTCCAGATTCTGTAACACCCAAGACTGGATTCCGTAATGTACGCAAATCCGAGGTCGTTACCTAGAGCTTCTATATATAAGGGAACTCACCTTTGAAATAGGTACACATTTCTTACCCATACTATTGATGCCTCCTACTCTGACTGACTTGATCGTCGGAGTCCTTGCAGGTACCCCCCACCAAACATCGCCATGCGCAGCGGTCAGAGAAGCCGCAACTCAATTCAGAGGGTCCATTCCCCAAAATCCAGTAACCTTTTCCAAACACTGGCGCTGTCTGTGGGAAAGTTTCAGTCGCTACGCACGAATTGATTGCCAAGGTTTCTCACCATCAACAGGAGGTTACGGTGGCTCACGATCATATGAGTGATAGACAACCGCCATAATGAGAACAAGCAAGTGGACATACTGCGTCAGAATCCGCCTCTAACGCTGGAAGCTGGCGTCACACTAACCCACCTTTAGTGGAGCCACCTAGGAATCCTTTTGTAACACCCTACCAATTCAATGTTATACTTAAGTCATAACATGAAATTGAGTAGATTGCATTACCATGTTAGTATTCCATTTATGGTTGTATTCATTATATTATATTCTCTTTTTCTCTCATATATATATATATATATATATATATATATATATATATATATATATATATATATATATATATTTGACAAAATATACCTCGGGGCACAGAGATCATATATGTAAACAGAAGAAGCGACGCGCTGATTATAGTAAACGTGATCAGCATCACAAAACGTAAAAAAATTTAATAAAAAGCACAATAGAGAAGATAAAGATAGATAATATATCATCAGCTGTATACATACATATATATGTCGGAAGCCAACGCTTCAGTTTATATATAGGTTCAAAAGAGGAAACATAATTGGGGCTGGTGTATCAAAAAGACAGAAGGCCCGTGTCAATCAAAATAGTCCTACAAGGTCCTCAGAGGACATTTCAAACTAACTGATATACATATGGCTAAGTCTATGGCCCAATGCTACACACTACCAAAAAAGGGCCATACTATACAATGTAGCCGATGGCCAGAGCCTACTCAGTCATGTAGCCGTTGGCCATACCAGGCCCAGTCGGGGAGTAGTCAGCACTAGGTCCCGAAGAGAAGGATGATGATCCGGTAATCTCAAACGGATCGCTCTCAGGACTGAGCAAAATATCTGGAACCACCTGCGGAGGTGACGCTAGTGGAGGGTTAGTAGGAGTTGCGGTGCCACGGGTGTTATAGGTGGAGCAGAGTATGTGGGACTGCAAAATACGGAGCGGCAGGGTCGAATGCAAGGTGAAATAAAGGAACAGCAAAATTCCTATTACTAAAAAGATAGAGGCGGAAGTGGCAAGAACCAGCTATGTACAATGAGCCAAACATGGGGTAATAGTGGAACTGCATGTCAGGGATCTCAATAAATAGGGTGGCTGTCGTGTCAATCACCAGAGTTTGAGAATGATGTGGAAACACAAAGCGAGGTGAGAATTTAAAGAAATTCTCAGTAGGATTCGAGTACGGTATTAAACTGACGTCACATTCATTCTCAGTTGCCTCGATTTTCATTTAATTAAAAAAATGGCATCAAATGGAACTATCCACATTTAATAAGTTTAAATAAATACCTGGTCCAAGGTTCAGTTTTACTTAAGACAGCAGAAGAAACAGAATAAACTACTAAATAGTGTTACACAAAATAATGAGCAGAATAAATAAATAGACAGCAGCAAGTAAACATAATAGTCAAACTGTAAACAACTTCTAATGACTATGCAATGCTACCATGCAAAAACTCATTCCTAAACTTAGCATCATAAGCTTTTCCATTACTTGGTCCCCCTGGGAGTTCTTGGCCATTCAACTCCTGGGTAATAGTCTGCTTTTTAGGATCTAGCTCGTTCCTATATAGGAATGCCGAGTTTACTTTTTTCAACCTTCCCACCGATCAATTCCCCTTAATTTTAATCCGGGGCTGGCCCAAGTATTATGGAACTTTTATCATAATATAATCTTTATGAATTTCTTGAAAAATGCACATGTATCTGATTGTATCTTATAACTCATACAACATATGAATTCTTTGCCGAAATTTCGGCAGCATAACGAATCGAGTCCGCTTTCCCATGAATAGTGCCAGACTACAAGTAAAATCATTCAATCATGCAAATCAATATGGAATAGCAATTGTATATTCACAATATCATTCATCAAATTCAATACAAACATCAATAGAGTTTTCTGCTTACTTCATCCTATTTTGCCCCAAATTTTGTATAATCCACCTTTAGTCCAATTCAACTCATTTAAACCTAAATTTTTGATATGTCATAGCTCTATGTGTCTAGTTTCCAATCCTTTTAGTCCTATCTCATTTTGATTTGTATAACTCAAGTTATTAGTATTTTACCTCAGACTATCCTGTACTTAGCCAAAAAATGCACCCTTATAAGTGAAAATTCACTAAAAATAGAAATCTAGGTGAAATTATACGAAATTTATATCAATTTAAAGCTAACAGAACAATATTTCAAATGAAATAAGTTTCATATCATTTGAATGAGTATATTTTGAGATATAATCCTTGTAACTTGACCCTACTGGACTACCCTATTCCAGCCTGGTTTAAACTTAAGGTAAATTCATTGATGTGCTGGGAATAATTGGCAATAAATCTAACTTTGAACTTTTTATGGGATATTCCCTTGTATGTTAGATTTCAAACAGCATTGGTCTCACTCAATTTAGAGTTGTGTGGGGTGAGTTACACCCCTCTCAACTTACACTACTCAGATGGGAATCTAGGATTCTAGGTCAAACTTCAAAAATTCATAACTAATTCTATACTAATGCAATGGCCTTATATTTTATATGTGTGGAAAGCCCTGAATTAGTTTCATATAAAAATGGATTCATCAAATTTAAACAGCTGTAGGTGGAGTCTTACACTCTACTGTATGGACCGTCAAGTGAAAACCCTAATAGCTTCTTGAATTATCTCTATTCTTCAAGTTATTTCATACCAATTCCAATCCTAATTACAACATATACCATAATCCATCATCATCACTCCAAATCACATTAGTATCACAAGAAAAATAAGATTCTCACACAGCCCCAAATCAAGGAAAACAAGAAGAGAAGTTAGATTCCTACCTCCTTGTATGTGATCTTGCTAGATTTTGGAGTTTAGGTGGATGGAATCTTGTCAAAACTTGAAGGTTGATGGAGTAGATTGAAGGAAGAAAAGATGAAGGAGGCTGGAAAGGGAGAGGAGGGGGTGTATTTCTGTTGAAGGGAAAAGGAAAGGAATATGTCACTAAGGCTTTAATGAAGTGGTTGGCAACTTGGATTTTGATTGATTGAGAGCTAGTGGCTAAATTTCACCCAACTTTCTTCATTTTGTGGCCTTTCTTGCACCACCAATGGATGAATAAGTGGCTGAGTATTCAACCATTGAATCATAGGATTTGGGTGCATAATCCTATTAATTCAGTTCTGACAGTTTAAAATACCGAAATCTTACCAATTTCCTTTAAATCGGTAAATTGGTTTAAGAAAGTTTCTATGAAATCTTCTATACTTCTAATCTAATTCTTTCTCATCTAATCCCAATTATTTGCTAGTTAATTAACCCTAAATAAATATTTAATCGGATTTTATTTAACCTCAATTATTTGATACCGAATAGCAAGGCGAAAAACGATAAAATCCGGTGGATGTTACACCTTTGACATTCGAAGTCGAATGAGCTCCTTGGGAACAAATCCCATATGAAGATATTGTCTCGATGATGAAAGAGCAAGTTGAGCGTAGTTGGAACAAAACATCATGAAATAAGGGGAGCTAGTGAACGAGATTGGAAAAAATATCATCATCGAGTTCGAGATCGCGACGACCGATAACAGTACCGAGTTTAGCATTACGATGAAGGGTAGAGTTTTTAAGACAGTGACCAAGCTTGCGAAAGGGAACGTGTATATATGCCACGGAACCTTGAAGTGAATATTCACATCATGTTGAACATATCGAGTCTCATCCCTTCAGTGAGAGAAATTTTGATCAACCCAGGTATTACCCGAGTCATGATACGAATGATGATGAGATGCCTATCTCGGAATACATAATGAGTGTAAAGCTCCCAAGAGGGTTCAAGCCTCCCACCGATATGGAGCCTTATGATGGGAGTTCTGATGCACAAGAGCATATGGATGTCTTCAAGTCTAGAACAGTGTTAATTCGGATCCTGTGAGATGTCAAGCATTTCCGATTACATTGAAGAAAGTAGCTTTAAAGTGGTTCAACTCCCTGCCATCGAGATCCATTTTTAAGTTCTCAAATTTACAATCTCGTTTTCTAGCTCACTTTACGACCCGCAGATTTAAGCCAAGCCAGTCACTAGCCTTTTAGGATTATCTCAACAACAAGGAGAGTCGCTCCTAGATTTTCTAGAAAAGTTCAATGCAGAAACATTGGTGGTGGAAGAGTTAGAAACTCAAGCTGCAATACTTACTATTGAATGGGCTCCGACCTAGAGCATTTAAGGATTCCCTTACCAAGCGGCCAGCAAAAACCATGTATGAAATTCAGGTTTGGGCAGAAAGGTACATCTATCATGAGGAGACGCAGAAGGCCACAACAAACTCGGTGAAAATTCAAGTTGAGAAGAAGCCGGGTACGCAGTATGAAGAGCATCAAAAGAAAGAGCCTAGGGCATCGAGGGTTGGAAGGTTTCATAATTATACTTCCCTCAATGTGTCCCTGGCCGATTTATACAAGGAAGTCGGGCAGGTGGAAAGATTCCCAAAGCTGAAGGCAATTCGAGTAAGGGCCAACACTAATAAGTCCCTATTATGTCAATACCACATTGACTTTGCGGACAAGATAGAAGATTGTTATGATCTCCGAGATGCTGTGGACCAACTAATCTGAGAGGGAAGATTGGCGAGGTACATTGCCTCTCAACAAAGTCCTAGAAAAAGAAAGACCTCACCTTTAAGGGATGAAGAAAGAAAAAATCTCTTATCACAGAGAAACTCGGACAACATCCGAGATTATGACAATCAGGAAGAAGAACAACAAGGACAATCAATGTCATATCTGGAGGTTTTGCGGGAGTTAGAGTTACTAAATCAGCTCACAAGAAACATCTTTAGGAGGTACTGAGTCTATCGACAGCAAAATTGAAAAAGCCCTATAAATCATCTACCACCCCTGAAATTATGTTTTCAAGTTCTGATTTCGAGGGAATTGTTCCTGGACATGATGATCCTATGATCATTTCAGCTGAGATGATAAATATTGAGGTCAAAAAGGTCTTCATCGACCAGGGAAGCTTAACGGACATTATTTTATGAGATGCCTTCAACAAGCTCGAAATAAAAAATTTTGACCTTCAGAGTTACAAGGAAGAACTCGTTGGTTTTTCTAGAGAAAAGTTATGCCCGGATGGGTTCATTACTTTGCATGCGACTTTGGGTAGCCGACCTAAAACTCGAACCATTAAGGTTGACATTTTTGTCGTCGATTGCCCATCGGCGTACAATGTTATCTTGGGAAGGCCAACTTTGAATAAGATCTAGGCCATTGTTTCTACAGCTTGCTTGACAATGAAATTTTTTACCGATAATGGAGAAATAGCTACCATGAGAGTCGACCAAGTTGCAGGTTGAAGGTGTTGCAATGCAAGCTTAGAAATTGCCAAAAAGGAGTCAAAAGCAGAAGGAACACGACCTTCGGGTTCATCAAACATTATGTTGATCGACCTAGACATTCGAGGGCAACAAGAGGCAAAACGGCCAGAGCCTAAAGAAGAATTCGAAAAAGTTCAAATCGGCCCAAAAGTTTTTCACACGGCACTAATAAATAAGAGCCTCTCAATTTCCCTTAAAGAGAAGTTCGTTGCTTTCTTAAAGGAGAATGTGGAGTTGTTTGCTCGGACAGCTGCAGATATGCTTGGGATCGATCTCGAGTTCATGAGCCATCGACTATCAATCTTTCCTAATGTTCGTCTATAACACCCTCTATCATATAAGCCATGCTCGAGTCATGGAATTACATAAAAAGGTTGTCACAGTGCTGAAAAACACTTTAAAATAGGGAAAATATAATACATGGCCCTTTTATTGTCCACTTTAATACTAACTACTAAACTCTAATACATAGAGAATAAAATAATTACACTTTAAAAGCAATTTGTGACCGACAGAGTAAACAGTGCGTACTTCCGACTAATCATTAGCTAGCTTCGATGGTCTCTTGATCTGGCTAGCGCCTGAGTCGTGCTCAATGAGCGGCCCTGCATTCTGTCTTGCACTGGATGTCCAACTTAGGTACTGGAATGTTTATGGAAAAGAAGAACATACAAGCAGGCAGTGAGAACCTAGGGTTCTCAGTAGGTAAATTGGAACAAAACTTATGATGTCATCATAAACATTCCAGCCGCTTCGGTTTATTATGAAAATATGAGCATATATAAACAAATAGTGGTTCAATTTTAAGTTGAAAATGCCCTTCTCGAAGCGGGTTATATTTTAACCATCACTTACCATATTATATTACAGACATAGAAATATGATTAGTATGATATGCTTCGACCAGAATCATGATAATAATAATATGACTTGATGAGATAACTAAGGATGCGCTCACAGATGCTTATGCTTGACTGTATGCAAGTGCACTTGACTTAATTCATATCTTTCTTTAGCTTGCAACTTGATCTTACTTTTCTGTGCTTGGTCCCCCGGAGGTGAATGGCCTTTCTCACCCCTGGGCAATAGCCTGCTTTTCAGGTCCGAGCTCGTACCTATACATGAGTAACGGGTTTACTTTCCCCGACCCTCACACCGGTCTATTCCCACTAATCTGGTCGAGGGCTGGCCCAAGTCTTAGACAGTACCGCTCTGGCCCACGCTAGCTGGGTCTATGCCATGCCTGGCGTGGTAGCTTAGTACGTCCCTCTTGAAAGTTCTTATCATCTTTCCTTTCCATATCTTATCATGCGTACAGATGCTTTGTGCATACATGAATATATCTTATGTCTTATTTCTCATATCATATTCGAATTATGCTTGCATGCATGGCATACATGAACATAACATGTGAATGTAATATATTCATGGTATAATCTCTCATTGCATAAGCTCTCATAACTCATATCATGCCTAAAATTCATCTTTGATAACTCGTATCATATTCAAGTTCATCCTTACATGTAAACATTCCTAGTTTCATAGACTTTGCCGCAAAATCGGCAGCATAACGGATCAGTTCCGTCTCCCCATGAATAGTGCCAGTCCTCACAGACAATTCAATCATAGCAATATAATCAATGTAACACACATATATATATATACATCAATATAGAACTGGCAATCCTCAGCTCAAACCTTATATGCTCACCAACTCTTGTGAAACTATCACTTCGGCCATTCTGCCAATCCCATTTGGTTCTGCCCGAATCTTCTATGATCCACCTTTATCTCTATTCAACTCATTTAAACCTGAATTTTGAATATGTCATAGATCTATATGTCTACTTCCTAACCTCTTTGGTCCCATATCATTTTGATCCATATAGTTCAAGATATTCAAATCTTACCTCAACCTGTTCAGTCACTAGCCTGAATTACACTCCTGAAAGTATAAATTCACTAAAAATCGAAACTAAGCTCAAATCATACGAAATTGGTCTCATATTGAAGCTAACAGGACAACCTTTCATTTGCCATAAGTTTCATTCCATTTGCTATCGTATAGCTCTAGTTATAAGTCCTGAAAATCAACCTTCCTGAACCACCCTGTTTTGACTCGGTTTGGACATAGAGTAACTTCCTCGAATTACTGGGAACAATTTGGACCATCACAAACTCGGAATTTCATATTGGGATGTTCCCCTATGTGTAAGCTTTTTAACAAAATTGGTTTTGCTCAATTTGGAGTTGTATAGGGTGAGTTATACCTTCCTCAAGTCACCCTGCCCGGATGAAAGTCCTGAACCCTAGGTCAAACTTCAAAAATTCGTATCTCCCTCAATATTAATCCAATAACCTTATATGATATATCTATGAAAAGCCCTGAATGTCTAATTTCATCTAAAAATAGTTTCATCAGATTTGACTGATTGTAGGCAGCGCCGTACACTCCGTCGTACGGACTGCCGTGGGATTCCTCACCAAGACAGCATCCTGATGCTTCTCTCCTTCTAATTTTCTCTTCTAACCATAATTTCAACTCAAGATTTCCTATTAATCCTATCATAATTCAGCTATTAACTCATCAAATACATGAAGAAGAATACAAGTTCATACAGCCTTAGGGCAAATAATTCAAGAAGAGAAGTAGAATCCTACCTCTTTTGAGTGTGATCTTGAGTTAAGTGTTGAAGCTTGAATTATTAGGACCTGGCCAAGCTTGAAGGAGTGATGGAGTTGGGTGAGTGGAGAAGAGAAAAGAGAGCTGAAGTGAGGGAGAAGAGAGGGCGCAGAAAATGGGTCTGAATAAGGGGAGAAGAAGGTGTTATATAGGCATGAGTGGTAGTCAACTTGGAGGGTTCTGATTGGCCTTAAAACACAAGGCTGAAATTCTGCTAACCTTCCCCTCTTTTGTGACAATTTGCTCTCCACGTCGCTCTAACAGTGGGACTCGTTTCCAGTATATTCTGAAGATAACATCGGAACTCGTGCACTTCATGAGATGAAATCGGAACTCGTGGATGATTTGGAAACCAGCTCAAAGATCCGAACTCGAGCCTTTTCTAACTGAATTCCACTTTAATGCGGGACCTCGTGACATTTTACTCGGAAGTCGGTACTTGCACCATTGTGTTAAACTATAACTTCTGAGGTCGGAAACTATGTACACTATTAAGGTTAGATCGGAACTCGGGTAAATTTTCTTTGAGACATGAAGTCGGATATCGTGGAATTAGTCATGTTGTTCGGACTTGAAGTCCAAGTCGGAAGTCGTGAAAATAGGAGGTCGGAAATTATACTCGCTATTCTTTAACTCGAATATTGGAACTCGGAAGCCACTCCAGTTAACTCGAAGCTAAAGCATTAAGTCGGAAATCGGAAAGGCCATGAAGTCGGAATGAAGAACATGCTGGGATAAGGTCGGAAATCGTAAATTGGGCTAAAAACTGAAGACAAACTCGGAAATCGGAAATTGTTCCATTTCATGTGGAATTCGAGTGCGAAGTCGGAAATCATAAAACTAATGAACTCGGAACTCGGAACTCGTTGTGGAGTTAAAATGGAATAATTTAGTGCAAAGAAAATTGGGATGTTACATCGTCCCGTAGCTGAGAAGAGAAGGAAAATGAGTTCAGAGAAAGCACAAGAAGTTCAAAAATAGGTTCAAGCCTTGTTGGATGCAGGCTACACCAAGAAGGTAACTTATACGACTTAGTTGTCAAACGTCGTGATGGTTAAGAAATCAAATGGGAAGTGGCAGATGTGCGTCAATTACACTGACCTCAACAAAGCCTATCCAAAGGATTTCTACCCCTTACTAAGTATCGACGGACTGGTCGACACTGCATCAGGCTTTTGATTCCTTTCCTTTTTGGATGCATGCTCGAGGTATAACCAAATCCCCATGCATCTATTAGACGAGGAAAAAACAACATTCATCACCCCATGGAAATTATTGTTACAAAGTAATGCCTTTTGGGTTGAATAATACTGGGGATAAATATCAGCAGTTGATGAATAAAATTTTTGCCAAGCATATCAGAGTTTTTAATGGAAGTCTATATAAATGACATGCTGGTAAAAAGGAAGACAGAAAAGGAGCTCGTGCAGAATTTGGAAACCGTGTTTGCATGCTTACAAAAGCATAGGATGAGGCTAAACCTTCAAAAATGTGTTTTTGCTATTGAAGTCAGGAAGTTTTTAGGCTTTATACTTACAAATCGGGGAATTGAGGCAAATCCTGATAAATGTAAGGCAATATTGTAAATGAAAAGTCCAAGTTCCGTGAAAAATGTCTGCTTGATAGGAAGAATAGCTTCTCTTTCTAGATTTTTGACAGCTTCAGCTCGGAAGGCATCACCTTTCTTTTCATTATTGAGGAAAGAGAGTAATTTTGGGTGGATGTTGGAGTGCAAAGTAGCATTCCAAGAATTTAAGTCTGATCTGTCGAGCCCACCAATCTTGTGCAAATCCCAAATTGGTAAACCATTGTTTTTGTACCTCTCGATAAGCGATTCGGCCATAGCCGGCATTTTAGTCCGAGAAGACGCAAAGCAACAATTCCTGGTATACTTTGTCAAAAAGACTTTGCAAAGGCCGAAAGTTTGGTATCAAAAGCTAGAGAAAGTGGCTTTAGCCCTAGTCTTTGCAACCTGTCACCTCCGAGAATATTTCAAGCCCGCACAATTATAGTCAAAATAGACCAACCGATTCGATAAGTACTCCAAAAACCAGATCTTGTAGGAAGGATGGTGACATGGTCGGTCAAATTGTCCAAGTTTGATATCTGATATAAGCCTTAGGCTGCAATCAAAGCTTAAGCTTTGGCAGATTTCATTGCAGAGCTGGTGGATGAAGAAGAATCCGACATGTGCCTAGAGCAGAAAATGTCAAAGCTGACATTCTTTCTAAGTTGGCCAGCACAAAGATGGGAGGAAATAATAAAAACTTGATCTAGGAGACTTTGAAGGCCCTTTCTATAGTAGATCCAGTTTCAGAATTGACGATTGAGGAAAATTTGAGTTGGATGATTCCAATTATGTGATACTTATTGAACAGGGTTCTCCCCAGTGATTTTGTGGAGGCAAAAAGATTAGCCAAGGAAGCTTTATACTATACTATAGTCGAAGGTCAGCTATACAGGAGAAGTCTTTCCCAGCCATTTTTGAAATGTCTCACCCCAGATTAGGTAAACCGTGTACTTGAGGAAGTTCATGAGGGGTCGTGTCAACATCACCTTGGACGAAAAGTATTAGCACTTACAGGCTGGGTATGATTGGCCCATGTCAATGAAAAATGCTGTGGAGTTCGTAAAGAAATGCCCAAAATGCCAATAGCATGCAAATTTCCACAATGCCCCAACAGAGGAGCTTTCAACAATCATGTCCTCATGGTCATTCTCCAAATGGGGAATCGACCTCCTAGGTCCTTTTCCCTTAGCCGTAGGACAAGTGAAATACTTGATCATCGCCATTGACTACTTCATGAAGTGGATTGAAGCGAAGCCACTCTCTTCCATCATGGCTACACAAGCCCAAAGTTTGTTTAGCAGAATATCTTCACCCGATTTGAAATTCCGAAATCACTAATCATAAATAGCAGGACACAATTTATCGATTGTAAATTCTGAGCATCCACAAGCTAACGGAAAAGTAGAAGCAGCCAATAAAGTAATACTTCCTGAATTGAAGAAAAGACTTGATGATAAAAAAAGGAGCTTGGTTGGATGAACTCGGGAGTGTACTATGTCATATCCGACAACTCCTCATTCGACCACTGGTGAAACTCCATTCAAGCTTACTTATGGGGTGGATGCCATGATCCCGGTCGAAGTCGACGAGCCAAGTCCAAGGGTTATCTTTCGGACTACTAGTTCCCAGTCTATGAAGGAGCAAATTGACCTATCCAATGAAGCCAGAGAAATGGCATATATTAGGGAGCAAGCCCTAAAACAAAAGGTAGCAAAAAGATATAATTCTTTTGTGGTGCCCCGTAAGTTTGAATAAGGAGATTTGGTCCTCCGACATGCCAACATCGGACAACCTATTCCAAGTCATGGAAAACTCATAGTGAATTAGGAAGGACCATACAAGATTATTGAAGTCTTCGAGAAAGGAGCGTATCAGCTCTGTACCTTATCTAGGTCTCAGGTTCCTAGATCATGGAGTAGCTCAAACCTGAGAAAATTTTATGTATAAATCATGCAAGTCGTTGTACTCTTTTTTCTACCTCGGATTTTTTCCCACTTGGTTTTTCTTGAAGAGGTTTAAATGAGGCGAGGCTTCCATGGGCCAAGTAGTATATTAATACACTGCTACTTGGTTTTCTTGGTATGATTAATAAAGTGTTAATTTTCATTTTATTGATTTTATTGCATCTTATTTAATATTGTGTAAATCCCAAGGGATTGATCACCTTTTGGTCGAAAAAACACAAGTGTTCAGGTTTAACACCTCGGACACTATGTACCCTAGGTTTTTACGTAGCAATCTTATCAAAACCAAGTTATTGAAAATTATGGCAAATCCGACTTAGCTCTTAATAGTTGAGAAGAGCCAAGTTTTTAACCTCAGAAAATTCATTATGGCACGTTATTCCTTTCAAGTTATTAAACTTAGGCGAAGAAAGGTATGTACAAACAGTAAAGTTAAATTTCAAAATCCCGGAAGTTGGGGAATGTCATGTACATAGTTAAAAAAAAAAAATCCTCAATCAAGTTTCCAGGGTTGCATCATCGCCATTTTCATCATCTACAAGCGACGCGATCTCGATTCGGCCATTTTTGACGTGGTTGTCTACGCCGACTTCACCAAAGTCGGCTTCGAGGCAAATAACTTGGCATTGTGCCAAGATATTATCTTTGATTTCATAAGTAGATTTTTCCCATTGTTGCTCTTTGAATTTCATGTCGGCCTTCAGCTTGCTTATTTCATAGGATGCTTTGGCATTAATCTTCTTCAACTTCGATATTCGCTTGGCGGATTCTTCCATTTAATGGTCTCCACCTACAAGGTTTTGATCCTTTAGTTGGACCGCTTCTTTCAATTCAGCAATCTCGGATGCCATTTATTGTTTCTCTTTTTCCAAGGCCTGTTTATCAACCTTGAGAAGACGGATACTTTCCCCAAGGACCTTGACCTCCTAGGAAGCCTGGATACTAGCGAAAACTATAGGTTCTGAGCACTTGACAATGGTCACCGACTTTAAAAGCATGCGACCTATCCATTGGAACCTGTCTACAACCCTTTCATCGTAACCCCTGATTTGATCCAGAATGGCATGGGTTACCAATGTCTTATCCATAAATTCTGGATAAGGGAATGTTCTAGCTAGAACATTATCCTTTGGTCTTATATCTGAAGTTGTGTTGTCTTCAACATCAACCCGAATAACTTCTTTCACTATCTTCTTCCCCTTCTGCTTCTTCAAAGGCTGAACATTGGGAGTAGTTTTTGAAGGCTGAACCTCAACAATAGAAAGTTTCGCAATTGGAGGAAATTTGGGTCTCCCGAGTCCCCAAGTCTAGGACTTTGATTAGCATCACCCTCGTGGGGTCTTTTGTTCAGGATATGACGTTGGAGGACATCTAGGGTAGACTTCAGAGCCATTTTTTCTGCAAAATAAAAAGTGGAAATTAGTCTACATAAAATATCACAAAATACAATGTTTATAGAATGTCTTAAAAACAACCTAAGTGTGCTCTAGCTGCTTGAGAATCTACTCCGACTATGAGCTTCAAGTTCAGATTCTCTTTTCCAAACCTCGCTAAAAAGAATTCCACCAAAATCCGCTCCTCGGACGACAATTCATCTTCATTTACCCGAGGAATTTCAAAATGTTTACTCTACAAGCAGTTGATTCTTAGTTCTCCTTCCAAGTCCTCCCAAAAAGGAATTATAGTAAAACAGCTTGAAGTGGTGAAATGATTCCTCATACAATGTGAACAACTTCCGATTTAGCTGAGCTCGGAACGATAGCCATCCTATGGTCACACCTCCACCACTAGGTCAGGTAAGAGTAAAAAGGGAGAAGAACGCCTTTGGAGATGGAGGAACTTTGAGCTATTCGCATATAATTTTGAAACCTCGGATTATGGCCCAACTGTTAGGATGAAGTTGGGATGGAGCAGCACCAGTTTGTTCTAAGATAGTAAATTGGAAGTGGGTGAAGGGGATGCGAACACCAAACTTGGAGATGAGGATGTTGTACATCCACATCCATCTAGGACTGCCCTCGAGGTTGAGATAACAAACTCTCTCGTCGATGCTTGCAGCTTTTAAGATATACTCATCCTCATATTCCCCCTCTGGAGTGAGTAAATGTTCGTCATGTAGCGACTTCAAGAATTTCGAGGTAACTTCGGATGGAACCCCTAGAACTTCGGAATCAACCCATCTATATATTGAAGGAATCACAAAAGAGAAGACGAGTGCTTGTTTCTTCGCCATAGGAAGTAACCTACATAGGAAGAACCACCTCTACAGTTAACAACATCAAATAGTTAACTCGCAAAATAAAGAGAAAAATAAACTTATGGTGGTTTTCCCTCTAAAAGTATGAAAACCACTGGAGTTGGGCAGAGAAGAAGAAACATTGGGGGTGACAACCCCCCAACGATGGAATGACATAGTGATATGATGGTTTTGATAAAAACCACCACAGGTAAGTAACAAATAACGCTACAAAGATACTCACAAATACCATTGTATACACGAAATGCCAAAAATCAACTTAGATAAAAGAAGGCATACCTTTAAGAGCTGAAGGAAATGTGGGTTTCTTGACGATGAATAAACCTTGGGAGCACAACGAACGGTGGTTCTCATGAAATTTTAACGTAGTAAGTTTTGAAGGAAGCAGAGAAATGAAGACAAAATGAAGAGGACGGTATTCAAAGAAATGCACGCGTCCCTTTGTCGCGTAATCCAAAGGTCACGAAGGGCAGAAGCGTCTTATCATGCCTTAGATCGAGGACAAAGTTGAAAATGCATATCAGTTCGAATAATAAGGGCGTGCAAAATGAGGCGCCATAACACCACGTGTCATCACGAGGAATAAAGATGTGACCTTTGACATAACTTCGTGTCAAAGCCAATCAACTCAGGTCGAGCAGGCAACAAGTAGTGCTTGCCAAAACCAAGGTGCAGTCAGAAAATGATGAGGGCCTTCATCAATCCTCTGATTTTGACTCCACGACCTTGAAGTTGAAGAAACTCGGTATCCGACATTACCATGCCGACTCGATTTAGGGGCACTATTGCGGACTAGGCCTAAAGGGCCTGAAACCCCAAAGTGGACCAATAGTCTCAAGGGTTGAAGGCCCACACTAGAAGCGGTTGGAAGCATCTCCACTGAGACTGTTTTCAATTATGATAGCATTAATTCTAGATTCTATAACGCCCAACGCCCAAGACCAAATTCCGTAATGTACGCAAATCTGAGGTCGTTACCCAAGAATCTCGGAAAACCGTTATCACCTAGAGCTTTTATATATAAGGGAGCTCACCCTTGAAACAGGTATGCATTTCTTACCCATAGTATTGATACCTCTTATTTTGATTGACTTGATCGTCGGAGTCCTTGCAGGTGCCCCCCACCAAACATCATCGTGCGCAGCGATAAAAGAAGCCCTAACTCAGTTCGGAGGGTCCATCCCCCAGAATCCGATAACCTCTTTCTGAACACTACTATTATATCCTGAACTATTTTTATAGATAATCTATTTTTCCTTAAATAAATCAATTTTTTTTTTTTTTACAACTTTCACAATACAGCACAGTATTTCTCTTTCTTTCTTTTCTTCCAAAACCCACACACAATATACTAAACACTAAACACAGTCAACACTTCTCACACAAAACGTAGCACCCTTCCCGGCACCCCTTCCTTTTGTTTATATACATTTGCAGCATGTGATTTTGTTATATGCTTCAGCCAATGCATGTGCTTGTAGGAACTGGATGGCGTGGCAAAGCCCTAGGGAAGTCGAAATTTCCGACTTAGTACCACCTTCTGTTCCTCTCCATGCTTATCTATGTTGCAGAGATTCCCTAAAATCGGAAGGTTGTCTCATCCATCACTTGCAAAAAGTTAAGATCAGTTGTTAAGAATAGTTAATGAACTAAACTCGTAAATCCCGATTTCATTAAACACCATATTACGGCAAATATTGCCCAAATACAATATTATTGAACATATCATACTCAAAACCCATATAAAAAAATAAAAACCCGTAGAGGTATATATTAAACTTGAAATTTAATTGAAGGAAATACTTATGCTCACGGTCAACGAAGTCCACATGATTTGATGTGTTTTGTTTTTCTTTTAAAATTTAGAGTAAAATCCCATTTTAGTTCCTGACGAAAATTACAAGGAACAAATTAGTCCTCCAAGATTTAAAAGTTCAATAATAGTCTCTCAATATTTAAAAAAAGGGGATACGTTAGTCTCTCCGTTAACTCGCCATTATAACATTTAATGAAAAATCATATGTGGCATGTTAAGTCTTCGATAAAAACTCCTCTTCGATGAAAATGATACCATTTCACTCTCACTATCTCTCCTTCTCCAAGTTTCTAAGTTCTGAGTTCCAAATTTCAAGTTTACTTTCTTCTTGTTCCAAGTTTCTGAGTAGTTCAACAATATCATTTTGATGAAAGATGAGCTTTTAACAAAGAATTAACGTGCCACGTATGCTTCTTTATTAAGTGTGGTAATGATGAGTTTACGAAGGAACTAATGTATTTCCTTTTTTAAATAATGAAAGACTATTATTAAATTTTAAATCTTGAGGAACTATTTTATTCTCTATTATTTTTATCGGAGACTAAAATGAGTTTTTACTCTAAAATTTAAATATATCCATATCTTTAAATGCATCCAAATGGAAAGCCGTATGTCGTGGGCAAATGTCGTAATCACTATAATGATACCATCCCTTCAGGGAAAAGGGGGTGCGTTTTTAACTCCTTTACTACCTCGGAGGATCCCACCTACGATTACTCTACACTTGGTTAGGATTTCTTTGCTTTTAAACTTGTCTTCTTACTTATAAAAAAAAAAAACGAGAGTCCTGTTAATTCTCTGTCTCTCCCTGTATATGTCTTATACCCCCAACAATTTTGAATTTGCATTTCTTAGACCCTAAGATTATTAAAGTCTATAATGGTTTTCGATCACATCACATGGGTGCGTTGACCAAACAAAAAGAATCAAATGAGTGCCGTCTCTGATCAAGTGAAACTAAATGAGATATGTAAAGGTTATAAGATAAACTGAAAAGGTTTTCAACATTTCTTTACTTCATCTGTGATTAAAATTTGTGAAAATGTGCGTAAATATTTGAGTTGCACACTAGAGTTTACGTTTCAACGCTTCCACAAATTTAGATTTTATGAAGTATAAGGCCAACTTTAAAGAATAGACTACACTGCAATTCATTTTTTGGGGAATTCTTAATTTATGATCTTGTTGACAATCATAAAAAGACAATTCCCTCTTTAATATAACTATTTATGCAACTATTTTACGAATAGGAAGCAACTGCCTCTTGTATAGATTATATAATAAATTACGATAATTATTGTATATTTTTTTTGGAATTATACCAAGTACTGCATTTATTTGATTGATCCACAAATGGTAAAAACCTATTTTTTTCCTACCTCTATCCTGATGAGCCAAAACCAAAGTTTTTATTCTGTTAAGTAATAGATCGAGCAAGTCTTGAATGGTCCCCCGGGTGTGATGAGCATGGGAAGTGGGAATTAAAAAATTCATAGGGGTGTTCGAGGGAGCATCACTTTGCCCGGAGCTAAGACTGCAGACAAAGAAAAGGAGTCTGACAAATATTTTGTTCAAAACTGACTGATTCATTTAGGTGGTGATTAGTTTTATTTAATCTAGTTTCAAGTCATGAGGATGAAGTCCATGCATGCACCACATCTCCACATCACATGGGAATCTCATTAAACGAAGCTATGATTAAAAGGAAAGCAACAAAAGCAGGAATCGTGAAAGTGAAACCTTTAGCTGTGGGGACAATGGGGGTTAGGAAAATTGCATGCCGTGTGGGACCGTAACTTTAGGGGCACTAGTGCACTACAGAAATCAAAATGTATCTCAATTAAAATATGGTTTGGTGAATAACGTTAAGCAAAGTGTGGCTTTTGCTGTCAATTAGCTACTGTAGGGCTCCCTCAAAATCTGACCAAGCCAATGGAGTCGTTCCACCTACATAACTTCCGACAGCGAAGAAAATTTATAAGAAAATTTCGTCAATTTGAAGCAGCAGTGAGCCATTTTGCTCCACATAACAGTCCCTTTAGCGTAATAAAGTCAAATTATTGCAGGGATCTGTGACTGATTAGTCCATAGTTAGCATCAACAGTTATTTGATATATGGTGGAAATCACCGTCATATATAAAGTTTTGGCTTTGCCAATTTGAACACAAAGTCATACTACTAACTCAGATGAATGACAGCGGAACGATAGTAGTAAGATGAATAAAGGTTGAGTATTGGCATGAGCGTTCTAGAAGCAATTAGGCGATATCTGCGTTAGCACAAACATCAATTTATATCACATTATCAAGGAACATAAGCGTTCTAGAAGCAATTAGGCAATATCTGCGTTAGCAGAAACATCAATTTATATCACATTATCAAGGAAAGATTGTTATGTCAATCACTTGCCGAGAGATTCCCATGTTAGAACCTTCCTAAACTTAGCTGGATAAGGTTCACATAGTGGTAACTGCATCGTATTCCATTCGCAAACGGGATCTTTGAAATTTAGCATAATTGAGTTCCTTGATGCCTAGTGCCTACCAGATAATAATACTTTGCGTATTAACATGAAATACTGGTTTCTATACTGCAAGCAAATACAAATTGCAATTGCAATTATTGAAGGCTTAAAGGGATTAAGTAACACACGAGTAGAGGAAACATAACCCATTCCTTCTGTGAGCAAGTTTCTAATACATAAGCATGCGGAAAGCTTTTCCACTAACCTAACTAAAGAGAAAAGGCAAAAAAAAACTATTAGTTTGTACTATAAGAATCACTGAAACCAAACATTATACAAAAATATGTAATAAAAAAGGACAAATAAGTGAAAGAAGGAAAAGGGGATGTGTATGCCATAGAGTTTATCCGATCAGAAGAGAACGCTATAACAAAATCAGGTCACTTGATTACATGTTTAGGGGCTGTTGCCTGCTTTGTCCATTGTTGTATCCATCATAAGGTTTGGTGCTAGACTTTCTCTTCAAGACAACAATCCATGTGATCACTTCCAACAATAAGGCAATCACACCCAATGCAGCAATCACTACAATGTAAGTTGCTTTCCATTTCTTCTCAGGACTCAAGATGTCAAAGCCCCTGAATATGTTGATAATTCCCAGGACAATTATAGTGTATCCAAGGCTATGGTGATAGATATTCCAGAAATATCGATATTTGTGATCCTTCTGTGGTCTTATGAACAATGCGAATATCTGCAAAATCCAGACAGGCAGAGGGAAGCTTCATCAAACACAGATAGATAAATCAAATGTTACAACAGTTAAAATTGGTAAACTTTCATCTATAGTTTCCTTCAACAGCTAAGAAAATACTCTTTTTATGTGGTTCAATCCTCAAGCAGTCAAGCCCAAATATTTCAACATTTAGATGTGTGAACTTCTCATTTTCCAATCTTTTCCCTTATTATCTTTTCAATTAGGAATTAACAAATATCGATTGGACTAAATTAAAGAACATTAGACAACGTTTCGCTTTAGACAACGTTTTACCTGTATGGTGGCAAGACAAAAGAGGGCAATTCCAATATTGCGATGAACACTGTACACTATCCCCTGTGATTCGCTTCCAAGTTTAAGACCAGTTCCCCAGCCAGCAACCCCAATGGCATAAGCAGATACCTGGCAGGCAGCATGAAGATAAAACCAAGCTGGATCTGCAGATGGGAAAGTCCTCAAGTACCTAGCTATGATCACTCCAAGGGGAAATAGGATACCCCAACTCACAGAGTTCAGTATTCCATGAATCTGCCATTTAAGAGAACCACGGATCAAAATTATGTTACGCCCTAAAGATAAAACTACTCGCAATCAATCGAATAAAATTGCTAATTAAGTACTTCTCCACTTAAGAACAACCCAGACAAACATGTATTGAGCCATCCAATTCCACTTGAAAATTTAAAACCTTTTCTTCTCCCTTTTCATACTCTGCTCAGTTGAATCAAGCTACTATTCACTGTAGAGATCTCAATTCATCTAAAAACTAACAACATATTAACCAAAAAGAAAAAAAGAACAAATTCTTCAACACTGAAAATGAAAAACACAGATAAAGTGTAGGCAATCCAGTGAATCAACAAAACTCACTTCTGGACTGAGTATGCAAACAAATCAATGGAACAGGAATTTTCTTCTTTTCTGAAATAACAAAAACATATAAAAAAACTAGCTAGAACCCCACATCCTTGAATGAAATGAAAAATTAAAGAAATTAATTTAAAAAAAAAAAAAAAGCCAGAATCCCACATTCTTAAGCCAATTTAAAAAAAAAACAAAACAAAAGAAAAAGAAAATACCAATTTTCTGAGATCACCAAAAATTAAACGAAAATTAAAACCCCACGTTCTTCAACCAAACGGAAAAAGATATATATTATCGAGCACCCAATTTCTGGTCACAAAAACTAACCAGAAACTAAAATCGCACACTCTTCACCGAAATAAAAAAATTAGCTAACACCCATTTTCTGAAACCACAGTAACTTTAAAAAAAAAAAAGAAACACAAAGAAGACTCACATTCTTCCTCTTGGTCCTGGAGTCCACCCCACCAGCAGCACCACCACTACTCTGCCCACCATTCAAGCTGAGCGTCCCCTTGGAATTCAGATTCTCTGGAGCGAAATCGTGCTTGTCGATCCTCCCCGACGTGACTGAGGGCCCCGCCTGCCAAACCTGGTTCAAGCTCGTTGCCTTCTCGGGCACCTTCACGTTGGCGAAGATCGTAATAAACCCTCCAACCTCCTCCCCCTTCAGCCCCCACACGTCGAAGGAGAGCTTCCCTGGGACCATCTCGCTGTAAGACTTGATGTTGAGGGTCTTGACGGCTACCGCGCCGTTGTCGGCCTTGTAGGCCACGAGGGCCTGGGCCCCCGCCATGCCGGAGCCTGTCGGGTTGATGGCCCACGAGATCCAGCCGCCCGGCTTTGGCGGGGAGGCGACGAAGGCGACGGAGAGGGAGGAGTTGGAACGGTTGTGGGTCCAGTGGAGGAATGAGTTGAGGTGGGGGAGGTCGATGCAGTCGGAGTAGAGCTTGTTGCTGTTGGTGGCGTCGGTGAGCTTCTGGGTGGTGCAGGTGAGGGCGGAGGAAGTGGTTGTGAAGAGTGTGAGTAGGAGAAGGAGGAGTAGGAGGGGAATGGAACGCGGTGGTGGTTGGGGCGACGCCATTGTGGCTGGGTTGGGGTGAAGAGGAAGAACACAAGATGAGAAAGATAGAGAGAGTGTGTTGTTGTGTTCGTGTTTGGGTTGGGCTATAAGAGAGAGAGAGAAAGAGAGAGAGAGAGAGAGAGAAAGAGAGGGAGGATGGGAAGGGGGAGTTGGTGGAGATAAGGATATAAGGCCGAAATCGAAGAGAGAGCGAACAGCAAGGGAGCTTCAATTGTGGCATATATATAGAAGGCGACAGGCAGTATGAATGTAGACGGTGGAACTGTTGATGTGCGTGAGTGTTGTTGTTGTCGTTGTTGTTGGTTTTTTTTTTTTTCGGAAAAAAATTCAGTGTATTAAAGTGCCCATTTAGATAATTTTCAACAAAAAGCATTTTTAACTAATATATAAATATAAAAATTTAATTTCTATATGCTCTCAATATAAAAATTTTTTTACACAATTATTAATAATATATTATTATATTATTAAAAATATTTAACTCATTCATTTATTATCTTAAAAATGTTATAAATATAAATTTTTAATTAAATAATAATGTAAACTTTTTTAACTAAGTACACATCAAAATTAATTTTTATATATAATTTGAAATAATCAAATAATTTTTTGATACAATAGTTAAATAATATTTTAAAAAATAATATGTATAATTTATTATGTTAAATAATTTATTGATTGAACCATCACCCTTCATCTCAGTGAGGGTGAGACTTCAAGAGTCCACGAGTAAGAGGAGCTGGGAGAATGAGTGACAGAAAATATAAAAAAAAAATAGAAAAAATTAATAAATATTTCAAAGGTATTATTATCTATTTATGACAAATTTTTGATCCTTTTACTTAATTAATGTTTAATAGGCCTTTAATAATAATTTTAATATAATTAAATTTTTTATTAACTAATACTTGTTAATGGTATGTAATGAGTCTAATTGGATTTTTTTAAAGAAAAAAATGAAAGTGTTTTCATAAATTTTTACGTGTGTTTAGATATAACTTTTAAAAAAGTGTTTGTAATAAAATAACCCAATTTACCATTTTTTTTAAGCTAATATATCCAGGTGCTAAAAAAAATTAGAAGCAAAAGTGATTTTTTATAAAATTATCTTCCAAAAATATCTTTTATCTTTATTGATAATTATAATCTATATCCTCCTCTTTTTATCTTTACCAAAACCTAGCTCTTTGTCCTCTTTTGAATGTCCTTTTTTTTTTTGTAATTTGATTATAAAAAAGTACTTTTATTTATTTTTATTCAAACAAACTTATAAATATTTTTAAGTGTAAAGCCTCATTTTCATCTTTCATATTTTACAGCAATTTTAACTTAGTTCCAAAAGTTTTTTTTTTAAATTCTATTTATATTTCTAATATTTTTAAAACATCTTAATCTTATTATTTTGGCATTCAAATAATAAATGAAAAAAATCGATATGAAGGTTAGGTTATAATATTGGTGATGATGTGTCTATTACATATTTGAAAGGGATAATATTATTTACTATCATTTTAAAAGTTTTTCTTTTTAATTTAAACCTCCTTAATACTCAATTAATCTTTCTTTCTACTAAGAGTGTATTTGGTTATGATATTTTTGGCAAAAAAATCACTTTTTTCACAAAAAAAAAACCATTTTTTTCTGCATTTGGATAACATTTAAAAAATAATCAGAATCTAAAAAAAAAAAAATTATTTTCAGATTTTTTGTAAAAGCTTAAAATAGTAGCTTATTAGAAAAATCAATTTTTAGTTCTTTTAACTGTAAATAAAAGTTAAATTTCATAATCACTTTTTTTAAAAGTTGAAACAAACGCAATCTAAAACTCATACCTGAAACTTTTCCTTGGAGAATTGAAGGCAAACAATCTCTATTGGTGGTGTTCCAATATCATTAACATAAATTTAACCTAAACATTAGTTTTTTTTCATTTATAATTTGGGTGTCATCTATCGAAACGGCAAGATTGAAATGTTTTGAAAATGTTAATGATGTAAATAGAACAAAAAAAAATTAGGACTAAGTTGAAATCACGGTAAAATGTGAGGGACATAAATGAAAATTTAGCCTATTTTTAATAATTAAAAGTACTTCACAAATAATTTATTCAAATGTAAAATGATTTTAAAAAAAAATAAATAAAGCTCTACCAAAAAGAATTTAATAAAAAAATTTTATTTTTTTAAAAGCTTATCCAAACGCAACCAATATTAACTTTCCTTTTTTGTTTTCTTTGTGATAGATGAATTTTCTTTTTTTGGTCTAACTAAAAAATATTCCCCGAATATCAACTAATTTGATTCAAGTCAAGTGATTTACTTTACGGTAAAGTTTTTTATAAGCCAATTTTTTATTTTTATTTACAAAACTTAAATTGAAAACCTTATTAAAGAAGAACACATATCCAACGAATTGAACCAACCAATCAATGATTTTGTGATGGTTAAATTGTTCATTTAATAATAATAACAACAACAACAACAACAACAACAACAACCAATGAGGATTGCCATAATTTGTTAGGAACGATCCATATTCTATAAAGATGTAAGTTCAATTCCGGCTACTGATATAAGGATTCCTTTGGTGAGTGATTTTGTAAGTTCACTGTAAATATTTTTTGAGCCTTAAAGCAAACCCTAGTGGGATAATTGGCACCAATCCCACCTAAACTTTTTATTACCAGAAAAAAAAGTAACAACAACGATAATAAAATCAGCATAATACTTTTTGGTGGTTACTAAGATTTTTAAAAATTATTTTTCTTGGGTCCCTATATTGGATCAACCTAACTCAAGTAAGATCAATTCAAATCTAGTGGACTTTTGATATTACTAGTTTATACAAATATACATACATACATACATATATATATATATATATATATATATATATATATATATATATATATATATATATATATATATATATATTCTTAGGTACCAACATTTTTATGTAAATATATAAAATAATTCATCCTAATAAAAATTATGCATATTAATTTTATTTAATGACAAATAAATGCTTAATAAATAATTATGATAACAATATCTTGACATCAAATAAGTCTTTGAATTTATAAAAATGAGGGATTAAATAGATGTCACATATATCTTTTAAAGACTAAAGTGATATTATATTTTAATTTTTAGGGACTTTGATGTTAAAAACTTTCAAGGACTTATATGATATCAATTTGAACTTTTAAGGATTTATTTGATGTAATTTTCTATTAAGGACTAAACTAATGTCACATGTATCTTCCAAAGACTAAAATACATGTTTAGTCTTTATAAAATTTCAAAATTACCCTCAGACCCTAATACTCCATCTTCCTCCATTTTTATCGAAACCCAAGACTGCAATTCCATCTTCCTCTCAAGAGACACCTTATCTCCCTCCTTTCTCTTTACCAATGTTTCACCAAAATCTTCCCCAACTTAACACTAATCTAGGCTCAATGAGAAGATGATTGTTAGTGGTGGCAAGAATACCCTTTATTAACAATTATGCATACATATACATACATATATATATATATATATATATATATATATATATATATATATATATATATATATATATGGTTAAAATTTTAAATAGCTATTATATTAAGAGAACCAATTATTAACAATAAAAATAATTTGTTATGTGCATTCAACCATATCCGGGAACTCGGATTGGTTGAGCATATATTCATCGGGCCTAAGGTGGTTTGATGCATGAGGGGCACTGATAGCGGCACCGATAAGTATACTGAGTTATATAAGTAATAAAGTGTAAATAGAGTCTTATTTTCATAGGGATTAACTCAATCATATCAATTCCCTAACTTAGAAACTATTTAGGTGTTCTGACCAAAGAGAGTATCACAATTAACAAAGCAAAATCTAAGAATATTGTAATGATAGAAAATCAAATAAAATAAAAACGTAAAACAAGTATGGAAGATATCAAAGGAAAGAGCATTAAGGGTCTGATTTCATCTAGTTGATCCTATGATTGATTAAGCTCTTAAATCTAGCGAATATTTGTCAAATCAATTGATGGAAAGGGATTCCTAATCTGATTGATACCTGATTCTTCAAGTGCACTAGATTTTAGAACTCAATTAATTTTTAATTTGAACCTTAAAGCTAAAGGTATTCCTGATTTATAAATCCCTTTATAAAGTCCCACGAAATCTATAACATCCCTTTTTTTCATAAAATAGTTTGTGCATCTAGTTAATCTATTTTATTGAAATATTTTAGTTAATTTTGTGACAATAATTAATTAATCAAATAATCATAGGTATTAACTTTTTAAAGTAAGACAATAATTAGTAACAAAAACTTCAAAATATATTATTCTATATGGTGAAAAGTACAAGTAAAAATATTAAAATATATAAAATAGTATTATATATTTTTGATTTTTATATTTTATTAAATTAATAATAATTATAAAAAATTTTGAAAAAATAATGATTTGCAATTAATATAAATTTATAATTTTAAATAATAAAAATTAATAAATATTTTTAATAAATATAACTATAAATAATAAATATTTAAATAATGATATTTAATTTTAAATATATAATTAAATAATTAATATAAGTTATCATATTTTTATAATTTTTTTTTGTTAAATATTTATTTAAGATTAGAATTATATATGATAGTGAGAGCATACTAGTATATAACGTAGCATCTTATACAATATTATACCAAATATTATATATTATTAAAAATTTCACATACAATGGCTCAATTCTATGAGATATTTTCTTTTATGCTTCTTGGATTTACTATTTAATTGTATTTAATTTTGTCCCTAGAACTTGTAATAAGGTGGCTGATAAGATAGCCCATTTGGCTATATTTGAAGGTTCCATTGGGTGGATTGAGGAACCTTCAGTAGACATTTTGTTTTTGATTGGTGATTTTTCAATTGAAAGACTTCATTTCTAGATAATAATAATAATAATAATAATAATAAATAACAAGTTTTATGCTACCAGGTTTTATATTACTGCGCGCTTTATTCTATCGAACCTTATATTATCTAACCTTATTTTATCATGCCTTATGCTATCAAGCTTACCACATAGGCCTTAGAGTAGAAAGCTTTGGAACTAGGCTGTAAAATCCAAGATAGCTCATCACTCTCTTTGAATCTATTGTTCTGTGTCCAAAGGGTAAAGATTACTTTTTGTTGAAGTTTATCCGAGCACGAGGTCTAACTCTACCTGAGTTGTGACCCAGAAGTTTATAATAAGCTGAAGAATTACGGATCTACAACCTGATAACAAGACTGCGTGATAACATAGGAATTAAAAATTAAATCAACAAAAGACTAAGCTAAGTTAAGGTGGAATCCACTGCGTCAACATTTTTAAGATAAATGCCATACTACAAGCCTCAGCTGCTGGATACATAAGTCACTACATTCTTATTTTACCAGCATTTTATACCAAACCAAAGTTTCATTGACCAAGAATAATGTTCAAAATGCAAAGAAGAGCATAAAATAGATCCAACCTAGCATGATTCAGATCATGTCCTCCAAGCCATTCCCGGCCAAATCTTCCACTAATTGAATTGCTTATGGTAACTAGCACCGAGCTAATGAAGAATCCCATGTAGTTTGAGCACCATGATAACGCAGTGCATATGCTTTTCATGCTATCAGGAGCTTCTGAGTAGAAAAATTCAAGCATTCCTCCCACTGCAAGTGTTTCTGATACTCCTAATAAACTGTATTGAAGGACTAGCCAAAATACAGAGAGTGTGATACCATTGTTGAATGCTTCTCGCCTCTTACCTTCAACGGTAGCAGCCACTGCCATGGACACTGATGCTAGTACCAAGCCCAATCCAATCCTCACAAGTGGTTGGTAAATTTTACTTTTCATGGTTTCTTTGTTTCTAAACATGTGTCTAAGCTTTTCAAGTTGGGATATGCATACAAGCGCGATACTGAGAGGGAACACCGATAGAGATTGAGGAGGGATTGTGAAATCGTGTAATTTTCTATTCATGATGTTCCCTTGCTCCACTGAGAATGTCACCAGTTGAGCCACGCCACAGCTCACCATAATTGTGGTTGCAAAGATAGGAAGAAGGCCAAGGAAGGTTTTTGTTTCCTCAATGTGAGCTGCTTCAATTGTGCTATCATTCAAAGCTTTGTTCAGAATCCTGCATAAGTGTTACCATTTTATATAATTTGAATACACAAACAACGAGTGAGTTCAAATTTGAAGGGGAAACTTTTCCTCTACCAAAACCTGATCTGCCTCTACCTCTGAAACCAATTTGACCTCTTCCATGAAATCTTGGATTGTCACCAAATTTGGAATTTTCTGAAGAATTATTCCAGTTTTGCCTTCTTTGAGACTGCAATTGTGCCACATTGCATTGAATCTTTTCTTCATCTTTCTTGAACTTCTCTATCCATTCTTCTTGAGCCATGAGCAGTGCCTCCAATTCTTCCACTACAATTGGCTTTTCTCGTGAGGTAATAGTTGTGATGAAGGGGCCAAATTCCACAATTAAGCCTTCTAGAATTGCTAAAACATGAGCTGCATCATCCAGAGGGGCTCCAACAGAAATTAAAGCATCAACACACTTCTTGATTTCCAATAGGTAATTGCTAACAGTACCTTCCTTCTTTATATGACTAAGCTTAGTTTTTAATTGCCTAACTTTTGCTTGAATCTGAGAGGCAAAGAAAGTTTCTAACCTTTTCCAAATCTGTATGAGAAGTCACATCCTACCATTCTTGTTGTAAATTGGGTGCTCATAGGAGATAGTAACCATGACTTTACTAGTGCATCTTGTTTCTTTCAGAGTCTGTATTCTGCAGTTACAGCTCCATTTTCTTGATCTATTGCAGAAGCATGGTTGCGAGGGATATCTTCACCAATGATAAACTTCATCAAATCAAAACCTTCAATTGTTGCTTCAGCTTGCTGTTTTCATGGAAGATAATTCTCTTCATCTAGCTTGATTGACACTGGATTTGAGAAGGTTTGAGCTACGAACTGAGATGGAGCAAAAGATGAATTTTGAGATGCCATTACAGTACTAGCTTAAGCTCTAATACCATGAAAGGTATCAGGCCAAAGGCTAGGAGAAAGAAAGAGAGAGAGAGATGAAAAATGAAGATTCTGATTATTGCTGTTGTTGAATTCTAAATACAACACATGTATATATACATCTGCACATAGCTTGTGCTACACGTTTCACAAACTTAGCTAACTAACATAACTGCCTACAGTTGGCACCTAACTAACTTCAATTGACTTACAACTGTTATAACTGAATCCAACAGTCTTCATCCTTTTTCCCTTTCAAAATTAATGATGGGATTGGTTAGTGATTATTTTCTTTTGTAGCTTTCTTTTTCATTTCCAAATTTCTTTGTCTAACTTGAGCATATGTGCATGTGAATATGATAAGATAAAGAAATGTCAATCATTTTTTTATTTTTTATTTTTCTAAACTCCCATCTACTCATTTTCTTCTCCCATATCCCCTACAATTTGACATGATGGAGTTAAAAAGAGACAAACTCGTAACTACAAGCCTACAGCACCAAACTGGAATATTCTAAAGCAATTGCAGCGCCTCTAGATCATATGATACAAGTAAAGTGAAATCCAATCTTACTCCATTAGAAGACATTACACATGAACTGATACTATAGTGTAAGCCATATATTAGAAGTTATTTGAATCAAGCAATTAATAATGATGGTGAAAGAATAAAGAGTTTACTTGAATTTATTACGGGATCGCTCTCTTCATCTGATTGTGCTTCCACACTATGATACACATTAACTACCGAGGAGGATTTCACGTTCCGAGCTGCAGCAACAAATACCTTGAAACTGAAAATAGAAGAAATTCAAATTTAGCAGTACATAACCCACAATTGTGACCTTTTTCAATGTTACAAAAAAAGTGCATCACCTTAATGATTCTTGTTAAAGCACTTCCAGCAGGCCGTTTGTACCTGTATAATGGAAAACCAGCTGCAAAAATGCAGATTGCGATGCTCCAGATTATAGCGGATATTGTAAAACTCAAGTTCCAGCCACGGTTCTCTTCAACCCAAACCATAACAGTTGATGCTGTAAGGGCTCCTATGGTTAGTGCAAAGTAGTACCAACTGAAGAAGGAAGCAATGAGGCTTTGTGTTACGAGTCCCACATCGGGGAGATAACCATGAAAGGGAGGCCTTATAAAGACTTGGACTCTTCTACTCCAAAAGCTAGCTTTTAGGGTATGATTCTCTCAAGGACTTATGCTCGTAACAAATGGTGCTTTCGTTGAGAGCCGACCAACCGGAAAAGGCTACCTGCGAAGGGTTCTGACTAGCGGAGGGGCTGACCGTGATTGAGTGAAGCATTGCCGAGTGAAGTGTCATAGAATGCTGCCATCGAGACGCCTTCTTCCGAAGGGGTTGGCAATGTTACGAATCCCACATTGGGGAGGCTACCTTGAAAGGGAGTCCTTATAAGGATTTGGGCTCTCCCACCCTAATAGCTAGTTTTTGGAGTGTGGTTCTCCTAAAGACTTATGCTTGTAACAAATGGTGCTTTCGTTGAGAGCTGGCCAATCGGAAAGGGCTACCAGTGGAGGGGTTGACCGTGATCGAGTGAAGCATTGCCAAGTGAAGTGCCGGTGAGTGAAGTATCGCAAAGTGCAGCCGTCGGGACGCCGGCTTCTGAAGGGGGTGGCAATGTTACGAGTCCCACATCAGGGAGGGTACCTTTAAAGGGAGTCCTTATAAGGACTTGGGCTCTCCCACCCTAATAGCTAGCTTTTGGGGTGTGGTTCTCCCAAGGACTTATGCTCATAACAAATGGTGCTTTCGTTGAGAGCAGGCCAACCGGAAAGGGCTACCTGCGGAGAGTTCTGATCGTGATCGAGTGAAGCATCGCCGAGTGAAGTGCTGGTTAGTGAAGTGTCGTAAAGTGTAGCCGTCGGGACGCCGGCTTTCGAAGGGGGTGGCAATGTTACAAGTCCCATATCGGGGAGATCACCTTGAAAGGGAGACCTTATAAAGACTTGGGCTCTCCCACCCTAATAACTAACTTTTTGGGTGTAGTTCTCCCAAGGACTTATGTTCGTAACAAAATGTTACGAGTTCCAGATTGGGGGGGTCACCTCGAAAGGGAGGCCTTATAAAGACTTGGGCTCTCCCGCTCCAAAAGCTAGCTTTTGGAGTGTGGCTCTCTCAAGGACTTATGCTCGTAACAATGGTGCTTTTATTGAGAGCCGGCCAACTGGAAAGGGCTACCTGCGGAGGGGCTGACTATGATCGAGTAAAGCGTCATCGAGTGAAGTGCTGCTGAGTGAAGTGTCGCAAAGTCCAGCCGTCGGGTCGCTGGCTTCCGAAGGGGGTGGCAATGTTATAAGTCCCACATTAGAGAAGTCACCTCGAAAGGGAGGCCTTATAAAGACTTGGGCTCTCCCACTCCAAAAGCTAGCTTAACACTTTGATTGCTCTGATCAAACTGATCAGCACCATGTGCAGGCAAGGAGGCCTTAACTCCACCAATTCCTATGGCTATGGCATAAAGGCTAGTGTAAAGATTAGTAGCCTGAATATGAGACAGTGTTTTGTCCTCTGGTGGTTGCAAATGGGAGTGTTGAGCTTGGCAAGTCAGCAAGATGATTCCCTGCAAATCAAAGGCATTTCAAAGGAACAAGAATTAATTTAATTGGAGTATTCCGCAAACGTGCGTATGCTTTCTAGCCAACATACAACCGTTTCTAAGGCCACCTCATGTGTCAAGGGTGATAAAATGGTGCGGAAATAATTGACGGACATTTATCAATAGTGTATAATTTGAGATGTATGTAATTCAAGGAAGAATGTATTTTTTCATGTGAAAATTTCACATGATTTAATGGTATATAAATATTTATTATTAATTAGACATTTTATGGATTCTATACTTGACTTTGCCTATGTTTAATATGGGATAAAAATTTTATGAAACATATTTATATATATTTTTATTCATAAATCTATCTCATGAAACTTTTATCCTTATTTTCATCCTCATACTAAATACACCCTAATAATAAAAATTTACACAACCAAATCATTTAAAATTTTTCACATGAAAAGATCCTTCCTATTCTTTACAAGTAGGAGACATTGTTATTTTGTGACTCTTATTGAGTCATATGAAGTGAATGTTCTTTTAGCAGATGCTGCAACCCAATACTATAAAACTCATTTTCATTATCCCTTACGTAGAAAATGTCATCTACATTATCAGTCCCTTGTATACAGAAAATAATTTTTTCTACAACATTTTTTATGCAAAAGAAAATTAAATATGTTTTTAATTTTTATAAATATAGGTCTTCTTATTTAGTCTCTTTAAAAAAATTTCTTCTTATTTTAGTCTCTCTAAATTTTTTTTGACTTTTAGTTCTTTTTCTAACATTTTGGTTTTATTCCCTGTTAATCTAAATTTTAGTTTTTATAAGTATTTAAGAATGTATTTAGTAGTTACAAATATTAAAAATTTTATTTTGATTCTTATAAATATTACCACTTAACCATTAAACTAATATAGCAAAACCAAAAATCGAAAACCTAACGTTTGAAAAAAGGAAGGTCCAAAAATAAAGAAAAGAATTAAAAGAATTAAAACCAAAGCTAATATAAATACTAAATACATATTCAAGTAAAAAAATTATAACTTTCTCAACTTTTTTTCAAAAAAGAGTTATGCTATATAAACTTAGCAATGTGACCCTCTACCCAACATCGAACCAATCAACGATTAAAAATATTTACAACTTCTCTTTTCAATTTTTTTTTATTAAAATGCTCAACATCTAATGAACAGAAAACTTTTCTGTTCGAACAATGGTTAGTGACTGGCATACTATCAAATAATATACTAAAATCACTGACCAAGCATATTCAGGAAATACAAACTGAAATTTCGCATGAAATCTATCATAATTATTTTCTGGTATGACTCACTAGGTGAGTTTTAGCATGGGAACATCTAACTTTGGGTTCACCATGAACCACCCTTGTTTTGTCATTTAGCCACATTTATGTGGGGGAGTCAACAAATAAATGTGGTTAATAAATGATCAATATTTAAATAATATATCTAGCACGACAAAATTATATTTCAGTCCCTACATAATTTTTTTTTCTCTCCCACCGCCTTCTCTTTCTCTCTGGTAGTTGCACCAATGGCTCCCACCTTGAAAGTTATCTGTTTCTTGACAAATATTGAGATTTAGAATATGAGAAACATTCTTTAAAGTTGTTAAATTTAGAATCTAGAAATAAGCAAACAGATGAGCCATATCTTGAGTCATGGGATAGGATAAAACAACAACACCCTCTTTCACACAAGACAATAATTGCAAAATGACCAACACCCAAGATGTGCAAAATGAAGAAGTAAAGAAGCAAGACTAGTTTCGAACTTTGAAATCAAAGAAGCAAGCAACCCATTAGGCTTGTAAAACACAACCCAAAATTAATGGCTTTAAGCTTAGCATCCTCATGAACATAGGCTCCACAGATCTAGAATTATGGTGGAAGTGAGAGGGACTGTGCATGGGGTTTTGGTTGGGGGGGGGGAGGAGAGGGAGGCGGGTGCTATGCTGCTAGGTTAGGGGTGGGTTATACTGCCAGCAACAGGTGAGGGTATGTGCTATGGGGGTGGTGGTGAAAGGCAATGGCTTATTAGCTCTAGGTGGAAGATGAATGAACAGGGAGTTGACAACGAAAGGGTGTTGTAGTAACTTTTTTGGTATCAATGGTGGGGCTCTTAACAAAGAGCCCCCTGCTAAATGCAACCTGACTCGCTTTTCTATTGTGTGAAATGTTTAATAAAATAAAATTAAAACAGTAGCAATTTGAAGTTAATGGTGATTTGAAGCTTTTGGTGGTTATGTGACCATTGGTTAGTGTGAGCTATTGGTTATTAGGAAGAATAATGCTAGTGTTTGAATGAGTTCTCTATCTTTAGGGAGAATAAAGTTGGGGTTAGGGAATTAGTATAAGTTAAGGAAAAATAATTCTTGTCTATTGTGGTAGCTATAGAATGTATAAAGTGTCTCATGAAAATTCTTATAAGTATCTTCTATACTTTGGAGTTTGATGAGTAAGAGAGGAATGGAATTATTTTCTTCTAATTGTGTGTCTATGATGAGAATTCAACCAAGGCCAATAATGTTCAAGATCAATTACAAGGCATGGATGGCCCAATGACCAGATCTAGAGTAAAAAGGCTAAAAGAAGCTTTGCAAGGCCTAGTCATGGAAGCAAAGACCAAGAGCAATCCAATTGAGCATGAGCTTCCAAAATGGACCAATCTTATTCAGCTTGAAGAATAGCCAAGTCCAACATGAAGAAGTCACTTGAAGACCCAAGATGAAGCCCAATTTGAGTGATCAAGTTGCAAACAGATTGGGCTAGAATAATTAGTTTTAATTAGGTGTAATTTGTCTTATTTTCTTGTAGTTTTCGTGCACCTTTTAATGTCTCCAATTTCAGAAGCTTTTCAGTTGTTTTCCAAGTCAGTTTCAAGTATTTTAAGAGTTCCTAGGCAATTATGATAGATAGTGGGTCAGTTACTTGTATTTTCAATGTTATTGGGACTTAATGTTTAGTGGAATGTGTATTGGCTGCAACTCAATGTGCAGTAACTTTCATATTACAAATAGGAACTCAATGTACAAACACAAAACAGATGATAAATAGACTTCTTTTGAGTTTTCTCCCAATTGTGAGAAATTCCCTTTTGGTCGTGGGCAAAGAACTATAGATCTTATCAAGGCAACTTGTGGCGATCAAAACAAGACTTATCACTCACCTTCTCATCTTCTCTTGAGTGTGGCATCTATATCTATTTCTGATTAAAAACAAACAAAAATCAAACACAACCCTAAACTTTCCCCCCTGAATCATATCACTATTCCTATACTTCTTTTCCTATTTAACAAAGTGGTACTAGAGCCTGCGAGTGTTGAGAAATGGTAGCAAATAAATGTTTCCATTTCAATTTCCTCATTTTACAAAGGATAACTATGAGTGTTGGCCATTTTACCCTAAAATTTCACATGCTTATACTCACTTGAACCCTCTTTCAAACAAATGAAGTCTCACTCAATTTGGCTAAGCATAACTTAAGTTATAAACTTTATATTGGGGCTACCCTATATTGACACTTACAGAGCATGAAGTAACTTCATGGAAAACCTAAAATTTTACAAGCTTATTCTCTTATATGTTAACTTTCTAACAAAATTGGTTGCACTCAATTAAAGGTCTATAAGGCAAGTTATGCAGGTTAGAATACATGCTGATCAAGGCCATGATACTTCGTCCATAGCCTAATTCAAAAATTCATAACTTATTTATCTTAAATCCAATGGACCTCAAATTTCATGGGTATCCTCTCCTATGAGCTAGGTTTCAAATAAAATTGGTTTCACTTCAATTCAAGGTTCCAAGCTCAAGATATGGTTCATGGATCTAGTATTGCCTAGAACTGTCTTATTTTCTTGTTTTCTATTTATGAAGATGTTTGAGTTCCTAGCTTGTTTCTTTTATCAATTTAAGTTTCACTAACTCTAACTCATTAATATGAGCCTAAAGAGCATAATCTATACCCAAGAAATATGGGAAGCTAAAAAATGCAAAACTCTAGCTCATCCGGTCATATAACCACATATAAGGTGGTTTAGGAGCCTACCTCACTTCCAAGTTCAAGGGAGCTTTAAATCTTGCTTCCAACAATTCTAAAACCCTCTCAGAAACGTAAGACCAGACCTAAGCTCGTCTTTTTACATCCTTGGTTGAAGCTTGATATGGCTTAAAGGGGAGAGATTTTTGCTTCTAAATGGTTTTGGAGATAGAAAACAAGCTCAAGAGTTATGTAGATGTTGGAGAAACAAGAAGGAACCAAGGATTTGTGAGTTGTCTTAGCAAAAACGGAGGAGAGTGAGGTAGAAGGGGAGTTCAACTAAGGGGGTTAAGGAAGAGAGGATGATGAAACTTAGGGTTTTCTTGAGGAGATATTTAAAAAAGTAAGGGTGACTCATCATAGGGCAATATCTCAAGTTATATTTATCAAAATTTAATGGGACCCAAGAGGTTTTAAAATAGACTAATAGGGAAATATCTCTATAGATTTGAGATCAAAAGAGTTTAAATTGAAAATTTTGGCATAATTTGAAAGTTTGGATAGAATTTGGGGAACTTAATCCAAATTTATAGTTAAAATACATACAACTTTACTTAAAGGTCTCCAAACTATGTGGGAGGAAAACTAACTAAAAGGATGAAGATTACATGTTGATTTCACTACTGCATTGATATATATGTCATAGTACCACTATTCCTTGGAATTCTTATGATTGAGTCATTCCTTGCCTTATGTGAATATGTATGTGATTGAGACTTTGACTCCTATGTTGGTATTGTGCTTTTCTGTTGACTGGTAATAATCTGTTGTTGTAAATTTTGAGGACCCTTATATTATAGCTATCATACTATCAAATTTTTAGTAGAAATATTTTGAACAAAAGTATACAGCAGAAGCGTAGATGCTTTTAAACAGCCTCATGTATCATTATGACGAAGGAATGCATATGAACAGATGAAAGGAGAAAGTATATGAACACATGAGCACTCAGAATGATTATGAATTTAAATTACTTGAGTCAGAGAAAGTAAATTCGGTTAAGTTAGGGAATGTATACCTAGCTCCTTTAAACTGGCTTGGGAAAGCAAACCGGCTAGGAATAGGTCTGTGTGAGAGTCGGGAAAAGAAAACCTAATGATCATGTATAGGAACGAACTTGATCTTGATAAGCAGCTTATTACCCGGGAGTAGAAAAGGCAATACAACTATCTTAGGGGTACCATGTACAGGTGCTCATATCGAGAGTTTAAAGAAAGAATAAGAAGACAAGTGCACTTGCATAATTCATTGTATTTGCATAAGCATATGCATAATCTTTTATATTATCATATTATCCTTAGTGTTATGATATATTCCTTAATTTCAAGTGTGTGAATGAAATGAACCTGCTTTGGATAAAGAGTTTAGAATGTTATCAAAATGAACCTTATTTTTCTTATTTGCTGAGAACATGCTTTCATAAAATAAATCGAAGCAGTTGAAAACGACGATGATTATAGTGTATGTGGTAGTTTAGGAAGACCTACTGAGAATTTAAATTCTCATCCTTATTGTATATATCTATATTACCCTCAGATGTCGGCAATGGCATCGGTGGTGGTTTATCTCGAGGCTCCTAATTGGCAGTGGCACCATGACCATGCCCTGGATTCCATGTATCTTGTAACACCTTACCAGATAAATACTATGCTTAAGTTATAATATATTACTTGATAAGTTATTACATGTGGCGAATTAATTAAATTCCATTTTCTGTCTCATTATTAATTACCTATATAGAGTTAACCGTTCACTTCAATATATTTTGGGTTGACGGCAGAATAAATACTAGATAATCGTTGTACCAAAAATAAATTAACATAAATAAAAATGTGAAATAGACAGAACTACTGCAAATTTTATCATATATATATATATATATATATAGACGTCTGTTTTCAAAATTGACAAATGATATAGGGTAATAAAATGAGGCCACTTACACAAAATAAATCGACCTGTCAACATGAATAGTACCCTAACTGGTCCCCATGGGATATTTCATGTACTATATAGCATATGCTCATCTACTGTCTATGACCCAATACAGTCAAAAGAAGGCCATTCTATACACATCCTATGGCTATGCTGCACAGGTACTCTAGGTGGATTTTGAGGAGAGGAATCCGTTCGCCATGCCGACGTCCTCGGGAGTGTAGTCCATGCTCGGAGCAGAGGACGAGGAGGATGAACTCACCTCCTCAGATGGGTCCTCCTCAGACATCGAGACAGAGGGGATTTGCCGCTTGTGGTGAGGCTAGAAGATCCATGGCTAGTACTACTACTGGTGCTACTACTGCTACTGCTGTGGGTGGTGGTGGAAAGGGATGAGCCATGTGGAGAGGAATGGCCATATAAAGGACAGCAGGGTCGAAAAGTGGGTGCATGAGTGGTACCGCAAAGTCTCTCTGGAAGAAGAAATAAAAGTGAAACTGACATCTATCCAATATGTACACGGAGTCTAAGAATGGATCGAGATGGATATGGAGTTCGGGGAGCTCAATGAACAGGACGCCGGTGGCCGTGTTCTCCATGATTTGAGAATGGCACGGAAACATATAGTGGGGTGAGAAATAAAGATTTCTCAGTAGGGATCCTAAGTTCATATATATCTGCTATCGCTGTCATTCTCAGTTGTTTCGGGTTTTAGTTAATTAAAAGAAAATGTTGCAACCAACAGGATGTCCTACTCAATTAGTTATAGTAATCATACCCCGAAACACAGCTTTGTTTTACTTAAGGAAATAAAGGAAATTAAACGGAGAAATAAATAACCAGACCTGTGTTTTTGACATAGTTAAGTCACAGCCATAAAGTGAACAATAATAAATATATGTATATATAACATCCAATGGTGCGATTAACTCAATGCATGATAACAGAAATTGTGGATATGCATAAGAAATAATGCACTTGACTTTAACTCATAATTTTCCATACTTGGTCCCCTAGGAGTATATTGGCCATAAAACTCCTGGGTAATAGTCTGCTTTTTAGGATCGAGCTCGTTCCTATATAGGGTTGCAGGGTTTACTTTCCCCGACTTCCCCACTGATCCATTCCCCTTAACTTTGTTCAGGGGTTGGCCTAAGTCATATGGAAATCCTTCCTCATTCTTATAAGGGTAGCATTGCTCATCGTATACTTTGATCAATGCATGCATAACTTGTAAATTCATGTTAATTGCAATCTTTGCCAAAATTTCGGCAGCATCACGGATCATGTTCCCTTTCCCATGAATAGTGCCAGATGACTAGAAAATTTTAATTAAACAGCAAACCCAATATAGAACATTATAATCATATCAAGAATATAACAATATCAATAGGTACAAGTCTTAAAATACTTAATCTATCTTGCAAGCTTTTAACTTCTATTGATATTCCCGAGTTCGACTTGCAAGATTGAATTGGATCCGAGTTCTGAGACTATATAAGTTCCAACTTCCGAGGTTATGCTCGATCTCCGAGATTATATAAGCTCTGGCTTTCGGGGTTATGTTCGATCTCTAAGATTAGTCCATAATTGGTCTTCCCAAAACTTTTATGAATGTGTTTCCTAAGTTCCAAGTTCCGACATTATTTTTACCAATCTAGTTTTTTATTCGCTTAGTTTCAAGTTTCTGCATTAAGTATACCCGATCTAGCTCTCTGTTTGCTAAGTCCCGAGTTCAACATTAAGTATATCCGATCTAGCTAAGTTCCGAGTTCAACATTGAGTATACCTGATCAAGTTCTCTGTTTGCTAAGTTTCTAGTTTCAAGATTAAGCATACCCGACCTAGCTAAGTTCCGAGTTGCGATATCCACTAAACTTGATCTAGTATTCATATATGTCTCTACCCAAAATTGCACTCTTATAAGAGAAAATTCACCAAAAATAGAAATTTGGGTGAAATCATACTAAATTTATATCACTATAAAGCTAACAGAGTAAGCTTTCAAATGAAATAAGTTGCATATTATTTGAATGAGTATAATTCGAGATATAAGCCCTGAAACTTGACCCTACTGGACTACTTTGTTCCAGCCCGGGTTGAACTTAAGGTGAATTCATTGATATATTGGGGATAGTTGACAATGAATTTGACTCTAAAATTTTTATGGGATGTTCCCTCATATGTTAGCTTTCAAACAACGTTAGATTCACTCAATTTGGAGTTGTGTAGGGTGAGTTACACCCTTCTCAACTCACACTGCCGGGATGAAAATCCTGATTTCTAGGTCAAACTTCAAAAATTAATAACTACCTCTATACTAATTCAATGGCCTTATATTATATATGTATGGAAAGCCCTAAATATCTAGTTTCTCATAAAAATAGATTCATGAAATTTAAATGGTTGTAGGCAGAGCCGCACACTCCACCATACAAACCGCTGAGGAAAAATCCTAATATCTTCTTGAGTTTTCTCTTCTCTTCAAGTTCTTTTATACCAATTCCAACTCTAATCACAAAACACATGCAAATTCAGTCATAAATCATCATCATCACTCCAAATCACATCAATATCATGAGGGAAACAAGATCCCCACACAGCCCCAAATCAACAAAAACAAGAAGAAAAGTTGGATTCCTACCTTGTCTAGGTGTGATTCTTGTTAGATTTGTTGTTGGCGTTGAAGAAATCTTGTTGTGGCTTAAAGGTTTGTGGGAGAGGAAGATGATATGAGTTGAGATGAGATGAGATGATGGAGAAAAGAATGGAGAGGGGTCAACATATATGGACCGAATTTTGCAAGGGCAGAAAAGGAAAAATTTAAAAACTTCTAAAGCAAGTTACATGTAATTGGTGGATTTGAGTAGGTTATTCAACTTGATTTGGCAGCCCATATGGAGGGCTGAAATGGCACAACTTGCATCGGTAAGTTGGCTAAATCTTGGCCATCCATTCTAGGGTTCTTACAATATAATTCCTATTGATCCGGTTTCGATAGTTTAAATTACCGAAATCTTACCAATTTCTCTTAAATCGGCAAACCGATTTTAGAAAAATTTTGTGAGGTTTCCTATGTTCCTAATCTAATTCCATCAAGCCTAATCACTTCTAAATCATACTTAATTGGCTTTAAGTGACTGCTTAATCGAATTCCGATTAAATCCACTTATTCGATAAAAATCGAACAACTCGGTTATTAACGATAAAATTTTTCGGATATTACATATCTGATGGGCTAGGCACAGGTTATATTGTACATATTCTTCTAGCGTTCTTTTATAGTTTCCATTTTGAGTCCCTTCTTTGACCCTAAGGCTCCTTTGGATAAGATTCCTTTATATATGGCACACACAATGTTTGCTCTAGCTCCTCTTCCTTCTCCTCAATATGTATGGAGACCAATCCTTCCAAGGCGAGCTTATCCTCCTCAGCTTCCACTTTTAGTGACGGCAAGCACCTACCAGGCGGCCATGGTAAGGCCATCAAAATGGGTCAAATTCATTAGGCCAATCCGTTTACCCACCAAAAATAGGTGAACTAGGCTTAAAAAATAACAATATGTTTAAACTAACCTATTTTCAGCCCGATTTGTTAACCCGCGAATTAAATAGGCCAGCCCGTGTGGGTAAACGAGCCAGCCCTGTTAACCTTTGTTTCTTTTTTTGTTATTTTTTTAGGCTAAAAGGTATAAATTTAGGATATAAAATATGATTTAGTAATTAAATTTAGAACATTCTCATATTTTTAATAAGAAATAATAAATTTTACCCTTTTTTAATCAAAATTAATTTTTTAAAACTTGAAAAGCTAAAAAAAAATAAAAAGTTAAACGGGCCTGCGACTAGTCTTAAACGAGCCGAGTTGGTAAAATATGACCTGCGGCCCATTTAGCCCATTTATTTTGTAGGTTTAAATGGGCCGACCCAGCCCGTTTGACACCCTTAGGCCCTAGAGCAGTAGAAATCATGGAGAACAACTTCTACACTCCCAAGTTAGATTAGGGGAGTGAGTTGGAACTTTTGAGAAGTTGTTCGCTTAATACATAGTTAACGGTGCTTTTGTATAGGGTGGCCTTCTTTTGGATATTATGTGTGATATGGAAGTAGACTTTTGTTCTCATGTATTTTGACTCTCCCTCTATAGACATCCCTGTGTGGACTTGCTCTAAGCTTGAATCTTTTGATATAGACCGAATGTATGATATTTTTTAAGGTTATCTTTTGTATCAGAGACTTGTATTTAAATACATGAGAATGTATATAGTTAAAAACATATTGTAAATATTTATTTTAGTTTACCTTTGGTATCTTTATAGTTTCCCGATTTCTATATTTTTTGACGCTCTATTTTAGGAATATCTAATTTGTGTATGTAACGCAAATGAAAATTTTCATGGCTCGAGTCATTATTATGGAATCGAATTATGTATAAACTATTTACAATTATTTAAGAGGTAAGCGTTCCACACGTGACAAATGTCACGACCCAAACTTGAGTCGTGACCGGCGCTTGGAGGTGATGAACCTCTAGCAAGCCTAAGACATCGATTTATCCATGACAAATGGATGGAGTCCCCCTATTTTTCCAACTTCCCCATATTAGCTAGACCTATACCAAGCAGTCAACCAGTATATAACCAGGATTAAGGCTTTCAGAACACTCTCAAATAGTTTGCATACATAATTACACATGTTTGTTCACTCCTATATATTTGTATGTCTATGTACATATCCACTACGCTACAAGTACAAGGAAACATAATTTCGAAATAGAAAAACTTATATACAAAGATCCCATCCAAAAAAGAATATCAAGCAGCAGGACCCTGTCTATGGATCGTGGAGCAATTCTAAGGCGGCATATATTCAAAATGTCAAAATAAATTCTATAGAAGGCCCTCACATGTAGCGGGGCTGTCAAAAGGTGTCTGTACTATACGAAGTTGAAGAAATCAAATTAGCTGCAATATTAGGATCTGAAATAGGAAGGGACAAATAAGTGAGTCCAATCAACGCAGTGAGGGACAATGAAACTATAACATATGAGGACAAGCTCTAGAAATAAAGCAAAGTATGATTAAATAAGGAATTAATATCATAAATCAAGTTTAAATAAAAAAAATCACCATTTTAATAATATTTATGTAGAGAATCAAAATTAAAGACTATGCATATATGTAAAGAAGTAACATTATTTCATAACCTTAAAACATGATTCTCAAATATAAATCCGAGACAAGGAGGCTTCCAATTCTGAAAAATTTGCAAGTCGGGGTTAGACCCTTCAGAGTTAACAGAGTCGGTGGTGTGCGTTGGCCATACACACACACCGAGCTAGCAACACCCTTGTTAGCTAGGTTTGAGCCAAGGTGCACCAAGGCTATCGTCAGCGACCGCTAGCTGCCGATTAACTGAAAATCCTCCCACAAAGTATATAGGAACTAAAGTAATAAATAGTAATAAAAGCTAAATAACAATTATTAAATCAAATTTTTGAAGCACAAAGTATTCATCAAAATTTGAAAGTCCAAAATATAATTTTCTTAATAAATTAATTCAGTAATCCAAACAAAGATTAGAGCTTGTCCTTTCGTTTATAAAATTCATAGTCTTTCTAAAAAGCTTTCAGAATATTCAACACTTGAACATTAGTAAAATTTCCTCAAAACTGAATCAGAGATCCACGATTAGATACATATTTTAAACCATAAGACAATTATATCACTAAACAAAGTATTCATAGCTAACTAGATGTATAAAAATAAGCTTTTAATAAATATGCTAAAATCAAACCAATATTAATTGTATAAAATAAAATCATATGCCATAGAGGCACTGTCCACTCACAAAACATCAAAGAACGTCCAATCTACGATTTGGGGCTACTGAACTTGCAGATTGATCTTCTGGGGGATCTGAAATCATATATAAGCAATTATCCCCAATTTAGACACTAATTTGGTTTAGAAACTAGTCTTTGCCCTATTTGTCTAACCTTTACAAATTAGTTTTAATTAAAACTACTATTATATTTTCCATAATAAACTACATCAAATATCAACTATCAACTATACAACGTAAGAATTTAAATTTATATATGGGAGAATCTAGTAGCTGACACTCTTTCCTATTACTCTTTTAATAGCTAAGTCACTTAAATATTTCTAACCATAATTTCAAAGAGTTAAGCTTCCAACTATTTATCTACTCACTACTCTACCCCAAAATTAACACCACTAATTGAGGCTAAATTTCACGTTAATTATCTAAATTTTTCAGCACCCACGTAGTAACAATCTATATCTATTAACTTCCCAAAAATTGAGAAACAAGACAAAAAAAGGGGATTAGCTTACCATTGAAGTAGCTGGCTTAAGGCACAAGAACTGTAGTCCCTTGCACCTGTGGCAGAGAATGAACCAAGAGGGAGAGAGAAATTGATGAGAGAGAGAGATGTAGAGAGAGAAATGCAAAGAGAAGACATCTCATGGTGGTGAAGGGAAGGCAGCGTAGATGGTGACAAGTAGGGAAACGTGTGAAAGAAAATTGAGAAGAAGAGATGAGTTTGAGAGGAGAGAACGTAACAAGGAAGAAGGAAAAAAGAAAGAAAAAGAAAGAAGACGTGAAGGAGAATGGCGAGGTGTCTAGACAGTGGTATTTGGAGACAAAGGGGAGTTTACAGTGTACCATATCACTTATGGTGGCTCCCACATCTTATTTTCTCTTTCTTTTTTTTTTTCACAAACACTTCTAAAATTTTTTATCTAACAATTTTAATTCCTCTATCATTATATTCCTAAATGTAATTAAAGGAAATACCTAAAGCAAAAGCTATGAAAAATTTTAAAAGTTCCCAATTACTAATATTTTATTCTAATTAGGATATTACATTCTTCCCCCTTTTTGAAATTTGGTCCCCAAATTTTAAGAAGGTTACCAATTATGAGACCCTTAAACCAAATTACCTTCAAGCTTATAAGCACTCTTCCCTTTTTTCCCCCTCAAATTAATCCTATTGTTCCTAGCTCCATCTACTAGACAAACTGTCACCTACTTGTTACCAAGTTGCAAGAATGCAAATCTTTTATAGCAACACCTGCATAAAATAAAAGATTGTCACCCCCAACCTAAAACAAGAAATGACTCATATGAAAAACTAACTTAAGGATTGCAACTCAACCATGGGAAATAAGCACTGTTATAGCCAAATTCAGCATTTAAGAAGCCTAAATACATCCATTGTCAAATACCATATCTATACCGTATAGTGATCCTGTGTTGCAAATTAGATGAGACTAACATTAAAAACATTATTTCATAGCTTTTGGAATTTTCTAAGAGGTTCATTAGAACATATTCTTAACTTGAGGATAGAAATATTAGGCTTAACCAATCACATGACACTAGAACGTTAGGACCCAACAAAATCTAAGTAGCAATACTAGAAAACTTCAGGCTACGATGGCTAATACAGAACTTATGCTTGTTGTTCACCTATTCAAAATTTTGTTTCCTGCCTTAAATTAAGAATTTTCATGCTTGAACCACTTAGATCCTGAAGAATAACACAAGTCTATCTTTAAACATTTAATCCCTTTGTAATAAACATCAACAACACAACCCACGCATAATTCCCTTTGTCACGACCCACACATATCAAATCCTATAGTAATTTAAAAGATTAATTCAATCTTACTTTCTTATATGTTATGGCTGAACACCAAGGAGAGAAGTCTAGGACTCTTCTTACTCTGATCACTTTTAAGTACCTAATTTAGGTTTCACTAGTGCAGCACCTCTTAGATGTGTTTTCTTTATTACCCATTAGTTCTTCTATAATCATTTGATAATCATTGGTTAAATACAGTAGCAAAAAAAAAAAACTCATACTATTCTCGTTGCGAGGTCCTAGCTCAAAAGACTGTTGTTTCAGGATTATTACTTACAAGCTTACTCATCATGGTTGCTCTTCCGACACATATACACCTATTGTCTTCTCATATGTGGAATTCAAAACGTAAAAAGAAGGAAAAGAAAACAACAACCATTGATGCCAGAGCATCAAAGATGAAACTAAACAAAGAAAAAAAGGGTCTAGTAATGCCAAAAAAAAAAATTAAAAAATTAAAAAAAAGAATAAAAATACAATCTAGGATTTTTATTTTTATTTTTATTTTTATTTTTTGTGGTTAGAAAATCAGCAATATAGTCAATTTGTCCTATTTGAGTTTACAGATCAAGAACTTCATGTTTTATCCTTATGCTGAATCTTGAAAAAAGGGGAAACAACAAGTAAATATATTATTAATATAAGATATACATAAACTAGCTCCCTTACCCCTTAATCTGTTGTCATCGTCTATGGCTTTGCATTAAGAGGCAAAAATGACATATGAACTTATTGGATGTCATGAGTTACAGATATATTTGAGAGTCAATATACCCTCATGAGATCAAAAATAGCATCCTTTCAACCTAAAGAACATGGACATCAATGTTTGGAAATAGTGACTATGAAGATCATAATCATGAGTAGGGAAACACAAATATGCTTAGGTTAATAATTATATAATATAGTTGGGTAGTAAATCCCTATTCACACAACATGACGCTAGTTTATACATCACTCATATCATAAACTCAAAATAGTTAAGCATCATTTTAGAAATGGAATCAAAGCCTCTACCGTTTCCATATACCATCGAAAATACCCATTATAGCAAGACAAAGTTTGTTCTCATCTAAGCAAGTTGGGGTGGTTAAGTTCTGTAAATCCAAACATTTCCATCACTTAATACTCCCCCCATCATGTCATGAAGTCAACATGTAACACCCTACTAACTTAATATTATGCTTAAGTCATAACATGAAATTAGGTAGACTGTATTACCGTGTTAATATTCTGCATATATATTTTTTTTCTTAAAACAGACGAAATGGCGCGCTGCTATACTATGAGTGTAATGAAACTCAACATAATACTACAACAGATAAGAAATAGTATAATAACATCAACTGTATACATACATGTATATTTATATGCTAGAAGTCATTGCTTCAGTCTATACATATATATAAGTATTAACAGCAGATGAAATAAGGACAGCAAAATTCCTAGTGCTAAAAGCAGAGGCAGAACTAGCAAGAGCAGGCTATGTGCAACAAGTCCAACTCGGAGTCATAGCGAAGCTGCAGGTCTTGGATCTCAGTGAAAAGAGTGGTCGTTGAGCTCTTCGCCAGCGTCTGAGAATGATGCGGAAGATACAAAACGGGGTGAGAATTTCAAGAAATTCTCAGTAGGGTTCGGGTATACTGGTTAACTGACATCACATACATTCTCAGTTGCCTCGGTTTTTACTTAATTATAAAAACATGTGTTCAAACTGAGATATCCATTTCAATGAGTTCAAGAAAATATCTGGTCCGAGGCAAGGTTCAATTTTACTTTAGACGGCACAAGAAATAAAATAGATTACTAATAATGGTATGTAGAAGGATAAACAGAATAAATAAATAAATAGCAGTAAATAAATATAGTAGACAACTATAACATCTTGACATAACTATTTCATGCATTTATGCATTCATGTAATCATGCAAACTCATACTTGAACTTTCCTTTTTAAACTTTTCATTTCCTTTCATCATTTTTCCATCTCTTGGTCCCCTGGGAGTTCTTGGCCATTTAGACTCCTGGGTAATAGTCTGCTTCTCAGGATCGAGCTCATTCCTATACAGGAATGCCAGGTTTACTTTCCCCGACCTTCCCACCGATCTATTCCCCTTAACTTCTTATCCGGGGCTGGCCCAAGTAGTATGGAACTTTCATAGTGGCATAACCCTTTTCATAACTTTCATAACTTTCTTAAGAATGTACATGCATTAACATGGAATTCATAACTTGTGCATGGGTTCTACCGAAATTTCGGCAGCATAACCGAACGTATCCGCTTCCCCATGAATAGTGCCAGCCAACCAGTACATTTACACAATTTGCAAATTCAGTATAGATCAACAATTAGACATATACATTCATTAGTTTCAATCAAGCATCAATAGGGCTTTAGACATCAGTCTGCCTCATTCTGCCCGGTTATAGTATATCCCACCTTTATTTCAATTTAACTCCTTTAAGCCTAATTTTTGGATATGTTGTATCCTTATGTGTCTAGTTTCTAACATTTTTGGTCCCATGTAATTTCGATATCTATAGCTCAACATATTCAGATTTTATCCCGGCATGCCCAATGGCTAGCCAGAATCAGACAATGAAAAGTAAAAATTCACTAAAAATCGAAACTGACTCAAATTATACGAAATTAATCTCATATTAAAGCTAACAGGGTAAAGTTTTATTTGCAAAAAGTTCCATTTCATTTGGCTTAGTAGGGCTCGATTATAAGCCCCGAATCTGACCTTTCTAAACTGCCCTGTTCTAGCCCGGTTTGGACATAGGGCACTTTTCTTGGATCACTAGGAGCAACTGGGACCTTATCTAATTTTGAAATTTTTATGGGACATTCTTCTATGTGTAAGCTTTCTAAAAAAATTAGTTTCACTCATTTTCAAGTAGTATAGGTCGAGTTCTATCCTAAACAACCTAATCTGCCCAGAGCCAGAGTCAAAACCCTAGGTCGAAATTCAAAAATTCATAACTCTCTCAATTCTAATCCAAAAGCTTATATGATATATCCATAGAAAGCCCTGGATGTCTAGTTTCATTTAAAATTAGTTTCATCAAATTTTATTGGTTGTAGGCGGAGCCGTACACTCCGCCGTACGGACTGCCAAGGGGTTTTGGGTTCTCCTGCTCTCCATCTCTTCCTATTTTCATTCTTTCTTGGTTCAAATTCGGTTTCAACTAAATAAACAGCCCAAAACCAATCACATATCATCATAATCATCCATTTAACACATCAAGAATCATGAAAACAACCCAAACCTAGCCAGCCCATTCCATAGATTTGGTGCAATTGTTAAACTCCTACCTTTGTTCCAAGTGATTGTGCTAGATTTTTTTTGAAGCTTGGATGAACAAGGCTGAAATTGGCTTGAGTTTTGGCTGGAGTTTTTGTGTGTGAAGAAGAGAGAAAGAGAGCTGAATGAGAGGAGGAAAAGTGGCACAAGAGAGGTCAAATTATGTGATAAAAGGAGCTGAAATTCTGATCACATGGTGGTGTGTAGGTGGCTTTCTTCTTGCAATTTGATTGGTCTAAAATGCTTGGCTGAAATTCAGCCAGCCTTCTTCACTTTCTATGGCCTTCTTTGCGCCATTTAGAGGGCTTAAAGTAGGGTTAATGGGTTGAAATTCTATTGGTCCGGTTCTGACAGTTTAAAATACCTTAATGTTACTGATTTCCTTTAAATCGGTAAATCGGTTTTCAATAAAATTTTTATGAAATCTCCTATACTCTAACTCAATTCTCTCTTATCTAGACTCAAGTAATTGCTAATCAATTGAGTCTAAATAATTGTTTAACCGAATCTTGATTATTCTCAATTATTCGATAAAACCGAATAATTAGACGAAAAACAGTGGATGTTATACAACACGTATATTAAAAAGAAATCCATTGCATTTTTCAAACCGACAAGACCAAGAAGAATTAGAACAAAGCAACAATTCTAGTTGAGTTTCATAACTTCCCATCATGCTGTAGAAATGCATTCATCATCACTTCTCAATTAAATCAATTAATATCAAAACTTTTTAAGGAGCCACCTCTTAGATACACAATTAGAAAGTTCAAAACAAGTGCAAGGGGATAGATTAAGACAAATAACAACAACAAAATGTATTTGATTTCATCAAATCGTGAGTCTTAGAAGTTCAAATACATCCAAAAGCAAGTCCTTTTTTAATGTCTCATCCATATCACTACCTAACAAGTAGCATAAAAAAAAATAAAAATAAATAGGTATAAAACTTACATCCACAACCCTAATAAAAGTTAATCTATGTATTATTTCAAAATAAATAGATCATGTACAATAGTAAACTAGCCAGAACAACCAAGTTAGAAGCACAACCACTGAGAGGGAACCTAGGAGGATAAGGATAGGAGATGAGAAAAGAATTCCCTACTAATATGAGAATCATACTCATAAGGAAAAGGCTTATTAATTTGGCTTACTCAAACCTTATCTAAGTACACCCTTTAGGCATTCTTAGTTTTACATCTAGTGAATGCATATATTCAGTTAGTAATAACTTCTTTTAGCTACATGTGACTAGATTTCTAACCTCCAAGCTAATTCAAAGGCCTCAAGGAATCCCCACTAGTATTACACTAATTATTTCTACACAATTCGACAATCAAAATTTGAAGAAATGTTTGGGGAATTGGCTGCACTATACACCCCGAACCTCCTTCTAGCCAAGTGTTCAATTTAACTATTGTACAAACCATAAATCTAACCTCACTTAGGATTATAAACATGTCAAGCTCCTCCTGAATTCGGGACAATGACACCATAAAAACTACTTCAAGCATCATCCAGTCTAATTCATAGAAGCCTAAAACAATTTGAACACGATGAGCTAATCATATCAACCAATACTCAAATTAAATTAGCAATCAAGGCAATCAAACAAATATTCACATGTAACAACAATTAGTGCACTAATCACACATACAAGCTAAGTGAAGGGACTCCTTGAAGAACTAAAAGGTCAAATGTCAAATAAGAACACTCGCCGAAGAACATCCCAATCAAACGATCCTAGTGCATTAAGAGGGTGACCTTTGTCTAAGTATTTCTATCATCAACCAAGAAAAATAAAAATAGCTAGGATGTATCAAGCAACCTGAATAAACATAGTCACAGAAGCATTTCGATAAAGTAAATAATTATGTGATGCATCAATTGCCACGAAGCGCAAGCATACATTGGCACTGAGCATATTCAAGATATGCTAGACTACCAAAAAACATATGGATAAAATAGATGAAATATTAAAGAGTATAAGGAATAGTCAAGGAACAATATAGATAATAGTAATATCTCCATATGCCTCTGGTAGTGCCATGTCTTGTGAAAATGGGCTGGCTTCCATTTGCACAATCGTGATCCTACTAAAGGACATTTGCTCCACCAACCACAAAAAGACCTAACCTGGCTCTGATACGACCTTTGTCAAGAGCCAAACCTGAGTTATGACCAGCGCTTGGTGTAACATCCCCACTTTCTTAAATAAAGAATAATAAAAATCTTGAATTATTTTCCTTAGGCAGTGTGAGAATTTTCCAGGCAATGCTATACCCAAACAATCCTTACACTTAAACCTATAGGGTAGCGTAACACTACCATTGAGAATATGGCGCTGCCATATGTTAAAAATTAGAAAACTACAAAGATACCCCTGTGAACTTTTGTTATATGTAGGGTTGCCTATGACTTTTAAAAATTTTCACTTTGACCCCATAAGCATATTTCCATAAGGGCCCTATCTCTTTTTAGAAAATGACATCTATGTCATTTCATCTGCAGAGTTTGCAGAATAAGGCTTTAAGAGGAGCAGAATCACATGGTGAAACCATAGAAGTTTAAGTCTCGATCGTTTGAGCCACGGGAGTAGTCAAGTGTGAAATGACATTGGGTGGCCCTAGACTTTCTCAAATTTACAAAATGCCATTAGTTACGAAAACCAAACAGAAAATGCTAAAGGATTTATGAAAAAGCGAAAATATTACAGTTCAAAGAAATGGTGCGATTGATTTGCACTGCTAATCAATTTATCAGAAAAATAAGAGTAATTAGGGATGAATTATAAATACTAGAGCTAAAGGAAATTTAGATTGTTATGTAAAATACTATGAGAAATTATTTAGTATAACTTCCAAAAATATTCTATCATTTTTTTTTTTTTGCAAGTAGTTCGGTTTTATCAACTACTTAAGATTAATTAGCATTTAATTAAATATTTACTTAGAGCCAATTAAGTATCATTTAGAGAAATTAGATATGAGGGAATTAGATTGAAAGCATAGGAAACTTCATAGGATTTTTCCAAAACCGATTTATCGATTTAAAGGAAATCAGTAAGATTTCGGTATTTAAAACTGCCAGAACCGAATCAATATAATTGCTCACCCTAAACCCTATGTTTAATGGCTAAATACACAACCACATAACCAATCAATTGGTGGCACATATCAGCACCAAAATGAGTGGAGTTGGCTGCAATTCAGCCACAAAAATTTTAGCCAATAAGAATGAAACCTGCCAAGCATTTCATCTAGCTTTTGGGTGAGTCTTTTCCTTCCTTATCCCTTCATTTCCGTGCTGCCCCTTCAGTTGCTTCTTCTCAACCATTTCTTCCTTCATTTCACTTTATTTCATCTCATTTTCAAGCTTCCATCACTTCCCCATCAAGAGGAGCTCAAAACTAGTTAGTCTTGCATCAAAAATTGAAAGTAAGGTTTAATAATCCCCATAGTTCTCTTGTGTGTGGCTGATGAGGGTTGGGATTTCCACTCTTTATTAGATGATATATCACATACATATGATGATTCATGACTGGTTTGGCATGAAACTCTTGGTTTTTGGTTGAAACTTGCATGAAAATCCATGAAGGAGAACAACTAGAATAGGATAAGCTGGGAGACCCTACGGCAGTTCATACGGTGGAGTGTACTACTCTGCCTACAACCGTTTAAATTCAATGAAACTATTTTTATGTGAAACTAGACACTTAGGGATTTCCAACATATAAGGCCACTGGATTAGTATAGAATTAGTTATGAATTTTTCAAGTTTAATTTGATATTCTGGGTTCTCTTCTGGGCAGTATGAGTTTCGAGGGGTGCGACTCACCCTACAAAACCCTAAATTGAGTGCAACTAATTGGCTTTGAAAGCCAACATATAGGGAACCATCCCATAAAAATTTCAGAGTTTGATTTGATCCCAATTATTCCCAGTAATTCAATGAAGTTGCCTTGAGTCCAAACCGGACTAGAACAGGGCAGTCTAGAAGGGTCAAATTGCAGGGCTTATAACGCAAGCTATACTTATGTAAATGAGATGCAACTTATTTCAAATAAAAGCATACCTTGTTAGCTTTAATTTGGTATAATTTTCGTATGATTTCCCTAGTTTCCTATTTTTAGTGAATTTTTACTTCTAAGAGTACAATTTTGGCTAGTTGTAGGGCAGACAGAAGTAAACTTTGAATAACTTGAGCTACATAAATCAAAATGAGATGGGACCAAAAGGGTTGGAAATTAGACACATAGCACTATAACATATTCAAAATTTAGGCCCAATTGAGTTGAATAGAAATTATGGTGAATTTTACAAAAATGGATAGAATTGAGTAGAATGAGCAGAAAACCTAAGTTATGTATTTATGTTGACATATTATATGACTGATATTATTGTTATAAAACTTGATGCTTTATGTTGGTTTTGTTGCTTGATTGATCCTTCTAATAGTCTGGCACTATTCATAGGGAAGCGGACTCGATTCGTTATGCTACCGAATTTTCGGCAGGAGTTTATGAGGACTTATATTATGAATAATTATGGTAAGATTATAAGGATACATGTGTTCATATGAATGCCATGTCTATGAAAATCATGCATGCAAATAGGATTGAGGAATGATATGAGATATATGCATGAACGCATAGAGCATTCACGTGCATAATCATATCCAAGAGGTAGTAAAAAATTGTAAGGACTTGCAAGAGGGATGTACCAAGCTACCACATGAGGCATAGCATAGACCCAGCTAGCGTAGGCCAAAGCGGTGCTGTTTAAGACTTGGGCTAGCCCTCGACTAGATTTAAGGGGAATAGACCAGTGTGAGGGTCAGGGAAAGTAAACCCGTCACTTATGTATAGGTACGAGCTCGGACCTAAAAAGCAGGCTATTACCCAGGAGTAAGAGAGACCATTCACCTCCGGGGGACGAAGTACAAAAGTTCAAGATCAAGTTGCAAGTTAATGAAAGAGATGAATTATGCCAAGTACAAGCATTTACATATGCATCTCTAATTTTCTCATGATGTCATAATGTTATTATGATTCTTATTGAAGTATGTTATATTATTCTTATTTCTATATCTGTCACATAATATGGCAAATGGTTGTTAAAATATAACCCGCTTCGAGAAAGATGTTTTAAACTTAAAATTGAACCATTGCTTGCATATATGTGCTCATATTTTCATAAGAAACTGAAGCGGCTAGGATGTTTATGATGGCACTATATGAGTTTACCTACTGAGAAGCTTAGGTTCTCACTGCCTGCTTGTATGTTTTTCTTTTCCATAAACATTCCAGTGCCAAGGCTAAAATTTAATAACGAGGCAAAATCCTGGGGAATTCATCGTGCAAGACTCAGGCATATGTTGGCCCGGGAGACTATGGAGACCGGCTAAAGTCAGTGAGGGCGACAGCTGCAGTGCGGAAGTAGTTTCTATGCATAATGTTAGCTACAAAACTTTTTTCTTAAAGTGTAATTATTTTATTCTATATGTATCAGAAATGACAAAATTTATGAACCATTATTTAGTAATAGAGTATGCAGTTAAAAGGCCATATACTATACTTTCTGTATTTTAAAGATCTCCTAGCACAGTAACAACCTCTTAATATAACTCATGACTCGAGCATGACTTATATGATAGAGGGTGTTACACTTGAAGGTGATGAACCTCCAGCAAGCCTAAGACATCGATTTATCCATGACAAATAGACGGAGTCTCCTTGTTTTTCTAGCTTCCCCATATTAGCTAGACCTATACCAAGCAGTCAACCAGTATATAACCACGATTGAGGCTCTCAGAGCACTCTCAAATAGTTTGCATACATAATTACACATGTTTGTTCACTCCTATATATTTGTATGTCTATGTACATATCCACTATGCCACAAGTACAAGGAAACATAATTTCGAAATAGGAAAACTTATATACAAAGATCCCATCCAAAAAAAAATATCAAGTAGCAGGACCCTATCTGTGGATCGTGGAGCAATTCTAAGGCGGCATATATTCAAAATGTCAAAATAAATTCTATAGAAGGCCCTCACATGTAGCGGGGCTGTCAAAAGCTGTCTGTACTATACGAAGCTGAAGAAATCAAATCAATTGCAATATTAGGATCTGAAACAGGAAGGGACAAATGGGTGAGTCCAACCGACTTAGTGAGGGACAATAAAATTATAACATATGAGGACAAGCTCTAGAAATAAAGCAAAGTATGATTAAATAAGGAATTAATATCATAACTCAAGTTTAAATAAAAAAATCATCATTTTAATAATATTTACATAGAGAATAAAAATTAAATACTATGCATATATGTAAAGAAGTAACATTATTTCATAACCTTAAAACATAATTCTCAAATATAAATCCAAGACAAGGAGGCTTCCAATTCTGAGAAATTTCCAAGTCAGGGTTAGCCCCTTCAGAGTTAACAAAGTCGCACGGTGTGCGTTGGCCATACACACACACACACATCGAGCTAGCAACCACCCTGCAAGCTGGGTTCGAACCAAGGTGCACCAAGGCTAGCGTCAGCGACCGCTAGCTACCGATTAACTGAAAACCCTCCCACAAAGTATATAGGAACTAAAGTAATAAATAGTAATAAAAGCTAAATAACAATTATTAAATCAAATTTTTGAAGCACAAAGTATTCATCAAAATTTGAAAGTCCAAAATATAATTTCCTTAATAAATCAATTCAGTAATCCAAACAAAGATTAGAGCTTGTCCTTTCGTTTATAAAATTCATAGTCTTTTCCAAAAAGCTTTCAGAACATTCAACACTTGAACATTAGTAAAATTTCCTCAAAATTGAATCATAGATCCATGATTAGATAAATATATTAAACCATAAGACAATTATCTCACTAATCAAAGTATTTATAGCTAACTAGATATATAAAAATAAGCTGTCAATAAATATGCTAAAATCAAACCAATATTAATTGCATAAAATAAAATCATATGCCATAGAGGCATTGTCCACTCACAAAACATCAAGGAACGTCCAATCTACAATTTGGGGCTGCTGAACTTGCGGATTGATCTCCTAGGAGGTCTGAAATCATATATAAGCAATTACCTCCAATTTAGACACTAATTTGGTTTAGAAACTAGTCTTTGCCCTATTTGTCTAACCTTTACAAATTAGTTTTAATTAAAACTACTATTATATTTATCATAATAAACTACATCGAATGTCAACTATCAACTATACAACATAAGAATTTAAATTTATATGTGGGAGAAACTAGTAGCTAACACACTTTTTCTATTACTCTTTTAATGGCTAAGTCACTTAAATATTTGTAACCATATTTCAAAGAGTTAAGCTTCCAACTATTTATCTACTTACTACTCTACCCCAAAATTAACACCACTAATTGAGGCTTATTTTCACATTAATTATCTAAATTTTTCAACACCCACATAGTAACAATCAATATCCATTAACTTCCCAAAATTTGAGAAACAAGACATAAAAAGGGGATTAGCTTACCACTGCAGTAGTTGGGTTAAGGCGCAAGAACTATAGTCCCTTGCACCTGTGGTAGAGAATGAACCAATAGATAGAGAGAAATTGATGAGAGAGAGAGAGAGAGATGTAGAGAGAGAAATACGAAGAGAAGAGATCTCATGGTGGTGAAGGGAAGGCAGAGTAGATGGTGACAAGTAGGGAAATGTGTGAAAGAAAAATTGGGAAAGAGAGATGAGTTTGAGAGGAGAGAACATAACAAGGAAGAAGGAAGAAAGAAAGAAGAAGAAAAAAGACCTGAAGGAGAATGGCGAAGCGTTCAGACGGTGGTATTTGGAGAAGGGGGTCTACAGTGTACCATATCATTGATGGTGCACCGTGGTCCCTGCATCGTATTTTCTCTTGCTCTTTTTTTTTTTTTTTTTCCACAAACACTTCTTAAAATTTTTTATCTAACAATTTTAATTCCTCTATCATTATATTCCTAAATGTAATTAAAGGAAATACCTAAAGTAAAAGCTATGAAAAATTTTAAAAGTTCCCAATTACTAATATTTTATTCTAAACATTTTATTCTAATCAGGATATTACAACAAACCTCTAGCTATAGTATTATGACCTAAGCATAGTACTTACTTCAGAGGGTGTTACATGGCCTAATCAATCTTACCTCATTAATATGACTTGTTTTTAGTGATTTGAGATAGAAAAACTTAGGGGGTGTTTGGTTTGGGTATTTTCTATTTTCATTTCCATTGAAAACAAGAAATAAAGGTGAAAATGTGTTTGGTTTGATTTTATTAAAAATATTTTCTGAAAACTTTTTCTAAAATGACAGAAAATATGGAAACAACAAATCATCTTTTTCAACCTTTTCAACAAAAACTGAAAACAAAATTTGGAAACAAGGCAGTGGAATTTTTATAATAATGTGAAACACCATAATATGATATTTCTTTCTCCCAAAGCCAACAGCCACGCTCTTAACCCCTCTCTCACCATTCCAACGCTACTTCTCTCTTTTTCTCCTTACTCTTGTTCTTTCTTTTTGGCTTCTTGCTTCATCAGATGAGGTATGCTCCTTCTCTATTTAGGATAGAAGAAGTGGGTTGCTGCCTCCATCCACCTTCGTCGCGACCTCCTCTCCGTCGTGGGTTGCTGCTTCCGCCGCCCCAAGAAGCATCGCCATCTGCATCTCCACCATTGATGGTGTCTTGCTGGCTGTAACGTCTCGATTTCCGAATTCCGATCTCATCACTTAAGGTAAATTTCCGATTTTTGAGTTTGTCTTTATAAATTCCGACTTCCGACCTTAGTAATACAATGTCAAAGTTTCGATTTTCGACTTCGTCGCCAAGGCTCAAAAGGACTGGCTGTATTTTCCGATTTACGACCTTATGCACGTAATATGCGATTTCTGAATCCGATTTCCGACCTTAGGAAAGCTCAAATGGATTGCCTTAAATTTTCCGATTTCCGACCTTATGTAAGCATGTAAGAATTCCGACCTCAACAGTAATATATCCCGATTTCCGATCTTACTATGCTCAAATGGAATGGCTTGGATTTTCTTATTTTCGACCTTATGGTGAATTAGAATGTATACGATATCCGACTTCCAAGTTTATCTGAATTGGTCTCCAAGTTCGGCCAAAATTTTCACGACTTTCGAATTCGAGGCTATTGTCAGGAGCTTTTCATTTCTATGATTTTTCCGATTTCCGAGATTAAGTGTTGAGTTCCGACCTAGAGTTTATTAGCAGGAGCTTCTCATTTCTCTAACTCCCGAGTTCCGAGATCGAGTTGGAGTGCCGAGATCCTATGAGTTCCAATTTCTTGGTACACTTGATTAATGTTTTGAATCCCAATATCCGGTGTCATCCTTAGAATCGATTCGAGTTTACTTATGTCTCCCGACTTCCGGGTTCGAGTATTTTGGTTTCACATTCTGGCCCTTGACCTTCGATTTGAAGGTGATTGTACCTTACGATTCCGATGTCTGACTTTGCTCTCGAGTTTTGAATAAACCAAGACGATTATTCCGAGTTCCGACTTCATCGTGCACCAATTCCAACTTTAGGAAATACACGAGTTCCGATGTCATGTTCAGATACGCTGGAAGCGAGTTTCACTTCTCAGGCGACGTGGAGAGCAATTTTGTCACAAAAGAGGAAGACATGGACGAACTTTGCCCACAGAAATTTCACCCAATCAAAGCCACTCATTCTAACTACCACCTCAAAGCCTTGCCTATATATATTCCCTTCCTACCTGTTCAGCTCATTCCTTACGTTGTCCTCTCTTCCTCACTTCAGTACTCTTTTCTTTTCTCCACTCACCCACTCCATTCAGCCTTCAAGATCAACCAAGCCCTATTTCCAAACTCAAGCAAGAGGTAGAGGTTTTAATTCTTGTCTTGATTTTTCTGATTCTTGAATGATTATTGGTGGTTTAATTCTTCAATTATGATATATTGACTGAGTGATCATGATGAATTGTGGCTGGTTTATTAGCTATTTGTGAGATTAAAACTGAATTGGAAATAAGAAAGGATGAAGATATGAAGAAGTTTAGAGGCTGGAAAACTCAAAACCCTCAGCAGTTCGTACGGCGGAGTGTACGGCTCTGCCTCTCGCCATTTAAAATTAATGAAACCATTTTTATGTAAAACTAGACATCTAGGGCTTTCTACACATGTATCATATAAGACCATTGGAGTAATATTGAGAGAGATATGAATTTTTGAAGTTCGACCTAGGAATCAGGACATCCACTCGGGCAGTATGGATTAAAAAGGGTGTAACTCACCCTATACAAGTCCAAATTGAGTGAAACTAATTTTGTTGGAAAGCTTACACATAGGATAACATCCTACCCAGAAATTCCAAGTTTGTTACATCCTATTTGTTCCCAGTGATTTGAAGAAGTTAACCTATGTCCAAACCAAGCCAAAATAGAGTAGTCCAGGAAGGTTAAGTTTCGGGGCTTATAACTCGAGCCCTACTAACTCAAATGGAATGAGACTTTTTGTAAATGAAAGATGGTTCTATCAGCTTTAATATGAGGCCAATTTTGTATCATTTGAGCCAGTTTTCGATTTTTAGTAGATTTTTATGTTTGAGTGAGCAATTCTGGCTAGTCACAGGGTAGGCCGGGATAAAACCTGAGTAACGTGAGTTATGATTATCAGAATCAGATGGGACCAAAGAGGTTAGAAAATAGACACATAACACTTTAACATATCCAAAATTTAGGTCCAAAGGAGTTAAATAGAAATTATGGCATGATTTACAAAAACCGGGTTGAATGATTTATGTGAGGCTGTAACTCTGTCTTGAGAAGATTAATCCTATGAGCTCCATGATGAATTGTGCATGCAATATTGTAATTGCTATGAGAAATTGGCATTCTGATGTACTGGTACTATTCATGGAGAAGCGGACACATTCCGTTTTGCCGCCAAAATTGCAGTAAGGTATATGCATGAGTCATGAGATACATATAGATGAATGTGCATTCTCAAGAAAGTTATGAAATTCATGTTATGATGAACCCAAGAATATGTTATGATGAAAATTCCATGATACTTGGGCTAGCCCCGGATAAAAAGTTAAGGGGAATAGATCAGTGGGGATGTCGGGGAAAGTAAACCCGGCAATCCCTGTATAGGAACGAGCTCGATCCTGAAAAGCAGGCTATTACCCAGGAGTCTAAAATGGCCAAGAACTCCTAGGGGACCAAGTAATAGAAAAGTTTATGAGTAATGAAGAAAGTATATGAGCAAAGGAAAAGTTTATGAAGGAAAGTTCAAGAGCAAGTTTTGCATGATTGCATTAAGTGCATGATTACAAGTTATTTACAGTTTAACTATTATGTTTACTTACAGCACATGTTCACTTATTCTGCTCATTATTCTGTGTATTACTGTTAGTAGTTTAGATGGTTTCTTATGCTGTTTAAAGTAAAACTAGACCTTGCCTCGGACTAGACATTTTCTTAACCTTATTAAATATGAATGGTTAAATTTGATCTCATGTTTTCATAATTAAATGAAACCCGAGGCAACTGAAAATGAAAGTGACGTCAGTTAAACATCATGCACGACCCTACTGAGAATTTCCTTAAATTCTCACCTCGTTTTGCATTTCCGCCTCATTCTCAGACATGGACGATAGACACGACAGCTACCCTCTTCATTGAGGTGCCAGACTTGCAGCTCCACCATGACCCTGCAGTAGGCTCGCTGTATATAGCCAGCTCTTGCCAGTTCTGTCTTTACCTTTTTAGTGATAGGAACTTTGTCGTCCCTTTGCACCATCCCGCTTTTGATCCTGCCACCCTTTACTTTGAGGTCCCACTACATATGGCACACCCTCCGCCAGCATCCCCTGCACCTACAGCACCCGCAGCTCTTGCCGATCCTGCGCCAGAGTCACCTCTGTAGGTCGTACCTGACATCCCGCTCAGCTCTGATAGCGACCCTTCAGAGGCCACCAGCTCAGCATCCTCCTCCTCAAGACCTAGTATTGACTACTCACCAGCCGGGCCGGGTATGGCCAACGGCTACCTGACTGAGTAGGTCACCATGTGCGATGTTGTACAAAGATGACCCTCTTTTGGCAGTATGCAGCTATAGGTCATGGACCTAGTGGTAAGTTTTGGAATGTCCTCTGAGGACTACATAGGATCAGGTTGACCGACATGGACCTTATGTCTTTTTGGTACACGGCCCCACTCATGTATCCTATTTTGAAACTTGTACATAATCTGAAATAGTGGCTTTATATATATATATATATATATATATATATATATAGTTAACGGCATAGGTGTTAATTGTTCTTATCTTTCTATTGTGATAAATTAAACTCTGTCACGTTCTTTATACAGCGTTCCATTTCTTCAAATAAATAAATAAATAAAGATACGGATAAACGAAACGTAGGCAGCGTATTAACACGGTAACATAATCTACTTAATTTTATGCTATGACTTAAGTATAACATTAAATTAGTAGGGTGTTACACTGGCCATCGCCTACTTGAGGACCTTCACTGGCGTTTAGTCTTCCCTGACTGCCGGTGACACAGCAATTGGAGTCTCGCCATAGATCGACATTGGGTGTCGTGCATGTGCCGCTAATGCCGTCGATCCTTCTCTGTTTGGTGCGTCGCCGTGCTGTCGTTCTCCACCGCAGGTTGTTGTCACCACCACATGGGTGTTCGTCATGGCTGCTACCACCGCTGTGTTGAGCTTTGTCATGATTTCTGTCATCACCATGAAAGGGAAAATCACAGTCTGTAGTTTTTGATATGTGATGTCTATTTCTTGTTGGGATGGTGCAATCTTTGATACCCTTTGCCCACACACCTCTTTGTTTGAATATGAAATTGATGGTTCTTGATTTTTAGAAGCACTAAAATACAATTTTGACTTTGCTGTTGTTGTTGATATACTTTGTTGTTTTGATTCTTGAACTGTTGTTCTTGAATGTATTGACTTCCTAGTGTGTATTTCATGAACTTGTTAGGAAACATTTCTTTGATTTTAATTGTTCTCTGAAAAGCCAGATAGTTTGAGCTTGCTTCTAAATAGTACTAGTTATTTTATTCACTTATGTTTCTTTTTAGTATGATTAAATTTATTTACAAATCAAATATATTATAAGTATATTTTGCCATTATAAGTAATTTCTACAATCAAATTTTTTTATAGTATTTAATTATATATTATCATATATTATGCATGTAATATATATCTATAATTTATCACTTTCAAGTAAAAATTTTTAGCAATTTTTTAAATAAATAATAAAATAATACTAATTATAGGATTTAAATATTTATCTATGTATAAATTAAAATATAATAATTGATAATAATAATAATAATAATAATAATAATAATAATAAAATAACTTAAAAGAAAGTAATTTACTTTACTCTTAATTTTAATATTTTATAGAGTTATTTATTATTCTAATAAATACTTTTAATAGATGAACAAAATATGTAAATCAAATATATATTATTTTTATTATTTAATAATAAATATAATTTTATTATCTCAAATTTGATTTTAAAAATTATTGAAAACAATCAAACCAAACATATTTTCATTGTTTTCACTTTTTGGAAACAAAATCAACTTTTATAAACCAAACATATTTCCTAAATTCAGAAAATTTGAAAATGAAAATCCTTTTCAAAAATGAAAATAGAAAACAAAAACAGGAAATATTTTCACAAACTAAACGCACCCTTAGTTTGGGTTGAAAATTTGATCAAAATATCAAAAGAAAACACAAATAGAAAAGTTGTGAGAGAAACCCTAAAGGGGTGTTCGTACAACAAACAATATCCCTTAAGCTGTAGGACTCAAATTCGAGTGAAACTAACAGATAAAACTAGACTTCAAGAACTTTCCAACCAAATAAATTGTAGGTTCATTGCATTTAAAATAAAAGAGTTATGAATTTTTGAAGTAGAATGTTGATTTTCACTCACTATCCTAATCAGTATGTGTTGTGAAGAGCATAATTTGCTCTATACAAATTCAAATTTAGTGCAACTAATTTTTTTAAGAAGCAAACACATAGATAATCATGCCATAAAATTTTCAAACCTATATCCTAATTATATTGCTCCTAGTAATTCCCTAAAATTACTCTATGTCCTGTTCAGGTTGGAATAGGATAGGCTACTTGAGGAGCTTATAACCTAAGTTCTATTTACCCAATTAAGATGAAACTTATTAGGATTGAAAGATAATTCAATTATCTATAGCATAGTATAAAATTCATACAAAAATTTTAAGAATTGGTATTTTAGTGATTTTCTAAAATTATGTGTTCAAGTCTATCCTGAAACAGAGCAGCCTTGAGTAAAACTTTAATAACTCAACCTATACATCTCAAAATTTAATGGGACTAAATAGATTTAAAAATAGACTAATAACACTATTACATATTAAATTTTCATATCAAGCTGAATTAAAATAGAATTTAGGTGCAATTTATAAAAACATGACAGAATTGAAGAATTTAAGGTGAATTGCCAACTTTGAAGGCTATAAACCCTATAAATCACAAAGAGCCAATGGTTAAACTTAGATGTAATTCCTTGTTATATTAATGTGATATTGATGTGAGATTGATATGTAAATATGATGCTTCTATTTACTATGATTGGCTGACTAAAATAATAATGTTTATATATTAGTAAATCTCTTATTTTCAGCTGTTATACTACCGGATTTTTGGCAAAAATATATAAATCATGCATCATGATTATAAATTCTCCAAGCATATGCACCTATGAACATATGAAGCATGTGCACAAGTCTCCTCAACATGTTCATGCATGAATATATGATCATATAAATCATGAAAGAATATGAATAGATAAGTTGTAGGTCCCTTCACTTAGAGGCAGTTATTTGGCTCCCTCATTTTGAAGGCAATTAAAACTATGAAATCCCTCTACCTTGGAAGCATGTAGCCAAAATGAGATCCTTCCAAGTCTAGGGCACGTGGGTCCCCTTGCTAGTCAGTACAATGTGATGACGGTCACGAGTTGAGCACACTCCTAAATTAGGCTACCCAAGGGTAATAAAGATTAAAGCATAGCAACACTCTAGAGACGGCGAAATGTAACATCTAGATATGTCAAGTAAAGAAAATTAAAAGAAAACATAAATGTATTTGCATGATTATATGATGTGCATATGCATATACATAAATTATATTCTTGCTGTTACTATTATGAAACTACTCTCTCAAATGACAAGTGCGTGAATAAAATAAACCTGATTTGGAAGGATATTTTTGAACGTCATAAAAATGAAATTTATAGTTTGTATGGCATGATCACTTTTTCACAATAAACCGAAGCAACTAGAGATAATGACGATGACACCATATGTGATAGTCTAGGAAATCGTACTGAGAATTTATAGTTCTTACCTCTATCTATGTTCCCATGTTATCTCTAAATAGCTTAGGATAGAGTAAAGATGGTCAATCCTGGATAGAGTTGATTAAGATTAGAGGACAGTTGAAGGTCGCTATCAGACAAGGTTCACATATGTACTAGTAACAACTCCTAAGTGTGGCACTATGACTCAAGCATGGTACTATGCTTGAGAGGGTGTTACAATTTAACTCTTACTATAATTACTTTAAAAAAAATTAAAAAGAAAGATAAAATTAGTTGATAGTATAAAATACTTTATGGACAATATATTAAAATTAATATCAAAAGATATCCTTCTAATTAAATATGATGTGATACGATTGGCTGGTAGTGTAAAATATTTTATGTTAATAGTGTATCAAAATTAATCACATTAATAGAGGATTTAATTTTTATAAACTATCAGCATAAGTTTTTTACACAGAAATTCAATTTGGCTCTTACATAGAAATTCAAGAGGCAGGTTAAAATGATAGAGAGTGGACAAGTATCGAGAGTTACGGGGTTCGGCTACCCAGAGGCAATTAACAAGCAAAAGAGTTGGGAGCTCCTCACCTTATTAGGCCAAGTAGTGAACATACCATTGATAGTCTTTGGAGACTTCAACCAAGTGCTAGGTCAATCAGAAAAACACAGTGGAAATCAAGTGACTTATACTCAGATCCAAGGTTTTCAAGAGGCTATGTAAATTAATGAACTTCTGGACATGGGTTTTGTTGGCCATGCTTTTACTTAGTCAAATGGACAGGCAAGAGACAATAATATCCAAGAAAGATTAGATAGAGCCCTTGCAACAATAGATTGGAAGGAGGCTTTGTAATATCCCCAACTCTGAGAGTAGACCAGTATAGAAGGAAGTCAAGACTTGAGGCGATGGTAAAATAGTAAATAGGTGAACTGTAGTAGAAGAAAGGGCAAAATTATAATTATCAAATTATAATGGCAAAATTGTAAATAAAGGCTTATGGTTTTCAGAAGGGGCATTAGAGGAAAAATATCGATTCTGGGAATATGTGGATCCTACAACACTAGTAGATAAATAATATACATATAATAACTTTATAAATGATGTTTTATGCACAGGGCTTTAAATAAAGTGTGGGATTACTCACACACATGAATATTATCTGAATGACTTAAAGTACTTGAATTAATCACCGGATACCTTGAATTAATCCTCGAGAGTTCCATATTCTTTTTTAGCATGATCAATTAAAGGAAATAACCCTACAAAGATTAGATAGACATGTCATAATAATGGTCAGAGTAAGTGGTAAAAAACTAGCCACACCCTATGTTAGGTAAACAAGGGGACGTGAGAATGCTGTACCACCCCTAAACAGTGGATTAATCACCACCACTCCCTTCAACAAATATCACAATACTCTTATCTTTTCTTTTCTTACCCTCATCCATGGCCACACACCCATACACACACCATCATTACATTCTCCATCTTCTTCCTCACTACCACCATAGCCATGAGCTTCAAACTTATGGTTGATGGCCTTCTTAGTGTCAAAATACTTTGCTCCTTTTATGAAAATTAATCCTTACCTTTTCTTCTTCAAAACCCCTCAAAAAATTAAAGGATTCAAGTCACTTATGGAGCTTTTCTAGCCCCTTGAAAGTTGCGACCATTAGAGGGGGAGAAAGCTAGGAGTTGCTTTTGGATCCTCTGCTTCCATAGATCCAAGAACCTTGAGATTAGTAGCTCAAATCCCATTTTATTTCTTATAATTTCTAGCACCATATATGCTACATAGACCCTAAGTCTTTCACCTGATTTTGGTGATGGTTTTGCAGGCTTGTTGTTGATTGACATGGATGTGTGATAGTTTTGAACCTATGAAGGTGTGTTGAACTTGTTTATGACCATGATTGTTTTATTATATGTGTGAATGCTTGCGATTGATGTAAGGTAGAAATTAATGATGAAGGTTTAAGTTCTTGGTTGATTTAGCAAGTAAAATAAAGGTTAAGATTAGTTGTTATGAGAAGTGGAACAAAAACTGATCATAGGATAACTTGTAATGCCAAATCAATGAATTAGTATGTTTAAGCTCACATCACCTTGGGCTAAAGAGTTAAATAAGTGGACCAAGGCATATCTAACTAGAATTATGAATTTGAAGTTGATAAAGAGGGAATCATGTTATTAGAATCATTAGATTATGAGTTGGTACCATTCAAAGTGATATGTAACCACAATAAGAGCAATTGAGCTATACTCTAAACACTATGTTGCATGAGTGATATTTGGACTTGTAGTGATTGGATTTGAATAAAACTTGATTCAAATGAAAGCTAAGACATACTATTACACTTGGTAAAATTTGGTAATTTTCTAAAGAAAGATGAATTTTTAGAAATTTATACAATTTAGCTATCGGAAATGAGGAGGTTTAAAATAGGATAGTGGTGATCTTTTGCAAAACTACACTACTTAGTTGATTTTATGAGGTTAAAGCCATTTTTTCCCATTGTTTTAAGATAAGTAGAAAACTTGTACCAAAAATCTCGGCCATCCAAGCCCAATTGAAGGAGGTATGAATTTTTAGGTAAAATAGGATATGACCCAATCAAAATCATAAACCCTGTTTTATGCAATTAATATCCCAGTCCCTAGAACTTGAAATTGAGTAAGACTAAGTTCATTTGAAACTTTAATCTAAGTAAAACCAAACTAAAGTTTTAGATTTTATTGAGCTAAAATGGAATTACTATGAATTTTGTAACATTACTGCCCAAGTTTGAAATTAAAATAGAACAGCCTTACTTGAGACAACATAACTTAACTTATACTTGTTAAAATATAATGGGACCAAAAGGGTTGAGTAAAGGACACGATAAGGAACGCCTCTATAAAATACAAGGGTCAGATGACAAGAAATGGATTTATGATGAATTTCTAAAATGAGGTTAGATTTTAAGTGGCTTATAACCCAAGTGTTAACCAAGATATAGAGTTATGATTTTAGGTCATGACAATCCTTAGCTATATAAAGGTTATAGCAAATGACTTATGTTTTGAAACTAAGCTTGACCTAAGGATGAATGCACATCAAATCCCTATGGTTAATGTGCCACGAATAATATGTTCACAATAATGTTGTATATTTTCAAGTATGCTATGCTATGTCCCTTTAACATCTAAGAATGTAATGCATGCAAAAATTGTATAAAGGGAATGACGTATTGGGCTTCTACCAAGTAGTGGACTAGGACGATACAGTCACGGATAATGGATACTTAATGTCATGAGCATACATTATATTTAAAGAAAGAATATTTTGAAAGAAGAGTTATAAAGCATTTGCATAAGTACATACAACATCCTCATGCATAACCATGTATAAGAATGTATATCGTAATGTGAACTTGCAAGTTAATTAAGTGACATATCAAGCTTCCACTTAGCAGTGGGCTAGGATGATATCATCACAAGTGATTACTTGGGCCAGCCCCTGAACAGATTAAGGGGAATAAATCGGTGTGAGAGTCAGAGAAAGTAAATCTGGCAGTCACGTATAGGAGTAAGCTCAGTCCTGAAAAGCAGACTATTACCCAAGAGTGGAAAAGGCCATCTACTTTCAGGGGACATGTTACAAGTTAAAGAAAGAAATAGAACAAGTGCACTTGCATGTTTTAGTTTAAGTGCAACTACATGTGCATGTTCCATTATTTTATTGTACTATATGACTACCATTGTTATGATTAGAAATTGTACTATTATTGCTATTATACTTGCCCTGAAAAGTGCCAAGTGATTGTTAAAAGCAACTCACTTCGAGAAATACGTTTCCAAACTTAAAATTGAACCTGTGCCTATGTATACTTATCCATATTTTCATAATAAACCGAAGCAGCTAGAATACTTACAATGACACCTTGTATGCTTAGTGGATTGAGTGTACCTACTAGGAATTTTAAATTTTCTCTATCTATTTGTATGTCTCCATAAATATTCCAGTGCAAGGAAAATGTCTTTAAGTTTGTGGTAGAATTTTGGGACTTCTACAAACCGTATGATGTGGGCTTAGGTCTAGCACCTAGAACTCCAGCTGGAGGGTGAAGGTAGACTACCGATGTAACGAAGTGAAGAATGTAGAATAAGAAATATTTTGTGTGTATAAGTAGTTAAGTTTGAAAATTTGTAATTTAAATTATATCTCCATCACTCAATTTGGATTATTTTGTAAGTCCCTATTTATTCATGAAATATTATACTAGAAGGCCATATGTTATGTTTTTCTCGATTTAAAAGTTTTTATAGAACCTGTAACAACCTCTAAATATAATCTTATGACTCGAGCATAGCATATATGTTTAGGGGGTGTCACAATTTTGGTATCAAAGTAGTTTGTCCTACATAGGCACCGGGATGGATTGACTATGCTTCCGAGGCATACTCCAAGAGTCTAAATAAGCCATGCTTTAGGTCCTTGTGTGATACAGAGATAAATAATTGTGCATGATAGCCTTTTCGTGAGTGTTGTAGTCTATCTATTGTACTTAACCGTATGTTGAGCCTGATCATCTCAATATAACATTTTGTGTGGACAGAAGCCTACGGCATCTAGTAGGCTTATTAGGAACCCCCTCTATATAAATATTGATAGTATAGGAGGCACATTGGGAACTTTCTGGGAGATAGCTATTGCTCGAGAAAGCAACATGCTAGGGATTACAAAGAAGCTAGATGTCCAATCAAAGAAATTATGTTGGCCGGTTTGCTATGGACATGGTGAACTTGGCCACAAAAAGGAAGGATTGCTCTATCCAACATTATCAAGAAAACTAGTGACTCAAATATCAAGGGCAAGATCTCGGCATTGCAGCAAGGTGAGAACCTCTCTAACTTTTATAAGGAATTATTTCAAGCTCTAACAATGTTTGCCCAATCATAAGAATTAGTTTGAGCCTGTTTACTCGATTCAGGTTGTTTTCTCTAGATTGAATCTACCCTAATTCTATATATTTAATGGATAGTCAATAGGAGTAGGGTAATTATCTGCCAATAGAGTTATATCAGGTTGTGTGGATAGCACATTTATCTTCCTTTAGAGGTGAGGCTACCTTTAGAGTAACCCATTGGCAAGCTCAGTTGAAGCTTCGTTACAATCGGTTATGGTAATGCTACATTGTTAAGATTAGATCCTTTACTTAAAATGCTTAATTGGGTAAAGCAGAGATCAAGCAGGATACTTAAGAATGAAAACCCCAGCCATGCATGAGGGAAACCTCTCTAGTCTTCACCTAGAAAAGGCTTCTCCCTCAAGATCTACACACGACAAACTCCATTTCATCAAGAACTCAAGAGTTCTGTCCTTCCTCATTCAAAGCCGCCACCATCATCCACCAATGAGAAGTCTTCTTCTTCTTCTCTTGCAAAAGACGCCACTTTTTTACTCTAGTTAGTGATCTCTACTCTTCTCTTTTGTTTACTCAAGAAAGCTTTAAGTTTGGTTCCTTTCATAACTAAGATCTTCAAGTGAAAGCTTGAGAAAAACTCTCATGCTCTTCATGAGCAAAAGTTTCCATTTTTAGTAAAATATGTTCATGTTCTTGTTCATGAAATGCTCTTGATATTTTTGAAAGTTCCTTTCTTGAAATGCTTTAAAGTTTCTATTTTTCTTTCTTAGTGCTTGAGATCTTGATGTTTCTTATGAGTTTTTGAAAAAGAATGCTGTTCGTGGTGGTGTTTGGGTTAAAAGTTGTTTATTTCCTTATGTTGACACCTATGATTGGAAAAGTTGTCATGTTTATCATATTCTCTTGATTTGACAAGACTAAAAATATTCTTGATGCATAAAATTTCAAAAAGTTTGTTCCTTGCAACCTTAAAAGTGGCGCAAGTTTTGTGCCTCTCTAAAGTTCTATTTTGTCCTTCTTGAAGATAAGGATATGTGTAAAAGTTTAAGCTTTTTGGAACCTGAAGCCTTTTGAAGTCATAAAATGAGAACTTGTCACTTCATGTATTGAAAATAGAATATTGAATATAAGACCTTTCATAAAATTTTAAACTTTAATCAAGAAGGTAACTTTAGGTCATAAAGTTGTAGATTTGCACTTTAATCTTGTAAAGGTTGAACCTTGAGTTGAAAATGTTAAGTAAAGTTCTAAGCTTTCTTCAAGAATGTCACTTTTTAGTCATAAAAGTGTGGACTGGCAACTTTTAATTTATAAAATTTGTATCTTGAGATAAGATAATGCATAAAGTGTTAAACTTTCTTCTAGAAAGATTCTTTTAAACTATGAGACCACTTTAACTCATAAAGTTGAGACCTTGATAGTCTTAGAATAATTAAAAGTGTCAACTTTTATAAAGAATAAGACTTTTAGTTCTAAAGCTAATATCTTGTATCATTATTTCATAAAGATTGAATCTTTAAGACAAGAAAACAATTTTAGAGGCACATACTTTTGTAAAGAATGAAACTTTATAATTACTTTATAAAGAATGATCACTTTTATAACATTAAAGGTAAAATCTTGTTATGTTAAAGATAAAAGCTTGAAACTTTGCAACTTAGATAAGTTAAAAATCACCCCTTGATGATTAGTGAACATGATGTTATTGGATTCATGAGTGTGGTTATACGTTGTCATGACCCAAGGACTAGATGAATCTCGAAATCCTTGGGAACAGAAGTATGATTAGGGTCTTTGAGCATACCATAAACCTAGAAATCACTAAGTGCACTATCTCAAAGAAAGGAAACAATTACTTAACTTAGTTAACTTGAATAAAGTACTTCATAAGATATGTACCTAAGTAAGGAGCAACTTCACTCAAGCATTAAGTAGCTACAAGACTACATATACATTTATTTTAACTATATGGTTCTCTCATGAGTAGATATCAAGAATCATATTATGGCTCATAAGACTTTCCATAAAGAATAACACAACTATAAACCCCCTTTAGGATACAAAGGTATGATGTTATTTGGCATGATGTATGACAAGATTGATTAAGCATTGTCTCATGATTGAACGATTAGTGTGATGATATGAGATGGATATAATGGATTGTTGGTTGAAAGTTTCATGATTGGCATTTTGGGGAAGCTCCGGTCCAGCCGTCATGTTGCCGAATTTCTGTCAAAATTATGGACTTAGTCATATCATTGCATGTCCACATATGTCTTGTCAAGAAGTACTATGCATGTAAGGTATAATGATAAGAAAAGAAAGAATGGGATATGACCCCTCAATCACTTCAGGGAAGTGAGAGACGATGATTCACAAAGACTCAATGAACCTCTATGGGGAAGGCAAGTGACATGGAGGACCCTCCAAATTAGAGGTAACCATTATCATCTTAGCCTGACTTAGTTTAGTACTGCGTGACGACAGTCGCAGAATGAGCTTATGTCCAAAAATAGTCTATTTCAAAAGAAAAATAAAGAATGTTAAACATGTGCTAAATATGAAAGTAAAGTTAAAGAAAGACTTTGGTTTAGTCTAACGAGTTACATGAATGTGCATGCATCTTCATTCTCTCATTTGTATGGTCATGAATGTTTATACTATACTCTTATATGCATATGCTCTTATATTGTGGCTCTAAGTTTCTTTATGTTATGTTTATATGAGGAAGATTAAAAGAAACACGTTTCGAGAACCTATGCTTTCAAACTCTTTAAAAATGGAATCTATGCATGGTCACTGTTTTCATAATTAAACCCAAAGTGGTAGGGACGACAACGATGACACATTAATGGCCTAGTCAAGATCCTATTAAGAAATCTTGTATTTCTCACTCCTATGTTTCTGTATCATCTTCAAATGGAGTTGATGGCATCCATAACAGCACTTTCGATGGTACTTGATTGGATAAGATGAAGAGCTGTCATATTCCTTCACCTAGCTAAGGAGAATCGAGAGAGTAGCATAGTATTTTCACTTTTTTAAGAGCCCTAGTTGAGCAGTTTAGGTGTAATTAAGAGCATGTAGGAAGTCATGCTACTTAATTTGACCTATCATATATGTGATAATTATTAAGTGTAATACTGACTCTTGATTATCTATGATTATATTATTGGCTTAGGGTATTGTGTTATGTTATTTCAATTTTATCATACGTCTTTCTAGCAACTTCGCGATATGAGGAACAACATCTATATGTATGTGAGTAAGTAAGTGCTTAAAGGCTCGGTTATCAAGCATAAGGTTTTATAAAAAAAATATTTACAAGCTATTTTTGTATATTACGCTAATTTCAACCATAAGAACTTCCGCTAGTTAAGAGTAACAACTAGTAATGCCATAAAATGACTTAAGCACATTATGGTATTATTAGGGTGTTACAAGACACATGATAATTTGGAAGACCTGGTGGTTAGACACAAAGGAGTTAGACATTCCCAATGGTATAAGCTTATACCTATGATATAGATGATCTAAGATAGAGGAGCTACTAGTGTAACACCCTCCCAAGTACAGTACTATGCTTAAGTCATAGTACCATACCCTGGAGTTGTTACCGTTACCTAAACGGACCTTATCTGACAGCAATTTCCGCTGCGCTACTCTGATACCTCTTGGAACTCTCTGGAGACAACACGGAAAATAGGAGTAAGAATTATAAATTCTCAGTAGGATTCTCTATAATACACATGTAATGTCATCGTTGTCATCTCCAGTTTGCTTCGGTTTATTATGAAAACGGTGAACACGCACGCATAAACTGTTTAATTTTACATTTCAGAAATATCTTATCCGAAGCAAAGTTCATTTTAATCATATGCTTAGCATTTGGGGAAAATCCATAAAATCCATTCAAATATAATACCATGAGTAATAACTGTGGCATATTAAACGCATACATAATATCTACACCTAACTTTACTCATACTTAAATTTATGCCTATACATAAAACTTGCTTTTCTTTCTGCATCTTTCTTTTTCTTTGTCATCCTAAAATCTTTGCGTGCCACATTCCAGAGTGTGATCGTCATGTCATACCCCATCAGAGCGTGATCGCCATGTCACGTTCCTTAGGAATGTGGGATCTTCCTTTGGTACTTACACTAGCTGGTTCAAGCCATGCCTCATGTAAGTTCTGTCCCCTATACTCACACTAGCTGGGTCGATGCCATGCCTCATGTGAGTGGGGTACCTGCATAAGCTTTAATCTTTAATCTTTAGTCTTTAATCTTTAGCTTTTACTTGGCACACCTAGGCGTTACGTATCGCCGTCCCTAGGGTGCATTTACTGCCCTTGGGTAGCCTAGCCTTGGAGTGAGCTCGTCAGCTTCACCTGTGACCGTCATCACACCAGCTCACCCACAAGGGGACCCACGTGCCTCTAGGTTGGAGGGATCTCAATCTGGCCACGTGCCTCTAATATAGAGGGACCTCATCTGACCACGTGCCTCCAACATAGAGGGACCCAAATCTTAGCTGCCTTCACAAGGAGGGATTCAATGTGCAACTGCCTCTAGGTGAAGGGACCCATGTCTTTATCATTTAACTGCCTTCACAGGGAGGGATTTCAAATAACTACCTCCGAGTGAAGGGACCCACATTTTATCTTATTTAGCTGCCTTCACAAGGAGGGACCTCAAGTAACTGCCTCCAAGTGAAGGGACTCACATTCAATATATTCACATTCTTTCATTCTCATTCTTATTCAAGCATAGTCATACTGAGTGTACTCATACATATACTTCATTTATTTTCATATATCTCATCTTATACTTATGTCATTCTCAAATATAGGGTTTCTATATACCCATTCCTACTCTAATTCTTTCTTACATCTAAGCATTCATAGCTTCTTAGACTTTTGCCGTAAATCTGGTAGCATAACGGATCAGGTCCGTTTCCCCATGAATAGTGCCAGCCCTCACAGACAGTTCAGTCATAGCAACATAAATCAATTTAACACATATATATCAATATCAAACTAGCCATCCTCAACTCAAACTTTATATGTTTCCCTAATACTTGTGAAATCTTCAATTGGGTCACTTTGTGAAACTGTCACTTTGGCCATTCTGCCACATTCTAGTCGGTTCTGCCCGAATTTCATATGAACCACCTTTATTTCTATTCAACTCATTTAAATCTGAAATTTGGGTATATCATAGCTCTATATGTCTATTTTCTAACCCCTTTGGTCCCATATCATTTTGATCCATATAACTCAAGATATTTAAATCTTACCTCAACTCGTTCAGTCACTAGCCCGAGTTACACTCCTGGAAGTATAAATTCACTAAAAAATCGAAACTAAGCTCAAATCATGCAAAATTAGTCTCATATTGAAGCTAACAGGACAACCTTTCATTTGCCACAAGTTTCACTCCATTTGCTTAAGTATACCTCGAGTTATAAGTCTTGAAAGTCTACCTTTCTGAACTACTCTGTTTTGGCCTAGATTGGACATAGGACAACTTCCTCAAATCACTGGGAACAATTGGGACCATAACAAACTCGGAATCTTATATTGGGGTGTTCCCCTGTGTGTAAGCTTTCTAACAAAATTAGTTTCACTCGATTTGGAGCTGTATAGGGTGAGTTATACCCTTCTAAAGTCACTCTGCCCGGATGAAAGTCTTGAACCCTAGGTCAAACTTCAAAAATTCATATCTCCCTCAATACTAATCTAATAACCTTATATGATATATCCATGGAAAGCCCTGAATGTCTACTTTCATCTAAAAATGGTTTCATCGGATTTAACCGGCTGTAGACGGCGCCGTACACGCCATACGGACTGCCGTGGAATTCTTCATCCAGACAGCATACTGATCCTTCTCTCCTTCTAATTTTCTCCTTCTAATCATAATTCTAACTCAAAATCTTCTATTAATTCAATCATAATTCATCATAATCCATCATAATACATCCAATAATTCATCAAATACATGAAGAAGAATACAATCTCATGCAATCATAGTGCAAGGAATTCAAGAATAGAAGTAGAATCCTACCTCTTTGGAGTATGACTTGAGCTAAGTGCTGAAACTTGAAGGCTGGATAGAGTGGGAGAGTTGAGAAGAGGAAAGAGAGCTGAAGTGAGGAAGGGAAGCCAACGTGAGAAATGAGCTGAAGAGGCAGGAGGAGGATATATATATATAGACAAAGCCTCGAAGTGGTAGTTAGAATGAGTGGCTTTGATTGGATGAAATTTTGTGGGCAAGGTTCAGCCATGTCTCCTTCTTTTGTGTCAAAATTGCTCTCCACGTTGTCAGAGAAGTGAAACTCGCTTCCAGCGTATCTGAACACGACATCGGAATTCGTGCATGGTTAAGTCGGAACTCGGAATAATCATCTTGTTTGTGACTTGAGGAAATCTTGTTTATGTTGAGACTTGGAATCAAGGTCGGAGGTCGGAAGACATACAGCTGACAATCAACTGATCTCGGAACTCCCAGTTCAAAGTCGGGACTCCTTGTAATAAGATCGGATATCGGAACTCGTGTGTTGTGGAAATCAGCTCAAGGATCCGAATTTGTGTCCATCCCAATGGAGTTCAACACTAAGGCCGGAACTCGTTACATTAAACTCGGAGTTCGGTTCTCGTACCATTGTGTTAATCTATAACTTCTGAGATCGGATGAAGCATGAGGTCTGAGGTCGGAATGAGGATGCTTAAGATCGGAACTCGGGTGATTCAATCACATTTCCAAACCCAAGTACTTAAACCCGGAAATCGGTATCTTACATTTGATGAGATCGGAAACCGGGTATAATGTCTTTAAGACATGAAGTCGGAAGTCGTAGACATTGGAAATCGGAGAATATCATAAGATAAAGTCGGAAATCAGGAGTTTGAGACTAGATGAAGTCGGAAATCTGAGGTCATGAAGTCGGAATTAATGCTGAAAGTTGAACACGAACACACAAATCGGGAATAGTCAAACTTAAACGAAATCGGAAGTCGTACCAATACATGAAGTCGGGAATTCAGCCATGCAAACTCGGAAATCGGGAATAATTATTATAACTGATATCCCAAAATGAAGTCGGAAATCATGGGCTTGGAAGTGAAGTCGGAAATCGGAACTCGGATGTTACAACTAGTGAGTAAAATTGGAAATGAGACACGAACCTGAAAAGAAAGTTTCCTCTATAAGTTAAAGAATATAGAATTTTTAAGGGCAAAAATTTTTTAAGAAGAGGGAAGAATTGTAATATCCCTAACTCTGAGAGTAGACTATTATAGAAGGAAGTCTGGACCCGAGATAATGGCAAAATAGTAAATAGGTGAACTATAGCAAAAGAAGGAGAAATTGTAATTATTAGATTACAATGACAAAACTGTAAATAAAGTCTTACGATTGTCGGGAGGGGCATTAGAGGAAAAATCTTGATTTCAGGAATTTGTAGGCCCCATGACACTAGTAGTTAAATAATATACATGCAATAATTTTATAAATGATTTTTTATGCACAGAGTTTTAAATAAAGTATAGGATACACACACATGAATATTATCTTAAGTGACTTTAAAGTACTTGAATTAATCACCGGATACCTTGAATTAATCCTCAAATGTCTCATATTGTTTTTAAGCATGATAAATCAAAGGAAATAACCCGACAAAGATTAGATAAATATATCATGAGAGTAGTAGAGTAAGTGCCTAGAAATGACCTACACCCTAAGTTAGGTAAACGAGGGGACGTGAGAATGCCACACCGCCCCCAATAGGTGGATTAATCACTACCACTTCTTTCAACAAATATCACAACACTTTTATCCTCTTTTTTCTCTCCCTCATCCATGACCACACACACCATCACCGCATTCTCCATTTTCTTCCTCACCACCACCATAGCCACGAGGTTCAATCTCACAGTTGATTGCCTTCTTGGCCTCAGAATACTTTGTTCTTTTTATGAAATTTAATCCCTATCTCTTCTTCTTCAAAACCCCTCAAAAAATTAAAGGATTCAAGTCACTTATAGAGCTCTTCCAAACCCTTGAAAGTTGCACCCATTAGAAGGGGAGAAAGGCAGGAGTTGCTTTTGAGTCCTTTGCTTCCATAGCTCCAAGAACCTTGAGGTAAGTAGCTTAAATCCTAATTTCTTTCTTCTAATTTCTAGGGCCATATATGCTAGCCAAACCCTAAGTCTTTCACCTATTTTGGTGATGGTTTTGCTAGCTTATTGTTAATTGATATGGATATGTGATAGTTTTGAACCTACGAAGGTGTGTTGAACTTGTTTATGAGCGTGATTTGTTTATTATATGTGTGAATGCTTACGATTGATGTAAGGCAGAAATTAATGATTAAGGTTTAAGTTCTTGGTTGATTTAGCAAGTTAAATAAAGGTTAAAATTTGTTGTTATGAGAAGTGGAACAAAAATTAATTATAGGATAACTTGTAATGCCATCAATGGATTAGTATGTTCAAGTTCACATCATCTTGGGCTAAGGAGATAAATAAGTGGAACTAAGGGTATATCCAATTAGAATTATGAAATTTGAAGTTGATAAAAAGGGAATTACATTATTGGAATTAGTATACTATAAGTTGGTACCACTCAAAGTGATGTTACTATAATAAGAGCAATTGAGCTATACTCTAAACACTGCGTGAGTAATATTTGGACTTGTAGTGATTGGATTGGAATGAAACTTGTTTCAAATGAAAGCTAAGACATACTATTACACTCTAGTAAAATTTAGTAATTTCTTAATAAAAGATGCATTTTGAGAAATTTATACAAATTAGCTACCCGAAATAAGAGTTTAAACCAGGATAGTGGTGATGTTTAGCAAAATTGCACCACTTGGGTGATCTTATGAGGTTAAAGCCATTTTTCCTTATTATTTTAAGATAATTGGAGAATTTATACCAAACATCTTGACCATCCAAGCCTAATTGAAGGAGGTGTAAATTTTTAGGTAAAATAGGATAGGACCAATCAAAATCGTAAACCCTATTTTGTGTAGTTAATATCTCAGTCTCTAGAACTTGAAATTGAGTGAGACTAAGTTCACTTGAAACTTTATTCTATACAAAACCAAACCAGAAAGTTTTAGAATTTATTGACCTAAAATGGGATTACTATGAATTTTGTAATATTGCTACCCAAATTTGAATTTGAAATAGGACAACCTCACTTGAGGCAACATAACTTAACTTATACTTGTTAAAATGTAATAGGACTAAAAAAGTTGAGTAAAGGACACGACAAGGAATGCCTCTATAAAATACAAGGGTCAGATGACAAAAAATGGATTTATGATGAATTTTTAAAGTAAGGGCAGATTTTAACTAGCTTATAACCCAAGTGTTAACCAAGACATAGAGCTATGGTTTTGGTTCATGACAATACTTAGGTATGTGAAGGTTATAGCAAATGACTTAAGTTTTGAAACTAAGCTTGACCTAAGGATAAATGCACATCAAATCCCAATGGTTAATGCGTCACGAATGATATGGTCACAATAATGTATATTTTCAAGTATGCTATGCTATGTGCCTTTAATCTATGAGAATGTAATGCATGCAAAAACTGTATAAAAGGAATGATGTATTGGGTCTCCACCAAGCAGTGGGCTAGGATGTTACAGTCACACATTATATTTAAAGAAAGAATGTTTTGAAAGTAAAGTTATGAAGCATGTGCATAAGTACATACAGCATCTTCATGCATAATCATGTATAAGAATATATAAGGTAATGTGAACTCGCAAATTAATTAAGTGACATATCGAGCCTTATACTAGTATCACAAGTGATTACTTGGGCCAGTCCCTGATCAAATTAAGGGGAGTAGATCGATGTGAGTGTCAAAGAAAGTAAATCCGACAAACAGGTATAGGAACAAGCTTAGTCTTGAAAAGCATACTATTATCCAGGAGGAGGAAAGTCCATCCACTTCCATGGGACCAAATATAGGTGTTCATGTTACAAGTTAAAGAAAGAACCAAAAAGACAAGTCCACTTACATGCTTCAGTTTATGTGCAACTACATATGCATGCTCCATTATTTTATTGTACTGTATGGCTAGCATTATTATGATTGGAAATTACACTATTATTGCTATTATACTTGCCCTGAAAAGTGCCAAGTGATTGTTAAAACAACCTACTTTGAGAAATATGTTTTCAAACTTAAAATTGAACCTGTGCCTATGTGTTCTTGTTAATGTTTTCATAATAAATTGAAGTGGCTGGAATACTTATGATGACATCTTATATGCTTAATGGATTGAGTGTACCTACTAGGAATTTTAAACTCTCACTACCTGTTTGTATGTCTTCATAAATATTCTAGTACAGAGAAGTCTATGGCAGTATTTTGAGACTTCTATGAATCGCATGATGTGGGCTTGGGTCCAACACCTAAAACTCCAACTCAAAGGTCAAGGCGGATTGCTGGTGTAATGTAGTGAAAAGTGTAGAGCAAGAAATATTTTGTGCGTATAAGTAGTTAAGTTTGAACATTTGCAATTTAAATTATATCTCCATTACACAATTCAGATTTTTTTTGTAAGTTCCATTTATTTATGAAATATTACACTATAAGGGCATATGTTATGTTTTTCTCAATTTAAAAGTTTTACAGAATCCATAACAACTTCTAAATATAACCTTATTACTCTAGCATAGCATATATGTTTAGGAGGTGTTATAGGCTTTCCCAAATGTTGTGGTCCAACATCTCAAAAGGTATAGATCAAATCACTACCAAATTTTAGTGGAAATTTTGGGGGAAAACACCAAAAGGCAAAAAAAATCCACATCTGCAGGTTTGAAGAAGTTTGGCTGCAGAATGCTGACTGCTTAAAGGTTGTTGAAAATGCCTGGCTGAATCAAAATAGCCCAATTCATGAGAAAATTATAGCCTATGGTGTAAAACAGGATCTATGGATGGAGCGAAAATGAAAACTGCTTACTACTTTGAACAAAGAGTTGCAATAAGAAGAAGTGGTGGACAAAATAAAAAATGTGAAAAAAGAGCTAGATGAATTATTCAAAGAAGTGGAAATTTGGTGGGCTCAACATTCCAGAGCAAATTGGCTGAAGGGACAAGAACACCACATTCTTTCATCAAAAAGCATCTCAAAGAAAGCACAAAAATGGATTGATTCCATAATTGATTATGCAGGCATAGTCTATGAAGATGAGGATAAAATAGAGATAGTTATCAACTCATTTTTCAGCCAGTTATTCTCATCTAAATGTACAAAAAGAGCTCAAAAGGTTGTACTAGTGGTAGGAGGAAGAATTTCTGAGGATATGGTTAGTGTTTTGAATATTGATTTCTCTAGGGAGGAGGTGTTCAAAGCACTTAAACAAATGTATTTGACAAAAGGCTTCAAGACCTGAGAATATGCTGGTTCTTTTTTCCAAAAAATGTGGTCTATAGTTAGAGATGATGTGGTGCAATCAGCCTTAGATGTCTTGAATAAAGGAGTAGACCTAAGTAAGATAAATTTACCTATCTTTTATTTGATTCCCAAGATTAAAAAAACCAAAGCACATCAAGGATTTTAGGCCCATTTCCTTTTGCAATATGATTTTCAAATTGATAACCAAAACCATTGCAAATAGATTGAAATTGACCCCCCTCCCCCGGCAAATAGCTGGTTAATTTCAAAGTGCCTTTGTGCCAGAAAGGTTAATCACAGATAATGGTTTGGTTGCTTTTGATATTTTCCACTACATGTGAAAGAAAACCACTGGTCAAAAAGTTTATGTGGGCATTAAATTGGATATGGCAAAGGCCTATGCTAGATTGAGTGGGATTTTTTATTAGAGGTGCTTGTGGCCATGGGTTTCCCACTGGACTGATTTAATTAGTAGATGCATTAGCATTGCCTCATTCTCTGTGCTCCTTACTGGAATCCCATGTAAACTCTTTAAACCATCTAAGGGCCTAAGACAAGGAGACCCTCTCTCTTCTTATTTGTTTATTCTATGTGCTAAGGTTTTTTGCAGGCTCCTCATCAAAGCTAAAATAAGAAAGCTATTCATGGAATTAAAATTTCTAGAAATATACCTGAGATTTTCAACTTATTTTTTGTAGATGATGGTATATTATTTACCAGGACTTCTGATCAGGATATTCAAATAGTCAACGACATTCTCTAATCCTACCAATTGGCTTTTGGCCAATGTATCAACCTAGACAAGTTTGAACTTTCTTTCAGCCCAAATGTACCTATTTCCAAACAGACACTTATCCAAGATTGGCTGGGGATTAAGGCAGTGGACTACCATACAAAGTATTTAGGGTTACCAACCTTTATAGGGCATTCCAAGAAGCAAGTTTTTTTGTCCAAGAAAAGGTGTGGAAGAAACTAAAGCCTTAGAAAGAAAAGTGCCTATCAAGAGTGGGAAAAGAAGCTCTGATCAATTCTGTAGCGCAGTATATCCCTACATATATAATGTGTTGTTGCCTATTACCAAAGACACTTTACCAACATTTGGAGTCACTAATAAGCAAATTTTACTAAGGCTGCAAGAATGGTGAAAGGAAAATTCATTTGCTGAAATGTAATAAGCTATGTTCACCTAAAGAAGATGGTTGTCTAGGTTTTTAGGAATTTGAAGCCTTCAACTTGGTTCTCCTAGCTAAATAAGGGCAGTGTTTCATTAAAAATCCTTTTTCTTTGGCAGCAAGAACAATTGGTGCTAAATATTTTAGTAGGAAAAATTTTCTAGAAGCTAAGATTTGGCATGTCCCTAGCTATGCTTGGTGAAGCATATTGACAGCAAAATGGGTGGTGCAATTGGGTGGACTATGAAGATTTGGGGATGATAGCTTACTCAAGATTTGGGGAGATCCTTAGCTCCCAAATCATAATCATTATTTGGAGCCCTTGCTCAATCTTAGAGCCTACATCTACTGTGCAAGAACTAATGAATGAAGATGCACTTAGTTGGAACACAAAAATCATAAAGAATGTTTTTCTACCTTTTGAAGTAGATCATATCCTAGGGCTACCTTTGTCAATATCAAACCAATAAGATGCTTTTTATTGAAACATACTGGAGATGGTAATTTTAAGATGAGGTTAGCTTACCATCTAATCAGGATTAATCCTCAAAACCATGTTGAAACTAGCCTCTTGAGACCTCCAATTGATTTTCCATTGAAGAAATTATGGAATGCAAAAGCAACTCTGAGGGCCCTAAACCTAATATGGTGTGCCTTGAATAATAGCATCCCCACCCATGCGAACTTGCAAAAAAGTTGAGTTAGCTACACATCTATTTGCCTAAGATCCTAGAATAAGGAAGAAGCATATGAACACCTATTTAAGGACTACCCATGGGTGCACAAATTGTAGTTTATATTCCCTTTAACTTTCCATGGTGTAAGCACCCAAGAGCTAAATCTATGTGATTGGGTAAAGCACTTGCTCTCTTTCATGGATGGCGAGTAGTTTGGACTTCTTTGCCAATGTTTTTATAGTATATGGAATGGGAGGAATTAACTTATTTTTGAGGGGAAGGAAGCATCTTAGCAAAATCTAGGTGCAAGAGCCATGGAAATTTTGCAGGAACTTCATTGAATCAAGTCCCTGGATAGTGCTGCTACCTGCCTACTTTCCTTTAGGTTGCATCTTGGGTTACCCCACCTGATGGTTTACTCAAGCTGAATGTGGATGAGCGATGGGTAAAGAAAATCATAAGGGGTGCGATCTGTAGTAAAAGATGGAGATGGTGTTATTCTTGCAGCAGCCCATTAGCCATCTTGGGTTACCGAGGCATTGGCTTGTTATTTGGGCCTTAGATTTGCTCTTGATAGTTGCTTCATGGATATCATTGTAGAGAATGACAACACTGAGGTTATTTTAGCCTTTTCCAAAGATAAACAATGGGACAACTATTTTGGTCTTCTTATCACAAACTGATGAGTTTTATTGCATTCTTTTAGATCCTTTAAACTATCATATGCAAAAAAAAAAAAATGGAGATAAAGTTGCACATGAGCTTGTTCAACTTGCCCTTACCAATCGGGACTTAACTAGGGATGGCAAAGAAACCCATTAAAACGGTTACTAGCAGGGATTAGCTGCAACGAGGATGGGGACAGGGAATGGTTTGGTCCCTGTGGGGGGAATGGGGGCGGGGGTGGGGGATGAGGTCCCCGCCCTATGGAGACCTGCAAATCCCCCATTTAAATATGAAATTACATAACTGCCCATATATATATATATATATATATATATATATATATATATATATATATATATGGAGATAAACGCTATCTATCACTTACATCTTTCTCTGCCATTCTATCCTACTTTTATTCCTTTCTCTATTCTTACTCTCCCTCAACTAGTGCTGTGTTGCCGTTCTATTCTGTCTTCTGCTGTTGATCTATCTTCCCCGCACATCCACATCCATACATCACCAAAAATCTTCATCGTCCGACCTCCACCAACAACCACCGTGCATGCCATGCGTCCAGCCTCGACCAGCAGCCGACATCGTGCCATTAGCAATCTCAGATCTGCCGCCCACAGCAACCACTACAAGTCCATGCGTTCAACCACCACCAGCAGCTCACATTATGCCATCAGCAACCGCAGATCTTGTAACACCCTTTATTATATAAGTCACGCTCGAGTCATGGAGTTATATTAAAAGGTTGTCACTATGCTAAGAAAACTTTAAAATATGGAAAATATAATATATGGCCCTTTAACTGCATACTTTATTATTGACTAATAGTTCATAAACTTCGTCGTCTCTGATACATAGAGGATAAAATAATTACAATTTAAAAGTAATTGTGACTAACATAATACATAGAACTTGCTTTCGAATGGTCATTAGCTAGCTTCAATAGTCTCTTGGTCTGGTTTGTGTCCGATTCTTGCTCAGAAAATGTCCCAGTACTCTACCTCGTACTTGATTTTCAACTTAGGTGCTGGAATGTTTACGGAAAAGAAAAACATACAAGCAGGTAGTGAGAACCTAAGGTTCTCAGTAGGTAAACTCAAACCAATCTTATAGTGCCATCATAAACATTCCAGCCACTTCAGTTTATTATGAAAATATGAGCACATATAAATAAACAGTGGTTCAATTTTAAGTTGAAAACACCTTTCTCGAAGCGGGTTATATTTTAACAACCACTTGCCATATCATATGATAGACATAGAAATACAGATAGTATAATATGCTTCAACAAGGATCATAATAGCATTATGACTTAACTAGATAATTGAATATGCACATATAGATGCTTATACTGGAATGTATGCAAGTGCATTTGACTTAATTTATCTCTTCTTTAACTTGCAACTTAACCTTACCATTCTGTACTTGGTCCCCCGGAGGTGAATGGCCTCTCTCACCCATGGGTGATAGCCTGCTTTTCAGGTCCGAGCTCGTACCTATACATGAGTGATGGGTTTACTTTCCCCGACCTTCACACCAGTCTATTCCCCTTAAATCTGGTCGAGGGCTGGCCCAAGTCTTAGACAGTACCGCTCTGGCCCACGCTAGCTGGGTCTATGCCATGCCTCACGTGGTAGCTTGGTACGTCTTTCTTGCAAGTTCTCATAAATCTTATTCTTCTTTAAACATGATTATACATGCATATGCTATATGCATTCGTTCATATACTTCATATTATACTTAAATCATTCTTGCATATATGAATCTAATGAGCATAACATATAAATGTTCATAACAGTCACATAATTCACATATTTCTGCCGAAATTTCGGCAATATAACGGATCGAGTCTGCTTCCCCATGAATAGTGCTAGGCAACCAGTACAAATATACAAACTTGTAATTCAATATGGACCAGCAAATATATATATATATATATATATATATATATATATATATATATATATATATAGCATCATTCATCAATTTCAATTCAAGCACCAATTGGGTTTTCAATTTATTCCCTCCTGTTCTACCCGAGTTTGGTATACTCCACCCTTATTGTAATTCAACTCATTTGAATCCAATTTTTGGATATGTCATATTGTGTGTCTAGTTTCTAACCCTTTTAGTCTCATCTCATTTTGATTTGTATAACTCAAGATACAAAAATTTTACCTCAGACTACCCTGTTCTTAGCCAGAATTGGGTTCTTATAAGTAAAAATTCACTAAAAATAGAATCCTAAGTTAAATTATACCAAATTTATATACAATTAAAGCTAACAAAACAAGCTTTCAATTGAAATAAGTTTCATGTCATTTGCATGAGCATATCCTGAGTTACGAGTCCCAAAACTTGATCCTACTGGACTACCCTATTCCAGCCCAGTTTAAACTTAAGTCAACTTCATTGGTGTGCTGGGAACAAATGGCAAGGAATCTGATTCTGAAATTTTTATGGGATGTTCTATTACATGTTATCTTTCAAAGAACTTTGGGTTCACTAAATTTGGCATTGTGTAGGGTGAGTTATACCCTTCTCAACTTATACTGCCCGGATAAGAATCCAGATTTCTAGGTTAAATTTCAAAAATTCATAACTAATTCTATCCTAATTCAATGGCCTTATATTTTATATTTATGGAAAGCCTTGAATGTCTAGTTTCATATAAAAATGGATTCATCAAGATTAAACGGCTGTAGCCGGAACCGTACACTCCGCTGTACGGACCATCTTAAGGCTTTCTCACAAAAACAGATTATGCTTAACTCTTTTTGGGTTTTTGATAATTCCCTCAACTTAAACCAAGTTTCCTCATCTCAAATCACTAGAAGAACATCAAAACACCATCATACAAGTATGGCATAAGAGGAACACATCAGCCACATAGTCGCATGATGTATCAAATAACTAAGAATTTGAGCTACCTACCTCAAAATCCTTGAAACCATGGATGAAAGGAAGGTGAGAACAACATCCTAACCTTCTTCCCCTCTCATGGCAGCGCCATAAATGGTGGTGGAGGGACACAACTTGATGCTAAATCATGAAATTGTTAGAGGGGTTTTGTAGAGGAGAAGATAAGGATAAATTTTCATAAAAGGAGTGAGAGGATTTAAGGTCAAGAAGGGCATGAACTATGAGCTTGAAGCTCATAGCCATGGAGGTGGTGAAGAAGAGAATGAAGATGAGAAGATGGTGGTGGTGGTGGCATAAATGATGAGGGGAAGGAGAGTGTGTTGAAAAGTATAGGGCTTGAGGGCATTTTAGTAAAAGTAAGAGTGACTTACTCATTAAGCTTGGTTAGCTTGTTTAGGAAGCTTTGTGGGTAAATTTTCATTGGTGGGTTTGGAACACAATTTAAATTCTACTAAACTTGAATTTTGAGTGGCTCATCTTGAGCTACTACTAAAAGGATTTCTAATTGATGCTCATGCTGGCAGACAATATGAGACCTGTGAAGATTAATTCAAGATGTCCAAATATCAATTCGGGTATTCAAACTACCTGAATTTCTAAAATATTGTGTGAGTAATCTCATACTCTTATTTGAAATTTTGGGTAGAAGATCTCAATTCAAGGTTATTACAAGTATTTTAGTTGCCTACCAGTGTCTTGAAACCCACAAAATTTCTGAAAATAGAAATTCTCTACGGTTGCCCTTCCTGACAACCATAAAGCCCCTTATTTCGACCTTGCCACTATAGTCCAATGATGACAACCTCGCCCTTGGTTTCTTTACGGGTTACCTAATTGCTATTTTACCCTTGTATCAGACCCGAACTTACTCCTATCCTAGCTTATCCTCAAGGTTCAGGATGTTACATTCCTTTTAGCCTTCCAAAAGCCCTTTAGTATTTTCTGCCGTATTTTTCTTCTATTTTCCACATCTAATGGCAATTCTGTAATTTTGAGCAAGTCCAGGGGCACCCCACGTCATTTCACTCCCGATTGCCTCCATGGCCCAATCGATAGAGATTTAAATTTCTATGGTTTCACCACATGATTCTGCTCCGTTTAAAACCTCATTCTGCTAATCCTATAGATATGGGAACATAAAGGTCATTTTATGAAAAGCTCTAGGATGGACATAAAGGTCATTTTATAAAAAGTCCTAGGGTTATTGTGAAAATAAATTTTTGGGGTCAAAACATAATTTCTAAAAATTAAGGGTATCACTACAATTAACAAAAGTTTGTAGGGGCACTTTTGTCATTTCTCAATTTTTAACATATGGCAGTGCCATATTTTCAACGACAGTTTTACACTACCCTATAATTCCAAGTGTGAGGATTGTTATGGCATAGCGCTACCTGAGAAATTCTCACACTGCCTAAGGGAAATAATTCAAAGTTTCTATTACGTTCTGTTTACGAAAGTGAGAATGTTACAGATCTACCATTCATAGCAACCGTTGCAGGTCCATGCGTCCAGTCGTCAGCAATCGTGAATCTGCCACCCACAGCAACCGCAGATCCACCGCTCGCACAACCGTTGCAAGTCTGTGCGTCTAGCCTCCACCAGCCATCAGAACGCGAATCTGCCGCCCACAGCAACCGCAAATCAGACGCCCACAGTAACCACCGCAGGTTCGTTTCCTTCCTCATTATTCTGCAGCTCTTCCTCCTATTGTTGTTGTTGCTGTTGCAAGTCTTCTAACAGCTCTTCCTTCCTCATTATTTTGCAACATTGCATGCTTTCTTTTCCCAATTTTTTTAGTGTTGTTTTTCAACTTTTGATCTGTTCCTTTGATAAGGTTGCTATTTCTTTTATGGAGCGAGCGTTTCTTTTATTGTTATGAGCTTATGCTGTATCAATTCCCTCCCCTTTTCATTGTTATGCTTAGTCTTTGCCTATGTTGTTGTTGTTGTTATAATGTTGTTGTTGTTGCTATGAGCTAATGTTGTTAGTGAGTGATTCTCACCTATATTTATTCAGAATCATCAATTTGAGTCATAGATGTTAAAAAAAAAAAAAGGACGCCTTTCATACAGGGAATATTTGTAAATACAACTTGTTAGTGTTAATTTTTTTTTCTGATTATTATGTAGTTTCTATTTACATTTTTTATACTAAAAATGGGTGTTGTTATTAATTTTTCTAATTCCTTTTTAAGTTTTAATAACTAAATATATGATTTTCCTTTTTTATGATTGTTTTGCAAGTGATAGAATGTCTACCAATCAATTATCTACATCTGAGGATGTTAACAATCAGACTCTATTACCCATTGTGAGTGAAACACCTACTGTTGGTGAACTAATTGAAGCTGTCAATGCAAATTCACAAGAACCAGCAAATGCAAGTCATACCCCAACAGAAACTCAATGTTCAACCCAAAATGAAAATGGAGGACTTAAAAGAAAACTAACATCAAATGTGTGGAATGTAACATCCTCAATTTTATGTCATGCTAAATTATCTTAGTAACCCTGAGTAATTAGGCACTTAATGAGAAATTATGAGATTAAGACTTAATTAAGGGGTTAGCGAAGAGTTTATGAGTTAACTCGGATGAGAAAAGTCAAGAGAATGCTTAATCGAGATTAGATAATTTCTAATTAAGCAAGTCAGAGCCTTTATAGCTTAATTAAGCACTAATCGCCTTAATTAGTTTAATCGAGTTTAATTAAGGTTAATTAAGCTTAATTGCAAGATTAATTTTTGTTAATTATGTTCTTGTGTGTTAATCACTAATCCTTGCTTAATCATCTTAATTAAGTTGTATGAGCACTTAATCACATGATTAAATTCAAATTTAGTCAACTAGATAATAAAGTAAAAAGTGATGTCATTTAAGCATAAAGCATAAGACAATGTTGCTTTTTGTAAGAGTTTGTACATGCTTTGTTCCCCCATAATCCAATTTATCCCCCTAAACCTTAATTAATACAAAATAACACAAAAATATCTCCCCCCACCCACTTGAAACTCATGGCCATTATTCACTCATGCACACACTTTCACTTTTCATTTTCACACTTTCATTCTATCTCTAAGTTTCCTACTCCTCCAAGTTCTCTCTAAAATTCTCTCTTCTTCTTCTTCATCTTCTTCTTCCTTTCTCCACCACCACCACCCAAAACCTCTCACTTAGCCTTTCAAGGACCTCATCTTTCAGTCTTTGGAGACAAGATCAAAACACTACAACTTCCATTTTCACAAGATCTCAAGAGCTTCTCTTTCTTCCTTGCACAACTGCCACCATCATCATCAAGAGGAGCCATCATCTTCTTCTTCCTCTTCTCTTGTTTTTGCGCCATCTTCAAGAAGAGATAGTGATCTTCATCTTTTTCATTTTGCTTGCTCAAGAAAGCTTGGAGCTTGGTTCTTTCATGACAAAGATCTCTAAGTGAAAACTTGAGAAAATCCTTCATGCTCTTCAAGAGCAAAAGTTTCCATTTTTGGCAAAATATATTCTTGTTGTTCTTCAAGTGTTCTTGATGTTTCTACTTTTGAAAAAATATGTTCTTATTATTAAGTATTCTTGATGGTATCTTGTTTAAAGTTGTTCCTTTTCCTATGATGAGTTGATGATTAGAAAAGCTTCATCTTTTTATGTTTTTCATAATTAGATAAAACTTTGAACATCCTAAAAGTTTAAAACTTTAAGAAGTTTGTTTCTTGATTCCTTAAAAGTGGCGCAACTTTTAAGCTTCCATAAAGTTTTATTTTGTTTTATTTTGAAGGCAGGAATACATGTAAAAGTCTAAGCTTTTTGGAATAATAAGCCTTTTTGAGTTAGAAAAATGATATCTTGTCATTTTATGTCTTAGAAATCAAACCTTAAAGAAAAGACCTTTCACAAAGTTTCAAACTTTAATCAAGAATAAGACCTTTAAGTCATAAAAATGTTGTTCTATAACATTTAATTCATAAAGTTTAGATCTTAAACCACAACAATTCTAAAAGGGGTTAACTTTTATAAAGATCAAGACTTTTTAACCTTAAAGTTAATGTTTCATATCACTAGTTGATAAAGTAGGAACCTTTTTAATGTAGAGACAACTTTAAGTCATAAAGTTGAGACCTTGATGGTCTTAGAATAATTAAATGAGTCAACTTTCATAAAGAACAAGACCTTGAGTTGAAAAGCTAGTAACCTGTATCATTATTACATAAAGATCTAATTTTTAAGACAAGAGCTTAATTTTAGAGGCACTTACTTTCATAAAGAATAAAGCTTTATGACTACTTTATAAAGAATGATAACTTTAATAATGTTTAAGTTAAAACCTTGATATGTTAAGAATGAAAACTTGAAACTTTGTAAGTTGAATAAGTTAAAAATCACCCTTGGTGATTAGTGAACATGGTGTTATTGGGTTTATGAGTATGGTTATGCGTTGTCATGACCCAAGAATTAGAGGGATCTCAAATTTCTTGGGAACAGAAGTATAATTAGGGCCTTTGAGCATACCATGAACCTAGGAATCACTAAGTCCACTATCTCAAGGAAAGGAAATAATTACTTAACTTAATTAATTTGAACAAGTGTTCCATAAGACATGAATTCAAGTAAAGAACAATTTCATATGAGAACTACGTAACTAAAAGACCTCACACATATATCTTAATTATGTGATTCTCTCATGAGTAATTACGAGAAATCATGTGATGATTCATAAGATTCTTCACAAAAATTAACACAACTATAAACCCTTTTAGAGTATGAATGTATGATGCCATTCGGCATGATGAATGACAAGTTTGATTGAACTTTTTCTCATGATTGAATGATGAGTATGATGATATGATATAGGTATGATGAGCTGTTGGTTGAAAGTTAATGATTGGCATTTTGGGGAAGCTCCGGTTTATCCGTTATGCTACCGGATTTCCGTTAAAATGATGGACTTAGTCATATCATTGCATGTGTCTAGTCAAAGAAGAACTATGCATGTAAAGTATAATGATAAGAAACGAAAGAATGGGACATGACCCCTCGATCACTTCCAGGAAGTGAGAGACGACGATCCACAAAGAATCTCTATGAGGGAGGCAAGGGTGACATGGAGGACCCTCCAACTTAGGGGTAACCAATATCGGCTTAGTCTGATTTGGTTTAGTACTGCATGACGATGGTCACGAAATGAGTTCATGTCCAAAAGCAGTCTATTTCAAAGGAAAAGTAAACGAATGTTAAGTACGTGCTAAAAATGAAAGTCAAAGTAGGACCATGGTCAAGTTGATGAGTTGCATAGTCATGCATGTTATTATATTCCTTATGTGCATTATGAATGTTTATTATGTATATTAGCATGTATGCCTATGTATGACACTATGGATATGATGATAAAGTTAAAAGTAACCCGCTTCAGGATTTATGTTTTCTAAAACTATTAAAATTGAACCGATATCTGTCCACTATTTTATATTAAACCCGAAGTGGCTGGGACGATGACGATGACACTGTGTTTGTCTAGTCACGATCCTACTGAGAAATTTAGTATTTCTCACTCCTACGTTTCCATGTCGTCTTCAGATGCCGGCGTCGGGCACGGTGGTGATTTTTATTGAGTTCCCAGTGATGCATTGACACTTTGACCCGATGCTAAATGCATCTGTGATGACTGCTCATGTAGCAATGTGGGTCTACATGTTCCATAGCTGCCAGTTCTGTGCACCCGTGATGGGTCCGTTTTTCCACCCTCATGAGCCGTTCGAGGACATCACTATGGATGACATTCGCCCACCTTTCCATCCTTCGAGGTACCCCACTGACGAAGATTCCGACTCGGACACCCACCTGACACCGATAGTTTCGTTGGATTCCGATCCTTCGAAACCATCCTATCCGAGCTACCACGTGGAGACGAACCCGTCTGAGCCTTCCTTCTCGTCCATGATTCGCCTGTCGTCCCATTCATCTTCTTCTTCAGCAGTCTCTCATCACACTCCACCCCTAGTTTGTGGTCATGGGTTCATTCGTACTCGTGCCATGCCTCGTGGGCATAGCCGTGCTTGAGGAAGAGGACGTGGTGATATTCCTCCCGGTGGATTCGGGAACGGTTACCTCCCGCCAGATGAATGAGGTGTTGATTTGTATGCAGAGCTAAGCATAAGGATAGCCCTTTTTTGGTTGTAGTGAGGGTTATTATTTTCATTCGGCATGTATGGACAGATTGGGATTTCTTATGTATTTTCTTTTATCATATATTTTAGGGTATTTTGTAGGGTCGACAATAGGTATCGGACCCATTATTATCATTGTGTATGACTGCTGCTATTACTACTATTATATTAACTATGGAATGGCTATGGAGTGAATGTTATGTTTATCTAAGATTGTGGTTATTCTCATTGCTTATATTTATGTTAAATGTGATATATGTATAAGATAGTGACGTTTGTATTATACGTTCACAATGTGCTCATGGCTCTCAATTTCAAAAACGGTTTACTCGTTATTGTTCAAAAAAAAAAAATTTACCCTTATTTTCGTTAAAAAGTAATTTCTAAAAGGTAATGTTAGCTCCGCGAGCAAAAGTAACAACTAGTAATTCTACAATATGACTTAAGCATAGAATGGAACTATTAGGGTGTTACATGGAATCACTTCACAAGAGAAAGAATTGATGGGAAGTGGAAAACTATTTGCAACTATTGTAAGTCAAAACTGTTTGATGAACCTAGGCAAGGAACTTCACATTTGCATGATCACTTCTGTAGTTGTAAACTCCGCACTACTCGGGATATAAGACAATGCTTACTTAAGACAACCCCGTCAGTTAGTGGTGAAACAGTCATGGTTGGTGCATATACTTTTGATCAAGAAACAATAAGGAGAGAGCTTTCTATGATGAGTTGCCTTCATGAGTATTCACTCTCTATAGTTGACCACATTGGTTTTAGGAGATTTTGCAATGCTCTTCAACCTCTCTTTAAGGTGGTTTCTCGTAATACCGTAAAGAGTGACATTATGAAACTCTTTGAAAACGAGAAGGCAAATACAATGAAGTTGCTTCAAAAGAACAAGAGTCGAGTTGCAATTACAACCGATATGTGGACATCTAGCAATCGAGGTTACATGGCTGTCACAGCTCATTATATTGATGATTCTTGGACTTTGCAAAGCCGAATTGTGAGGTAATAACATATTCTATTTTTCTAATTCTATTTCCAACTTCTTGTTATTGGTAACTTGTTGTAAATTATAAAATTTATATACTTTAAGCTTGTTACTTGTCTTAGGTTTATTTATGTGCTTGCTCCTCATACTGCTGATGCTCTTTTTGATGTTCTAGTAGAATGTTTAATGGATTGGAATCTTGATAGAAAAATATCCACCTTGACAGTTGACAATTGTAGCACAAATGATGTTATGGTAGACCATATTTTAAGCAAGATGTCACCTAGGAAATTTATTTTGGGAGGTAAATTGTTTCACATGCATTGTTGTACACATATATTGAATTTGATTGTTAAACATGGGTTGCTTCTTATATCTAATGCTGTTGAAAAGGTGTGAGAGAGTGTGCACTATTGGATTGCAACACCTACGAAGGAGGAAAAGTTTAAAGAAACATGTGAACAATTGAACATTTTTTATAGTAAGAACCTTGTTCTTGATTGCAAAACTAGGTGGAATAGTACTTTTTTGATGCCTGATGTTGCCATATTATATAGAGATGTGTTTGATCGATTGTCAGCATGTGAGCCTCAATATAAATCTTTGCCAAGTGATGATGATTGGGATATGGCAAATGAAATCTGTCAAAGGTTGAGATTGTTTTATAGTATGACTGAGTTATTTTCTGGAACTAAGTACCCTACTGCAAATATTTACTTTCCCAAAATTTGTCGAAGCAAGTTGGCTTTAATAGAATGGTAAAATTGTGGTAATGAGGTAATTGAACAAATGGCAACAAGCATGATTGCTAAATTTGACAAGTATTGGGGTAATGGCTATGGGAACTATTTTGGATCTTAGGTATAAAATGCATTTGTTGAATTACTTTTTCCCTAAGATATATGGAGCAAATGCAGTTGATGAAATAGAGAAAGTGAAAACCATTTGCCAAGATTTGGTTGGGGAATATGTGAACAAGAAGAGTAAAGAGAAAGAGAGGGTTAGTTCATCTAATCTTTCAAATTCAGCTATGACAAGTGTAAGTTCAACTACAATGGACGAAGATTGGGAAGATGACTTTGCCACATATGTAAATGAAGAGGCTGCATTTACTGACACAAGATCTGAGTTAGACCATTATCTAGATGAAAAAGTGTTGCCTAAAACAAAAAATGAAGAGTTTGATATCTTGGGTTGGTGGAAAGTAAATGGATTAAAGTTCCCAACCTTGCAACAGATTGCTAGAGATTTTCTTGCTACTCCAATTTCTACTGTTGCTTTAGAGTCATCTTTTAGTACTGGTGGTCGGTTTGTTACTCCAAATTGTAGTAGGCTGGGACCAGATACTTTAGAAGCTTTAATGTGTTCTCAAGATTGGCTTTGGAGTGAGTTTCAAGGTAACATATTATAATAAATATATTGAATTATTGATTTTTTATACTATATTGATAAAGTAATTTTATTAATAGTTTATGTTATTTTTCACATTTTAGGTTCTTCTACAACAAAAGTGGATTTTGAGTACTTTACGGTATAGTTTAGTGTCCCTGATATTGATGTAAGTGTATGTTTATATAAATTTATTTCACAAAGCACAATATTTCTAATTGCTAAATTAATTTTTCTTATAGGGTTCTAATTGTTATTGATTTGATAATGTAGGAATCAAGTAGTGGAGTGACAAGAAGTGCCATCATCAATTTGTGATAAGTTGATACTTGAAAATTATTTGTCTACCTAATGTTTTTCCTCTCTAGCTTTGTTCTCTTATATAGTTGGCTAATTTTTCTAATGTTATTGTTAAAATAAACTTTGTTAGGAAGCAAGTGGAACAAGGGAAAGGGAGGAAGCAAGTGTAACACTCTCCCAAGCACAGTATTATGCTTAAATCATAGTACCACACCCTGGAGTTGTTACTGTTACCTGGCGGACCTCGCTTGATAGCAACTTCAGCCATCTTAGAATCTTCTCGAACTATCTGGAGATAACATGGAAACAGGAGTGAGAATTTAAGAATTCTCAGTAGGGTTTGTTAGGACATCTTGTACGGTGTCATCATTATTATCTCCAGCTGTTTCGGTTTATTATGAAAAATGTGAACATGTTAACTAGCCTGTTCAATTTTATAGTTCGAAAAATACATTGTCCGAAGCAGAATCTGTTTTATTCATGCACTTGTCATTTGGGAGAACCAATAGATGAAAAGTCCTGAAGCATATTACGAATAATAACTATAACATATTAAAAATATAATAACACTAACATACTGGAAACTTGAAATTAGTATCTGCCTTCACTTGTACTTGAGTTTATGCAGATATACATAATTCTCTTTTCTTTCTTGGTCTTTCTTTACTTGTCATGCATATTTCCAGAGTATGATCACCATGTCATACTCCATCGGAGTGTAATCGCCATGTCACATTCCTTAGGATGTAGTTATCATGCCATATTCCAGAGTATAATCGCCATGTCATACCCCATGGGGGTGTGATCGCCATGTCACATTCCTTAGGAATATATTCTTCCTACCACGTCCCAGAGTATGATCGCCATATCATACTCCATCAGAATGTGATTGCCATGTCACATTCCTTAGGGTGTGGGACCTTCATTTGGCACTTACACTAGTTGGGTCATGCCATACCTCATGTAAGTTCTGTCCCCGATACTCACACTAGCTGGGTCGATGCCATGCCTTATGTGAGTGGGATGCTTGCACATGCTTTAATCTTTATTCTTTACTGTCCTTGAGTAGTCTAGTTCATCACACAGTACTGACCCACAAGGGAATTCACGTGCCTCCGGTCTTGGAGGGATCTCATTTTATATATATCTATATCCTTTCATTCGTATACATAATCATGCATAGACATACTGAATGCACTCATGCATATGCTTCATCGCTTACGTTCATATATCCTTACATACATGTCTTCTACATACCTATTCATAACATACAAGTGTTTATAACCTTCTTACAATTCTACCGAAAATTCGGCAGCATAACGGAACGAGTCCGCTTCCCCATGAATAATGCCAGTACATCAGAACATCAATTTATCATAAAGGTCACAACATTGCACACATATTTCAATATTGAACTCATAATAACATTAAACTCATCAAGGCAGAGTTTCTGCCTCAGCATAGTCAACCAACCCGATTTTTATAATTCAAGCCATAAATTCTATTTAACTCATTTGAACCTCAAATTTGGGTATGTTAAAGTGTTATGTGTCTACTTTCTAACCTCTTTAGTTCCATCTAATTTTGATATCTATAGCTTAAGATATTTAGATTTTACCTCGGCCTGCCCAGTGGCTAGCCAGAATCAGACACCTAAAAGTAAAAATCCACTAAAAATCGAAAACTGACTCAAATGATACGAAATTGGACTCATATTAAAGCTAACATGGTAAAGTTTCATTTACAAAAAGTTCAATTTCATTTGACTTGGTACGGCTCAAGTTAGAAGGCCCAAATTCTGACCTTCCTAAACTGCCCTGTTCTGACCCGGTTGAGACATAGGGTAACTTTCTTGGATCACTGGGAGCAACTGGGACCTTATCTAATTCTGAAATTTTTATGGGACATTATCCTATGTGTAAGCTTTCTAAAAAAGTTAGTTTCACTCATTTTCAAGTAGCATAGGGCGAGTTCTACCCTGAGGAACCCAACCTGCCCAGAATCAGAGTCAGAAACCTAGGTCGAAATTCAAAAATTCATATCTCTCTCAATACTAATCCAAAAGCCTTATATGATATATGTATGGAAAGCCCTGGATGTCTAGTTTTCATCAAATTTAATCGGCTTTAGGAGGAGCCGTATACTCTGCCGTACAGACTGCCGAGGGGTTTTGGTTCTCCAACTCTCCATTTCTTCCTATTTTCATTCTTTCTCACTTCCCAATTCGGTTTTAACCAAACAAACAACCAATAACCAGCCACATATCATCATAATCATTCAATTTATATATCAAAGATTGTGGAAATAATCCACCCCCAGCCAGCCAAGAGCACAGAAATGATACAAGAATTAAACCTTTACCTTGGTTATAAGTGATTTTGCTTGAGTTTTTGGGGCTTGGATGTGCAAGACTTGATTAGGCTTGATGGTTGGCTGGAGTTATGTGAGTGAAAAAGAGAAGAAGAGGGCTGAAAGGAGAAGAGAAAGGCAGCACAGTCAGAATGGGTGAAGAAGAAGCAAAAAAAATCTGATTGAAGGAGTATATATAGGTGGCTTCTTGGCTTGTGATTGGTGGAGCATGTATGGCTGAAATTCAGGCAAGCTTCTTCATGTTTTGGTGGCCTTTATTGCGCCACTTTTAGGTGCTATTGTGGCTGAGTAATCAGCCCTAGCTCATAGGGTTTGAAGCTTGTAATTCCATTTGTTTGGTTCCGACAGTTTAAAATACAGTAAAGTTATCGATTTTCTTTAAATCGGTAAATCGGTTTCAAAGGATTTTGTGAGGTTTTTATAAGTTTCTATCTTAATCCTAATTTCTTTAATTTAACTCCTAATCAACTCCTAGTTAACCTCTAATTAACTTTCTAATTAACTCTACAACCTCAATAAAATCGAGTAAATCGATTAATAGTGTACATTAAACGTTTTGTGAATTTTAGGGCCTTCTGTTTCTGTTTTTCAAGGCTAATGGCATTTTCGTAATTATGGGTAAGTCTAGGGGCATCCCATGTCATTTCACATATAGATACCTTCGTGGCTCAATCGGCCGGGGTTTAGGTTTCTACGTTTTCTCTACGTGATTCTGCTTCGTTTATAACCTTATTCTGCTAATTCTCTTGATATAGGGACCTAAATGTCATTTTCTATAAAGTTTAGGGGCAAGGTGGTCAATAATAAAAGTTTGTTGTTATTATTTTCTATTGCGTTATATGGGGATGTTACAGCAAGCAAGTGCAAGTGGCTTGTCATTTGGAATTAAATATTTGTATTATCTTGTAATGGATTTATAACTATGTATTTTATTTTTAATTTAAATTGAATTGTATTGTGTTGGATGATGATATAAATTATGAATGTTTATGGATATTTTATTTAAATTTAAGAATATTTACTTTAGATTAATTTGAACTGTTCTTTGGCTTGCGTGGACCTGTTTATTATATTTGGCCTCATTGTACTTTCCTTATGTGGTTAGCACTTTTGGTGTGTGGTTATTGCAGTGGCCGTGGAAGCTAAAGGTGTTGTTGCTTTCATAAAAGTGGGCATGGAGGAACAGTATGAGACACTAAAGGACCTTGGTTTTAGGAATTTCGGAGTGGCTAAGTTGGCCAAAGACAAGAAGATAGGGGAGCTTGTTGCTATTAAATACATTGAGAGGGGGAAAAAGGTAAAAAAACCATTTTGTAACATTGAAAATTGAGAATTGAAATTGAGCAATCTTGTGTCTTTTGCATATTAATCTCTGGGATTTTTTTTTCCTTCTGGTTTGCATTATTAAAATAGTGAATGTTTATTTAAATTTAAGAATATTTTCTTTAGATTTTTCTTTTTTTTTATTGTTTTGATTTTTTATAGAAATCCGCGGATATCCGTGAGGATCTGAATCCTCGCGGGGAATGGGGAACGGGGACCTGTGACGGGGATGGGGACAGGGATGAGAGATAGAATCTTCAACGGAGACGGCGGGCAGGGACATGGAGACCCGTTGCAGACTTAACGTGGATGGAAGTTGCACCATACAACATTTATTCTCTTACTTTTTTGGACATTTTGAGTCCTTAGCAATAAAGCTCACATAAAAGGCTCAAAAATCATTTATATGATGTGATATGATTGGTTAACAGTGTAAAATATTTTATATTTATAATATATCAAAATTAATCTCGTTGAATAAAGGATTTAATTTTAATACATCATAAATATAGAATTTTTTTCACATACATCTAATTATTGATTGTCTTATCATAAAAATGTATGACTTTTATAATAATTACCTGACAAATCATTTATATGATATGATATGATTGATTAACAGTGTAAAATATTTTTAATTAATAATGTATCAAAATTAATATTATTTAATAAAAGATTAAATTTTAATATACTATTATCTAATAATATATTATTATATAATAAAAAATATTTGACTCTTACACTCAAAAGTCATATATATGATATGGTATGATTAATTGATAATATGAAATATTTTAATAGTATATCAAAATTATATAATCTCTTAAGAGTTTAATTGAGATGCATTAACAGTATAAAATTTTTTTATACTATCATCCAATCAAAACTTTCCATTTATATGATCATTCAAGTAGTGGATGGTTATATAAAAAACTTTTACTGATGTGACAATATATGATTGAATGTCTGTATAAAAAATTTTTACACCAACAATATATTCAAATTAAATCAATCTCTTAAATACATAATACAATAAAATATATATTTAGACTCAGCCTATATATATCATGCTAAGTATCATATTCAGTGAGAAGGAATAAAGATCCAAGACAAATAAGAATATTAAAAGAATAAAAGAATGATCTCAAAAACTGAAAATCAAAAAATTAAAAAATTTTCGTTCTGAGTGGATTCTGATTCAATTTGTTGACCCACACTCCATTATTATCGTTATGATCACGACCATTGTCATTCTCACCATTCCCTTCATCACCCTTCTTTTTCTCCACTTCGTTGGCTTTCTCTCCCTCATTACTACTCTTGAAAAATATCTTATGGACAAACGACTCCACGTCTTTTCTTGAAAATCCTGCTTTGTCCTCAACTTCATTCCCAGGAAGATACGGTGGACGCGCAATTTGCAGTACCGTGTCCCACTTCACACCTTTAAAGAAATTGTGGCGCTTGACTTCATCCACCCCAATCCTACGGTCAGGATCCTTTTCAAGCAGCTTACGAATCAGGTCCCTCAACGGCGTCGTTTCGCCCGTCAGATCCGGTTCCCTGATTAAAATCCGCTGAAACGTTTCTTTCCTATTAGCGCCCTTAAACGGCGTCGTTCCGTACAGCATCTCATACAAAACGACGCCGAGCGACCACCAATCAACACCGAAGTTGTGTCCTTCCCCCGAAACAACCTCCGGTGACACATAATCCTCCGTTCCGACAAACGAGTTGGACTTCTCGACCGAGTCCGACTCGCTCGGAGTCGGCGAGTTGGTTCCGAGTTGACTCAACGAGTCGTAAGGCATGATACCCGAGTGACAGTAACAGAGCCGTGATAACAGTCGCTTCCTTCGGTCCGGCGACGCCGAGTCAGAACTCGGAGACGAGTTGCAACTCAGTGAATTCGGTGACTTTGGGTTCAGCTTCTTGGCGAGGTCGAAATCCACGAGCATTATGTGACCCGTTTCTTGGATCATGATGTTCTCCGGCTTCAAATCCCTGTACACCACTCCAAGATTGTGCAAGTACTCCAATGCCAGGACCAATTCCACAGCGTAAAACCTTCACAAGTGGAAAGAAAATCGCATGCAAACGAATCAGAAAATGCATGTTTGGTTGCTGAGAAAAACGTATTAAGACTATGAAATTCTCTCCTTTTAAAACAGCAATCAAAATTCTAAGCCCGACCCATTTTTTAGATCAAGTTTCTTTTAGGAAAAGAAAATATAAAAATATATCAAAAAATGAAAAAAGTTTTCCTTTTTTTTTTTTTTTTTGTATTTTCTTGCACCTCCTGAGAAAAGAACGGAGAAGTTCAAGGTTTTCTGTTTTTGATTGATCAATATTCAATCCGAATTCTAAGCCTGACCCATTTCTCGGAATCGTTTTTCTTTATCGAAAGTTAACATAGAAAAGTACGAAACAAAAAGATCTTGTTGTTTTTCCTCCTCTTTTTGACATTCCCACACTTTCTGGGTACCCAAAATACAAGAAGAAAGAAGGGCAAGAGAAATAAAACAGATACCTTATGGCTTCATCAGAGAACGTCTTCTCAGATTGCCTCTTCCTAAGAGAATGCATGTTTCCACCGTGGCAATAGTCGATGGCGAACCCAACGAGCTCCTCGGTCTCCAAGACCCCTCTTAATCGTGGCAAGAGAGGGTGATCAAAACGACGCAGTATCTGCTGCTCGAACGAGACCCTCTTGCAATGGCCGCTGTTCTTCTTCTGAATGAGGGCTTTCGAGACCACCTTCAGGGCCAGCCACTGCTCGTTCGACCCGTCGTAGGTTCTCGCCAGGAACACCACGCCCTTGGCGCCGCGTCCCACGGCGGTGACCACTTTGAGGTTTCGGAAGTCCAAGGTGTCCCCGCCACTGTCCATGGCCGAGGTCACCGGGAACCGGGGCAGAACCGGATGGGTGCCGGTTGGCTCTGGAGGCCGGTATTCAAGGCTCAGAAGCTGTGCTTTGTTCTTACGGAGAGGTCTTTCTAGGGTTGCCCTTTATGATCGTATAAATGATCCTATAACAATTCCCCTATGGTAGACTGGTGAAGGTTGGTTGTTATATTGAGCCACGTGGAATGTTGCTAACTTTGACTGGGTGAGTTGTGTTAAGGATATAGAAGGATACGGAGGAATTTACCTAACTAAACGACAGCTCATTGAAAGTTGAGGATTCTAGAGGGCATGTTCAATCTAGATTGATAATTACCTTAAGTGCGATTGTAGAGGTAATGTTCAAACTTCAAAAATCCAACAAGTCTAATAAGAACGTCGTGATCCTATAAGAAAATTCTATTTGAGCATCTAAATGAGGGTCACTGCCTCAAAAAACATCTGTGAAACAGATCCTAGCACCATGCTAAATGTGTCAGTATAAGAAAAGCAAAGCAAATGAAGTATGTTCAGAAGCAAACTAACACCTTAGACTACTGAAAAAAAACACCACCAGATATAAAAATAGCACGATCTAATTTGCAAATTCAACCCAAATGAGCACGTCTAGCATCATTTTTTACAGTAGCAGCAGGATCGCGATAACTCACTTCTTTGAGTTATCTTTTCCTTTTTCCAATTTTTCAAAGAAAGCCGGGGTGTTGATTGCCTAAAATATATCCACCGGTGGCTTTTATCCTAACAAAGTCACAACGCATAAATTGCATCCTTTTAATAATTATATCCTTTTAGCAAATAAATGATTTTTTATTTAAATGATTTATAGGAAAAATTATCTATTTTTTTTTTGTTAAGGTTGTAATTAAGAAAGTTGTTTTTAAAAAAAAAATTAATTTTAATATATTGATAATATAAAAGAATTTTATATTATTATCTAATCAAAATATTTTTATTTATAAGATTTTAAAGATAATGAGTAATTAAATCAAAATACTTTTATCAAAATAGTAATACATAATTAGATGTATGTATAAAAAGATTTTATACTAATAATATATATAAAATAAATCATTTAAAAATTTATTTTATTTTTGTATAAGAGATTCGTAAGTTTGACTGTACTTTTAAATCCGAATAGTTTTGTTAACTAAAATATTATTAAGTAGCTTAAAAGACCATTTTTTACTGTAAACCACAAAAAATTTAATATAAGGTTATTTTGTTGATATTTTCTTAATTTTTATCGTAGAACTTTACGCGTGTGATCAGATTGAAGAGCATTTAATATAAAAATAGAGAATCATTCAATATCTATAATATATAATATATACATTTGAGACCTATTTCTAATTAATGCTATATAACGTGTCGCAATATCATACATTTGACTTTTTTATAGTATAAAATTTTTTATTCTAAATTAATTCTTAATTTATTCTTAATTAATCAATTTTTTTACAAATATTAAATTGAATTATAATCTTTCTACTTTTGTGCTTTAACTGCAACCCTCATAATTAAATCTAAAATCCAAATTCATATCTCATTAAATATTGTGTCACACTGAATAATAAGTCTTAATTAAAGCTCAAATTTAAATATGGAAATTTGAGGTAATTCCATGGGTTAATTCAAATTTACATCCCAATCAAATTAAATAGGCACATAGTCACATGAGCAAATACGAATTATAATGGCTCATAATTTCAAATTTTTAATAAATCAAAATCCCCAATATATTAGGGCCTAAAATGAAGAAAACTTCTAATAAAGTAGAAACAAATAAAAAATCTAATTGATTTTTTTAATGTAATAAAAAAATCTATTTGATCAAAACATAAATATTGCGACTTATATCAATTTGATATTATTATTATTTGATATCAATTTTATGATATTAATCTTATTTAATAACAACTTAATCTGATATTATTCTTATATTGCAATTAAATATTTCCTCTTCATTTTCCCATATTTCCAATATTGCAATGCATCAGACTAAATTCATTTATGCGGGATAGCATCACTGGCGCAACTCGCTCCCTAATTGGCTGCAGTTACAAAGATTGTTGTAATTATGTACGTTGCAAGTCAGACTTAAAAGGATACTTTACGTTACTTATTTTTCATATTTGAAGAACATAGTTATGCGTTTCAATCAGATTCACTTAATTATACATAAGTAGCATATATTTTAATTGGTATATTCTCTATATACATGCGCCTTAATTATTTGTTTGTTTATTTTTCATAACCTGAACCTGTTTTCAAATAATTTTTTAATTTAAATGCAATTAAATTTCTAGCTTTACGCTTTAATTGGTAGCACAAAACTAATTGTGATCACAAATCAGTTTAATTCTTATATAGGACACGTTCACTTCCAAATATAATCCCAACTTATAACCGTTAATATTTTTTTTAATTTAAATGGAATTTAATTCCTATATATATGCTTTAATTGGTAATACAAACATAATTATCTTCAATATTTCCTATAGATTTAAATAGCATTTTTTATACCTCATTCTTTTTCTTTTTCTTCTTTGTTCTTCTGGGTTTGATCGATTTGCGGTAGACACTTATTTTTTGTCCCTTATATTTGCAACAGAGACCTTTTTTTTTTTTTTACTTACCTTTCGCTACTATTTTACTTTCTTTTTTTTTTTTGTGCAGAACATTTGGTAAAAGGTCTGCACTTTGCGTTCAACAACTCTTCCTTCTGTTAAACTTCCCTTCTAATGTTTATGCTAATTTAATTTCTTTTTCTTTTTCTTTTTGCTTCCATTCAACTACTCTTTCTTCCATTCAACTTCCCTATTGTCTATACTAATTTGTTCACCTTTTTATTTTGCTGTTTACATGGCTTGCACAATAGATTTGGTTTCCAATATTGTAACGTCCTTACCAATACGGTATTATACTTAATTCATAGTACCACACTCGGAAGTTATTACTGTTATCTAGATGGACCTTATTTGACAGTTATCTCTGGCCATCTTCAATATTCTTTAAACTATCTGGAGATAACATAGAAATAAAAATGAGAATTGAAAATTTTCAGTAGGATTCCTTACTCATTATATACCACGACATCATTATTATCTCTAACTATTTCGGTTTACTAAGAAAAAGGTGAACATGCTATGTAATTTGTCCAATTTAATAGTTCAAAAATATATTGTCTGAAGCAGAGTTTATTTTATTCACAAACTGATTAAACAAAGAGGGAATAATTATAAAACGGCAATAGGTAAAGTGAATAATAATAAAAACTAGCTAGCAGATAGAGATGTGTGTAGATGTACAAGTTTTAATTCATATCAATATATTGGAATTATTCATTTACTTCTAAAACAAAGTAGGAATCTAGATATAAATGTAACAAACTAAATAACATATACATACATATGGAAGCAATTAGGCTCCTGACAAGCAGAGAAAGGAAATGAAGCATAAGTATAGCAATCTAAAGAACAAATGAATACTATGCTAATATGAATGTAATAGGAATTTTTAGTGTAGATGCTTTCGTTTCTTTTTAACTTTCTTTTCTTTACACACCTAGGTATTATGTATCGCCATTTCTAGGTGCTTGTTTTCATCCTTATCCATACTTGGTCCCCTGGGAGTCTTTGGCCATATAACTCATGGATAATAGTTTGCTTCTCAGGATTGAGCTCATTTCTATACAGGAATGTCGGGTTTACTTTCCCCGACCTTCCCACCGATCTATTCTCCTTAACTTTAATCCGGGGCTAGTCCAAATATTATGGAACTTTTCTCATAACATAACTCTTATAAGCTTTATGCAAGTAGCACATGTATCAATATGTATCTCGTAATTTATACATAATTTCTGGACTTTACAAATATCACTCCAGCAAAGCACATTTAAGATTATGGCTTCTACAACTGACTTAGGAACAAAATTGAAAGGTTCAAAGTTAACATACATGGTTTGTTTTCTATACCCATTGTTCTTGCTTCTTTTCTTTATGCTTGAATCTTAGAGTTTTCTAGCATTTGAAGCTCATCTTTGATATTCTTTTCTTTTTTGATGCATTTGAGTTGAAAATGCTTGATTTTTTTATATTTTTATTTCATTTATTGTTGTTCTTTTTTGGTATTTGTATTATTTAGACCGTTTTCTTTTCGATTGTGTGATAATGGTTCTTACCCATATTGAATAATAAAATTTTCATGCTAAGTTATTTAAAGTACTATTGTTGAGAGGACATTTAGATGGAAATTTTCATTTTGATAAGGTTTTGTTCTCTACAAAAGCAAGAAAATCATGAAGCTTTTTGTAGATAAAAATCATGAAGGTTCATGTTCTCAAAGTTTAATTTGTTTGTATGTGCTAATGCAAGGATGTGACTATGTTATACTGCACTTGGACTTCAAAGAAGAATTATCTATATGGAAGGAAAAGTTGAGTGTTAGAGAAAAAAATTTGTCGTTGCACCTTATTTTCTAATTGTTTTTTCATGGCTCATTATGGAGATGCTATATTCTCATTTTTCTCATTATTTTTTTATGGCTTATTATGGAGATGTATGGCCGATGGAGCCATATGTAAATTATTGACCATTTTGTTTCCCTTTGCATTACTACAGTGAAACTTTGGATAGTTCAAAATCTGACACGACAGTTTGGTTTTGAATTTTTATATGTATATTTTTGGTTGTCTAGCAATTGAAACAATAGTATTATATTTATCTATAATATATACTTTTGAGACCTACTTCTAATGAACGCTATACCACATGGTGCATTATCATGCATTTGACTTCTCTATAAAATAGAATAATTTATTCTAAATTAATTCTTAATTTATTCTCAATTAATCAATTTTTAATGAATATTAAATTGAATTATATTCTTTCTACTTTTGTGCTTAAATTGCAACCTCCATAATTAATCCTAAAATCCAAATTCATATATCAATAAATATATATGAGGAGGGAATCAACATTTTTCTTCTATTGAGAGTGTAACATCTTCCAAACACATACGTCATCCTCGAACCATAGAGTTCCATCTAGAGGTCGTTACTGAAACTATAAAACACTTTTAGATAAGAAATGATAGTATGTGGCCCTTAAAATATGCGTACTTTATTACTAAATAAGAGTTTATAGTCACTAATCTTTGATACATATCAAAGAGATTGATTCAATTTAAAAGGGACTTAATTAACATCATGTACAATTCTTGTCTTAGTACTGCTGCCCTCAATTCGTGGCTGTCGGCCATCCACAGTAGCTCCTCAAATTGGGCTCGAGTTGTGGTCTTGAACTCTATCACTTTTCCAAAATCATCTACTGTAGACTTGAGATCTATTCTACACTCTGGAATGTTTATGGAAACAACAAACAAGTAGGGAGTGAGAACCTAAGGTTCCCAGTAGGTACTGACATAAGGTGACTTCATAAATATTCCAATTGCTTCGGTTTACTATAAAAGTGTAGGTACATACAAGAATTGGTTCAATTTTAAGTTTTCAATTCACCCTTCTCCAAACGAGTTATATCTTAGCAAACGTTTGGCATGGTACATGATAAACATAATAACAACCACAATATAATATATTAATCATGAGCATAATAGCATTAAGGCATAATAGTGAGAACATGATAAATTTTAGTCATAATCTTGAAAGCATTACAGCATAATAAAAGAATTGCATATGCATATGCTAATGCCCATATTATTTCTTAGTTTTACTTAAATTTCTTTAACTTTCGTATTGTTTTTCTTTGCTTGGTCCCCCGGAGGTGAATGGCCTCTCTCACACCTGGATAATAGCCTGCTTTTCAAGTTCAGGCTCGTACATATATATGAGGGGCGGGTTTATTGTCCCCGACCTTCACACCAATCTATTCTCCTTAAATCTGGTCGGGGGCTGACCCAAGTCTTAAACAATACTGCCTTCGCCCACTACAAGGTGAAGGCTCGGTATGTCCCTTAGTATTCTTTCATTTTCGTGCATAATCATGCATGACATAGTATATGCATATGTCTTGTAACATCCCCATATAACGTTATAGAAAATAATAAAAAGGTCATTGGGCAAACTTTTGTTATTTATAGCCTTGCCCCTGAACATTTTTAAAAATGACATTTAGGTCCCTATATCAATCGAATTAGCAGAATAAAGTTTTAAACGAAGCAGAACCATGTAGCAGAAACGTAGAAACCCATTTCTTGGCCAATTGGACCATGAAGGTGTTCACATGTGAAATAACGTAGGATGCCCCTAGACTTGCCCCAAAATTACAAAAATGTCATTAGTCACAAAAAAAAAAAAAAAAATAGAAAACAGAATGGCCATGAATTGGTAAAACGATTAATTTATGTCGCTAATTGATTTATTCGATTTTATTGGATAAGTAAGATTAATTAGAAGTTAATTAGAAGTTAATTAAGTGTTAATTAGAAGAATTAAGCTTAGATTAAGATAGATACATAAGAACTCTCACGAAACTATTAAAAATGATTTACCGATTTAAAGGAAAGCAGTAAAGATTCGATATTTTAAACTGTTAAAACCAAATCAATAAAATTCTACACTAACAACCCTAGTTTAAGTGGCTAAATTTCAGCCACACTTACCTCATGTGGGCAGCACCACTTGCAGCCATAAAGAGAGGAAAACTTGGCCAAACCACAACCATTTAACCCTCCACCAATCAAAAGCCACAAACTTAACAACCATGCTTTCTAAAAGCTCCAAAATCCCTTCATTTTCATGCTGCCCCCTTCAGTTGGCTTCTTTCCCTTCATTCTTCTTCCTCCTCACTTCCTCTTACTCAAATCTCCAAGCTCCACCCACTTCTTCCACCAAAAACTCAAATCTAGCTAGTTTCTACATCAATTTGAGGTAGGATTCAACCTCTTCTTTGAATTTTCTTGTTAATTGGAGTTGTTGTGAACTCATTTAGAGGCATGTATTTGATGTTATTATGAGCCTATATGAAGTTTTATGGCTGGATTGTTGTGTTTAAATTGAGTTTTAGATGATTATCTAGTGATGACAAGCAAATAGAATGGATTAGATTAAGGAAACCTATGACGGTCCATACGGCGAAGTGTACGGCTCCGCCTACAGTCGTTTAAACTTAATGAAACTAATTTTATGTGAAACTAGACGTCTAGGGCTTTTCAAGCATATAAATTATAAGCCATTGGATTAGTATTGAGAGATATATGAATTTTTGAAATTTACCCTAGGATTCTGACCCTGATTCTGAGCAGACTGGATTTCGAGGGGTATATCTTGCGCCTTCAAATCGAGTGAAACCAATTTTATTAGAAAGCTAAGACATAGATAAAAGTTCCATAAAAATTTTAGAGTCAAATTCTATTCCAATAGCTCCCAGTAATTCAATGAAATTTCCCTAAGTCCAAATTAGGCTAGAACAGGGCAGCCTAAAACACCCAAATTTAGTAGCTTGTAACTCAAGCTATACTTAGTAAAATGAGATGAAACTTATTGGAAATGAAATTTGGATCAGTTAGGTTTAAAGTTTCACACAAATCCATTAGGATTTCTAATTTTGGTAGATTTTTACATCTAAGTGTCCAAATCTGCCTAGTAACAGGACAGACTTAAGTTAAATATTAATAACTTGAGTTATATATATCAAAACTTGATAGGACCAAAGAAATTAGAAACTAGACATATAACAATTTAACATATCCAAAATTTAGGTCTAAGTGAATTAAATATAATTTATGGCTGAATTTACAATATCAATCATAGTTGGAGAATATGAGCAGGATTTCCAAGATTAAAGGATTTGACACCCTAATTCATATATGAGTTCAATTAAAGTCTAAGTGTCACAATTCCATGTCAATATTTGAAAGATTAATGTATTATACTTGATCTGTTACTATAAATGACTATTTGTTGAAATTGGCACTATTTATGGGGAAATGGATCTGATCTGTCATGCTGCCGAATTTTTGGTAGAATTGTAAGGTTATGAGCATTTATATGTTAAGAATATATATGTGGAAATCATGTGTACAAGGATATATGAAAGTAAATGATGAAGCATATGTATAAGTGCATTCAGCATGTCTATGCATGATTATGTATAAGAATGAAAGGATATGAACATATTAAATGTGGATCCCTTCACCTGAGACAGTTATGAGATCCCCCCTTGTGAAGGCAGTTAAATAAAATAAGATTGGGTCTCTTCACTTGGAGCCAGTTAATTAGGTCCTTCCCTGTGAAGGCAGTATAAAACTATGAGATCCCTCTACCTTGGAGGCATGTAGTCAGATAAGATCCCTCTATATTGGAGGCAAGTGGTCAGCTGAGATCCCTCTATTTTTGAGGCACGTGACCAGGAGAGATCCCTTCAATTTAGAGGCACGTGGCCAAAATGAGATCCCTCCAAGACTAAAGTCACGTGGGACCTCTTACGGGTCAGTACTGTGTGACGACGGTCATAGGTGAGCTCACTCCTGGATCAGGCTATCCAAAGGCAGTAAAGATTAAAGAAAAGCAAGATGCAAGTAAAAGATGCACTTGAGGACGGCGATATGCAATGCTCAAGAGTAAACCTCAGTAAGCACCCCAAGGATGGCGATACGTAATGCCTAGATATGCCAAGTAACAAAAGTAAAGAAAGTTAACAGGAGAAATAATCACTTGCATCAAATGTATTGTTGCACTCATAAATTCATATTATTTAGTTGTTCTTTGATCTGCTATGCTTATGCTTCAATTCATTTCCTTGCTTATTAAGAGACTAATTGTATCTATATGCAGACGTTAATTATTCTGCTGTATTTATGTTTAGATTCTTCCTTTGATTAACAAGTGTATGAATAAAATGAACTCTGCTTCGGATAACACATTTTCGAACTATAAAATTGAAAAGTCTATTAACATGTTCACCTTTTACATAATAAACTGAAGCAGCTGGAGATAATAATGATGACACAGTATGTGATAGTTAATTGAATCCTACTGAGAATTTATAATTCTCACTCCTATTTTCGTGTTATCTCGAGATAGCTCGAGAAGTTTCGAAGACAGCTGAAGTTGCTGTCAGAAAAGGTTCGCTCAAGTAATAGTAATAACTCCTGAGTATGGTACTATAGCTTAAGCATAGTATTGTATTTCGGGAGGATGTTACATGTCTCATAACTCACTTTGAAACATTCTTGCATGCATGACTTTCACGGGTATACACAATTACACACACACACACATGCGCGCGCGCACGTATGCTCATAGCTTCACATTTATAAATAATCAAACCACCAATTCGTCATTCATATATATTCTACCGAAAATTCGGCAGCATAATAGCTTAAATTGAGCTTCCCCATGGATAGTGTACATTAGAATAGACAACCAATCAAAATACTAGAACTAATATAATATCACATTGACAATTTAGCACTATAATTGAGAATTATATCTTCAAGATCTCAATCCATTAGCATTCATGTCATAAGAGTTATTCAAACTCTTGAAATTTCCTATACATGTCAACCTCCTAAATCTACCCTATTTTGTAAATTATGCCATAAATTCATCTCAACTCATTTAGATCTAAAATTTCATTATGATATAACCTTCTTTGTCTATTTTTAGCTATCTTTAGTTCCACTAAGTTTTGATAAGTGTAGATTGAGTTATGAAACTTTTACTTAACACTGCCTTGATGAGGGGTAGATTTGAGCACCTAAATGTAAAAATTCACCAAAACTCCAATACTTATCAAATTTGTCCAAAATTTATACCTAAATGAAGTTCATTGAACTATCTTTCTTTTTCAAAAGTTTCATGTTGAACAGGTGAGTAGGGCCCAAGTTATAGGCTTTCAAACTAGGCTAAAGAGAACTTCCCTGCTTCACCCATGTAGAGTTGCAGGTCAAGTTTGAGGAATTACTGGGAGCAACTCAGATGGAATCTAAATCTAAAATTTTTATGCCATGTTATCTTCTATGTTAGCTTCATAAAAAAATTTGTGGTACTCAATTTGAAGGTATCTAGGGCGAGTTATGCCAAACAAAACGTATACTGGTCAAAATAGAGGACAGAATTTAAGGGTCCATTTCAAAAATTCATATCTCTCTTATTATAAATCCAATGGCCTTATAATTTATATAGTTGGAAAGTTATAAATGTCTAGTTTCATCTAAAACTATTTTCATTTTGGTGTCTATAGATGAAGTAGTACAGTTTGCAGTACAGACACACCTAGGGTTTCTATTTTCTAGCAATCTTGTTTGTGTTCTTCTTGGAGTTTTTGCCAAATCACCGAACCCAAGCCAAGAATATCCATATTTAATCACTTGAAGTAAGTCATAAGATCATCACATAACCTTAGAATAAGAAGATATAGCTCAACCCCAAATCAGCCACATAGCATTAACACCAAGCAAGGAGTAAGAATCCTACCTTAAATTTGGAGTTTGAGCTAGAAAGATGAAGGCCATGGATGTAGAAGCTTTGGTAGAATGAAGAAACAAGAGGAAAGGGATGAAATGGAGAGCAAATGAGAGAGGGGACGTCTACCTCCTTTGGCCAAAATTACAAGGAAGAAAAAGGGAATTGTTTGGCTTGTTAGTCATCAATGTTGAAAAAGACATGAGTGCTTTGATTGGTAGATGTGTAGCTTCCTTTCAATTCACTTGGGCTGCTCACTTTGGAGGGCTATGATAGCGCCATCCAAATGTGAAGATGGCTCAATCTTGACCATTCAATTTAGGGTCTAGTAGAATAAATTTCTACTGGTCTAGTTCCAATGTTATTCAATATCGAAATCGTTATCGTTATCGTTTTCTCTCAAATTTTCAAAACATTGCCCATGGTCTTCTTAAATTTTCTACATAATAAACTTAACGTTTTCTAAGCCTAATGTTTATATTTCAATTCTAATTGTTCTTATTTTCATATTGAAATAGAATAAATTAGAAAATGGTAAAATTCAGACATATCATTTTTCGGGATGTTACAGAGAGAAGGAAGTTTGAGTTGCTATGAAAGAATTTGTATTTATATATTTTTTAGAGTTAGGTCTATGATCCTTACATAGGACCAAGAAGAATGGGGTAATAGATTTTTTTGTCATTGATAAATTTGCACTGATATATTTCAAGTATTTTCCCTTAAAATTAATTATTCTTATCAAGCTAGACATATCTTTATTTCATTTAATGTAAATTTTTATGACTTTTCCTTACTAAGCACGAAAAGGGAAAACTAAGAGAGTGATGAATTTATTTTATATTGTCAATTGTTTTATTCATAAATTTTCAATGAAACCTTCTAAGAATATCTCACACTACAAATAAATTATGCTTATATAAATCCATACCTTTATTTATTTTCAAGTTTTTCATTTTATTTAGTATGAATTTTTAGCCATTTTTCATTACCAAAGAAGAAGAATTGGGGAGGGGGAGGAGGAATGGGGAAGGGTGATGGTTTTCTTATATATATATATATTGTCACAACGTGCCCGGAGGGCACCGCGACGAGAGGCAACAAAAATATTGAAAAATAATTTCAATGGAGTCGCCACCAATTTTTATTTATGAAAAAAATCGAAAAAACCTTTTAATTTTTGCAAAACTGGTCTTTTAAAGAGATCGAATTCGGGAGTTCAATTATGCATAGGGAAGGGTGGAAACTTAATTCCACTGCACCCCTAATACATCCGTTTTATAATGGTTACCCTAGAGCTTGTTATGCAAATTAATTAATAACCATAATAATATTTATTTTTTCCCTTTAAAATAAAATAATTTATTTACAAAAGAAAAGCAAAACAAAACTAATGTAGCGATTATTTACAAAAGAACATAAAAGCAAAATTAATATACCAATTATTTACAAAAGAGAAGAAAACATAAAATTAAAATGATAATTATTTACAAAGCAAAAATAGCACAATAAAGGCAAAATTAATGTAACAATTATTTATAAAAAAAGAAGGAAAAGAATATGATAATTATTTACAACAGGAAAGAAAAGCAAAGTTGATGTGATAATTATTTCTTAAAAAAAAAAGATTAATATACAATTATTCACAAAAAATGTAAATTAATATTATAGTCATTTAAAGAGTTAAAATTGAAAGAACAAATTTTAAGAAAATCTAATTTTGATTTGACAGAGATTAACTGCTCCTACGTATCTTTCGGTGCAATGAAGAATTCAAAATCATGTAGTTCTTGTAGAAAATGATTGTGGGTTGGATTGATTTTATTTATGAAAAGATTTTATTTGAAAAAAGAAAGAAAACAAATCCACTCTTGCACAGGGTTCAGGATAGCATGCACTATACAATAAATCCTTACAATTCTCATAACCCTTGAGGATGGCCAGACCACACATCAATGCTAGAAATTGTTGCATGGATTTTAAAGACTCAAAACCTCATAAAAAGGATTCCAAAACATTTTATTTTATTTTATTTCATTTCATTTTAAATTCAAAACCCAATAACACAAAACAAAAGATGAAAGAAAGAAAATAAAACGACCCTAAAAGACTTAACTTGTAATGTCCGAAAAATTCTATCGTTAATAACTGAGTTATTCGATTTTTATCGAATAAGAGGGTTTAATCAAAATTTGATTAAACACTTACTTAAAGCCAATTAAGGGTGATTTGAGAAGATTAGGCTAGATGGAATTAGATTAGGAGCATAGAAAACTTCACAGAAAAATTTCAAACCGATTTACCGATTTAAGAGCAATCGGTAAGATTTCGGAGTTTTAAACCCATTTCAACCCAGGATCAGTAGAAATTATGCCATGAGTGCCCTAGGATCAATGGCTAAGATTTAGCCAAATAACCCACCCAAGTGGCACCTAGGGTAGCCCTTGATGGTGGAGGCCAAACCAAAATGGATAGCATGGAGAAATCCACCAATCAACATACACTTTGCCTAAAAAATCTTTACTTTTTCTCTCCTTCTCTTATCCAAATTTCAGCCAGCCCTCTCTAGTTGCTGAAGCTCTTCTCTTTCTCTTCTCTTTACTCTCATCTCCACTCCATTCTCATCCATTTTCAAGTCTCATCACAAATTACTTGCACCAAAGACACAAAATCAACACAAACTCAACTAGACAAGGTAGGAAATTCTACTTCTCTTCTCACTTTCTCTGGTTTGGGGTTGAATGGTGATCATGGATAATTTGAGAATTTGAGGTTATGTAGAGTGATGATGGTGGTTTGTGTAACACCTTTTATTATATAAGCCATGCTCGAGTCATGGAGTTATATTAAAAGGTTGTCACTATGCTAAGAAAGCTTTAAAATATGGAAAATATAATACATGGCCCTTTAGCGGCTCATTTTATTACTGACTAATAGTCTCTAATACATAGATAATAAAATAGTTACACTTTAAAGGAAATTGTGACTGACATAATACACAACGTTTACTTCCGTTGCATGACGTTAACTAGCGTCAACAGTCTCTTGGTTTGGCTCACACCCGATTCTTGCTCAATGAATGGCCCTGTACTCCGTCTCGCACTTGATTTCCAACTTGGGTGCTGGAATATTTACGGAAAAAAGAAACATACAAGCAGGCAGTGAGAACCTAAGGTTCTCAGTAGGTAAATTCAAACCAATCTTACAGTGCCATCATAAACATTCCAGCCGCTTCGGTTTGTTATGAAAATATGAGTACATATAAATAAATAGTGGTTCAATTTTAAGTTGAAAACACCTTTCTCGAAGCGAGTTATATTTTAACAACCACTTGCCATATCATATGACATACATAGAAATACGGATAGTATAAAATGCTTCAACAAGGATCATAATAGCTTTATGACTTAACTAGATAATTGAAGATGCACATATAGATGCTTATACTTGAATGTATGCAAGTGCACTTGACTTAATTTATCTCTTCTTTAACTTGCAACTTAACCTTGCCATTCTGTACTTGGTCCCCTGGAGGTGAATGGCCTCTTTCACCCCTGGGTGATAGTCTGCTTTTTAGGTCCGAGCTCGTACCTATACATGAGTGACGAGTTTACTTTCCCCAACCCTCACACCGGTCTATTCCCCTTAAATTTGGTCGAGAGCTGGCCCAAGTCTTAGACAGTACCGCTCTGTCCCATGTAACGTCTTACCAAACAAAGTGCTATGCTTAAGTCATATAAATTATCTGATAAGTGATTATATGTAATACTAGTTAAATTCTATTTTCTATATTAGTATTAATTACTCACATAAAAATACTTAATCGCATAACAAAATTCTCTGCATGACGGTGGGATAAATACTATTTAATCAGTATACTGTAAATAACGTAACATAAATAAAAATACAATAAGGATAGAACTACTGCAAAAAGCATCATAAACATATACATAGATATCTGATTTTAAAGTTTGTCAAAATGATACAAGGTGACAAAATGAGGCCGCTAATACAAAACGAAACGGCCAGTTTCAATGAACAGCACCCCAACTGGTCCCCATGGGACATTTCATGTACATTTGCTAACATCTACCCATCCACCCATGACCCAGACTGCCAAAAGAGGGTCATTCTGTACATCTAACCCTGCTATAGTATGTATGCTATCTAAACAGAATCTGCTGAAAGGGGTTCGCCATGGCAGCGTCCGCTGGAGGGTGTCCAGTACTGGGAGCAGAGGATGAGGAAGAAGAACTAGCCGCCTCGGACGGATCCTCCTCCGAGGTTGAGGCCGATGACATCGGCTGCGGTGGTGAAGCAGGAGGGGCCATGGGAACTGGAGCTGTTGGTGGTGGTGGTGGTGGTGGTGGAAATGGATGGTGTAACATCCCCATTTTTATCTAAGTTAATTAGCTCGGTGTTCCCAGCTAATTAGAGGGGTTAACGATTAATTGAGAATTAATCGATTAATCTCGGGAACAAGAGCTTAGTAAATTAAAGGCAAGTCAACAAGATAAGTAAAAGTCAACAACTGGAACCTAATGCATTAAAAGTTACAATTAAAAGCCTAATGCCCAATCCTTATTAATCCATGATTTAGAACATAAAAATCAAGGTGATCTAACCAAATTAACTAAGAGCATATAAGTATCACATCTTAATCACATTAACCCTCACATCTTCTTATAAAATTAATGAGGAAAATCCTTCTCAATTAAAATGTGCTAATGTGTAATTTAAACTAATTGAATTAATTAGCATTTAGATAATTATAGCAATTGTAAAAATTTAGAAACTTCCCTTTAATTATTATTTGAAAGTTTGGTCAAAGCAAGAGCCATATCCAACCATCCATTTGCCTTCTCATCATACACCACTAGATCAAGAGTCCATGTGAGTAGATTCCTTGAGTCATGACAAAAGATCTACTCTCCTCCATCAAGATTGTGACACTTGGAGTGATCACAACCATTCAATGCCAATCCTAGGATAGATCATGCTTTTAACCACTAGAAAAGAAACACTACAAGCCTTTACCCAAGTGCCAAGACTCAAAGGAAACATAACACTCTCTTTTGCCCCAAGGTTTTTCCACTCCCTAGCTTGTGTAAGAAGCAAAAGTCACCTCACCTTTCCCCCCTCATTTGCGCCACCTTCAGCCCTCCCTCTCTCCTCAATTCATTTTTCATTTCCTCTCTCAAGAATACACACAAAGCTCTCACCTCTCTCTAAACCTCTCTTTGCTCTTCCTACTCTTCTTCTTGTTCTTCTTGTTTTCCTACCTTAAGTCCTCACTTTTCCACCACCCTCACCCTCATCTTCTATCACCACCCTCACTAACTTATCAAGGATCACATTCTTTGGTCCTTGGTAGAACAAAATAAACACTCATTTAGCCCCTTTTGCAAGCTCAAGAAGAAGGAGGCCATCTCCAACCATCTCCACCCTTCAAGCTTTCAAGAGAAACACCTTGGGTAGTGACTCTAACCTTCTCTTTTTCATGTATTTTTCAAGCTCTAGAACTTCTAAGCTCTTCATAGTTAGGTGGTTTTAGGACTTGCTCCAAGATCTCATGACCATTTCTTGCTCTATGAGCTTTCTTGTCTTGTTGAAAAATGTTGCCTTGAAGTGCAAATATGTGGCATTATGGTTTTATGTATCTTGCTTTATCTTGGTTTAAAATATTGATTTGGTGACTAAAACTTTGAGTATGATGATGAGATAAAATATAAAAATGGTGATTTGAAGTGGTATAGCAACATTTCCACAAGATTGATATGTAAAACTTAAAAACTAGTTAATCTGGAATTCTAGCAGTCTGTAAAACATATAGTATAACTCACTCCACAAAACTCAAAATGCAATGAAATTAATTTTTTGTGAAAATAGACTCAAATAGCTTTTCATACATATAAAATATGTGGTATTTGGCCTTAAAACGAGAGAGATATGAATTTTCAAAGTTTGCTGTTCCTGGATGGGTTTCTGTCCGGGCAGTAGGTAATAAAACATGCATAACTCAAGTTATACATAATATTTTGAGTGGGACCAAGTTTGTAGAAAGCTAAGACATAGAAGAACACTCCCATAAAACAGTTTCGTCAGATTCCATGTGAGGAACTCCCAATGAAGTGGACAAGCCACTGACCCGAGATGAACTTTCAATCCTGAGCAGTCAGAATAAAATGTTCATAACTCAAGGTACAAAATGAATTTTTAAGTGGGGCTTGTTTTGTTTAAAAATAGACTTAGAGAAGTACATCCACACAAAAATTCGAAATAAAAGAGTAAAAGATGAAATTATGGTGAATTTTCAAAGTTACTGCCCCACTGTAAAAGTAAAAACTGGTTATGGTAAAAGTTAAAGAATAAGAAGGAATAAGCTCTAAAACATTAATACCCCTATGTTAAGCATTGGAAAAACCTTTATAATTCAACTTAAAAGTATCAAAAAGGATAATAGATAAAATTGGCACTATGCCCAATAAAAGAAGTTTACGCAAGAGAGAATCTCAATTAAAAGCTTGCACCAAATTTATTAAGCTAAGCTCATAAAATGTTGCTTGAGAATATGCCTATGTTTATGTGCAAGTATGATGCTATGATGATATGATATGATGATGATGATTATGATAATGATATGATGACGATTTGAACATAATATGTTGATGACATGATGCTTAACGTTATATGATATTGATTTCTCTGTTTGGCAAAATTTTGGGAAGCTTCGGTCTAGCCGTTATGCTGCCGAAATTTTGTAAAAATTATGGACTTAGAAATATTTTGCATCATAAGCTTTAATAAGAAGAAATTTAATTCAAGTAAGTGATCCTTTAAAAGGGAAGGTAGCCTAATTTAAGCTCCCCTCACCCACGACTCACATGAGGCATGGCATGACCCAGCTAGTGTGAGTATAGGGGATAGGTCTTACATGAGGCATGGCATGACCCAGCTAGTGTAAGTACCGAAATTCTATGGTGGCGACGGCCACGGTATGAGCTCATTACCACTTATGTTTAGTGGGTGAAAAGATAGAGTCAAGTTAAGAAAAGAAAAGGGACTTCGGTCTAAAACCCTAGAAATGGAAGAAGTTAATAGAATTTTATAGCTTGGACATGCATGTTTTATGTAACTATATTTGTGCTCATGTATATGATGATGTAAACGATTAGAGGATACCCTAAAAGTGAATCCGCTTCAGATATTCATGATTTCGAAAATCCAAGAATTGAACCTTATGCATGCTCACTATTTTCATTAATAAAACCGAAGTGGTTGGGACGATGATGATGACACTCATGTGTCAGGGTCGAGTCCTACTGAGAAATCTTATTTCTCACCCTAGTTGTCTTTCCGTCTCGTCACCAGATACTCATGGCACATCCCGTGAAGTGGAGCATGGACCCTCCCTACCATGAGTGGGTTTACGATGGGGATACTTACGCTATTGTGGCCACGACCACCACAATAGTCTGTACATATTTTTATCTAGGTCGAATTTTTGAGCAAGAGGAGCCAGAAGTCCCGCCAGCCCCAGTAGACATTTCATCGTCTCACTTTGGATCGCAGCTAGGTCCTTGGGATTTCCCGCTTGAGCCATTGCCAAAAATCGAGATGGAGCCCATGTCTCCGGGTCTACCTGCAGCCGAGCCCGTGCCACCGCCGGAGATCCCTGTGATAGATGTGAGTTCAACGGCCACTCCTAAGGCCGCTTCGCCGCCGCTCCCCGAGTATCACCCTGCCGCGTTTGAGGAGGATCCCTCCGAGAAACGTTCTTCGGTGGCCAGCTATACTCCTGGCCGCCGCATCCATCGCGTTGAGGTGATCAGCAGGCACCCTCGCATCATCCGCACTCCTCATGTTCCTCGAGGCCGAGGAGCGAGGGGGACCAGGCACTCGAGAACCTGAGTCCATCCGATTGAAGGGCGTGGAAGGGGCAGAGAAGCCAACTTATGTCTACGTGGGCCTATTTCATTGTTGCTCCTTATCTTTTGTATTTCATTTTGTATTGGACCTTGTCAGACTTGTGTACCTTTGATCTTTTGGGGCCATGGCATGACCATGAGTTCCCTTCTTATGTAATTGTTGGATATTATGAGACTAATTATATTTATATGGTTGTTGTAGTAATTTGAATGCATGGTATTTTGATTTATCCCTTGTTCCTTCAATTTATATTGAATTCTCTGCGATACGCTCGTTTATTGCTATCTTCTCGCGCAAGGCTTTATTTTCCAAACGTGACGACGTATTTAAAAAAAAAAAAATTTATCGTATTTTCCGCGTACTTTAAGTTCAAGTAAAGTTTAGTTTTCCACGAGCGTAAGTAACAACTAATAAAACGCCATAATACGACTTAAGCGTAGTATGGGTTTATTAGGGTGTTACAGATGGGCCATGTAGAGAGGTATGGCAATGTATGGGACAGCAGGATCAAAGAGAGGGTGCATAAGCGGGACGGCGAAATCTCGCTGGAAAAAGAAGTAGAGGCGGAACCGACATCGGCCGGAGATATATACAGAGTCCAAAAACGGATCAAGGTGTATATGTAGCTCAGGGAACTCAATGAATAGTATCCCGGTCGCTGCATGCTCCATGGTCTGAGAATGACGCGGAACATACAATATGATGAGAAATGAGTATTTCTTAGTAGAAATTCCTAGCTTCTATACATCTGTCATCGATGTCATTCCCAATTATTTCGGTCGTACAATATTTTTCAAATAGTATCATAAAACAATAATATTCAACTTAAATACTTGTTTGTAAAGCATACACCGAAACAAACCCAGTTTTAGTTAACAGATACACTAATGTACTCAAACGGTAATCATGGTGGAACAATAGCATGTTAAGAAAAATAAACAGGGATCTAGATCAATCGATAGGGAAACATTACACTATACATATGCATGTGCAATTAGAAAATGCATCTTATTCTTGGAGGCTTTCACCTATTAGAACTTATTTCCATCCTTGGTCCCCTGGGAGTCATTGGCCATATACTTTTGGGTAATAGTCCGCTTTTCAGAACTGAGCTCGTTCCTATACAAGATGGCCGTGTTTACTTTCCCCGACCTTCCCACTGATCTATTCCCCTTAATTTATTCAGGGGCTAGCCCAAGTGATGTGGAATCCTCTATAATATCATGAAATGAATGCACATCTAGTTTGATTCTTTAAATATAATGTACTCAAGCTATCATAAATTTTCACAACATATGAACTTCTAATCAAATTTCGCAAAGATAACGGATCGAGTCCGCTTCCCCATGAATAGTGCCAGACAATCAGTACAATTGCACAACTAATAATTTTAGTATAGACCAGCAAATATATATATATATATATATATATATACATTTATAGCATCATCCAACAATTGCAAATCAAGCATCAATAAGGTTTCAGTTTGTTCTTCCCTGTTCTGCCCGAGTTTGGCATGCTCCAATTTTTATTCAATTCAACTCATTTAAATATCATTTTTGATATGTTATAGCCTTGTATGTCTAGTTTTTAATCCCTTTAGTCCCATCTCATTTTGAGTTGTATAACTCAAGATATAAACATTTTATCTCAGCATGCCTTGTTCTTAACCAGAATTGGGTTCCTATAGAATAAAATTCACTAAAAATTGAAAACTACATAAAATCATGCGAATTTTATATCAAACTAAAGCTAACACAACAAGCTTTAAAATGAGTTAAGTCTCATGTCATTTGCCTAAGTAGATTATGAGTTATGAGTCTCGAAACATTACCCTACTGGGCTGCCCTATTCTAGGCCAGTTTAAACCTAAGCCAACTTCATTGATGTGCTGGGAACAACTGACCACGAATTAAATTCTGAAATTTGTATGGAATGTTCTCTCATATGTTAGCTTTCAAACAACTTTGGTTTCACTCAATTTGGAGTTGTATAGGGTGAGTTACACCCTTCTCAACTCATGCTGGCCGGGTAAGAACCCATATTTCTAGGTCTAACTTCAAAAATTCATAACTAATTCTATACTAATCCAATGGAAAGATCTGGATGTCTAGTTTCATTTAAAAATGGTTTCATCCAATTTAAACAACGGTAGGCAGAGCCGTACACTCTGCCGTACGGACCATCGAGGGAAACCCTAACCTGCTTCTAGGTTTATCTCCTTCCTTCAAGCTATTTGCCCTCAATTCCAATTTTAATCATAACATACATGCAAAACCGGTCATAAAACATCATCATCACTCTATATAACATTAATATTTCAGATTGAACATGCTCACCATGCAGCCCCAAATCAGAGAAACCAAGAAGAGAAGTAGGATTTCCTACCTTGTCTTATGAAATTTGTGTTGATTTTGTGTCTTAGATGGTGGTGACTTGGGATGAGACTTGAAGATGGATGAGAATAGAGTAGAAATGAGAGCAAAGAGGAGAGAAAGAGAAGAGCTTCAGCACAGAAAAGGCTGGCTGGCTGGTCGAATTTTCTGATGGGAAAAAGAGAGAAAAAGGTGAGATATTTGAAGGTGGAGTGCATGTGATTGGTGGATCCAACTTTGGTCTTGATTTTAGTTGAGCTTCTCATCATCAAGGGCTGCCAAGGTGCCACTTGAGGGAGCTATTTGGCTAAATCTTAGCCTTTGATTCTAGGGCACTCATAGAAAAATTCTACTGGTCCGGTTCCGACAGTTTGAAATACGGAAATTTTACCGATTTCCCTTAAATCGGTAAACTAGCTTGAAAATTTTCTGTGGGGTTTTCTATGCTCCTAATCTAATTCTATCAAGCCTAATCCGTCTAAATCGCACTTAATTGGCTTTAAGTAAATGTTTAATCAAGTTCTGATTAAACTCACTTATTTGATAAAAATCGAATAATTCAGCTATTAACGATAAATTTTTCGGACGTTACATCCCACGCTAGCCGGGTCTATGCCATGCCTCACGTGGTAGCTTGGTACGTCTTTCTTACAAGTTCTTATAAATCTTATTCTTCTTTGGACATGATCATACATGCATATGCTACATGCATTCATTCATATACTTCATATTATACTTACATCATTCTTACATATATGAATCTAATGAGCATAACATATAAATATGCATAACAGTCACATAATTCACATATTTCTGCCGGAATTTCGGTAGCATAATGGATAGAGTTCGCTTCCCCATGAATAGTGTCAGACATCTAGTACAATTGTATAACTTGCAATTTAATATAAACCAGCCAATATGTATATATATTCATAGACTCATTTCTTAGTTTGAACTCAAGCATCAATAGGGCTTTCAGTTCATTCTTCCTTATCCTGCTTGGTTATTGTATACTCGACCCCTATTTCAATTTAACTCATTTGAATCTAATTTTTGGATATGTCGTAGTATTATGTGTCTAGTTTCTAAGCCTTTTAGTCCCATCTCATTTTGATTTGTATAACTCAAGATATAAATATTTTACCTCAGCATACCCTAATCTTAGCCAGAATTGGATTTTTATAAAAGAAAATTCACTAAAAATAGAAAACTAAGTGAAATCATACGAATTTTATATCAATTTAAAGCTACAGAACAAACTTTCAAATGAACTAAGTTTCATGTCGTTTACCTAAGTATATTTTGAGTATGAGTTCTGAAACCCAACCCTATTGGACTACCCTGCTCCATCCTGGGTTAAACTTGAGTTAACTTCATTGATGTGCTGGGAACAAATGGCAATGAATCTGACTCTGAAATTTTTATAGGATGTTTCCTTACATGTTAGCTTTCAGACAGCATTAGTTTCACTCACTTTGGACTTGTATAGGGGGAGTTACACCCTTCTCAACTCATACTGCCCAGGTGAGAACCTAGATTTCTAGGTCAAACTTCAAAAATTCATATCTTCCTCAATAGTAAACCAATGACCTTATAATTTACATGTATGAAAAGCCCTGAATGTCTAGTTTCATAAAAAAATAGATTCATCCATTTTCTATGGCTGTAGGTAGAGCCGTACACTCTGCCAGTACGGACGCCGTAAGGCTTTCTCACAAAGACAGATTCTGCTTAGCTCCTTCTTGGGTTTTTGATAAATCCCTCAACTTAAACCAAATTGCCTCACCTCAAATCACTAGAAGAACATCAAAACACCATCATACAAGTATGGCATAAGAGAAACACATCAGCCATATGGTCACATGATACATCAAATAACTAAGGAGTTGAGCTACCTACCTCAAAATCCTTGAAACCATAGATGAAAGAAAGGTGAGAGCAACATCCTAACCTTCTTCCCCTCTCATGGCAGTGCCATAAATGGTGGTGGAGGGACACCACTTGATGCTAAATCATGAAATTACTAGAGGGGTTTTGTGGAGGAAAGGATAAGAATTAATTTTCATAAAAGGAGTAAGAGGATTTGAGGTCAAGAAGGCTTTCAATCTTGAGCTTGAAGCTCTTGGTCATGGAGGTAAGGAAAGAAAGGAAGAAGAAGAAGAAGAGATGGAAGGAGGCTGAAGCATGGTGGAGGGCGCAAATTAAAAGGAGGTGGGTGAGATTTTTTCTAGGCTTTATGACATAGGTAAGGATGGCTTTACATAATTGGCTTTAATGGTCATGATTTGGCCAAATTTCCCCATCATATGGCTGCCATATGGCGCCATCTATGGTGGTGGAGGTGGCTGAATTTCAGTCGTTCCACCTAAGGTTATTAGTGTAAAATTCTACCGATTCGGCTCTAACAGTTTAGAACACCGAATATTTACCGATTCCCTTCAAATCAGTAAAACGTTATTTAATAGTTTTGTAAGATGTCTATATATTCATTTTAATTTATCTTAAGCCTAATATTACTCTCTAACTAATATCTAATTAACTCTTGATTAATATTTAATTAACTTCTAATTGTCCTTTAATTAATTTCTAATTAGCCTTACCTATTCAATAAGATCAAATAGATCGATTAATAGCGTAGATTAAACGTTTTGCCAATTTTGAACCTTTCTGTTTTCTGTTTTCTGTTCTCTATAGCTAATGACATATCCGTAATTTTGAGCAAGTCCGGGGGCACCCCACGTCATTTCACATCCGACTGCCTCCATGGCCCAATCGGCAGAGATTTAAACTTCTACAGTTTCACCACGCGATTCTGCTCGGTTTAAAATCCTATTCTGCTAATTCTATAGATGTAGAGACATAAAGGTCATTTTATAAAAAGTTCTAGAGTGGACATAAAGGTCATTTTATGAAAAGTTCTAAAGTTATTGTGGAAATAAATTTTTGGGGTCAAAACATAATTTCTTAAAATGCAGGGTATCACCATGATTAACAAAAGTTTGTAGGGGCACTTTTGTCATTTCTTAATTTTTAACATATGGCAGTGCCATATTTTCAACGGTAGTATTACACTACCCTATAATTTCAAGTGTGAGGATCACAAGATAAAATGTGCTCGAGAAATTCTCACACTGTCTAAGGGAAATAATTCAAAGTTTCTATTACATTTTGTTTATGAAAGTGGGGATGTTACAGTTTGTGATTAATTTTGTATGTATGTTATGATTAAAACCGAAATTGATAGCAAATAGCGTGAAAAGGTGAGGCAAACCTAGAGGCAGGTTAGGGTTTCTCTCGGCGGTCCATACGGCAGAGTGTACGGCTCTACTTACTGCCATTTAAATTTGATGAAACCATTTTTATATGAAACTAGACATCCAGGGCTTTCCATACATATAAAATATAAGGCCATTGGATTAGTATAGAATTAGTTATGAATTTTTGAAGTTTAACTTAGAAATCTGGACTCTTACCTGGGCAGCATGAGTTGAGAAGAGTGTAACTCACCCTACACAACTCCAAATTAAGTGAAACTAAAGTTGTTTGAAAGATAACATATAAGAGAACATCCCATAAAAATTTCAGAATTTGATTCATTGTCATTTGTTCCCAGCACATCAATGAATTTGGCTTAGGTTTAAACTAGCTTAGAACAGGGCAGTCCAATAGGGTAATGTTTCGGGACTCATAACTCAAAATCTACTTAGGAAAATGACATGAAACTTAATTCATTTGAAAGCTTGTTGTGTTAGCTTTAATTTGATAAAAAATTTGTATGATATCACCTAGTTTTCTATTTTTAGTGAATTTTCTTTTATAAGAGCCTAAGTCTGGCTAAGAACAGGGCATGCTGAGGAAAAATATTTGTATCTTGAGTTATACAAATCCAAATGAGATGGGACTAAAAGGGTTAGAAACTAGACACATAAGGCTACAACATAACCAAAAATTAGGTTTAAATGAGTTAAATTGAAATAAGGGTGGAGTATACAATAACCAAGCAGGATAAGGGGGAATAAATTGAAAGCCATATTGATTCTTGAGTTGAAACTAAGGAATGAATCTATGAATATATATACATATTTGCTGATTTATATTGAATTGCAAGTTGTACAATTTTACTGGTTATCTGGCACTATTCATGGGGAAGCGGACTCGATCCGTTATTCTGCCAAAATTTCTGTAAAAGATTCATATGTTGTGTGATTTAAAATAGCATGAATATATGATACTTGAAGAATCAAGCTACATGTGCATTCAATTCATGATATTGTAAAGGATTCCATTTTACTTGGGCCAGCTCCGGAACAAATTAAGGGGAATAGATCAGTGGGAAGGTCGGGGAAAGTAAACCCGATAATCTTATATAGGAACGAGCTCGGTCCTGAAAAGCGGACTATTACCCAAGAGTATATGGCCAATGACTCCGAGGGGACCAAGGATGGAAATAAGTTCTAATAGGCGAAAGCCTTCAAAAATAAGCTGCATTCTTTAATTGCACATTCATATGTAAAGTGTAATGCTTATTAAGTGACTGTCTTAGATACCTGCTTATTATTCTTAATATACCATTGCTCCTTTACAATTATTGTTTTAATTGCATTAGTGTATCTATTAATTAAAGTTGAGCTTGTTTCGGTGTATGTTTTACAAATAAGTATTTGAGTTAAATGTTATCATTGTGTTGTACCATTTGAAATTATTGAAAGACCGAAACAACTGGGAATGACAGCGATGACAGATATGTAGAAACTAGGAATTCCTATCGAGAAATTTTTATTTATCACCCTTCTGTGTATTTCCGCGTCATTCCCAGACTATGGAGAATGCCGCAATAGGAGTCCTATTTATTGAGTTTCCCGAGCTCCACATCTACATCGACCCATTCCTGGATTCTGTATATATATCTGGCAGGTGCCAGTTCCGTCTTTATTTCTTTTTCTAGAGAGACTTTGTCGTACCATTGATACGCCGACTTTTTGATCCCGCTATCCCGTATATTGTCATTCCTCTTCACATGGCCCATCCATTTTCACCTCCATCGACTCAAGAATAAAGATCGGTGGCCCAGCCCCTATGGCCCCTCTTGCTTCACCACTGCAGTAGATGCTTTCTGCCTCGATGTCAGAGGAGGATCCGTCTGAGGCAGCGAGTTCCTCCTCCTCGTCCTCTGCTCTTAGTGCCAGCCACCCTCCTGCAGACACACCCACGGCGAATGGGTTTCTTTCTTTAGACTTCGTTTAGATAATGGGCATGCCATAACGGTAGTAGATGTAAAGAACGACCTTCTTTTGGTAGTCTGGGCCATAGACAGATGGGTATAGATTAGGAGGAGTATATGAAATGTCCCATGGGGACCATCTAGGATACTGTTCTTAGGGACCGGCCGTTTTATTTTATGTTAGTGGCCTCATATTTTTTTACCCTCTATCATTTTGACAAACTTTGAAAGCAGACGTCCATGTATATATTTAAGATGTATTTTACAGTAGTTTCGTCTTTATTACAATTTTATTTATGTTATGTTGTTTATAGTATACCAATTAACTAGTATTTATTCAGCCATCAAGCAGAAGATATTACTATGCGAATAGTCACCTTTACGTGAGTAATTAATAATGATACAGAAAACAGAATTTAATCAGCTCACTACACGTAATCACTTATCAGATAATTTATTATGACTTAAGCATAGTACTTGTCTGGTAAGGTGTTACATAACTCACACTAAAAACGCAACAAAAAGAAAAAAAAAAAGAAAAACAATTTAAAGTAAAACAAAACAAAATCACAACTATGACATGGCAGTGCCTTAAATCTCTAGCTTCAATTGAATTCAGCCCATTGATGCTCACCAAAAATGCTATCACATAATAAAAACAACCATGATAAGAATAAAAAAAACATACAACGTACCTGATCTAAAACTAAAGACTGGGTTTTGGTTTAAACAAAGTAGCGGCACAAAAATGCCTAACATAGAGCAAGGATGCGTAGGCTGGTTTGATTCGATGGGGGAACTAGAGCAGTGAAGGATTAAGAATGATGATGAAGATTGCGGTATGTGGTCGTATGGCAGTTTTTTTTTTTTTTTTGCGGCTATGGGTTTTGTCGGTTGATGGCTGTGGGTGGAGGTGTTTGAGGAAATGGTGGCTATGGATGGTGATAAGGTGTTTGATCTTCGCCTTTGTTTCTCAAAAAAGAACCCCTTTTTTCTTTGAATTGCTTGGTCTATTTATATGTGTTGAAGGGGATTAATTGAAATTAAGCTTAATTGATTCTGATTGGGAATTTGCTTTGATGGTAATTAGCAAATTTGTTCTGATTTGAAAGATACAAATGCCAAAATTGATTGTGCCCAAAATTAAGAGATGCTAGCCAGATTTTGTTCCCATTTATTCTGATTTGATTTTTTTTCCTCTTTTCTCTCTCTCTCTCTCTTTTTCTTTTGGGTTAAAATGATTGGGCTTATTATTTTTTTTCTTTTTTTCTTGTTTCTTTTTGTCTCTTTATTCATTTTTTTATTATTATTTTTATTTATTTACAAAAGATTTGGACAAAATATGGTGTTCACACACACACACACACACACACACACACACATATATATATATATTGTCATGAAGACCTTTTAAAGATGTTGATTTCACACTCGAGCGAATCATGGACATTAATTATGTTTGTATTGTATTCTATTTGAATTTTGTTACCTTATAAGTGATTGATTATTTACATGAAAAGTATTTATATCTACAGACACAACATAAAAGTCTTAACAAAAATAGATATAATTAATTTAAATGTAATTATTATAAAATTAAATTGTTATCTTAAAAATTTTGCACACACACACACACACACACACACACACACACACACATATATATATATATATATATATATATATATATATATATATATATATTTCATAAATTGTCATGAAGACCTTTTAAAGATGTTGATTTCCCACTCAGCTAATCATGGACATTAATTATGTTTGTATTGTATTCTATTTGAATTTTGTTACCTTATAAGTGATTGATTATTTACATGAAAAGTATTTATATCTACTGAGCACACAACATAAAAGTCTTAACAAAATAGATATAATTAATTTAAATGTAATTATTATAAAATTAAATTGTTATCTTAAAAATTTTGCACACACACACACACACACACACACACACACACATATATATATATATATATATATATATATATATATATATATATATATATATATATATATATATATATATATATATTTCATAAATTGTCATGAAGACCTTTTAAAGATGTTGATTTCCCACTCGAGCGAATTATGGACATTAATTATGCTTGTATTGTATTCTAATGGAATTTTTTTACCTTATAAGTGATTAATTATTTACATGAAAAGTATTTATATCTACAGACACAACATAAAAGTCTTAATAAAAATAGATATAATTAATTTAAATGTAATTATTATAAAATTAAATTATTATCTTAAAAATTTTGCAAAATTATTTGCCCAAAGATTTGTGTATTTTTTCTTTTGAAATTATATTTATTGCATTTTCTAAGATTTAAAATTTTCCAAGAAATATAATTGAACTAAAAAGCAATAGTATGATGAGACAATCAACTTTTTTCATCTATTTGGAGAAGGGAGTTTGAGTTACTTTCAAAGAATTTGTGACTATATATTTTTAGAAATAGCTCTACGACCACTACTATATGACCAAGAAGAAGGTGGTGATAGATTTCTTTTTTTGTTTAGAATTTAGCATTAAAATCTTTTTGGTGTAACATTCTCCTATGTACAATATTATGGTTAAATCATAATATCAAACTTAGGGGTTGCTACCAAAATATACATAGATAAGTGAATAGGGAAAATAGAAATTCCCTTACACACACAAATTTCTACATCAAAGTAGCCGCCTTCCAATGCTAATATAGGTACATATTTGACGGCAACTCTTCAGTAGTTACTCCAATCTTAGACAAATGCTTCCAGGATGGTCATCTTCGAGATCTACTAAGCTATTTGGAGACAACACGAGAACACACATAAAAGTGAGAATTTTACATTCTCAGTAGGCGTCCTAGACTACTAGACAATCAAACATCATCATCGTTGTCCCATTTGCTTCAGTTTATTAAGAAAAGTGTGATTACATACGTAGGGATAAAGGTTTATTTATTAAGTTCAGAAAACATATCCTTCCAAAGTAGGTTAATTTTAACTCATACATTTAGTTATAGCATGGCAATAATTATATAGCTAATAGATATGCATTATTTTGATAGATTAACCTATTAAATAAAGACAGATATGCTACATGCTCATGAATGCATGACTTGATGCACTTTTTCATTTATTTTCTTACTTAGCATGTGTCTTTAATCTTTACTACCCCTGGATAGCCTGATCTAGGAAACGAGCTCATCTCGTAACCATTGTCACACAGTACTAACCTATAAGGGGACCCACATGCCTCTAAATTGGAAGAACTCACTTTGGCCAACTACCTCCAAAGTAAAAGGATCTCATATTTTATTATAACTGTCTTCAAGTTGAGGGACCTCATAACTGCCTCCAAGTGAAAGCAACTCATAGTTTTCATATAACTACCTTCATAGGGACGGATCTCATAACTGCCTCCAGGCAAAAGGATCTCATCTTACATGTTTATATGCTTCCTTAATTCATATGCTCATATGCATTTCTTCATGAAGAGAACATAATCATATCAATCATGTAATGCTCATGTGCATTCCTTTATTGGGAGAAACATAGTCATATCAACATATAATACTCATATGCATTTTCTCCATTAAAAGAATATAGTCATGTCAACATATACATTGGGCTCACATGCTTCAAATTTCAAGAAGGAAATGAGGGAATATAACTTATTTCAAAGGTACACAAGTCAAAGTATAATTCTCCTAATACCTACTGTCTATACCAAATTTTGAAAACCCACCAAAATCCAACTTTAGGGTTGAATCCGGAACTCAAATCTAAGGTAAAGAAGCTTAACTCGGAATTTTGGTAGGAGTAGGTAAATAGGCCAGCCTAATTCTCAATGGGCTACTTTTAAACAAGCTGGATCGGGCTAATCCGCATAATAAATGATGTCTTAAAATGTTGGCCTACGTCCACACTGCACAGGCCTGTGGGCTAGCCCGCACCGCATGCCTCTTTTTATTGTTTTTCTTTCACTCTTTTTAGGCCTTCTTGCCCCTTATGTCATGCTTTTTTTCCCTTGTAATTTTTTTCCTTTTTTATTTAATAAGTTTACCCCAAAACAATCCTACACTCTTGAATTGTACAATTTTTTTTCTTTTTTACATCTCATTCTACATACAAAATAAAAATAAAAATAAAAAATCAACCACCATACTCTAATAGGTCTCATGCTTCACTCAATACTAATCCTAACCACTTTCTTTGTTTTCTTACCATAATTGGCTCTTGTTTCATATCAATCGGACACCAAATACTAAAAAATATAAATCAACAACCACCAAATATCAAATACCAAATATTGTATAAGTAGTGATAATAATTCACTAATCCAAAACACCAAAAAACCAAAGTCTAATATATTAAATTCAAATACTTCTAAAGTCCATCCATCATGCAAATATTTATAAAGTCCAAGTCTCCAATGCATGAAATACACAAATAAAATAAAATTTAATGTCCTTCCAAAGTCCATCTGTAACGTCCCGATTTTCGACCTCATAAGGATTTTCGATTTCCGACTTAATAATGGACTGGCTTGATTTTCCGATTTCCGACCTTATGCTTCGAAATACATAATATACGAGTTTTGACCTTAAGTGATTTAGAATGGACACAAAATCCGACATCCGAGTTTATCTCAACCAGAAGTGGACGCGAGATAAGATCTCTGAATTGGTCTCCAAGTTCGATCAAAATTTGCAAGAGTACCAATCTCGAGTTTATTACCAAGAGCTTTTCATTTCTATGATTTTCCCGACTTCCGAGGTAAAGTTTGGAGTTCCGAGATTTTATAAGTTCCGATTTCTTGGTACATAAGATTAATGCTTTGATTAGAATCGATTCAAGTTAACGTAACATCCCCGACTTCTAGGTTTAAGTGATTGGGTGTTGTACGATTTCCAAAATCGGACTTTGCTTTCAAGTTTCAAATAAACCAGAAAATATTTACGAGTTCCGATTTCACCTCCAAAAGTTGAAATGCGAACGAGTTCCAACTTTAAGAAGAGCACGAGTTCCGATGTCATTTTCAGATACAATGGAAGCGAGTTTCACTTTTAGGCGATGTGGAGAGCAATTTTGTCACAAAAGAGGGAGACATGACTGAAATTTGCCCGCAAAAATTTCAGCCAATCAAAGCTTACAAAGCCAACTACCACCTCAAGCTTATATAACTCATTCTTTCTCTCCTTCAGCCCCATTTCTATGTTGCCCTCTCCCTTATTCAGCTCTCTTTTCTCTTCTCCACTCACCCAACTTCATCCAACCTTCAAGTTCAACCAAGTTGCATTTCCAAACTCAAGCCTAATCACATAACAAGAGATAGAGGTTTATTTCTTGCTTGATTTTCTGATTCTTGAATGACTGGTGGTGGCTCATTTTCTCAATCTTTGATGTGTTGATTAATTGATTATGATGATATATGGCTGGTTTATTGGCTGTTTGTGAGATTAAAACCGAATTGGAAGCAAGAAAGGATGAAGGTAGGAAGAGCTGAGAAACTGAAAAACCTAAGATCCTCGGCAGTCCATACGGCGGAAGGTATGGCTCCGCCTACCGCCGTTTAAAATTGATGAAAATATTTTTATGTGAAACTAGATATCTAGGGCTTTCTATAAATATATCATATCAGGCCATTGGATTAATATTCAGTGAGATATAAATTTTTGAAGTTTGACCTAGGAATTAGGACATTCACCCGGGCAGTGTGAATTGAAAAGAGTGTAACTCACCCTACACAACTCCAAATTGAGTGAAACTAATTTTGTTAGAAAGCTTACACATAGGAGAACATCATACAAAGAAATTTTGAGTTTGTTACCATCTCAATTGTTCCCAATGATTCGAAGAATTTACCCTATGTCCAAACCAAGCTAGAATAGGGCAATTCAGGAAGGTCAAATTTCGGGGCTTATAACTCGAGCCCTACTAAGCCAAATGGAATAGAACTTTTTGCAAATGAAAGTTTGTCTTGTTAGCTTCAATATGAGACCAATTTCATATGGTTTGAATCCGATTTTTAGTGGATTTTTACTTTTAAGTGTCCGATTCTAGCCAGCCACAGGGCAGGCCAGGATAAAACCTCAATAACTTGGGCTACACTTATCAAAATTAGATGGGACCAAAGAGGTTAGAGACTAGACACATAAAACTTTAACATATCCAAAATTGAGGTCCAAATGAGTTAAATAGAAGTTATGGCTTGATTTACAAAAACCGGGTTGAATGATTATGTTGAGGCTGTAACTCTGCCTTAATGGGACTAATGCTTCTATGAGTTCAATGATGAATTATGCATGCAATATTGTGACTTATATGAGAAATTGGCGTTTTAATGTACTGGCACTATTCATGGGGAAGCGGACACATTCCGTTATGCCGCCGGAATTTCGGTAAGACCTATGCATGAGTTATGATATACATGTAAATACATGTGCGCTTTCAAGAAAGTTATGAAAGTTATGTTATGATGAATCTAAAGACTATGTTATGATGAAAGTTCCATGAGACTTGGTCCAACCTCAGAATAAAGTTAAGGGGAATAGATCGGTGGGGAGGTCGGGGAAAGTAAACCCGGCATTCCTGTATAGAAACGAGCTCGATCCTGAAAAGCAGACTATTACCAGGAGTCTAAAATGGCCAAGAACTCCCAGGGGACCAAGTAATGGAAAAGTTTATGAAAAAAGGTTCAAGAAAAAGATTTGCATGATCACATCAAGTGCATGATTTTATTGAACAGTCATTACAAGATGTTTACAGTTTATCTGTTATATTTACTTACCGCTGTATGTTCATTTATCCTGCTCTTTATTCTATGTTTTACTATTAGTAATCTACTCTGTTTCTTATGCTATCTTAAGTAAAATTGAATCTTGCCTCGGGCTAGACGTTTTCTTAAACTTATTAAAAATAGTTTTGTTTGAACTCATGTTTTCATAATTACATAAAAACCGAGGCAACTGAGAATCAACGTGATGTCAATTAAACACCATACGCGAACCCTACTGAGAATTTCTTCAAAATTCTCACCTTGTTTTGCATTTCTACCTCATTTTCAGATGTGGACGATGGACTCGACGACTATCCTCTTCATTGAGATTCCAGACTTGCAGCTCCACCACGGCCCTGCAGTAGCTCACTGTATATAGCCGGCTCTTGCCATTTTCGTCTTTACCTTTTCAGTGATAGGAACTTTGTCGTCCCTTTACTCCATCCTGCTTTTGATCCTGCTGCCCCTTACTTTGCGGTCCCTTTACACGCGATACACCCTCCCCCAGCACCTCTTGCAGCCCCTGCTGACTCTGCACCGGAGTCACCTCCGCAGGCGGTACTTGACATCCCGCTCAGCTCCTAGAGCTACCCTTTAGAGGCCGCCAGCTCAGCATCCTCCTCCTCAGGACCCAGTGCAGACTACTCACTAGTCGGGCTTGGCATGGCCAACGGCTATCTGACTGAGTAGGTCAGCCACAAGTGGCATTGTACAACATGACCCTCTTTTGATAGTGCACATGTTTGGGTCATAGACTTAGCAGGAGGTTTAGCAGTAGGTTTGAAATGTTCTTTGAGGACCCCATAGGATCATTTTGACTGATACGGGCCTTATGTCTTTTTGGTACACCAGCCCTACTTCTGTATCCTATTTTGAAATTTGTACAAAAACTAAAGCAATGGCTTCCTATATATATATATATACACAGATGAATGTTATTGGTTCTTGTCTTTTCTGTGGTGATGTATTAAACTCTGTCACGTTCATTATACAGTACTCCATTTCTTCTGTTACAAAAAAAAAGGGTGATATGGAAAAGGAAACGTAAGCGGAGTATTAACGCGGTAACACAATCTACTTAATTTCGTGCTATGACTTAAGCATAACATTAAATTAGTAGGGTGTTACACCATCCATCAAACATCAAATACTACTAAAGTCCAATGCATAAAATACACAAGAAAAAATCGCACAAATCTTTCAAAGTCCTTCATTAATCAATGACCACATTTGAAGCACTCATGGGTGCTTTTGCCTCACTCTTTGTCTCCACCTACAACAAAGTTGAATCTTCATCATGGTCTACAACTCACAAGTCACAACACAAAGAAAGTTCAACCAAAAAAATAAAAAATTAAACCACATTTAGTCAAAACATTAACATAAGAAAAGGCATAAATTAATTTCATTTTATTTTTACCTTGCACATCAAAGCCAAATAACCAATTTCTAGTACATATCAAGGCTTGCACATTTTTAGAAAGGAGAGAACTTCTATATTTATTACGAACACGAGAACCAATACTAAATGCCGATTTGAATGCCACTGTTGTTCTTAGAATGCTCAAAATATCACAAGCCATTAATGCTAAATTTGGAAATCGATGTCTATTGTCCTTCCAATATTGCAATACATCAAGATTTTGATGGGATTAAAACTCCATCTTTTACTCATCCAAGCAAGCATCCACTTGTGACTTTCCAACTTGTGGAATATTTTGATTCTCATATTTAATTTACTCCTGTATCATTTTCAAATTGTCACAAATAAAGAATTAAAAATATAAATAAAGAATCAAATAAATCAAACATATAAAAAGTAAATGAGAGAGAAACATAAACTTAAATCCATATCAATCCAAGGTAATGGGTCTCTAATATGACTTCTAGCAGCTACCTCATGAGCTTTAGGTTAGCTATTTTGAGCTTGAGAACTAATTGACTCTCTAGAAGACCTTTGCACATACTTATTAAAAAGAGTAGACAATTTACTTTTCGCAACATTCAATTTTGCTTGACAAGCTATTGGATCAAGACCAAGCTTTTGGTAGCAAAATTCTAAAAATGAGAATTTCATGCGGGGGTCGAGCACAAATCCAAGTGCAAGCACAATATTATAATCACTCCAATATTTGTCAAACTTCACTTTCATCCTAGAAGCCATATCCTTAATCACTTCATCCTCATTGCCCATATTTTGGATCAACAAACATTTAATCCTCCATATTTGAAGTACAAATTAGGCATAGGATAAGATGATCCAGAAATTAGATTAGTGATGACATAGAAAGGATGCATAAATTCACGCATTTTTTCTACTCTTTTCCACTCTTCCTTAGAAGGGCAATATTTATTATAATTTGAATTATTCATGCTAAGATCCCAAAAAGTAGCTTGATATGGAATTGCACTTTCAAGCATCAAGAAAGTGGAGTTCCACCTAGTAGATACATCCAAACGCAAGCCAACAGAAGTATTAATACCACCAATTTCTTTAATGATTGCTTTAAAAGAATTCATTCTTCCCTCCAACCCCTTGACATACTTGATACTCTCTTTAATTTTGTATAAAGCACCACTAGTGGCATTCAAACTTTCTTGAATAATCAAGTTTAAAGCATGAGCACAACATCGAATGTGAAAAAACTCACCATCATATAACAAACCATTGTATAAGAAACAGATCCTCTCTTTCAACATTTCTTGCATGTTATCATTCGAAGTGGCATTATCCAAAGTTAATGAAACACTTTTCACTGAATACCCCACTCTTGCAAAAAAACGTAACACAACCTTAGATAATTCATGTCCAGTATGTAGAGGAGGCATATGAAAAAGGTTTAGAATTTTGCTATTAAGCTTCCAATTTTCATCAACAAAATAGGTCGTCAATGTAATATAGCCCTTAATTGTGCAAGAAGTCCATACATCGGAAGTCAAACATACTCTACTTGGAATGCAAGACAACACTTGCTTCAATTTTTTCTTTTCACTCTCATACATATTAATCACATCCATAATAACCATATGTCTAGAATAAATCTTGGCTTCAGGATTTAGGTATTTTAATAATTCCCTTACCCTCAACAAAAGAAAATGGAAGATCATGCTCTATGATAGCCATAGCAACCAAGTCACGCACAACTTTGTTATCAACTTTTCTAGATCTCAATTTTCCAGCTTGATCAAGCATTAGTTTTCCAACCTCAGTATTAGGAAACTTAGGCAATTTCTCACATTTATTTAAATGGCGTGGCAAAGTTGAAGTTCCATACTTATTATCACCACTAACATATTTTTTCCCACAAGCTTTACATTGTGCTATTTCTTTCTCATCACTGCCCACACCAATTTTCTCAAAATAATTCCAAACAATTGATGAAAGACTTCTAGTTCTCTTATTAGTTGTTTTAGATTCATTAGTAGCACCTTCAACAGTAGACTCACTACCACTACTAACATCCTGAACCCTTTGATTATTCTGATTCATAACATTTACTCCAGTAGAAGAACCCACATTTGATAGATACATATCTAATTATCAAGCTGAAACAATCACAAAACAAAACATTCAACTAAAAATCTCACAACTAAACCAAAGGCATAGGCATAACCTAGTTTAAATCATAATTTTTTTACATTCTAATTTGTTCCAAGCATGAAAAGACAAAAACAAAAAATTTCCAAGACTTCTTTCATGGTGTGAACACCATATATTGCCAGAAGTGTTTTTTTCTCATATCAGATCAGCATCTTTTGTACCTAATCAATTTTTTTTTTTTAATCAAACAACCTTCAAAGTATATCAAATTTGCCAATTACCATTTTCAATCAAAGCAAAATCCCAACCACGATAATCAAATTTAATGTCAATTAACCCCTTCAAATCATATAAAACAGAGTAACAGACCAAAACATAACCAGGGGGACACACATCATCGTTTTACTTTCTTAGAACAAGTTTATAGAATCATTATTGATCAATTGCAGGAATAAGCACATCCATCAAAGAAGTGATAGATAAATAGAAACATGAAAACATTGCAGATTCTAAACTAAAGCCAAAAGAAAAGAGTGAATAAGGCAGTTAAAGTTGCAATATACCTCAATTTCTTTTGGGCTTCGAAGTTCGAGCAAAGGTGAAGGGCACTCCAGCTGCAATGGAACTCTAGCGGTGGTTAGTGCTGGCTTCTGTGTTTGGTGCAGTTGCAGGTGAGGGGGTGTCGTCAAACGTTGGTGTTGTAGCTCGATGGCTTGCAGGTGAGCGAGTGGCGTTAGCATCGTATGGGGGAGAAGGTCAAAGGGAGAGGCACCGTAAGGGAAGGGGTAGCTTTAGGGTATTTTGAGATGGAGTTTTGTTAGATGTATGTGAATAATAGTTTTGTGTTAAGTTTTTTTGAGATGGGAGAGAAGATTAAAGAGAGGTTTTTTTGTCAAAAATGAGAAGAGAGTTATCAAAGTAAAAAATGTGGGTGAGTACTGAGTGGGCTGTGTTATGTAGGGAGAGTAAGGAATATGTGTAGGACTGTAGTTGAGTGACTGAGTTGGGCTGCATAGCAAATGGCATGGACTTGGGCTTGGCACTCAACAAGGGAAAAAATAAATGCGGGCTAACGGGTTGGTCTGCAAACCCGCTGGCTTAACCTGTTTAGCCTATGGGCTAAGCAGTGCAAGCTAAAATATCGGCAAAAAAAATGGACCACAAAATGGGTTGGTAAAGCGGTGCAGATTGCAGATTAAACGGACCAACCTGCAGATCATGGCCCATATACCCGACTCTAAATTCTGGACTTGGAGATTAGGGTCAGTCGATTTGGTCCAAGCTTGGAACTCGGAACCCGAAAAGATGGGTACGTTGATTAGGGCTTGAGCTCGTGTAATGTCCTCCTCTGTATAGTACTATGCTTAAGTTATAGTACCATACTCTGGAATTGTTACTATTACCTGAGCAAACCTTATTTGACAGTAACTTCAGCCATCTTTGAATCTTCTCGAACTATCTGGAGATAACACGGAAACAAGAGTGAGAATTATAAATTCTCAGTAGGATTCACTAAGAAATTTCATACCGTGTCATCGTTATTATCTCCAGCTGCTTCGATTTATTATGAAAAAGGTGGACATGTTATATAAACTGTTTAATTTTATAGTTCGAAAACATATTGTTCGAAGTAGAGTCCATTTTATTCATACACTTGTCATTTGGGTGAGCCAATACAAAATAAATTCATGAATTATACTATGAACAATAAATGCAACGTATTAAAATCTAATAGCACCAATATACTGGAAACTTAAAATGTGCATATGCCTTTACTTGTACTTGGATTTATGCAGATCCACATAATTTTCTTTTCTTTCTTTGTCGTCCTTTACTTGTCATACATATTCCAGAGTACGATCACCACGTCATACGCAGTAGGGGTGTGATCAACATGTCGCACTCTACCATGTCGTACTCCTTAGGAATATATTCATCCTGCCACGTCCCAGAGTATGATCGCTATGTCATACTCCCTCGGGGTGTGATCGCCATATCACATCCCTTAGAGTGTAGGATCATTATGCCATATTTCAGAGTATGGTTGCCATGTCATACCCTATCCGAGCGTGATCGCCATGTTACGTCTTTTGGAATATGAACTCATCATCATGTCTTTCATCATAGAATCTTTATTATAGCTTTCATCATAATTATGAATGCATATGTATCAAAGTGTATTTGATAACCTATGCATAGGCTTTGCCGAAATTTCGCCAGCATGACGGATTAAGCCCGCTTCCCCGTGAATAGTGCCAAGTTATCAATATAATCAATTAAGTATGCAATTTAATGTAAAATAGCAAGTTATAGTAACATTATTAACTATATGGTATGTCAAAATCAATAGACATATCAATAGAGTTTCCTGCTCACTCTGCCCTCTTCTGCCCGAATTTTGTAAGATCTATCTTTACTTTTATTCAACTCATTTAGACCTAAATTTTGGATATGTCATAGCTCTATGTGTCTAGTTTCCAACCTTTTTTGTTCCATCTTATTTTGATTTGTATAGCTCAAGTTATTAGCATTTTACCTCATACTGCCTTGTACTTAGCTAAAAGTACACTCTTATAAGTGAAAATTCAATAAAAATAGAAATCTCAGTAAAATTATATGAAATTTGTATCAAACTAAACCAAATAGAACAAGATTTCAAATAAAATAAGTTTCATATCATTTGCATGAGTATATTTTGAGATATAAGCCCTGTCACTTGACCCTATTGGACTACCCTGTTCCAGCCCAGTTTGAACTTAAGGTAACTTCATTGATATGCTAGGAATAAATGGCAACGAATTTGGCTCTAAAATTTTTATGGATGTTTTCTTATGTGTTATCTTTCAAACAACATTAGTTTCACTCAATTTAAAGTTGCGTAGGGTGAGTTACACCCTTCTCAACTCATACTGCCCAGATGAGAATCTAGATTTCTAGGTCAAACTTCAAAAATTCATAACTAATTCTATACTAATCCAATGGCCTTATATTTTATATGTATGGAAAGCCCTGAATGTATAGTTTCATATAAAAATAGATTCATCAAATTTAAATAGCTGTAGACAAAGCCGTACACTCCGTTGTACGGACCGTCGAGGAAAACCCTAACAACTTCTTGAGTTTTTCTCTATTCTTCAAATTCTTTCATACCAATCCCAATTCTAATCACAACACACATGCAAACTCAATCCATCATCATCACTCCAAATCACATCAATATCATGAGAAAAATAAGATCCCCATACAGCCCCAAATTAAAGAAAACAATAAGAGAAGTTGGATTCCTACCTTTCCTAGGTGTGATTCTTGTTAGATTTGTAGTTTGAGTTGAAGAAATCTTGTTGTGGCTTGAAGGTTTGTGGGAGATGAGATGAGATGAGATGAGGGAGAAAAGAATGGAGAGGGGTCAACATACATAGGGGCCGAAATTGTAGGGGTAGAAAAGGAAAAAAAATAAAAACTTCTAAAGCAAGTTGCATGTGATTGGTGGATTTGTGCTGGTTGTTCAGCCTATATGGAGGGCTGAGATTGCGCCATTTGCATGGGTAAGTTGGCTAAATCTTGGCCATCCATCCTAGGTTTCTCACAGTATAATTTCTATTGATCTGATTTCGAGAGTTTAAAATACTGAAATCTTGCCGATTTCTCTTAAATCGGTAAACCCATTTTAGAAAAATTCTGTGAAGTTTCCTATGTTCCTAATCTAATTCCGTCAAGCCTAATCATTCTAAATCACACTTAATTGGCTTTAAGTGAATGCTTAATCGAATTCTAATTAATCCTAATTATTCGATGAAAACTGAACAACTCGGTTGATAACAATAAAATTTTTTTCGGACGTTACAGCTCGGATCCCGAAATCCGAAAACATGGGTAAGTTAAACTAAGGGCTCGAAAACATGCTCTTATGCTTTTATCTCGGAACCCAGACCCTTGACGTCGATCTTTTAGTCTCGAACCCTGGAACCCAGTCACAATAGGTAAAAGGGGGTGGACATTAACATTCACTCAAACCCCCTCGTTCTATGAACTCAGAACCCAGAACTCAGGGTTCAACTCATTGCTATCTTGTTTCAGGATAGGCTTACATACCTAAAATTAGAAAATCCCTAAAAATCTAGTTCTTATCATCTTGCTCTAAAATTTATAGGATTATACTCACTTAAACCCCCCTTCAAACAAACTAAGTTCCACTCAATTTAGTTAAGCAGAGCTTAAGATATAAGTTCTTCATTGGGGCTATTCTATTTCAGTGCTCACTAAACCTAGGGAAAATTTGTGAAATTACTGGGAGTAACTTGCTGGGAGTTTGCTCTAAAAATTTACAAGCTTATTTCCCTATGTGTTAAATTTCTAATAAAATTAGTTGCACTCAATTTGGAGATCTATAGTGCATGTTACGCCCATTAGAACACACCCAGCTTCAACTCGGGGTCACTCCACGTATAGCTTCTTACAAAACTCATAACTCACTCATCTTGAGTTCAATAGACCTCAATTTTTGTGCATATACTAAAATTAGTTTCACTTTAATTGGGCTTCCCTAGCCTAAGATATTACCCATATTTTGAATACTATTCATGTAACCCTCATTAGCAAAATTTCCATTTTATGTTTCTTTATTTCTTTAACTCAATCCTTCATACTAACACAATTTCACAAGGTCTAAATCATCAAATCAAGACCATATAACATCTTATTTCAACCACTAATCAAGCATAAAGAATAAGAAGGAAACCTTAACTTTATGGTACAAACTCAATATAATACAAGTTCTACGACACCTTCACTTCCAAGCTTACAAACTCTTTAAGACTTACTCCTTTGGACTCCAATCTCTCTTAAACCAAGCAAAACACCATCAACAACCTTTCTTTCCTCTGTATGCCAATAGCTACTATTACTAAGGTAGGAAGGTTTTTAGCTTATTTTTGGTATTAGTGAGGGTGTTGGAGCTCAGGCTTTGATTGGTTTACTAAAAAAGCAAGTAGAAGAACAAGAAAAGAGAAGGAAGGAAGCAAAAATGGAGATAGAAAGCGGACGGGAGGGTTGGCGATTTTATAAAGACAGAGAGGGAGAAGAAGAAGATGATATTTTAGGTTGTGGGGAGATATTTGTAAAAAAGTGAGAGTGACTCATGTAACACCCTATCAATTTAATGTTATGGTTAAGTCATAGCATGAAATTGAGTAGATTGCGTTACCATGTTAGTGTTCCGTTTATAGCTGTATTCATTGTATTAAATTATCTTTTGACAAAACACATCTCAGGGAGCAAAGATCACATAGATATATGTAAACAGAAAAAATGGTGTGCTGTATACAATAAACGTGATCAGCATCACAGAATATAATGAAATTTAACGAAAATCACATCAGAAGAGATAAAGATAGGTAATATATCATCAGTTGTATACATACATATATATATATATATATATGTGTGTGTGTGTGTGTGTGTGTGTTGGAAACCAACGCTTCAGTTTATATACAAGTTCAAGGAGGAGACATAAGTGGGGCCGGTGTACCAAAGAGACATAAGGGTCGTGTCTGTCAAAACGGTCCTACGAGGTCTTCAGAGGGCATCTCAAACTAGCTGATATACTTATGGCTAAGCCTATGGCCCAATGCTACACATTGCCAAAAGAGGGTCATACTGTACAATATAACCCGTGGCCGGGACCTACTCGGTCATGTAGTTGTTGGCCATACCAAGCCCGATGGGGAGTAGTTAGCACTTGGTCTTGAAGAGGAGGATGATGAGCCGGTAGCCTCGGAAGGATCGCTTTCAGAACTGAGCAGAATGTCTGGAACCACTTGTGGAGGTGACTATGGTAGAGGGCTGGCAGGAGCTGCAGGTGCTGCTAGTGGTGGAGGTGCTAGAGGAGGGTGTACTACATGCAATGGGACCGCAAAATACAAAGCGGCAAGGTCAAAAGCAGGGTGAAATAAAGGAATAGCAAAATTCCTATTACTAAAAAGATAGAAACAGAAAAGGCAGGAGCCGACTATGTACAATGAGTCCAACATAGGGTCATGGTAGAGCTGCAGGTCAGGGATCTCTATAAACAGGGTATCTGTCAAGTCCATCACCAGAGTCTGAGAATGATACGAAAATACAAAGCGGGGTGAGAATTTAAAGAAATTCTCAGTACGATTCGAGTACGGTATTAAACTGACATCACATTCATTCTCAGTTGCGTCGGTTTTTATTTAATTATAAAAAAAAAAAAACATGGCATCAAATTGAACTATCCATGTTTAATAAGTTTAAGAAAATGTTTGGTTCGAGGCAATATTCAATTTTACTTAAGACAGCATAAAAATAGAATAACCTACTACATATTGTTACACAGAATAATGAGCAGAATAAATGAATATACAGTAGTAAGTAAACATAACAGTTAAACTGCAAACAACTTATAATGACTATTCAATGCAACCATGCATAAACTCATTCTTAAACTTATCATAACAAACTTTTCCGTTACTTGGTCCCTTATGAATTCTTGGTCATTCAGACTCCTGGGTAATAGTCTGCTTTTTAGGATTGAGCTTGTTCCTATACAGGAATGCCGGGTTTACTTTCCTCGGCCTTCCCACCGATCTATTCCCCTTAACTTTAATCTGGGGCTGGCCCAAGTATTATGGAACTTTCATCATAACATAACCTTTATGAATTTCTTGAAAATGAACATGTAGCCGAATGTATATTATAACTCATGCATAGACTTTACCGAAATTTTAGCAATATAATGGAACTTGTCAAAACTTGAAGGTTTGATGGAGTTGGGTGAGTGGAGAAGAGAAGAAGAAGGCTAGAAGAGGAGAGGAGGGGGCGAAGTCAGCAAGGAATAAGGGAGAAAAATCTGATTCAAGCAATTAAAAGGTAGTTGGAATTATGGATTTTCATTGGTTGAAATTTTGTGGTTAAATTTCAGCCATGCTTCCTTCTCCTTGTGGCCTTGGCGGCTCCACCCACAGGGGCTTAAATGGCTAAGTATTCAGCCTTTGAGTCATAAGGTTTTTGGTATATAATTCTATTGATTTTATTCCAACAGTTTAAAATAACGAAATTTTACTAAATCGATTTTAAGAAAATTTCTATGCTTCTAACCTAATTCTCTTACATCTAAACTCAATCAATTGCTATTTAATTGATCCTAAATAAATATTTAGTCGAATTTTAATTAGCCTCAATTATTCGATAAAAACTGAGCAACTAGGCGAAAAACGATAAAAAAATCTGGTGGATGTTACAACTCACCTACTAGATGTGTGACCCACATTGCGCCATTTGTAACATCCCCATTTTTATCTAAGCTAATTAGCTCGGTGTCTCTGGCTAATTAGAGAGGTTAGCAATTAATTAAGAACTAATCAGCTAATCTCGAGAGCAAGGGCTTAGTAAATTAAAGGCAAGTCAACAATTGAGACATAATGCTTTAAAAGTTACAATTAAAAGTCTAATTGCCCAATCCTTATTAATCCATGATTTAGAACATAAAATCAAGGTGATCTAACCTAATTAACTAGGAGCATATAATTATCACATCTTCTTACAAAATTAATGAGGAAAATCCTTCTCAATTAAAATGTGCTAATGTGTAATTTAAACCAATTGAATTAATTAGCATTTAGATAATTATAACAATTGTAAAAATTTAGAAACTTCCCTTTAATTATTATTTGAAAGTTTGGTCAAAGCAAGAGCCATATCCAACTATCCATTTGCTTTCTCATCATACACCACAAATCAAGAGTCCATGTTAGTAGATTCCTTGAGTCATGACAAAAGATCTACTCTCCTCCATCAAGATTATGACACTTGGAGTGATCACAATCATCCAATGCCAATCCTAGGATAGATCATGCTTTTAACCACTTGAAAAGAAACACTACAAGTCTTTACCCAAGTGCCAAGACTCAAAGAAAACACAACACTTTCTTTTGCCCCAAGGTTTTTCCCACTCCCTAGCTTGTGTAAGAAGCAAAAGTCACCTCACTTTTCCTCCCTCATTTGCGCCACCTTCAGCCCTTTCTCCCTCCTCAATTCATTTTCATTTCCTCTCTCAAGAATATACACAAAGCTCTCACCTCTTTCTAAACCTTACTTTGCTCTTCCTACTCTTCTTCTTGTTCTTCTTGTTTTTCCTATCCTAAGTCCTCACTTTTCCACCACCATCACCCTCATCTTCTATCACCACCCTCACTAACTTATCAAGGATCACATTCTTTGGTCCTTGGTAGAGCAAAACAAACACTCATTTAGCCCCCTTTGCTAGCTCAAGAGGAAGAAGGCCATCTCCAACCACTTCATTTTTCAAGCTTCCAAGAGAAACTCATTTGGTAATGACTCTAACCTTCTCTTTTTCATGTATTTTTCAAGCTCTAGAACTCCTAAGCTCTTCATAGCTAGGTGGTTTTAGGACTTGCTTCAAAGTCTCATGACCATTTCTTGTTCTATGAGTTTTCTTGTCTTGTTGTAAAATGTTGCCTTGAAGTGAGAATATGTGGCATGATGGTTTTATGTATCTTGCTTTATTTTGGTTTAAAATACTGATTTGGTGACTAAAACTTTGAGTATGATGATGAGATAAAACATAAAAATGGTGATTTGAAGTGGTATAGCAACATTTCCACAAGATTGATATGTAAAACTTAAAAACTAGTTAAGCTAGAATTCTGGCAGTCTGTAAAATGTATGGTATAACTCACTCCACAAAACTCAAAATGCAATGAAACTAATTTTCTGTGAAAATAGACTCAAAGAGCTTTTCATACATATAAAATATGTGAGATTTGGCCTTAAAACGAGAGAGATATGAATTTTCAAAGTTTGCTGTTCCTGGATGGGTCTCTGTCCGGGCAGTGGGTAATAAAACGTGCATAAGTCAAGTTATACAAACATTTTTGAGTGGGACTAAGTTTTTTAGAAAGCTAAGACATAGAAGAACATTCCCATAAAACAGTTTTTTCAGATTCCATGTGAGGAACTCCCAGTGAAGTGGACAAGCTACTAACCCGAGGTGAACTTTCAATCCTGAACAGTCAGAATAAAATGTGCATAACTCAAGCTACAAAATGAATTTTTAAGTGGGGTTTGTTTTGTTTAAAAATAGACTCAGAGAAGTACATCCACACAAAAATTCGAAACAAAAGAGTAAAATATGAAATTATGGTGAATTTTCAAAATTACTGCCCTACTGTAAAAGTAAAAACTGGTTATGGTAAAAGTTAAAGAATAAGGAGGAATAAGCTCTAAAACATTAATACCCCTACATTAAGCATTGGGAAAACCTTTATAATTCAACTTAAAAGTGTCAAAAAGGATAATAGATGAAATTGGCACTATGCCCAATAAAGGAAGTTTACACAAGAGACAATCTCAATTAAAAGCTTGCATCAAATTTATTAAGCTAAGCTCATAAAATGTTGCTTGAGAATATGCCTATGTTTATGTGCAAGTATGATGCTATGATGATATGATATGATGATGGTGATTATGATAATGATATGATGACGATATGAACATGATATGTTGATGACATGATGCTTAATGTTATATGATATTGGTTTCTCTGTTTGGCAAAATTTTGGGAAGCTTGTCTGCCTTATCTTTCTTAGAATTTTTGTAAAAATTATGGACTTAGAAATATTTTGTATCATAAACTTTAATAAGAAGAAATTTAATTCAAGTAAGTGATCCTTCAAAAGGGAAGGTGACCTAATTTAAGTTCCCCTTACCCACGACTCATATGAGGCATGGCATGACCCAGCTAGTGTGAGTATAGGGGATAGGGCTTACATGAGGCATGGCATGACCTAGCTAGTGTAAGTATCGAAATGTTATGGTGGCGACGGCCACGGTATGAGCTAATTACCACTTATGTTTAGTGGGTGAAAAGAAAAGGACTTAAGAGAAAGTCAAGCTAAGAAAAGAAAGGGACCTCGGTCCGACCCAAGTAAAGAATGAAACTCATAAGATGTGCATGCATGATACAAATTGTCATACACGTTCCTATGTATACCATGATGTTAGCATATGAGAAATACATACTTAAAATGGAAACCACTTTGGGCATTGATATTTTCGAAAACCTAAGAATTGAACTTATTGAATGCTCACTGTTTTCATTTATAAAACCGAAGTGGCTAGGACGATAACGATGACACTTATGTGTCAGGGTCAAGTCCTACTGAGAAATCTTATTTCTCACCCTAGTTATTTTTTTTTCTGTCTCATCACCAGATACTCATGGCTCACCCCGTGGAGTGGAGCGTGGACCCTCCCCACCATGAGTGGGCCTACAATGGAGATACTCATGCTATTGTGGCCACGACCACCACAGTAGTCCGCACATATTTCTATCTGGGTCGAATTTTTGAGCAAGAGGAGCCAAAAGTCTCGCCAGCCCCAGTAGACGTTTCATCGGCTCACCTTGGATCGCAGCTAGGTCCTTGGGATTTCCCGCTTGAGCCATTACCAGAAATCGAGATGGAGCCAATGTCTCCGGGTCTACCTGCAACAGAGCCCGTGCCACCGCCAGAGATCCCTGTGATAGATGTGAGTTCGACGGCCACTCCTAGGGCCGCTTCACCACCGCTCCCTGAGTATCACCCTGCCGCGTCTAAGGAGGATCCCTCCGAGGAACGTTCTTCGGTCGCCAGCTATACTCCTGGCCGTCGCATTCGTCGAGTTAAGGTGATCAGCAGGCACCCTCGTATCATACATACTCCTCATGTTCCCCGAGGCCGAGGAGCGAGGGGGACCAGCCACTCGAGAACCTAAGTCCATCCGATTGAAGGGCGTGGAAGGGGCAGAGAAGCTAGCCTATGTCTATATGGGCCTATTTCATTATTGCTCCTTATCTTTTGTATTTCATTTTGTATCGGATCTTGTCAGACTTGTGTACCTTTGATCTTTTGGGGCCATGGCATGACCATAAGTTCCCTTTTTATGTATTTGTTGGATATTATGAGACTAATTATATTTATGTGGTTGTTGTAGTAATTTGAATGCATGGTATCTTGATTTATCCCTTATTCCTTTAATTTATACTGAAATCTTTGCGATACGCTCGTTTATTGCTATCTTCTCGCGCAAGGCTTTACTTTCCAAACGTAACGACGTATGTCAAAAAAAAAAAAAATTTACCGTATTTTCTACGTACTTTAATTTACAGCGAAGTTTAGTTTCCACGAGCATAAGTAACAACTAATAAAACGCCGTAATACAACTTAAGCGTAGTATGGGTTTATTAGGGTGTTACACCATTTAATTTGGGTCGTGTGATCCACTCTAGACCACATCCAATAGGTGTGATCTCCTGATGACTAAACTCTCTGGTATCTTATGATACTATCAAATCAATTTTATTTCCTTAGAAATTCTAACTGTGCTCTGCTACTACTTGTATTATCCTATACTCTCTCATTTATTTTATAAACTTATTGTTAATTAATAATTAATAATGTCAATTAATTAAATTGGGATTTTACATTAAGCATGTCATACTAAAGTTAATTATGCTTATGAATGCATACATTCCTTTATTTTGAAATTTTTTATTTTATTCAATGCAATTTTTCAACAATTTTTCTATACTCATGAAGAAATGGGAGAACAAGGAAAGCAGGTGATGGATTTATTTATATTTTTGTTTGTTTTGTTTATAAATTCTCATTAAAAACCTTTTAAGAATATCTCATTGAATAAATTATGGTTATGACTCCATACATTCATTTACTTTAAATTTTTTCATTTTATTTATTATGAATTTTTAGTCATTTTTTTATTTTTTTAATTAAAGAAGAAGAGGGAGCCATGCCATGTCTTTTTTTATCATTATTTGTTATCACTAATGGTGGCTCATAAAATTTGTTTCAATAATAAATTTTTATCATTTCTTACAAATGTATTTTGATAATACTATTTACTTTATTAATATTTGTTAAATATTTATTTCATATTTAATATTATTTCATATTTCATATATATTATCTTATATATCAACACAATAAAATTGCCTTGTGCATCACACAGGTTCCATACTAGTTTGCTAATAACATTTTGTATATTTTGGTTTCTATTACACACTAGGCTATAAATCTAATAGCAAGGAGTAGGAAAATGGCACCTAAGCTCCGGGTCAAATATCTTGACCTGCATATGACCTTACATTTGTCTATACATTCCAAAGTTTGTAACGTCCTCCTTGGTACCATACTATGCTTAAGCCATAGTACCATATTTAGGAGTTGTTATTATTACCTGAATGACCTTTTCTCGACAAAGAATCTCACTGCCTTTGAAACTTCTCGAGCTATCTGGAGATAACACAAAAATAGGAGTGAGAATTTTAAATTCTTAGTAGGATTCACTAAGAAATTTCATGCCGTATCATCATTATTATCTCCAGCTGCTTCGGTTTATTAAAAAAAATGAACATGTTATACGAATGGTTCCATTTTATAGTTTGAAAACACATGGTCCGAAGCAGAGTTAATTTTATTCATGCACTTGTTAAACAGAGTAAGGATTCAAGCATGAGTACAACAATATTTCATAATAATAATAATAATATTGATAACTAGAGCCTACTTGCAATGTCATAATGATGATAATAACAAACATTATTTGTGTGTGTGCACCATTTTATCATAAAATCATGCATATGCTTTTGTGTTTTCTTTGCTTTCTTTACTTGACACACCTAGGCGTTACGTATCGTCATCCCTAGGATGTTTGCATACATATGTCCTTGTCTTTAATCTTTGCTGCCTTTGGGTAACCTGATCTAAGAATGAGCTTAACTCGTGACTGTCGTCACACAGTACTGACCCGCAAAGGGACCCATATGCCTCTAGATTGGAGGGACTCAGTTGGCCAACTGGAGGGACCCAAAAGTTTTAGCTACCTTCACAGGGAGGGATCCAATGTGCAACTGTCTCCAAGTAGAGGGACCCACATCTTTATCTTTTAACTGCCTTCACCTAGAGGGACCCAAATAACTGCCTCCAAGTGAAAGGATCTCATATATTCTTCCTTCATTCATATGCAAATATGCATGCTCTCATAAGAATAGTCCATGATCATATCACCATAACATATTCATAATTGTATAGCTGTTCATATCATAAATTTCTCGCAAAATAAACACTCATAGTTTCATAGACTTCTGCCAAAAATTTGGCAGCATAACGGATCGAGTCCGCTTCCCCATGAATACTGCTAGTACTTAGACAATCAATTATCCAGAAAATTCACAACAGTGCATTCACATATTGTAACACCCTCCCAAGTACAGTACTATGCTTAAGTCATAGCACCACACTCAAGAGTTGTTACTATTACCTGAACGGACCTTATTTCACAGCAACTTTAGCCGTCTTCGAAATCTTTTGAGCTATCTGGAGATAACACGGAAATAGAAGTGAGAATTCTAAATTCTCAGTAGGATTCACTAATCTATCACGCATAGTGTCATCGTTATTATCTCCAGCTGCTTCGGTTTATTATGAAAAATGTGAGCATGTTAAATAGACTATTCAGTTTTATAGTTGAAAATATATTGTCGGAAGCAGAGTTCATTTTATTTCACACACTTGAGTCACATTGGCAATATTTCATATTGGAAAATAATCACAGCATAAGCAAATAGAATAGCTTCAGCATCAATAAAACATGGGATGTCATTATGCAAATTCTCATCCTTGAATTCATACAAATATCCTGATGCCTTTCTTTAACTTTCTTTGCTCTGTAATGAGTCAATATCATGGATGTTGCCACCATACATTTTCATTGCTTACACTAGCTGTGTCATGCCATGCCTCGCGTAAGTCCTATCCCCTATACTCACACTAGCTGGGTTATGCCATGCCTCATGTGAGCGAGGGTTACTTGTCACACATATTCCAGAGTATGATTGCCATGTCATACTCCATTGGGATGTGATCATCATGTCACATTCCTTAGGAATATGTTCTTCCTGCCACGTCCCAGAGTATGATTGTCATGTCATACTCTATCAGAATGTGATCGCCATGTCACATTCCTTAGGGTGTGGGATCATCATGCCACATTCCAGAGTATGATCACCATGTCATACCCCATCAGAGCGTGATCGCCATGTTACGTTCCTTAGGAATATGGGGCCTTCATTATATCTTTTAACTGGCTTCACGAGGAGGGATTCAAAATGCAACTGCCTCCAGGTGAAGGGATCCATATTTAATATATTCATATCATTTCGTTCTCATACATAGTCACGCATAGACATACTGAATGCATTCATACATATACTTTGCCATTTACTTTCATATGTTCTTGCATATAAATTTCATATTCATAACTTAAAATTTCATAACACAAGCTATTATAACTTCATATAATTCTGTCGAAAATTCGGCAGCATAACGAAATGTGTCCGCTTTCCCATGAATAGTGCCAGGCTACCAGTAAAACCAATTAGGCAAAAGTTCAACATAGAGCAGCAAACATATCACAATAATGTCAATCATGTAGGGATTGACCCCTTATATATCATATTAATATCAATCATATAGGGATTAGACCCTTATATTCAATTCTGCTCATTATATCAATTCCGCCCGGTTTTTAGAAATGAAGCTCTAAATTCATTTTAGCTTATTTAGACCTGAATTTTGGATATGTTGAAGTGTTATGTGTCTATTTTCTAACCTCTTTGGTCCCATCTAATTTTGATAAGCATAGCTCAAGTTATTTAGGTTTTATCCCGGCCTACCCTGTGGCTGGCCAGAATCAGGCACTTAAAATTAAAAGTCCACTAAAAATCGAAAACCGATTCAAATCATATGAAATTGGTCTCATATTAAAGCTAACAGGACAAACTTTCATTTTCAAAAAGTTTCATTCCATTTGCATTAGTAGGGCTCGATTTATAAGCCCCGAAATCTGACCTTCCTGAATTGCCCTGTTTTGGCCTGGTTTGGACCTAGGGCCATTTTCTTGGATCACTAGGAGCAAATGGGACCTTATCTAACTCTGAAATTTTTATACGATATTCTCCTATGTGTAAGATTTCTAATAAAGTTAGTTTCATTAAATTTCAAATAGTATAGGGCGATTCTACCCTGAAGAACCCAGTCTGCCCAGAATCAAAGTCAGAAACCTAGGTCGAAATTCAAAAATTCATATCTCTCTCAATACTAATCCAATGGCCTTATATGATATGTATGGAAAGCCCTAGATGTCTAGTTTCATATAAAAATGGTTTCATTGAATTTAATCCGCTGTAGGCGGAGCCATACACTCCGCCGTACGGACTGCTGAGGGTTTTTGGTTCTCCAGCCCCTTAGCTCTTCCTAATTTCATCATTTCTTGCTTCCAATTCGAATTTAACCTCAAAAACAGCCAATAAACCAGCCATATATCATCATAATCATTCAATCAATACATCAAAAATTGAGAAAATAAACCACCACCAGCCACCCAAATCAGAAAATCAAGACAAGAATTGGAATCCTACCTTCATTTTGATGTAACAACTAGCTAGTCTTGAGTTTCAATGGAAGATATGGATGCAAGTGGTTTGATGGAGGCTGAAAGAGGACGAAGGAGATGAAGAGGATGAAGAAAAGAGGAGAGGAAGGCTGCTAGAAAAGGGAGCTCGAAAATTTGAGTGGAGAAGGAAAAATCTGATTCAAATACAAAGAGGTGGTTGGTTTCCAAGGCTTTGATTGGTTGAAATACAAGAGGCTGAAATTCAACCAAGCTTCCTCTTTTCTTGTGGCCTTGTTTGAGCCACTTTTAGGGGTTAAGTGGCTGAGTTCTCAGCCACTTAAAGTAGGGTTGATGAGTTGAAATTCTATTGGTTCGGTTCCGACAGTTTAAAATACCGTAATCTTACCGATTTCCTTTAAATCGGTAAATCGGTTTTGAAGAAATTTGTGAAGTTTTATATATTTCTATTCTAATTATTTCTAATCCTAATATCTCTAATTAACACTTAATTAGCTCCTAATTAATCTCTAATTAATTTCTAATTAGCTTTATTTATCCACTAAAATCAAATTAATCAATTAAAGGTGTAAACTAATCTTTTTGCAAATTAATGGCCTTTCTGTTTTCTGTTTTCCATGACTAATGGCATTTTTGTAATTATGGGCAAGTCTAGGAGAATCCCATATCATTTCACATATGGATACCTCTATGGCTCAATTAGCTAAGGTTTAGGTTTCTACGTTTTCGCTACGTGATTCTACTTCGTTTAAAACTTTATTCTGCTAATTCTATTGATCTAGGGACCTAAGTGTCATTTTCTAAAAAGTCTAGGGGCAAGGTTGTGAATAATAAAAGTTTATTTTTATTATTTCCTATTATGTTATATGGGGATGTTACACATATCAATATCAATCTCATAGAAATAATAGTTGCACTTGAATTTTAGTTGCTGCTTATTTACCTTCACTCTACTCGATTTTTTTAAAATAAGCCATAATTTCTATTTAATTCATTTAGCCCTAAATTTTGGATATGTTGGAGTGTTGTGTGTCTATTTTCTAACCTCTTTAGTCCCATCTAATTTGGATAAATTTAGCCCAAGTTATTAGGGTTTTATCTCAGCCTGCCCTGTAGCTGGCCAGAATTGCACACCAAAAAATAAAAATTCACTAAAAATAAAAAAATAGTTGAAATCATACAAAATTTGCATCATTTTAAAGCTAATAGGACAAGATTTCATTTTCAAGAAGTCCCATTTCATTTTCTTGAGTAGAGCTTGAGTTATAAGCTCCGAAATTTGACCCCTCTGGACTGCTCTATTTTAGCCTAGTTTGGACTTAGGGCGACTTCCTTGAACTATTGGGAGCAATTGGGGTCGAATCTAACTCTGAAATTTTTATGGAACTTTTATATGTCTTAGATTTCTAATAAAATTGGTTTCACTCAATTTGAAAGAGTATAGGGCATGTTATGCCTCTCGAATTCCAGTCTGCTTAGAATCGGGGTTAGAATTCTAGGGTAAATTTCAAAAATTCGTATCTCACTCAATACTAATCTAATGGCCTTATAATTTATATGATTGGAAATCCCTAGATGTCTAGTTTCATATAAAAATATTTTCATTATATTTAAATGACTGTAGGTAGAGCCGTACACTCCACCGTACGGACTGCCGTAGGGTTTCTCACCTAGATAGCATTCTGATTCTCCACTTCTTCTAGTTTTCTCCTTCTAACTTCAATTCCAACTCAAGATTTCATGATCATCCAACCATAAACCATCAAATACATCCAATATATCACCAAATGAATGAAGAAAAGTAGAATTTCAAACAGCCACAATTGAATCCTACCTCAAAACTTGGGTTGTAGTGGAAAGGAAGCAAAGTTTGGTGAAGGCATGGAAGTGGGGTGAAGAAATGAGGATGAGGACATGAAGAAGAAGAAGAAAAAGGGAGAGAAAGAGGGCTGCTAAAGGGAGCACGAAAAATGGGAGGAGAAAGAAGGAAAATCTAATTTGATAGTGGTGGTAGTTGGCTCCTTTGATTCCTATTGGTTGCTACCTCAATTGGCTCATAAGTGAGCTAACAATGCTTATGTTGTTGTGGTACAAATGATGCCACTTGAAGAGTGAAGTGGCTGAATTCTTAGCCACAAAACCTTAGGGTTTTTGATGTGCAATTTTATTGATTTGGTTTCAGCAGTTTAAAATACCGAATCTCTACCGATTTCCTTCAAAGCGGCAAAACATTACTAAATAGTTTTGTAAGAGTTTTTATATGTCTATTTTAATTCTTCTTAATCCTAATCTCTCTAATTAACTTCTAATCAACTCCTAGTTAACCTTTAATTAACTTTTAATTAACTTTACAAACTCAATAAAATCGAATAAATCGATTAATGGTGTAACTTAAATGTTTTGCAAATTTAGGGCCTTCTGTTTTCTGTTTTCCATGGCTAATGACATTTTCATAATTTTAAACAAGTCTGGGGCATCCCACGTCATTTCACATGTGACACCTCCGTGGCCCAATTGGCTAAGAATTGGGTTTCTATGTTTCGCTATGTGGTTCTGCTTCGTTTAAAACCTTATTCTGCTAATTCAATTGATATAAGGACCTAAATGTCATTTTCAAAAATGTTTAGGGGCAAGGCTATAAATAATAAAATTTTGCCCAAAATATTTTCATTATTTCCTATAACGTTATATGGGGATGAAACCTAAGCCTCATGATTAACCAATTCTTATTAGATGCCAAGTCTATGTGTTGCCAATTTCCAACACCCAACATGCATGAGGATTTGGCGCTATTTGACTTTAATGAACTTGTTGACAGGAACAAACCAAAGCATTCGATTATGGGCACAATCAATTTTGTGGCTTTTGATGAATGGTGGAGTTTTCCATCTTCCTTTTCTAGTACTGCTGGGGAAGAAGGGATTAGTGGTGATAGCGAGGCTGACGGCAGGTGGTAATGCCAGCGTGTAACACCCTAATAAACCCATACTACGCTTAAGTTGTATTACGGCATTTTATTAGTTGTTACTTATGCTCGTGGAAAACTAAACTTCACTTGAAATTAAATTACGCGGAAAATACGATAAAATTTTTTTCTTTGAAATACGTCGTCATTTTTTGAAAGTAAAGCCTTGCGCGAGAAGATAGTAATAAACGAGCGTATCACAAAGATTTCAGTGTAAATTGAAGGAACAAGGGATAAATTAAAATACCATGCATTCAAATTACTACTACAACCACATAAATATAATTAGTCTCATAATATCCAACAAATACATAAAAAAGGAACTCATGGTCATGCCATGGCCCCAAAATCAAAGGTACATAAGTCTGACAAGGTCCAATACAAAATGAAATACGTAGGATAAGGAACACAAATAAAAATAGGCTCATGCAGACACATGCTGATTTCTCTACCCCTCCCGTGCCTTTCGATCGGATAGGCTCAAGTCCTCGAGTGCCTGGTCCCCCTCGCTCCTTGACCTCGGGATACGTGAGGAGTACGGATAATGCGAGGGTGCCTACTGATCACCTCAATACAGCGCACGCGACGACCTGGGGTATAGCTGGCCACAGAAGAACGTGCCTCGGAGGGATCCTCCTCAGACTCGGCAGGGTGATACTCAGGGAGCGGCGGCGAAGCGACCCTAGGAGTGGTCGTTGAGCTCACCTCTATCACAGGGATCTCCGGCGGGGGTGCGAACTCGGCTGCGGGCAAACCCGGTGACATCGGCTCCATCTCGATGTCGGGCAACGGCTCGGGCGGAAAATCCCAAGGACCTAGGGGCTGTCCAAGGTCAACCGATGAAATGTCCGCAGGGGCTGGCAGGACTTCTGGCTCCTCTTCCTCAAAAATTTGACCCAGGTAAAAATATGTGCGGACTATTGTGGTGGTCGTGGCCACAATAGCGTGAGTTTTTCCATCGTAGGCCCACTCATGGTGGGGAGGGTCCACGCTCCACTCTACGGGGTGAGCCATGAGTATCTGGTGACGAGACGGAAAAACAACTAGGGTGAGAAATAAGATTTCTCAGTAGGACTCGACCCTAACACGTAAGTGTCATCGTCATCGTCTCAGCCACTTCGGTTTTATAAATAAAAACGGTGAGCATGCATCAAATTCAATTCTTAGATTTTTGAAAACATGAGTATCCAAAGCGGATTCAATTTTTAACATACCTTCTAATCATTTGTATCATAATAACCCTAAGCACATGTGTAATCGTATAAAACATGCATGTCCAAGCTAGAAGATTCTCTTAACTTCTTCTTTTTTTAGGGTTTTGGACCGAAGTCCCTTTTCTTTTCTTAACTTGACTTTATCTTTTCACCCACTAAACATAAGTAGTAATGAGCTCATACTGTGGCCGTCGCCACTATAGAATTTCAGTACTTACACTAGCTGAGTCATACCATGCCTCATGTAAGACCTATCCCCTATACTCACACTAGCTGGGTCATGCCATGCCTCATGTGAGTCGTGGGTGAGGGGAGCTTAAATTAGGTTACCTTCCCTTTTGAATGATCACTTACTTGACTTAAATTTCTTCTATTAAAGTTTATGATGCAAAATATTTCTAAGTCCAAAATTTTTCTAAAATTTCGGCAGCATAACAGCTAGACCGAAGCTTCCCAAAATTTTGCCAAATAGAGAGACCAATATCATATAACATTGGGCATCATATCATCAACATAACATGTTCATATCGTCACCATATCATTATCATAATCATCATCATCATATCATATCATCATAGCATCATGCTTGTACATAAACATAGGCATATTCTCAAGCAACATTTTATGAGCTTAGCTTAATAAATTTGGTGCAAGCTTTTAATTGAGATTGTCTCTTGTATAAACTTCTTTTATTGGGCATAATGCCAATTTCATCTATTGTCCTCTTTGACACTTTTAAGTTGAATTATAAAGGTTTTTCCAATGCTTAATGTAGGGGTATTAATGTTTTAGGGCTTATTTCTCCTTATTCTTTAATTTTTACCATAACTAGTTTTACCTTTACAGTGGGGCAATAACTTCAAAAATTCACTATAATTTCATATTTTACTCTTTTATTTCGAATTTTTGTTTCGATGTACTTCTCTGAGTCTATTTTTAAACAAAATAAACCCCACTTAAAAATTCATTTTGTAGCTTGAGTTATGCACATTTTATTCTGACTGTTCAGGATTGAAAGTTCAACTCAGGTCAGTGGCTTGTCCACTTCACTGGGAGTTCCACACATGGAATCTGACAAAATTAATGGGAGTGTTCTTCTATGTCTTAGCTTTCTAACAAACTTGGTCCCACTCAAAAATATTATGTATAACTTGAGTTATGCATGTTTTATCACCCACTGTCCGGACAGAAACCCATCCAGGAACAGCAAACTTTGAAAATTCATATCTCTCTCGTTTTAAAGCCAAATCTCACATATTTTATATGTATGAAAAGCTCTTTGAGTCTACTTTCAAAAAAAATTAGTTCGTTGCATTTTGAGTTTTGTGGAGTGAGTTATATTATACGCTTTACAGACTGCCAGAATTCCAGCTTAACTAGTTTTTAAGTTTTACATATCAATCTTGTGGAAATGTTGCTATACCACTTCAAATCACCATTTTTATGTTTTATCTCATCATCATCTTCAATATTTTAGTTATCAAATCTGTACTTTAAAACAAAATAAAGCAAGATACATAACAAGCCATCATACCACAAAATTTCATTTCAAAACAACACTTTCAACAAGATAAGAAAACTCATAGAGAAAAGTGTGGTCATGAGACCTTGAAGCAAGCTTTAAAATCACCTAACCATGAAGAGCTTAGGGGTTCTAAAACTTGAAAATATTACATGGAGAAGAAGGATAGAGTCACTACCCAAAGTGTTTCTCTTGGAAGCTTGAAGGGTGGAGATGGTTGGAGATGGCCTCCTTCTTCTTGAGCTTGCAAAAGGGGGCTAAATGAGTGTTTGTTTTGTGCTACCAAGGACCAAAGAATATGATCCTTGATAAGTTAGTGAGGGTGGTGATAGAAGATGAGGGTGATAGTGGTAGAAAAGTGAGGACTTAGGGTAGGAAAACAAGAAGAACAAGAAGAAGAATAAGAAAAGGTTTAGAGAGAGGTGAGAGCTTTGTGTTTTAGTGAGAGGAATGGAAAATGAAAATGAGGGAGAGAGAATGGGCTGATGGTGGCACAAAATGGGGGAGAAAAGGTGATGTGATTTTACTTCTTACATAAGCTAGGGAGTGGAAAAACCTTGGGGCAAAAGAGAGTGTTGTGTTTCCTTTGAGTCTTGGCACTTAGGTAAAGGCTTGTAGTGCTTCTTTTCTAGTGGTTAAAAGCATGATCTATCCTAGGATTAGCATTGAATGGTTCTGATCACTCCAAGTGTCACAATCTTGATGGAGAAGAGTAGATTTTTGTCATGACTCAAGGAATCTACTAATATGGACTCTTGATCTTGTGGTGTATAATGAGAAAGCAAATGGATGGTTGGATATGGCTCTTGCTTTGACCAAACTTTCAAACCATAATTAAAGGGAAGTTTCTACATCTTTATAATTGTTGTAATTATCTAAATGTTAATTAATTCAATTAGTTTAAATTACTCATCAATATATTTTAATTAAGAAAGATTTTCCTCATTAATTTTGTAAGAAGATATGAAGGTTAATGTGATTAAGATGTGATACTTATATGCTCCTAGTTAATTAGGTTAGATCACCTTGATTTTATGTTCTAAATCATGGATTAATGAGGATTGGGCAATTAGGCTTTTAGTTGTAATTTTTTAATGCATTAAATCTCAATTGTCGACTTGCCTTTAATTTACTAAGCTCTTGCTCTCGAGATTAATCGATTAATTCTCAATTAATCGTTAACTCCTCTAATTAGCTGGAACACCGAGCTAATTAACTTAGGTGAAAATGGGGATGTTACACAGCGAGAGTGGAGAACGATGAGTAGAACGGAGGAATGAGAAAGTGTGGTTTGTGTAGAGAAAAGGAGAGGAAAGAAGGAGTGGAGTGAGAATTATTAAGGTAAACCATAATTGATTGGTGTAAGATTAAACTATTACACTTGCACCATTGGATTACAAGGTCATACTGTGCCAAAGTTTATTCGGTGCATTAAAGACGACACCTTGCTAATGTTTTGCATGAGTTTCATGTTTTTGGTTTCTATTATTGGCAAAATGCTGCTAACTGTTATAGTCAGATACCAACTAGGAAAAGGTGTAGAAGATTATAATTCATGTGAGTTTAAACATCTTAAAATTTGTATCATTATATCTTAATCTATTCTATTTTTAAACAAGAGATTGATGTTGATGCATTGACAGTGTAAAAGAGATTTATATTATTATCTAATCATATGCTTCAATTTGTAAAACTTTTAAGGTAGTGAGTGGTTAAGTGAAACACTTTTGCTAATATGGCTATACATGATTAGATGTATATGTAAAATTTTTTACACTAACAGTATATCAAAATTAAATTCTTTAAATAATAGAATAAAAAATTTATTTTACTTTACATTATTATATCACATTTCACTATACTCCACCTATAAAATCCATATCTAATCTAAACTACTAATATTTCAAAGAAGTTAATAAGGAAAATTTTACACGTGTCACTTTTTTATGCAATTGCCTCTCCACTACTTTGAGAATTTATCCTCTTATAGAAACTTTTTATTTTTGGTTTTAAAAAATTAATTAAAAATTTGTTATGTATTATAGTTGCCTACCACTTAATCAGTTTTTCTTTTTTCAGCAATTGGTTTTTTGGATCTATTTTCAGTTCTTTCTTTGATTCGATTCGATTTTGAACACCCCCCAAGTGCAAGTGATGGGACCATAGCACAAGAGATCCAATTGATTGAACTATAAGGATTGAAGTTGGTTGGATTTGAAGTGCTCTTATATTATTTGGTTTGTATTCAGGACATTAATATCATTAGTGTTTTGGCCCATCAATTGGAGTTTCTCTTTTTTTGGTACATTTGGTAGCAATGAGGTTTGAATTTAGGATCTTATGCAATCTATCCAGACCTCTCACCACTAGCTCATTCCTAGTAACTTCAATTGGAGTTTCTTTTATTATTAGTATTTTGGGCTTTAGTTTTATTATTTGGGTTTTGATTAGGATTAGTAGTTTAGAGTATATCAAATCTTTTAGTTATGATCAAATCAAATCTTTTAGTTAGGAATAAATCTTTTTAGATAAGATTAAATCTCTTAGATACGATCAAATATTTTTAGATAAGATCAACTCTTTTAGGATTATCAGTTTTATTGTTTTTCTATTGGTGATTGGCCTAGAAATAATAAAGAGATTTTCAGGTCAATAATATTAGTGAGGTTTCATTCCTTCTCTCTCATTTTACGTGAGTTATCTTTAATATTATTGATTCTTGTTTCTCTATAAATAAAAAGTCAAGAATCCTGATCCTTATCTCAAGGTTATTCGTCATGGGTTGATTGAGGGTCATGGAGGCAGATCATAAAGTTTTTATTCATTGGTTGAGTAAGGATTAAGGGCACTTTCAATTCCAAATTTCATACGAGATTCACATTTTTACATGAGGTTCATGTCATAATGTGATAATGGAATCAATAGATATTAAATTTTTTGAAAATAAATTTATTAATGATTCTATTAATTCATAATTAATAATTCCACAAAATATACCAACTTCTTCTAATGGTGAAAATAGAAGTGTAGAATTCCCAAATGTGCCTAGAAGTAGCCAATGAGCTAAAAAACGAAAAACATTTGGATCCTGATTTTATTTCCTCCAAATCTATCACTTTTCTAGTTGAAGGTAATAGGGATTCTATTTTAGATATGATAACAATGTTGCTAATAATGAATAACTTGAAAATTAAACTCTTACTATTCCATGATGTCATCTTTTATTTTTTTATTTTTTTATTTTAGGAATAACTTTATTGCCTTTGTATTTATTTTGCTATAGCAACATTTTGTAACGGTCATTAATTTCTTTGTCATTATTTTAGTTTTATTTATTGATATGTTAAATATTTTAAATTTTATTCTATGACTTATTATTTGTTAACTTTATAATTTTTTAAATTTATAGATAAAGCTATGTATTTACAGATTCACGTGATAACAATAGAAGATTTATGGCAAGTTGCTTTTTCTTGCTTTTATCTTAATTAGCTTGCTTATAGTAGATGATTAGTCTATTGAATCAACCACAAACTCAAATTAGTTTATAAAAGCATATAATGTTTCCGCTTTCTAGAGATATCGAGCTAGAATTATACACTTTTGGATTATCATGATAATTAACATATATAAGAGTTGTAATTGCAACTTCAAATTTCTTATTTTCTATTTCAAGTTGCTTATTAGAACTTTTATGGTTGACTTATTTTGAAAAATGTTTAGAGCCATAATTATTGCTCCGAAGTGGGTTACCGAATTTTGAGAATGGGTGCTCCAAATAAGATTGGGACTAGGACTGTACTTTATTTTAAAAAAAGAAAACGAAAATAATTAAAAATTAAAAACTAATAATAATAAAAAAGAAAAAGCAAAGAAGGGAGGAGGGCTGGCAAGACTCACATCTGGCCTAGCAACTTTGATTTTTATCCACTAGCACAGCTGCGGATGAGGTAAAGAAAGCCTTGCGTACGCAAAACACCCAGCTGAAACACAAGCGACAAAGGAAGGCGTGGTCGTTGCATTGTCCTGTCTTTCTTCTCAGTCTCATGTTCCAATTGCAACAACAAAACGGAGGCTCCGCCATGCAATGCTCCTTCTCCCTCTCCTTCTCCCTTCAAACTCAAAACTCTATTAGCTCTTCGATTTAGGCGGCCATCATCATGCCCATGGAGATAGAGCCAGCAAGGAAGAGGTTCGCCATCTTGTGCTCCCATCTCAGCCCCTCCCGCTTGCTTCCCGGTCCGAGTCCGACCCGGTCCTCCCGGGTCTCGTCCTCGGTCTGTGCTTCTGCTTCTGCTTCTGATGGTGAAAAGCAAGTGGGTCATACCCAGAAGCAGAATTTGCGAGATCATTGCGTTTTCTGCAAGATTGTCCGTGGTGAATCACCTGCTTGGAAGGTACCCTTCTCTATTGTCTTTTTTTTTTTTTGAAAATAAATAAAAATGAAGATTTGGGTTATTTAATTTGGCTCTTTGTTTTACGTGAGTGATTTGTTGTGTTTAGTAGTTTGGTCAACGGTGATTTACATGTAGTTGTCTTGGTTTAGAATGAAATTTTGAAACAAGAAGTTGGAACATGGAGAAACTGATGTAGTCTTATAGAACCTGCTGGGTCGTTTGGTGCTTGGGGGAAATTCTCGAGAATTGAAGCCACACCAAATGTTGACCAAAAAAGTCATACAACTGGTCAGCAATTTTCTCATTACATCGCCTGGTTCATCAAATTGTCATTGACCAATATTTTGTGTTGATTTTACCTTTTAGGAATTCTCCTCATTTTGTACATGATGATGGAGCTTTTTATTAAGGAAAATAGTGATAAGTCTGATAAATGTTTCCTGCCAAATATTTAAGGGGTTCTTCTGGATATTATATAGGTGGTAAACCTGTCGCCCCCACTTCTTGGGCTAACGGGACAGGAAATGGTCTCACTGATGTATGGTTGACTTATATTAATAACACTGAATGATTGTGCAGGCTGATTTGGCTGTCAAAAGACTCAAAAAATGAATGAAGTTAGTTAAGCAATATGTTGTTAGAAAAAGTAATAACAAGGCTCGAAGTAAGCCTAATCAATGCTGAGAAATCATATGTTCCTTCTGTGGTGTAATGAAATACTGTAAATTGGGAAACACGTGGAACGTTGTGTATTTATCTAGGATAGGTTATTGATAATGTTTCAAATTTGGTTGATACTGATGCAGCCTAGGAAATTATGCAAAATTAAGGGTCGAGTGGCAGGGAAATTATGGAAGTTTAGGTGTGAGGGATAAAAGGATTTGGGTGGGACGTCCACCAGAATATGATAAAATCATAATTTTAGTCTTAAATTGGATAGAAACACCGGAACTTCCTATTCTGAATATACTTAATTTGATTACACTGAACTGATCCAAAATTACAAGGACAATGGCTACTTATGGGCCTCATAGGATTCTAGAACGGACCAAGCTTTTAACTGACTAATTAATGACATTTGATTGACTTTGAAACTATCCATACTTAATAATAACCCTAGTTACGAGATTATTTAACATGAAAACAATAATTGTTAGCAGTTCTAGACCTTGATACACTAACCAATGATCATAGAATAAAACATCTATTAAATTTCCATGAATTTAATTGTAATGCATTGTCAGTGTAAACAAGTTTTACAGAGACATCCAATTATGTATTGCCGTATCAGCAAAAATACTTGACTCAACTACCTACTACCTTAAAAGTCTTGCAAATAGAAACATGTGATTAGATAATAATATAAAACTCTTTTGTACTGACAGTGCATTAAAATTAATTTCTAATAATTATATCTCTGCATTGTTGGGGTTTCATCTTGAAGAATGACTCTTGAATAAAACATTTATTAAACAATAACTAGCTTTCTGCATCATTGGAGTTTCATCTTGAAACTGCATTTAGTGTGTGTGTGTGTGAGAGAGAGAGAGAGAGAGAGAGAGTAATTGAAATAGAATAATTGATTCCTTGCCTCAAAAACTTGAAAATTTTACAGCAATCGGTTTTGAAGCTTATAATTTTTCCTTTCATCCATGTTTATTATGCATTTGAAAAGGATTTAGATATGGAATTTCCCATTTTAAAATTAAAATCAAGCAAAATATATCGGGTATATATTTTGTGAACACTAAATGCTCAACTAGATTTTTCCCATTGTTAGCTTTGATGATTTGATGAAGGTGAGCCTTGTTGCCATGTGACCTAGAGTACGTAGGTTTGAGTTGTGGAACCGGTCTCTTGCACATGAAAAGCAAGGCTGGCTACTGTAGATGTGGATAGTGGGCCAGTCCTTCCTTGGATCCTGTGCATAGTAAGAGCTTAGCACCTGAATGCCCTTAGTAATGCTTAGACATAAAGAACTTTTGAAATTGTGAATCATGCTCTTTGAAATTCTTCCAAAAATGTTTATATTTTCAATCATTGTATTTAACATAACTTTGTTGTCATCTCTAATTATTGATTATTTATATACAATCCAGCCATGCTTTCTCATTACCCTGACTTGACCCTGCTCTATTTTTTTTTTTTGGGTCAACTAACAGTTATATGAAGATGACATGTGCCTATGCATATTGGATATATATCCACTAAGTCATGGGTAAGCTGTCATATATCCATTGTGCAATTTCATATAGGTATATAATTGTGAGGCATAATTGTGTTTTGTGTTATTTCACAATTTTTTTGCACATACACGCATGGTCATACATAGAGTAAATTAGAAGCATGTATTTGCTGTTTTGTAAATTGACTCTGAATATTAATAGTACTTGTATCAGTCATGATGCTACCTATGATTTTCCCCCCCTCTCACACCCTTCAAGACAAGATAATCTTAATAGTTAAATGTTAATTTGGATCTGGAGAGAAAAGAAAGCAGTGTAAAATCTTGTTTTTGAGAGTATTTATGAAACATCCATTTTGAATGCCTTGGTCAAGTATTAGGAATGTTGGATAATTTCATAGTTTTTCAATGGCATATTGTTTGGTTTAGTAATCATTTGTGCCTGCAAGCTCACAATCCAATTGCATTTACCTTTTCAACTATTCTGCATGGCATTGTTTGTTGATCAACTTCTCACGTCTACACTTTGTTTACTAGGCACTCTCTCATTATCCCAAAATCACATTTTCCTTCACTGGATGCTACTCCTCCATCAGTAAGTAATTTGCACTCAGTACAATAAGATTGAATTTATTACATTTTTACTGACTTTACCCCATTTAATCTTAGGTTGATGATAAATCCTTTCTCCATAAGGAAAAATCTTTTTTCAAAGATTCTTGAGTTATATGATACTGCTGTTGTCAAAAGTAAGACAATTTAAAAAAAATTAGGGTGATTTATCATTGCTTAAGGCCAAGAAATAACATGTATCTATGCTTATTTTAAACTATTAGTCCTACCTCCTAGTGTAGTGGCAGTAATAAGTGAGGGATCTCTCCTTTTAAATAATCGAGAATTTACCATGAAATCCACTTTAGTGGAAGCTTCTTCATTTGTCTCTGATTTTTGCTTTTAAACATATCATCCTAGTCACCATATATGCACCATTCTTTAAATTATGCATCACAATAAAAACATGAATAGGGCAGGGTGACATTGGGATGATCCAATAAAGCACATACTGGAGGCTCATATCTTATTGATTTTATAAATGTTTTAGATAATGTCTCTCCTCTTCACTTTCATTCTTGCATTTTACCAAGCCTGAAAAGTCTGCTAATTCTGTTGTGCAGTAACGTGGAACAGAAAGATCTCCAAAATGATGTGCATGTGTGTTTAATCAATTTAAATGTTTTGTAGCGCGACACAATGGTCCTGTTTATTTGCCTAGTCTAATTGGCTTATGGTACAGGTGGTAGCTGCAATGTGTTCAAAAGTGCCCTTTATTAGCAATGCAATCATGAAGGCTACTGGCTGCGGTACATAGTTGAACACTTGTATTTCTATTGGAGCTTTTGCTATCTTTGGTTCTTTTATATGGGATATGCTTTTATAATTCAATAGAAATTGCTCATTTGAGATTAACTCTGCTGGTAGATATCTGATAGATACCTTGCTATGACTTTTCTGGAAACAACGAGGAAAAGCCATTAACCCCTGTGAATAACTAGATTCTTCCTTGATAATGTGGTTTCTATGGATCTTTCATTGTTTAACCATTTTTCATGCGGGCTATCAAACTTATATTTTGTTACTTGTTTATAGAAATTACAATCACCTTGCAATCGTCATTTTCATATCAGCTCTGTCTTAGGAGGTCTGTGTTGAGCCAGGTCTCTTTTAGTCATAGAAAAGACTGCCTTTCGGACACATGAAGGGCATTATGAGTTTTAGTGATGCCTTTCGGTCTCATTAATGCGCCCTTAGTGTTCTATGCCCTTATGAATGGTACTAAAGCCCTCCAACCGGAAGTATGTGTTGTTCTTCTTTGATGATATCTTGTTCTACATCTGGATCTGTTCAGCCATAGAAAGCAGCTAAGGTTGGTGTTTCAACTTTCTAAGGCAGAATCATTTAGTGGTGAACAGGAAGAAATACTATTTTGTGGAATGAGAATTTGAGTATTTGGGGCATGCGGTTTCAGCCAACGGGGTAGCAGCAGAACCCCAGAAAATTGAAGCTATTCTGAAATGGCAGCCTCCCAAGGACATAAAAGGTTTGAGGGGATTTTAGGGGCTCTCGAGGTTGCTGCGAGTCTTGACTTCCATTCCAGTTTCGGCACTGTCGAATTTCCCAAAATTATTTGTTTTGGAAATTGATGCCTCTAGCAAAGGTGTGGGAGTTGTTCTGTCACAAGAGGGGCAACCTATTGTTTTTTTGAGTCAAACCTTATCTAAACGAGCACTAGTCAATATATGAAAGGGATCTTACGGCTATTGTGCTTGTAGTTCAAAAGTGGCACCATTGTCTTCTTGGGAGCAACTTCATCATTTGCACGGATCAAGAGTCTCAAATTCTTAATTGAGCAAAGGTTGTTGGGGGACGAGCAAGTGAGGTGGACCTTGAAGCTAATGGGGCTTGATTTTGATTACAATATTGGCCAGGGGTTGAGCATAAGGTAATTGATGCCTTGTGGAGACAAATGACCTTTAGTGCAATGTCGGTGGTTCAATCTAGCATATGGGACCAAGTGGAAGAGGAGGTGCGGGCAGATCCTCATCTGAAATAGGTTGTACAAGAAGTGCTTCAGCAGAAAGACTCTTATCAGGTTACTCAGTTCACAAAGGCCAATTGTATTATGAGGGCTGCATGGTGATTCCTAAGGGTTCTCCACCGATTCCAAAGTTAATCCAAGAGTTTCATGCCACCGTGATAAGGGGCCCACAACAACTAAGTTTATTCTCGTAGGTGGGGTTGACTACATGGATTAGATGACCCCGTAATGTCCTATCAGAAATTGTATTCACATTTAAAAGTTAAAACATTAAAATTTAAATCTCTTCTAATAGTCTCACTTATGGTTTTTCCATAGTAGACGCTATCCTAACTTTCTATCTCATGCATTCATTCTTAATCATATCTTGTTTAGTGTGTCCACTCATCCAATTTTACATCCTCATTTCTGCAACATTAATCTTATTTTCTTGTTGGCTTTTTACCGCTCGACATTCAGTCCTATACAACATTGTCGTTCTTATAGTTGTACGGTAAAATTTTCCCTTTAGTTTGAATGGTATTTTTTTTTATTACAAATAACACTTGAAGCACTCCTGCTTTTCATCCACTTAGCTTTCTATGGTTTATATCTCCCTCTGTTTCCCCATTACATTGGATAATGGATCCAAGATACTTAGATTGTGTAACTTGTGGTATGGGCATAAAACCAAACTAATTCTCAGTGATGTGAGTCTCTCATCTCAATCTCCTCTCAATTACTCTCTCCCATAGCTTCATAGTATGACTCCTAAGCTTAATCCCCTCTCCCACAGCGATGGGGGCCATTTCGGGTTTTTGAGAACTTACAAGAGGTTGGGCAAGGTGGTCTTCTGGAAGGGGATAAGAAAAGACATTCAGGAGTATATAGCAGAATGTGACAGTTGCCAGCATAACAAGCATTGGCGGTGCTGTTGCAGCCTATGCCCATTCCACAGCTATTGTCAACTGAAGTTTCCGCCGAAGGTGAAGGGGAAGGATACCATTTTAGTGGCGGTTGATCGTCTCGCCAAATATGCCCACTTCATAGTCTTGCGTCATCCGTTCATCCGTTTTTCGCTAAGGAGGTGGCATGGGGTTTCATTGAGCAGATTGTGATGATAAATGGGTTTTCTCAAGCCATAGTATCCGATAGGGACCAGGTGTTTTGAGTCACTTCTGGTTTGAGCTTTTTAAGCAATCGGGTACACAACTCAGATATAGCACTACATATCATCCACAAACGGATGGACAATTTAAGGTTTAATTGTTGCTTGGAAACAAATTTGAGGTGTTGTTTGGGGGGCCAAGCCCAAGCACTGACCAGATTGGTTGGCATGGGTATATATTGGTTCAATATGACCTATAATAGCTCTTCTAAGATGGCACCCTTCAAAGCACTTTATGGCAGGGACTGCCCTGTTTTATTCTGTGGAGAGACGTATCTGTCTAAAGTAGCTGAAGTGCAGCAACTCACTGTGAAGAGTGGTCGAATATCAGTGGATCTTCAGCATAATTTGAGGGTTGCACAGCAGAAAATGGGGCAAAGTTCTGATAAGAATAGAAGAGATGTGACTTATAAGGTTGATGACTGGGTTTATCTGAAGGTACAACCTTAGAGGTTGAGACCATTAGCTAAGAAGTGTTATGAAAAGTTGAGCCCTCGGTTCTTTGGACCCTACGGTGTCAAGGAGAGGATTGGAGAAGTGGCCTATCACCAAGACCTACCCTCCTCTTGCCATGTTCACCTGGTGTTCCCCTTGGGGTTACTCAAGAAGGCTGTTCCTTCCTCATATACACCTCAGCCTATTCCCAGTGTGATGACTGACTAATACTAATATAAGCTGCAGACAGAACCTAAGGATGTGCTAGATTTGCATTATAACCAGCATGGTCAAGCTGAGGTTTCGGTGCATTGGAAGGACCTTCCTAGCTGTGAAGATTCATGGGAGCCATTCACCACTCTCCAGGATCAGTTTCATCAACTTCACCTTAAGGACAAGGTGAGACTTCTGGGTAGGAGGCCTGTGGTGAGCCGGGTCTATTTTAGGCATACGAAAAGAGGGCTTGGGCCTGCTTAAGCCTCAGTCCAGATTGGAATTGATCAATAAATCACGATTTACGAATTAAAGGAGTTAGCTACAGAGCAGCAACAGAATAAATAGGAAGGCTGAGTGGAGGGAAAAGCAGTTAGTATGTTGAGAGATTGTTGCAAGGAGAGACTGGTGGGACTCTCAAACTCCTTGCCACTATTGTAGTCTTCTTGGTTCTCAGGCCACATTGGTCAAGGACCTCCATAGTAATACACAAGATTCTTGTAGGTTTTTTCTCTCTCATTCTCTGAACCAATTCCTTCACTCTGTTGATCCATATCTTGATACTTCTGCTTGACATTATATCTCACTCGATATAGTTTCATGGGATATTTGGAATTCTGCAGATTCATTCAATCTGTTGATTAACAACGGGGAAGCTGCTGGCCAAGTAGTATTTCATGTAAGATATTAGATCTTCTATGCTGTTACTAGTACTTTTTTGCTACTACTAGTACTTTTATGAAATCAATCATTTAGTTTGCTCTCTGCATTCTGCAATTTATGGAAAGTGACTTATTTTACGATATAACGTGCATTTCAGACTCATATCCACATAATCCCTCGTAAAGCATATGATTGCTTATGGGCTTCTGAGGTAATATATCATTTCTTTTTCAAAGTTGATATGTTATGCACATAATTATGTGCTAGGAGTACAAATCAGTAATAAAATTCTGTGTTTATAGAGTTTGCTAAGGCGTCCCCTTAAATTAGACGAGAAAGTTTCTCAGCTTGCAGCTCGTATTCAGGAACAGTTGTTGCCATCAGACATTTGCCAGGATAGGAAGAATGAAGATTTTTGTTCAAGTAAAAGTTAGTTGGGTTATTGATCTGTTTTAACATGGTAATTCCTATTTTTCATGTACAGGAATGATACGTGCACAAAAAGATGGTCTTACATAATCATCATATTCAATAAATCAGTGGTTGAGTTTTTTTTTTTTTTTTTTTTTTAACCATTGCTTTCAACTCAGCCCAGGAAATCTCAACTATTCATTTATTGAATAGGGGGATTATGTAAGAGGATTTTATGGGCATGTATAGTTTCTGTCATGTATGTGTACAGTCACATTTTTTATTAATTGGTTAAATTTTTCGAGGGATTTATAATGAGTAGGAGATCTCTATTGTATTATATGTTTATATTCAAAATTATGATGTCCGAATCTCCAAATTTATGCTTTCCTCTACAGAGACATCTATTAATCAATTTTTCCCAGTTAGCGCCCTACTTTTTTTTTTTTTTTTTTTCATGTTTCCACTGATGTATATCTACCTAAATTTACTTTCTGAGAAATGGGTGTAAGATTTGTTGTAAGGGAAGTTGTAATTCAATTACTGATATGTAATTGAACCACTCGACCCGCAACATTTTGTAGCATATAAAATAAAGTGGCGTAAAGTTATCGTCACTTAATTTTACATACTTTTTACAACGCTAAAATTGTTAATACCAGGCTTGATCACTTTTAGCTAATTTATTCATGCGTGACTCGTAATCAGGAGATCAGACACAGTCTCCCACAATTTATGAGTAAACGAACCATAAAGTAAAGTAGATCAGCCTATACTTCTTGAAATGAAAATTATGACTTGGTCACTTCCAAAATTCAAAGCAACCGGAGCTAATGCTAATGATGTTAGTGTTTAACCAAACTCCTCTATATTGTTCCATAAAATCAGTAGTCGGGGTTCACTGTATAGCTGACATCATTTTATAAAGCAAAAATTTCCGTTTATCACATTTAACTTCGGTTTGTGTACGTTAGTGTGCAAACTCTCAAATTTTGCAACATATTTCTTAAAATTTTTAGAGAGTTTATTTTACTTTTTCTGTTTATTTTTTCATTAAACATCAACAAAAATTATGAAGTCAAATCGGATGACTACTTTTTTAACCAAATTACATGATAAGAAAAGTTGATGTACCCTCTTTAACTTATTGTAATGTACTTGAATTTAAAACTTTTAAAATATGACAATTTTTATTAATGTTTGACAAAACAAATTAGACAAAAGAATTGAAATGCTCATATTATAAAGTTTAGGAGTGCGCTTTACATTTTTAAAATTTGAAAATTAAATTATATATAGTCTTACTTCAGATATATATATCCTCCAAAGAGGTCTCCCATATTTCTTATCAGAACACTTGCAATGTCATTTTCAAGTTCAATATAATATAACATATAAATTTTCCAAACCTTTTTTAGACTCGAACTTCAATTCAAACAGAAAATGAATTCAAATTCTGATTCCTTTTGCTTTTGCCACGAATTCATAATCCACTCATATAGCTTTTACTTCCCAGCCCCATTTTGATATCATGTTATGGGCATATCAGTATATCTCAACCTTTCTTAAGGTCACAACTTCGTATCTAACTATCTATCATGCTGTAATGGGGTATCGGCGTGCATAAGAATCTAATCTTCACACATCTACTTACTATTCTTTTACCATATATCTTTATGCAAGGAATCCAAGAGATCAAATCAGCAGCTATTAAAAGGCACAAATCAAGATATCATTGCACCTTCACACAAGGCTCCAACCAGGCTCTTTCTTCATCCCAGTCCCACTCAACGAGCTCCTAATCTTTGCCACTTCTTCCCACTGTCCAACATCTGCACAGATGTTTGAGAGGGAAACATAAGCTCCAGCATCACTTGACCCCAACTCCATTACCTTTTTGGCTGCTACCTTTCCAAGCTCAAAATCGCCATGGACCTTGCAAGCAGCGAGCAGAGTTCCCCATATTAAAGCATCAGGCTCAACAGGGATCTTGTTAATGAAACTTTCAGCGTCTCTCAATCTGCCTGATCGACCTAGAAGATCAACAATACAAGCATAGTGTCGATGACCAGGCTTAATGCCGTAGTCTTTGAACATTGAATTAAGATAGAAGAAGGCTTCGTCAACCAGCCCACTATGGCTACAAGCTGATAGAATCCCAACAAAAGTTACTGCATCAGGTTGGACGCCTTCTTTCCTCATTAGTTCATAAGCTGCTATGGCCTCTGCACCTTTCCCATGTTGAGCACAGCTCACTATCATGGATGTCCAACCTATTAGGTCAGGCTTCTCAGCATCATCAAATGCTTTACGGCAATCCTCAATACTTCCACATTTTGAATACATTGTCACTAGCGAACTACCAATATATACATCTGCTTGTAAGCCCAATTTTTCAATGTAGGCATGCAGTTGAGCTCCAATTTCCGAACGATACAAAAGTGCAGCAGCCCCAACAATGGATGAAATTGTGGAGGAGTCAACTGCTACGTCAGTCAGGAGCATCTCACGGAATAACAGAAATGCCTTTTCAATTAAGCCCCTTTGGGCATATCCTGCGACCATCGAAGAGCAAGCAAATGCATCTTTTTGCGGCAGCATATCAAACACCCTCCTTGCCAAATTCAAGCTTCCACACTTTGAATACATGTTTACAAGTGCTCCGCAAAAAACTGTGTGTGTTCCTATTCCTAAACGACAAGTATAACCATGAATTTCTTTACCTGTCTTCAAGAATCGAAGTTCAGAACAAGCAGTTAGGGTTGAGACTAAGACCATGTGATCAGGTACAATTTCTTGATATATCATATCTCTAAACAGCTGAAGAGCTTGGTCTGCACATCCATGCTCTGCAAAACCAGCAATCATGGAGGTCCATGAGACATTGTCTTTTATAAGAACTTGCTGGAAAACTTTATAAGATTCCTCTAAATTGCCACACTTTGAGTACATTGTGAAAAGCGAACAGCCTACTGAAACTTCAGAGACTAACCCAGACTTCAAAGCGTAACTATGCATCTGTTTCCCTAGATTTAAGGAGCTAATAATACTTAACACACTACTAATACAATACTCATCAGGTTTCACTCCTTCTCCTAACATTACCTGGAATAACTCAACTGCACTTCTAGAATTTTGGTTCTGAGCAAAAGAAGACAACAAGGCTGCCCATATGCCTTGATCCTTCATATTTTCTATCTCACTGAAGGCTAACTCCGATAGCTCAACTTTTCCAATTTTTGCATACATGTTGATCAAAGCAGCCACAACATTAACATCCAAACTGAACCCTAATTTTAGTACCAAGGAATGAATTTGGCATGCCACCTCAATCATCCCAGATTTTGCACATGCAGAAAGCACACTAGTAACAGTATAGCTATTTATCTCCTGCCCTATTTGTGTCATATCTTTGAAAAGCTTTAGTGCAAAAATAACATCATCCTTGTGCACAAACCCAGAAATTATTGCAGTCCAAGAGACCACATTGTGGACTGGCATCTGTGAGAATTGTCTAAAAGCTTCATCCATACATCCAAATTTTGCATAAAAATCAATGACAGCAGTCTCGACAAAGATATCCGTTGCACCACATTTGATCATGCACCCGTGAACACCTTTCCCAATCTGCATCCCTTTAAGCATGCAGCATGCTGTTAGGATGCTTGGAAATGTATAACTATTTGGCATTAGAGATGCACAGCACATCTGACGAAACAGATTCAAAGCAACCCAGCTTTCTCCATTTTTAACTGCCGCCGAAATAATAGCGTTCCAACATGCCACATTAGCGCATGAAACATCATAGAAGAACTTAAGAGCCTCCTTAAAGCTGCAATTTTTGGAAAACATTTGCATCATTTGTGTCTGAACATAACCACTCGAAAGGAAACCATTTTTCATAACAAGTGAAAAAACTTGCTCACCAAATATTGGAGCTTGCGAAGCAGTACAAGCCGAAAGAACACTCACATAGCTAAACTCATTGGGTTCAACACCAACCCAAAGCATCCTAGAGAACATCTCCCGTGACTTCTCAAACATTGAATTATGGGTATAACCAGATATCATGATGTTCCAAGAAACAACATTTGTAAGAACAATTGTATCGAACAGCTTGTGGGCAGCAACCATGCCAGCAGATTTACAGTAACAATCCAGCAGAGAATTCATGACGAAGATATCAGATTGCAAATCATGAGTTTTAATCAAATGGGCATGCATGATTTTTGTACTCCAAGCACTGTGCTGCCCTAAAAAATTGGATTTTTCTTCATGTTTAACAGAAGGAACGAATGGGCTTTCAACAAAAGCGAGCGAAGAGGTGAATCTGCAAGCAAATTGTGAACTTTTCCTGTGGAAGCTTTGATTGACCAGAGAACTCATAAGGATCATACGAAGTGGATAGAATGTCACAGCCATATCGACTATGATGCAGAGTCTCTTCTATAAACCGAAGCTTACTGAATGCATTATTTGATAATTTGAATTTTCTCCTACAATTCAACATTCTTCATGTGTATCTGGCAACCAGCAAAATCAACAATCCTGTTGAAATACAAAGATGCTTGCATGGGGTGAAAATGTCCCAACGCTCGTGGTCTACTACGTGAATATTTACTGAAAAAATGGAACACTTTGTGGATTATATATGTTGATATGATAAATCATTGTGATATATACGTTAATATGGGATTATGGGCAAAATTACGGGAATACGGAATTAGGAGGTAGAGTCAGTGTGCATGGGAATAGTGGCATGCAGAGGACGGATTCAGAGGCGTGGGAGTCAGAGACTCTGAAAAGCTGCTGCACACCGATGGAAGAGACGGATGAGACGATGATGTTGGACGCGTGGAGAGTCCCCGAAAAACCGCCAGTGGCGGTTTTTACTTTGACCACGAAATCTCCCTGAAAAAGTTGCTATTGTTGCTTGAATCACAAAAACCGTCAATGGCGGTTTTTTGCTCTGCAACAAGGCCATGTGTTGTTCCCCCGTGTGTGTGCATGCAACCCGTGCCTTATTATATATATGAGGGAGAAGAAGCAGTTTTGAGGGAGAGTTTTCAAAAATCGGAGAGAGAGAGAGAAAAGAAGAAGAAGAAGAAGAAGAAGAGGAGGAGGAGGAGGAGGAGGAGGAGGAGGGAGTTCTGTGAGTGAGTGGAATAGTTCTGAGTGAAGGAGTTTGATAAAAAAGAAAAAGAAATTTTTTTTTTATAGAAGGAAAAGGAAATATCAAAAAATAAAAATGGTTCATGATTCAACTATGATTTCACAGAAGCATATTTCAGAGGAGATTCGTGATCAAAATGTAAGTATTATTTTTTTAAATATTTTTTTTATTTTTTCTGTGAAAACAAATTTTACTATTGATTATTGAATAACATGATTAAATTGTTAAAAATAATTTTTGATTTGGATGTATTTATTTTTTTATTAAGTTGTTAAAAGATTATTATTATGTGTTATGGTATGTTATTCTTAATTATTAGTTTAATGGATTAATCTTTTAAGTATTATTGCTAATATAATATTAGTATTGTTTGATAATGGAAACTTTAATCATATGAGATTTAATATTTTAATTTTTTACTATTTTTAAATGATGTTAAATATAAATTTAAAAGATATTTTTATCGGTGAATTTTTAAAAATAAATTTCTTATTTATTCTAATTATGAAAAAAAAAATGTCCTTATACTAAAATATGTCCTTATACTAAAATATTAATTTTTTTTACATTTTTAAAGTAATAATAAAAATAAAATATCATATTGCATGCTTTATTAATCCCTGTTTGTTTACTATTTGTAACAGAGGATGAGGCTATTGCGGCCTCGTCACTTACGCATGATGCCGCCCAGGGCCGAAATACGTGAGCATTTACAGCAGGCTGGTATTGATCGTGTTGCACAAATTTGTCAAATGCAAATAAATGGTCCCATTATTAATGCACTTGTTGAACGGTGGAGGCCGGAGACACACACATTTCATCTTCCTTGTGGAGAATGCACAGTTACTTTAGAAGATGTATCTATGTTACTCGGACTCCGTATCGATGGTCTGCCGGTCATTGGATCAACTAATCCCAGCACCATAGCCCTCCAAAATATGTGTGATGAGCTACTTGGTGGCCGACCTGGTCGATATGATATTGATGGATCTGAAATAAAATTAACGTGGCTCACACAGCATCTTGGTTCGCACCCTATTGATTCTGACATCGCAAGAGCACAACATGTTCGTGGATATATATTATCTCTTCTGGGGCACATTTTAATGCCGACCAAGAGCAATTCAGTAATCAATGGAAAATTCCTACAACTATTGGTGAACTTAAATGAAATTGGGCTTTATAGTTGGGGTTCAGCAAGCCTAGCTTTTCTTTATAGAGGACTAGATCGGGCTACACGTAGTGAGGCAAAAGAAATTGCCGGTTGCATGATATTGCTGCAAGTGTGGGTATGGAATCGGCTCCCATGGTTGGCTCCAATACTGGCCGAACCAATGGCTTTTCCTCTTGCTCTCAGGTAATTTATATTTAAACAAATTATTAGTCTGTTTTAATCAAAATTGGCTCTAATTAATATAACTTTTCAAAGATGGAGACAAATACGGTATCCACATAATACTCCATTTAAAGATCTTGGGAATATCATATTGGCATTAGATCATATAGGAGTTCATCATGTTTGCATTAATATTCCACATTATCTCTCGTAATATCACATATAATACTATTTATAAATCTGATTTATTTTTAATAATGCAGTTTATGTGGCAACCATATGGGGATGACGCTATTAATGTACATATTCCAGATGACGTCAGAGGCGAGTGGCTATTGTGGTCAACTGTTAGCCCATTGATCTGCTTTGAGGTATTAGACTGGCACGCAGCTGATCGAGTGATGCGTCAGTTTGGATTTGCTTAGCATATTCCTCTCCCGCCCCAAAGTTTAGAGGGGTTCCACAACAAAGACTTACGGGGAATAAGAGAACCAAAGAATTGGAGCGCCTTGCATGACGACTGGGTTACTTTATGGGACCACCAATATCATCGTATATTACAGGGAATTGTTATTGACAATTATAATCCTTCTCCTAAGTATTGGGAATGGTATACACAATATGCGATCAACTGGTTTTGGTTGTCCCTGCAAATGCAACAGCCAGCCCCCCAACAACAACAGCTTCCTATGGAGCCACCCCCTCTTCAACAGCAGCAGTTCCCTATGGAGCCGCCCCCTTCTCAGCAGTAGCAGTTCTCTATGGAGCCACCACCCTCCCAGCACCACCATTATCCCATGCACCAGTATCCTGAACGGCAATTTCCTGCACCTTCGGCACAATTGAATAAGGAATTGTATTGGTCTCCACAGGGGGAGCAGTGGCGTCCATTTCAATGGGATCAACAAACCCCACAACAGCAGCCAGCACGAATGTCAGTGGATGCATCAAACATTCCTCGTGCTTCAAGAAGTAGAGACTCGCGGGGGAGAAGATCTGTTGACTGTAGTAGTGGCAGTGGAATATCTCGTGGGTTATTATGCACCTACGATTTTGTCATTGATAATGCTCAATCTACCCAACGAGCAACACCCCCTTGTGAGTTTGACTTGAATAAAGAGGCATCCATGGAAGAGATGCACATAGATCAGCTACCCGTACAAGAAATGGGAGTACATCAGGCACCCATAGAGGAGGATGTATACCGACCAGAGATGGTAACACCTGATTATGGGATTATATCCCAGCCAATATTCTCGTCGGGTGATCAATGTTCGGTGCCACTGATGCAGTACGAGATGCCACAACAAACTATGGAAGACACATCTACATCTGCCCATGTGATGAATCTTGAAGTTGTCGGAAATAAGGCTACAGAAGATGAGCATGTTGGAGATCAGGGTGCAGGAGATGATGGTGGTAGAAGAGGAAGACCGAGGGGACTCGTTTCTCGCCTTTTACGTCCATTTACTTATTCCCCTATTAAATTTACCCCCCCAGAAATCAATAAGAAAAAAGGGAAAGGGAAAGGGAAAGGGAAAGGAAAATAGTGTTCTTTAATATAATTAACTAGAAATTTGTTTAACTAAAGTGTTGTAATGCAAATGTTGTTCATCATTTTCTATGTTTATGTATAAATAATATCTTATTGGTATTCTTACTGTTGTTGTTATATCACTTATTGTTATTCTTTCCCTTATTTTTATCTCACTTGGTTAATTGTTATTTCTAATTTAACAAAACTAAAATGCATTACTTATTTTAAAGACATTCAAAATAGTGCCCATTGAGTTAAATCAAGCAAAGTCTAAATTCCATAAGGTTAAGTAAAGTTTTAGTTTAAGTGAAGTGATATGATAACTCAATTCAGTAATATACAAAATGATAATAATAATAACAATGACAATCTAATTATAACTACATCCACATGCAACAATAACAATTTAGTCATCATAGAATAAAAAGCAATAATCTAATCATCACCACTCAACACTATGAACTAGACCCAGGAGCATTTGGACATTGACTGCGACTATGCCCCTCTCCTCGGCAAAGACCGCACCGTCGTGGTCCTCTCATCTCACGTATATCCATCTCATTAAGGAAACGGGTTGATTTGGGACGACCTTTTATTGTGCGCTTTAAGGCCGGGTTAGGACAAAGTCTTGGGCCTTTATACTGACACCATGTGCATTCGTTCCCGACGACTCCAAACTCCTTCTTGTAAACTTTGTATATTTCATTGATCCTATAAACATCATTGACATAAGATCGCCAGTCAACATTCTAGCTAGAGCAGCAAGCAATTACGTGACGACATGGATATCGATCTATCTGGAAGTCACCGCAGTCACAATACCTTTGCCTCAAATGAACTCTATAATCTTGGCTGCTGGATAGCTCTTGAACATGGAAAGCCTCATTTTGCCTATCAAATCGACTGACACGGAGGTTTCTGGATGCCTGTTCATTTGATTGAAGTCGAGTTGTCACAGTTTCGGAAAAAATATGTCCAGTATTTAATCGCGCATGTGCCTCGCTACCTTTCCATGCAAATAACTCCGCCAATCGAAAATATGTTGCTCGAACCAATGCAGTGATGGGAAGATTGTGAGCCCCCTTTAGCACAGAGTTCACGCACTCAACTAGATTCGTGGTCATGTGACCCCATCGATGCCCACCATCATATGCTTGAACCCATTTTTCGCGTGGAATTTCGTTAAGCCAGTCTATATATATCTCTCCACGTTCTCGCATCCGTTCATAATGAATATTAAATTCACGCTCCGTCCTCGAATACCCTAAAAAATATAGCATGATTGATATATTATATCTGAAAATTGCATTCACAAATTCATAAGTCCAAAAATATAAATTACCCATGCGGACGACGAGTTTGTGCAAGTAAGGTGCCTTGAATCTCTGCAAGAAATTGGCAGCGATATACCTAACACAATACATGTGGAATGCTCTCGGAGGTTCCCATTGACCATTGCTTCGCCTTATTGCTGCATTAATTGACTCGTGGCGATCAGAAATAATGCCAACTCCGTCTCGGGTCACTACATGCTTGTGCAAATTATCCAGAAAAAAATGCCATGCATCTGCAGTCTTGCCCTCAACAATAGCGAAAGCAATTGGTAATATATTCTGATTGCCATCTTGTGCAACTGCCACTAAAAGAGCTCCTTTGTATTTCCGATACAAATATGTCCCATCAACTTGCACAAGTGGTTTGCAGTGTCTGAATGCTCTAATGCAAGGACCAAAACTCCAAAACACCCGGCATAATATTCGCACGTCCAGAACTAGCTCATCTTCGCGATAGGCCTCTACAGCATCCACCTGAATAATAGATCCTCAAACAGCATCACACATTGCTACACACCATTGCGGCAAAGCTTCAAACGAGGCTTCCCATTGACCGAATATTTTTTCAATTGCTTTTTGCTTTGCCATCCATGCTTTTCGGTATGTTGTTGTATATCCATACTGAGACTGAATCTCTGCAATCATAGATTTTATCTTAAAAGAAGGGTCAGATTCTACCATGGGCTTGATACATTCTGCAATTGTATCTGAATCTAATTTTTTGTGATCCTGCGAAATCCTTGCCCCAGCGCAAGTGTGTGGGCCATTGTATTTTCGAATTTCCCAATAATATTTATTCTTCCTGAAACTGGCTCTAACAAGCCATCCACAGTCTATGCCATAACGTATGCATTTACAGTAAAACGTTGTTGGGTCTGACTCATACACTTTGTAATCCACTCCTTTTGATATACTATAGCGCCTAATTGCCCGTATAATGACTTCTGTCACTGAATTGCATTCCAATACATAATTCTCCATCTGCAACAGGGTTACCTATGACATGAAACATGAAGATAGAATAATAAATATTACAAAATTAAAATGGCAACAAAATTAAATATATAACACTTAATCAAGAAAATATGTTAATAGGAAAATAACGATTAAGATGAAAAATAATGATTATGATGAAATGTCAGTGACTACATACCCAAGTTTGCATACTCTGGAAACTCAGGTGCTTGCATAGCTTCAAGATTTAAATCACGCATGAATGATGGCTCTCCAAACGGATGCTGACTAGCCACCACTGTATTTGATATGTGCAACTGCTCGTCATTTACATCATCATCTGCACTATCATCTCCAGTTCCATATTGGTCTTCATAGTCTTCGTCATCACTTTCACTAATGTTTTGTTCCCATTCTATCTCTCTTTCTGCAACTGTGTTTGGCTCACCTTCTTCCTCCTCATCGTCAGCTTGATGATTCAGGGCAACAGCAGCTTCTTTAAAATTAACATACAACTCAGCAATAGAAATTTATGCTTTATGTTGCTGATATATCTGAAACATTTGTTGAAGGTCACCATCATTGCTTATTGGAAATGCTTGGTATTGCACAAAGCCGCCAAAAATTGAGATTGGACACCTATATGTTATTTTCTCCACTGTTTTCAGAGTCTCAGCTTCTATGCATTGACAAAGCCCATTCTCTAGATCTGCAAATGACATAGTATATGGAATACAGAAATATACTAGCTTCTCACATATAAATGCCACACCTTTACTAGTATTTGCAAGAATGTCACCATTAAAATATACTACTATATTTGCACTCATTTTATACTAATCTCTACTCTACACTCTCCACTTTTGCCTTCAATTTGTAGCAAAATCTTTGTGGGCAACTAACGAGCATGAGCCAAGTTATATATACTAGAGGATACTGAAAACCGCCAATGGCATTTTTTCAAAGTCAAAAACCGCCAATGGCGTTTTTTGAAAGTCAAAAACCGCCATTGGCATTTTTTCAACGGTCAAAAATCGTTAATGGGATTTTTTGCTTTAAAAAATCGCCAACGGCATTTTTTAGTTAACAAAATAAAAAATTTGGGTGTCCCAAAGCCCGCTATTGGCAGTTTTTAGCATGCAATAATTTTTGAATTTCAAAAACCGTCAGTGGCGATTTTTTCCTGTTTCCCGTATTCTCGAAAATCACCCCAAAATCCCATATTTGCATATATTATACATGTAAAAGCCATATTAACAAAAAAAGAGCCAAAAACTAGTTGCAGTAGCTATAATCCTATATGAGACAGTGATTGACCCTAACTTTAGTTTAATTATTTCTTGCAAAATTTTAAATCTCACAGAATGTAAAAATAATTTTTAAAATAAAACAATACATAAGTCTTTGAACAAATAATTTTGCAAAATTTTTAAGATAACAATTTAATTTTGTAATAAGTATATTTAAATTAATTATATTTATTTTTTTTAAGATTTTTATATTATATCTATAGATATAAATACTTTTCATGTAAATAATTAACCACTTAAAAGGCAACAAAATTCAAATATAACACATTACAAACATAATTAATGTCCATAATTCACTTGAGTGAGATATCTTTAAAAAGTTTTTATAAGAACTTATGTAAAAACAATCAAAAAGAAAACCATCACCCCTTCCTGTTCCTCCTTCCCCCTTCCCATTCTTCTTCTTCTTCTTGGATAATGAAAAATGACTAAAAATTCGTACTATATAAAATGAAAAACTTTAAAGTAAAAAAATGTATGAATTTATATAAACATAATTCATTTGTGGTGTAGGATAGTATTAAAAGGTTTTAGCAAAAATTTATGAACAAAATAAATAAAAATAAAAAAATAAATTCATCACTCTCTACCTCTAGTTTCCCCTTTTCTTCTTGAGTAAAGAAAAGTGATAAAAATTCACATTAAATAAAATAAAGAAATGTTTGGATTTATAAGTATAATTAATTTTAATAGGAAATGCTTAAAAAATTTTGGTGCAAATTTATCAACTGGAAAAAATCTACTACCCCTTTCTTCTTGGTCTTATGTTAGGATTATGGGCCTAACTCTAAAAAATATATAATTACAAATTCTTTTATAGCAACTCAAACCTCTTCCTTTCAATAGAAGAAAAATATTATTTCTCTCCTCACACGTATTGTTTTTCAGTTTGATTATATTTTATGCAAAATTTTAAATTCCACAAAATACAATAAATAATTTTTTTTTTATAGAAAACAGCATATAAGTCTTTGAGAAATTTTTGGGCAAAAGATTTAAGATAATTATAATTTAATTTTATGATAATTATTTTTAAATTAACTATATTTCTTTTTGTAAAGATTTTTAGGTCTATATTTATAGATATAAATACTTTTCATGTTAATAATTAACTTATAAGATAAAAAATGTAAAATACTTTAGAATATAAACATAATTAAACTCCATAATTCACTTAAGTTTAATATCTTTGAAAGATTTTTGTGAGAATTTATGAAAAAAATAAAAAACAAGCCATCATTCACCTCCCTTCCTCCCCTCTTACTCTCCTCTCTTCTTCTTGGATAAAGATAAATGACCAAAAGTTCATATTAAATTAAATGAAATAAAAAATTAAGGTAAAGAAATATATGGATTCATATAAGCATAATTCATTTATGTCGGGTACATATTATTAAAAGGTTTTAGTGAGAATTTATTAACAAAGCAAACAAAAGTATAAAAACAAATTTATCACTCCTCCTCCGCTTTTCTGTTTTCTACTTGACTAAAAAATGCATTAAATAAAATAAAGAAATAAACTAATGTGTCGATTTATAAGTATAAATAACTTTAGTGGAATATACTTAAAATATTTTAATGCAAATTTATCAACAAAAATAAAATCTATCACCTCTTTCTTCTTTATCTTATAATAAAGATATAGAAAAGAAACCATTCATGTTAACTTTGAAACTTTCAATTCTATTCCTAAGTGAATTGTGGAAGTCATAACCTTGGGATGTTTGGTGGAGAGGAATATTTTCAAATTCCCGTGAATATGAACATTCCCCTATTTGGTAGAGGATTTGTAAAAATAACTTTGGAAATGTTGTATTCCCAAGATTGATTTTAGATCAATATTCCCATCTCACATATGGAATTATAACATTCTCATAGGATGAGAATATTTTGCTCTGTAAAAAGATCAAATTACCCTTATTATTACCTACTACCATCTACCGCCGATTACCCTCCATTATTGCCAGACCACCGCCGATCGCCACCCTCCGTCGCTAGACCACTACCAGACTGCTTCTGGACCACCATCAGACCACCACCGAATCACCACCCTCCACCACCAGCCGCCTTCTATCAGGGGTGTTTTTGGAAATGTGCAAAATATTTCCGGAAATTCAATTCGTCTACCAAACACTTTAAAAAATATATGTCTAAAAAGGATATTCTTGGGAATAACATTCCTAAAAATCCTATTTTCAAGAATGAAAATTCAAATCTCCTACCAAATATCTTGTTAAATGTGCTTTGTTGGAGTGCTATTGGAAACCAAATCCATTGTGCAAGCCATGTAAATAGCAAAATAAACAGATGAAAAAATTAGCATGTACAATAGAGAAGTTGAATGGCAGAAAGAGTAGTTGAAAGGAAGCAAAAAGAAAAAGATGAAGTTATTAAATTAGCATGAACAGTAGAGGAGAAGTTTGATGGAAGAAAAAGTTGTTCAATACAAAGTGCAGACTTTTCATCGAATATTATGCAAAAAGAAGCAAAATAATAGTGAAAAGTAAGTGAAAAAAAGAATGAAGAGGATGAAAGGGAAAATAAGAGTCCGTTTGGATAAGATTTTAAAAAAATACTTTTTTATCTAAATTTTTTTTAGTACAGCTTTAATTTTTAGAAAAAAATTATTTTGTATTTGAATAGACATATGAGAAGTACTTTTAATTATATAAAGTACTTATAAATCTGTTGGATACAAAAAAATAAAAGTACTTTTTTATAGCTAGATTACAAAAAAATTCAGAAAAAAAGTAAGGTTTGATAAGGAATAAGAAAGAAATGATATGTATTATAATTTTAGTTAAAGATAAAGGATAATTTTGAAAAATAATTTTATTAAAAATCATTCTGCTTCTATTTTTTTTATAAGCTAGATATTCCTAACTTTAAAAAAAATGATAAATTGATTTTTTTTAATTGAAACACTTTTTTTAAAAAATAAGTACTTTTTTCTTGAAAAAAGCCAATTCAAATGGGCTCTAAGTCTTTGCTACAAAAGATGACAGAACAAAAATAAGTCTCTTTAAACTTAGAAGAACAAAGAAGAAGAAGAATGGGATATAGGAAACAAACCATTCATCTTAACTTTCTATTTTGTTCCTTACTATTGGGGAAGTCATAATCTTTAGTGTACTTTGTTGGGGTGATATTGGAAACCAAATCTTGTGTGGAAGTCACGCACATAAACAGTAAAACAAAAAGACGAAGAAATTAGCACAAACAATAGGGGAGAAGTTGAATGGAAAATGAAGAGGTCAATAGCAAAATCTTCACTTGCTTGTTCTTTAATAGTATTATTAATCTTATTAATTATTGAAAGATTCAAGCCATAAAATTTGATCAAATTCATGGAACAATGAGATTATTATATAGAGTTGCCTAGTTGAGAAAAACAAAAAACAAAAAATCAGCGCTAATTACCGTTACATTCAATCACATAATTGTCTCTTTCTTTTTTTTGGTACACCAGAAAAAGAGAGACATGAAAGAAAAGCATTAAGCTAAGACCTCTCGAACAAACAGCCAGAAGCTCCTGCTGGAAGCTGGTGGCTCATCATCGAAGAAGCAAGATCCCAAATTCTAAAAGCTTCATCATGCTTCGCCCCAAATTTGGCCAACCAATCAGCGCAGGCAATTCCCTCCCTGTAGGTGTGCTTCAAGGTAACTTCGCATTGAGCTTCCAATAGATCACTAATGCTCTTTATTAGACAAGCATATCTATGATGACCCTGAATTGTTGAAGAAACCAAGTGAATTGCATCACTAGAGTCAAAATGACAAACTAGTTTGCGAATTCCTCTAGACCAAGCAAGTTGCAAGCCGAACAGCAAAGCCTGCAGCTTCGCATGAATGTTGGCTGAAATTCCAATATAACCGGAATAACCCGCAACCTATTCACCGAAATGATTCCGAATATGATCACCGAAACCTAGCCTTCCTGGATTGTGAAGAGCACTACCATCCACATTCAGTTTCCGAACTCCAGATGGAGGACTATCCCAACACGCCAAGCAGGCTGAAGAAGCAGAGACAGGTGCAGTGCGATGAAATGTTTGAAAGTCGATGATGGTTGCGTTAATTCTCCTCAGAATTTCGCACGCGGACCAAGCGTCTCCACCCAAAATCTCAGCATTACTTGCACGCCAAAGCCACCAAATAACAGAGAGAAAAATCAAGGATTCCTTTCGCCGAGTGAACTTTTGAATCCAATCTGGGACACCCAAGGAGTAGAGCTCAGGGTCACGAGAGAACAAAAAGAAATGCTAAACTGAAATAGCCTTGGTGCAAGTCCAGGGACCATCAAGAGAGGAAAAAATATGTCTTTGAAGCAAACCATGAATAGCCATCTTTTGTAGTGTAAATGCCCGAAACATCTGATCCCCACGTGGGAACATCATCCAGACTACAATCCGCGACCATAGGGTGAGAAGAAATACGGCCAAGTCATCAAGAATGATGGTTGCTAACCGCTCAAAATGCCAAGAACCTGCATGAAAAATCTGCAATAGACATGTGAATATCTTGGATGTTGACATAAGGAACCGGCTCACAAAGGAGCCCACTCTCCAACCAATTTATCTTACCAGAAAGAAATATTGCCCCTACCAACACGATATCGAAACCCATCCCTTAAGGCCACCACAGCCTTGGTGATAGATTTCCAGGTGAAAGAATCCACAGCTCGTGGGGAAGCACTCAAGATACTGGAAGAGACAATACTTAGAGTACAGCAGCTAAACCCATAATTTTTTAGGTTTAGCCAACAAATCCCAAATTAGTTTGCCAAGCATAGCAATATTACTTAGTCGAGGACAACAAATACCAAGACCACCAAGTTTCTTAGGCTGAGCGATATGATCCCATTTAACCAAGCTCCAACCTCTAGGCCTAGAAGGATTCTCTTGCCAAATAAAATTGCACATCGTGGAGTCAATATGATGACAAATACTATTGGCAACCACAAAGTTTGCATCGGATAGATCGGTATTGAAGTAAGAACCAAGGACGCTAATGCCACCCTACTAGGTTTATTCAGTAAGCACCCCTTCCAATCCGCTAGTCTAGAGTGCAACTTCTCAACAATGAAGTCAAAATCTTGCTTTCGGGCCCCCCTTGAAAAAGAGGGAAACCCAAGTATTTCCCAAAATTCAATGTACTTTGCATCGAGCCAATGCTAGAGAATTTCTCCATCTTTGGTCATGGCACATTCTTGGAACACATAGATCTAGACTTTTCCACATTAACTTTCAATCCAGAAGCCCAGCGAAAATCATAAAGAACTCGAGACACCAAATGGACTTGACTGGCCTTAGCTTTGGTAAAAAGGAGACAATCATCCGTGAAAAAAGATGTGTGATGCGGAACCCCAAGGATATAACGATCCCGAAACCCCAAACACACACTTTGATAGGAGACAAGCAATAGGATAAACACCCTCCCTACTAAACCCCTAAGAAACCCGTTCTTAGAAACGTAGATAATTGGGATAAGAAAGATGAAACTGAACAAATATCACAAGAAAATTTACCTTTGTAATAGTCTATTCAGTTTCTTGATGCAACAAGTAAAGATGATCACTCCTCACTTGCACACAATTGAGAGTTTCTTAGAAGAAACCAGAAAATATAATTCAATAATGAGAAAGCTGCTGCTACACTTGTTTATGAGGTATTTATACCTCTTACATTAGGTTAAATTAAACCTAAGCCCATTAGAAAAGGCCCAACTTGCTAAACAAACAATTGGGCTGAATAAAACATCTCAAAATAACTAAATGTCTTCTAAATAAAACTAACAATGATAATTAAATAAAACTTGGCCCAATTATGGACATAATACATTTTTAATCCCATTGTGCCACACTTAGAGATTTGGGCTGCCGCTTTCACTAGGTGGCCCATTTAGCTTTGTCTTCTCTTCCTTAGCCCATTCTTGATGGATCTCTTCCACAAATGACTTGGCTAAGTTCCCAAAGCTTTCTTTCAGCATCTTTGCTCTTGCCCTTGTGATAGGTCCCACGGGCATGTTGAAATTCCCATCTTGCCCTTTAGTGCTGGAATGTCCAATTTGCCCTCCTGAGCTCGTATCATTCCCTCCCTCCTGAAAAGGATTCGTCCTTGAATCTGCATCCATATCAAATGGAGAAAGGTCAGAAACATTAAAAGTAGCTGAAACATTATACTCATCTGAGAGGTCAATCTTATATGCATTGTCATTGATCCTCTCTAGCACTTGAAATGGACCATCTCCCCTAGCATCAAGCTTGGATTTCCTTTGAGTAGGAAACCTCTCCTTTCGCAAATGAACCCAAACCCAATCACCAGGTTCAAACACAATTTGTTTACGGCCCTTATTCACTCTTTGGGCTGTCAATCTGCTTCTCTTCTCAATCATCTCACGTGCCTTCATTTGCATCTCTTTAACCTTTTCAGCCTTGCTTTCACCATCTAAACTAACAATATCACTCAAAGGCAAAGGCATTAAATCCAAAACAGTTAAAGGATTAAAACCATACATAATCTCAAATGGAGAAAACCCTGTAGAAGAATGTATAGTCCTATTATAAGCAAACTCAATAAAAGGCAAACAATCTTCCCAAGTTTTCAAATTCTTCCCAACAACTGCACGCAATAAAGTCCCTAAAGTTCTATTCACCACTTCAGTTTGACCATCAGTTTGTGGGTGACAAGTAGTAGAATAAAGCAATTTTGTTCCCAACTTACCCCACAACACTTTCCAAAAATGACTCAAAAACTTCACATCACGGTCAGAAACAATAGTTCTAGGGACACCATGCAAACGCACAACTTCTCTAAAGAACAAATCAGCAATATTTGTTGCATTATCGGTTTTATGGCATGCAATAAAGTGAGCCATTTTACTAAATCTGTCCACTACAACAAAAATGCTATCTCTACCCTTCCTAGTTCTAGGCAATACCAGCACAAAATCTATGGATATGTCAATCCAAGGATGAGTAGGAATAGGTAAGGGTGTATACAAACCATGTGGCATAGACTTAGATTTAGCCTGTTTACATGCAATGCATCTAGCACAAATTCTCTCAACATCTTTTCGCATGTGAGGCCAATAAAAATGTTCAGACAACACATCCAAAGTCTTATGCACACCAAAATGACCCATCAATCCACCACAATGTGATTCCCTAACAAGCAATTCTCTAGTTGAACAAATAGGCACACAAATTCTATTGCCACGAAACAGAAAACCTTCATGCCTATAGAACTTGTTAAATGCACCCTTTTCACATGTAGCATATATATTAGCAAAATCAGAGTCAGTTGCATACAAATCTTTCAAGTGCTCAAATCCCAACAACTTAGAAGAAAGTGTAGTGATTAAAGCATACCTCCTAGATAAAGGATCAACAACTACATTCTCTTTTCCTTGCTTATAAGCAATCACATATGGAAAGGTCTCAATGAATTCCACCCATTTGGCATGTCTTTTGTTCAACTTACATTGACCTTTTAGGTGCTTCAAAGACTCATGATCAGTGTGAATCACGAACTCTTTGGGTAGCAAATAATGTTGCCAAACCTCCAAAGCTCGAACCAAGGCATAGAGCTCCTTGTCATAGGTAGAATACTTGAGTTGAGCTCTATTCAACTTCTCACTGAAGAATGCAATAGGACATTTTTCCTGCATCAAAACAGCACCTATACCAATCCCAGAAGCATCACATTCTACTTCAAAAGTCTTATCAAAATTAGGCAAAACAAGAATAGAAGCAGAACACAATTTTTCTTTCAAAGTAGTAAAAGCAAGTTCTTGTTCCTGTCCCCATTTAAACCCAACATCCTTTTTAACAATTTCAGTTAAAGGAGCAGCAATGGTAGAGAAATTTTCACAAATCTCCTATAAAACCCAGCTAAACCATGAAAACTCCTTACTTCAGAAACACTCTTAGGCGTTGGCCATTCTTGAATAGCCTTCACCTTCTCCTCATCAACCTCAATACCACATGCACTCACAACAAAACCAAGAAACACAACTCTATCAATGCAAAATGTGCACTTCTTAAGGTTGGCATACAATTTCTCCTTTCTAAGAACTTCTAAAACAGCCTTAACATGCAATATGTGTTCATCCAAACAATTCTTTGTAAATTAGAATATCATCAAAATAAACAACCACAAACTTTCCCAAGAAATCCCTTAAAACATGGTTCATTAAGCGCATAAAAGTACTAGGTGCATTAGTTAACCCAAAAGGCATAACCAACCACTCATAAAGACCATATTTTGTTTTAAATGCAGTCTTCCACTCATCCCCTGGTTTCATTCTAATTTGGTGATACCCACTTTTCAAATCAATTTTAGTGAATATGCATGCACCATTCAACTCATCAAGCATGTCATCTAACCTAGGGATAGGATGGCGATACTTTACCGTTATCTTGTTGATCTGCGACAATCCACACATCCTCCAAGTGCCATCTTTCTTTGGAACCAACAAAGCTGAACAGCACATGGACTCATGCTTTCCTTCACGTACCCTTTAGCTAGTAGCTCATCCACTTGCCTCTGAAGCTCCTTTGTCTCCTTAGGATTACTTCTATAGGCTGGCCTATTTGGAATGCTAGCCCCAGGCATGAAGTCAATTTGGTGCTCAATCCCTCTCAATGGTGGTAATCCACTTGGCACCTCATCAGGGAAAACATCCTCAAATTCCTGCAACAAAGAAACAAATCTACTAGGCAAATTTGGGTTAAGGTTAGTTTCAGTAAGAAAAACCTCCCTAAACCTTATCATCACCATTGCTCTCTTGCCTAGAAAAGCACCCTTCAAATCCCTCTCCTTTGCATAGAAACATATTTTTCTCTCAATTCTTTCAGTTTCTTCATTTTTCTCACTCTTTTCTTTTCTTTCACTCAGCTCTTTCTTTTCACTATTCAGATTCTTTCCTTTCTTTTCACTCACCATTGGGCCCTTATCTTCTTTCTTTTCTCTCATGGTCTCTTTTCCCTCTTCTTTTTCTTTTGCCTTACTTTCTGAATTCCCAAGAGAAGATTGTTGAAGTTTTACTTGATCAAGATACACCTCTTTGGGCGATAATGGAGCAAGCGTGAACTTGTGACCATTATGCTCAAAGGAATACCTGTTCTTGTACCCATCATGTTGCACACGCCTATCAAATTGCCATGGTCTCCCCAACAATAAGTGACTAGCTTGCATGGGTACTACATCACACACCACTTCATCACAATATTTTCCAATAGAAAATGCAACCATAACCTGTCTAGTAACTTTCACCTCTCCACTATCATTCAACCACTGTAACCTATATGGATTAGGATGCTTATCACACTTCAACCCTAGCTTCTCAACTAAAGTAGTACTCGCAACACTAGTACAACTTCCACCATCAATGATCAAGCTACATACCTTTCCACCAACTAAGCACCTGGTGTGGAATATATTTTCTCTTTGCTCCAAGCTGTCTTACTTAACTTGCAAATTCAATGCACGCCTAGCAACAAGAGATTCACCATGCACAGCATACTCCACATGCTCATCAGCATCAGAACAATCCTCCAAAGGTGGCATACTATCACTCACATCAGACACATTACCATCATCAGATTCAGAAACAACTTCTCCACCCCTAATTACCATCATCCTTTTGTTTGGGCAATCAGATGCATAATGACCCAAACCTTGACATTTGAAGCATTTGATATCTCTATGTCTAGAATTAGCAATAGAAGAAGATGAGTTAGAACTACCTTTCTTCTTTGTTGTATCTAGCCCCTTTTCCTTGGAATCTGAACCTTTATTCTTCTTGGTGTCCTCATATTTTGGCCATTTAGAACTCCACTTTGAGTTGGAATTGGAAAATGCTTTGGCTGCCCTCCTTTGATTTTGTTACTTCTCCACCTTCATGGCCATGCTAACCAAATCATCCATCTCCATATAATGCTGTAATTCCACCACATCTGCAATTTCTTTGTTTAGACCACCCATAAATCGTGCCATAGTCACTTCCATGTCCTCCTCTATGTTGGCCTTGATCATGAGCATCTCCATCTCTTTGTGGTAATCCTCCACTGATTTAGAACCTTGTGTGAGCCTATGTAATTTCTGGTGCACCTCCCTATAATAATAAGAAGGTACAAATCTCTTCTTCATCACTTGCTTCATCTCTTCCCAAGTCTCAATAGGCCGCGCACCATTCCTCCTTCTAGACTTCATTAGCTCATCCCACCAAACTAGTGCATAATCTGAAAACTCCACTGCAGCCAATCTCACTTTCTTCTCTTCGGTATAATAATGGCATGCAAAAATCATCTCAACTTTCCTTTCCCATTCTAAGTAGGCTTCAGCATCGTTTCTTCCCTTGAATGGAGGAATTTGCATTTTGATAGCATTAATGTTACTATCTTGTCTTCCTCGGTTCCTAGCTCTCCTATTTCTAACTGATTCAGCTCCATCAGATTCCTCTTCATATGGCTCACGATTGAAATCATTGTGATTTCGTCTATGCCTCTGATCACCCCGTCTGCTACTCTCGGAGATAGCTTGTGTCACTTCCCTTCTCCATTCATCCATATCATCAAGTCTACTATTCAATTTCTGAAATTGAGAAACAAAGGCTTGGTACATCACCTTCATGTCTGGTGTCATGAAAGGTTCCGCTTCAGCCATTGGAACAACCTGCAAAGTGTTAATAAAACAACCTCACGGTTCACTCTCTCACGTGTTTCCACTCAAAAATTTGGGTGCACTCGTGTTTGCACTCAATTCAGGCTTTTACCCTCTTTTGAACTCAACACTCTTACCTTTTACCTCTTTTGACCACTTTTGGTTGTTGCACTTCAGAAATTAAACAAACCAAAACAAACTCAAATTCACAAGTGATATTTGGGACAGAAAATGAAAGATAAACCAGCAAAAGAAAACTCTAGTTTAGGACCAAAAGAAATGCAAAAACTAGCAAGAAAGAAATAGACACTAACAAATGAAGGAAAAAACTGGTGCAAATTAAGATCAATAATATGCCAAGAAAACACAAGATTGGAATCAAAGAAAGTGGTGACAGTAGAAAACAAGACAAGAAGCACACCAAAACTGGTTTCAATTGTGGATTAAAACAAATTCTGAAATTCTGCAGCTTTTTTTTTCACGTTTTTTTTTTCATTTTTTTTTTCACGTTTTTTGTTTTCTAATGGATTCTGTAGACACTTTTTTTTTCACGTTTTTCTTTTTTTTTTCACGTTTTTTTTTTTTATCTGAAATACAAAATAGCAAAATAGAAACAATAGAACAGTAGAACAGAAGAATGGAACAGCAGAGAAAAACCCAGAACAGAAAAAAAAATGACAAAATGTAGCCAACAAAAATGCAGATAAATAGGAATTTATCTACAACCTGCTCTGATACCAAATGATGCGGAACCCCAAGGATATAACGATCCCGAAACCCCAAACACACACTTTGATAGGAGACAAGCAATAGGATAAACACCCTCCCTACTAAACCCCTAAGAAACCCGTTCTTAGAAACGTAGATAATTGGGATAAAAAAGATGAAACTGAACAAATATCACAAGAAAATTTACCTTTGTAATAGTCTGTTCAGTTTCTTGATGCAACAAGTAAAGATGATCACACCTCACTTGCACACAATTGAGAGTTTCTTAGAAGAAACCAGAAAATGTAATTCAATAATGAGAAAGTTGCTGCTACACTTGTTTATGAGGTATTTATACCTCTTACATTAGGTTAAATTAAACCTAAGCCCACTAGAAAAGGCCCAACCTGCTAAACAAACAATTGGGCTGAATAAAACACCTCAAAATAACTAAATGTCTTCTAAATAAAACTAACAATGATAATTAAATAAAACTTGGCCCAATTATGGACATAATACATTTTTAATCCCATTGTGCCACACTTAGAGGTTTGGGCTACCCGCTTTCACTAGGTGGCCCATTTATCTTTGTCTTCTCTTCCTTAGTCCATTCTTGATGGATCTCTTCCACAAATGACTTGGCTAAGTTCCCAAAGCTTTCTTTCAGCATCTTTGCTCTTGCCATTGTGATAGGTCCCACGGGCATGTTGAAATTCCCATCTTGCCCTTTAGTGCTGGAATGTCCAATTTGCCCTCCTGAGCTCGTATCATTCCCTCCCTCCTCAAAAAGATTCGTCCTCGAATCTAATGATGCGGAACCCCAAGGATATAACGATCCTGAAACCCCAAATACACATTTTGATAGGAGACAAGCAATAGGATAAACACCCTCCCTACTAAACCTCTAAGAAACCCGTTCTTAGAAACGTATATAATTGGGATAAGAAAGATGAAACTGAACAAATATCACAAGAAAATTTACCTTTGTAATAGTCTATTCAGTTTCTTGATGCAACAAGTAAAGATGATCACTCCTCACTTGCACACAATTGAGAGTTTCTTAGAAGAAACCAGAAAATGTAATTCAATAATGAGAAAGCTGCTGCTACACTTGTTTATGAGGTATTTATACCTCTTACATTAGGTTAAATTAAACCTAAGCCCACTAGAAAAGGCCTAACTTGCTAAACAAACAATTGGGCTGAATAAAACACCTCAAAATAACTAAATGTCTTCTAAATAAAACTAACAATGATAATTAAATAAAACTTGGCCCAATTATGGATATAATACATTTTTAATCCCATTGTGCCACACTTAGAGATTTGGGCTGCCCGCTTTCACTAGGTGGCCCATTTAGCTTTGTCTTCTCTTCCTTAGCCCATTCTTGATGGATCTCTTCCACAAATGACTTGGCTAAGTTCCCAAAGCTTTCTTTCAGCATCTTTGCTCTTGCCCTTGTGATAGGTCCCATGGGCATGTTGAAATTCCCATCTTGCCCTTTAGTGCTGGAATGTCCAATTTGCCCTCCTGAGCTCGTATCAATGTGAAAGAGCGAGCCTAGTTCTAGACACTTTAATAGGAAGCCAAGATCCCATTTGAATAGCGAACCTAACTAAAGCTACCACCAATCAACCCTAGATTCATTAGTCGACATCTATCCATCATATTAGCAAAAGATGCAGCCTGCAAAGGATAGAAAGAGACCCCCAAGACTTCAGAGGATAACAAAATATCATTAAAATCTCCTAACAGGGCCCAAGGAAGGGGCATATGATCTTTGAGAGCCACCAAATGATCCCAAGGCAAGCAACGAGAAGAAGGAATCATGCTAGCATAAACAGTAGAGCAAGCCTAGGCAAAAGAAGTAGACGCAATTTGTGTAACATCCCGAGCTCTTAGGGTAGACCGGGATAGAAGGAAATTTGGACCCGAGACAAGAGCAAAATTGTAATTAGGTAAATCGTAGTAAAAGTAAGGACGAAATTGTAATTATTGGATTATAATGGTAAAGTTGTAATTAAGGGTTTACAGTTGTTAAGAGGGGCAACCGTAAAAAAATTTCTAATTCCAAGATTTAGTAGTGTAATATCCCCAACTCTGGGGATCACTCCATATTGTAGGAAGGTCGGACTTGAGGTAAATGCAAAATAGTAAATAGGTAAGTCATAGCAAGATTGGGGGCAAAATTGTAATTATATATCATAATAGCAAAGTTGTAATTAAGGGATTTCAATTGTCAAAAGGGGCATTTGTAGAAAAATCCTGACTCCAGGATTTTGTGGGTCTCATGACACTAGTAGACAACTAAAATACATGTAATAACTCTATAACTGGTTTTTTTTACTCTTGACTTTAAATAAAAGTTTAATATTATCTTGAGTAACTCAAAGTACCCAAAATTAATACTTAGACACCTTAAATTAATCTTCAAGAGTGCTATGTTGTCTCCAAGTATAACAAACCCCAGGGAATAATTCCTCAGGGACTAGATAGACCTGTCAAAGGAGTAGCCAGAGTAGGTGGTTAAAGGTGAGCCACACCGGCACTCTAGGTGGATGGACTAGGGCAACCAAAATCTCAAGCTTAAATGAATTTAAATTTTGTTCTAAATCTAGAAATTTAACCCACAAAGCTTCTAAAGCAAGCCAATTCAACTTAGTAAGCAAGCCACCATCTTTCCTTTTTTACCTTCCATAATTCGGCCACTCCTTCCCATATAGTGATCTCCATTATTCTTCTTCATCTTCATCTCCTTCTTGCCACCTCCATGGTTATGAGCTCAAAGCTCAAAGTTGAAGGCCTTCATGGCCTCAAATCCACTTGAGGATCAATCATCAAGTGGAGTCTCTCCACGTCCATGTGAGCTGCTGCCATGGTGAGGAAGGAAGGCTAGGATGTTGCTTTTGTCTTCCTTGCTTCCATAATTTCAAGGATTTTGAGGTAGGTAGCTCAAATCCTTAGCTATTTGATGTCTTATGTGGTTATGTAGTTGATGTTATTTCTTTGTGTCATCATGTATTTAATCTTGTATGATGTTTATATGACCACCTTTTTGGTTATTTAAGATAAGAAAACTTAGTTTAGATTGAAAAATAGATTAAGAGAACAAGATAAAACTAAAATAGAAAAGCTGTGAGATAGAAACCCTAGGCATTGTATATACGGCAGAGTCCATAACTCACCTTACAGAGCTCAAAATTAAATGAAACTAATTTCAATGAAACTAGACTTCAATAGCAATCCAACCATATAAATTACAAGATAATTGGAGTTAAAATGAATTAGTTATGATTTTTAGAATTTGGCTGTTGGATTTTACTCTATTTTGACCAGAGTGTGATGTGAAAGGCATAACTCGCCCTATGTAACTTCAATTTGACTCAAACTAATTTTGTTAGGAAGCTAATAATAGGAGATTATGCGATAAAAATTTTAAAATCAGATCATGCGTGGATTTCCCCAGTAATTCTTGAAAGTTGACTTATACTCTATTTGGATTAAAATAGGGCAGCTTATTTGAGAAGCTCATAGCTTGAGCTCTGGTCACCCAATGGGAGTGAAACTTGTGAGGATTGTTGAAAGATGGTCCTAATAAATACATTTTGATACCAATTTCGGATAAAAGTGATGCAAGTTAAATTTTTAGTGATTTTCTAAAGTTAAGTATGCAAGTCTATCATGAACTAGGGTAGCCTTGAGTAAAACTTTAATAACTCAACTTATACACTTCAAAACTTAATGGGACCAAAGAGATTCAAAAGTAGACTAATAAGACTACAACATATTAAATTTTCAAATTAAAATAAATTAAAATAAAATTTTTGTGCAATTATAAGGATAGGGAAGAATTGAAGGAATTAAGATAAATTGATAACTTTAAGGGTTAGGAACCCTATAAGTTATAAAGAGCCAATAGTTGAACTTTTGATATAATTCTTTGTTGTAATGATGCAATATTGATGAATTGACATTATGATTCTGCTCACTATGACTAACTAACTGAAATGATATTGTTTGTGTATGGGAAAGTCTCCTATTTCAGCTGTTGTGCTATCGAATTTTTGGTAGAATTTTAAGAAAGCTATGAACATTTATAGGTTATATACATGTATATGGAAATCATGCATGCAAGAATATATGAACATAAGCTATGAGACATATGCATGAGTGCATTTAGCATATTCATGCATGATTACGTGCAAGAATGAAAGAATATGAACAGATAAGATGTGGATCCCTTCACTTGGAGATCGTTGTTGGATCCTTCCTTTTGAAGGTAGTTAAAAAAGACACAATGTGGGTCCCTTCTCTTGAAAGCAGTTGCATACTGAGTCCTTCCTTTTGTGAAGGTAGCAAAAACTATGAGATCTCTCTACTTTGGAGGCAGTTGGCCAAATGAGATCCCTCCAATTTAGAGGCACTTGGGTCTCTTTGCGGGTCAGTATTGTGTAACGACGGTCACTAATTAAGCGCACTCTCAATTAGATTACTCAAGGACAGTAAAAATTAAAGAAAAGAAAGCCAAGAAAGTCAAATGCACTTGCATAAGTTAAGGATGTGCATTTGCATATGTATATTTTAGCATCTTATTATGTTATAATGCCATTGTGGTTGTGATTGATGTGTTATGTTATTTCTGCTATTATGTTTGTCATGAAATATGCCAAGTGATTGCTAAAAGTAACTCGCTTTGAGAAATATATTTTCAAAGTTAAAATTGAACCTATGTGTGTTTGTCCACCTTTTTATAATAAACCGAAGTGGCTGGAATACTTACGATGACATTTGTATGGTTAATGGATTGAGTAATACCTACTGAGAATCTTAGATTCCAACTACCTATTTGTATATTCCCATAAATATTCTAGTATAAAGCATAAGCTTCAAGTGGTAGTAGAGCTTCGAGTCTTCTACGAATTGCAGAGTGTGGTTTACTTGAATCCAGCATTAAGAACTCTGACTCAAGTGTAAAGTGAAGGATATAGAGCGAGACCTATTCTATGTATAATGGTGTTCATGTCTTGCATAGCGTTGTATTTTTTTAAAATTATATATGTATTTTTCAAATACTTGGACGTGTAAATCCTTATTTAGTAACAAAATAGGACGTTGTCAGGGCTATATATTATATTTTTATCAAGTTATAAGTTTCCATAGCACTATAGCAACCTCTAAATATAACTTCATGACTCGAGCATAACTTATATGATGGAAGGTGTTACAAGCGTGTCCATGACACTAATAGATAACTAAAATACCTGTAATAACTTCAAATTGAGATTTTTTGCCCACATTTTTAATAACAGTGTGGGATTACTCACACAATGTTATAGTGGTTCGAGTAACTTAGAATACCCAAATTGATAGCCGAACACTTTGAATTAATCCTCAAGGGTCCTATATTATCTGTGGGCATGAGTATCAGTTAAAAATCTTAGGATGCGTGGCTAGAAACTAACCACACAAATCCTCTTAGTGGCTAAAGATGAGCCACTCAAATTCAAGCTTAGGAAAACTTGATTTTGTTTTTTTCTTTTTGGCTTCAAACCCACCAATAAGATTTAACTCACAAAGCTTAAGTTACAAGCCAATCCAACTTAAGAGGTAAGCCAATATTTCCTTCCCTTTTTGCCATCAAGTTTTCGGCCCTTACTCCCTATTTCCTCTCCATCTCCATCTTCTTCTTCTACACCTACATTGTTATGAGCTTCAAGCTTATAGTTGAAGGCTTTCTTGGCCTCAAATCCTTTTGCTCTTTTTATAAAAATTAATCCTCATCTTCTCCTTTACAAAACTCCTCTATCAATTTGATGATCAAGCATCAATTGGAGTCTCCCCACCTCCATAGGAGCTGCTGCCATGAGAGAAGAAAAGGGATAGGAAGTGTTCTTGGCTCATTGCTTCCATAGTTTCAAAGATCTTGAGGTAGGTAGTTCAAATCCTTAGCTTTGTTGCCCTTTAGGGTTTCGTATGGCTGATGTGGTTTCTTTGTATCATCCATGATTTGATCTTGTATGATGTTAATATGACTTAATTATAGTGATTTAAGATAAGAAAATATTGGTTTAGATTGAAGATAGGTCAAAAGATCAAGAAAAAACCTAAAATAAAGAAAGTTGTTGGAGAGAAACCCTAAAGCTATCCTATAGCAAATAGTATTTTGCAACCTATAGAACTCAAATTTGAATGAAACTAATTTTAGATGAAAGTAGACTTTAATAGCAATCCAACCATATAAATTATAGAACCATTAGACTTAAAATGAATTTGTTATGATTTTTAGAAATTGGCTGTTGAAATTCACTCTCTATCCCAACCAAAGTGTGATGTGAGGGGTATAACTAGCCCTATATAACTTCAAATTAAGTGAAATCAATTTTGTCAGAAAGCTAATATATCATGAGTGGATTCTTCCCAATAATTCCTTAACATTGACCTATGCTTTGTTCTGGTGGAAATAGTGTAGCCCACTTTACTAGCTCAAAACTTGAGTTCTACTTACCCAATTGGAGTAAACTTGTTAGGATTGAAAGATGGTTCAAATAGCTACATCTTGTTATCAATTTTGGATTAAAATGATGAAAAATGGAGTTTTAATGATTTTCTAAGTTTAAGTGTGCAAATTTATTTTGAAATAGGGCAGCCTTGAGTAAAACCTTAATAACTTAAGTTATACATCTCAAAATTTAGTGAAATCAAAGAGATTTAAAAACAGACAAATAGTGCTATAATCTATTAAATTTCTAGATTAAAATGAATTAAAATGGATTTTTGAAGTTATTTAGAAGAACATGGCAGATTTAAGGTAGGTGACTTAACTTGAGAGTTGCCTTGATTTAGGGGATCCACAAACTATGAGAAGTTCAATGACATAAGAATTTATACAATTCTATACCAATATAATGTCATATTGGTATAATGTTGATGATGATTATGATTAAAATGATTGGCTAGTTGACTAGATATACTATATATTTTGGGACCCTCCATATTTCAGCTGTTATGCTAATAAATTTTTGGCAAAAGTATGTGAATCCACTACAAGAAATAAGGTAAGCGGCGGTAGTTTATAAGTCAGCCAGTGGCGGTTTGAACCGCCGCTAAAAGCCAAGTGCGGCGGTTCATCAAGCGTTGGCAGGTCATTTCGCGGCAGTTTTGGTAAACCATTGGAACAACCACTGCGAACTGCCAAAAGCTTACGGCGGCAGTTTCTGAACCGCCATGAAAAAGCAAGCTTATAAAATGAGGAAAATGTAGCGGCGGTTTTTGAACCGCCGCGAAAACCAAGTATATTAAATGTGAAAAAACATAGCGGCGGTTTGTGAACCGCCACGAAAAACAAACCTTTAAAAATGAGAAAAAACATAGGAGCGGTTTTTGAGCAGCCGCACAAAACCGATGTCTAAAAATGACAAAAAACACAAAAACCGCCGCTAATAAACATGATATAAATTCATTGAAAACAAACTGCCACAAAAAATCTAATGGAAAATTTTGTTTTCTCCTGTCACAGTCAATTTAATTTTGTAATATATATTTTTAATTTCAACTTTTGCATCAACTAAAAAATTTAAGCTATTATACAAAAATATAAAAATACTAAACATTCATTACTTAATTAAAATTACATAACTACATCAAAATATTGCATAATATAAAGTGTATCTTGTAAGGCTTATATATTTAATAATCCTCCAAAGTCATAAAAAGAAAATTGCAAAATATGCAAGTCTTAGTCATCTTGCAATAACATATAAACCCAAGTGTCATATCCTAATATTGAACTAAGTAGAAGAAGGCCTAAAGTCAAGAATATAACTAGGTGTTGGATGGCTCGTTGTCTTGAGGTTTATGGCTAGCAGGAGAAGAGGGTCTTGCCCGCACTGGTGATTCCAAGTCTACAATCTGAATAGAAAATAAAACAAAATCTTTTAGAGTGAGACAAAGAAGAACTGTAAAGAATAAGTAAAATGTGCCTATACTCAATCTCATTATCATAAGTCTTCATGCAAAGTTTAGGAGTCAACACCTCCAATCTTGTATCATGAGAATTACATAATTTCAAAATTAAATCAAACTTCCAAACATATCCAACTACCCCTACAATAGAGATTCAAAACAAAATTTGCTCCATGACACAAAATAATGATGGTTATGCATAAATCACCCCAAGTCTCAAAGGAATTCCCTAAGCTAACAGTAGATACTTATTTGCTAGGTAATTAGTGCCAACCCTAGCCTAAAACAATAAGAAAAACCTTGCATATACACACAACCAGTTAACTCCAAAACACTCAAAAAATAACTTAGTGACTTGTCTAACTTAATTCATTCCTAGAGGCATATCTTAAGCATATTTAATTTTGTACCTATTGGGCATGCTTCCAACAACAGTAGCTAGTGGTTCTAACATCTTTGGATAGTCATAGATATCTTTATAAGGTTGGAAATAAAATTTACAAATTGCTGTCAAAAAATTCTGGTTTAAAACTTTGAACTTATAGTGAGCTTGGCATACTTAAATTATGTCTATTTTTAAGACTTAAGTAAACCAATATTAAGTTATTAGTAACTGGTCAAAAATACATCATATCAACCCCAAGAACATCATTATAAAGCCTCAAAATAGAGGTACACAACTGTTGTCCCATGAACCAGAGTTTCATTTCATCAATTTCATTTTATGTAAGCTTTGCTAGCCATCTTTGTACTCTTTATGATTCAATTTCATTTCATCAATTTCATTTTAGAGTACATATAAAATATATCAATGTACTCTAAATACAAACTGAAATTGAATCATACGACTATAAAAGCAATATTAGAGTAGAAAAAAATAATAAAAGAATTCATATATTAGAGTATAGTTCCTATTAAGAGTAACCATGAACTTGAAACTTTAACAACAAAAGAGGAAAAAAAAAAGCATAACTCACTTATTTTAAAGCAATCAAATATAGTCATGGCAACAGTTGAAGCACATTGGACTCCAAACTACCTTACGTAGATTTTTTTTTCTCCAAGTTTCATGTGTAGAATTTTGATTTCTAAACTACCATATGCAAAAAAAATTTCTCAATAATAATAATATACTGTTTACTTGACCAAATTGCAGGGTGAGTGATTAATGTTTGAAAGCAGAGGACTTCAAATACACGAGGATATCAAATGGGATTCTAAAGGGAAACGTGAGTTTCTCATTCAAGTAGTCAAGTGGCATCAGCTATTTGCATGACTATGACAAATTGACGATGCAGTATAAGTTGTATTTTTTTTTATGTTAATTAAATTCGAATCTTTCTTCTTTGAAAAACAAATCACAAATGCTAGTGTCAAAATCAAGGGCAATGTCAGTGCATAAAATTCTACAATCTTGGAAATAAAAGGTTCCAGCAAGTTTCCTAAAAAGCCATGCCCTTTGACAATTCACTTACATTCATGATAAAAATACTAGGAGGAAGTACAAAATGCTAATGGAAGATGTCATGGTCTTAGAACAATGCAAGAAGACATGAACAATTTCACAGATTACAAGATGATTTGGCTGTACATAATGGCATTGTCTAATAGGTCACATAGAGGATTGAGAGACTCTTAAAAGGTACTAAACTAAGCACTACAAGAGGATGGAAATGTTAGGAAAATTTGGTAAAATTATCAAAACAATTAAGCGGCCTAGAGGAATGTGAACACTGGCTTGTTTGACATCTTGGATTTTGCGGCATTGCTTACATATGCATGCATCAATTTCAAGTGAAAAACAACATTAAAAACTAAAAAAGAATTTAAAAAAAAATAAAGCCCTGCCTTCTAACCCCAATGTCACCATAAATTCCAATGGCACCATACACAGCTCCCCCTCCAAAGTCACCGTTGTAGGTTGTGCCACTGCCTTCAAGATTGAATCCCTAGTCTGAGAATGTGGAACCATTGCAAAACTCTAAAATATGGAATCACAAATGAGAAATGGAAACTTACAGTGATGGTCGTGTAGCTTCACTTCAGTGGCCACATCGTCAACATCGTGTGGTTAGCGGCAGAAGCGTCATGTGAAAAGGGAGATAGAAAGGTTTTGGGTTTTGAATTTTAGAACTTTTCATTATTATTATTATTTGGTGTCTTTCTTCTTCAATTTGGGATTTCAGAAGGGTTTGAGAGGGAAGCTTGGAGTGAGAGACCCTTTTCTTTCTATTTCTCAAGTATTTCGGGCTTCAGAAAGGGTATGGAAGGAAACCGATTGGGAACCACGGGAGAGAGAAGCGCCAAAATGAATAGGGATGACAAGTTACCACAAAACCACCTCCAAACACCTGAAAACCGCCATCTTGTATCATCCACTTAGGGCATTTTTTGTGAATCGCCGCTGCTTACCACTTAATTCAAAACTAGCGGCGATTGTCCATAACCGCCGCTAATTATGTGCCGCTGGTGACTTTATTTCTTGTAGTGATCCATGAACATGCATATGTTATGTACATGAACATCATACATGTAGCATCCCCGATTTCCGAGTTCCAACTTCATCTTTGAGTTTGATCAATTCCATTTCCGACTTCATCTTCGAATTTCACATAAAGGGGATAATTTCCAACTTCCGAGTTCATCTTCGAATTTCAGCAATTTTCACGACTTCCGACCTTAACTGTACGAGTATTCCTCATTTCCCGACTTCCGACTTAAACTTCAAGTCCAAACAACATGGACGTGATTCCCGATATCCGACTTTATGCCCGATTTCCGATATCATAATTTATCTCCAAGTTTCAAATAAGATGTACGCAAGCTCCGACCTTAGACCTCATGTTTCAAAACAGTGAACACGGTTCCCAATCTCCGAATTGATAGTTAACACAATGAATACAATTACCAACCTCCTAGTTTAATGTAACGAGTTCCGGCCTTAGAATTGAACTCAACTGGAATAGACAAAAGTTCGGATCTTTGGGTTGATTTCCCGTCATACATGAGTTCCGATATCCAAGATTATTCCCAGGAGCCTTCCATTTCGGTTGGTATTCCCGAGTTTGAATTGGGAGTTCCGAGATTATGTGATTGTGTGCTTATGATTCCGACATCCAACTTTGCTTCCAAGTGTCGAATAAATCAGACAAGATACTTGAGTTTACTTCCAAGTCTCAAATTCGATGGGGCGAGTTCCGACATCAGGCTTCAGCTCCAAGCTCAAATAAATTAGCACAAGTTCCGACTTTAAGCAGAATCAAGACGAGTTCCGATTTCAGATTGAATGGAAGCAAGCTCCACTTTTGGGACGACGTGGAGAGTAACTTAGCCACAAAAGCAGGCAACATGGTCGAACTTCAATCACAAAATTTCAATCAATCAACAGCCACAATTCCAACTACCCTCATATATTTAAATTAGACTCTCATCCTCATTTTGATCTGATTTACATCTCCCTTTTCCCTTTGTTCCAGTCTCCTTCTTCCCTTCTCTCAATCAACTCCATCACTCCTTCAAGCTTGGCAAGGTTCTATCAACTCAAGCTTCAACACCTAGCAAAATCACACTCCAAAGAGCTAGGATTCCATCTTGTTCTTGAATTCTTTGCACTATGGCTATATGAAATTTTACTCTTATTCATGTATTTGATGATATATTGAATGTATATGATGGATTATGATTGGATTAATATAAAATCTTGAGTTGGAATTAAAGTTAGAAAGAGAGAAACTAGAAGGAATGGAGGATTAGGATGCTGTCTTGGTGAAGAGAAACTTGTCAAGTATTTAAATATTATTTAATAGACGAAAACGAGAAAATTTATAAGCCCGATCCGTGCAGCAACATCATTTTAAATCCATTCCGTTTGAATTGGCATTTTCTTAGATGAAAGTAGACATTCAGAGCTTTCCATACGTATATCATATGAGGTTATTGGATTAGTATTGAGAGAGATACGAATTTTTGAAATTTGACCTAGGAACTAGGACTTTCATCCGGGCAGGGTGACTTGAGGAGGGTGTAACTCGCCCTACACAACTCCAAATTGAGTAAGACCAACTTTGTTAGAAAGCTTACACATAGAGGAATATCCCAATATAAAATTCCAAGTTTGTTATGGTCCCAATTGTTCCTAATGGTTCGAGGAAGTTACCCTATATCTAAACTAGGCTAAAACAGGGTAGTTTAGGAAGGTCAAATTTCAAGACTTATAACTTGAGCTATACTAAAGCAAATGAAATGGAACTTGTTGCAAATGAAAGGTTGTCCTATTAGCTTTGATATGACACCAATTTCATATGATTTGGATATGCTTTTGATTTTTAGTGAATTTTTACTCTCAAGGGTGTAATTCGGACTAGTGACCGAATAGGCTGAGGCAAAGTTTAAATATCTTGAGCTATACAAATCAAAATGAGATAGGACTAAAGAGGTTAGAAAGAGATATATAGAGCTATGACATATCCAAAATTCAGGTTTAAATGAGTTGAATAGAGGTAAAGGTGGATTACACAAAATTCGGGCAGAACTAAATAAACTTGGCAGAAATGACCAAATTGATGATTTTATAAGTGTTAGTGAACATATGAGGCTTAAGTTGATGGTTGCAAGTTTCACATTGACAGATATGTTAGATTGATTATACTGCTATGACTGATTTGCCCACGAGAGCTGGCACTATTCATGGAAAAACAGATCTGATCCGTTATACTGCTGAATTTACGGCAGAAGTCTATGAAACCATGAGTGTTTATATTACAAGGAATTTATGATATGACCAACTATACAATTATGATTATATATGTGGAAACTCTATATACAAGAATGATATAAGTATGATATGAGGTATATGAGAGTAAATGATGTAGCATATGGATGAGTATCGGTAGAATGGTACAGAGGCTACGAGCCTTTATATGTTGTGAATATGTACGTGAAGATCATGTGTGCAAGGATATATGAAAATAAATAAAGCATATATGTGAGTATATTCAGCATGACTATGCATGACTATATATGAGAATGAAATAATATGAATATATTGAATGTGGGTCCCTTTACTTGGAGGCAGTTGCACATTGAATCCCTCCTTGTGAAGGCAGCTAAAAGAATGAGATCTCTCTACCTTGGAGGCATGTGGTCAGATGAGATCCCTCTATATTGAAGGCACGTAGTCAGATGAGATCCCTCAATTTTGAGGCACGTGACCAGAAGAGATCCCTTCAATTAGAGACACGTGACCAGAATGAGATCCCTCCAAGACTAAAGGCACGTGGGTCCCCTTGTGGGTGAGTTGGTGTGACGACGGTCACGAGTTGAGCTGACGAGTTCACTCCAAAGCCAAGCTACCCAAGGGCAGTAAAGGCTAAAGACTAAAGACTAAAAATTAAAACATATGCAAGCACCCCACTCACATGAGGCATGGCATCGACTCAAACTAGTGTGAAGTGGGATAGGACTTACATGAGGCATGGCATGACCCAGCTAGTGTAAGTACTGAATGAAGATCCCATATTCCTAAGGATCGTGATATGGCAATCACGCTCTGATGGGGTATGACATGGCGATCATACTCTAGAATATGGCATGTAAAGATTTTATGATGAAAAGGAAGGTAAAGAAAGAAAAGTAAATTTTATGTATATGCATAAATTCAAGTACATGGAAAGTTATGTGTAGATGTTATGTCTCCAGTGTATTGATGCTATTATATTTTGTTATGTTTTAGTTATTATTCATAATATAATTCATGAATTGATTTTGTATGGGTTCTCCCAAATGCCAAGTGTATGAATAAAATGAACTTTGCTTTGGATAATACATTTTCGAACTATAAAACTAAACAGCTTACATAATATGTTCACCTTTCTCTTAATAAACCGAAGCAAACTGGAGATGACAACGATGACATTATGTATGATAATTAGAGAATCCTACTGAGAATTTATAATTCTTACTCCTATTTCCGTGTTATCTCCAGATAGTTCAAGAAGTTCCGAAAACGGCTGAAGGGGTCACGATAAAGTCCCAGCTAACAAAGAATAACCTGTGGTGTGGTACTATGACTTAAGCATAGTACTGTACTTAGGAGAGTGTTACAATACATGCAAGAATATTTGAAAGTAAGATATGAAGCATATAGCATGTCCATGCATGAAAAGGATAACAAGAACTTGCAAAGGGACGTATCGAGCCTCTATCTAGTAATGGGCCAAGGCGATACTATATAAGAGAATCACTTGGGTCAGCCCCTGACTAAATTTAAGGGGGATAGATCGGTGTAAGGGTCGGGGAAAATAAATCCAACACTCGTGTATAGGAACAAAATCAATCTTGAAAAACAAGCTATTGCCCAGAGGTGAGAAAGGCCATTCACCTCCAAGAGATCAAGTACAAAAGATCAAATTGCAAGTTAAAGAAAGAAAGAGATAAGAAAGTATAGTACACTTGTGTAAGTCAAGTATATGCATATTTAAGTATCTTATTATACTATTGTGTTGTTATAATTATGGCTAAAGTGTTATATTATTATTGCTATTATATTTGCCATAAGATATGTCAAGTGATTATTAAAAAGAAGTAATCTACTTCGAGGAATCTGTTTTAAACTTAGAATTGAACCAGTGCCTATGTGTATGTGCCCATATTTTCATAAGAAACCGAAGTGGCTGGAATGTTTATGATGACATCTTATATGTTTAGTGGATTGAGTGTGCCTAATGAGGACTTTATGTTCTTAGTACTTGTTTGTATGTTTTTCGTACACATTCCAGTATATAGATTGGATTTCAAGTCTGCAACAGATGCCATGGAACATATACATGACGCAGGACTTGGACTTAAGCCCGATGCAGGAAATCAAAAGCGGACATCCAATTACTACAAAGTGAAGACCACATGTTGATACAAGTTATACACAATATTAATTAAGTTTCTTTTGAATTGTAATCTATTTTACTTTATATGTATCAAAGATTTGGGTTTATAAATCCTTATTCAGCAAAGAATAAGAAAGTTTATGGGCCATATATATATATATATATATATATATATATATATGTACCCGTAACAACCTCTAGATATAGGTCTATGACTTGAGTATGGTGTAAGTCTTTGGAGGGTCTTACAATTTGAATAGTAATCACTTGATGGAAATTCTCCAGAACTGAAAAAAGAAAAATGGGACCGGCAAGCAAAAACCAAATCCCTTCTGAGTGACCCACGGTCTCCTGGATACAAATTGGAGTATAACCCAAACTTAGCCAGAACCTGGAAACTTTGGCATAAGGCATGCATTTCAAAACTAAAGAACAAAACAGGAGTGTGCTTCTTAATGAGCTCTCGAACTTGACCTTTAGCTCTCCTACTCATTGCTCCCTTGATATTCCAAGAGATTATTGAAAAATCTTGAAAATCCATTAAAGTCATACTAGAGAATTAAGGAAAAACCCCCACTAAAAACAAGGTCAAGAGATTGTATGTTCTTCTTGAGCCATGGGGGTAGTTGCACTCCTTACCTCCATCATACCATCACCATCAAAGGGAAGAATTCCTGACACGGAGATAACATTTGACTCAACCGGAACACGTAAATGCGTGTCAGAATTGCATGCTTCACGTTAGGGCTCATGCACGAACCCTATAGCCGCATCCATGTTGACATTTTGCATGGATGAAAAGGGCTGCATAGAAACACTCCTTTGCAGTCTTATAGGCTCTAAGGTCTTCTCATTGCTACTATAGGACTGATGCATGGGTGAGAGAGACACTTCATGACGGCCCCGCTTTTTCTTGATTTAAAGTTACCTAAATGAAAATATGATTGAAACGTGCTAAAATTTAGAAATTTGAAAATTTAAAAATTTAAAATTTAGAAATTAGATTGAAACTTGCCGAATATAGTTAGTGAAAAAGAGTGTTGAAGAAACCATTGCATGAGAAGTTTCCACATAACATAGCATTTATTAGAAGTAGGTCTCAAATGTATATATTATAGATTGATATTGATTATTTTTTTTTTGAGTATTTATTAATATTGATTATTAATTATTGGTTATGATGGAGTGAAAACCAAATTTGTATTTTGGTTTAAATTAACAATATTTAAAGTGCATTAAATATCAACTAATCTTAGTCAAATCAAGTTGACTCACTAAGAAATAAAATTATGCTACAACTCAAATTTAAGGTATTATTTTAAAAAAATAAATTCCAAACTATTTGAATCAAACACATATGGGTGAAGGTTGGGGCTATTGACACTCTTTTTTATCTATTCATACTCTCCATTAATAAGTTTTAACTATGATTTCTTAAACTACCCTCATCTAAATCAATTGATTATATTAAAATTAAATTTTATTTGAGTAAATTACTATTTGCTTATTCACACTCCCATTTAATATGAATTACTCTCCCATATTTTTTCTAAAACTCTTTTCTCTACTTTATTACATCACTTTTCCCTCTACGTCATCGCGTCAAATTCTTTCCTTTATCATGCACATTCTTTAATTTATTTATATTTTTATATTTATTCAAAATTTTCAAAAAAATAAATAATTTGCAAAAATTTACTACAACAGTCATGTAAAAACATAGGTTCTAACTGAACTTTTAGCTTCAAAATATTGCAACAAAAATTTAACATCCAATAATTGATAAAAAAAAATATACAATACAACGGATAATAACAAGTGCATGTCAAAAACATACTTCTAATACTTAAAAAAAAATTATATTTTCAAAATTCAAGTCTTCAAATACCAGTTAAATATATGCAAAATAGGACAACAATGAGATATCGCCATAATTTGTCTGATATCACATAAGAAATATGAATTATCAAGTGGGCAATAAACAACTTATAGCTAAAAGTTTTGTTTAATGTCATGTGATAGGAGTGGATGATTCCTATATTAAAGTTATTTTCTATTCTCTTTTCTCCAATCTATTTGTTAAACTAATGAAGAAGAAATAAAATGATAAAACAGGAAAAAAGAGTCTTATGTACGTAGGGAAGAGTTATGTGGTGGAGTGGGGGAAAAATTTTAGAAAAATAAAAGTGAGGGTAATTAATATTAAATAGTAGTATAAATAGACAAATAGTAATATACTTAATTAAAAAATTAAACCTCCAAAGTGATTCCTATCGATTTTCACATTAGACAAATTAGTTCCTAATAAAAATAAATAGAAAAATTAGTCCCTAATTTTTTAAAATGTAGGGCAAATTAGTCCATAATAAAAATAAATTGATAAATTGCCAAACTTTTTAAAATGTCAAATAATTTAGCCCCTCTATCAAGTTTTTTCATTAAACACTATGATGTAATTTATTAGGTAGTTGTATAGTTCTGAAAACCACACTGAACTGGTTGGTCCAATTGAGGACCACTCACTTAGCCAATCTGGTCTTGGCTTAAAAATCAAGATTTTAAAAATCAGCATTGAACTGTTAGAATCGAGCTAAAATCGCTAAACTAGCCAAACTGATGCCGGTTGGTTGGTTGGCCAATTTTTTCCCCTTTCAAGAAATCAAGCCAAACAATGTTAGTATTTTTTTTTTATAAAATGTTTCAAAATAAAAAATCAGAAAGAAAGAAGAAAGGGTAAGGTGCATCCATTGAGATAAAGAAAAATGGTGTAGATTGGGTGACAACTGCCAACACTTGCCTCTAGGGAGAAAAAAAAGCTTAGAAGAAGCTTCATTGAAAAAGAGAGCTTAAGCCACCATTTTCTTCCCCACCTTATTGCCATCCGTCATTTTGCTATCTATTGTTGCAGGTTCTTATGCAGTGATGATTTGAAGGTAAAATGATTTTTGAAAAATGACAGTAAAGGTGTTTGAAAAATGAATAAGGGTGTAGAAATGAGAGCCACAAAGTGGAGAGAAGGAGGGCAAAGCTTTGGGAAGGGGGTGTAGGCTGTGCGATAGTAGCTTAGAGAGAGAGACTCACATGTTGTCCATCCCAAGTCACATCCTTGGTAGATTCTTGAATATGGACTACCTGTTAAATATTTTGAAAGTTTTTTTTAATCATTTTGATAGGATTTTGGGCTTTTCACAACTAACATCTTTCATGTTTACCATATTTATATTTTGAGACATTTTGGGCTTCTGAAGCATGTTGTATTATTCAATGTTGAGTTTTTATAAGGCTAAACAAAAATGTTGAGTTTTTATTCTCTTTTAATTTATAGTATAGTTCGCAACTTCACTTAATATGGTCTTTTGCTTTCTAATATATATATATATATATTTTGAGCCCCCAGTTGAATTGGTTGGACATTTGAACATTTAAACTAGTATCTTGATTGATTCAATATTTGGTTCAATTTTTTTAATCTTGGGTAGTTAACATAGTACTATTATCTTTAACCCTGTCATCCTAGTAATTCACGATTTATTAAAATAGCATCGTTTTTTTATAGATTCCTAAACTGATTTATGTTCTAATATGATATGCAAATAATAGAAATTTTACCAAATGATGTCATTTTAATAAAGGCTTAAATATGTTTTTAGCTTCTCTAAATATTTGATTTTCCAGATTTGGTCCCTCAAAAATTTTTCGCTTGATTTTGGTTCCTTATTTTTCAGACGTTATCAATAGTAGTCCTTACCGTCAATTGAGTCATGTTAAGTGCTGACATGGCAATGTGAGATTTTGACGTGTGTTAATACTAATTAAATCTCACGTTGTCACGTAAACACTTAACAGCACTTAGTTAATGGCAGGGACTAATATTGGTAACGTTTAAAAAAATAAGGGACTAAAACTAAGCAAAAAATTTTTAAGGGACCAAATTCAAAAAATCAAATATTTAAAGGGATTAAAAACATATTTAAGCTTTTAATAAATGAGAGTGACTAAAATGATAGAATGAGAAATAATGGTGCCACATCAACTATTTAGTGGGCCACATCATAATACTTAACTGAGAGACTTAATGGAATGAATAAATTGTTTGATATTTGAAAAAATTAAGGGCCAATTTGTTAATATATTTTTATTAGAGACAAATTTGTTCAATATTTTAAAATAATAAAGATCAATTTATCAGTTTATTTGTATTAGGAACTAATTTATCGAATATAAAAAATTGATAGGAACTATTTTGAGAGTTTATTCTAATTAAAAGTTAAAAGTTAATTACTATAAGAATTTAATTTAAACACACTGACAGTGTAAAATAGTTTTACACTGTCAATCAATAGAAATGGTAGAAAAGTGCCAACTCATACAATTAACCACCCATTATAATGAGAGACTCATCATAATTTCTCATTTTTCCTTATTTTTATTGGTTGAATGTGTAAAACTATTTTACACTGTCAATATATATCAATTAAACTCTTATTATAAAATTATTTGACTTGTTTGCCAAACAATTAATTAATTTAAATGAGGGTAGTTTAGGAAATTAAAATCATATCCTAATAATGGGATGTGTGAATAGGAAAGAGGATGGCAAAAGCCCCATCCATGGGTGAAAAAACGGAATTTCTTATTACAGCATTATTCCCCTTCTTTCTTGTATAAAGCAGGGGAATAAAAGTACCCTTGGCATTGAAGCCGAAGCAAAGCAAACTGTCGTATAAATGGGCACACTCGGCCCCTCACATCACTTGCTCGCTTACCCCAGAAGGAAGACTGCATCAGTCTCCCTCCACAGTTCTCTCACTCATTTCCCGTTTCGATTCATTTGAGTGTTGTTTCTTTTTAGCCATCCCCAACCTCTCTCACCATTCTATACATACACATCTGCATATAGAGAGAGAGAGAGAGAGAGAGAGAGAGAAAGCAAGAGGGATGGGGCCAACTGCAGATTCTTTATCACCAGTGGCGAGACAGGCGGAGCAACTCAGAATGGACGGCAACTCTTACTTCAAGAAGGATCGTTTTGGTGCTGCCATCGATGCTTACACTGAGGTATTTCTTTGTGTTCTTTTTTTTGTCTTTTTTGGTTCTTGTTCTTGTTCCACTTCCAATACCCCATTGATGGTTTGTTTTAAGAGTTTTTTTTCTTCTTTGAAAAAAAATTCTCGGTGTGTTTTCCTTTTTCTTGGTAAAGTTGGAAACTTTTGCTGTTTTTCTTATACGGGTGTTTCTTTTTTTTCGCTTGTTCCTTGGTGGGTTTCAAGGCAATTACGCTGTGCCCCAATGTTCCAGTGTATTGGACCAATCGTGCTCTGTGCCATCGCAAACGCAAGTATGGATTAGCACACACTCTTTAAAATTTTCAATTTTTTTGGCTGCTGTTATTTTGTCTGAGCAAGATTATATATTTGCTCATGGAAAGGTAATGTACCTTACTCTCAATTTTGTGCTGATTTAAATTGTGTGAATGATTGAGTCCTTGAATAATTCAAACTCTGTTGAGGTTAGTCCTTACCAGAGATAGCCAAAGAAGTAACATGAAATGAATTTGAATAACTTAAGATATGGATCGTGATATGATTTAAGTCAAGGACTAAATTCAGATTGAGGTACATTTCCAGGGACCAAATGGCGGTTTATACAATTCTGCCTTTTTGCGATTTTCTTAAGTCTTTTGTTTATTTGTTTTGCTTGTAGTGACTGGACAAGAGTAGAAGAAGACTCTCGGAGAGCTATTCAACTTGATAGCAATTCGGTCAAGGTCTGTTCTGTTAGATCTCATTGTCATTTTGTAATTCCTTAATTCTCTTGTGTTTGATTGGGCTGTGATGGTTGCACTGGTTAAGTGTATGGAAACTTCCTTTTGGATTGAGTGTGTTCTACCCATTTTGGTCGTATGTTAAGATACATTTATTTATGCTGAGCGATTCGACATGGCATTCTAAACTCTATGATGACAATAGCTAATAAGTTCTTGTTGTTATCAATTATTTGCGTAATTGTTTTCTTTGGAACATCTTATACCAAGTTTCTTTTGGTATTTTAGGCCCACTATATGTTAGGACTTGCATTGCTACAGAGAGAAGAGTATGCCATGGGAATCATAGAACTAGAAAAGGTTTGTACTCATTGAAACCACCTGTTTTGTATGTTTCTTATGAAATTTTTCTATCTAATCTGTTACAAGCAACTGCTTGTTGCTTCTTGGTAAGAGTTAAACTTTACATGCTGTAGAAGTGTTTAACTTGCCCAATGTTTAACAGTTTCTTCTGTTTGTGTGTTGTGCTGTAAATCACTTTATATGACTTGGTGAACTAAAGCCACCACTAAAATAAAATGATTATATACAGGTTAAAATTTTAGGTGAGAGAAACTTTTGAATGAGGATTCCTAATATGTTTAAGATAATTACAGAAGCTGATTCCATTTAGGTGTAATCATATTATTATTGTTTGATTTGACAAAAGAAAATTGTAATTGTATGAAGGATTCTACTGGAAATTATGGGTGCGTTTTTTAATGCTTATTTTGTAAGAAAAACACTTTTAAATTTTGATAAAATATTTCTTAACTGTTTAAATAAGATTCTTTGAAAAACAGGATCCAAAGTGGGAGGCATGCGTTTTTATAGCATGTCATTACTTTTAATTTTGTTAAGGACAGCTGTCTAAACAAAAGATTTGACCTTAGGGAGAGCTTTGGATTTTCAGATAGTCTAATCAAGAAGATAGTTTTCTCTAGTAGGGGACATAGTCAAGAACTCAAAGTACGATTTACAAGAAAATGCCCCAATGATTCAAGAGACCAAATTCTCGTGTGAAGATCAGAGGAAAGATGATTAGCACATTCTAAGAAATGCTTGAATTTTTTTCGTTGTTTAGAATTTGGTATCACGTGCTGAAGGTTATGTAAATAAAAAATCTGTTCCTTTCTTATTTTGTTCTGTTCCTTTCTCGATGCCCCAAATTTTTTTTTTCAATTTAACAGAAATCTATTTTTTGAATCATGTGTTAATTATTCACGTCTCCCAGTTTCTATTATTTTCATATGTTATATGAAAAACATCTCATAATATTATAATTGTCATACTCTATATATCCTTATATTTCATGGTTTCTTTCCTGATTTGATGAGGATTATGGGTCTAGTATTAGTATAAATAGGACTACTTGGTTAGTATTTTGGAAAACATTATCATTACATCAATATATGGACATAATAGAATATAATCCTGAGTCTCTATTCTATCTTCTCCTCCGTCACTGCCTGAACCCAAGAATTTCAACATCATCCACATTGTTTCAGAAACGTAAACACTAAGATTACTAGAAAAAAATCTCCCTCTCTCTCTCTCTATCTATCTATCTATATATATATGTATATATATGGTACTTTTATTTCACAGATTGTCAAAACCAATTTTCTAATGCATTTAGTTTTGTTTTCTGTATATAATTTTTATTTAGTTACTTGATATGTAATATATTGATGGAATGCTTTTTGTAATTTATTCACCCTTTCTATATCTTTTACTAATTATTGCAAACAAGAAGCTCAAAGATCTTGAGCTGTATTTTTTTTTTCACTAACCTATTAGATATATATTTTATGGGCATAAACATGAGTCAACTGCAGAATTTGGGTGAGTTGAAATTTGGCTGGAAAAGGTGACCAGGTTTTGGTTGCTTTTGATACATAGTATTTTGCAAAGTCTTTTTATCCATCCTTCTGAGCCTTATGCTATGGTTTACTTTAGAGCAGCCAATAGTGGCACTATCACAGTGGAGTGGCATTGAGAAGGACTCTACTGCTACTAAAAGCCAGTTGCATTGCATTTGAGTGTCACTTGCAGCCATAATGGTAGCTAAATTGTGGTGTTTCACCCTGAACAGGGGGAGGAGTGGCTGCTATTTCCTGTTCACACATCTCTATTCTGCAGTGCGCCCATTTTCCATCAAAGCCCTGGCAGCCTATGCATTTTTGGTTAGGCCAACCCTTTTTCTGGCTAAGCCACCTGTTTTCTGCCCAAGCCCATCCCTTTTAAGCTCAAAATAACTAAGTCTTGTCCCACTAGGTCAGATTAGCTACATAGGTCAGACAACGTTATAGTGTCTTGTCATAACTGAAGTTTATATTTAAACTACTAAAATCTAAATCCCTTTTAATATTTTCACCTGTGGTTTTTTTAAGTTTTCCTCTGCCTCTAGTTATTGGACTATCCTCCATCTGAGCTATTCTCCTTACTAGAGCTTTTATAAGCCTTCTTCACACATGCTCATACCACTTAAGGCAAGATCCTATCATCTTTTCCACAATAGGTTTTAACCCCAACTTTCTCTCTTATGCATCCATTCCTATTCTTATCTAGTGTATCCACTCATCCAATGCAATATCCTGATTTCTGTAACATTAGGCTTATTTTCTTGTTCCCTTTTTACCGCCTAACATCTAGTTTTATACAACATCGCCAGTCTTATAGCAGTGCGGTAAAATTTTCCTTTGAGCTTGAGTGGTACCTTTTTTTTTATCGCAAATAACATCTGAAGCACTCCTCCATTACATCCATCTAGCTTGAATCCTATGGTTTACATCTCCCTCTATTTTCCTGTCATTTTAGATCATGGATCAATAATACTTAAATCATGTCACTTGTGATATAGTATCATCCTCTATGTTACCCCGATGCTAGGACTTGTGCGTCTTTTGTTAAACTTGCATTCCTTATATTCTGTCTCACTTTTACATATACAATCCACCACAAACTTTAGTGCTATGATTCTATCTTCTAACCTTTTTAACATTTACGATATCATTCTTCTAGTACTTATCTACAATTTTGCCTGCTCTATTTCTGGATTTTGCCTTACTAGTGTACCAAAGCTTAACTCGAAGTTTCTAATTTCATAGCCTTCTCTCCTACCCATCTAGTTTCTTATAGGCACATAAAATTAATCCACCTCTTAAGTCATAGTCTCAACTATTAAGTTCAAAGACTACTAAAATTATAATTATGTATATTTATAAAATTTTGAAGGTTTTAATTGTATCCAATATTTTCGCTGTAGTTGTTGCCGTACAATCTAATGTATTACCTAGCATTTTAGAGGATGGCTGCTCTGTGCTTTTATGCACAATAATTACTATGGTTTTCTTTCATGTCATTGAGTCCCAGTGTTTGAGTGATGCATGTCAAATAGTTTTCTGCACTGTGAAAGATTGGGTTGCCGAGATTTTGCAGCTCTCTCAAATGCACACTTCCACACCCATTTTCTTTTGTTAGTCTTACAAGTACACTACCGTGTGAAATCAGATGCCATTTTTTGACAATTAGGTTTTGTTAGTTTATCGGATTTGCTAGATGGAAGCAAAGAAGAAACCACACATTTATGTGATTGACAATTTTAGACTTATGTTACTCTAGCCAGTGCAACAAACCTAGACTTCCCACTTGATTAGTTCCGTTCTGTATCTAATTTCTTCTGTTTTTAAGGCTTTATATATCTGAATTCTCTTTTCTATCGCTTATTTACGGCTAGGAGTTTTACTAGATGAAAAGAAGTCACAGATTATCTGAGCATATTGCCTTACTATCGAGTTATTAGGGGTCATGGTGCTTGCTTCATTTATATGTCATATCTAATTAAATATAGCTTTCCTGCTGGTTTTCCATGATACATATTTCTTTGATATGAACAGTGTTTTGCCCTCATTTTTAATGCATGACAAGTTTCTTATTGATTATGGTCGTAATTAATAGGCTTTGGATCTTGGTAGAGGTGCCCATCCAAATGGCTACATGATAGAGGAGATATGGCAAGGGCTTGCAAAAGCAAAATACCTGGAGTGGGAACGTTCATCAACCACGCGATCGTGGGAACTGCAGAGCTTGAAGTATGTTTTTCTGGTGATTGTTGGACTTGTTAGCTTAGGGTCATTCATTAATACTTGGTGGCAAATGTCTATCAGATTTGTTATGAATTACTTCATAAATTATGTATTTCTTTCTGGTTAGTCAAGTGTCATTTATTTATTGGTTAGTGAACCATACTTATGATGTCAAGTTGTTATTAGCTTCTTCATAAATCTTGTGTTTGTCAGAGAAGCTTGTGAATCTGCACTAAAGGAAAAACATTTTCTTGAGGTCTCCGAAGTGGAAGGATTCATAGAAGATGCTACTAATCCGCATTTAGAACAATTAGAGGCTTTAGGAAGAGTGTTTAATAAAGCTGCGGAGGATGACATCCCAACTGAGGTACATACAGTGCTCGTCTCTTACTTTATGTTCTTTGCAGCTTCTTGGTCCCCAGAAAGTTGCTATATTATTTATCATGTGGACTTGCTTGTTGAGCATTTTAGGTACCAGACTATCTATGCTGTAGAATCACACTTGACATTTTTCGTGATCCTGTCATTTCTCCAAGCGGACTGACATATGAGAGGGCAGTGATTCTTGACCATCTTGAGAAGGTAAATGTAATTTGTATGTTTCATTTTCCGGATCAGATGTTCTCCATTTCATTGTGGCAGTCATTTAATTTCTGAATTATTAGGTGGGCAAGTTTGATCCGGTCACAAGGGAACCGCTTGATCCATCGCAGTTAGTACCGAACTTAGCGATAAAGGAAGCAGTGCAGGCATTCTTGGACAAACATGGGTGGGCCTACAAGATAGACTAACAGAAGATCAAGTTAGAAATTAACTGTTTGTTGTAGGTTTTGCTTGCTTGACCTGCATTTGTAAGTTTGGCAAGTTTGTTTGGTAATCATGATTAAAGTTTTCAGATCATGTTTGGTCTGAGTTATTGCAAGTGTATATATGGTGACTGACTGCCATACAGTGTGTACATAGTTCTTTACTTGATTATATGTATGCATGACAATGCCCGTGAAGTTGTTCCTTTTTCTTTTGTTGAGTGAACGTGACTATCAAACTCTGTTCATTTTTCTTATTTGTTCATGTTATGTGGGATTATCCGCGTTCAGTGCATCATTTCGTTTTAGTTTTCTTTGGTTTTTTACCACCTTGACAAGAAAGGTGGACTTTGGCTTCCATCGGTTTAATGTGTTTTATTTGATAGGCATAGCAGGTTGGTATATTTTAGGTTTGAATTTCGGGCGCCATCTATAGTGCTCTTTGCTGGTCAAGGAGCATGGTGCACCTTACAATCTGATAGTGAGATTATGAAGTGTATCGATGTATCAATCACTTATGATGCATTATAATAATATTTAATTTTAAGAAAATTTAAAAGTATAATTAAATATATTTTAAAAATTAATTATTATATATTGATAATGTAAAATTATATTAGCAGTATAAAATAATTTTACCTTAGTGTAATCAAAAAATTTTATCAGTATAATTTTATTTTATCAATATAATTTTACATTGATAGTATAAAATTATTTTATACTATTAATGTAATTTTACATTATTAATATATAAAAATTAATTTCTAAAAATTATAAAAATTTTATCAGTATAATTTTATTCTGTTAATATAATTTTATATTATTTATCAATGTAATATTATATTGATAATATAAAATTATTTCATATTATTAGTATAAGTTTATATTATCAACGTATAAAAATTAATTTTTAAAATATATTTAATCATATTTTTTATTTTTTTAAAAGTTAATATATTACTACAGTGCATTATAGATTATTGATATATCGATATATCTCACAAATCTAATTCATTAGATATGTTACAATCACAAGGTGCATAGTACACCTTTGACCGCGAAGAGCATCGCAGTCGACTCCTGAATTTCGCCCCTTTTCCACCTCCCATCCCCTGTACGAAAAAGAAAAGGCGGAAAAAAAAAGAAGGAAAAAGTAATGCGATTCTCACAGTCACTTCTAATCAGCCTAATTAACGTATTTACGGAAAAAAAATATATGTATACTTACATTTACTTAACTCGTTAAAATAACTTTACATTTATGAATTCCTAAATCAAAAGTTATATATATATATATATATATATATATATATATGGGAAAGGCTCCAGGGTTTTTTTATTTGATAAGATGTCCCATATATTTTGTAATCTAAATATTAGGATGTGATGGTGTAGTTTTGCTTTCCGCCCCCCATCCCCTGTACGAAAAAGGAAACGCGGGAAAAAAAAAAGGAAAGAGTAATGCGATTCTCACAGTCACTTCTGATCAACTTAATTAACGTATTTACGGATAAAAATATGTGTATACTTACATTTACTTAACTCGTTTGCGTGATAGTGTTAAAAAGAAAAAAAATATAACTTTGCATTTATGAATTGCTAAATCAAAGGTTATATATATATATATATATATATATACACGACTCCAGGGCATTTTTATTTGATAAAGTGTCCCATATATTTTGTAATTTAAAGATTAGGATATGATGGTATATTTTTTATTTTCATATCTATGATACACTTTAAAGTACTCTCAAAACTAGCATAAAAGTATAATTCGAAACTCATACCAAAGTGGAACTCATAATTGACAAGTTCCGAGTTCAAAATTTCAAAAAAATTTACTTCAAAATTCAAGTTATTTCGAGTTTTGTTAACTTATCAAGTTTTCAAACTTTCAATTTTGATTTAAAAATTTCAAAAAAATTTACTTCAAAATCTCAGATATTTTAAGTTTTATTAACTTCTCAAAATTTCAAGTTTTGAATTCAACGTTGAAAGAAAATTTGACTAAGTTTTAGATTATATTATAAATACAAAAAATATGAATGTATTACTATATTTTAGCCTTTAAATTATAAAATATGCAGTACACTTGTAAAGTTAAATACATATGAGCCTTCACACACATATAGAATGGCTTAGTCTAAGTTATTGTACCAGAAAAGGGGATAGGTTACCTTGTTATTAAACTTTGACCCACTACAGCATGTGTGTGAAATTTCTACGGTATGTGGTATACAGGGTCAGGACGTGATTGTAGTTGGAAAATGGGTAATGTCAACAGACATATCAAATCCTATTGCGTCGCTTGTCACTTCTCTGATTATCCCTCGCATCTCTACACTATTCTGCCGTTATTGTCGGATCACCGGTGTTATTTCTCAGGATAGATTGAATTGACATGTGAATATAATAAAAATTAGGATGAATTATACTTGACATTCGATTATAAAAAAAAAAAATATATTTGACATTTTTTAATTTATTGTGATTATTATATTATTTATAAATAAAAAAATATAAAATATAATTATACTAAACCTTATAAAAAGATGAGTATAACTCATCTTAAAAAATACTGTACAGTCAAACTTTTAACGGCAGCATAAGATGCCAGTCGGCTTTTAAAAATTATTTATTTAACATGTAATTTTTTAACAAACAGTGTAATGTTTACACGACTCAATCTACGGGATGTCCACCAACATCATTTTATAATGTAATAATTTTTATTTCTTAAATAATTTACTTGATAGCCGACAGTCTATCGATGGTTTAATAGGATATCTTATTACATAAAATTTGTCTCATAAAATCTAAATTATGACCGTAAAAGTTTAGATTGTCAGAGATCCAAATTTTTGCTTGAACCGACGTAAATATTTCCTATAATTATTTGAAGGGCATAATAGTTATGCTGATTATAGCAGAAGTCCAAAAAATTATATTTTTACCATGTCATGTGTAATGTATATATGTGACATTAATTTTGCCTATTAAGCGAAGGTAAGTGTAATGACAATATAAATCTTAAGGGAGGTATATTATTTCTAAAATAAGAGGGATATTGACCGTAACTATGCTAAATTTTTGGAAAGTTAATGTAAGTTTCCTTTTCTCTTTTCAAAGTTGAGTACGAATCATCTTTGTATGAAAAGATGCAAAATCTTAATGATAAATTTAGGAGTAGAGATGGCAAAATGGGTTTAACCCGCTGGATTGGCCCGCCAAATCTGTCAAAAATAATGGGTTGAATTAACATATTTGGCCCGCCAAAAATTTTCAATCCCCCTAATCTGCAGGCTTTGGCGGGGCCAAGGCGGGTTGGCCCGCCGGGCCAAGCTTGCCACTTTTTTTTTTTTAGGTTCAAGTTTTAAAAAATAATTTTAGATTTTTATTATAAATTATATTGTTATTATACATTTATTAATTTGTGAACTTTATACTATAGACTTTATATCATAAATTTATAGTTAATTATTATTTATAAACTTATTTATATATCTTAATTAGTTTATTATATTTATATTTGAGTTAAATTTAGATACAAATTATATAATTTAATTATTTTGATCTATCTTATTTAAGTAAATTCTTCATTCAATATACTTTTCTAATTTTTAAAATAATTTAACTCATAAAAAATATTAAAATAAATTTATTATATTTTTTATTTTTTTGGCGGGTCAACCCGCCAATCCACCATTAAATGGGGTAGGTTAGAATATTGAGTCCATCTTCCTAATTAAGCCTCCCGCCTCTGCCTCGACTTTTGGCGAGTTAGAGCGAGTTAAGTGGTCGCCCGCTTTACCATCTCTAATTGAGGGTGAACGATGATACAACCATCAAGAAAAAGTATAAATTTATCCTCAAATAAATAAGGTGAATGCCCTTGTGCATGTGTAATGTTGTGCATTTAATTGTGTGTCGGAGACAGGAGAGATTCTTCCGTACACCAGGGAGGAAATTCTTCTTCCTCCATTAGCTATGAACCATTAAATTTTTTAGTTTTGTACTATTAAATGAGTCTTATATAAACATTTAAAAATCACAATTCAATGTGGAGGAAGAAAAGTTCTTCCTCCTGGAGTATGTAAAAATTTTTTTGGAGACAGAAGGAATGACAACTGGATCTGATTTGAGGTGGGCCAGAGTGAGGATTTAGTTGGTTGATGGTTTAATCTAAATTAATTAGATTGTTAATTTTCATTTGTTTAAAATTTGAAAAAGAAAACCTTATAAAAAAATTGAAAAAGAATTTTAAAAAAATCCTTTTACAAAGAACACTGAAAATCCTCTCCCCAGCCACCATCACCGCCATGCCCACCTCCCTCATCACCACCATCACTAACTTCCTCTACCCCCAACGTCCAGGTTTGTAATGGAGTGACCATCGAGCCTCGCTTCATCGCGGCCCACGTCATGATCCAACGCTCACCACGCCATCCTCTACACCAACTAGCAACCACCGCTTCGCCTTAGCTACTATCACCACTTCACACCACCACCTTTGCTACTTGCGTCGCTGGTTCCCACCACGACTCCACCCTTGCTTCATGGCCCCAAAAACAGCCACTCCCTCCTCCTTCCCGCAACGATCGGTTTCTTCTATGACCCTTCACTCCTTCTGCCAAGCTTTTGGGTTCAGTTTATTTTTATTTTTTTTTTCGAAAATGGAGCTTAGTTTGGTTGATGGGTCATCAAAAGATTGGATTTTTTCTTTGGATTGAGATCAAGTTTTTTTCCTTTTTTACTATTTTTTTTATTTTTCTTTTGGTTTGGCTTATTTGTTTTATTTTTATGAAAAGTTGTAATCTTTATAATACACGTGTTAAAACTGATGTCAACCTTCTTATGGGTTTCGGAGGATTTTGTTGAGAGCAAATTGAAGGAAGCTAAAACAATCCTCCATGGTACAGTGGCCAGAACAATACTAAGATGTGTGAAGAAGATGCCATCTTTTGACACTTTTGGGATTTGTTTGGGAGGGCGGCCATCGATAGTGAAGAAGAAGACCAAAGAACATGATGCCAATGGGGAAGGAGTGAGGGCTTATTTTGTAATTTCAAAATATTATATTTTTAAATAAATTATTAATAATATTTTTAATTAATAATCTCAATTATTTCTCAGACTTTGATTTTAATAAAAATTACTTAAATCACTAATAACTAATAGCTCTTGAGGTTTAATTTAGAGTTTTCTACTATACACCCTCAATAACACACACGGCATCTCTCCTTTGGAGGTAGACCAAAAATGTACCAAATGCACCATTGAATTGGCCAATAAATAATTGCCACATATGTTTGTACACTGTTTTGTAAAATGGAAAGGTGAAAATTAATTTTAAAAAATTAAACAAAACACAAGAAATGATTTTGTTTCTTCAATTTCTTATGGAATGCCACTCTTATATCGCCTGTACAAATGCCAGGCTGCTTCCCTTCTTTTAACCAATCAATAATCAAAATCAACCAAATTAAATCAAAACCGAAAAAAAGACGAAGCTACATATCAAATCCTATTAACAAATTAAACTCAAAACACAAACATTCAAGCTATAGATTTAATGGCATCACCAACTACCTCACACTTCACCTCCCCCTTTATCTAGAAACTCAACTCTATTGCCACCACTTTCAAGAGTTCCCCTCTCCCCCCCCCCTTCCCACCCTAAACCACCATCTCCGAAATCTCCTCCCTAAATCACAAGTTACCAATTTTTTTTTCTTCTCTACAAAAATCTTACAAATCTATTATGGCATGGCAAAAAAAAAGGAAAAATCGATACCCACAACAAAAATTTTATCAACTGAACAAACAAAATTTGAAAAATTTCACCATGCTAGCAGAATCTAGAAGCAACGGGTTGCTAGTATACAGTTTTGCAGTTTTGTAATGCAGTGATTTAAATATGCTCCAAAACCAGAGCAAGCCTTCTTTATTATATTAAGTTAATTCATTATATCAATATCACATTACATTTCTTTATTATTGATATGCTTCATATATTGTGAAGGGTAGAATTAAAAAATTAATTATAAATACTTCATTGATATGTGAAAACTACAAATATTATGAACCAATTTTTTTTTCTAAAATGACTAATAAAAAGAAACAGAGGGATTTTTTTTTTACTATGTAGCATTATACAAAATAAATTCAACAGTATACTAGGATTTAATTATGATGAACTGCTTTGTCACAACGTGCCCGGAGGGTACCACGATGAAAGGTAATAAAAAATTATTAAAAAATAATTCAATGGAATCGCCACTAATTTCTATTTATGGAAAAAAATTGAAGAAAACATTTTAAATTTGTAAAATTGGTCTTTTAAAGATATTGGATTCGGAAGTCTAATTATACACAAGTGGAAACTTAATCCCAATATGCTCCTAATACATCTTACCTTAGAGCTTGTTATGAAAATTAGTTAATAACTTTAATAATGTTTACCTTTCCCCTTTTAAAAAAAAATAGAACTTAGCAACCATTTACAAAAGAAAAGAAAACTTAAGAAAACTTAATTTTGGTTTGACGGGGGGTTGCCCACTCTTAGGTATCATTTGGACTTCAAAGCTATCATCATTCTCGTACAAAGTAGTGGTGTGTTGATTAATTTTATTTATAAAAGATTTTCTTTAAAAAAAAAGAAACAAATCCACTTATGCACAAGATTTAGAATAGCATAAATTATATAATAAATTTTTACAATTCTCACAACCATTGAGAATAGTTAAAACATACACCAATGTCTTAGATTGTTGCATGGATTGAAAAAAAGTTTTTTTTTTGAAAATATTTTGTTATTTTTTATTCTTTTTATTTTAGTATTTTACCAATTTTTTATTTTTTTAATTAAACACAAATTTGAAATAATTCACACAAACAAGATGACAATTAAGGGGGAAAAAACAGTGCAGTCCAACGAAATAGCTGCCACAAATGATGCACATTCTAATTCCAAACAATAACTAAATGAACGAAAGACCATAACGGATTAACATTTGCCTAATAACCAATTATAAAGTTAAGTCTAAATATAACCAAGAAAAAGAAAAGAATATGCCTATGCTCAAAAGTAAAAAAAAAATAATAAAAAAACAACAACAACACCAAAAGAACGTGTGAGTAAAGGGCAGATGCAAAGGACCGGGTATCAATTTGCATGGGGGCAGTGGTGAAGGTTTTTAAATGGTGTTGATGGTGATGATGTGCTGTAGTGAAGATGATGGCTTTCGGGTTGTGTGGTGGTGGGCTGTGAAAATGGTGGTGCTTTGAGTGATTCTCGAATGATGGTGGTAGTGTTGGAGGAGCACTGGGTTGTGGTTAAGGGAATCAATGTGTGCTCAATTAAAATGTAAATTGCTAAGATTGAGAAGGAAAGAAGATACCTCTTGGGGAAATTTGATGCCCCTGTGCTTTTGCAAATTTGCTAAGTAAAGGGAGATGAGGATTCACAATAGCGAGAGTGGTTAGAATGGTCACCTCTTGAAGTGAAAAAGTTGACTTTATATAAAAAAAGAATGAGGAGATATTTGAAAAATTTGCTAATAAATAGATAAAATAAGATTGAGTTTGTTGGACAGAAGTTTGAAAAGTAGTTGACGATTAAGATTCTAGAAAATTAGGTTGAGGGAAAATTTAAAAACTTAAGATAAGGTTGGAGAATGAGTTTCTAGAAAGCTAAATAGAAGAAAAAATTTGAAAAATTGAGATATAGTTAGAGGATGAGATTCTAAAAGGGCAGATGGAGAGAAAATTGATTTTAAGTATTTATTTTTTATTAAAAAAAGGACAAAATATGGTATTCAATGCATCATAGAAGAATTTTTGTTTTATTTAATCATGTGTAATACTTGTAAATATACCACTAGAAAACACTTTCAAATCATGTTAGAAAAAAGAAAAAAAAAAAAATCTTCCCAACACCAACGGTCATAATGAGGAATAATATGTTTTCTCATTTTTCTTTAGTTATTTTATCCAGTGGATTGCACAGATTACGTAAATTAAATATTTAGATAATAAATAAATATTTAATATATATTTAAATTAGTTTCTAAACTTCTTATAATTAAAATATTTAAATAAAAGTATTTAGTTAAGAATTTTATTTAGTGAAATTAATTAATATAAATGTAATCATAATGTTTTAAAATATAATAAAAGATTTATCTTTATAATTTAATGATTATTTGGTTGATTTTTTTAGAATAAAATTTATATGTATTTCTTAATTTCATACATATTAATTACATGAAAAAAATTATTATATTTGTTCTAATATTTTAAGTGATTTTTTTTTTGGAAAAAACTTTACAATTGATAACCCTTTTATTTCTATATTATAAAATAGTGTGAAACTCAATCTTATTCATATTTTGATAATTTTTCACTTAAAGATATCATATACTAAGTAAGATCTCAATTTGTCATATTATCTTATACATATTTTCTAAAAAATATACTTCTTCCGCTAATATTAAAAATGAGTATACTTTGATTGCTATTTTGATAAAATTTTAAAAAATTTAAATAATTATAGAAGGTGAACAATTAAGAAATATTTAGTGAGAAAAATGAAAAAGTCAAAATCAAATAAATTTACATAAATATAATTAATAACAGTTTTGATAAATTTGTGACAAATATCATGTGATAATTGTATTGGAAGAATATTAATGGAAGAAATAAAAATTAAATAGTTTTAGTTTAAAAGGATTTAAACATTTAAATTTAAGGGGAAAAAATGTGTCGTATGGGTAGTTTATATTTAATATTCGTTATTATAAATATTCTATTTAATAGTTAATTTTTTTTGTATGCTTTTAATTCAAATCATTTACTTTTACTGTAAAAAAGTTAATCTAAATATGTTTATGATTTTATAAAGTATAAGAAGAAGACCATTTTTAGTATTTATTAATTATGTGACATAATTTTGTTTTACTTGTTGATAACAATATTTTGATGCACTTTTCAACTTTATATATATAACTTAATGAAAATAAAAATATCAATATATTATTTAAAAACTTACATGACTTTTATTTTTTAACTTTTTATTTTGCAAAATAGAATTTAGTCGCAAATGTTAATTATATTACGATTAACTTGGAAATTGAAAAATTGAGAAATTTGGAAAATGAAAAACTTAAAAGATAGTAAAAGATGAAAAATCAAAGAAAACATGAAAGTTGGAGGAATGAAAAGTCTAACAAATGAAATTATAAATAAAAGAGTTAAAAATAATCAAAATTTAAGGAAAATGTCACGTGGCAATTTTAGTGGAAGAACTTTAATATAAGATTATAGATGGATTATAGATTACAGATTATAGATAAATATATAGAGAGGGAGGTGGATAGATAGATAGATATACATCAAACAATGTGTAAATGATGTTTATTGCAATTAAAATTTGAAGATCTTACTAACGAGAGAAAAATGTATTACTTCCTCTAGTACATTTTATTTGTCATTTTAAGTAAAAATTATTGATTTTCTTTATTTGTGATTCTTATGTATCAATAAAAAATGTATTACTAATTTTTCAATTTAACCCTTCTCATAATTCTAAGAACAATAATACTGAGAATAGTCCTTTCTTGTGTTTTTTGTAACACCTTATCGGACAAGTACTATGCTTAAGTCATAATAGATTATCTGATAAGTGATTACGTATAGTGATCTGATTAAATTCTATTTTCTGTATCATTATTAATTACTCACATAAAGGTGACTATTTGCGTAATAATATTTTCTACTTGACAGCGGAATAAATACTAGTTAATTGGTATACTGTAAGCAACATAACATAAATAAAATTTCAATAAAGACGGAACTACTGCAACATACATCTTAAATATATACATAGGCGTCTGCTTTCAAAGTTTGTCAAAATGATACAGGGTAAAAAAATATAAGGCCGCTAACACAAAATAAAACGGTCGGTCCCTAAGAACAGTACCCTAGATGTTCCCCATGGGACATTTCATATACTCCTCCTAAATCTATACCCATCTGTCCATGACCTAGACTGTCAAAAGAGGGTCATTCTGTACATCTACTACCGCTACAGCATGCCCATTATCTAAACGGAGTCCGAAGAAAGAAACCCATTTGCCATGGGTGTGTCTGCAGGAGGGTGGCCCATGCTAGGAGCAGAGGACGAGGAAGAGGAACTCGCCGCCTCAGATGGATCCTACTCTGACATCGAGGCGGAAAGCATTTGCTGTGGTGGTAAAGCAGGAGGGGCCATAGGAGCTGAGGCTGCCGCCTTTGGTGCTAGTCTTTGTCTTCTTCTTTGGTGGAGGTGGAAATGGATGGGCCATGTGAAAGGGAATGGCAATATACGGGACAGCGGGGTCAAAAAATGGGTGCATAAGCAGTACGACAAAGTCTCTTTGGAAAAAGAAATAAAGACGGAACTGACACCTGCCAGATATATATACAGAATCCAGGAGCGGGTTGATGTGGATGTGGAGCTTGGGGAGCTCAATGAATAGGACTCCTGTTGCTGTGTCCTCCATAGTCTGAGAATGCCGCGGAAATATACAGTAGGGTGAGAAATAGAATTTTTCAGTAGGAATTCCTAGTTTCTACATATTTGTCATCGCTGTCATTCTCAGTTGTTTCGGTCTTTCAATAGTTTCCAATGGTACAACACAATAATAATATTTAACTTAAATACTTATTTGAAAAACATACACCGAAACAAGCTCAATTTTAATTTAACAGATACACTAATGCAATTAAACAGAAATTGTAAAGGAGCAATAGCATATTATGAATAATAAACAGGTATCTAGGACAGTTAATTACGAAGCATTACACTATACATATGAATGTGTAATTAGAAAATGCATCTTATTCTTGAAGACTTTTGCCTATTAGAACTTATTTCCATCATTGGTCCCCTGGGAGTTATGGCCATATACCCCTGGGTAATAGTCCGCTTTTCAGGACCGAACTCGTTCCTATATAGGATTGCCGGGTTTACTTTCCCTGACCTTCCCACTGATCTATTCCCCTTAATTTGTTCCGCGGCTGGCCCAAGTAAAATGGAATCTTTTACAATGTCATGAATTGAATGCACATGTAACTTGATTCTTTTCTCAGAAGGAAAGAAAAGGTAGAGATATTTAGAAGCTAGATGCATGTGATTGGTGGACTTCATCATGTTATCAATTTTTGTTTGGCTTCCACCACCAAGGGCTGCTCAAGGTGCCACTTGAGTGGGTTATTTGGCTAAATCTTAGCCATTGATCCTAGGGCACTCATGGCATAATTTCTATTGATCCGGTTCCGACAGTTTAAAACTCCGAAATCTTACCGATTGCTCTTAAATCGGTAAATCGATTTGAAATTTTTTTTTTTCTGTGAGGTTTTCTACGCTCCTAATCTAATTGCATCAAGCCTAATCTTCTCAAATCACCCTTAATTGGCTTTAAGTAAGTGTTTAATCAAATTTTGATTAAACCCTCTTATTCGATAAAAACCGAATAACTCAGTTATTAACGATAGAATTTTTCGAACGTGACATTTCTATCCCCCTAAAAAAAAATTTTGTCCTCAAAATTTAGTACCTGAGAATAATTCGGGATATTCTCTCCTCATATCAGGTTCTAACTCCCACGTATAGTCCGCTGAGTCTTCGTGTCCCCAAGCCACCTTTACCAGCTGTACGGCTTTGTTCCGAAGGTGTTTAATGCTCCTGTCCACTATCCATGCTAGGGGTACATGGAAAGTTAAGTCATCCCTTAACTAGATTGATTCAGGTTCTAAAAAGTGAGTAGGATCAGGCTGGTATTTTCTGAGTTGAGAGACATGGAAAATATCATGAAGATTTGATAGATGTGGAGGTAAAGCAACTCAATAGGCAACTGGCTCGATTCGCTTTAAAATTTGAAAGGGGCCTATAAAGCGAGGGCTTAGCTTTTTGACTTTAATGGCTCTATCTACTCCAGTTGTGGGTGTGATCTTTTGAAACACGTGGTCTCCTTCTTGAAACTCCAAGGGTTTTCTCCTGACATTCGCGTAACTCTTTTGACGGCTTTGAGCTACAAGTATTTTGCTACGGATTCTTTTGATCTGCTCTGTGGTCTGTCTAACTAGTTCTGGACCTAGCAGACTCTATTCTCCTGATTCATACTAACATAGGGGGATTGACACTTCCGTCCATATAAAGCCTTATATGGAGCCATGCCAATGCTAGCATGGTAACTGTTGTTGTATGCAAACTCAGCTAATGGTAAGTATCGACCCCAACTCCCCCGTTGCTCCAGAATGTATGCTCGTAACATATCTTCCAAAGTCTGAATCGTTCACTTTGTTTGACCATCTGATTGCGGATGATATGCAGTACTTAGACATAGCTTAGTACCGAACGCCTTCTGGAGCACTCCCTAAAACCGTGAGGTGAACCTTGGGTCTCGATCTGAAATGATTGTTAAAGGAATACCATGTAACCGTACCACTTCTTGAATATATAGTTGAGCTAACTTCTCTAGAGGAGAATTCGGTCGAATGGGCAAAAAGTGAGCAGACTTGGTCAATCTATCCACTATGACCCATATAGCGTCATATCCTGAGGGGGTTCTTGGCAAGCCTATCACGAAATCCATAGAAATGCTCTCCCATTTCCATTCCGGAATCTCTAAAGGTTATAATGTCCCTGCCGGCTTCTGATGCTCTATATTTACCTTCTGGCAAGTTAGACATTTACTCACAAAATTGGCCACATCTATTTTAAGGCCTGGCCACCAAAACATCTTCTTAAGATCTTGATACATTTTGTTAATGCTAGGATGTATAGTAAACTCACTCTTGTGGGCTTCCTCCAAGACCTTGCTCCTGAGGTCGTTCTCCTCAGGTACACATACCCTTCCATGATATTGCCATATTCCTTCTGCATCTTGAGAAAATCCTGTTAGCTTGCTAGATTGCACCAGTCGCACTGTATGCTGGAAGTTATCGTTTCCTTGTTGTGCTTGCTGAATTTGATCTTTGAAAGTACTAGTTATCTTAAGTTGGTGTAATTGAATGGCACTGGAGGTTATAGAGATTCCCAAGTTAAGGGTTTGGAAACTTTCTATAAGTTCTGCTTCTTTGATCATCATCCACGCCACTGTTACAGATTTTCTACTTAGGGCATCTGCCATCACATTTGCCTTGCCTGGATGGTAGTTTAGGTCAAATTCGTAATCTTTAAGAAACTCCATCCACCTTCGCTGCCTCATGTTCAATTCCTTTTAATCAAAAAGGTATTTCAAGCTTTTGTGATCAGAAAATACTTCAAACTTCACTCTGTAGAGATAGTGTCTCCACATCTTCAAGGCAAATACTATCGCTGCTAGCTCGAGGTCATGTGTTGGATAATTTCTTTCGTGAGTTTTCAATTGGCTGGAAGCATACGCTACAACGTTCCTGTTCTGCATTAACACGCACCCTAATCCCATCTTAGAAGCATCACAGTACACTTCAAATGGTCCATGAGGATTCGGTAAAATAGGTACTGGGGCTGTTGTCAACCTTACCTTTAATTCTTGAAAACTCTGCTCGCACTTGGGTGTCCATTCGAATGGGGCGTTCTTCCTAGTTAACTTTGTTAAGGATAGGGTTATTTGAGAGAAGTTCTTAACAAATCTCCTATAGTATCCTGCTAACCCTAAGAAGCTCCTGACTTCTGTAACTATCGTTGGTCGTTCCCATTTTAATACTGCTTCTACCTTACTAGGATCCACTGAAATTCCCCCATGGGATACCATATGGCCAAGAAATTTTACTTCTTCCATCCAAAATTCACATTTGGATAGCTTGGCGTAAAGTTTCTTTTCTCTTAGAATTTGCAGAACCAATCGCAAATGTTCTGCGTGCTCCTGTTCTATCTTCGAGTAGACAAGTATGTCATCAATGAACACTACCACAAATTTATCGAGATATGGTCTGAATATTCGATTCATGTAATCCATGAATATTGCCGGTGCATTCGTCAATCCGAAGGACATCACAGTATATTCATAATGTCCATAATGAGTCTGAAACACCAACTTCGGGATATCTTCTTCTCGAACCCAAATCTGATGATATCTAGACCGTAGGTCAATCTTGGAAAATACAGTAGCCCCTTGCAGTTGATCCATAAGATCATCAATCCTTGGCAACGGATACTTGTTCTTGATTGTTGCCTTATTCAACTGCTTATAATCCACACATAGTCGCATGCATCCATATTTCTTCTTAACTAACAGGACTGGGGCTCCCCATGGTGATACACTTGGCCTAATAAATTTCTTTTTCAGGAGTTCTCAATCTGTCCCTTAAGTTCAGTTAGTTCCAAGGGTGACATGTGGTATGGCGCTAAAGATATTGGTCCCACTCCTGGCACCAATTCAATGGTAAACTCAATCTCTCTTTCAGGAGGGAACTCAGGAATATCTTCAGGGAACACATCAGGATATTCCTTAACAACTGGAATATTGTTTAACTCCTGATCAACCTCTGCTACACTGGTTGATAAGAAAATATACCCCTGACCTCCATTCCCATAGTGGTGTACTGTTAAGGAACTTAAATAAAGACTTATAGAGATTACTGATTTAGAAGATGAAATAGGGGGAAGTATAATGGATTTATCAAAGCAATTTAATAGGGTTTGGTTGGCAGAGAGCCAGTCCACACCCAAAATGATGTCAAGTCCGGACAAGGGAAGGCAAATTAAATTAGCCGAAAAAGTTCGACCTCCTATCTGACAAGGGATATTGATACAAATATGATTGGTCCTAACGGGCTCACTTGTAGGAGTAGCAACAAACAAGTCATAGGGTAATTCAGAAATAGATAGCTGCAAGGCTATCATGCAATCATGAGTGATGAAGGAATGAGATACACCTGAATCGTATAAAACGGTTAAGGTCTTATCAATCACTTCACATGTATCTTGAATCAAATCTTCCGACTTGTTGACCTCCTATGCATTCATAGTGAAAACTCTCCCCTGGCGTTGTGGCTTAGGAGTCGGTTGAGGGTTTCTGGCAGGGCATTCATAGATCCTATGGCCTGGTCTACCACATCCAAAGCAAACATTTTGACCTGCCAAGCAGGCGCGGTCGCCATGATTTCTGCCGTATTGGGTGCAAGTCTGGTTCCAAAAAGATATCTGAGGTTGCTTGCCTCTATTGTTCATCGGCTGAAACTTTCTCTGCCGCTATAAGTTGGGCTTGAACCTCAGGCCTTTGGAGCTAACCCCTTCTTGAAGTTATTGCCAGATGACCTAGCAGCAACTAACTTCTTGTTACAGTCCTCCACTAGGCGGCACTTGTTCACCAAAGTAGAGAAGTCTCTGATCTCCATTGGTCCTATAGTGGCAAGGATGTCTTCTCTCAGTCCACCTTCAAATTTCATGCATTTCCATGCTTCGTCGGGGCTCCGTTGATAAATAGTGGAAAATTTGCACAACTTCTCAAATTTAGCAATGTACTCTGACACGCTACTATTCCCTTGACGGAGGTGCATGAACTCCAACTCCTTGGCATTGCGGACAGACGCAAGGAAATACTTCTGCTAGAATGCATCTCTGAATACGTCCCAAGTAATATCTATCTGGGATCCTTCTAATAATCGCTGTGCACCATTCCACCAAAATTCTGCATCGGCTTCTAACATAGAGGTGGCAAAAGTCACCTTCTGACGGTCTGTGCAATCTAACACGGAGAAAATCTTTTCCATAGCTTTAACCCAATCATCTGCCTTATTTGGGTTAAAGGCTCCCCTAAAGCTGCGTGGGTTGGCCTTTCGAAATTCAGCAAATTTGAGGTATTCCAGATCCATTCCAGGGCCATTATGATTTCCTTTACGATCTACCTCTCACTGCCTTCCTAGTTGGCCCATCATTTGAGTCGCCGCAGCTGCCTGCTCCCGTATAGCATGCGCCATCTCTCGCATTGCATCCAGGAACTCTGTAGATTCCTCCTGGGCTGGGGAAGTTCGCGGCCTACGTCGCTTTCCAGAAGCCATCAAGTTCTGAACGCACAAAACAAGAGTAATTGAGTTGATTAGGCTCAATACTAAGTTCGGTGTGCTAGTAAATAATAGCATACAGTTAGGCAAACTCCCTCACATACATCCTATCCATATGGATAAGACTCAGAGCATAATAATATCTATGGAATACAGAGCATATGCGAAGCATCAGTCCAATCCTCAGGCCTATATTAGGACGAACTACTCTGATACCAAAAATGTAACACCTTACCAGACAAGTACTATGCTTAAGTCATAATAGATTATCTGATAAGTGATTACGTGTAGTGATCTGATTAAATTCTATTTTCTGTATCATTATTAATTACTCACATAAAGGTGACTATTCGCGTAATAATATTTTCTGCTTGACAGCGGAATAAATACTAGTTAATTGGTATACTGTAAGCAACATAACATAAATAAAATTTCAATAAAGACGGAACTACTGCAACATACATCTTAAATATATACATAGGCGTCTGCTTTCAAAGTTTGTCAAAATGATACAGGGTAAAAAAATATGAGGCCGCTAACACAAAATAAAACGGCCGGTCCCTAAGAACAGTACCCTAGATGGTCCCTATGGGACATTTCATATACTTCTCCTAAATCTATACCCATCTGTCCATGACCCAGACTGCCAAAAGAGGGCTATTTTGTACATCTACTACCGCTACAACATGCCTACTATCTAAACGGAGTTCGAAGAAAGAAACCCATTCGCCATGGGTGCGTCTGCAGGAGGGTGGCCCACGCTAAGAGCAGAGGACGAGGAAGAGGAACTCGCCGCCTCAGATGGATCCTCCTCTGATATCGAGGCAGAAAGCATCTGCTGTGGTGGTGAAGTAGGAGGGGCCATAGGAGCTGGGGCTGCTGCCGCTGCTGGTGCTGGTGGAGGTGGAAATGGATGGGCCATGTGAAGGGGAATGACAATATACGAGACAGCGGGGTCAAAAAGTGGGTGCATAAGCGGTACGACAAAGTCTATCTGGAAAAAGAAATAAAGACGGAACTGACACCTGCCAGATATATATACAAAATCTAGGAACGGGTTGATGTGTATGTGGAGCTCGGGGAGCTCAATGAGCAGGACTCCTATTGCTGCATCCTCCATAGTCTGAGAATGACACCGAAATATACAGTAGGGTGAGAAAAAAAATTTCTCAGTAGGAATTCCTAGTTTCTACACATCTGTCATCACTGTCATTCTCAGTTGTTTCGGTCTTTCAATAGTTCCCTATAGTACAACACAATAATAATATTTAACTTAAATACTTATTTGAAAAACATACACTAAAACAAGCTCAATTTTAATTTAACAGATACACTAATGCAATTAAACAAAAATTGTAAAGGAGCAATAGCATATTATGAATAATAAACAGGTATCTAGGACAGTTAATTATGAAGCATTACACTGTACATATGAATGTGTAATTAGAAAATGCATCTTGTTCTTGAATGCTTTTGCTTATTAGAACTTATTTCCATCCTTGGTCCCCTGGGAGTCATTGGCCATATACTCTTGGGTAATAGTCCGCTTTTCAGGATCGAGTTCGTTCCTATATAGGATTGCCGAGTTTACTTTTCCCGACCTTCCCACTGATCTATTCCCCTTAATTTGTTCTGGGGCTGGCCCAAGTAAAATGGAATCTTTTACAATATCATGAATTGAATGCACATGTAACTTGATTCTTTAAGTATCATATATTCATGCTATTTTAAATTACACAACATATAAATCTCTTGCCGAAATTTTGGCAGAATAACGGATTGAGTCCGCTTCCCCATGAATAGTGCCAGACAACCAGTACAATTGTACAAACTTGCAATTCAACATAGACCAGCAATTATGTATATATATTCATAGATTCATTCCTTAGTTTCAACTCTAGCATCAATATGGCTTTCAGTTTATTCTTCCTTGTCCTGCCCGGTTATTGTATACTCCACCTTTATTTCAATTTAACTCATTTAAACCTAATTTTTGGATATGTTATAGCCTTATGTGTCTAGTTTTTAATCCTTTTAGTCCCATCTCATTTGGATTTGTATAATTCAAGATATAAATTTTCTTTTCTGTGAGATTTTCTATGCTCCTAATCTAATTCCATCAAGCCTAATCTTCTCAAATCACCCTTAATTGGCTTTAAGTAAGTATTTAATTAAATTTTGATTAAACCCTCTTATTCGATAAATACCGAATAACTTAGTTATTAACGATAGAATTTTTCGGACATTACATTTTTTGGCTCATTAATAAGTGTATTTTAGTAAACATATTTTATATTCAAACTTTGATTTTGAGTGAGTACATGTTTGTAGAGCATAACTAATGTACACTCCAACAAAATTTCTACCAAGTCAAGTTGAGTTAAGCTTAGCCTAATTCCATTTCTTAGCTCAAACTCAATTTTTACTTATGCGTTGCATGACTCAAGCTCAACTCATTTGATCTTTGTACTCAAAAAAGAATAATGGGTCGAGCAAGATTGATAGCCAAGGATGTGCTTTAGTTGAGGAAAAAATAGCCAATCAACTTATAGTTAAGAAGAAGGATTAGTGGATGACAGAGTGGCCCATGTTATTAATGGGCTTGGGCTTGAGTATATTTGTGGCAAGAAACTAAATGACAAGATCAACTAGCCATTACAAAGAAAGCTCAAGCTAGTAGGGTGGTAACCACTTCCTAAAATATAGGACATGAGCCAAAAATGGAGATATTGGTTTAGTAGCATTATGGAACAGTTAGAGGCCAAGACAAAATGTATGTTGAAGCAAGATGAGGTGGTTCTAAGAACATCATGGCAAAACACAAGGGATGATCATATAGGCATAGTGCTAATGCCTACTAGCAGAAAGTTAAATGTAAATAAGGAAACATGATTAGTGGGGTTAGGCTAATTAATTGACGTATAAATTGTCTTCTAGAAAATTGTAACACACCCAACAATCAATACACAGAACTACAATTACAAGTTTCCTTTACTTCGAGCCTTTACATTTTTAGCATTTTTACTTTCAGCCTTCATTTAGTCTTTGGTTCAAACTTTATTTCATTTTACTTTCATGCCATTTATTGCCTTTATTAGCTTTTCTTTGTTCACCATAGGGAATTAGTCGAGCTAGCTTCCAAGCATTCTTTCAAACAGTTTGGGGTCTGTAGTCGACAAATAGCTTCCCTTTCCCAATGAAATTGCCTCATTTATGGAATTGGCAGTGTTTTGCATTAGTTGAGCCTATCAACTAACCTTCGAACTATTTTCTTGGCTTGTCTCATTCGGCTAATTAGTTGGCAAGCCAAATTTAAGCAAAACATTTTTGTTCGGAAGTTATAAGCGAAAGAAATGGGCATTATTAGAAATTTTGGATTTAGAGACAAAAAAAATCCATCTCTATATTATGAAAATTCTATTGCTAAATGATTTAAGAGATGCAATTTGAGACAGAAATGCATCCATCACTAAAAATAGGGTTGCTAATTTTTAGTGACAGATTTTTTCTGTCAGTCTCTAAATTTAAAATTTCTATTGCTCATATGTGACCAACTTTGGTCTCTTTTTTGAAAAACAGCCATTAGAGATGGAATAATTCCATCACTAAACTAAATATTTCCATCTCTAATTATAGAAAAAAAACACATCTGTCTCTAGTTAGCGACAGAATATGTCCATTTAGCGGCGAAATTATTCCATCTCTAATTTTTAAATTTATTTTTGTATTTTTTTCTATTTTGTATATGATCTTATATTAATTTGATCTTGTGGAAAATCCTATTAGATCAGATTATAATTTCATAACAATAATACAAATGAATACCAAACAACATATTCATCAATTAAAATACTAACTTAGTTCAAAACATAGTTCAAAGAGATATTTAAATAGTCATTACAATAATGAAAACTCATGTTCTTAATATAAATTCAATGACAATCTACGAATCATCAGAATCAACAATCATCAATATCATCATGAAGGTTATCCTCCAATATGGGTCCAAGCTTTAAAGCACCACCTAGATTTGAACCAAGCATCATGTTTGCAAATTTTTGCTCCCAATATTGTTGCATCATACTTGTAATCTTTTGCTCCCACTATTGATCACTTTGTTGAAGCTCATTCTCTAAGTTCTCTTGCCACTTTTGGTATTTTTGCCAAATCTAATCTTGCAAGGCTTGAATTGTAGCCTTCATTGTAACAACCTCCTTTAGTGTGATTCTTTCAACAGAAACAGGAGTAGAACTGGATGAAGAAGCTACTATAATAGCAACTTGTGACCCTAAAACCATAAGTATGCCCTTTTCTGTTAAGGCCTCGAACATCTAGAAAGATGTTGCTATCATACTGATGATTGCTACTTCACCAATTTGAGATTGGTGCTCAACTATTCACTTTTCGTACTCTTCTTGCAAAGATTTAATTATGAGACAAGATATACTTTGCAAAGTAACATAACTTAAATGCTGATTAGGTCACACTTACACCAATCTTTGCTTGTTCTTCCATAAAGAACTCATTTGGCTTTCCTTTGGGTTTATTCAGCTGTACAAATAACTCATAAAGTTAAACTCAAAAGTGTTGACCCTCAATCTTATATTCTAAGTCAATTCCTCCACACCTAAAACAAAATGTGTAACAAAACTTCATTTAATTAAAGAGAAGTATTTGTTTAAGAGGTGTAGCTAATAGAAATGACACTAAAATTACTGAAACCAGGAAATAATGATGTACCTAACAAGATTGTCAATTTCAAAAGCCAAAAAAACATTAGCTAGTTTTCAAAAGGACCATTGATTTACAAGGCTTAGAGCAGAAAGAACTCTGACCTACAAACATTTGATGGCTAAGATAAAATTGATATATACTACACAACATGTAACACCCTAATCGTTCCATACTACGCTTAAGTCATATTACGGAGATTATTAGTTGTTACTCTCTCGCGAAAGACTTAACTAGTTTTTTGAAATTACTTGTAGCGAAAATAGGGGTAATTTTTTTTTGGAACCTTATCGGAAATAAACCTTTTTGAAAAATGAGAGCCATGAGTGTATTTTGAACGTACAAAAACAAACATCATTACTTATATGCTTGTGGTGCGTTAAGTAAATAAAAGCAAGGTAAAGAGCAATCATCACACTTAATCATAATAGTAATCATTCCACAACCATCATAGTTAAATATAATATAGGAAACATAACAAGTCTTGAATAAGTAGCCATGGGACCGCTAACTACTACCGGTCCTACCAAAACATCCCTAACTAGATACAATGAAAAGAAATACATCATAAACCATTTGCCACCTATACATGCGATAAAAGAAATGATAACCCTAAAACTACATACAAAAAGGGTCCAAATCAGCATCATTTGGCATCCCTCATCCTACGTCCACTCATAGTGCGGTGGGTCCAGGCTCCACTTCATTGGATGTGCCATCAGAATCTGGTGACGATGCGGAAGATAACTAGAGTGAGAAATGGGATTTCTCAGTAGGACTCGAATCTGGCACTAAAGTGTCATCGTCATCGTCCCAACCACTTCGATTTTATAAATGAAAACAGTTAGCATTCATAAGGTTCAATTCTTAGGTTTTTTGAAAACATTAATATCCGAAGCGGATTCCGTTTTAAGTACATATTCTCATATAATAACATCATGGTATACATAAGAACTTTTATGACAATTCGTATCATACATGAACATCTTGAGAGTTTCATTCTTTACTAGGGTCGGACCGAAGTCCCTTTCTTTTCTTAACTTGACTTTATCTTAAGTCTTTTTCATCCACTAAATATAAGTGGTAATGAGCTCATACCGTGGCTGTCGCTACCATAAATTTTCGGCACTTACACTAGCTGGGTCATGCATGCCTTATGTAAGGCCTATCCCCAATACTCACACTAGTTGGATCATGCCATATCTCATGTGAGTCATGGGTGAAGGGAGCTTAAATTAGGTCACCTTCCCTTTTGAAGGATCACACCCTTAATTCAATCTCTTCTTATTAAAGCTTATGATGCAAAATATTTCTAAGTCCACAATTTTTGCAGAATTTCGGCAGCATAACGGCTAGACCGAAGCTTCCCAAAATTTTGCCAAATAGAGAATCCAATATCACATATCATTAAGCATCATATTATCAACATATCATATTCATATCATCATCACTCATCATCATCATAGCATCATGCTTGCACATAAACATAGGTATATTTACAAGCAAAGTTTTATGAGCTTAGCTTAATAAATTTGGTGCAAGCTTTTAGTTGAATTTCGTATTATTCGATTCTTTCATTATTCATATGGCGAACTTCATCTAACTTCCCCCTTTAAAGTTCTTAGGTTAAATTATGAAGTTTCACTATCTTAAATTAGAGGTTTTTGTTCACAAGTTTGTTTTCTACCTTTGCTTAAAATTTCACTTAACCGAACTTACTTTTTACGGTGGGGCAGTAAATTAAAAAATTCATCATAATTTCACATTTCACTCTTTTGACTTGAATTTTGTATGGTTATATTTCTCTGAGTCTATTTTTAAACAAAATAAACCCCACATAAAAATTCATTTTGTAACATTAAATATGCACATTTTATTTTGACTATTTAGCTTTTAAGTTTATTTTCGGTATAATGACTTTTAAACATTACTATGAGCTCCTCACAAGAAATCTATCCAAACTATTTTACAGAGATGTTCCTCTATGTCTTAGCTTCCTACCAAACTTGGTCCCACTCAAAAATAATTTTTGTAGCTCGAGTTATAAGGTTTTTAGTGCATACTGCCCAAACAGAAATCCATCCGAGAATAGCCCACTTTGAAAAACCATATCTCCCTCATTTTAAATCCAATTTACATGTATTTTAAATGTGTGGAAAGCTCTTTGAGTCTACTTTCACAAAAAATTAGTTTCATTACATTTTGAGTTTTGTAAAGTGAGTTATACAATACAAATTACAGACTGCCAGAATTCCAGCTTAACTAGTTTTTGTGTTTTCCATTTCCAACTTGTGGAGATGTTGCTATCCCACTTCAAATCACCATTTTTATATTTTATCTCATCATCATATTCAAGGTTTTAATCACCTCAGCATTTTAGAACAAAATAAAGTAAGATACATAAAAACCATCATACCACATAATCTCATTTTAAGACAACATTTTCAACAAGGCAAGAAAAGCTCATAGAACAAGATATGGTCATGAGACCTTGAAGCAAGTCCTAAAACCACCTAGCTATGAAGAGCTTAGGGGTTCTAGTGATTGAAAAATACATGAAAAAGAAGGGTTAAGGTCACTACCAAAGAGAGCTTCTTGAAGAATTTGGAGTGTGGAAAAGGTTGGAGAGAGCCTCCCTCCTTGAAAGCTTGGAAATGGAGCTTGTGTATGGGTTGTCTTGTTTCTCCAAGGACCAAAAATGGTGGTCTTTGAAGGGGTTATGAGGGTGGTGATGGAAATGGGGTAGAAGGTAGTAAGGAGATTGGAAGAAGAACAAAGAGAGTTGGAAGAATAAGAGAGTGGGGGTGAGACTTGGAGAGAGGAGAGAGCTTTGTGTCTTGAGAGAGGAATTGAAAAATGAAATGAGGGGGGGAGAGAGGGGGCTAATTGGCACACAAAATGAGGGGGGAAGTGAGGTGATTTTGCTTCTTCCAATAAGCAAGAGAGTGGGGGAAAACCTTGGGGTAAAAGAGAGAGTTGTGTTTCTTTTGAGTCTTGGCACTTGGGTAAAGACCATTTAGTGTTTTTCAAGTGGTTAAAGGCATGATCACTCTTGGGATTGGCTTGAGTGAATATGATCACTCCAAGTGGCACAATCTTGATAGAGGGAAGTACATCTCTTGTCTTAACTCAAGGAATACTTCTAACATAGACTCTTGATATAAGGGTGCATGATGAGAAGGCAAATGGATGGTTGAAAAAGGCTCTTGCCTTGACCAAACTTTCAAATAATAATTAAAGGGAAGTTTCTAAATTTTCACAATTGTTAAAATTATCTAAATGCTAATTGATTTAATTGGTGTAATTACACTTTAACACATTTTCATTGAAAAGAATTTTCCTCATTAATTATGTATAGAGGGTGCGAGGGTTAATTTGTCATGTGTGATTAAGATGTAATGCTTGTCATGCACTCAGTTAATAAGGTTAGATCACCTTGATTATATGTTCTAAATCATGAATTAACAAGAATTCGGCAATTAGGCTTTTAATTATAACCTTTAATGCATTATGCTTCAGTTGTTGAATTTTCTTATTAATCATTGACTTTCAATTATCTTGTTGGCTTGTCTCTAATTTACTAAGCCCTTACTCTCGAGATTAGTCGATTAATTCTCAATTAATTGCTAATCCCTTTAATTAGCTAGAGACATAGAGCTAATTAGCTTAGATAAAAATGGGGATGTTACAAATCCACATCCATGAACTAGGGGTAATGCCTAGCTGGCAGCAGAAGAAGAGGAATCCGAGGACAAGCGAATCATAAAAGGATACGACAGCTTCGAAGGATCGGACTCCATAGAATACGTCAAGGTCAGGCAGGTGTCGAGTCAATCTCCTCATCTGTAAGGTATATTGGAGGGTGGAAAGGTGGATGCATGTCATCCAAAGTAATGCCATCATAGAGCTCATGTGGGTAGAAGAACAGGCTCATGACAGGTGAACAAAATTGACGGTTGTGAAACATGTAGATCTTCATCACTACTCGAGTAGTCATTACGGATGCATTTAGCATAGGGTCAAGATGCATAATTGGAAACTCAATGAAGATCACCATGGTGCCCGACGATATTCTTTGAAGATGGCACGGAAACATGGGAGAGATGGATACAAGATTTCTTAGTAGGATCTCTTGACTAGAAAGTTAATGTGTCATCATCATCATCCCAACCACTTTAGGTTTAATTATGAAAAGGTGAACATGCATAGATTCAATTTTAAGGGTTTTGAAAACATAAGTTCTCAAAGTGGGTTTCTTTTAAACTTAACCTCATAGATATAAACATAAAGCAGTATAAGGCCATAAAATAGAAATATACATGCTAAAGCATGATATAAACATTCATGACTATGCATATGAGGGAATAAGGATGCATGCAAGGATACATGCACATATGTAACTTCATGGAATTGACCGGAGTCATTCTTTAACTTTATGTTCATACTTAGCACGTGCTTAACATTCTTTAATTTACGTACCCTTGGATAGACTGCTATTGGACATGAGCTCATTCTGTGATTGTCGTCACACAATACTAATCTAAAACTAGACTAAGCTGACAAAGGTTTCTCTAAAATTGGAAAGGTCTAGGCTTCATACCTCTAGGGTAGAGGGGTCTCTTAATAGGTCACCTTCCCTTTTAAAGGATCATATCCACTTATCTTGTCTTTGTGGATCACCTTCCCTTTTGAAGGATCACATCCAATTATTTCCTTTCTTGTGCTATATCTTGCATTTTTGTATGCTTTGTACTTCAAAGACAAGACACAAGTATGCATGCAATGGATATGTCTAAGCAGCATAACAACTAGACCAGAGCCTCCCCAAAATTTGCCAATCATAGAAAATTCAACCAACAACCAATCATATTCATTCTATAACATCATATCAAGCCTCAACAATCATTCGATCATGAGTCAATACTCAATCAACTTCCCAAACATTATGCTTAATAACATCATACACTCATGCCTTAAAGGGTATCTATGGTTGCATTATTCTTTGTGAAGAGTCTTATGAATCATTATATGAATCATTATATGAATCCTCATGTTTACTCATGAGAGAATCACATAGTTTAATATGAATGTGTGTTGTAGGCTTTCAATCACTTGATTCTTGAGTGAAGTTATACTTTGCATTAAGGATTCATTTTCACCAATAACTTAATAGATTTCTCATATACACAACTTAAGGAATAGTTTGTTCAAGTTAACAAGGTTTGACATTTATTCTTCTTTTTCATTTTTAACATGGCCGAGGTCTAATATGGTGTTTTAACCAACTTTATGCACCCAAACCTTTTAATTTCCTTGAGATGGTACACTAGTGATTCCTAGGCTCATGATATGCTCAGAGGCCCTAATCCTACTTCCGTTCCCAAAGGATTTCGAGATCCCTCTAGTCTCTTTGGTCATGACAACGCATAACCATGAATTTCGAGATCCCTCTAGTCTCTTTGGTCATGACAACGCATACCCACACTCATGAACCCAATAACACTATGTGGTTACCAACATCAAGAGGTAATTTTCATTCCAAACAAGTTACAAGATTCAAACTTCATCAAACAAGATTGCAAGACTCCACCTTCATTACTAAAGAGTTTGTTTCTTGGTGAAAGTTTAAACCTTTACTTATACTATCTTCAAGATTCCAACTTTATAACTTAAAATCACAAGTTTTCACTTTTATAACTTAAAGTTTGCAAGCTCTGACTTTTATAACTTAAAAAGTTTCAATCTTGGAGAAAGTTTGGAACTTTACTCATTAAGTTATCTTCAAGATTCAATCTTTGTGACATAAAGTGACAAGTTTTATTTTTGTTACTAAAAAGCTTCATTTTTTAATGAAGGTTAGGCTTTAGTACTATTCTTGTCTTCAAGAAAAATAAAATAAATCTTTAAGAAAGTATATACTATTTATGCCACTTTGTGAATTTCAAGAAACAAACTTTTTGAAGTTTTATGCTTTACAATGTTCTTGGTCACATCAAAATCATATTGAAGATGTAAAAAGAGAATCTTTTCAATCATAAACTTTTGATACTAAAAAGAACAAACTTTAAATAAGATACCTTCAAGAAAGTAGTCTTTCTTTTCAACAACTTCCAAGAACACCAAGAACACATGCATCATAAAAGAAAAATGAAAGCTTTTAGAGCATTCAAGAAGAGAAACTTGAAATAAACATATAAGATCTCAAGAACAAAACTCAAGAAGTGAACTTTTCTAAAAATAGAAACTTTACTCAAGAAGAGCATGAAGTTTTTCTCAAGTTGTCACTTGAAGCTCTTGGCCATGGTGAGAGCCAAAGCTCCAAGCTTTCTTGATAAAAAAATAAGAAGTAAAAGCTCACTACCTAGTATGTCAATAGCACCTTTTTGGAAGGAGAAAAGAAGATGAAGAAGACTCCTCCTTGGTGGTGATGGTGGCAATTTCAAGTGAAGGATATGAGAGCTCTTGAGTTCTTGAGAAGATGGAGGTTATAGTGTTTAAATCTTGTCTCCAAAGATCAAAAAGTGTGATATTTGAAGGGCTTAGTGATGAAGGTTTGGTTATGGTATCTTGAAGAATGGAGAAGAAGATGATGATGAAGAAGAAAGAGTAGAGAGAAGTTGGAGAATGAGAGGCTTAGAGAAAGAATGATAAGTTGAAAAAAAAAATGAAATGGATATGTGTGGGTGTGTGAAGTGGCCGTAGGTTTCATAGAGGGGTTTGGGGAAGATATTTTTTATTTTGTGTTAATTAAAGTTTAGGGGACAAATGGTGTGCTAGTTCTTACAAAAAGCAACTTTGTCTCATACTTTAAGCTTTAGTGACATCACTAATGCTTCATTATCTAGTTGAGTTAATTTGAATTTTGATAATGTGATTAAGTGCTCTTGCAACTTAAGTAATCAAGAATTAATGATTAACTGAAGTTGGCATGATTAGCAAGGTTGAAATTTTAATTATGCTTAATTACCCTTGATCAAACTTGATTAAACTAATCATTGGTGATTAGTGCTTATTTCAAAATTCTCTAATCTTGATTAAGCATCTTCTTAATTTTTCTCTTCATAGTTATCCCTTAATTAAGCCTTCATTCTTTAATTCTTCATTAAGTGTCTAGTTACTCAAGATTATTAAAGTAACCTAGCACAACGAAAAATTTTGGGAATGTTATGATTTCTCGAGTTTCAAGTTCATGCACAACAGGTAGTACCGGGTTTTCGAGTTTCGAGTTCAGTCAGAACAGTAGCTTCGAGTTCCCGAGCAGAATAGGTGGCAACAAGTTCCGGTCTCCGAGTTCTTCTTTGAGTTTAAGCTAAACCAGCAGCATCAAGCTCCAAGTTTCGACTTTGAGTACTATCCCTAATTCTGGCATAAGAGACGATCCCAGGTGTAATGTCCTCCTTGGTATAGTACTATGCTTAAGTCATAGTACCACATTCAGGATTTGTTACTGTTAACTGAGCGCAACTTACCTGACAGCAACTTCAGCCATCTTTGAAACTTCTCGAACTATTTGGAGATAACACGGAAATAAGAGTGAGAATTTTAAATTCTCAGTAGGATTCTCTAACCATCATACATAATGTCATCATTGTCATCTCCAGTTGCTTCAGTTTATTATGAAAAATGCTTCAGTAGGATTGTCTAACTATCACATTGGCAATATGTCATACTTAGAATAATAATCACAACATTAGTAGATAGAACATTCTTAGCATCAATAAAACATGGGATATAATTATGCAAATACTCATACTTGAATTCATGCAAATGCACCTGTGTTTTTTCTTTAACTTTCTTTGCTTTCTTTTCTTGGCACACTTAGGCGTTACATATCGCCGTCCCTAGGGTGCCTTCATGGATCTGCACTTGAGTGTTATGTATTGTCGTCCTCAAGTGCTTTCTTTACTTATCTTTCTTTTGGCTTTCGTTACCTTCTTTAACTTTCTTTAATCTTTACTGCCATTGGGTAGACTGATCTAGGAGTGAGCTCAACTTGTGACCATCGTTACACATTTTTGACTCGCAAGGGGACCCATATGCCTCTAGGTCGGAGCGACTCAATTGGCCAACTGCCTCCAATATAGAGAGACCCAAAAGTTTTAGCTACCTTCACAGGGAGGGACCCAATGTGCAACTGCCTCCAAGTGAAGGGACCCACACCTTTATCTTTTAACTGCCTTCACCTGGAGGGACCCAAATAACTGTCTCCAAGTGAAGGGATCTCATATAGAGATTAGCGCTGTCAGTGCACTGCCTCGCGCTATAGTGCGACCCCGACTGCAGAATTAGTGGGCTCGGGCTGAATTTCGAGAAGAGGGATCTTTGGACTATAAAAGGCAACACTTAAGGTCAAAAACACATCCCTAGACACTTCAAAACCCCTAGATAGAAGACTTCTTCCAAAGAGATTGAAGGTGAAGATTCAAGGATTCCAGAGCTCAAGTTCAACATGGAGAGATCCAAATTTTCCTGAATTTCTTGTTTCTAGCCAGAATTCTCCATGGCTTTTGTTTCTTCTATCTTCTCATCTTCATACTCTTTCATTGTTTTCTTTTCTTCAGTTATGAACTAGTTTTCTTTTGCTAGGGCATTAATGGACCCTTTTTGTATAACAAGTTTACTCATGGATTAATGTTAATCTTGTTTTCTATCTCTATTGCTTAGTGTTTTTGTTTGTTCTTAATGCTTTTAATTGCTTGATCACCAATTAATTGATTTGGGGATTTACAATAACTCGAGAGAGGGTTTGTGATTAGAGCCTCTTAACATAAACACCATGAGCTGAGCGAAAACTAGAGATAGACAAACGCGGTTCATGCGGTTATCATAGCATATAGCTTCAACCTTTACCTAGATTAGTTTGTACTAAGAGATTAGGCAATCAGTTTAGGATAAAGAGTATTGCTTGATCTCGAGATAGGCTAGGAATAAATTAAGGGGAACCGACCGTGAGTCAATTAGGATAGGAACCGATTAGCAGAAATTCATAGTAAATGCGTCTACAATAGGTGAAATTAATTAGCCCCAACATCTATTCTATTGCATTTGTCTACCCCATTAGTGTCAGTCTACATTACTCTTTTGCTTATTTATTTAATTTTAATTTTATTTTAATTTTCTGCATCTGTGAATTTATTTTGTCCAAATAGTCATCCCTTAGACGATCCGGTATTTAATCTATCATCGTGGAAATGATATTTTACTTATCACTTTATTACTTGTATGATCCGATATACTTGCTGAAGCCGCATCAATATGTTATATGAATTTGCTAAGAAAGTTGGATACTAAAGTAAATATTTAAGAAATTAGTTTTCTATGACTCAGAAGATAATGAAGAAATAGCTATATGCTATAGATTTTTATGAAAATTTGCATGGGACTAGCTTATTTATGTATAGCTTCTAAGTTGATTTGAAATTGTTATAAATTTCAAGATATTAGATAATTAAATGATTTTCTAGCTATATTATTTTAGAAAAGTTTGAACTATGTTTATTGATAAAAAGAGCTTATTTATGTTATGTTTTCATACTTGTTTCAAAATTAGATATATTCAAAAAAAGGGAATGAGTTTTGTGGGATAAGCATTTCACAAAACTGTAGCTAATGGCTATAGACATTAGACTTGATGCACCTTGTATAACACCCAACTAGCAGAAGAGGTGTTAGGCCGACATTACTGGATTATAGATCACTGAGGGTTGTGTTGTTATTGCCGCTCTATGCCTGAAGGCTGTGTCGATGTTGCTGCTCAAGGTATATCAGCTGTAGTTCACTGAGGGCTGTGCCATTATTGCCGCTCAAGGAATTATAGGAGAAATTCTATAGTTGCGACTTCCCACCAACTATAAGTACATATTTTAGATTCCTAAGTTTCATGCAAATGTAGTTCAATGAGATTTCCAAAAGAAAATATGAATTTTGTGTCACGACCCACACCCGGGCCGTGACCGGCGCATAGGGACAAGTCCCTACGCAAGCCTTCCACCACAAAATTTTATAAAAATTTCGACAGAGTCCCCTTTGTAATTCGGATATTTCCCAATTACAAAAGGTTACCCTGCAAGATAAACAGACACAATCTTTCATCGGGGATCCAGGTATTCTCAGAATACACCCCTCAATACACAGTATAACGATTAAATATATATGTAAATAGTTACAAATACTCATCCAAAATACATAACTCAAGTTCTTCAGAAAACAAATCCTTTTCATAACTTTAATTCCAACAAGTTGAAATATATATAAGTATATATATATATATGAATGAATACATAACAACAACAAAAACAGAACAAGGTCGGACCCTGCCTGTAGTGCTATGGAGCTATATACTAAGATTACAACAGAAATAGAATTTTAAATCAAGGCCCATTGCTAAATAGGGCTCACCCAGATAGGAATCAAATGATGCTGAACTGAAGAATCGGCTCCCAAACCTAAACCTGCATCTGAAAAGGATAGAACAACTACGGGGTGAGTTTTGAGAAACTTAGTGAGAGATAGAATGTCCCTAACCCACATGAGACAATGTACAAATTTATAGATATTAAGGTGATACTATAATATGTATAACGAAACTAAAATAGAAATCTTAATCAAATATTATCCAAGTTTTCTTTTCCAAAATAGAGTCCATTTATTCCAAGATGAATCCGTCAAGAAACACACTTAGGTAGCCATTCCTTTGTGTGAATCCCGTAATCAGGCACACACCACTCTTCCTGTAACATCCACCGTTTTTCGCCTAATTATTCGATTTTATCGAATAATTGAGAATAAATAGATTTCGGTTAAACCATTATTTAAACTCAATTGATTGGCAATTACTTGAGTTTAGATAAGGGAGAATTAAGTTAGAGTATAGGAGATTTCATAAACTTTTTATTGAAAACCGATTTACCGGTTTAAAGGAAATCGGTAACTTTACGGTATTTTAAACTGTCGGAACCGGACCAATAGAATTTCAACCCATTAACCCTACTTTAAGTGGCTGAGAACTCAGCCACTTAAGCCCTCTAAATGGCGCAAAGAAGGCCATACAAAGTGAAGGAGGCTGGCTGAATTTCAGCCAAGCAATTTAGACCAATCAAATTGCAAGAAGGAAGCCACCTATACACCATCAAGTGGTCAGATTTTCTGCTGCCTTTATCACCAAATCAGACCCTCATTCACGCCACTTTTCTGCCTCCTTTCAGCTCTCTTTCTCTCTTACTCACACACCCAAAAACTCAAGCCAAATCCAGCTTTATTCACCCACACCTCCAGAATCCAGCACAAACACTTGGGTTAAAGGTAGGAATTCTGATTTCTTGCATCAAATCCATGCACTTGGCTGGCTGGGCTGAAATTATTCTCATCCTATTTGGTGTGTTAAATGAATGTTTATGATGATATGTGATTGGTTTTGGGCTGTTTGATTGATTAAAACCGAAGTGGAAGCAAGAAACCATGAAAATAGCAAGAGCTGATGGGTTAGAGAATAAAAAACCCTCGGTAGTCCGTACGGCGGAGTGTACGGCTCCGCCTACAACCGATCCAATTGGATGAAACGATTTTTAGATAAAACTAGACATCTAGGGCTTTCCATAGATATATCATATAAGGCTTTTGGATTAGAAATGAGAGAGTTATCAATTTTTGAATTTCGACCTAGGGTTCTGACTCTGAGTCTGGGCAGACTAGCTTGTTCAGGATAGAACTCGAGCCATACTACTTGAAAATGAGTGCAACTAACTTTGTTAGAGAGCTTACACATAGTATAATCTTCCATAAAAATTTCAGAATTAGATAAGGTCCCAATTGCTCCCAGTGTTCTAAGTAATTTGCCCTATGTCCACACCGGGCTAGAACAGGGCAGTTTAGGAAGGTCAGAATGCGAGGCTTATACCTCGAGTTATACTAAGCCAAATGAAATGTAACTTGTTGCAAATGAAACTTTGTTCTGTTAGCTTTAATAAGAGACCAATTTCGTATGATTTGAGTCAGTTTTCGATTTTTAGTCGATTTTTACTTTTAGTTGCCTGATTCTGGCTAGCCAATGGGCAGGCCGAGATAAAATCTAGATATCTTGAGTTATAGATACCAAAATTAGATGGGACCAAAGAGGTTAGAAAATAGACACATAACACTTCAACATACCCAAATTTGAGGTCTAAATGAGTTAAATAGAAATTATGGTTTGAATTATAAAAACCGGGTTGGTTGAACATGCTGAGGCAGGAATTCTGCTTTAATTAATTTGATGTTGGTATGAGTTTAATGTTGGAATATAAATGTGATATTGTGTTCTTTGTGATAAAATGATGTACTGGTTGACTGGCACTATTCACGGGGAAGCGGACACGTTCAGTTATGCCGCCAAAATTTCGGTAGAATCCATGCACAAGTTGTGAACTCCATGATATTACCTGTGCATTTCAAGAAATGTTATGAAAGTGCATTAAGAATCATGTTATTAAGAAAGTTCCATGCTACTTGGACCAGCCCCGGATAAGAAGTTAAGGGGAATAGATCAGTGGGAAGGTCGGGGAAAGTAAACCCGGCATTCCTGTATAGGAACGAGCTCGATCCTGATAAGCAGACTATTACCCAGGAGTCTAAATGGCCAAGAACTCCCAGGGGACCAAGAGATGGAAAGAAAAATGATGACAAGGAATGGAAAGACCTATGAGGAAAAGTTTATGACTTAGTTTGCATGATTACATGGATGCATGAATACATGGCATAGTTATGTCAAGATATTTATAATTGCCTATTATATGTAATTACTGCTGCTCATTTATTATCCTGTTCATTACTATACAAATCACTATTAGTAGTCAGTTTATCTTTTCGTACCTTCTAAAGTAAAACTGAACTTTGCCTTGGATCAGACATTTTTCTTAAACTCAGTAAAATGAATATTTCAGTTTGAACACATCTTTTTATTTATTTATTTATTTATTTAAATAAAACCCAAGGCAACTGAGAATGTATGTGACGTTAGTTAACCATTATGCATAGACCCTACTGAGAATTTCTTGAAATTCTCACGCCGTTTTGTACCTTCCACATCATTCTCAGACAGTGGTGATGGACTCCACAGCCACCCTTTTCATTGAGATCCCAGTGTTACGGCTCCATCATGATCCAGAGTTGGACTCTTTGTACATAGCTGGTTCGTGTAACTTCCGTCTATACCTCTTCAGCGATAGGAACTTTGATGTTCCTCTACATCATCCCATATTCGACCCTGCTACCCCTTACATTGCCGTTCCACTACACATGGCACACCCACCTCCTGCTCCTCCTGCACCGCGGCACTCGCCGACCGCCTCGAGTCACCACCGCAGGCGGTCCCTGATATCCCGTTGAGTTCAGAGAATGACCCCTCAGAGGCCACCGGCTCATCACCCTCTTCCTCCTCGGGACCCAGTGCTGACTACTCACCGGCCGAGCCTGGCATGACTAACGGCTATCTGACGGAGTAGCTTAGCAGCAGGAGATGTTGTACAGTATGACCCTCTTTTGGACAGTATGTAGCTCTGGGTCATAGACTTGACTGTAGGGTTAGTAGTAGGTTACGAAATGTCCTCTAAGGACCATAGGGTGTTTTTATTGATGTGGGCATTATTGTCTTTTTGATATACCAGCCCGCTTATGTATTTTGCTTTGAAACTTTGTACATAAACTGAAGCAGTGGCTTCTGATATATATATATACAGATATATTTTGCACGTATACAGTAACATTATTGTACTATTCTTATCCTTTGCAATATTTTGTTAAATTCGTTTCGCTTTTAGTTTAACAGCGTGCCGTTTCAATTGTTTTGTGATATTAATCACGAGATTCAGGCAGAATGTTAACACGGTAACCCAGACTACCTAATTTCATGCTATGACTTAAGCATAACATTAAATTAGTGAGGTGTTACATTTTTGGTATCAGAGCAGTTCGTCTTAGTTAAGGCCTGAGGATTGGACTGACTATGCTTTGCGCATATTCTATGTTTTTAGTTAACAACATGCACTAAATCTTACCTGTATGGTTGAGATATTGTGTATGTGTATGAGGTGCCTGACCGTGTCAGCTGTTATTTACTAGCACATTGGACTTAATATTGAGCCTGATCAACTCAATAACTTTTGTTTTGTGTGCTCAGAACTTAATGGCTTCCGGAAGGCGAGGTAGACCGCGTGCAGAACCAGCTCGAGAGGACCCGAATGACCTGATGGCCACAATGCGAGAAATGGCTGACGCGATGCGAGAGCAAGCCACGGCAGCTCACCAGATGATGGAACAGCTAGGCAGGCGACCTACGGCAGGCTGCAAAGGGAACCCACATGGCCCAGAGGCTAACTTGGAATATCTCAAATTTGCTGAGTTCAGAAAGGCGAACCCGCCCAGCTTCCGAGGGGCGTATGACCCTTATAAAGCCGATGAGTGGGTCAAAGCCATGGAGAAGATTTTCTCTGTCCTAGATTGCTCAAATCATCAGAAGGTGACTTTTGCCACCTATATGCTCGAGGCAGACGCTGAGTTCTGGTGGAATGGCGTACGAAGATTGTTCGAGGAATCTCAGACGGTAGTCACATGGACGATGTTCAAGAATGTATTTTACCAGAAGTACTTTCCTGCTTCTGTTCGAAATGCTAAGGAACTCGAGTTTATGCAGCTGCGTCAAGGAAATCGGACAGTATCCGAATATATTGCCGGATTTGAGGAGCTATGCAAATTCTCCACAATTTATCAGAGGAACCCGGATGAAGCGTGGAAGTGCATTAAATTTGAAGGAGGGCTACGAAAAGACATCCTTACCGCAATAGGGCCAATGGAGATTAGGGATTTCCCTACGTTGGTGAACAAATGCCGACTGGTGGAGGACTGCAATTCAAAATTAGCTGCTGCGAGCATCCGTGGAAATTTCAAGAGGGGATTAGCCCCACAGGGCCCAAGATTTAAGCCCAACATTCAGCAGCAGCGAAGATTTCCGCCGGCAAACAACAAAGGCAAGCAGCCCCAAAGGCCTCTTCCAAATCCAACTTGCACAAAATGCGGCAAGAATCATGGCGATCGGCCATGTTTAGCAGGCCAGAATGTCTGCTATGGATGTGGCAAGCCTGACCACAAAATTTATGAGTGTCCAACCAGAAATCCCTCACAGCCGCCTCGACCCCAACGACAAGGACGGGTCTTTACAATGAGCGGAAGAAGGCGATCGACCGGAAGGACTAATCCAAGGCACCTGTGACGTGGACGGTGAGACTCTAACTGTACTCTATGATTCGGGTGCTTCACATTCATTTATTTCTCATAGCTGTGTAGCTGCTTTGCGATTGCCAATTTTTGAATTACCTTATGATCTATTGGTTTCTACTCCCACCAATGGACCTGTTAGAACTAGTCAAGTATGCATTAATGTTTCTCTTCGAATTGAGGGTAGGACCTTTGCCGCCAATTTGATTTGTCTCCCTCTGTCTGGTCTTGACATAATTCTGGGCATGGATTGGCTCTCTGCTAATCGAGTCGTACTCAATTGCTCTGATAAAACAGTGGCACTCCCCTCTGTCTCACTTTCTGAATCCCAGACCGCAACACTCTTCTATCTGAACTCTTTCGGGCCAAAGAAGCAAGGGTATATCCTCTTGTCAACTAATGTGACAGTAGCTGAGCAAGAACTAGAGGAGATTCCGGTTGTTGATGAATATCCGGATGTTTTTCCAGAGGATATTCCTGAATTCCCCCCGGAAAGAGAAATTGAGTTTACCATCGAGTTGGTTCCAGGTGCGGGACCAATATCTATAGCTCCGTATCGGATGTCACCTATGGAGCTGACGGAACTAAAAAGACAGATCGAAGAGCTTTTGGAGAAAAGATTCATACGGCCAAGCGCGTCGCCATGGGGAGCTCCAGTCTTGTTGGTCAAAAAGAAAGATGGAAGCATGCACTTATGCGTGGATTATAGACAGCTGAACAAAGTGACAATTAAGAATAAGTATCCACTGCCAAGAATTGACGATCTCATGGACCAACTACAGGGGGCAATGGTATTCTCCAAGATCGACTTACGTTCTGGATATCATCAAATTCGAGTCCGAGAACAAGATATCCCTAAGACAGCTTTTCGAACTCGTTACGGACACTATGAGTATACCGTGATGTCGTTTGGGCTGACGAACGCACCAGCAGTATTCATGGATTACATGAATCGAATATTTCGTCCATATCTGGACAAGTTTGTAGTGGTGTTCATCGATGACATACTGGTCTACTCGAAGACGGAGCAAGAGCATGCGAAACACTTGCGGATAGTTCTGCAAATTCTAAGAGAAAAGAAACTCTGCCAAATTATCCAAATGTGAATTTTGGATGAAGGAGGTAAAATTTCTTGGCCACGTAGTGTCATCTGGAGGAATCTCCGTAGACCCCAGCAAGGTAGAAGCAGTTCTAAAGCGGGAAAGAGCGACCACCAGTCTCTGAAGTCAGGAGTTTTCTGGGCTTAGCTGGATATTACAGGCGGTTCGTTAAAGATTTTTCTCGAATAGCCTTGCCCTTGACCAAGCTAACCAGAAAGAATGTCCTATTTGAGTGGACACCGGAGTGCGAACAAAGTTTTCAAGATTTGAAGAGGAGATTGACCACGACACCAGTGCTAGCCCTACCAGACGCTTATGGACCATTTGAGGTCTATTGCGATGCTTCCCAACAAGGGTTAGGGTGCGTGTTGATGCAAACCGGAAAGGTGGTTGCATATACCTCCAGGCAATTGAAGCCACACGAAAGGAATTATCCTACTCACGACCTCGAGTTAGCAGCAGTAGTATTTGCTCTGAAAATATGGAGACATCACCTGTACGGAGTGAAGTTCGAGGTCTTTTCTGATCATAAGAGTTTGAAGTACCTCTTTGATCAGAAGGAATTAAACATGAGGCAACGGAGATGGATGGAACTCCTTAAAGACTACGAGTTTGAGTTGAAATACCACCCAGGTAAGGCAAACATCGTGGCAGATGCGTTGAGCAGGAAATCGTTGACTGTTGCCTGGATGATGATTAAGGAGACGGAACTTATTGAAAGCGTCCAAAATCTTAATTTGAGAATCTTTGCAACTCCCAAGACCCTTCAGTTGCACCAAATTAAGATAACCAGTAGCTTCAAGGACCAGATTCGGCAAGCACAGCAGCAGGATGCTAATTTTCAGCATACGATTAATCTCGTGCAATCGGGGAAGCTAACAGGTTTTGCCCAAGACAAAGAAGGCATCTGGCGGTGTCACGACAGAGTATGCGTTCCTGAAAGGAATGATCTCCGAAAGAGAATCTTAGAAGAAGCACATAAAGTCTAATTCGCCGTACATCCCGGCATTACTAAAATGTATCAGGATCTCAAGAAAATGTTTTGGTGGCCGGGCATGAAGTCCGATGTAGCAAACTTCGTGGGCCGATGCTTGACTTGTCAGAAGGTGAAAGCAGAACACCAGAAACCTTCTGGGATGTTACAACCCTTAGAAATCCCTGAATGGAAGTGGGAGAGTATCTCCATGGATTTTATAATGGGGTTACCAAGGACATCAGCAAGATATGATGCGATATGGGTCATTGTGGATAAATTAACCAAATCTGCTCATTTCCTACCCGTTCGAGCAAATTATCTGCTGGAAAAGCTAGCTCAGCTGTACATTCAAGAGATTATAAGGTTGCATGGGACCCCTTCAACTATTATCTCTGATCGAGACCCAAGGTTTACCTCTCGGTTTTGGGGAGCCTTGCGTAGATGCGTTCGGCGGTGTGTGTTTAAACACTGCATACCACCCACAAACAGATGGCCAAACCGAAAGGACAATTCAAACCTTGGAAGATATGCTACGAGCTTATATACTGGAGCAACGCGGAAATTGGGATCGATACTTACCGTTGGCCGAATTCGCGTACAACAATAGCTATCACGCTAGCATTAGCATGGCTCCTTATGAAGCACTGTATGGACGAAAGTGCCAATCTCCCCTGTGCTGGTATGACATAGGAGAATCAACTTTATTAGGGCCCGATTTAGTTGAGCAGACCACCGAGCAAATCAAGAAAATACGAAGCAAGATGCTTATCGCTCAAAGCCGCCAGAAGAGTTACGCGGATACTAGGAGGAAACCTCTGGAATTTCAGGAAGGAGACCACGTATTTCTGAAGGTTACTCCTACAACAGGGATTGGCAGAGCAATCAAAGTCAAGAAGCTAAATCCTCGCTTTATTGGTCCATTCCAAATCTTGAAGCGAATCGGATTAGTTGCATACCGGGTCGCTCTGCCGCCATACCTATCAAACCTTCATGATGTCTTTCATGTCTCCTAACTCAAAAAATATCAACCTGACCCTACACACTTCCTGGAACCCGAATCAATACAGTTAATAAAGGACCTGACTTTCCGCATACAACCAGCACGGATCGTAGATAGAAGTACCAGACAACTTCGGAACAAGATCGTGCAGCTAGTAAAGGTAGTATGGGGAAAAGAAGATGCGGAGGACTACACTTGGGAGCTAGAATCAGATATGAGAAAAGAGTATCCTGAACTCTTCTCAGGTACTAAATTTTGAGGACAAAATTTTTTTTAAGGAGGGTGGTAATGTAACATCCACCGTTTTTCGCCTAATTATTCGATTTTATCGAATAATTGAGAATAAATAGATTTCGATTAAACCATTATTTAAACTCAATTGATTGGCAATTACTTGAGTTTAGATAAGGGAGAATTAAGTTAGAGTATAGGAGATTTCATAAACTTTTTATTGAAAACCGATTTACCGGTTTAAAGGAAATCGGTAACTTTACGGTATTTTAAACTGTCGGAACCGGACCAATAGAATTTCAACCCATTAACCCTACTTTAAGTGGCTGAGAACTCAGCCACTTAAGCCCTCTAAATGGCGCAAAGAAGGCCATACAAAGTGAAGGAGGCTGGCTGAATTTCAGCCAAGCAATTTAGACCAATCAAATTGCAAGAAGGAAGCCACCTATACACCATCAAGTGGTCAGATTTTCTGCTGCCTTTATCACCAAATCAGACCCTCATTCACGCCACTTTTCTGCCTCCTTTCAGCTCTCTTTCTCTCTTACTCACACACCCAAAAACTCAAGCCAAATCTAGCTTTATTCACCCACACCTCAAGAATCCAGCACAAACACTTGGGTTAAGTAGGAATTCTGATTTCTTGCATCAAATCCATGCATTTGGCTGGCTGGGCTGAAATTATTCTCATCCTATTTGGTGTGTTAAATGAATGTTTATGATGATATGTGATTGGTTTTGGGCTGTTTGATTGATTAAAACCGAAGTGGAAGCATGAAACCATGAAAATAGCAAGAGCTGATGGGTTAGAGAATCAAAAACCCTCGGTAGTCCGTACGGCGGAGTGTACGGCTCCGCCTACAACCGATAAAATTGGATGAAACCATTTTTAGATAAAACTAGACATCTAGGGCTTTCCATAGATATATCATATAAGGCTTTTGGATTATAAATGAGAGAGTTATGAATTTTTGAATTTCGACCTAGGGTTCTGACTCTGAATCTGGGCAGACTAGCTTGTTCAGGATAGAACTCGAGCCATACTACTTGAAAATGAGTGCAACTAACTTTGTTAGAGAGCTTACACATATTATAATGTCCCATAAAAATTTTAGAATTAGATAAGGTCCCAATTGCTCCCAGTGTTCTAAGAAATTTGCCCTATGTCCACACCGGGCTAGAACAGGGCAGTTTAGGAAGGTCAGAATGCGAGGCTTATAACTCGAGTTATACTAAGCCAAATGAAATGTAACTTGTTGCAAATGAAACTTTGTTCTGTTAGTTTTAATAAGAGACCAATTTCGTATAATTTGAGTCAGTTTTCGATTTTTAGTGGGTTTTTACTTTTAGTTGCCTGATTCTGGCTAGCCAATAGGTAGGCCGAGATAAAATCTAGATATCTTGAGTTATAGATACCAAAATTAGATGGGACTAAAGAGGTTAGAAAATAGACACATAACACTTCAACATACCCAAATTTGAGGTCTAAATGAGTTAAATAGAAATTATGGTTTGAATTATAAAAACCGGGTTGGTTGAACATGCTGAGGCAGGAATTCTGCTTTAATTAATTTGATGTTGGTATGAGTTTAATGTTGGAATATAAATGTGATATTGTGTTCTTTGTGATAAAATGATGTACTGGTTGGCTGGCACTATTCATGGGGAAGCGGACACGTTCCGTTATGCCGCCAAAATTTCGGTAGAATCCATGCACAAGTTGTGAACTCCATGATATTACCTGTGCATTTCAAGAAATGTTATGAAAGTGCATTAAGAATCATGTTATTAAGAAAGTTCCATGCTACTTGGGCCAGCCCCGGATAAGAAGTTAAGGGGAATAGATCAGTGGGAAGGTCGGGGAAAGTAAACCCGGCATTCCTGTATAGGAACGAGCTCGATCCTGATAAGCAGACTATTACCCAGGAGTCTAAATGGCCAAGAACTCCCAGGGGACCAAGAGATGGAAAGAAAAATGATGACAAGGAATGGAAAGACCTATGAGGAAAAGTTTATGACTTAGTTTGCATGATTACATGGATGCATGAATACATGGCATAGTTATGTCAAGATATTTATAATTGCCTATTATATGTAATTACTGCTGCTCATTTATTATCCTGTTCATTACTATACAAATCACTATTAGTAGTCAGTTTATCTTTTTGTACCTTCTAAAGTAAAACTGAACCTTGCCTTGGATCAGACATTTTTCTTAAACTCAGTAAAATAAATATTTCAGTTTGAACACATCTTTTTATTTATTTATTTATTTATTTAAATAAAACCCAAGGCAACTGAGAATGTATGTGACGTTAGTTAACCATTATGCATAGACCCTACTGAGAATTTCTTGAAATTCTCACGCCGTTTTGTACCTTCCACATCATTCTCAGACAGTGGTGATGGACTCCACAGCCACCCTTTTCATTGAGATCCCAGCGTTACAGCTCCATCATGATCCAGAGTTGGACTCTTTGTACATAGCTAGTTCGTGTAACTTCCGTCTATACCTCTTCAGCGATAGGAACTTTGATGTTCCTCTACATCATCCCATATTCGACCCTGCTACCCCTTACATTGCCGTTCCACTACACATGGCACACCCACCTCCTGCTCCTCCTGCACCGGCAGCACCTGCCGACCCTGCCCCTGAGTCACCACCGCAGGCGGTCCCTGATATCCCGTTGAGTTCAGAGAGTGACCCCTCAGAGGCCACCGGCTCATCACCCTCTTCCTCCTCGGGACCTAGCGCTAACTACTCACCGGCCGAGCCTGGCATGGCTAACGGCTATCTGACGGAGTAGCTTAGCAGCAGGAGATGTTGTACAGTATGACCCTCTTTTGGACAGCATGTAGCTCTGGGTCATAGACTTGACTGTAGGGTTAGTAGTAGGTTACGAAATGTCCTCTAAGGACCATAGGGTGTTTTTATTGATGTGGGCATTATTGTCTTTTTGATATACCAGCCCGCTTATGTATTTTGCTTTGAAACTTTGTACATAAACTGAAGCAGTGGCTTCTGATATATATATACAGATATATTTTGCACGTATACAGTAACGCTATTGTACTATTCTTATCCTTTGCGATATTTTGTTAAATTCGTTTCGCTTTTAGTTTAACAGCGTGCCGTTTCAATTGTTTTGTGATATTAATCACGAGATTCAGGCAGAATGTTAACACGGTAACCCAGACTACCTAATTTCATGCTATGACTTAAGCATAACATTAAATTAGTGAGGTGTTACACCTCCCGTGGCTGTGAATAACAGGCACGCACCACTCCCTTGAGTGGCCATGAAATCCAACATCCTAGGTGCACCCAGGGCTAACGCCTACTGCCGTTAGCCTACAGATCCTGGTCTAGACTTTCCCAAGTCATTCTTTTCCATAAATAGAACATTTAATAAATATTCTTATAAAACATGCCAATATAACTTATAATAAACAATAAAATTGTAACTTCTAAGAAAATAAAGCTTTAACACTTTAATAAATAAAAAACGAACAAAATTCCAAAGCTTTTATCCAAAAACCTTTCAAAATAAGAAATATTTTCCAATAGGAAACCAAGGTAATAAACATTTGCCATATTTCTCGTTTTGAAATCAAGTCATTGTCTCATGTGAACCAGTAAGAATAAATAAGCTACCAGAACTTAAAGTATATTGCTAAGACATACCAACTCATTTGCATATGCATATATATAGACAAAAATACGTTAAAACTACGATAGGGATAAACTATCTACTCACAGACTTAATGCCAAAAGTGAAATCCTAATCCCATGAACTCTGAGAGCCAAAGCCAGTCCTCCAGTGGTATATACTATCAATAATGCAGAAATTTAATTCAAGGTTAGTCCCTTAGACTAAGGATTAATCCACTATACTTCCAGATATGAAAATTCCTAATTCTTCTAACCTAGGGTTCTCCAGGAACTCACTATAGAGTAATTAATCTATAATTCATAGGAAAGAAAGAGGAAAGGAGTTTGAAGATTACCTTTTTGAAGGGAGAATGGAAGAAGAAAGATTTGAGAGCCTTGGTGTCACCTCCTCCAAGCTCCAAGACCAAATGTGTTGATTTCTTGTTGAAGATGTGATTTGAGATTAAAGGAAGAAATTGAGTTTAAATGAATGGGAATGGTGTAATTTGATGGAAAGATGTGAAGGATTGTGTTTAGGAATGAAGGAAGATGTGTTTTAGAGAGAAGGGAGAGAGTTTGGGTTAGAGAGAGAAGGAGAATTTCAAAAAATGAGGCGTGGGACGCGTTCGAGCCTATATATTGGCCTGTGGTAATTGATTATCAAGGGCTAGTAATCGATTACCACGAAGAACTGGTAATCAATTACCAATTATGGTAATCGATTACCACCAACCCAGAACTGGTAATCGATTACCAAATATGGTAATCGATTACCACGCGAAAAATATCAACCTGTGGGCATACAGAGAGGACTGTAATCGATTACAGATCCTCTGTTATCGATTACCAACTTCAAAAACTTGGTTCCCTCCTTCTGCAGTCATTTCCCAGGTCCAGAATATTGCACAGACTTATTTACATTTCTTAATTTTAAGTTAATACTTTAAAACATAAATGTAAATAAGGGAATACCCCCCCATTTCGATTCAATAAAAATATCTAAAAATTCAAAATCCTTAGGAATTAGAATCCAACTTTTGGGTTTTAGTACAATTCTCTGAAAACTTGCATTTTTATAAACTTGGGGGCTGAAAACAAAGGGGTTATCCATTCCCTAAAATTCATTAAAAATCCTTCTTCAACTCATTGATGCTTAGTGAACCATTACCGGGACTTTTGATCTTAAGAAAATGCCTTAAACCTATAGCCCTCCAAGGAGATATAGGGTTCAGACTCAGAATTTTTTAGGTTCCGATTTCGACAGGTAACTGCACTCAGGCTGGGGTGTTACATTTTGATTCTTTCCAATTATCTCAAATAGTTTTCTCGTATACTAAATGTATAGGAGGGCTATACCTCCAATGATTTTGCAGCATTTAAAATGAAGTTACCAAATGCCTCATAAAGCAGGTAGATTTTTAGTTATTTAAGATTAATGTTTATAAGAATTATTTTCTCCAGTGGTTTTCAAGATTAATGAGGGGACTAATTTCCCGAAGTATTTTATATATATAAAAAAAAAACACATTTTCAATGACCCTTTGATTATGAGGATATTTTTGTTGTATTTACAAAGTTGAATAAATGTTTTGACTTGGTCCCATGCTAGCTACAGGTAAAGTATCTCTCATTGAGTTGCTTAACTCACCCAGTTGCCTCCCCATGTTTCAAGTACCAAGTTAAGTTAGGGTTCAACTACCAGTTGTCTTCCAGTAAGCCCAATGCTTGAGTGGATGGTAGCGAAGGTTGCACTTCACCCAAATTATAATAACCAGTTGCACTAAAATTTGTAGCAAAGTGATACAACTCGGGTCGTCTCACGTGGATGTCAATGTTATTTGATTAGCAAAGGGGTACTGTGTTTCATACAATGATTAAAAGCTAAAATAAGAAAATATATATGATTAAGGCACTAGCTCAAGAAGTTCCTAAGGCACATGATTGATCAATCATTAACACACAAATAATTAAACACATGATATATCGCTAATTGAGCTATTAGAGAAACCTCTACCATTAACTCCACAATTCTACCTAGAGACTTCTAGGTGTTCAACCAACATAAAATCAATTAGGAAATTGAAACCTTAACTCTAATTAACCTATATTGACTTTTAGTCCTAATTGCATTAGCCTATGTTTGAACCCAAACCCAACTCCCAATTCCTAAGTTAATGGAGTTCCTACTAATTAACCAATTAACAAAAACTCAACTAATGATTCCATTCAAAACCAACATGTCAATACCAATTAATGTAAGCTAAGAATGAAAGAAGAAAGTAAGGAATTAAAGAGAACATATCAAATATCTTAAATGGAGCATAGGGTTTCAAGATACAACCTATGAACCCTTTGGAAGCCCCTTGAGCTAGCTTGACCATGGAGGTTACAAAATAGCAACTACCAAATGGGTCTTACAAGCCTTGATCAAAAAAGAAGAAAAATTGAGAAGAAAAAGAAAAACTAGAGAGAAAGGAAATCTAAGAACCAAAGGAAGAAAGTTCTTTTTCCTAAAATGAGCCTAGTTTTGTAATTGGGTGAAGTCTTAGATATTAGTACATAAATTCCCGTGCATTGACTCACCAAAAGTGGGCCCAAGTGGCCCAAAACCTGAGATTACGTCCATTCTGCTATTCTATAATTTTCTAGTTGCGCTATAGTGCAATACGTTATGCTACAGTGCAACAATCAGTAAATCAAGTGTTGTTTTAGCTAGCACAACCCCATCCGTTATAGCGCAAGCTCCTGACAACAATTATGCAGAATTTGAATTTCTAGCCTCGTTTGAGCCCCAAAATGTCTGAACTATTTCTCGGTGTCTCTATGAAAGTTGTAGATCTTTTTCTTAACTTCAAAATGGACATCTCATTTGCTTCATTTGGATTTGGGATGAGAGAGTTATGGCCCAAATTTTTCAGCATGCTCAAGCTAAAATTTCATCAACAATGAAATTGAGCTTCTAATTACTTCTACACCTCAAATCCCTCCAAGTTAAGTTCCTACAAGTCAGGAAAAACATATATATAAGGATCCAAAACTCTTGGAACTCATTAAAGCACGAAATCAAGGAAAAAAACATGTTTATGCAAGAATTGGCAATAGAGGCTAATTGGTACCAAACTATGAAATTCATGTAATTGGAAAGCAAATATGCAACAAAGAGGACTAAAACACTAAGTATGACGAATAAAATTAGTTTCTAAATTCAATTCATCAATGGGCCTTCTTTAGTCATTGTAAGGATCACAATATGGTCTAGTGCTCCGTTGAACTACAGGCAAGGTCTTGAACTATGATAGTTAGGACCTATTTATGTTGGAAAACTTATATTTGTATATATTTTGTATATCCTTGATTAAGTATTTAGGGATTATTTATGGAAAAAGATCTAGCTTTTTTGAAAAGTTTCAGTTGAGGCTTGCTAAGGAACCAAGGTTCCTTATGCGCCGGTTACAGCCTGGTTGGGTCATACTATAAGAATTTTTTTGTGAAATCAAGTGCTTCTATGTGACCTCTTATATAACATGTAATTATTGTGAACAAAAGGGACAAATATCACATACATGTACCATTAAAAAATTTAGTTCCAATATGATATGGGTTCCTAAGGTTACTAAAGAACTATCTTCAAGCTCTAATCTTCAAGGCCCCAAAAAGATTTAGATACCAAAGATAACATCTATTTTGTAGGTGTGCATAAAGAAAAAATAGCTCCTTATTAGCAATGATGCTTAAGTCACATGAAAGGAGCTAGCCAATTTTTTTCGTCCAGCAAGCTCATGAAGAAAGAAATATCACATTGGAGATAACTATGAAAGATAAACTTTGGAGTTAGTAACATTAATACATAATGTCATATTCCAAAATTAAGTGCTTTTTATGCATAATTTATTAATTCCTATTTTTATGTGTTAAACTATATGAAATGATTAATTTTTGTGATATCTGTGCAAATACCTACAGATTGGAACCATATCTATGACTCTAAGAAGTGCTATATATGTAGTTTTCATGTTTTTGCTTTGATGTCAAAAATAGCAACTAGCTCTTTTTCACTGGGTAAACCAGCAACTACTCTTTTGTTGATGTATATAGTTGTTGCTCTTCTCTATTTTTTGGTTGATGCTGTAATATATCAATAAAGGAAAACTTGTCTGAAAAAATAGTCTAATTAAATAACTTATACTTCCATTTTTTCTTTCCCTGTCGTATACATATAAAAGAAGAGTACGTCGAACCTTTTTAGAAATATAGTCTAGAATCATATTTTCATTATTTAAATTTAAATGAACCTAGAACAAAACCCCAGAATTCAATACTAAACAAGTCCTAACTAATTGAATGCTTGTGTTAGAAATTTTACGAATTGATTATTCCAATCAATGAAAAAAAAATTGGGAAAGATTAAAAAAAAGTAAGTGGACCTAACCCATTGCTTGAGCCGGATGATGAAAAATTATCATGTCTGGTTCTTTCGGAGGATAGATCTATAAGAATTCACCTAAAACTTGTCTTTTCTGGTGTTTTGAATTAGTTAAAGAAAGAAAAATTTGCATCCCTCACTCTCACTTTCATGACCTTCTACTCACTACGGTTGGAACCTTGCCCTCCAAGTCTTCAAATCCATTAATCCAACTTATCTAAGCTTAAACTCAAGCTTCACAAAATCAAGCATTACATCACCTTTTATGGGTTGAGATGCTGCAATGCCATCTATTATTTATGAATTGAAAATGCTATCTACTGGCGGCATACCTCCATTATTTGCGGCGATCCGAGCTCTTTTCTCTGACAAGCATCCAAGACTACGACGACTAGCAACATTGTTTGCAATCACCAGAAACAATAATGTGACGCAACACAGTGATTGTAACACCCTCCTAAGTACAGTACAATGCTTAAGTCATAGTACCACACCCTGGAGTTGTTACGGTTACCTGAACGGACCTTATCTGACAAAGAACTTCCAAGGCTTACTCGATACCTCTTGAACTTTCTGGAGACAACACGGAAAATAGGAATGAGAATTTTAAATTCTCAGTAGGATTCTCTATAATACACATGGAATGTCATTGTTGTCATCCCCAGTTTGCTTCGGTTTATTATGAAAAAGGTGAACATGCTGCACAAACTGTTTAATTATACGTTTCGAAAAGATCTTATCCGAAGCAAAGTTCATTTTAATCATACACTTAGCATTTGGGAGAACCCATAAACTTCATTCAAATATAATACCACGAATAACACTGTAGCATATTAAAACACACATAACATCAATATGTTGGGAATATAACATCTGCATATAACTTTATTCATACTTAAATTTATGCTTATTCATAAAACTTGCTTTTCTTTCTTCATCTTCCTTTTCATCATAAAATCTTTACATGCCACATTCCAGAGTATGATCGCCATGTCATACCCCATCAGAGCGTGATCGCCATGTCACGTTCCTTAGGAATATGGGACCTTCATTCGGTACTTACACTAGCTGGGTCATGCCATGCCTCATGTAAGTTCTGGTGTCTGCATATACTTTAATCTTTAGCCTTTGGTCTTTAGTCTTTTACTTGGCACGCCTAGGCGTTACGTATCGCCGTCCCTAGGGTGCATTTACTGCCCTTGGGTAGCCTAGCCTTGGAGTGAGCTCGTCAGCTTCATCCGTGACCGTCATCACACCGACTCACCCACAAGGGGACCCACGTGCCTCTAGTCTTGGAGGGATCTCATTCTGGTCACGTGCCTCTAAGTGAAGGGATCGATTCTAGTCACGTACCTCAAAATTGAGGGATCTCATCTGACCACGTGCCTTCAACATAGAGGGATCTCATCTGACCACGTGCCTCCATGGTAGAGGGATCTCATAGTTTTTGCTGCCTTCACAAGGAGGGACCCAATATGCAACTGCCTCCAGGTGAAGGGACCCATGTCTTTATCATTTAACTGCCTTCACAGGGAGGGACCTCAATTAACTGCCTCCGAGTGAAGGGACCCACATTCAATATATTCACATTCTTTCATTCTCATGCATAATCAAGCATAGTCATACTGAGTGTACTCGTACATATACCTCATTGATTTTCATGTATCATCGCACACATGATTTTCACATACATGTTTATTACATATAAAGGCCTGTAGCCTCCTTACCATTTTACCAGTACTCATGCATATGCTATATCATTTACCCTCACATGCCTCATAACATACTTATGTCATTCTCAAATATAGGGTTTCTATATACCCATTCATACTCTAATTCGTCCTTGTTTGTACACATTCCCTAGTTTCCTAGACTTCCAGTAAATTCGCAAAGATAATCTGATCAGCTCCGCTCTCCCCATGAATAGTGCCAGTCTTCATGCATAATTTAATCATAGCCATATAATCAATTTAACGCATATACATCAAGGTCTAACTGGCAATTCTCGACTCATACCTTATATGTTTTTCTGATACCTGTGAAATCACCAATTGGATCACTTTTGCCCATCTATTCAGTTCTGCCCGAATTTCATATGATCCACCTTTATTTCTATTCAACTCATTTAAATCTGAAATTTGGGTATATCATAGCTCTATGTGTCTACTTTCTAACCTCTTTGGTCCCATATCATTTTGATTCATAAAACTCAAGATATTCAACTTTTACCTCAGCCTGTCAGCCACTAGCCCGAATTACACTCTTAGAGGTATAAATTCACTAAAAATCGAAACTAAGCTCAAATCACACGAAATTGGTCTCATATTGAAGCAAACAGGACAACCTTTTATTTGCCACAAGTTTCATTCCATTTGCTTAAGTATACCTCGAGTTATAAGTCCTGAAAGTCGACCTTCCTGAACTACTCTGTTTGGGCCTGGTTTGGACATAGAGTAACTTCTTCGAATTACTGGGAACAATTGGGACCATAACAAACTCGGAATCTTATATTGGGATGTTCCCCTATGTGTAAGCTTTCTAAAAAAATTGGTTTCACTCAATTTAGAGTTGTATAGGGTGAGTTATACCCTCCTCAAGTCACCCTGCCCGGATGAAAGTCCTAAACCCTAGGTCAAACTTCAAAAATTCATATCTCTCTCAATACTAATCCAATAACCTTATATGATATGTCTATGGAAAGCCCTGAATGTCTACTTTCATCTAAAAATGGTTTCATCGGATTTGACCAATTGTAGGCAGAGCCGTACACCCCGCCGTACGGACTGCCGTGGAATTCTTCATCCAGACAGCATCCTAACCCTTGGTTCCTTCTAACTTTCTTCTTCTAACTTTAATTTCAACTCAATATTTCATATTAATCCTATCATAATCCATCATACACATCCAGCATATCATCAAATAATCATAAAAAGAAATCTTTCATGCATCCTTTGTTTAGAGAAATTAAGATTAGAGATTGAATCCTACCTCTCTGGAGTATGATCTTGCTGAATCTGATTTCTGGATTGATGGACCCTTGACCAAGCTTGGGGATTTGATGGAGTTTGGTTGAGAGAGGAAGGGAAGGAGAAGGCTGGAGCAAGAGGAAGAGAAGGAGACGTAAATCAGCTGGGGTTGAAGGGGAAGTCTGACTTAAATACAAGAAAATGTGGTGTTGATTGGCTGAAGATTTGTGGTTGAAGTTTGGCCACGTCTCTCACCTTTGTGGCCAACTTGTTCTCCACATCGTCCAAAACTGGGATATGCTTCCGCTCTACCTGAAATCGGAACTCGTCCCAACATTACTTGAAGTCGGAACTCGTGACCTTTTTACAGTGCTTGAAGCTGAAACCGCATGTCGGAACTCGTACCATGTTGTTGGTGACTTGAGGAAATCTTGTTTATTCTGATGCTTGGAATCAAGGTCGGATATTGGAAGTAATGCAGCTGAAAATCATATAATCTCGGAACTCCATATATGAACTCGGGAATGTCAATGCTGGACATAAAATCGGAGATCGGAACTCGTGTATAACTGAAATCAACTCAAATATTTGAACTCATGTCCATTGAGTTCAACTCATATACCATTGTGTTAAACCATTACTTCTGAGGTCGGAAACCACACACTATTGTGAAACATGAGGCATGAGGTCGTAACTCGGGCATTCGAAACCCAAGTACTTAAACCTGGAAGTCGGGATTTATATACAGTGTGTGATGAGATCGGAAACCGGTATATTTAGCCTTGAAACATGAAACTGGATATTGAGCAAGACTAAATCGGAAATCGGAAATAACACTCCCTCTGAAATTCAAAGATGAAGTCGGAAATCGTGTTCAGCTTCATGCCGTTCGGCTTTGAAATTTAAGATCGGAAATCGTGGGAATTGCTGCCAAACTAAGTCGGAAATCGGATATTTAGTAAGGCGAACTCGGAATTCGGAATTTATCCCATCCTGTGTAGAATTCGATGATGAAGTCGGGAATTGAAATTGATCAGTCCTGAGGGCAAAGTCGAAACTCGGAAAACGGATGTTACAGTGATGACTCAAACTTGTAGCAACAGCCACCCACCTCTATGTATGACCTCTGTCATGCAACTGAACGTGTTTCCTTCTTCGACAAGCAGGGAAGCCCGACACCACAGTGCTACCATTGTCAATTTTAAGCTTTCACCAAGATGGTTGGCGGGGCACCATCTCTATCAACAAGACCCATGTTGCTTCACTTAGGAATTATTGAGGAAACTTTAAGCCTTAACGCTTGTTATAATTTGAAATCAGTTTGAATTGCTAGTCTGACATAAGGTATGGGTACTTCTTCTTGAAACTAATGACATGATTCTAGTGAAATTACTTCTAGGTTTGTATTATATTAAATCTCAATGTTTGATTATTGAATCTAATGGTGAGAAATTAATCTAATAAATAATTAAATTTTAATTTTAATTTGCATCTCCCTACTTTACCCTTATCACCGACATCCCATCGTTTCCCTCGTTCATCCCTCCAAATTTGCCCACTCCAGTTTCCAGTACTAGCACTGCTGCCGCCACCACCTCATCCCTTTCCCTGACACCACTGCCCTTCTTCCATCCTACTAGAGTGCCCCCTCCCCCACTTCGTCACTACAACACTATTCCTATGCCTGTGCTTCTTGTTAATGGCCCAAGAGCTCGTATAGGTGTTAGCCCAGTACTGTCAGCGGCACTTATCTTGCAGCTTAATGCTGCAAATTGTCCAAGAAGAAATGTGTCATAGAATCGTGCCACTTGTCTCAGCCCAAGTCCCATTGCATCGCTGGATTGCTCACCGTCGTCGTTGTTTTGAAATTCGATTCCTTTATATCGAAGATGCAGTTATTGTTCATGGTTTTAATGGATCTTGTTACCTTATTTGTGAAGTGGGTTGTTGTCTTATTTTGTTCTTGTTGGGTTCTGTGGGTTTAAATGAAGTGGGTACATGAGGACAATGGTAATGCCGTGCGAAAATATCATCAGACCTGGTTTATATTATAGATTTATAGTAAATCTAGAAATTTTAAGAACAAATGCAATTAGTATTTTGATCTATAAACAAATGTGGTTACAATCACTTGACCATTTTAACAACAAATTAACAATTTTTTTTCATTGTCCTCAGCATATCCCAAATGTTTAAAAGAAGAAAAGAGAGTTGTCAATGTGCAAAAATTGTATAGACCAAGGTTGGATGCAGTTGATTATTCTTTTTGGGGTGAGGGAGGAGAGAAGTGGGAAAGAAGGGTGTGGTGGGGAAAGAAATTTCTAAAAAAAAAATTGAGAGCAAAAAAGTCATTTTAGTATCAGTCACCATAGTCGTGACAAACTTATTATCCCCATCTAAGAACTCGCCTTGTATTATATATGCCTGTGATTACTGGTTTAGTTATTTTTGTCCTTGTTCACTGTTGTTACTTGATTCTTGCTTATGCTATGAGATTTTGATATCTATATTCTGAGTTTATGTTATAACTTGCTAATTCTTGTATGATGTTCTAATTGTCAGTAGTTAGAAGTGCTTTTTCCAACTTGGTAGAATAGTTTCTTTTTCTTAGTCTAATTATCTTATTCTATGGACATACCTTGAGATTGATTTAGAATGCTTGTTATTTCTATAGAGGCAGTTGTATTATAATTTCGAAGTTTTGCTGTCAATAAATTGACTATCATGCAGGCTCTCTAGCAAGTTATTGATTTGAAATATATTTGTGTGACTATCACCTAGTGCTACTCATTGATCTCTTATTCCAAAAGTTGCCTCCATTCATATGCAATTATGCATGCTCTCATAAGAATAATCATGATCGTATCACCATAACATATTCATAATTGTATGGCTGCTCATATCATAAATTTCTCATAAAATAAACACTCAAAATTTCACAGACTGTGCTGAAAATTCGGCAGCATAATGGATCGAGTCCACTTCCTCATGAATAGTGCCAAACAACCAGACAATCATTCATACAGAACATTAATGCAATGTATCAATCTCACAAAAAAATCAAACAAGTTTCATAGCCTTCATCTTGAGCTAGGTTTATGCCTCTCCTTTTCAATTTTGCCAAAGTTTGTAAATTCAGCCATAAATTTTGTTTAATTCATTTAGATCTAAATTTTGGATATGTTAAAGTGCTTTTTGTCTAGTTTCTAGTCTCTTTAGTCCCATTAGGTTTTGATATATACAAGTTAAGTTATTAACATTTTACCTAGGTCTGTCCTGTTACTAGGCAGATTTACATACTAAAAAGTAAATTTTCACTAAAAATAGAAACCTTATTGGAATTATACGAAACTTATATCATATTAAATCTAACTGACCCAGCTTTTATTTTCAATAAGTTTCACCTCATTTGAATATGTAGAACTTGAGTTATAAGCTTTGAATTCAAGTAACCTACACTGTCCTATTTTAGTCCGGTTGGAACTTAGGGAAACTTTCATGAATTACTGGCAGCAACAGGGATTGAATTAAAGTTTGAAATTTTTATATATTGTGAACCTATGTCTTTCTAAACAAGTTCGTTTCACTCAATTTGAAGGAGTATAGGGCAAGACATACCTCTCAAAATCTAGTCTGCTCAAAATTAGGGTCAAAATCCTAGGGTAAATTTCAAAAATTCATATCTTTATCAATACTAATCCAATGGCCTTATAATTTATATGTATCGAAAATCCTAGGTGTCTAGTTTCACATAAAATTAGTTTCATTTTGTTTCAACAACTGTAGGCGGAGTCGCACATTCTGCCGTACGGACACTTGTAGGGTTCTTCTTTCTAAACAATTCTGTTTCACTCCTTTCTTGAGTTCTTGCTTAATTAACCAACCCAAATTAGAAATATTCATCTCTAATCATATGAGATAAGTCATAAAAGCATCAAACAACATCAAAATAACAAGATATCCCCTCAGACCAGCGAAACACATAACATCTAAATCAAACCAAGTTTAGGAATCCTACCTCAATTAGATAAGATAAGTAGCTAGAGTTAGATTTTCTTGAGGGGAAGAGTAACTAAGGCTTGAAGATAGGATGAAGTAGAATGAAATGGGAGAAGAGAATATGGAGACAAGACACCATAAGCAAGCCATCCAAATGGTGAGGATTTGGGAGGAAATAATATAATTTTCATAAAGGTGGGTAGTTATGATGATGGCTTGTGATTGGTTGCTCTTTTGATTGGTTAATATGCAACCACTTCTCCCTCTTTTCTTGGTTGCAGATGGCACTAATTTGGGGGGGCTTGGTGGCTGAATTCTTGGCCAAAGAATTAAGGGTTTTTTAGTGAAGAATTCTACTAGTTTGGTTCATACAATATAAAACACCGAAATTCAACTAATTTCTTTCAAATTGGCAAAATATTGCTAATCATTTTCTAAAACTTCCTGCATGTCTATCTTAATTTTCTCCAGTCCTAATCTCTTTAATTGACTTCTAATTAAATGCTATGTAACTTTACCTTTTAAAATTGAATAATTCGGCTAACAGCGTAAATTAAACATATTGCAATTTAGAACGTTATAGAAATCGTTACCATTTTTCTTAAAATTTCAAAACATTACCAATAGTTTCTATTGAAGTTTTAACTTAATAACATCAACTCTTTCCAACCCTAATATTTTCATTTAATTCCTAATTGCTCTTATTTTTCGCACACAACAGACAACAGAATAAATTAATTAACAGCCTAAATTCTACGTAGTTCAAAATTTGGGATGTTACACCAGTTCCAGGATTCGATCTCAAGCAGAACAAGCAACACCAGGTTCTGAGTTCCATGTTGCTCTCTTAGTTCAAAAGGAATAGACTCAAGTTTTGATTTCCGAATTGATCCCTGCGTTCAACAGGAGGAAACGAGTTTCGACTTAGCACATAATAAGCAGAATCAGGTTGCGAACTCTAATTTCCAAGTTCAATCAAAATGGGGAAAATCAAGCTATGAGATTCGAGTTCCGATCTCGAGTAGAATAAAAAAAAAATTAATACAATGAAATTAAGGATGTTACATTACTCCCCACCCTTAAAAAGAATTTTGCCCTCAAAATTCGTTACTTATAAATAGGTTAGGAAACTTTTCTTCATCTCGGACTCCAATTTCCACGTATGCTCTTCTATACTTCCTCTACCCCAAACCACCTTAACCAAGGATATGGCCTTGTTCCTTAGCTGTTTTACCCCACGATCCATGATTCGAGATGGTGGTAGATTGAAGGTTAAGTCCTCCCTTAACTTTACACTTTCAAGTTCAAGTAGATGACTAGGATCGAAAGTGTATTAACTCAATTAAGACACATGAAAGGCATCATAGAGATTTGACAAATTATGAGGTGAAAGGACTAAGAAAACGGGGGCTTAACTTTTTGACTTTCGTGGCTCTACCTTTACTTGTTGTAGGAATGATTTTTGGGAATAAATGTTCTCCCTCTTGGAACTCTAGAGACTTTCTTCTCTTATCCGCATAACTCCTTCAGTGGCTTTGAGTCATAAGGATCATATCCCTATTCCTCCTTATCTACTCCGTGGTTTGCCTTACAAGATCAGGTCCTAACAAACTTTGCTCCCTAGGTTCAAACCAACATAGGGGGGATTGACACTTCCTTCTATACAAAGTCTCATAGAGTGCCATCCTAATACTCGCATGGTGACTATTATTGTAAGCAAACTAAATCAGGGGTAGGGACTTATCCTAACTCCCTTGATTATCCAACACATAAGCCCTTAACATATCCTCCAAAGCTTGGATAGTCCTCTTTGATTGTCCCTCAGTTTGGGGGTGATAAGCTGTATTTAGGCAAAGCCTTATCCTAAATGCTTTTTGCAAGGCTCCCTAGAATCGAGAGGCAAACCTTAGGTCTCTATCCAAGATTATAGTGGAAGGTACAGTATGCAGTTTTTCTATCTCTTGGACATATGACTGGGCTAACTTTTGTAAAGGATAAATAGCTCAAATGGGTAATAAGTAAGCAGATTTAGTCAATCTATCAACAATCACCTATATCACATCAAAACCAACTTGCATTTTGGGTAAACCCATCATGAAGTCCATGGAGATAGTCTCCTATTTCTATTTTGGGATCTCCAATAGTTGTAATATACCAGAGGGCTTTTGGTGTTCAATCTTTACCTTTTGGCAGACTAAACACTTATTCACCAATTCAGCTATGTCCTTCATTCTTGGCCACCAAAATATCTTCTTAACATCTTGATACATCTTTGTCACACTAGAGTGTATGGTAAAATGGCTTTTGTGAGCCTTCTCCAAAATCCTTCTTCGAAGGTCACTACTCGCGGGTACACAAACTCTCCCTTCGAATCTCCATAGTCCATCCGTACTTTGAGCCAAACCTTTCGACTTTCCTTTTTCCACTAATCCTATGGTTTTCAAGAGGTCCTTTTCCTCCCTTTGGACTTGAGCAATTTGACCCTTGAAGCCGCTCATCACCCTAATCTGATTCAATCTTAAACTATGGAGGGTCAGGATAACTCCAAGGTTAAGCTCTCTAAAACTCTTCATTAGCTCCTCTTCTTTAACCATCATCTAGGATGCATGTAATGACTTCCGGCTCAAGGTGTCAGCCACCACATTAGCCTTCCCAAGATGATAGTTTAACCTAAACTCATAATCTTTCAAAAATTCTATCCATCTCTTCTGTCTCATGTTAAACTCTCTTTTTTATCAAAGAGATACTTTAAACTCTTATGATTAGAAAACACCTCAAATCCTACTCCATACAGATAATGTCTTCGTTTCGTGGTTGCTAGCTCCAAATCATGGGTTAGATAGTTCACTTCGTGAGGCTTCAACTGCCGAGAGGCATAAGCCACTGTGTTCCGACTCTGTATCAAGACACAACCTAAGCCTCTCCTAGAAGCATCACCATAAGCCTCAAAGGATCCACTAGGGTCAGGCAAAACTAACACTAGGATCGAGGTTAACTTCTCCTTTAACTCTTGAAAGTTTTTCTCACAATCCGCGGTCCATACAAAAGGGGCATTCTTCCTTGTCAACTTGGTTAAGGGTAGGAATATATGGGGAAATCCTTTTATAAACCTTTGATAATAACCAGCTAAACCCAAGAAACTCCTTATCTTTGTCACCAAGGTCAATTTCTCCTAATTTATCACAACTTTAATCTTACTAGGATCCATTGCAATTCCTTCTTGTGACACCACATGTCCTAGGAACTTCACTTCCTCCATCTAAAATTCACACTTCGATAACTTAGCATAAGTTTCTTTTCCTTCAAGATTCCCAACACAACCTTCAAATGCTCTTTATGCTCCTCCTTTATTCTTGTATAGATGAGAATATCATCTATGAAAACAACTACAAACTTGTCCAAGTAAGGTCCAAATATCCTATTTATGTAATCCATGAAAACCGTAGGGGCATTTGTCAATCCGAACGACATCACTGTGAACTCATAATGCCCATACCTTATCCTACAGGCTGTCTTAGGTATATCCTTCTTTTTTACCTTATCTGATGATATCCAAATCTCAGATCAATCTTTGAGAACACAGCTGCACTTCGCAATTGGTCCATAAGGTCATCTATCCTAGGCAAAGGATATTTATTCTTAACTATCACTTTATTCAACTGCCTATAGTCCACACATAGCCTCATACTTTCATCCTTTTTCTTCACGAACAGCACTGGGGCTCCCTATAGTGAGGCACTAGGTCTCATGAACTTTTTTTCCAATAACTCTTCCAACTAACTTTTTAGCTCTACTAACTCCATTGGGGATATCTTATAGGGTGATATAGAGATTAGCCCCGTTTACGACAATAACTCTATGGAAAACTCGATTTCTCTTTCAGGGGGAAACTCAGGTATATCGTCAGGAAACACATCTGGATATTCCCTAACAATAAAGATCTCATCCAACACCTGTTCGAGTTCTACATCACTTGCCATAAGGAGAATATATTCCTGATTATCAGACTCATTACTTCCTACTTTAACAAAATTTAAGAATAGATGAATAGATTCAATTAGTTTAACAGGCACAGGGGAAAAGCACAACAGATTTTTCAGAATAATTTATCATAGCATGATTGACTGAAAGCCAATCCATGCTTGTAATCAAGTCTAGACCAGATAAAGGGAAAAAAATCAAATCTGCTATAAAAGACCTACCATCAATTTGGAAATGACACCTTAAACAACATGGCATGTTTTAATTGGTTTCCCAGCGGGAGTAGACACTATCAACATGCAAGGCAATTCAAACACGGGCAATCCTAATCTAACTACACAATCATGAGAAATGAAGTGCATAGCACTCGAGTCATATAGTATAGTTAAGGTCTTACCATTAACTTCGAACTTACCTTAGATCAAATCGCCAACCTGAGTGGTCTCTTCAGCATTGAAGGCAAAGACCCTTCCTTGATGTTGGGGCTTGTTGGCAAGGGGGCAGCAACTTGACGGTGCAGTCCTTAATCATGTGCCCAAGCTTCCTACAACGGAAACACACGTTCTGATTGGCGTAGCATGGGTGTCCTCCATGGTACTTGCCATACTTAGAGCAAAACTTAACCATTTGCAAACTTTGGTGGATTCCCGGTAGGCTTTTGAGGCTGCTTACCCTTGAAGCCTCTACCTTGAAATGACTTCTTCAAGGGTTGTTACTTAAACTTCTATCCTTATAGTGCCAACTTCTTCTTATATGCCTCCAACTTTGCTATTGCTAACTTATGATTGCAATCCTCAACTAAGCACTTGTTGACCAGTGTAGCATAGTTGCTAATCTCCATGGGTCCTACTGATGTCAAGATATCCTCTCATAAGCTCCTTTGAACTTGACATACTTCCATTGCTCATCTGGGTTCCTCTAATATATTGTCGAGAACTTGCACAATTCCTTGAACTTGGCAGTATACTCAGCAATATTCATGGTCCTTTGACACAGCCTCATGAACTCCAGTTCCTTCATATTCCTCACGAAAGCAAGAAAGTACTTCTCATAAAAATGCACCTTGAAAACCTGCCAAATGATGTAGGTCTGATTCCAACAGCCTCTTGATGCCTTCCCACCAAAACTCAGCATCTACCTCTAGCATATAGGTAGCAAAGGTTACCTTTTACTCCTCGATACAAGCTAACACCGTGAAAATCTTCTCAATGGCTTTAATCCATTCATCAGCTCGGTCGGGATTGTATGCTCTTCTGAAATTGGGGGAATTCACCTTTCTGAACTCAACAAACTTGAGGTATTCCAGTTCTACCTGAACTCCACCATTGTGCCTATTTGAATGCTCCTCATTCCTCTGTTCCATCTACTCCATCATACAATGAGCAGCAGCAACCTGCTCCCTCATGATAGTAGCCATTTCGTGGAGCGTTGCTATGACTTCTTCAGGACCTTTAGGCTCATTCTAGACCTACCATGCCTCTTTGATGCTATTAGTTCCTAGATCACCAAAACAGAAGACATTGAGTTGATCAAGCTCAACATTTATGCTGAGTGGACTAGTAACTAACTATATTCAGAATAGATGATCATGCATGTCTAATCCTTAGGCCCCATTATACAAATGAGACTCAAAGCATGACTTAACTAATGCATATGCTTAGAAACATAGTCAGTCCATCCCCAGGCTCTTCAAGGATGAACTGCTCTGATACTTAAATGTAACCCCTTAATCGTTCCATACTACGCTTAAGTCATATTACGGAGATTATTAGTTGTTACTTTTGCCCGCGGAAGACTTAACTAGCTTTTTGAAATTACTTGTAGTGAAAATAGGGGTAATTTTTTTTTGAACCTTATCGGAAATAAACCTTTTTGATAAATGAGAGCTATGAGTGTATCGTGATCATACAAAATCAAATGTCATTAAGCACATGCTTGCAGAGCATTAAGTAAATAAAAGTAGGGTAAAGAATAATCATCACACTTAGTCATAATAGTAATCATTCCACAACCATCATAGTTAAATATAATATAGGTAACATAACATGTCTTGAATAAGTAAACATGGGCCCACCAACTACTGTCGGTCCTACCAAGACATCCTTAACTAGATACAATGAAAAGAAATACATCATAAACCATTTGCCACCTATACATGCCATAAAAGAAATGATAACCCTAAAACTACATACAAAAGGGCTATCCTCATGTCCGACTCAGCATGTGCTCTCCACACCATCCTCTACCTCAAAACAGAACAAATTCATTCCTGAAACCACCAATTGCATCATCTCCATATCCTCCTCCTCCGGCGCGCCCACGCCCATGCCTATGTGGCATAGCTCGGGTACGAATGAATCCACATCCACGAACCAAGGGTGGTGCCTGGTTGGCAGCAAAAGAAGAGGAATCTGAGGACAAGCGAATCACAGAAAGATATGATGGCTCTGAAGGATCGGACTCCACAGAATATGTCAGGGTCAAGCGGGTATTAGAGTTAGTCTCCTAGTCAGTGGGGTACATTAGAAGGTGGAAAGGTGGATGCATGTCATCTAAAGTAATATCATCATAGGGCTCATGCGGGCCGAGGAACGAGCTCATGACATGTGCACGACACTAACAGATGTAAAATATGTAGACCCTCATTGCTGCTCGATCAGTCATCATGGATGCATTCAATATCGGGTCAAAGTACCAATGCATAATTGGAAACTCAATGAAGATCACGGTGCCTGACGGCAACCTCTAAAGGCGACATGGAAAATGGGAGTGATGAATACAAGATTTCTCAATAGCATCTTGACTAGATAGTTCATGTGTCATCATTGTTGTCCTAGCCACTTCAAGTTTTATGAAAAGGTGAACATGCATAGATTCAATTTTAAGGGTTTGAAAACATAAGTTCTTGAAGCGGGTTTCTTTTAAACTTAACCTCATAAATCTAACATAAAGTAGCATAAGGCGATAAAATAGAAACATACATGCTAAAGCTTGATATAAACATTCATGACCATGCATATGAGGGACTAAGGATGCATGCACATTCATGTAACTTCATGGATTTGACCAGAGTCTTTCTTTAACTTTATGTTCATACTTAGCACATGCTTAATATTCTTTACTTTACATACCCTTGGATAGAATGTTATTGGACATGAGCTCATTCTGTGACTGTCATTACACATTACTAATCTAAAACCATACTAAGCAAACAAGGATTCCTCTAAAATTGGAGAGGTCTGGGCCTCGTACCTCCAAGGTAGAGGGGTCTCTTAATAGGTTACATTCCTTTTTGAAGGATCATATCCACTTATCTTGCCTTTGTGGATCACCTTTCCTTTTGAAGGATTACATCCAATTATTTCCTTTCCCATGTTATATCTTGCATTTTTGTATGCATTGTACTTCCAAGATAAGACACAAGTACACATACAATGGATATGTCTAAGCCCACAATTTTGATGAAATTCTAGCAGCATAACGGCTAGACCGGAGCCTCCCCAAAATTTGCCAATCATAGAAAAATCAACCAACAACCAATCATTTTCATTCTATACCATCATATCAAGCCTCAACAATCATTCAATCATGAGTCAATACTCAATCAACTTCCTAAACATTAAGCTTAATAGCATCATACACTCATGCCTTAAAAGGTATCTATGGTTGCATTATTCTTTGTGAAAAGTTTTATGAATCATCATATGAATCCTCATGTTTACTCACGAGAGAATCACATAGTTTTATATGAATGTGTGTTGTAGAATTTTAATCACTTGATTCTTGAGTGAAGCTATACTTTGCCTTAAGGATTCATTTTCACCAAATAACTTAATAGATTTCTTATGTACACAACTTAAGGAATAGTTTGTTTATTTAAAAAGGTTTGACATTTATTCTTCTTTTTCATTTTTAACATGGTTGAGGTCTAATATGGTGTTTTAGCCAATATTATGCATCCAAAACTTTTAGTTTCCTTGAAATGGTACACTAGTGATTCCTAGGTTCATAATATGCTCAGAGGCTCTAATCATACTTCCATTCCCAAAGAGTTTCGAGATCCCTTTAGTCCCTTGGGTCATAACAACGCATAACCACACTCATGAACCTAACAACACCATGTGCTTACCAACATCAAGAGGTGATTTTCATTCCAAACAAGTTATAAGATTCAAACTTTATCAAACAAGATTCTAAGACTCCATCTTCACTATTAAAGAGTTTTATTCTTGTTGAAAGTGAAAACCTTTACTTATACTATCTTCAAGATTCCAACTTTATAACTTAAAATCGCAAGTTTTCACTTTTATAACTTAAAGTTTGCAAGATCTCACTTTTATAACTTAAAAAGTTTCAATCTTGGAGAAAGTTTGGAACTTTACTCATTATTTTATCTTTAAGATTCAATCTTTATGACATAAAGTGACAAGTTCTTACTTTTGTAACTAAAAAGCTTCATTTTTTGATAAAGGTTAGGCTTTTCTACTATTCTCGTCTTCAAGAAAAACAAAATAAATCTTTAGGAGAGTTTATACTATTTGGGCCACTTTTTGACTTTCAAGAAACAAGCTTTTTAAAGTTTTTGTGCCATTGTTTTGGTCACATCAAAATTGTATTGAAGATGTAAAAGGAGAAACTTTTCAATCATAAACTTTTGATACTACAAAGAACAAACTTTAAACAAGACACCTTCAAGAAAGTAGGTTTTCTTTTCAACAACTGACAAGAACACCAAGAACACATGTATCATAAAAGGAAAATGAAAGTTTTTAGAGCATTCAAGATGAAAAACTTGAAATAAACATATAAGATCTCAAGAACAAAACTCAAGAAGTGAACTTTTCTAAAAATAGAAACTCTACTTAAGAAGAGCATGAAGTTTTTCTCAAGTTGTCACTTGAAGCTCTTGGCTATGGTGAGAGCCAAACTCCAAGCTTTCTTGATCAACAAAAAGAAGAAGTAAATGGTCACTACCTAGTATGTAAATAGCCCTTCTTTGGAAGGGGAAAAGAAGATGAAGAAGACTCCTCCTTAGTGGTGATGGTGGCGGTTTCAACTGAGGAAAATAAGAGCTCTTGAGTTCTTGAGAAGATTGAGGTTATAGTGCTTAAATCTTGTCTCCAAAGATAAAAAAAGTGTTATCTTTGAAAGGTTTAGTGATGAAGGTTTGGTTATGGTATCTTGAAAAATGGAGAAGAAGAGGATGAAGAAAAAGAAGAAAGAGTAGAGAGAAGTTGAAGAATAAGAGGCTTATAGACAGAATAAGAAGTTGAAAAAAAAATGAAACGGATGTGTGTACGTATGTGAATTGACCATAGGTTTCATAAAGGGGTTGGGGGGAGATATTTTTGATTTTGTGTTAATTAAGGTTTAGAGGGAGTAATTTGGATGATAAAGGAGACAAATGGTGTGCTAGTTCTTACAAAAGTAACTTTGTCTCATGCTTTATGCTTTAGTAACATCACAAATGGTTTATTGTCTAGTTAAGTTAATTTCAATTTTGATAAGGTGATTAAGTGCTCTTGCAACTTAATTAATCAAGGATTAATGATTAACTCATGTTGGCATGATTAGCAAGGTTGAAATTGTAATTATGCTTAATTACACATAATCAAATTTGATTAAGTTAATAATTGGTGATTAGTGGTTAATTCAAAATTCTCTAATTTTGATTAAGTATCTTCTCAATTTTTCTCCTCATAGTTATCCTTTAATTAAGACTTCATTATTTAATTCTTCATTAAGTGCCTGATTACTCAAGATTATTGAGGTAACCTAGCACAAGGAAAAATTTTGGGAATGTCACGGTTTCCCGAGTTCCGAGTTCAGTCAGAACAGCGGCTTCAAGTTCTGAGCAAAATAGGTGGCAACGGGTTTCGGTCTCTGAGCTCTTCTCCGAGTTTGAGCTAAACCAACAGCATCAAGCTCCGAGTTTCGACTTCAAGTACTACCCCCGATTTCTGGCAGGGGGACAATCGTAGGTTCCATGTAACGTCTGAGAAATTCTATAGTTAATAACCGAGTTGTTTGGTTTTCATCAAATAATTGGGATTAATCAGAATTCGATTAAGCGTTCACTTAAAGCCAATTAAGTGTGATTTAGAAGGATTAGACTTGATGGAATCAGATTAGGAACATAGGAAACCTCACAGAATTTTTCTAAAGATTGGTTTACCAATTTAAGAGAAATCGGTAAGATTTCGGTATTCTAAACTGTCGAAACCAGATCAATAGAACTTACATTATGAATGCCCTAGGATGAATGGCTAGGATTTAGCCAAACCACCCCTATATGTGGTGCCACCTTCAACCAAGGATGGCAGCCACAAAATTTAATTGAAATTCTATCACACATCCACCGATCACATAACTCCTTGCTCCACAAGTTTGTGTTCAATTCCTTCTTTGCCCTTGTGAATTTCGGCCAAGATAAGGAGCTGGCTCCCCTCCATTTCTCTTCCATTCACACTCATCACTACTCCATCTTCAATCTTTCTTCAAGTCTCATCAAGAGTTGCTTCCATCTAAGACACCAAATCAACAAACTTTCAACTAAACAAGGTAGGAATCCAACTCCTCATCATGTTTTCCTTGATTTGGGGCTGTGTGGGGATCTTGTTTTCCTCTTGATTCTGATGTGATTTAGTGTGTTGATGTTGGATTATGATTGATTTTGCATGTATGTTGTGATTGGAATTGGAATTGGTATGAAAGAGCTTGAAGAATAGAGAAAATTCAAGAAGTTGTTAGGGTTTTCCTTGGTGCTCCGTATGGCGGAGTATACGGCTCTGCCTACAGCCATTTAAATTTGATGAACCTATTTTTATATGAAACTAGACATTCGGGGATTTCCATACATATAAAATATACGGCCATTGGATTAGTATAAAATTAGTTATGAATTTTTGAAATTTGACCTAGAAATCTGGACTTTTATCTGGGCAGTATGAGTTAAGAAGGGTGTAACTCACGCTACACAACTTCAAATTGAGTGAACCTAAAGTTTTTTGAAATCTAACATGTAAGAAAACATCCCATAAAAATTTCAGGGTCAGATTCGTTGTCAATTGTTCCCAGCACATCAATAAAGTTGCCAATTTCATATGATTTCACCCAGATTTCTATTTTTAGTGAATTTTCACTTATAAGAGTGCACTTTTAGCTTAGTACAAGGTAGTCTAAGGTAAAATACTAATAATTTGAGCTATACAAATCAAAATAAGATGGAACAAAAAGGGTTAGAAACTAGACACATAGAGCTATGACATATCCAAAATTCAGGTCTAAATAAGTTGAATAGAAGTAAAGGTGGATCTTACAAAATTCGGACAGAAGAGGGCAGAGTGAGCAGAAAACTCTGTTGATATATCTATTGATTTTGACATACCACATGGTCAATAATGTTGCTATAACTTGCTGTTTTTCATTGAATTGCATACTTAATTGATTGTACTGGTAGCTTGGCACTATTCACGGGGAAGCAGACTTGATTCGTCATGCTGCTGAAATTTCGGCAAAGTCTATGCATAGTTTATAAAATACACTTTGATACATATGCATTCATGATTATGATGAAAGCTATAATAAAGATTCTATAATGAAAGATATGATGATGAGTCCATATTTCGAAAGACATGACATGGCAATCACGCTTTGATGGGGTATGACATGGCGATCATGCTCTGGAATGTGGCATAATGATCGCACACCCTAAAGGATGTGACATGGCAATCACACCCCGATAGAGTGTGACATGGCGATCATACTCTAGGACATGGCAGGATGAACATATTCCTAAGGAGTGCGACATGGTGATCACACCCCTACAGAGTATGACATGGTGATCATACTTTGGAATATGTACAACAAGTAAAGGAAGATAAAGAAAGAATAGAAAATTATGTGTATCTGCATAAATTCAAGTACAAGTAAGGCATGTGCGGATTTTATGTTTTCATTATATTAGTGGTATTATATTTTAATGTGTTTCAGTTATTATTCATAGTATAATTTATGAATTTATTTTGTATTGGCTCACCCAAATGACAAGTGTATGAATAAAATGGACTCTACTTCGAACAATGTGTTTTCGAACTATAAAATTAAACAATTTATATAACATGTCCACCTTTTTCATAATAAATCGAAGCAGCTGAAGATAATAACGATGACACAATATGAAATTTTAGTAAATCCTACTGAGAATTTAAAATTCTCAATCTTGCTTCCGTGTTATCTCTAGATAGATCGAGAAGTTTCAAAGATGGCTGAAGTTGTTGTCAGATAAGGTCCGCTCAAGTAACAGTAACAACTCCAGAGTGTGGTACTATGACTTAAACATAGTACTGTACAGAGGAGGACATTACATTCCACGTTCCATGTTGATCTCTGAGTTCAAAAGAAATAGACACGAGTTCCAATTTTTGAATTAATCCCCGAGTTCAACAAGAGGAGACGAGTTCCAACTTAGCGCATAATGAGCAAAATTAGGTTGTGAACTCCAATTTTCAAGATCAATCAAAACGGGAAAATCAAGCTACAAGATATGAGTTCCGATCTTGAGCAAAATAAAAGAAAATTTAGCGCAACAAAATTGGGGATGCTACACAACATGCATTTATATTTTACATTTTCTTTATGTGGACTCTTGAATTGTTGTTCTAAATAAACTTTTTTAATAAATATGAAGAATACTCGAATGTAAGAGACTTCACAACTCAAAATTCAAAAAATTAGTTGGATATATAAAAATCCCCCAATTTAATGGAGTATTGTACATATATTTATGAGTTTGTTAAAGTTAGTTATGTAGTTGGTAGTACTTAGCACCGTGAGATTGTTATTGCCATTACTTGCAAAGCACAACTGGTTACTTGAGCAACTAGATGTCAACAATCCTTTTCTCCATGGGGATTTGTAACACCCCCTATAGTTATTAGTTAAATACTTTGATTTAATTATGCTTAGATATGAATTTAATAGTGTTTTAATATTAATATAAAGAACCAAAAATTCAAGATAATTATAGAAAATTTATATTAATAATTTTTCTTGCTAGTTTAGCCCTAAACAAGGTTAAATCACACTAGATAATTTACTAAAATTTTTCTAGATAATTATAGAATTATTAGTTGAATTATTAGTAACTAGAACTCGATAATAATTTGGGAAAAAATATAAATATTTTCTGAAAAATTATGAAAATTTTTCTAAAGGTTAATTAGAGCTAATATAGCTTGCAAAATTAAATTTTGAATTTTTGGAGCTTGTTTGAATTTTTTGTTATTTTCGGGTGTTATTTAGAAAATGGTAGGATTAGGAAAAATAATTTAAAATAGGTAAACAATTGAGAAAATTCTAAAAATTTAGAGGTATGCTTAGAATAATTAGAAAGATCAAATATAATTTTGTGAGTAGTTAAAAATTAGGGCGAGTTAATTAACCAAATCTAGCTTAATTATCATGAGTTAAATAGCTAGAATTTTAAGGACAATGACCAAATAAAATAATAGAGACATAAATTCAACAAATTACCTCAGCCATTGATCTTGAACACTTGTCCAACCTAGCTTGAGACTTGGTGACCAAGTTTAGAGGGAAAATAATTAAAAAGGACACGAATAGTTAAGTTGGTGAAAGTGTGTGTAAGTGATTGTATGTGTTTGTAAGAAACAAAAACAAAACCACTCTCCCTCCTTCCAGCAAAAGCAGCCTCGGTAGTCGGAGAAAAGAAGGGAAAAGAGAGTTTGTGAGTGAGAGTGCACCACTTGTTCTCATCTTCAAGAGGAAGAACACTTGAGAGTAAACACTTGTAAGACTTGTTTCAACCTTCTCGCTCTTCCTTTCAAGCTATTGATCACCACCATCATCATCATAACCCCACACCATTTTTGAGTTCCTTATTCATCATTCAAAGCAGGGGATTTTCTTTTGTTAAATCTCCCAAGGATCCTATAATTTTTGGCTGAATCTAATACTTTGCTCTTGTTGATGTTGGTTTTGAATAATCTTGGCACAAATCCTTCTCTTTGTAGCAGTGGTTGGAACCTGCTTCTTTGGAGGAGTTTTTATCTATTTTGTATCGTGTTTGAGAGTGTGAAATGATGTAAATTTGGTGAGGAGTGATGGTTTGTAAATTTATGAGGGGTTATTTGGGGTAGCCTCATGGTGAGGCTAAACTATAATCGCTAAGGGTAGGTTTTAGGTTGATATGCCTCTTGTTCTTGCTTGCTTGATCCTCTATACTTTTGCCTCTAGTATGGTTTTGCATGATTAGACTTGCCTTGTATGTGATTGATGATGTTTATATGCTTATCTCTTCATCCTTTTGTATAACATGTTGCTGGAACATATTCTGATTCTCTAGACTGCTGTGCTTGTGTAATTTTTCCATCATAGTAAATCTCATTATTTTGATATGAAAATTTTATATGTTCAAGATAACATGTTGACGAGCCTGCTTGTAAATTTTCATAATTTTTAGTGAAGGTTTACTATTTTTAAAAATTTGTGACAGATCTACCCTGTTCTGCAACATATGATGGATTTCTAGAAACCCCGAAATTTACCATTTTTGTTAACATATTAATTTTGATAATTTTGGCTTCAAATTTTTAAGCATGTAAATAATACCTGAAACAGAGAATTTTTTTGGGATTTTTAGAAATGTTGAATTATATTAAATAAAATTTTAAAATTGGAATTGCTTGGCTATTATGAAGCATGGGTACTTCATTTGGGGTACGGGTACACCTTGGGTATGCCTCGATACGTACCCATTATTTTTTTTTTTTTGAAAAAAAAATTGGGTATGGCTCGGTTATTGCTGGGCATGGGATTTATCAAAACTGTGTTGTTTTGAGTTTTTTTCTTTTTTTTTTTTTCCGGTGCCTCCAATGTTTTCCTTTTTTCCATTTTTTATTTTTTTTTTCTCTTTTCTCTCACATTGCCTTTTCTTTTTTGTTTTTCCCTTATCAAAAGTTACTCATTAGAATCTTATCCCTTCTCCTTCTTTCTTTCATTCAAAATCCTTATTGGCTACCCCTCTTCTTCTTCTTTCTTCCAAAACAATTAGAACTCCACAACATTTAGAGACCTATCCCTTTCTTTCTTTCTTTCATTTGAAAGACTTTCCTTTCCCAACTCCCCTTCTTCTTCTTTCTTTCATTTGAAACACCCTTCATCCACCCACAGCCCCCACCACTCAACTCATCCACCGGTGGCGATCTTCACATCTAATCAGTGGCGGCGGTCCTAAAGGCACGGTAGTAGTGGTAGTGCAAAGACAACATTGACACAAATAGTTTCTCAGGCACGCAAGGTCTTCATGTTAGATTGGTGGTAGCGGTCTTGATGGCACAACAGCAACGGCAGCGCAAAGATAGCAGCGGCAGTCCTTCACACAAGGTAGCTTCTACCTCTGTTTTTGTTATGTTTTTATTTGTTTTTCTTGGTTTTTTTTTTTTTTTGTGCTATTGTTGCTAATTTTTGCTGTTGGTTCTATTTTTATTTGTTTTTGTTTTTTTTTTCTTTGCTATTGCTGCTGGTTTTGTTTTTTTATTTTTTGGAAAACTTGTGATATGAAATATTGTGTTGTTGCTACCAAAAGGTAGTTTGTGATGGTGTTGGTTTATCATTTGAATGAGTAATTAAATTTTTTACTTTTGAGTAATATAGAAATTTTGTAATTATTTATCAGATGTTTTCACAAGACTCAATAGTCGAGTTTGGTAGTGATAGTGGGGGGTTTGGAAGTGGTAATAATGCTGCCAATTCCTCTGCTTCTTTAACTAGTAAATTTGCTACTGGAAAATTTGAGAGTAGTGGTGCCCTTTGGGCTTATGTGACTATGTTGCAGGATAAGAAATTCAGAGGAGGGAATGTAAATTGGCATTGCAATTTTTGTAATGGAACTTACAAAGGATCTTATTTTCGGGTGAAATCTCATTTGTTGAGAGAAAAAGGAAATGGGATTGCTATTTGTACACAAGTGAATAATGATTATCTTGAAGAGATGAAACAAATAGAAAAAGGAATCTATTGAAAGAACAAAGTCAATGCAAGTTCCTTTTTCTACTGGAACTACAAGTTTGAACCCACCTAAAGATAATATGTTTGATGGGAGCAAAAGAAAAAGAGGTAATGAAGGACCTTTACAAAGGGCTTTTAATAATGAAGCAAGAGAATATTTGACTTGTGAAATAGTTAGGTTGTTTTACTATGCTGGTTTGCCGTTCAATGTTGCCAGAAATCCTTATTTTGTTAGTTCATTTACATATGCTGCTAACACCAATATTTTTGGCTTTGTTCCACCTAGTTATAATGCCATTAGAACTTCATTATTCCAAAAAGAGAATGGTAATATAATGAAGTTACTTCAACCTATCAAAGACAGTTGGCTGGAGAAGGGTGTAAGTATAGTGACTGATGGTTGGACTGATACACAAAGAAGACCATTGATTAACTTCATGGCTATCTCAGATTCGGGACCTATGTTCTTGAAGGCTATTGATGGTTCAGGTGAATATAAGGATAAACACTATATTGCCAACTTAATTTCATTTACCATTGCTGAAGTTGGATCACAAAATGTGGTTCAAGTCATTACAGATAATGCCCCTATTTGCAAGGCTGTTGGATCAATTATTGAATATATGCATCCTCATATTTTCTGGACACCATGTGTAGTGCATACCCTTAACGTTGCTCTCAAGAACATTTATGCTCCTAAAAGTACACTAACCAATGAAGTTGTTTATTTTGAGTATACTTGGATTTCTGCTGTTGCTGATGATGCTTTTTTCATTAAAAATTTCATCATGAATCATTTTATAAGACTTGCCATTGCTGAGACTAGATTTGCTTCCATCATTATTATGCTTAAGAGGTTGAGAACCATTAAGCACGATCTCCAATCTATGGTTATTAGTGAAGAATGGTCTCACTATAAAGAAGATGATTTTCCAAGAGCAACATTTGTGAAAGAAGCAACTCTAAATGACAGTTGGTGGGATCGACTTGATTATGTTTTGAGCTTCACAAAGCCTATTCATGACATGCTTCAATCTTGTAATACTGATAAGCCATCCCTTCATCTGGTTTATGAGAAATGGGATTTCATGATTGAGCAAGTGAAGAAGGCAATATATCAACATGAAGGCAAAGAGTTGAGTAAACGGTCATCCTTTTATGAAATGGTACATAATATTCTAATTGATAGATAGACTAAAAGTTATACACCACTTCATTGCTTAGCTCATTCACTTAATCCCAAGTAAGTTTAAATGTCTAAATTTCAACTTCTTTTACCTTTTGCTTTTTAAAATGTGCTTTAACTCTTAGAATTAGTAATGCCTTATATTTTATTTTATAGGTATTATTGTAGACAATGGCTTAACGAAGCTCCAAATAGAGTTCCCCCACATAAGGATAATGAGATTTGTCTGGGGAGGAACAAATGCTTTAGGAGTTATTTTCCAGAATCAAAGGATAGGTTAGAGGCAACCCAAGAGTTTGTCAAATTCTCAAGTGGTGAAGATGAGCTTGGCCAATTTGATAGCTTAAAAGATAGATGGAACCTATCACCCAAGGAATGGTGGGTGATGTATGGATCTCCACTCCCAAAACTTCAAAATGTAGCCTTGAAGCTCCTTTCACAATGTAACACCCTAATAGTTCCATTTTATACTAAAGTCATATTGTGGAATTACTAGTTGTTACTTTTGCTCGCAGAACTAACATTACCTTTTAGAAATTACTTTTTAACGAAAATAGGGGTAATTTTTTTTTTTAACAATAACGAGTAAACCGTTTTTGAAATTAAGAGTCATGAGCGCATCGTGAACGTATAATACAAACGTCACCATCTCATACATACATCGTATTTAACATAAATAGAAGCAATAAGAATAACCACAATCTTAGATAAAGATGACATTCATTCCATAGTCATTCCATAGTTAATATAATAGTAATAATAGCAGTAGTCGTACACAAAGATAATAATGGGTTCGATACCTACTGTTGGCCCTACAAAATACCCTAATGAAATACATGATAAAAGGAAATACATAAGAAATCCCAATTCACCTATACATGCTGAATAGAAATGATAACCCTTGCTACAACCAAAAAGGGACTATCCTCATGCTCAACTCCGTATGCCAATCAACACCTCACTCATCTGGCAGGAGGTAGCCGTTCCCGAATCCACCGGGAGGAACATCATCCCGTTCTCCTCCTCGAGCACGGCCACGCCCACGAGGCATGGCATGAGTACGAATGAACCCGCGACCATGAACCGAGGGTGGAGTGTAACGAGGGACTGCTGAGGAAGAAAACGAATTGGACGACAGGCGAATCACGAACGGGAAGGAAGGCTCAAACAGGTTTGTCTCCATGTGGTAGCTCGGATAAGATGGTTCCGAGGGATCGAAATCCAATGAAACTATCGGTGTTAGGCGAGTGTCCAAGTCAAAATCTCCGTCAGCAGGGTACCTTGGAGGATAGAAAGGCGGGGGAATGTCATCCATAGTGATGTCCTCGAACGGCTCATGAGGGCGGAACACAGGTGCACAGAACTGGCGGCTATGGAACATGTAGACCCGCATCGCTACCTGAGCAGTCATCACGGGTGCATTTAGCACCGGGTCAAAGTGCCAATGCATCACTGTGAACTCAACGAAAATCACCACCGTGCCCGACGCCGGCAACCTATGAAGACGACACAGAAACATAGGAGTGAGAAATACTAAATTTCTCAATAGGATCGCGACTAGACAAACACAATATCATTGTCATCGTCCCAACCACTTCGGGTTTAATATGAAAACAGAGGACAGATATCGGTTCAATTTTAATAGTTTCAGAAAACATAAATCCTGAAACGGGTTGCTTTTAAATTAATCATCATATCCATAGTGTCATACATAGGCATACATGCTAATATACATAAGAAACATTCATAATGCACATAAGGAATATAATAACATGCATGTCTATGCAACTCATCAACTTGACCATGGTCCTACTTTGACTTTCATTTTTAGCACGTGCTTAACATTCTTTTACTTTTCCTTTTAAATTGACTGCTTTTGGACATGAGCTCATTCTATAACCGTCGTCACGTAGTACTAAACCAAACCAGACTAAGCTGATATAGGTTACCCCTAAGTTGGAGGGTCCTCCATATCACCCTTGCCTCCCTCATAGAGATTCCTTATGAATCGCCGTCTCTCACTTCCCGTAAATGATTGAGGGGTCATGTCCCATTCTTTCGTTTCTTATCATTATACTTTACATGCATGATATGTCTTTGACTAGACACATGTAATGATATGACTAAGTCCATAATTTTGACGAAAATTCGGCAGCATAACGGCTAGACCAAAGCTTCCCCAAAATGCCAGTCATAAACGTTCAACCAACAGTTCATCATATCTATATCATATCATCACACTCATCATTTAGTCATGAGACAAAGCTCAATCAAACTCATCATTCATCATGTCGAATAGCATCACACATTCATACCCTAAAGGGGTTTATAGTTGTGTTATTCTTTGTGAAGATTATGAATCATCATATGATTTCTCGTGGTTACCCATGAGAGAATCACATAGTTAAGATATGTGTATGTGGTCTTTTAGTTACTTAGCTCTCATATGAAATTATTCTTTACTTTACTTCATGTCTTATGGAACACTTATTCAAATTAATTAAGTTAGGTGGTTGTTTCCTTTCCTTGAGACCGTGTACGTAGTGATTCCTAGGTTCATGGTATGCTCAGAGGCCCTAATCATACTTCTGTTCCCAAGGAGTTCGAGATCTCTCTAATCCTTGGGTCATGACAATGTATAACCATACTCATGAACCCAACAACACCATGTTCACTAATCACCAAGGGTGATTTTTAACTTATTCAACTTACAAAGTTTCAGGTTTTCTTTATTAACCTATCAAGGTTTTACCTTAAACATTATTAAAGTTATCATTATTTATAAAGTAGTCATAAAGTTTTATTCTTTATGAAAGTAAGTGCCTATAAAATTAAGCTCTTATCTTAAAAATTAGATCTTTATGTAATAATGATACAAGTTACTAGCTTTTTAACTAAAAAGTCTTATTATTTATGAAAGTTGACTCATTTAATTATTCTAAGACCATCAAGGTCTTAATTTTATGACTTAAAGTTGTCTTTACATTAAAAAGGTTTCTACTTTATCAACTAGTGATATGAAACATTAACTTTAAGTTAAAAAGTCTTGATCTTTATAAAAGTTAACACATTTTAGCATTGTTTTGGTTCAAGATCTAAACTTTATGAATTAAATGTTACAAAACAGCACTTTTATGACTTAAAGGTCTCATTCTTGATTACAGTTATATAAAGTGACAAGATATCATTTTTCTAACTCAAAAGGCTTATTATCCTAAAAAGCTTAGACTTTTACATATACTCTTGTCTTCAAAACAAAACAAAAGAAGACTTTATGATAGCACTAAAACTTGCACCACTTTTTGTGTATCAAGAAGCAAACTTTTTAAAGTTTAAAGCTTTTAGAATGTTCATAGACTTATCAAATCATGAAAAGCATGTAAAGATGAAACTTTTCTAATCATAAACTCATCGTAAGAAAAAGAACAACTTTAAGCAAGACACCACCAAGAACATCAAGAACATTCAAGAAGAAGAACAAGAATATATTTTTCCAAAAGTAGAAACATCAAGAATACTTGAAGAACAACAAGAACATATTTTGCCAAAAGTAGAAACATCAAGAACACTTGAAGAACAACAAGAACATATTTTGTCAAAAATGGAAACTTTTGCTCATGAAGAGCATGAAGGATCTTCTCAAGTTTTCACTTAAAGATCTTGGTCATGAAAAGAACCAAACTTCAAGCTTTCTTGAGCAAAAAAAATAAAAAGATGAAGATCACTACCTCTTCTTGAAGATGGCACAAAACAAGAGAAGAGAAAGAAGAAGATGTTGGCTCCTCTTGATGATAATGGTGGCGATTTTGCAAGGAGGAAGGAGAAGCTTTTGAGATCTTGTGAAAATGGAGATTATAGTGTTTTGATCTTGTCTCCAAAGACCCAAAGATGAGGTCTTTGAACGGCTAATTGAGGTTTGGTTATGGAGGTGGAGAATGGAAGAAGAGGATGAAGAAGAAGAAGAGACTTTTAGAGAGAAATAAGAGGATGAGAGTTTTAGAGAGAGAATAGGAAGACGCAAAATGAAAATGTGAGTGTGTGTATGTGTTGTGTTGTTGTGGCCATGAGTTTCAAGTGGGTGGGGGGAGATTTTTTTATGTTATTTTGTGTTAATTAAGGTTTAAGGGGACAAATTGGATGATGGGGAAACAAAGCATGTACAAACTCTTACATAAAGCACTCTTGTCTTATGCTTTATGCTTTAATGACATCACTTTTTACTTTATTGTCTAGTTGACTAAATTTGAATTTAATCATGTGATTAAGTTCTCATACAACTTAATTAAGATGATTAAGCAAGGATTAGTGATTAACACACAAGAACATGATTAACAAAAATTAATATTGCGATTAAGCTTAATTAACCTTGATTAAACTCGATTAAGCTACTTAAGAGTGATTAGTGCTTAATTAATTTCTAAAGGCTTTGACTTGCTTAATTAGAGATCATCTAATCTTGATTAAACATTCTGTTGACTCTTCTCATTCGAGTTAACTCATAAACTCTTCGTTAACCCCTTAATTAAGCCTTAATATCATAATTTCTCATTAAGTGCCTAATTACTCAGGGGTACTGAGGTTGTAACAACCTCTATCATATAAGCCATGCTCGAGTCATAGAGTTATATTAACTGCTCACTTTATTACTGACTAATAGTCTCTTATACATAGAGAATAAAATAATTACACTTTAAAAGAAATTGTGACTGACATAATACACATCGTCTACTTCCGACTAATCGTTAGCTAGCTTCGATAATCTCTTGATCTAGCTTACGCCCGATTCTTGCTCAATGAGTGGCCCTGTACTCCGCCTCACACTTGATTTCCAACTTGGGTGCTGAAATGTTTATAGAAAGGAAACACATACAAGCAGCCAGTGAGAACCTAGGGTTCTCAGTAGGTAAACTCAAACAAATCTTACAGTGTCATCATAAACATTTCGGTCGCTTCGGTTTATCATGAAAATATGAGCACATATATTCAAATAGTGGTTTAATTTAAGTTGAAAACATCTTTCTCGAAGCGGGTTATATTTTAACAACCACTTACCATATTATATGACAGACATAGATATATGAATAGTATAATATGCTTCAACAAGAATCATAATAACAATATGACTTAATAAGATAATGGAAGATGCACTTATAGATGCTTATACTTGATTGTATGCAAGTGCACTTGACTTAATTCATATCTTTCTTTAACTTGCAACTTGATCTTACTCTTCTGTACTTGGTCCCCTGGAGGTGAATGGCCTCTCTCACCCCTGGGCAATAGCCTGCTTTTCAGGTTCGAGCTCGTACCTATACATGAGTGATGGGTTTACTTTCCCCGACCCTCACACCGGTCTATTCTCACTAAATCTGGTCGAGGGCTGGCCCAAGTCTTAGACAGTACCGCTCTGGTCTACGCTAGCTAGGTCTATGCCATGCCTCATGTGGTAGCTTAGTACGTCCCTCTTGCAAGTTCTTTTCATCTTTCCTTTCCATATCTTATCATGCGTGCAAATGCTTTGTGCATACATGGATATGTCTCACACCTTATTTCTCATATCATATTCTAATTATGCTTGTATGCATTGCATACATGAACATGAGATGTAAATGTAATATATTCAAAGTATAATCACCCATAGCCTAAGCTCTCATAACTCATATCATACTTAAATTCATCCTTGTATATCTGAACCTTATGAGCATAACATATAAATATTTATAACATTCATATGATTCACATATTTCTGCCGTAATTTCGGCAGCATAATGGATCAGACCTACTTCCCCTTGCATAGTGCCAGCTCCTACGGACAAATCAGTCATAGCAGTATAATCAATCTAACATATCTATTAATGTAAAACTTGCAACCGTCAACTCAAGCTTTATATGTTCACTAACACTTGTGAAACCATCAATTTGGCCATTTCTGCCAATTCTATTTAGTTCTGCCTGAATTTTGTATAATCCACCTTTAGTCCAATACAACTTATTTGAACCTGAATTTTTGATATGTCATAGCCCTATGTGTCTAGTTTTCAACCCTTTTGGTCCCATCTCATTTTGATATGTGTAGCTCAAGATATTTAAATTTTGCCTCAGCCTATTCGGTCACTGGTTCGAATTACACTCTTGGAAGTAAAAATTCACTAAAAATCGAAACCAAGATCAAATCATACAAAATTGGTGTCATATTAAAGCTAACAAGACAAACTTTCATTTGCAACAAGTTCCATTTCATTTGCTTTGGTAGAGCTTGAGTTATAAGCCTTGAAATTCGACCTTCTAGATAGGGCAAGTTCCTCGAACCACTGAGATCAAATGGGACTGTATCTAACTCGGAATCTTTTTATGGGATGTTCTCCTATGTGTAAGCTTTCTAACAAAGTTAGTTTCACTCAATTTGGGGTTGTGTAGGGTGAGTTACACCTTTCTCAATTCACACTGCCCGGATGAAAGTCCTGATTCCTAGGTCAAACTTCAAAATTTCATATCTCTCTCAATTCTAATCCAATAGCTTATATGATATATGTATAGAAAGCCCTGAATGTCTATTTTCATATAAAAATGGATTCATCAAATTTAAATGGCTGTAGGCGGAGCCGTACACTCCACCGTACAGACCGCCATAGGTTTTCCTAGGTTTTCAGTTTCTGGTTTGCTCTCTATCTTATATTCCATGCAAGATTCAATCTCAATCCCTCCAAATACTTAATAAACCAACCATAAATCATCACACACATCAAGTATATCATCAAAGAAGTGAAGAGAGTTGAACTCTCATATAGCTTTAATCCATGAAAACAAGAAGCAGAAATTAGAAATCCTACCTCTAAATTGTTGTAGATGTTGGCTAGATGCACGTTCTTGGTGTGGAAGAGGGATGGAGCTTAAAGGTGGAAGTAAGGTGAAGTGAGGGAGGAGAAGAATGAAGAAAGAATAGAGAAAATTCAGCTGCTGATGAGGTTGAGAATATCAAGGGAGGAAAGTGGAAGTTAATTGAATTTTATAGTAGTTGAGTCATAGTGTGGTTGGTGAGTTGAGTGGTGGAAACTTGGCCACTCCTCCTCTATCTAGTGGCTCAAAATGGCACCATCCCAAGTGGATAAAGTGGGTGAGTTCTCAGCCATTGGATCTTGAGTTTGAAGTGTTGAATTTGGCTAGTCCAGTTCTAAGGTTCCAAGTTCAAGCAGAATAAGCAATATCAGGTTCCGAGCTCCATGTTGATCATTGAGTTTAATCGGAATGTACACGATTTCCGGTTTTTGAAGTGATAAACATGATTTCCGACTTTGAGTAGGAATCAGTGATAGTGTTAAGTGATGAGGTGTTAATATTGTTATGCGACATGTATGAATACTAAATCAAGTTTAGTTAATATCGGAACTCGGGACTTAACAAACAGAGAGCTAGATCGAGTATAATTAATGTCGGAACTCGGAACTTAGGAAACATTCATAAAAGTTTTGGAAGACTAATTGTGGCTTAAGGTCGGATGTCGGAAATCGCATACATAAATTGTCTTAAAATCGGAAGTCAAGGACAAGAATATAGAATCTAAACCCGGAAGTCGGGTATCTTCAATCCAAACTCGGAAGTTGGTACCAGACCATGAAACCATATACCCAAACCTCGGAATTCGAGACCTAGGACACTTTAAAACTCATACACATAATTCCAAACTCGCTATCTTATTGAACATATAATCTCGAAACTCGGTCCAGAATCAATCCCGGAGATCGATACTAAACATAACCCCGGAAATCGGGAAACAAAACATCAACCTTATATACCTGGAAGTCGGGATATTATCTCATAACTCGGACACAATTCAATATCGAAAATCGGTCCTAAGCTCAAGCAAAATGGACAAGAGTTCCGATTTCTGAATTGACATGAGTTCCAACTTTAAGCAGAATTGAGACGAGTTCTGATTTCGGACAGAATGAAAATGAGTTTCCAATTTTTAGGCAAAATGGAATAATTTAGCACAAAGAAAATTGGGGATGTTACATAGGTAATTTAATACGACAAGAAATTGAGGATTTTACATTTTTCCTTACCTTTAAAAAGAATTTTACCCTCAAAATTCGTTATCTATAAATAATTTTGGATGCTCGTTCTTAATCTCGGACTCTAGCTCCCACGTATACTCTTCCATATTTCCTCTACCCCAAGCCACCTTAACCAATGGTACCGTCTTACTCCTCAGCTGTTTTACCCCACGATCCGCGATCCGAGATGGCAGCAGATTGAAGGTTAGGTCTTCCCTTAATTGTACACTTTAGGGTTCAAGTAGATGACTAGGATTGGAATGGTATTTTCTTGACTGAGGCATATGAAAGACATCATGAAGGTTTGACAAATTTGGAGGTAAGGCCATTTGATAAGCAACTGACCCGACACGTTTGAGAATTTGAAAAGGGCCAAGAAAACGGGGGCTCAACTTTCTGACCTTCATGGCTCTACCTATACAGTCGTAGGAGTGATTTTCAGAAACACATGTTCTCTTTCTTGGAACTCTAGAGGCTTTCTCCTCTTATCCACATAACTCTTTTGACGGCTCTGGGCTGTAAGGATTCTGTCCCTAATCCTTCTTACTTGCTCTGTGGTCTGCCTTACAAGATTAGGTCTTAATAGGCTTTGCTCACCTAGTTCAAACCAACACAGGGGAGATTGACACTTCCTTCCATACAAAGCTTCATAGGGTGCCATACCAATACTTGCATAATGATTATTGTTATAGGAAAACTCAATCAAAGGTAAGTATTTGTCCCAACTTCCTCGATTGTCCAACACACAGGCCCTCAACATGTCTTCCAAAGTTTTGGTAATCCTCTCTGATTGTCCCTCCGTCTGGGGGTGATAAGCTGTACTTAAGCAAAGCTTCGTCCCAAATGCCTTTTGCAAGGCTCCCCAAAATCTAGAGGTAAATCTCGGGTCCCTATCTGAGATTATGGTTAAAGGCACACCATGCAGCCTTACTATCTCTTGAACATACAATTGGGCTAACTTTGCCAAAGGATAAGTAGCTCAAATGGCCAAAAAGTGAGCAGACTTGGTCAATCTGTCAACAATTACCCATATCGCATCGAAAGTAGCTTGCATTTTGGGTAATCCCATCACGAAGTCCATAGAGATACTTTCCCATTTCCATTCTGGAATCTCCAATGGTTGCAACATACCAGAGGGCTTTTGGTATTCAATCTTTACTTTTTGGCAGACTAAACACTTGGCTACCAACTTCGCAACATCCTTCTTCAATCCTGGGCATTAGAACATCTTCTTAACGTCTTGATACATCTTTGTCACACCAGGGTGTATGGTGAAATGGCTTTTGTGAGCCTCCTCCAAAATCCTTCTTCAGAGGTCACCACTTGCGGGTACACAGACTCTTCCTTCAAATCTCCATAGTCTATCTGTATCTTGCGCAAAACCCTTCAACTTTCCTTCTTTCACCAACGCTAGGGTTTTCAAGAATTCCTCTTCCTCGCTTGGGCTTGAGCAATTTGACTCTTGAAATCACCCGTCACCCTAAGCTGATTCAATCTTAAACTATGGGGGGTCAACATAACTCCAAGGTTAAGGTCTCTAAAGCTCCTTACTAGCTTCTCCTCTTTGACCATCATCCATGATGCATGCAAGGATTTCCGACTTAGAGCGTCAGCCACCACATTGGCCTTCCTAGGATGATAGTTCACCCCAAAATCATAATCCTTCAGAAACTCCATCCATCTCCTTTGCCTCATATTTAACTCCTTTTGATCAAAGAGATACTTCAAACTCTTATGATCAAAGAACACCTCAAACCTCACACCATATAGATAATGCCTCCATATCTTCAGGGCGAACACTATAGCTGCTAACTCGAGGTTATGGGTTGGGTAGTTCACTTCGGGAGGCTTCAAATGTCTAGAGGCATAAGCCACCACGTTCCTATTCTGCATTAAGACACAACCTAAACCTCTCTCAGAGGTATCACAGTAAATCTCAAACGATCCACTAGGGTCTAGCAAAACTAATATTGGGGTTGAGGTTAGCTTACCTTTTAGCTCTTGAAAGCTCTTTTCACAATATCCTTCCTCGTCAACTTGGTTAAGGGTAAAGGTATATGGGAAAATCCTTTTATAAACCTGCGGTAGTAACCGGCTAAACCCAAGAAACTCCTTATCTCAGTCACTGAGGTTGGCCTCTTCTAATTCATCACAGCCTCAATCTTACTTGGATCCATAGCGATACCTCCTTGTGACACCATATGTCCTAAAAACTTTACCTCCTCCATCTAGAATTCACACTTGGATAACTTAGCATATAGCTTCTTTTCCCTCGAGATCCTTAACACAACCCTCAAATATTCTTCATGTTCCTCCTTTATTCCCGAATAGATAAGAATATCATTTATGAAAATAACTACAAACTTATCCAAGTAGGGTCAAAAGATTCTATTCATATAATCTATGAAAATAGCAGGGGCATTAGTTAATCCAAATGACATCACCGTAAACTCATAATGCCCATACCTTGTCCTAAAAGCCGTCTTGGGTATATCCTCTTCTATCACCCTTATTTGATAATATTCGGATCTCAAATCAACCTTAGAGAGCACAGCTACAACTCGTAGTTAGTCCATGAGATCATCTATCCTAGGCAAGGGATATTTGTTCTTAACAGTCACCTTGTTTAATTGCCTATAATCCACACATAGTCTCATGCTACCATCCTTCCTTTCACAAATAACACCGGGGCTCCCTAAGGTGAAGCATTAGGTCTTACAAACTTATTCTCCAATAGTTCTTCCAATTGTCCCTTCAACTCTGACAACTCCATTGGGGACATCCTATAGGGTGCTATAGAGATTGGCTCCCTTCCCGGTACCAACTCTATAGAAAACTCGATTTCCCTTTTCGGGGGAAATTTGGGTATATCATCAGGAAACACATCGGGGTATTCCCTAACTACGGGGATCTCATCCAATACCTGCTCGAGTTCCACTTCACTTGCCATAAGGAGAACATATCCCTGATCACTAAACTCATTACTTCCTACCCTAACAAAGTTCAAAAACAAACTAACAGGCTCCACAGGCTTAACAGGTATAGGGGGAAGAACAACAGCTTTTTCAGAGCAATTTATCATAGCATGGTTAGCCGAAAGCCAATCCATGCCTAAAATCAAATCCAAACCAGACAAAGGCAAACAAATCAAATTCACTATGAAAGACCTACCATTAATTTGGAATTGACAACTCAATCAACATTGACAAGTCTTAACTGATTTCCCAGCAGGAGTAGAAACAATTAACATATAAGGCAATTCAGATACAAACAATCCTAATCTATCTACATAATCATGAGAAATAAAGGAGTGTGTAGCACCAGAATCATATAGCACAGTTAAGGTTCTACCATTGACCTCATACTTACCTTGGATTAGATCGTCAAACTGAGTAGCCTCCTCAGCATTAAGGGCAAAGACCCTTCCATGGTGTTGGGGCTTGTTGGCAGGGGATAACAGCTTGACAGTGCAGTCTTTAGCCATATGCCCAGGCTTTCCGCATCGAAAACACGCATTCTGGCCAGCTAAACAAGGGCGTCCTCCATGGTGTTTGCCACACGTAAGGTAAGCTTGACCATTCGCAGGCTTTGGTGGATTCCTAGTAGGCTTCTGGGGTTGCTTTCCTTTGAAACTTCCACCTTGAAATGGCTTCCTCAGGGGTTGGAGCTTGAACTTCTACCCTTGCAGTGCCAACTTCTTCTTGTAAGCTTCGGACCTTGCCACAGATAGCTTGCGGTTGCAATCCTCCATCAAACGGCACTTGTTGACCAGTGCAGCATAATCACGAATCTCCATAGGCTCTATAGACGCCAGGATTTCCTCATGCAATCCTCCTTCAAACTTGACACACTTCCAACGCTCATCCGGGTTCCCTTGATAGATCGTCAAGAACTTGCAGAGTTTCTTGAACTTGGCCGTATACTCAGCAATATTCATTGTCCCTTGACGTAGACTCATGAACTCCAGCTCCTTCGCATTCCTCATAGATGCGGGAAAATACTTCTCATAAAAGTGCATCTTGAAAATCTCCCAGGTGATGTAGGTTTGGGCTCCTTCCAATAGCCTCTTTGTGCCTACCCACCAAAACTCGGCATCAGCTTCCAACATATACGTAGCAAAGGCTGCCTTTTGCTCCTCGGTGCAAGCCAAGATCGTGAAAATCTTCTCAATGGCCTTGATCCACTCATCAGCTCGATCGGGGTTGTATGCTCCTCTGAAGCTCGGCGGGTTTGCCTTCCGGAACTCAGCAAATGTGAGGTATTCGAGATCTACCTCAGCTCCTCCATTGTGCCCTTCGGGATTCTCTTTATCCCTTTGCTCCATTCGCTCCACCATGAGATGGGCAGTAGCAGCTTGCTCCCTTATGGTAGCAGCCATTTCACAGAGCATCCCTATGACTTCCTCGGGACCTTCCGGCTTGTTACGAGGCCTACCATGTCTTCTTGAAGCCATTAGTTCTTAATACACAAGATAGAAGACATTGAGTTGATCAGGCTCAATATTTATGTTGAGTGAACCAGCAAATAACCACATTCAGAACAGACGATCATGCATATCTAATCCCTACTTCCCATCATACAGACGAGACTCAAAGCACGACTTAACTAACACGTATGCTTAGAAGCATAGTCAGTCCATCCCCAGGCTCTTCAAGGACGAACTGCTCTGATACCAAAATGTAACACCCTAATAGTTCCATTCTTTGCTGAAGTCATATTGTGGAATTACTAGTTGTTACTTTTGCTTGCGGAACTAACATTACCTTTTAGAAATTACTTTTTAACGAAAATATGGGTAAGTTTTTTTTTTTGAACAATAACGAGTAAACAGTTTTTGAAATCGAGAGCCATGAGCGCATTGTGAACGTATAATATAAACGTCGCTATCTCATACATACATCGTATTTAACATAAATAGAAGCAATAAGAATAACCACAATCTTAGAAAAAGATAACATTCATTCCATAGCCATTCCATAGTTAATATAATAGTAATAATAGCAGCAGTCATACACAAAGATAATAATGGGTCCGATACCTACTGTCGGCCCTACAAAATACCCTAATGAAATACATGATAAAAGGAAATATGTAAGAAATCCCAATCTGCCCATACATGTTGAATGAAAATGATAACCCTTGCTACAACCAAAAAGGGGCTATCCTCATGCTCAGCTCCGCATGCCAATCAACACCTCACTCATTTGGCGGGAGGTAGCCATTCCCGAATCCACTGGGAGGAACATCACCCCGTCCTCCTCCTTGAGCACGGCCATGCCCATAAGGCACAGCACGAGTATGAATGAACTCGCGACCGTGAACCGAGGGTGGAGTATGACGTGGGGCTATTAAAGAAGAAGACGAATCGAACAACAGGCGAATCACAAACGGGAAGGAAGACTCAGACGAGTCCATCTCCATGTGGTAGCTCGGATAGGATGGTTCCGAAGGATCGGAATCCAACGAAACTGTCGGTGTCAGGCAGGTGTTTGAGTCAGAATCTCCGTCAGTGGGGTACCTCGGAGGATGGAAAGGCGGGCAAACGTCATCCATAGTGATGTCCTCGAACGGCTCATGAGGGCAGAAAAACGGATTCATCACAGGTGCATGGAACTGGCGGCTATGGAAAATGTAGACCCGCATTGCTGCCTCAGTAGTCATCACGGATGCATTTAGCACCGGGTCAAAGTGCCAATGCATTACTGGGAACTCAACGGAAATCACCACCGTGCCCAACGTCGGCATCCTCTGAAAATGACACAGAAACATAGGAGTGAGAAATACTAAATTTCTCAGTAGCATCGCGACTAGACAAACACAATGTCATCGTCATCATCCCAGCCACTTCGGGTTTAATATAAAAACAGTGGACAAATATCTGTTCAATTTTAATAGTTTCAGAAAACGTAAATCCCGAAGCAGGCTGCTTTTAAATTAATCATCATATCCATATTGTCATACATAGGCATACATGCTAATATACATAAGAAACATTCATAATGCACATAAGGAATATAATAACATGCATGACTATGCAACTCATCAACTTGACCATGGTCCTACTTTGACTTTCATTTTTAGCACGTGCTTAAATTCTTTTACTTTTCGTTTGAAATAGATTGCTTTTGGACATAAGCTCATTCCGTGACCGTCATCACGCAGTACTAAACCAAATCAGACTAAGCCGATATTGGTTACCCGTAAGTTGGAGGGTCCTCCATGTCACCCTTGCCTCCCTCATAAAGGTTCTTTGTGGATCGCCGTCTTTCACTTCCCGGAAGTGATTGAGGGGTCATGTCCCATTCTTTCGTTTCTTATCATTATACTTTACATGCATAATACTTCTTTGACTAGACACATGTAATGATATAACTAAGTCCATAATTTTGACGGAAATCTGACTGCATAACGACTAGACCGGAGCTTCTCCAAAATGCCAGTCATAAACTTTTAACCAACAGTTCATCATATCTATATCATATCATCACACTCATTATTCAATCATGACACAAAGCTCAATCAAACTCATCATTCATCATTCCGAATGGCATCACACATTCATACCCTAAAGGGATCTATAGTTGTGTTGTTCTTTGTGAAAAATATTTTGAATCATCATATAATTTCTCGTGGTTACCCATGAGAGAATCACATAGTTAAGATATGTGTATGTGGTCTTTTAGTTACTTAGCTCTCATATGAAATTATTCTTTACTTTACTTCATGTCTTATAGAACACTTATTCAAATTAATTAAGTTAGATAGTTGTTTCCTTTCCTTGAGACCATGTACTTAGTGATTCCTAGGTTCATGGTATGCTCAGAGGCCCTAATCATACTTCTGTTCCCAAGGAGTTCAAGATCCTTCTAATCCTTGGGTTATGACAACGCATAACCATACTCATGAACCCAACAACACCATGTTCACTAATCACCAAGGGTGATTTTTAACTTATTCAACTTACAAAGTTTCAGGCTTTCATTATTAACCTATCAAGGTTTTACTTTAAACATTATTAAAGTTATCATTCTTTATAAAGTAGTCATAAAGTTTTATTCTTCATAAAAGTAAGTACCTCTAAAATTAAGCTCTTGTCTTAAAAATTAGATCTTTATATAATAATGATACAAGTTACTAGCTTTTTAACTAAAAGGTCTTGTTCTTTATAAAAGTTGACTCATTTAATTATTCTAAGACCATCAAGGTCTCAATTTTATGACTTAAAGTTGTCTCTACATTAAAAAGATTCCTACTTTATTAACTAGTGATATGAAACATTAACTTTAAGTTAAAAAGTCTTGATCTTTATAAAAGTTAACACCTTTTGGCATTGTTTTGGCTCAAGATCTAAACTTTATGAATTAAATGTTACAAAACAACACTTTTATGACTTAAAGGTCTCATTCTTGATTAAATTTTGTAACTTTATGAAAGATCCTTTCTTTAAGGTTTGATTTCTAAGACAAAGTGACAAGATATCATTTTTCTAACTCAAAAGGCTTATTATCCTAAAAAGCTTAGACTTTTACATGTACTCTTATCTTCAAAACAAAACAAAAGAAGACTTTATGATGGCACTAAAACTTGTGCCACTTTTTGTGTATCAAGAAGCAAACATTTTAAAGTTTAAAGCTTTTAGGATGTTCATAGACTTATCAAATCATGAAAAGCATGTAAAGATGAAACTTTTCTAATCAAAACTCATCATAAGAAAAAGAACAACTTTAAGCAAGACACCACCAAGAACATCAAGAACATTCAAGAAGAAGAACAAGAACATATTTTTCCAAAAGTAGAAATATCAAGAACACTTGAAGAACAACAAGAACATATTTTACCAAAAGTAGAAACATCAAGAACACTTGAACAACAATAAGAACATATTTTGTCAAAAATGGAAACCTTTGCTCATGAAGAACATGAAGGATCTTCGCAAGTTTTCACTTAAAGATCTTGGTCATGAAAGGAACCAAACTTCAAGCTTTCTTGAGCAAACAAAATAAAAAGATGAAGATCACTACCTCTTCTTGAAGATGGCACAAAACAAGAGAAGAGAAAGAAGAAGATGTTGCCTCCTCTTGATAATGATGGTGGCGGTTTTGCAAGGAGGAAGGAGAAGCTTTTGAGATCTTGTGAAAATAGAGGTTATAGTGTTTTGATCTTGTCTCCAAAAACCCAAAGATGAGGTCTTTGAATGGCTAAGTGAGGTTTAGTTATGGAGGTGGAGAATGGAAGAAGAGGATGAAGAAGAAGAAGAGACTTTTAGAGAGAAGTGACAGGATGAGAGTTTTAGAGAGAGAATAGGAAGACACAAAATGAAAATATGAGTGTGTGTGTGTGTGTTGTGTTGTTGTGGCCGTGAGTTTCAAGTACGTGGGGGGAGATATTTTTGTGTTATTTTGTGTTAATTAAGGTCTAAGGGGACAAATTAGATGATGGGGAAACAAAGCATGTACAAACTCTTACATAAAGCACTCTTGTCTTATGCTTTATGTTTTAATGACATCACTTTTTACTTTATTGTCTAGTTGACTAAATTTGAATTTAATTATGTGATTAAGTGCTCATACAACTTAATTAAAATGATTAAGCAAGGATTAGTGATTAACACAGAAGAACATGATTAACAAAAATTAATCTTACGATTAAGCTTAATTAACCTTGATTAAACTCGATTAAGCTACTTAAGGTTGATTAGTGCTTAAGTAAGCTATAAAGGCTCTAACTTGCTTAATTAGAGACGATCTAATCTTGATTAAGCATTCTCTTGACTCTTCTCATCCGAGTTAACTCATAAACTCTTCGTTAACCACTTAATTTAGCCTTAATGTCATAATTTCTAATTAAGTGCCTAATTACTCAGGGGTACTGAGGTAATTTAACATGACAAGAAATTGAGGATGTTACACACAACCATGTTCTTCCTCTTGCTATGAAAGGAATTGGAGCACATATTCTTTTATTCACTCTTTGAAGAGAAATAGGCTTAATCCTAAAAGAGCTGAAGATTTAGTATTCATACTCACTAATCTTCATCTCCTATCAAGAAGGACTAACATCTATCATGAGGGTGAGACAAAAATGTGGGATATTGGTGGAGATGAATGGGATCCATTTAACGGAGTTGGAATTCTTGAAGTAGCTAGTCTTTCACTTGATGAGCTTGATTTAGAGATTGTTCTTTTCACTGATGACAGGGAAGGAAATGATGAGATTGAGACTGTTAGAGTGTGATTATTATGTATTTGCTTTAATGTGTTAAATATTGTATTTTTTTATTTTTGTGATGTGATGTTGAACAATTTAGACTTGTTTTATGTTGAAGTTGGTGTATTTTCTAATTTATCATATGAAATTTCAGTTCTTATTTTATGAAATTTGTGAAATTTTTATATTTTTAAATATATATATATATATTGTCGTATCCGTACCCCAGTTTTTACAAAATTTTCATACCCCGTACCCGTATCCATACCGGGTATTGGTACCGTACCCATATTTGTGCAACATAGCTTGGCTAAAAAAGGGAATCTGACCTATCCATGATGTAAGATTTTATTACCATACCTATCCTTTATAATTTGGCCTTAAATTTTTATATATTACCCTTAACATCCCAATGGACCAACTAACAAATTTTTTAGAATTTTAGAGATAGTTTACTATTTTAATTATATTTATTTTCTGGAGTGTCTGATGTATGTGTTTGCTATTTCTTGGTGCAAAATGTGAAAATTGATGCCTTTTGTTAGGATTAGCCGATTAAGTATTCTAAGCCCCTAGAACATGATCCTATGGTAAAAATGATACATGATGAGTGAAATACTAAGATCCCAATTGGTAATGGATGGAAGAAACCTAATTAAGCTATAAAACTTGGCCCAGTTTACTCTTGAAATCTAAACCAATATGCTTTTTACAATGACTTGTTCTATTTTGTTATGGGCTTGTATGTGCAATATAGACCAACATGAATATTCATGCATAATCATATGCTTGTATCGAATTGCTTGTGAACCAAATATTCATACAATGTGTGAGACATAAATTATTAGTGCATGAGCATATGCATAAAGTGCATGATATGTAATAGAGATCTAAATGCATGGCATAGTGAATGTGTGAATATGCATGCAGTAGAAAGTGACATGAGAAGTTATGAAAACATGAGGCTTTGACTTGAGGATGACTATGTGATACCGCGACAAGGGTCACATGGGCTGTAGTGGTACTAAGGCAAGGGCCTTGTAGTTATAATGTTGAGGATGACCATAGATACTGAGACAAGGGTCCATGGGTTGTAGAGATATCAAGGCAAGGGTCCTACAGTTATGGTATTGGATCTGAATCAGGGGACGCCTTGAAAGGAGAGCTCTTATCGGATTGTGATTTTGCCTCTAGATTCCCTCCCGCAGAGTTAAGGAAAAGCGAAAATACCTGTAAAGTACAAAGAAAAAAGTGCACCTTGCATCATTTTCTTACAGCATATTTACTACTCATCTTATCTATGCATCTGCTTATTATATCTCCTTTATTATGATTATTTAGCATGTTATTTATCTGGTTATTACCTATCTTATAATTATTAATTTGATTTGTATGTGCTATCACGTTTTGGTGTATGTTATTTTTATTTTAAACTACCTGTACAACTTGGGCAGTTTTGGGTGCTCGGGAGACCTCTAGAAGCACCGCCCCCTACTAAGATTCAATTCTCATTATGATTTTCCTTGGTGCTTTCAGATGGCTTGCATTATGATCATCCTAGAAATGGAGGTGACCTTTGTGGTTGACCCCCTCATAGGTCATGTGGTCCTTGTGCTACAGGACATCCGTCCTCTATTCTACCACGTCACTTGGTGCAGCATTTTATGCTTTAGTTTTCTTTTGTCTCCGTTTGATTGATAAATAGATCCCTTTATTATCCATAGATCTATGTATGAATCAAGCGGAGTTGCTTTTATTTTGTTAGATGACTGTATACTATTTGCTATCTTAGGCCATAAACTTTACTTATATTTTTGGATGACTATATATTTGATCCTTTGGGGAATAGCTTGTAGACTGTTAGACTTATTGATATGTTATGTATGATGATGTTATTCAATATATTATGCCTTGGTTCTGACTAGTATGCATTCTTAAAAAGCCGAATTAGATAATGACAATTAGTCAGTTAACCAGATCGGTAATAAATGCAAATAAGAAAAATGAAATTTTATAGTTGAGATATGTAACACATGCTAGACTAGTTATTAATCATAATTAAAAGTAATAATTAACTAGTAAGGTGTTACAAGATTTGCATGAGGAATTTTATATGGACTTCCCTCAAGGTGTCACTCCTCTCAAACCGGCTCAAGTTTGCAAATCCAAGAAGTTCTTGTATGGGCTTAGACAAGCTAGTTGCCAATGGAATGCAAAGTTATCTCAAGTTCTTGTCTCTCTTGGATACAAGCAATCCTAGTTGACCACTCCTTATTTGTTAAAGTAACCTCTGCCACTTCCTTCACTACACTCTCGATATATGTTGATGATATGATTTTGTCAAGCAGTGATCCCACTAAAATATCTATTGTCAAGAATACACTACATGATCTCTTCATAATTAAGGACCTTGGGCCACTTAAATTATTTCTAGGATTTGAAGTTGCCATGAGCTCTAAGGGGATATCATTATGTCAAAGGAAATACACACTAGACATACTGCAGAATGCAAGCCTTTTAGCTTGCTAATCTACTCTAACTCCCATGACCAATATAGCCAAATTAGTGAAAGGTGATGGCCACCCTTTTGCAGATGCTAGTTCTTACAAAAGATTAGTGGGCCAGTTATTGTATCACACAAACACCAGGCTGAAGGTCTTGAGATATCTGAAAAATTCTCCTGGCTGAGGCTGGTTCTTCCTATTTGACTCTTTCAGTGATTCAAATTGGACAGCATGTCCGAAATAAGAATATCTATTACAGGCTATTATGTGTTTCTTGTAAATTCCCTTGTCTCATGGAAATCCAAGAAACAAAATACTATATCTCGAAGTTCCTCCAAAGCTGAGTATAGGGCTTTAGCTACACTTACATGTGATGTGTAGTGAATCACATACTTCAAAATCTCATGTTCCTTTCATTTCACCACCTTTGATTTATCGTGATTATCAGCTAGCATTAAACTTGGTAGTAAATCTAACCTCTCATGAAAGGACAAAACACATCGAGTCAGATTGACGTGTGGTAAGGGAAAAGGTTAAAGCTGGAGTTACTCATCTTCTACCTATTCGTCCTTAATCCCAAGTTGCATATCTCTGCATAAAGGCTTTACCACCTATAGCCTTCCTTCATTTGAATTCCAAGCTAGGCATGATTGATTTTCATGCTCCAGTTTGAGGAAGGCCATTGGAGTATTGTACATAGATCAATATGACAGCATTGTATATAGCTTGAGATACACACTTGTACATTTTTTCAACTTCCCATATCAAGTTTATGCAGCCTTAGTATTCCACTCTAAGCACTCTCTTCTCTCTATTGTTCTTTACTTTCTTTCCGAGTTTAGATTCTTTTACAAATTCTGTCATATGAGGTGTGGCTTGTAATAGTTACAATGGCAACAAAATGAAGCAAAAACACATTTCTAAATAATCTTCACATATTGATGGTAGAATAGCCATTATAAGGAGAAACTTTGTACAAAATGATAATTACTATGTTGCCATTTCCTGCATAGATAACAAAAGGTTGATTTGCTTCTATTCATGGTGCATAAATTTAAGACTCAAATAGTTTATTTGCTTCTTAAGGATTGCCATAAACATAACATATTTCCTTTTACAATAGGTATATTTACTTAATTATTATTAGCTTATTACCAATTTCATAGGTGCATTTAGATATTCCCAATTTCTTTTAGAATAGGTATATTTTTTTCTCTTGTCTTTTTACACTTATTTTGTGTTTCTGCAAATAATTTATAACTAATACTCATGAAGATGTAATTTGTGACAGACTAGGCTTATAGCCCCAAAGTGGTTAAGGCTCAAATGACCCTAAAAAAAAAGCCCAAGCCAAAATCTAGCCCAATACCTGACTTATACGTTTCCATAAGGAATGGTTCTAGAAAGATTTTAATCATCCTAAAAGGTGGTTACTCAACCCCTTCTAACTTAGGGATAAGAAACAACCAACCCCCCCCCCCCCAAAGGTAGAACCACCACCTCTAACCATTTACTATAAATATTGAAAGGTAGGAGCTCAGGTATAAAGCCATCAAAATGGGCTGAGCCCGATAGGCCAGCTTGAAAAACCCAAAAAATACATGGGCTAGGATATAAAAATAAGAATAAAAAAGAATGTAGCCCGACCTGGCCTGGCCAGATTTGGCCTGGCCCAAATTGTCGTAGCTCGCTTTGGGTCAGTCCAACCCGATTGGCCTGAATACATTATTTTTAAAAAAATCAATTGCTATAATTTGAGGGGGGAAAAAAAGCTTTGGCCCATTTTTGCATTCTAAAATGGCCCACCTCTACCCAATAAACAAATGAAGTAGACCAAAAAAGAAAAAATAGCAGTAAATGAAACAAAAAAAAAAAAAAGAGTAAAGCACACCCAAGAAAAATAGCAAACAGGGAAAAAAAGGTAAACCAAACCCCCCCACAAAAACATAGACAATAAATTGAAAAAAGTAATGTAAACCCCAAAAAAAAGTAAAATAGCAACAATTTTTTTTTTTTTTTGGGTGAAAACATAGCAAATATTTGTAATTATTAAAAAAATATTTATTATAAATTGGGCTGATATTAGCCCGTGGCCCATAAAGGATTAGGGCTGAGCTAGTATGTTGCTAACTCGAATTTATACTTAACCTGATCAAGCCTGACCCGAAATAGCCTGGCCCAAGGTAGGCCGGCCCAAATGGGTCATGCTAACCCATTTAAACAGCTTTACTCAAGTATAACATCTAATCCTTTAGACACTTGTACCCTTTGACTCTTGTTGACTTAAGTATCAAAGTCCTTGCACGCACACCCCCATAATCAGAGTTAAAGAGATCATCACACCTTGCGTTCCCTAGATTGACTCTACAGATTCATCCCTAGCCAGCTAACTCAATATCCCTCTTGTTAATACTTAACACAATTCATCAAGGAGACAAAAAATTGAGCACTTATAGTAACAATTCAACAAGACAACTTATGAGCTTGATATCAGAAATCCATAAGAATGAAATGCAAAAATTTATTTTGAGTGAGGAAACTGAAATGTAGAGATAGGGTTCAAATATCATAGTTTGTAGATATAGGGACACTTATTGGTTCAGATCAGAGAGGTAGAGACTCCCATAGCAAATGAACATTAACTTCACCTTTGACTAATTAGACACAAATTTAGAGATGGAATATTTAGAAATGGATTATAAATCTATCTCTAATAAACACTAACTTCATGTTTGACTAATTAAAGACTAATTTAAGAAAGGAATATTTAGAGATGGACTCTAAAAACTATTGACTTCATGTTTGACTAATTAGAGACGGACTCTACATCTGTCGCTGAAAAACATTTGCTTGATGTTTGACTAATTAGAGACAGATTTAGAGATAGAATATTTAGAGATGAAAAACTTCCCTCTCTAAATCTGTTCCTAAAATAGATTGGCATTTCAAGAGTGGTTATTAGACCCATTAGCGATGGAATCGATCGCTAAATCATCAATAGACAATTTGGTTTCTAATTTATATTTTCCATCACTAATTTTGTTGCTAATTAAAGATAGGCATCTCTAACTTCCGTTACTTATTGCTAATTTTGTGGAGAAGGAGGATGAGATATCATCTCCCAAATTATGGGAGATAATGAGTGTGAAATCAAAGAGGGGATCATGTAATTCATTATATGATCCCGAAGACATTGTTCGTAATTAAACAAAAGGATCATTTGAGATGTTTGATGGGCTAAAAATCGATAGTGTAAAAATCGATAGTGTAAGGCCGGATAAAAGTTTAGTACTATATAATATTTGATGTTCCATTGTATAAAATATTGTTTTACATAAAGTAATATATTCACATATAATAATGTTTATTAATTATAAATTAACAAATAAATTATATTAAATATTTTTTTTATTATGCACAATTATAATTTATATTAAATAAAATTTATTATTTATCTATATGATTTAGTACTTATTTTTTATTTTAATAAAATATAAAATATTATCAAAATATAAGAATTTAATTTTGATACAATATCAGTGTAAAAAGGTTTTACATAGACATCCAGTTATGTAATGCTATATCAGTAAAAGTATTTGACTTAATCACCTACTATCTTAAAAGTCTTATAAATAGAAGTATATGATTGAATAACAGTATAAAACTTTTTTATATTGATGGTGTATTAAAATTAATCTCAATATGTAATACTCTATCCTTCATATATTTTGATATTTTCTATTTTGATTTAATTTCTATACATTATGTAACATCCTCCTAAGTATAGTACTATGCTTAAGTCATAATACCTCACCTAGGAGTAGTTACTGTCACTCAATCGGACCTTGTCTGGTAGCAACCTTCGCCTTGGAGGGCCCTCTTCAGAAACTTCTGAACTATCTGGAGATAACACGAAAAAAGAGTGAGAATTTTTAAATTCTCAGTAGGATTCATTTAATTACTATATGCTGTGTCGTCGTTATTATCTCCAGCTGCTTCGGCTTATTATGAAAAAGGTGAACATGTTATAGAAACTGTTTAATTTTATGGTTTCAGAACATATTGTCCAAAGTAGAGTTTATTTTATTCACGCACTTGGGTTACATTGACAATATCCCATATCTAGAATAAACATCACTACATAAATAGATATAATGACTCAAGATCAATAAAACATGGTATATAATAATGGTGAGCATTCGTAAGGTTCAGTTTCTTAGGTTTTCGAAAACATGATTATCCGATGCGGATTCAAATTTCACATATCCCCTGATCATTTATATTATAATGAGCATAGGTATAATTACCGTTACATAACATATGTATGGTTGTGCTATAGACTTCTCTTAACTTGTCGCCACCATAACCTCTCACTTATTTAACATTTGAGTCATGACATGCCTCATGTAAGCCCTACCATACTCCCACTAGCTGGGTCATGCCATGCCTCATGTGGGTGAGGGTTACTTGTCACACATATTCCAGAGTACGATCGCCATATCATACTCCATTGGGGTGTGATCACCATGTCACACTCCTTAGGAATATATTCATCCTGCCACGTCCCAGAGTATAATCGCCATGTCATACTCCATTGGAATGTGATCGTCATGTCACATTCCTTAGGGTGTGGGATTGTCATACCACATTCCAGAGTAAGATCGCCATGTCACGTTCCTTCGGAATATGAACTCATCATCATGCCGTTTATCATAAAATCATAAATACATAGCCTTCGTATCTTATTTTCAAGTAATAATACTTGCTTAGTATTTTCTACACATAACCACATTTACACACCAACCTTTAGAACTATCACTACTTTCTGCCGGATATTCAGTAGCATAACGGATCGAGTCCGCTTCCCTGTGAATAGTGCCAGTATTCAGCATATCAACTTAACAAAGAAATCACACCATTCCATTCATAATGCAACATATTTCATTCATGTTTCAACCATCAAACTCAATGCACAAGTATTGCAATTAAAATAGGTTTTCTGTTTCACTACTTGCATTCAACCCGATTTTTGTAAATTCTGCCATAATCTCTATTTAACTCTTCTAGACCTCAATTTTGGATATGTTAAAGTGTTATGTGTCTATTTTCTAACCTCTTTAGTCCCATCTAATTTTGATAAGTATAACTTAACTTATTTAGGTTTTATCCCGGCCTGCCCAGCAGCTGGCCAGAATTGTACACTTTAAAGTAAAAATCCACTAAAAACGAAAACTAATTCAAATCATACGAAATTGGCCTCATATTAAAGCTAATAGGACAATATTTCATTTACAAAAAGTTCCATTTCATTTGACTTAGTAGGGCTTGAGTTATAAGCCCCGAAATCTTACCTCTCTAAACTGTCCTGTTTTGACCCGATTTGGACATAGGGCAATTTTCTTGAATAACTGGGAACAAACGGGACCTTATCTAATTCTGAAATTTTTATGGAAAATTCTTATATGTGTTAGCTTTTGAAAAAAGTTAGTTTCACTCAATTCCAAGTAGTATAGGTAGAGTTCTACTCTAAACAACCCAGTCTGCCCAGAATCAAAGTCAAAAACCTAGGTCGAACTTCAAAAATTCATATCTCACTCAATACTAGTCCAATGGCCTTATATGATATATGTATGGAAAGCCCTAGATGTCTAGTTTTATTTAAAATTTGTGTCATCAAATTTAATCAGCTGTAGGTAGAGCCGTACACTCTGCCGTACAGACTGCCAAGGGTTTTTGGTTCTCTAGCCCCTCAGCTATTCCTAATTTCATCCTTTCTTGCTTCCAATTCGAATTTAACCTCACAAATAGCCAATAAATCAGCCAAATATCATCATATACATCCAATTATCACATCAGGAAGTAAGAAACAAAAGCTCCAAATCAGTCACCCATGCCCAAGAAAACAAGAACAAAGTTGAATCTCTACCTTTATTTTGATGTAACAACTAGCTAGTCTTGAGTTCTAGTGAAGGATATGGATGCAAGAAGCTTGAGGGAGGCTGAAAGTGGAAGAAGGAGATGAAGAGGATGAAGAAAAGAGGAGAGGAAGGCTGCTGGAAAAGGGAGCTCGAAAATTCTGCTAAAGGAAGAGGTTATAAAAGTGTTGGTGTGGTAGTTGGAATCTTATAATTTGATTGGTTGGAGTTTTTATGGCTCATCTTCAGCCATGCTTCCTTCCCTTTTGTGGCTGTCTTGCACCACTTTGGTGGGTTAAGTGGCTGAGTTTTCAGCTACTTAAATTAGGGTTGATGAGTTAAAATTTTATTAGTTCGGTTCCGACAGTTTAAAATACCGAAATCTTACCGATTTCCTTTAAATCGGCAAAACGATTTTGAAGAATTTTATGAGGTTTTTATAAGTTTCTATCTTAGTCCTAATTTCTCTAATTTAACCTCTAATCAACTTCTAATTAACCTGTAATTAACCTTTTAATTAACTCTACAACCTCAATAAAATCGAGTAAATCGATTAATAGTGTACATTAAACATTTTGCAAATTTTAGGGCCTTACTGCTTTCATTTTGAGACTAATGGCATTTTGTAATTATGGTAAGTCTAGGGCATCCCATGTCATTTCACATACGATACCTCCGGCTCAATCGGTGAGGTTTAGGTTTCTACATTTTACAAGTGATTATCGCTTCGTTTAAAACCTTATTCTGCTAATTCTATTAACATAGGGACCTAAATGTCATTTTCTAAAAAGTTTAGGAGCAAAGTGATGAATAACAAAAGTTTGTTGTTATTACTTCCTATTACATTATATGGGATGTTACACATTATCTATGTAAAAATCATGTATTGCAACATCAATAAAAATATTTGACTTAACCACTCGCTAACTTAAAAGTCTTACAAATAGAAGCATATGATTGGATGATAGTGTGAAACTTTTTTACACTGATGGTATATCAAAATTAATCTCTTTCTATTTTCTATTATGAAATATAACAAGAAAAAGAAAATTATAATAAATATTAATTTGATTATTTGTTTAATTATAAACTAAAAATTTAATTTAATCACGTGAATATTATTATTTTATTTTATTTAGAGTTATTTTGAATATTTTTCAATTTTTCTTACATATTTATAATTTATATTCAATATAATTTATTATTTAAGTATATATATATATAGACTGTTTAGAAATTATTTTCATAAAGATAAGAAAAAATGTAGGAGAACTTTGGATCTAAGTTTAATTATGTAATGTGTTAAACATTAACACTCAAGGCCCTGAATTTGGATTTTGATGTTTAGTTTGTTTTTAATTTATGTAAGTTAATATGTAATATATTGAAATTGAAGTTTAGACTAAAGTTGGATTATATTTTGGCTTTAATAATATTTAAAAATTTGAACTTATAAAATTTGAAAAAAAATTGGCCAATTTAAGCTCGCAACTAGCCACAAACGTGTTGGTCTAACATTATACTAGATCGTTGACACTTGCTATAGATTAACCTAATCTATTTAACTAGTGGGCTTAAATGGGTTATGCCTAAATAAGCGAGACTGACTTGTTTAAGCCTGTGGGTAACTTTAAATAGGTTGAGTGAACATTATTATATTTAGGAGTGTGATAGTATTTAAAATTCTAATTTAAAAAACAGTTTAAACTCATGGGCTAATCTTAAACTAGTTGACTGGTATTATGTTGAATTGTTAATATTTGTTATAGATTGGCTTAGCTCATTTAACTTTCAGACTTAAATGGGTTAAGCCTACATAGGCTAGTTATAAATGGGCTAAATTGACTTATTTAAATGTATGGGCCAACAAATAGCAAGTGTTACCAAATTGTATTATGTCAGCTTGAGCCATTTAAGGCTAGCCTTCAATCTTAAACAGGCCAATTTTCTCAATTTCCCTACTAGAGAAATTAAAGGCTATTAATACCTTGTGTAACTAGGGCTTGGAGCACAATATAGCCAAATAATAATAATAATAATTCAATTAAATTTTAAAAGGAGTAATTTACAATTATTTATAATTAATTTTATAAAACTCTATGTGAAATGTGTAACGTCGGAAAAATTTACCGTTTTTAACCAAGTTGTTCGGTTTTTATTGAATAATTGAGATTAATTAGAATTCGATTAAGTATTTAATTAAGGCCAATTAAGTATCATTTAAAGAGATTAGATTTGAGGAAATTAGATTAGAAATATAAGAAACCTCATAGGATTTTTTCAAAACCGTTTTACCAATTTAAGGGAAATCGGTAAGATTTTGGTATTTTAAACTGTCTGAACCAAATCAATAAAAATTATATTGTGAGAACCCTAGATTGAATGGCCAAGATTCAGCCAACTTAACCCTTAATGTGGCGCAACATCAGCCCTAAAGTGGGTAGCCACACCAAATTGAAGAAAGAAAAGAAGTCCACTAATCAAAATCAAACTTCCTCCAAAAGTTTTCAACAAATTCCTTCCCTCTCCCTTGCTGATTTTTTGCCTATATACAGTAGATACCTCTTCATTTTCTTACCTTCTCATCTCATATTCACTTCTTATTTATCAAGCTTCCAAGTTCCAACAAGTTCCAACAACTTTCCTTGCTCCAAGACTTGAATCTAGCAAGTTTAACACATAGCAAAGGTAGGAATTCAAATTCTGTTCTTGCTTCTATGGATTGGGGTTGTTTGGGGTTCCTCTTTCCTTCATTATTCTGAAGCTATGTGGGGTAGATATGATGAATTAAGTTAGGTTTAATATGTATGATTGAATTAGAATTGAAGTTGGAGAGGAAGAACTTGAAAATAGAAGAAGCAAGATACTGTTTGGGTGAAAATCCTAAGACGTCCGTACATTCAACTTGCACAAATCAAAATATAGCCATAAAAACTTGATGAATCTATTTTTATATGAAACTAGACTTTTAGGACTTTCCAACCATATAAACTATAAGGTCATTAGATTTGTATAGAGTAAGTTATGAATTTTTGAAGTTTAGCCTAAAATTCCGGGTCCTCTTCTAGGCAGTATGAGTTAAGAAGGGTGTAACTCACCCTACAAAACTCTAAATTGAGTGCAACCAACTCTGTTTGAAAGCTAATATGTACGAAAACATCCCATAAAATTTTCAGAGTTAGATTCATTCCCAATAATTCGATGAAGTTGCCTTAAGTCTAAACCAGACTAGAATAGGGCAGTCCAAGAGGGTCAACCTACTAGACTTATAACTCAAGCTATACTCATGCAAATGAGATGCAAGAAAGCTTGTCCTATTAGCTTTAATTTAGTATAAGTTTTGTATGATTTCACCTAGATTTCTATTTTTGGTGAATTTTTACTTCTAAGGGTGCAATTCTAGCTAATTATAGGACAGACTGAGGTAAAATTCAAATAACTTGAGCTACACAAATCAAAATGAGATGGGACCAAAAGGGTTGGAAACTAGACACATAGCACTATAATATATAAATTTAGGTCCAAATGAGTTGAATAGAAATTATGGTTTTTTTACAAAATTGGGCAGAATTAAGTATAATGAGTAAAAACCTTATTGATGTTGGCACACTATATAATTGATATTGTTGTTATAAATTTGTTGATCTATGTTGGTTTGAATTGCTTGATTGATCTTTTAGGTAGCCTGGCACTATTCATGGGAAAGCGGACTCGATCCGTTATGCTGCCGAAATTCCGGCAAAGACTTCATATACTATGTGAAATATTTGTACACATGTGATACTTAAGAAAAATAATACTAGCTGTACATGCAATTTATGAAGAATGCTATGATTCCATATTGCTTGAGCCAGCCCCTAAATAATGTTAAGGGAAATAGATCAGTGGAAAAATCGAGAAAAGTAAACCCGGCAATCCTGTATAAGAATAAGCTCGGTCCTGAAAAGCAAGCTATTACCCAAGAGTATACGGCCAAACACTCCCAGGGGACCAAGAGTGGAAATTATAAGTTACATGAATCGAAAGCTCTCAAAGACTACATGCATTTTCCATTTCCCATGTATATGCTCTGTTTGTTAATTTCTAAGTTAATATCATAGGTAACTATATATTCCTCGTGTTACATTACTGTTTACCTTTGTTTACTGTTTTGGCTAAGTTAGCGTACCTGTTTAAATATACTTGTATTGCTTTAATTTAAAATTAAGCTTTGTTTCGGATTATATTTTTCACAAATTAATTTAAGTTGAATATTACTATTATATTGTATCATTTAAAATTAAGAAAAATCGAAACAACTAGGAATGACGGTGATGGTAGATGTGCATAGAATTAGAATTCCTACTGAGAATTTCTTTAAATTCTCACCCTACTTTATATTTCCGGGTCATTCTCAGATCATGGCGAACGCAGTGATAGGTATCCTCTTCATTGAGTTCCCCAACCCTCATATCACCTTGATCAGTTTCTAGACTCTATATATATATATATATATATATATATATATATATATATATATATATATATATATATATATATATATATATCTATTATAGTTGCCGGTTTCCTTTTTATTTCTTTTCCTGTAGAAATTTTGCCGTCCCACTTACACACCCACTATTTGATCCTTCTGCACCTTATATTGCCATCCCACTCTACATGGCACACCCATTCCCACCTCTAGCAGTAGCAGCTCCAGCTGCACCTCCCATTTCACCACCTCAGCAGGCCCCTTCCATCTCACTTTCTGAGGAGGAGGACCCATCAAAGACAGCGAGCTCATCCTCTTCATTTTCTGCACCTAGTGGTGGCTATACCTCGGCAGATGTCGGCATGGCGAATGAATTCCTCTTCTCGGAATCCATCTAGAGGACTTATATAGCCCAGTAGGAGGGGATGTATAGAGTGGCCCTCTTTTGGCATTATGGGCCATAAGCAGTAGCTTAGTGGATGGTGTGCATGGATGTTTAGTATATGAAATATCCCATAGGGACCAGTTAGGGTGTTGTTTTGTAGAGACAGGCCGATTTATTTTGTTTTAGCAGCCTCATTTTCTATACCCTATGTTGTTTGTGGTTTCTTTTTGTAAACTTTGAAAACCAACATCTATGCATATACATATATGATATAGTTCAGTAGTTTTGTTCATTCTATAGATTTATTTTCTATTATGATGTTAACCCATTTATTTACACTACGGCCAAAGATAAATACACAAATTAATAGTTAACTCCATCATGAGCATATAACATTGGATTTATGTGAAACTTTAATTAGATAACTACACGTAATAATTTATCAGGTAATATATTATGACTTAAGCATAGTATTTTATCTTGTAAGGTGTTACAAAATGTATCTTGTGGGGAACTAATTATAGGTATATCTCCCACTTGTGATTCAAATTGTAATTCACCATATTGTGGGACTAATTCTTTCCACTAAACTAAATTCCGGTTATTATCCTACCATGTCTTTGTACAACAGCAAAATTCAAAAATTATTTTCTTTCATATGTTCTTAATTTGTTTCTATTCCTGTCACTTGAATATTTTTATCTCATGCTTACCTTAATTAACAGAGAAGCATTTATTTATTTTTTTTAACTTCTTATTTATTTCAATATATACACTTTGTTACTGTTCATATGACTTTTATTTTATATTTATATTTTTAATTTAAAATTTTCATAAATTCACAAAATTTAAAAAATCATTATTTCTATAACACTGTACGTTACTTTTTGTTAAAGAAATTAACTGAACAAATTAATGACAAACGTAGCCACAAGCAGAAAAAGAAAAATTTAAATGACGCAACATTATCAAATTCAATATTTATTCAACTATTTACAATAATTTAAATTATCAAAATTAAAAAATTATATAAAACTATACAAATTAAACTATTTGTTTACCTATTTTTAATATGTAAACGTTATTGATTTTTTAAAATCCTTATATATTAAATAAGATCTTATAAAATTATACAATCTTATATATTAATAAATACATTAACTTTTGTTAAAATGATCAAAAGAAAAAATTTAACAGCCTATGTTGTATAATCTCTCGTCGACTGTAACTGCAAATAAAAAAAATAGTGTGTCATGCCACAGCTCTAAACAGTTTCAAAATAAATAAATAAATAAATAAATAAAACAAAAGTTGTGAATCTAAGCTAACGCTTGTGGCACAACTCTTTCTACGAGCAACCCATTCCAGTAATTTACAAATCCAACAATTTAGTTATTAAATGATTTACCTGCTAATCTGAGGTGTCTGTATGGTCAAATATTGGATGTTCTTATCTTAGATTTACATGGTTAGATTTATATCGTTACAATATTTTTATTTGTATCTGTATGGTTACAGAAACTTTGATCATTAGTAATCTAAAAAAGTATTTGGACCCCTTGAGACGCTTCATTTGTGGATCGAGGTATTAATTACTTTATTTTCATTTAATAGTTTCTGCTTTAATGCCATAGCTACTGCAACTCCACTAGTTAGTGAGTTAAAAAATTTAATGCAAACAATCTGAAAAAAAAAGAAAAGAAAAGAAAAGAAAAGAAAAGAAAAGAAAGTCATTACATTTCAATATTGTACATGTAGACAACATTTTGGAGGTACAGCCACCTTTCACCAAGAATCTTGTAAAATCCTTTTATTTGTTGTAAGGCAATACTATTACATTACATTACTAAATATGTGTCAGTTATAAAAATTATTACCTCCATCTTGAAATAATTGTCCACTTTTAAAATTTTACTTGTCCACAAATAATTATCTATTTAAAAAATCTAGACAATATTAATTATTTTTTTCAGTTATACCCCTATTAAATAGAGAAGAGGAAGAGTAAGTGGAAAGAGATAATTAAGGAAAATAAATTAAGTAAGGATAATTTTCGGAGGTGGGTTGCCAGATCCAAGAAAATGGTGAAGCTCTGAATGGGATTAGGATTCTGAAGTCACTAGAACTCAGATGATGGTGGTTGCAACATGCTCTTAGCAATGGTGGAAGGTGTACCTGCAAGGACCTCGACGCTCAAGTTAGGGAGTGCAAGAGATACTAGTGTAAGATAGTGTCTGCGTACTTGATTTCTAAGGTTGTTCCTCTATTTATAGACAAAAGTGGATGAGAGAGAGTGTGTTCTGCGATTCATGTAAGCATCCTCGGGATCCTTCAATGGCTCCATGCACATTGGTGAATCCAAGATATGCGACAACACATCCTAAGTACGTGCAGCTCTATCTCACTTGTGAGGATATTCCAAAATCCACATCTTCGGGTCACCAGGGTGTGTTCTTCTCCCTTAGCGGATTTCGAATTGGGGCTCGGCCGTGCACCACAAGAGTTTTGACTTGGGCTATATTGGCCTAAGTGCAATATGGGCTTTGATAAATGGTACATGATATGGGCTCCCGGATTCTAGTCTGCAATAGTGCCCCCAACTTGGCTTCAAGGTTATGACCTCGGGTGCCGAGTTCCAACAATTTTGTTCAATTGCACCTTTGAAATAGATCCTAACCTCGAGTGTCCGCGACATCAGAAATCATATCACGGTCGCTCAGGCAAGCTTCATGAAGACACAACCCTTCCTTTTCTACAAGGATCTCTTATCATGGGTCATGTCATTCTCTTCCTAGGAGACATGTGGCATTTGGCACCTCGATTCTCATGCCATCATCATTTGAATTAAGGCATCTTGTCAATTTGCACCCAATTTTATGGTGTAAAAAAATGTCTTTTCGTCCTCCATGACTTTTGAGTTGTGTAGTAAGGGACACTGCAATCTCTTTAAATATCTCTTTTTCTTCCCTTCCTCACACTTTCACTCTCATTACACTTGCTATATTAGTTTGGCTCAAGAAAGAAAGGTTCTCAGTGTATTTGGATGAAGCTCAAATTTTTCCTCATTTATGATTAACTTCATCATCTACCAAAGGTAAGCTTCTACATTCTCCTTTCTTTTTCATTGTAATTACTTCTATGGATAACATCATTTGCAATCGCTTCATTTTTACGCTCTGTATCGATGGGTTGTTGCACCACCATCATTTCTTTTCTTCACGTATGTTTGTGCCCTGCTTTGTGGTGGTGGGTGTGATTGCCCACCACTTCATTTTTGCCATTTAGTGACACTGGCGGTGGCTATTGCCCCAACTTTTCCTCTTCCTCGCTTATCTCCGGCGACCTTTCTCCTTAGTAGGTAAACCACCATAGGCTTCATTTCATTTCCTTTTTTCATGTTTCTAATCTTCATGTGCCGAGTTAGTGATTAGAGGTGGTTTCCCTACGTAGGTTCATCCTAGAGACGAAAATGGGCAAAAAGCAAACTTCGAAAGTGCTCCAATTTCCGCCCACAATCAACTTCATATACCAATGGGTGGATCGAGAAGTGCTCGGAACTCCCTCTTGAGTGACTTTTGAGTTCCTAAGATCACTTAGGAAGTAGAATCTCATAACTCCAAAGGGCGAGTATGAAGAAGACTATGTTCTAGAAGTCCCCGATGTGAACGAGAGAGTCTGTTATGTCAATCACGATAGTGGCTCGGACTGGATGTGGATATACGAAATCCTCATCTCGAAGTTTGGTGTCCATATCCCCTTTATCGATTTCTAGTTTATGATCTTGGAGTGAACTTTGGGAGCCCCTTCCCAACTTCATCGTAATAGTTAGGTGGTGATGAGAGGCTTCGAAATAATATATAAGTACCTTGAAGTCCCTCCTTCAATTAATGTGTTCTTTTACCTTTTCACTCCTACCCATCCCAACAGAGGAGGTGTAAGTACAACCTGCCTATCTTTCCGAGCTCATGTGAATCGAAAAGTGTTCTTGTTATATAAGGAGTCTTTCCATCATTTTAAACCGGTTTACTTTAAGGTTTTTGGTGCTCCAGGCATAACCCTTTTCTAGTAGACTAGGGAAGGGGACTTCAAAATTAATTGCTATTTGACCAAGAACTTCGAGGTACCTCAGGTGGATGAGGATAGCCTCTTATCCAAGGAATAGGTTGTTACTGAGTTCTTCCTGTCGAGCTTCTGGAAGAACCATCTAAAATTGAAAAACATAGTCGGCTTTAGTACCAAGGTAGCTAGGAGACATCTAGGTTTTCCTTTTTACCTTAGTTACTTTTCTTTCTATCTTGCTTTTTTGTTTATATATTTCTGACTTGGATTTTTCTAACAGATGAGATGGCTCCCAAGAGTGCTGTGGCCAAATTTCAATGCCATATATTGAAGAGGCCCTTCAAGGAAGGTGGGAGCAGTAGCCCTAGGTCCATGGATTCCAAGGATCCAAAGTTTACTCTTGCTCTGGGGTCTTCTGCCCCCAAGGTCCAGCTACAAAAGAAGCAAAAAAGGGAAGAAAGTGGTCAAGGAGAAGGAGGTTATCCAAGTTGATATCGATATCTCCCCAACTTCGCTAGATAAGTCAGAAGTCAACGTCTTGGCCAAGAATTTTCCTTATTTGTAGTTCATGGATAAAGAATTGATGACCCTGGCCTACCTTTAGCAACTATGCGAGGATGAAGCTGGCCTAGTGGAGAAACTTCAGTGGATGGTCATATGCTCCTGAAGTTGGCAGCCGATATTCAGAGTCGGTGACAGGCTCTAAGATCAATCTCATGTCGAGGTGAAAGAGCTAGAAGAGAAGGTAACTCTTCTCCAAGGTGAGAGAGTAACCTTGGAAAAGGCCAACCAAGAGTTGCTTTCTGAGCTCAAGAGATTGAAAGACCAAACCAAGGCCAAGGACCCCAAAGAACGCTCGTATTGATTTAACCAAGAGGATTTCCGACCTAAAGGTGGAAATTAAATACATAGAAGAGTAATAGGCAAAGTCGGCTGATGAGATTAAGGATGGTATCTTGGCTCAAGTCGTGGTCATCTATCTCAAGGCCGATTTTAACAAGGTTGGGCTGCATCGCCATGTCGTAGATGGATGTATCGAAGACATCCATGCTGAGGAGGACGATAAGGCTGATCCAGAATCTGACTCCCTACAACTGATCCTTGAACTTTATTTGTGTGTGTGTGTGTGTGTGTGTGTGTGTGTATGTATATATATATATATATACATATATCTATATGTCTCTTATGTGGGTTTTTGTAATAAACCTTTACCCTGTTTTTAGGCTTTATTATTAATGAGAAATTTGAAATTTTGCCAACTGGACATGTCCTCATATTTTTCCACTTGAGTTAAATAAATCAAAGGGAATTCAACAAATTTTTGAGGTTATGCAAAACTGGCTCTTTAATTTCGCTTAAGTTGGAAACTTAAGAATTAGCATTATTGCGAGGTCATGTAGATACTTGGTTACTTCCAAGGTAGTTCTAAACCCATATTGAATATTCAATTTAGATTATTTTGAGGTTATAAATAACCCGAATTTGTTTATGCTTAAGGGCTATTATATTAAATTTGTTTGAGTTGTAAGTAAACCTGGGTTGTAAAATGAGTGTACTCGAGGTTTTGGACTTGGGTTTTACGTACTTTAACTAAGGGGTGATCAACCCTTAGGATTTAAATAATAATAACTTAGATGGAAAATAATAACTTTATTAACACTAAATCATATATTACAAATGAATTCATAAACCAAATAAGAAAGTGAGAATCGAGTGGTGTGTGAATGCCACTTGGCCTACGAAAGTCTAGCCTCATTAAAACCTCCTTAGGAAAAACTAATAGGACAAAACCCAAGGTAGGAAAAAAAGTATGCCAACTTCATGCAGTTTTCATCATGTATAAAACTTCCTGTTCGAGGTATTCCACGACCTCATAACCTCAGATCCTGATAGTGTGGAAAGCTTGTAAGCTCCTTTTCCTAGAACTTCAGTGACCTTGTATGGGCCTTCCCAATTCGCTACGAGCTTACCATGCCCAGGGGGTGATGGTCCGATGTTGGCACATCGGAGTACTAAATCTCCTTCTTTAAACTTTCTAAGGACAATAGTAGAATTGTACCTCCTAGCAATTCTTTGCTTTAATGTCTTTTCCCGGATATGTGCCATCTTTCTGACTTCAATGGCGAGGTTGGCCCCTTCTTGGAGGGATTCAAAACCCATATCCTGGAAAATGACCCTCAGACTAGGCTCTTCAACTTCCACTAGGATCATGGTGTCTACTCCATAAGTTAGCTTGAAGGAGGTTTCACCTATAGTTGACTAAGGAGTGGTCCAATAAGACCATAGGATGCTCCCAAGCTCCTCGACCCATGCACCGTTAGCTTCATCAAGCCTCTTTCCCAGACCTCAAAGTACAACCTTGTTGGTAGTTTCAACTTGACGATTGGCCTGAGGATGTTCTATCAAAGTGAAGTGATGCTTCACCTTATAACTGGAGAGGAAACCTTGGAACTTCTGGTCAATGAATTGTGTTCCATTGTCAGTGACCATAGACTTCAGAATCCTAACACAGGTGAGATACTTCTCCATGTGAACTTCCAGGCTTGAGTAGCAAGTATGGTGGACAACAGCTCCACTTGCACCCATTTAGTGAAGTAGTCAATTGACACAATTAGGTACTTATCCCGAGGTAAGTGGGAAAGGACCTAGGAGGTCAATTCCACACTTACTGAATGGCCAAGGGGACATAATCGTCAATAGGTCCTCGGCCAAGGCAATGTGGAAATGGGCATGCTGCTGGCACTTCCAACATTTCCATACAAAGAAGTCTCTAATCATTGTGGGCTAATAGTAATCAGCCTATAAAACTTTCAAGGCCAATACCTTTCCCTCGAGGTGATGGTCGCAAGACCTTTCATGGACCTCTTCAAGGACAAATGAGATCCAAGGTAGGCTTAGGCATTTCAAAAGTGGTTGGGATAGACTTACTTTATTTAGCTGACCTCTGATAATAGTGTAATATGAGGCTTCTTTCGCTATCCTATTTGCTTCCACTAGATCATCTGGTAGAGTTCTGTTATGCAAATATTGGATGATAAGAGTCATCCAGCTCAGAGATTCTTGAATGGTCAATTCTAGGTCCACTTCTGCTATAGAGGGGGCTTTTAGAGTTTCCCGGATCAAACTTTTGTTATTTCCTCTAGGCTTAGTGCTGGCCAATTTGGAAAAGATGTCAGCTCGTACATTTTCTTCTCTTGGGATAAGACAAACTTCGTAGGAATCAAGCTTCTTCATCAGATCTTTTACTTTAGCCAAGTACTTCTGTAGCAACGTGTCCTTAGCTTGGTACACCCCAGTCACTTGCGACGTCACAATCTGGGAATCACTATAGATTGTAAGTCGAGTATCGCCAACATCAGAGGCCAGCTGGAGTCCCACTATTAACACTTCATATTCGACTTAGTTATTGGAGATTGGGAAATCCTTAATTGAAAGTTTGACCACAATGTTGCCTTCTTTCTCTAGTATGACACTGGCTTCGCTTTCTTTGGTGTTAGAAGCTCCATCTATAAATAATATCCATATTGGATCTCAAGTTTCTACTTTGTCCACCCTTGCCATGAGGAAATCCACCAAGGCTTGGGCTTTTATGACTGTTCTGGGTTCATATCGGATATAGAATTCAGAGAGCTTTACCAACCAAGCCACTATCCTTTTGGTGAGGTTCAGCCTTTGTAGAGCTTGTCGAATAGGTTGGTCAGTTCTTACCACTATGGTATGGATTTGGAAATACTGCCGAAGTTGTCGGGTAGTAATCACCAACACGAAGACAGAATTCTCCAATTTCTGATGTCAGAGCCTTGTAGTGCATTACTAACAAATTAAACGAGATGCTACTACCTAGTATATTCTCGGACCAACGCACTGGCTATAGCCGTGTTGCTCACTAAGAGGTATAAGTACAACGAATAGCTAATCTCAGGTTTACATAAGACTGGCAGGCTCGAGAGGTACTTCTTGAATTCAGTGAACGCAGCTTTACATTTTGATGTTCATTCAAAAGTGCTTTCTTTCCTTAATAATGCAAAGAAAGGCCATTTTGGGCTAATGCTGCTAGGAACTTAGAGAGGGAGGCTATCTTCCTCATCAAAAGTGGAACTCCTTCACGGAGGTGGAACTTTTCACCTCCAAGATTGTTTAACACTTATTAGGGATCGCCTTGATTCCCTGATGTGTGAACATGAATCCTAATAATTTCTTAGTTTCAGCGGTAAAGGTGCACTTATGAGGGTTTAACCTTATCTTGTGGTTGCGTAGATAGCCAAAGATGGTTTCAAGGTTAAGTAGGAGTTTCTCGTCTTCCATAGTTTTGACCAGCATATCATCTATATACACTTCCATAAGGGTTTTGATGTGGTTAGCCAATATTTTGTTCATAAGCCTCTAATAGGTGACCTCGTACTTTTCAGACCAAATGGCATAACTTTATAGTAGTAGTTAGTCATTGGGATAATGAATGCTATCTTCTTTTCATCATAGGGGTGCATCAGGATTTGATTATATCCCGAGTATGCATCCATGAACAAAATATGAGCTTTAATGCCTTTTAAAAATCATCTCATGGTTTAAACTGTACTGAGTTTTAAGGTTTTGATGAGTAACAAATCAAGCTTTAATAAAATCTTTCATCTATGGATTTGTTCAAAGTAAATGTATTCTTTTGTGAGCAAGATCATTCAATTCGAACTGAAACAAATTTTAGACAACACAAAGTATACCATTGCTTCCTATTTCCCTTTAATATACACTTCTTGGAATGAATACTTTGTGGTATATATGCTCTCTCACTTAAGAAATAGATTAGAAAGTTCAGAAGGATAGATTTACTATATCAGAAAAGAAAACAAGCCATCGAAAGGTATTGAGACTATTCAGAAGGATGAACCATCCAGAAGACTATATCCAGAAGAGTGACCATCAGAAATATGCTTCTCATTAAGTACTTCACCCTCAAAGCTTCTTCTATATGATTCAAGGATCAGATTCAAAAGTCAAATATGATGTGACAAGATCCAAAAGAAGTGCTGACAAGTCTAAAAAATTGGTCAACTATCAAACAGCTATTTTTCCTCTTCTATGCTATTTTCAAAGGCTGAGAAAGAAAGAAACTTCTTCTCTATGTAGTCTTAGACCAGTGGATCAGAGAGGCACAGGCTCAAGATCTGCAAGCTCCAACAGATATATTTTGAAGTCTATATAAAGCTAAAAGTCGAAGAAGAATGGGTTAGAGTGTTTGAATACTTCTAGGCTTACAAAGCTTTCATCTTCCAACCTTCTCAACTTTCTGATGCAACACCCTCCCAAGTACAGTACTATGCTTAAGTCATAGTACCGCACCCTGGAGTTGTTACTGTTACCTGAGCGGACCTTATCTGACAGCAACTTCAGCCGTCTTCGGAACTTCTTAAACTATCTGGAGACAACACGGAAATAGGAGTGAGAATTATAAATTCTCAGTAGGATTCTCTAATTATCATACATGATGTCATCGTTGTCATCTCCAGTTTGCTTCGGTTTATTAGGAAAATTTTGAACATGCTATACAAACTGTTAAATTTGATAGTTCGAAAATATAATGTCTGAAGCAAAGTTTATTTTACTCATACACTTGACAGTTGGGAAAGCCTACACAAAATTAATTCATGAATAATACCATGGATAATAACTGCAACATATTAAAATATACATGGCATCAATATACTGGGAACATAACATCTGCACATAACTCTACTTATACTTGAATTTATGCATATACATAAAATTTGCTTTTCTTTCTTCATCTTTATTTTCATCATAAAATCTTTACATGCCACATTCCAGAGTATGATCGCCATGTCATACCCCATCAGAGCGTGATCGCCATATCACGTTCCTTAGGAATATGGGATCTTCATTCGGTACTTACACTAACTGGGTCATGTCATGCCTCATGTAAGTCCTACCCTCTATACTCACACTAGCTGGGTCAATGACATGCCTTATGTGAGTGGGGTGCTTGCATATATTTTAATCTTTAGTCATTAGTCTTTAGTCTTTAGCCTTTACTGCCCCTGGGTAGCCTGGCCTTTGAGTGAGCTCGTCAGTTTCACCTGTGACCATCGTCACACCGACTCACCCACAAGGGGACCCACTGCCTCTAGGTTTGAGGGATCTCATTCTGGCCACGTGCCTCTAATTGAAGGGATCTCTTCTGGTCACGTGCCTCAAAACCGAGGGATCTCTTCTGACTACGTGCCTTCAATACAGAGGAATCTCATCTGACCATGTGCCTCCAACATAGAAGGACCCAAGTTTTAGCTGCCTTCACAAGGAGGGACCCAATGTGCAATTGCCTCAAAGTGAAGGGACCCATATCTTTATCATTTATCTGCCTTCACAAGGAGGGACCTCAAATAACTGCCTCCAGGTGAAGGGACCCACATTCAATATACTCATGTCTTTTCATTCTCATACATGGTCATGCATAGGCATGCTGAATGTACTCATACATATGCTTCATCATTTATTTTCATATACCTATTCATAATTGTGTGGATGTTCATATCATAAATTCCTTGTAATATAAACACTTATAGTCTCCTAGACATCTGCCATAAATTCGGCAGTATAACGGATCAAATCCGTTTCTCCATGAATAGTGCCCGTTCTCACGGACAAATCGGTCATAGTAGTATAATCAATATAACATATTTATCAATGTAAAACTTGCTAGCATCAACTCAAACCTTATATGTCCACTAACACTTGTGAAACCATCAATTTGGTCATGCTGCCAATTCTATTCAATTCTACCCGAATTTTGCATAAACCACCTTTACCTCTATTCAACTCATTTAAACCTGAATTTTGGATATGTCATAGTTCTATGTGTCTATTTTCTAACCTCATTGGTCCCATATCATTTTGATCTATATAACTTAAGATATTCAAATTTTGCCTCAGCCTATTCAGTCACTAGCCCGAATTACACTTTTCGAAGTATAAATTCACTAAAAATCGAAAATAAGCTCAAATCATACGAAATTGGTGCCATATCAAAGCTAACAGGACAACCTTTCATTTTCAAGAAGTTTCACTTGATTTGCTTGAGTATAGCTCGAGTTATAAGTCCTGAAATTCCACATTTCCGAACTACCCTGTTTTGGCTCGATTTGGACATAGGGTAATTTCCTCGAACCACTGGGATCAATTAGGGCCATAACAAACTCAGAATTTCATATTTGATGTTCCCCTATGTGTAAGATTTCTAAAAAAGTTGGTTTCACTCAATTTGGAGTTGTATAGGGTGAGTTATACCCTCCTCAAGTCACCCTACCTGGATGAAAGCCCTGATTCTTAGGTCAAACTTCAAAAATTCATATCTCTCTCAATACTAATCCAATGACCTTATATGATACATGTATGGAAAGCCCTGAATGTATACTTTCATCTAAAAATATTTTCATGGGATTTAACTAGCTGTAGACGATGCCATACACTTCGCCATCCAGACTGCCGTGGACTCTTCACCAAGACAGCATCCTAATCCTCCATTCCTTCTAGTTTTTCTCCTTCTAACTGTAATTCCAACCCAAGATTTCCTATTAATCCTATCAAAATCCATCATAATACATCCAATAATTCATCAAATACATGAAGAAGAGTAAAATTTCATGCAACTATAGTGCAAAGAATTCAAGAACAGAAATGGAATACTATCTCTTTGGAGTGTGATTTGAGCTAAGTGTTGAAGTTTGAGTTGATAGAACCTTGCTAAGCTTGAAGGAGTGATGGAGTTGATTGAGAGAAGGGAAGAAGGAGGCTGGAACAAGGGGAAAAGGAGACATAAATCAGATCCAAATGGAGAGGAGAGTCTGATTTAAATACATGAGGGTAGTTGGAATTGTGGTATTGATTGGTTGGAATTTTGTGGTTGAAGTTCGGCCATGTCTTCCACTTTTGTGGCTAAATTGCTCTCCACGTCGTCCCAAAAGTGAGACTCGCTTCCATTCTATTTGAACTTGGAACTCGTCTCAATTCTGCTTAAAGTCAGAACTCGTTCCATTTGGAGCTGAAGCCGAATGTCGGAACTCGTCCCATCTTATTTGTGACTTGAGGAAATTTTGTCTGGTTTATTCGAGACTTGGAAGCAAAGTCGGATGTCGGATGTCATGCAGCTTACAATCACATAATCTCGGAACTCTCATTCAAACTCGGGAACAACAATAGAAATGGAAAGCTCCTGGTAATTTACTCGGAGATCGAAACTCGTGTATGACTTGGAAATCAGCTCAAAGATCCGAACTCGTGTCCATTCTAATTGAGTTCAACTCTAAGGCGGGGAACTGGTTATATTCAACTCGGAGGTCGGTACTTGCCCCATTGTGTTAAACTATAACTTCGGAGGTCGGAAACCATGTATACTATTTTGAAGCATGAGGTCTGATGTCAGAACCCGAGTATATCTTGCTGAAACTTGGAGATAAATTATGTGATTGGAAACCGGGTACATTGTCTTTGAGACATGAAGTCGGATATCGGGAATCATGTTCATGTTGTTTGGACTTGAAGGTTAAGTCGGAATTCGAGGAATGAGGAATGCTAGGTGTGGTAAGGTCGGAAGTCGGAAATTATGCTGAAATTCAAAGACGAACTCGTAAGTCGGAAATAATCCCATTTTACCTGAAATTCGAAGGTGAAGTCGGATGTAGGACCTCGTGCTCACCTTATTTGAGAGCTGGACATAAATTCGGAGATCGGAAATCATATCCATCTTATTTGAAGCTTGGGAATAAAGTATGAGGTTGGAACCCATATAAATTTTGGTCAAACTTGGAGGCCAACTCAAAAATCCGATCTCGCCTCCACTAACTCGTAGGTCGGGAATCGTGTCTTATTAACAATCGATCATGAAGTCGGAACTCGTATCCTATGTGTTTGAAGCATAAGGTTGGGAGTCGTAGATTAACGTAAACGAACTCGGAAATCGGGATGTTACATCTGAACTACCAGGAAGTTACTTGTTGTAACTTTTGATTAGAAAATCTTCTCATTGTATTACATTAGATAATATCCTCTTGCTGAGAATATTGAGAAGTCACACACATTGTACTTATCTGATTATACTCTTTTGCGAGATTAGTGTGAGTGTATCAAACACAAACTCAAAATACTGATTATTGTGACTAGACCCGTTAGTGGTTATAGTGAGTTTGGAAAGGCTAGGATAAAAGACTGCTCATTTGTAAAAGCTTGGAAAGGCTTGAGAAAGACTACTCTATTGTAAAGCTTGGAGAGGCTTGAGAAAACTACTATATACAAAAGCTTGGACAAACAATACTCAGATTATAAAATCTCAACAAAGTATTGGGGATTGAACGCAGGCAAAGTTGTTGGCCGAACCAGTATAAAACTCTCTGTGTGATATTTCTATCCTCTTTACTCTTCATTACTCTATACTTTAAATCATTTGTTTCATTTGCTTTAAAGTCACTTTTGAAAATATTTGTGCTTATGACTAACTCAATCACTTTCACATTCCAAGTTTAAAACTTGAGAAAGTTGTTTCCAAAGCTTTTCAAGAACTTAAATTTTATTTGAAGCACGATTCAACTCTCATTCTCGTGCTATTTTAATCTACAATTGGCATTAGAGCTACACCTCTGGGGTTGAGCTTCCTAGTGGTTGTAGAGGATAAAGATCTAGAACTTGTCATAACAAATCAACCATATTACTGAAGGGCACTCTATCAACCTCCCTCCATATTTCAATGGTGAAGAGTATCTATATTGGAATGATAGAATGAGACTCTTCATTGAGTCTACAAGCATTGACATGTGGGAAATCATAGAAAATGGTGACTATATACCCACTATTGAGCAACTTGTGTCTCAAGTGGTTGCTGATCCTGATCAACCTCCACTTGTAGTGGTCACAACCATCCCAAGGAACCAATGGACTGATCAACACAAAGCCAAAGTTCAAATGAATGCCAAGGTAAAGTATCTTCTTACATGTGCCTTGAGCAAGAGTGAATACGATAAGATCATATCATGTGACTCTGCTGAGGAGATTTGGGATACACTCCAAGTTCTCCATGAAGGAGCTGATCAAGTCAAGGAGATGAAGATTAGCATGCTAATACATCAATATGAAAAGTTGAAAATGCTAGAACATGAAAATATTGATAAAATGATAACTAGATTTATGCACATTATAAATCAGTTGAAAGCTTTGAGGAATAAATATACTAATGTTGAGATGCTATGAAAGATTCTAAGGAGTCTTTCTAATGTCTAGCACCTCAAAGTAATAGTCATTTCAGAAGCTATGGACTTGAATGTGCACAACCTGGATGCACTCATTAGGTCTCTAAAGACTCATAAGATTGAACTTAATGAAGCCTCTGAGGAGTCAAATAGAAAAGGCAATCCATTGCCTTGAAGTCCACTCAAAGAAAGACAAGCTCCTCTAAAGTCATGAAAGCTGTCGAAGATGAAGATGACTCCTCTGATGATGATTGTAACACCTTACCAAACAAAGTACTATGCTTAAGTCATAGTAAATTATCTGATAAGTGATTACGTGTAATATTGGTGAAATTCTAATTTCTGTATTAGTATTATTTACGCGCATAAGAATACTTAATCGTATAACAAAATTTCCTATGTGATGGCGGAATAAATACTAATCAATCGGTAAACTGTAAATAACTTAACATAAATAAAAATACAATAAAGACAGAACTATTGCAAAAGGCATCATAAACGTATACATATATATCTGACTTTTAAGTTTGTTAAGCTGATACAAGGCGACAAAATGAGGCCGCTAATACAAACCAAAATGGCCAGTTTCTATGAACAGTACCCCAAGTGGTCCCCATGGGACATTGCATATACATTCCTAATATCTACCCATCCGACCATGACCCAGGCTGCCAAAACAGGGTCATTTTGTACATCTAATCCCACTACAGCATGCACACTATCTAAACAGAGTCTGATGAAAGGAACCCGTTCGCCATAGCGGCGTCCACTGGAGGGTGTCCGGCACTGGGAGCAGAGGATGATGAAGAACTAGCCGCCTCAGATGGATCCTTCTCCGAGGTCAAGACCGACGACATCGGCTGCGGCGGTGAAGCAGGAGGGGCCATGGGAACTGGGGTTGCTGCTGCTGCTGCTGCTGGTGGAGGTGGGAATGGATGGGCCATATGAAAGGGAATGGCAATATATGGGACCGAGGGGTCAAACAGTGGGTGCATAAGTGGTACGGTGAAGTCCCTCTGGAAGAAGAAATACAAATGAAACTGGCACCTACCAGATATATATACAGAATCTAGAAACGGGTCGATATAGATGTGAAGCTCAGGAAACTCAATAAATAGGACCCCAGTCGCTGCGTGCTCCATGGTCTGAGAATGACGCGGAACATACAATAAGGTGATAAATGAATATTTCTCAGTGGAAAATCCTAGCTTCTATACATCTGTCATCGCTGTCATTCCCAGTTGTTTCGGTCGTGCAATACTTTTCAAATAGTATCATAAAACGATAATATTCAATTTAAATACTTGCTTGTAAAACATACACTGAAACAAATTCAATTTTAATCAACAGAAGCAATGAGGCAATTAAACAGTAATTGTGAAAGAGCGATAGCATATTACAATAAATAAACAGGTATCTGAGACAGTCAATTAATAAGCATTACACTGTGCATATGAATGTGCAATTATGAATGCATCTTATTTCTTGAAGGCTTTCGCCTATTAGAACTTGTTTCCATCCTTGGTCCCCTAGGAGTCATTGGCCATATACTCCTGGGTAATAGTCCACTTTTCAGGACCGAGCTCGTTCCTATACAGGATGGCCGGGTTTACTTTCCCCGACCTTCCCACTGATCTATTCCCCTTAATTTATTCCAGAGCTGGCCCAAGTGATGTGGAATCCTTTATAATACCATGAGATGAATGCACATCTGGCTTGATTCTTTATATATAATGTACTCAAGCTACCATAAATTTTTCACAACATATGAACTTCTTACCGAAATTTCAGCGGCATAACGGATCGAGTCCGCTTCCCCATGAATAGTGCTAGCCAATCAGTACAATTGAACAACTAATAATTTTAGTATAGACCAGCAAATGTATATATACATTTATAGCATCATTCAACAATTGCAAATCAGGCATCAATGAGGTTTCAGTTTGTTCTTCCCTATTCTGCCCGATTTTGGCATGCTCCAATTTTTATTCAATTCAACTCATTTAATTCTAATTTTTGGATATGTTATAGCCTTATATGTCTAGTTTCTAATCCCTTTGGTTCCATCTCATTTTGAGTTGTATAACTCTAGATATGAACATTTTATCTCAGCATGCTCTGTTCTTAGCCAGAATTTGGTTCCTATAAAATAAAATTCACTAAAAATGGAAAACTAGGTGAAATCAGGCAAATTTTATATCAAAATAAAGTTAACACAACAAGCTTTAAAATGAGTTAAGTTTCATATCATTTTCCTAGGTAGATGTTGAGTTTTGAGTCTCGAAACATTACCCTACTGGGCTGTCCTATTCTAGGCTAGTTTAAACCTAAGCCAAATTCATTGATGTGCTGGGAACAAATAACAACGAATTAAATTCTGAAATTTTTATGGGATCTTCTATCATGTGTTAAATTTCGAAAAACTTTAGTTGCACTCAATTTGAGGTTGTATAGGGTGAGTTATACCCTTCTCAACCCATGCTGCCCGAGTGAGAACCCAAATTTCTAGGTCTAACTTCAAAAATTCATAACTAATTCTATACTAATTCAATTGCCTATTATGATATATGTATAGAAATCCCTAAATGTCTAGTTTCATTTAAAAATGGTTCCATCAAATTTAAACGATGGTAGGAGGAGCCGTACGGACCGCCGAGGGAAACCATATCCTGCTTCTAGGTTTATCTCCTTCCTTCAAGCTATTTGCCTTCAAATCCAATTTTAATCACAACATACATGCAAAATCAGTCATAAAACATCATCATCACTCTATAAAACACCAACATCTCAGATTATGCATGCCTAACATGCAACCCCAAATCAGAGAAACAAGAGGAGAAGTAGGATTTCCTACCTTCTCTTGTATAATTTGTGCTGATTTTGTGTCTTTGATGGTGGTGGCTTGGGATGGGACTTGAAGATGGATGAGAATGGAGAAGAAATGAGAGCAAAGAGGAGAGAAAGAGGAGAGCTTCAGCAGCTGGATGAGAGGCCGAAAATGGATAAGGAGAAAAGGAAAAAAAAGTGAAGATATTTGATGCTAGCTTGGTTTTGATTGGTGGATCCTATTTAGTCATGCAATCTGGTTTACTTCCCCTCATTAAGGGCTGTCTAGGTGCCACTTGAGGGGAGTATTTGGCTAAATCTTAGCCGTTGATTCTAGGGCACTCATAGAAAAATTCTACTGGTCTGGTTCCGACAGTTTGAAATACTGAAATCTTACCGATTTAACTGGCTTGAAAATTTTCTGTGGGGTTTTCTATGCTCCTAATCTAATTCCATCAAGCCTAATCCGTCTAAATCATACTTAATTGGCTTTAAGTAAATGCCTAAGCAGATTCTGATTAAATTCACTTATTCGATAAAACCGAACAACTTAGTCGTTAACGATAAAATTTTTTGGACGTTACATTTCTATCCTCCTAAAAGAAAATTTTGTCCTCAAAATTTAGTACTTGAGAATAATTTGGGATGTTCTCTCCTCATATCAGATTCTAACTCCCACATACAATCCGCTGAGTCTTCATGTCCCCATGCTACCTTCACCAATGGCACAATTTTGTTCCGAAGGTGTTTGATGCTCCTATCCACTATCCGTGCTGGGGGTACATGAAAAGTTAAGTCATCCCTTAACTGGATTGATTCAGGTTCCAAAAAGTGAGTAGGATCAGGTTGGTATTTTCTGAGTTGGGAAACGTGGAAAACATCATGAAGATTTGACAAATGCGGAGGTAAAGCAACTCGATAGGCGACTGGCCCGATTCGCTTTAAAATTTGAAAGGGACCTATAAAGCGAGGGCTTAGTTTTTTGACTTTAATGGCTCTACCTACTCCAGTTGTGGGTGTAATCTTCAGAAACACGTGGTCTCCTTCTTGAAACTCCAAAGGTTTTCTTCTGACATCCGCGTAACTCTTCTGACGACTCTGAGCTGCAAGTATTTTGCTACGGATTCTTTTGATCTGCTCCGTTGTCTGTCTGACTAGTTCCGGACCTAGTAGATTTTGTTCTCCTGATTCATACCAACAGAGGGGAGATTGACACTTTCGTCCGTATAAAGCCTCATATGGGGCCATGCCGATGCTAGCATGGTAACTGTTGTTGTATGCGAACTCGGCTAACGGTAAGTATCGATCCCAACTTCCCCGTTGTTCCAGAATGTATGCCCGCAACATATCCTCCAAAGTCTGAATTGTTCCTGTTTGACCATCTGATTGTGGATGATATGCAATACTTAGGCATAGTTTAGTACCGAATGCCTTCTGGAGTGCTCCCCAAAACCGTGAGGTGAATCTTGGATCTCGATCGGAAATGTTTGTTGAAGGGATGCCATGTAACCATACCACTTCTTGGATGTATAGTTGAGCTAACTTCTCTAGAGGAGAATTAGCTCGAATGGGCAAAAAGTGAGCTGACTTGGTTAGCTTGTCCACTATGACCCATATAGCATCATATCCTGAGGGGGTTCTTGGTAAACCCATCACGAAATCCATAGAGATGCTCTCCCATTTCCATTCCGGAATCTCCAAGGGTTGTAATGTTCCTGTCGGCTTCTGATGCTCTATTTTCACCTTCTGGCAAGTTAAGCATTTATTCAAAATTGGCCACATCTATTTTAAGGCCTGGCCACCAAAACATCTTCTTGAGATCTTGGTACATCTTGTTAATGCCAGGATGTGTAGTAAACTCACTCTTATGGGCTTCCTCCAAGACCTTCCTCCTGAGGTCGTTCTCCTCAGGTACACATATTCTTCCATGATATCGCCATATTCCTTCCGCATCCTGAGAAAACCCTGTTAGCTTGCCAGATTGCACCATTCGCACTGTATGCTGGAAGTCATCATTTCCTTGTTGTGCTTGCTGGATTTGATCATTGAAAGTACTGTTATCTTAAGTTGGTGCAATTGAATGGCACTGGGAGTTACAGAGATTCCCAAGTTGAGGGTTTGAAAGCTTTCTATAAGTTCTGCTTCTTTGATCATCATCCATGCTATTGTTAAGGATTTTCTACTTAGGGCATCTGCCACCACATTTGCCTTGCCTGGATGGTACTTTAAGTCGAACTCGTAATCTTTAAGAAACTCCATCCACCTTCGCTGCCTCATGTTCAATTCCTTCTGATCAAAAAGGTATTTCAAGCTTTTGTGATCAGAAAATACTTCAAACTTCACTCCATAAAGATAGTGCCTCCATATCTTCAAGGCAAATACTATCGCCACTAGCTCGAGGTCATGTGTTAGATAATTTCTCTCATGAGTCTTCAATTGTCTGGAAGCATACGCTACAACGTTCCTATTCTGCATTAACACGCACCCTAATCCTTTCCTAGAAGCATCACAATACACTTCAAATGGTCCATGAGGATCCGCCAAAATAAGTACCAGGGCTGTTGTCAACTTCTCCTTTAATTCCTGAAAACTCTGCTCGCACTCGAGTGTCCAGTTGAATGGGGTGTTCTTCCTGGTTAACTTTGTTAAGGGTAGGGCTATTTGAGAGAAGTTCTTAACAAATCTTCTGTAGTATCCTGCCAATCCTAAGAAGCTCCTGACTTCCGTAACTATCGTTGGTTGTTCCCAGTTTAATACTGCTTCCACCTTACTGGGATCCATGGAAATTCCCCCATGGGATACCATGTGGCCATGGAACTTTACTTCTTTCATCCAAAATTCACATTTGGATAACTTAGCGTAAAGTTTCTTCTCTCTTAGAATCTGCAGAACTATTCGCAAATGTTCTGCGTGCTCCTGTTTCGTCTTCGAGTAGATAAGTACGTCGTCAATGAACACCGCCACAAATTTATCAAGATATGGCCTGAATATTCGGTTCATGTAATCCATGAATATTGCCGGTGCATTCGTCAATCCGAAGGACATCACAGTATATTCATAATGACCATAACGAGTCCGAAATGCTGTCTTCGGGATATCTTCTTCTCGAACCCGAATCTAATGATATCCAGACCGTAGATCAATTTTGGAAAATACAGTAACCCCTTGTAGTTGATCCATAAGATCATCAATCCTTGGTAACGGATACTTGTTCTTGATTGTTACCTTATTCTACTGCCTGTAATCTACACAGAGTCGCATGCCTCCATCTTTCTTCTTAACTAACAGGACTGGGGCTCCTCACGGTGATGCACTTGGCCTGATAAATTTCTTTTTTAGGAGTTCTTCAATCTGTCCCTTAAGTTCAGTTAGTTCCAAAGGGTGACATGCGGTATGGCGCTAAAGATATTGGTCCCACTCCTGGCACCAGCTCAATAGTGAACTCGATCTCTCTCTCAGGAGGGAACTCAGGAATATCTTCAGGGAACACATCAGGATATTCCCTAACAACTGGAATATTGTTTAACTCCTGATCAACCTCTGTTATGCTGGTTGATAAGAAAATATACCCTTGACTTTTATCCCCACAAGAGTGCACAGTTAAGGAACTCAAATAAAGACTTACAAGAATTATTGATTCAGAAGATGAAACAGAGGGGAGTATAATGGATTTATTAGAGCAATTTAACAGGGCTTGGTTGGCAGAGAGCCAATCCATTCCGAAGATGATGTCAAGTCCGGACAAGGGAAGACAAATTAAATTAGCTGGAAAGGTTCGACCTCCTATTTGACAGGGGACATTCATACAAATATGATTGGTTTTAACGGGCTCATTTGTAGGAGTAGAAACTACCAGGTCATAGGGTAACTCAGAAATAGGTAGCTGCATGGTTATCATGCAATCATGAGAGATGAAAGAGTGAGATGCACCTGAATCATATAAAATAGTTAAGGTCTTACCATTTACTTCACATATATCTTGGATCAAATCTTCTGACTTCTTGACCTCCTGAGCATCCATAGTGAAAACTCTCCCTTGGCGTTGCGGCCTAGGAGTCGGTTGAGAATTTTTGGCAGGGCATTCATAGATTCTGTGGCCTGGTTTGCCACATCCAAAGCAAACATTTTGACCTGCCAAGCAGGGGCGGTCGCCATGATTCCTGCCGCACTGGCTGCAAATCTAGTTCCCAAAAGGCCTTTGAAGTTGCTTGCCTTTATTACCCGCCAGCTGGAACTTCCTTCGCTGTTGTAAGTTAGGCTTGAACCTCGGACCTTGCGGAGCTAGCCCTCTCTTAAAGTTGTTGCCGGATGCTCTAGCAGCAACTAACTTCTTGTTACAATCTTCCACCAAGCGGCACTTGTTTACCAAAGTAGGGAAGTCTCTGATCTCCATTGGTCCTATGGTGGCAAGAATATCCTCTCTTAGTCAGCCTTCAAATTTCATACATTTCCATGCTTCATCGGGGTTCCATTGATAAATAGTGGAAAATTTGCACAACTCCTCAAATTTAGCAATGTACTCTGGCACGTTACTATTTCCTTGACGAAGGTGCATGAATTCCAACTCCTTGGCATTGCGAACAGACGCAGGAAAATACTTCTGGTAGAATGCGTCTTTGAATACGTCCCAAGTAATTTCTGTCTGGGATCCTTCTAATAATCATCGTGCACCATCCCACCAGAATTCTGCATCAGCTTCTAACATATAGGTGGCAAAAGTCACCTTTTGACGGCCTATGCAATCTAACACGGAGAAAATCTTTTCCATAGCCTTAACCCATTTAGCTGCTTTATCTGGTTCAAAGGCTCCCCTGAAACTAGGTGGATTGGCCTTCCAAAACTCAGCAAACTTAAGGTATTCTAAATCCATTCCAGAGCCATTATGATTTCCACCACGACCTACCTCTGACTGTCTCCCTAGTTGGCCCATCATTTCAGTTGCTGCAGCTGCCTGTTCGCGCATAGCGTACGCCATTTCTCGCATTGTATCCAGAAACTCCGTAGATTCCTCAAGGGCTGGGGAGGTTCGCGGCCTACCTCGCCTTCCAGAAGCCATTAAGTTCTGAACACACAAAACAAGACTAATTGAGTTGATTAGGCTCAACACTAAGTTTGGTGTGCTAGTAAATAATAGCATACAGTTAGGCAAACTCCTTCAGGTACATCCTATCTATATGGACAAGACTCAAAACATAATAAGATCTAGGGAATACAGAGCATATGCGAAGCATAGTCAGTCCAATCCTCAGGCCTATATTAGGATGAACTACTCTGACACCAAAAATGTAACACCTTACCAGACAAAGTACTATGCTTAAGTCATAGTAAATTATCTGACAAGTGATTACGTGTAATACTAGCGAAATTCTAATTTCTGTATTAGTATTATTTACGCACATAAGAATACTTAATCGCATAACAAAATTTCCTATGTGACGGCGGAATAAATACTAATCAATCGGTAAACTGTAAATAACTTAACATAAATAAAAATACAATAAAGACAGAACTACTGCAAAAGGCATCATAAATGTATACATATATATCTGATTTTTAAGTTTGTTAAGCTAATACAAGGTGACAAAATGAGGCCGCTAATACAAACCAAAACGGCCAGTTTCTATGAACAGTACCCCAAGTGGTCCCCATGGGACATTGCATATACATTCCTAATATCTACCCATCCAACCATGACCCAGGCTGCCAAAACAGGGTCATTCTGTACATCTAATCCTACTACAGCACGCTATCTAAACAGAGTCTAATGAAAGGAACTCGTTCGCCATGGCGACGTCCGCTGGAGGGTGTCCGGCACTGGGAGCAGAGGATGATGAAGAACTAGCCGTCTCGGATGGATCCTCCTCCGAGGTCGAGACCGACGACATCGGTTGCGGCGGTGAAGCAGGAGGGGCCATGGGAACTGGGGTTGCTGCTGTTGCTGCTGTTGGTGGAGATGGGAATAGATGGGCCATATGAAAGGGAATGGCAATATATGGGACCGAGGGGTCAAACAGTGGGTGCATAAGTGGTACGGCGAAGTCCCTCTGGAAGAAGAAATACAAATGAAACTGGCACCTACCAGATATATATACAGAATCTAGAAACGGGTCGATATAGATGTGAAGCTCAGGAAACTCAATAAATAGGACCCCAGTCGCTGCGTGCTCCATGGTCTGAGAATGACGCGGAACATACAATAAGGTGATAAATGAATATTTCTCAGTGGAAAATCCTAGCTTCTATACATCTGTCATCGCTGTCATTCCCAGTTGTTTCGGTCGTGCAATACTTTTCAAATAGTATCATAAAACGATAATATTCAATTTAAATACTTGCTTGTAAAACATACACCGAAACAAATTCAATTTTAATCAACAGAAGCAATGAGGCAATTAAACAGTAATTGTGAAAAAGCGATAGCATATTACAATAAATAAACAGGTATCTGAGACAGTCAATTAATAAGCATTACACTGTGCATATGAATGTGCAATTATGAATGCATCTTATTTCTTGAAGGCTTTCGCCTATTAGAACTTGTTTCCATCCTTGGTCCCCTGGGAGTCATTGGCCATATACTCCTGGGTAATAGTCCACTTTTTAGGACCGAGCTCATTCCTATACAGGATGGCCGGGTTTACTTTCCCCGACCTTCCCACTAATCTATTCCCTTTAATTTATTCCAGGGCTGGCCCAAGTGATGTGGAATCCTTTATAATACCATGAGATGAATGCACATCTGGCTTGATTCTTTAAATATAATGTACTCAAGCTATCATAAATTTTTCACAACATATAAACTTCTTACTGAAATTTCGGCGGCATAACGGATCGAGTCCGCTTCCCCATAAATAGTGCCAGCCAATCAGTACAATTGCACAACTAATAATTTCAGTATAGACCAGCAAATATATATATACATTTATAGCATCATTCAACAATTGCAAATCAAGCATCAATGAGGTTTCAGTTTGTTCTTCCCTATTCTGCCCGAGTGTGGCATGCTCCAATTTTTATTCAATTCAACTCATTTATGTCTAGTTTCTAATCCCTCTGGTCCCATCTCATTTTGAGTTGTATAACTTAAGATATGAACATTTTATCTCAGCATGCTCTGTTCTTAGCTAGAATTGGGTTCCTATAAAAGAAAATTCACTAAAAATCAAAAACTAGGTAAAATCAAGCAAATTTTATATCAAAATAAAGCTAACACAACAAGCCTTAAAATGAGTTAAGTTTCATGTCATTTTCCTAGGTAGATGTTGAGTTATGAGTCTCGAAACATTACCTTACTGGGCTGTCCTATTCTAGGCCAGTTTAAACCTAAGCCAACTTCATTGATGTGCTGGGACAAATGACAACGAATTAAATTCTGAAATTTTTATGAGATTTTATATCATGTGTTAGCTTTCAAAAAACTTTGGTTTCACTCAATTTGAAGTTGTATAGGGTGAGTTACACTCTTCTCAACCCATGCTGCCCGGGTGAGAATCCAGATTTCTAGGTTTAACTTCAAAAATTCATAACTAATTCTATAATAATTGCCTATTATGATATATGTATGGAAAGCCCTAAATATCTAGTTTCATTTAAAAATGGTTCCATCAAATTTAAACGATGGTAGGCGGAGCCGTACACTCCGCCGTACGGACCGCCGAGGGAAACCGTATCCTGCTTCTAGGTTTATCTCCTTCCTTCAAGCTATTTGCCCTCAAATCCAATTTTAATCACAACATACATGCAAAATCAGTCATAAAACATCATCATCACTCTATAAAACACCAACATCTCAGATTATGCATGCCCAACATGCAACCCCAAATCAGATAAACAAGAGGAGAAGTAGGATTTCCTACCTTGTCTTGTGTAATTTTTGCTGATTTTGTGTCTTTGATGGTGGTGGCTTAGGATGGGACTTGAAGATGGATGAGAATGGAGAAGAAATGAGAGCAAAGAGGAGAGGAAGAGGAGAGCTTCAACAGCTGGATGAGAGGCCGAAAATGGATGAGGAGAAAAGGAAAAAAAAGTGAAGATATTTGATGCTAGCTTGGTTTTGATTGGTGGATCCCATTTAGTCATGCAATCTAGTTTACTTCCCCTCATCAAGGGCTGTCTAGGCGCCACTTGAGGGGAGTATTTGGCTAAATCTTAGCCGTTGATTCTAGGGCACTCATAGAAAAATTCTACTTTGATGCAGTTACGGCCAGTTTGAAATACCGAAATCTTACCGATTTCCCTTAAATTGGTAAACTGGCTTGAAATTTTCTGTGGGGTTTTCTATGCTCCTAATCTAATTCCATCAAGCCTAATCCGTCTAAATCATACTTAATTGGCTTTAAGTAAATGCCTAAGCAGATTCTGATTAAATTCACTTATTCGATAAAACCGAACAACTCAGTCGCTAACGATAAAATTTTTTGGACGTTACAATGATGATGATGATGAGAAAGATATAATTGTTCATTTGGCAAGGAGAATATCAAAAGCTTAGATTAAGAGGAAGAAGAAGAAAGGTTTTGTCCATATAAAAGACAAAAAGGGAAAAGCTAAGCAAGATGAAGTTCAAGTGCAAAGAACCAGGACGTGTAAGTTCAGAATGTCCAAGGTTGAAGAAAAACTCCAAGAAGAAGACTCCCAAGAAGAAAGCAATGATGGCTACATGGGAAGATCTTGATGAGAAGCAAGAAAGTTCAAAATCCCAAGAAGAAGAAGAAGAAACTAAGGTATCTAATTCTGAACCTGAACTTTCATTCGAAAATCTTCATAAAGCTTATGATGAATTCTTAGAAGATTCTCAATCACTTGCTTCTCACTATGCCTCTATAAAGAAAAATTTTAAAAAATTATCCTATAAGTTTGAAAACCTCAAGAATGACAATGAGAAGCTTGGGCATGAAAAAAATCAAATTGTGAAATGATAATACCCTTCTCTAGAAGGGTGTAACTACCCTGAGAGTTGAAGTTTTTGAAGCTAATCAGAAAGCATCTTCTAATATTTTTGAACTTTAGAAAACTATCAAACTTCTCAAATCAGATCTTGAGAAGATGGTAAATGGCTCCAAAATCTGGATATGATGCTTAATGGTTAGAGACCATATCTTGATAAAACTGGACTTGGTTTTGAGACGGAAGAAGATGAGAAATCATCCAAAGAATCCCATAATAAAATTCCTGCATGCATTTATTATTTTAAGAAAGGACATACTTTTGAAAGATGCTTCTCTAAACGGAAAGCAAAAAGACAAAAAGTGAAGAACCTTCAAAACTAGCCTAAAAGAACCCAAGAAAATGTGGGTATCTAAAGTGAAAATTATTTCTGATGTAGGTGTGTCTTAAATTACACCACCAGAAGGAAATGAAGTGGTATCTAGAGAGCGGATGCTCCAAACACATGATTGGAAACAAATCTTGGATCAAAAATCTCAGACCCAAAGATGATGGAGTTGTAAAATTTGCTGATGGTATCAAGTCCAAAATCGTGGGTATAGGTAATATTGCTAAAATAATTCTGACTTGATTACTAATGCTATGTTGGTTAAAGGATTAACATACAACCTTCTGAGTATTAGTCAATTTTGTGACCAAGGCTATAAAGTTGTGTTTGAACCTTCTCGTTGCATTATAAAGGATTCAACAACTGATAAAATCATTCTTACTACTAGAAGGTATGATAATACTTATGTATTATATCTAGATGACCTTCTAGATTAGAATGTAAAATAATTGGCATCCTTTGTGGATGAGAAGTGGACATGGAATAAGAAGCTTTGTCATGCTCATATGACTGAACTTGTGAGTTTTGTCAAAGAGGTAAACAAACCAAGAGTTCTTTCCATAGCAAAAATGTATTTCAACTACTAGACCACTTGAACTTTTACATCTTATTCTATTTGGACCAACTAGAACTACCAGTCTAGGTGGTAAGAAATATGGTCTAGTCATTGTGGATGACTTTTCTAGATTTACATGGTTGATATTTTTTATCCATAAGGACAAAGCTTGTGAGGCCTTTAAAATATTTTCAAAAAGAGTTCAGAATGAAAAAGGTTTCTACATTACTTCCATCAGATCATATTATGATAGTGAATTTGAAAATCATTCTTTTGAAAATTTTTGTAATGAAAATGGTATTTCTCACAATTTCTCTTCGTCTAGAACTTCTTAACAAAATGGAGTCATTGAAAGGAAGAATAGATCTTTACAAGAAATGGTTAGAACCATGCTTCTCGAAAGTGGTTTATCGAAAGGTTTTTGGGCAGAAGCATTTAATACTGCATGCTACATTCGAAACCAAGTTTTCTTAAGGCTAGTACTGAAGAAAACCCCCTATGAATTATGGAAAGGAAGAAAACCCAATATCTCTTACTTTCATATTTTTGGATCTGAATGCTTTATTCTTAACACCAAGGACAAATTGTCAAATTTGATCTTAAGTCTAATCCTAGATTATTCCTAGGATACTCTTCTGTTTCTAAAGCTTACAAGGTTTACAACAAAAAGACTAAGATAGTGGAGGAAACTATACACATAAGCTTCAAAGAAAGAAAGAAAAATGTTGATCAGAAAGTTGCAGACCTGGAAGAAGAAATGGGAAATCTGTCTCTAAATAATAGTGCTTACAATCAACAAAACCTTCAAATAGTCACAAGAAATGAAAGTCATGTTTCTGATTATCCTACGCATCAACATGTCTCTGATGACATATCAAAAGAACTAGAAGAATCACTTATCAAGAACAGATACATTGGAGCATGAGATTTGACAGTTGTCTTTCAAAATCAAATTATTGGTGAACCTTCTCAAGGACTCAAAACTAGATCCTCTCTTAGACAATAATCCAACTTAGCCTTAATATCAAAGATTCAACCAGAAAGTGGTGATGAAGCTTTGTAAGATCAAAGTTTGATTGATGCCATGAAAGAAGAATTAAATTAATTCGAGAAGAGCGAAGTTTGGACTCTAGTGCCTTTGCCTAAAGGACATTCAATAATTAGCACTAAATGGGTATTCAAAAACAAACTTGATGAAAGTGGGAAAGTGATCAAAAACAAGGCAAGACTAGTGGCTCAAGGATACAACCAACAAGAAGGCATCGATTATGATGAGACATTTGCTCCTGTAGCAAGACTAGAAGCCATTAGAATGTTGCTTGCCTATGTAGCATATAAAGGGTTTGTTTTATTTCATGTGGATGTAAAATTTGCATTCTTAAATGGATTTATTTATGAGGAAGTTTATGTTAAACAACCTCCTTGTTTTGAAAATGAAAATCATCCTCTTCATGTTTTTAAAATTTCAAAAGTCTTATATGGTCTAAAACAAGCTCCAAGAGCTTCGTATGAAAGACTCAATTCTTTTCTTCTTAAAATAGATTTAAAAGAGGAAAGGTTGACACAACCTTGTTCATTTTACATGAACAAAATGATTTTCTAATTGTACAAATTTATTGTGAACACCATTTTATCCGAGACAAAAAAAAAATTAAATAAAAAAATAAAAATAAAAAACAAAAAAACAAAAAAGAGAAAGACAGAAAAAAAGAGGAAAAAAAAGTTGGCCCATTTGCTTTTTGGAATAAGAAAATAGCCCAAGTATGAAATGTTTTGACCCAAAAAAAAGAAAAAGAAAAAAAATCAAATCAAAATAAATGAGAACAAATTTGGTCAAATCTCTTAATTTTGGCATTTGTATCCAAATCAGATCAAATCCGCCAATTACCATTAAGGCAAAATTCCAAATAGAATCAATCAGATTAATATCATTTGATCCCTTCAACACTTATAAATAGATCAAATATTGAGAAGGGAGGGGGGTTCTGGTGCGGAGAAATAGGAGTCAAAAATCAGATAAAAACCATCAACAATAATCATAACATTGGTAAATGCACATGAAGCTAGTGCTTTAGAATGTTGGAGCTTCCTTTTTGCGCCGTCACAGGTTTTTGGGTTTCTATATATGTTCTTTTGTTTTTGTTAAACTCATAATTTTCAAACTGTATTTTTTGTGCACTACCATCTTTTCTGCTAATGTCTTGGATATTTTCCTTTTTGTTGTGTGGCTTGATTCCTCTGGTGCATTAGTATTTTTTTTTTTTTTTGTGTCAATCTAGGATTTTATAAGTTCCTCTTGAAGCATCTTTTGCACTTCCTATCATTTAATTTTGCTAATCAAGTGGTCATTTTTTTTTAATCATTTCTTTGTAATGGGCTGATCTTTGCTTTGGGATAGTTTTTGTATTCACTTACTAATGTTCTTTCACGCAGGCCATTGTTGGATAGTTTTTGTTTGCAAGTGAGATTCTTACATAAAAAATGAAAATTGCATGTAGTGGTCTTATATATATATATCTATATAGATTTTGATCTTTTGTTCAAGTGTCTGAGCTTAGCCCTATATCTCTTGAAATATTTCATAATTTTTTTCTTTTAATTTTCAAATTAATTGTTTATTCGTTCCGTTCAATAACCATTTTGTTTTGTTATTTTCTTGCAATTTGTGTTCATCATGTGGTATAATTTTTTTCAAATGATTAAAAACAATAACAATCCTATTTTCAAAAAATCGTCTTTTAATCCATGCAACAAACTTGCGGCATTGGTGTATGGTTTATCCATCCTCAAGGGTTGTAAGAATTGTGAGGGTTTATTGTGTAGCTCATGCTATCTTGAACCCTGTGCAAAAGTGGATTAAGTTTTTTTTCCCTTTTTCTTTTTTTTTTAAATAAAATCTTTTTGTAAATAAAATCAATCTAACCTACAATTATTTTCTAGAAGAACTACGTGATTTTGAATTCCTCATTGCACCAGGGGATACGTAGGAGCGGTTAATCTCCGTCAAATCAAAAATTAAATTTTCTTAAATTTGGTTCAATTTTAATTTCTTAAATAATTGTAACATTAATTTCACTTCCTTTTTCGTTTGTAAATAATTGTTAAATCAATTTCTATTTTTTTTGTAAATAATCATAACATTAATTGTACTTTCCTTTTCTTTTGTGAATAATTGTATATTAATCTTGTTTTTTTTGGGAATAGTTATCTGACACGTGCTCAAGAGGGTAATTTGGTCTTTTCAACATTGCAAAAGAGCTTGTTTCTAGCAAGTTAGTTCTATCTTGGAGATCAAGCAATTCAAAAGCTCATCTCAAGTTACTTGGAGATCAAGTAATCAAGTTTAGTTAAAGTAACTTGGAGAGCAAGCAATCTGATCATGTTTGAAATATGTTTAGATTGTATCTAGATTTGCTTTTGATTTATTTAGATTTATATTAAATTAGTTTATCTTTTAAGATTTAAATCAAATCTGATCTAATCTATAAAGATCAAATCTGATTTAAATTAGTTAGGAATAAATCTCTTAGAATAGAATCATATCTTTAATTTTAAGTTTTAGTTTCAAATCAAATCTTTTAGATAGGATTAAATAATTTCTAGTTTTAGGATTTATGTATAAATAGGCAACTTGGCCTATAGACAAGAGAGAATTTTGTCATATAGTTTTGATCATGGTTTGATTACCAATATAGTTGTGAGGTTTCCTCACTTTGCATTACAAATGTGATCACGAATTTTCTATCTATTCCCGATTATCTACGTTTCCAAGGACATGTTTCTTGGGAGTTTAGTAGGGATTTCCCTGTTATCTACGTTTCCAAGGACAGGTTTCTTGGGGGTTTAGTAGGGAGAGTCCTTATTTTACATCTTCTTTTCTATCAAAGTGTGTGCCTGGGGTTTCTGGATCTTTATATCCATGGGGTTCCTTTCATCATTATCATATCAATTTTTCTTTTCTCTCATTTCGTAAATAATTACCATATTAATTTTTCTTTTTTCTTTTGTAAATAATTGCATATCTACCTTTTTCTTTTTTCTTGAAATAATTATCACATAAGTCTTGCATTTCTTGCCTATTGTAAATAATTTTTTTCTTTTACAAATAATCATTATATTAATTTTGCATTTATGTTATTTTGTAAATAATTACTATATTAATTTTTTTCCTTTTTTTCCTTTGCAAATAATTGTATATCTATCTTTTTCTCTTTCTTTTTTCGAAATAATTATCACATAAATCTTGCATTTCTTGCCTGTTGTAAATAATTATCATATTAATTTTGCATTCATATTATTTTGTAAATAATTATCATCTTAATTTTGTATATTCTTTTTTGTAAATAATTGTTATATATTGCTTCTATGATCTTTTGTAAATAATCACTATATTAGTTTTGCTTTGCTTTTCTTTTGTAAATATATACCATATTAATTTTGTTTTTCTTTTGCAAATAATTGTTATATTATTCTTTTGTAAATAAGTGTCATATCAATTTTGCTTTTCTTTCCTTTTATAAATAATTATCATATTAATTTTATTTTTTTCTTCTCTTTTGTAAATAATTGCGGTACTAATCTTGCTTTATTTTATTTGTAAATAATTATTATGTTCTTAAGGGGGAAAATCAATATTACTAAAGTTATTAATTAATTTGCATGATAAGCTCTAGGGTAACCGTTACAAAACGGATGTATTAGGGGTGCACTGGGATTAAGTTTCCACCCTTCCCTATGCATAAATAGACTCCCAAACCCAATCTCTTTAAAAAGACCAGTTTTGCAAAATTAAAAGGTTTTTCTGATTTTTTCCATAATAAAAATTGGTGGCGACTCCATTGAAATTATTTTTCAATATTTTTGTTGCTTCTCGTCATGGCACCCTCCGGGCACGTTGTGACAGTTTGGCGACTCCACTGGGGATGGTTAGAGAGTCAAGCCCAGTAGAGTAAAATATGCAAATTATGTAACTAAAATAGTATTTATTTTTCCTTCTTATTTCTTTTCATTTTTTTGGGTCGTAAATAATTATTTTTGCACATAACTTTTATTTGTAAATATTTATTTTATTTGTAATTATTTGTCAGTCAAACCTTAGGATAGCAGATTTCTTTTCATCTTTTTTTCCATGTTTTGTATATATCTCAAACCTTAGGATAATCGATATACTGTGTATATGTGTGTTTTTGGTCTTTTATAGGGTTTTATATTTAGTTTTAGGGTTAAAAAGTTTGTATGCTCCCTTCACACAGTTCACTATCACTTACCTTACACACTAATTGGGCTCTATACTCGAGCCTTGGAAATCCATAGGAGTAGAAGGGGTCTTGACGAGGTTATTGTAAAGCTTACGCTTCCCTGACAGTCGTTGATTTTCCCGCTCAGATTTGCTACTGGAATTGTGAACCTCCACATTGTGACTTTTATGTCCCTGTGGCCGTACTTACAAAACTAGGTCCTTATTTTTCAAATAAAGGCAATCTGAGAACCATGACTTATAAGGGTCTAGATCTGTCCAAAAAATCGTGCACAATAGAATAAACTAGTGGACTACCCAATTAGGGTTCAAGCCTCAGAAGTACCCAACCACTAGGTCCCACCTTTTCATGACACAAAGGAGCATACTTTTCTCATTATAAATAGGCAAAAAAAAAAAAAAAAAAACTCATTGAACATACATTTCTCATTTGTCGTTTCTATCCTTTCTATAGATTGCAACATGGCATACATACATAAGCCAAAAAAAAAACAAAAAAGAATTGTTAAACTTGCATTTTTCATTGTCTCCCGCCTATTCCATTCATACATTCACCACATGCATAGAAAAGCAAAAAAGCATATTTCTTTTTTTCCATCTATCCTTCCCATAAATTCATAGCATGCATAACTTGAAAAAAAAAAAATTCTTCAAACTTGCATACATTCACCACATACATAAAAAAAAAAAAGCCAAAAAAATCTCATTCATAATATTGCATATTTCCTTTTTCTTTCTATCTTTTCATAAATTCATAGCATGCATAAATTAAAAAACAAAAAAAAAAACTCTTCAAACTTGCATTTTTCCTTTCTTCCCTTCCATAGATTCACAACATGTATAGAAAAGCACAAAAAAAAAAAATCTCATCATAACATTGCATCTTTTCTTTTTCCTTTTATCATTTCCATAAATTCATAACATGCACAAATTTAAAAGAAAAATTTTTGAACTTGCATTTTTCCTTTCTTCCTCTTCCATACCTTCATGACATGCATAGATAAGCAAAGCCTCAAAAAAAAAAAAAAAATCATTCACAACATGCATCTTTCTTTCATGACATGCATTGAAAAAAAAACAAAAAAATGGTCCATATAACATACATTTTTCTTATGCCCACAAACTTTCATGACATGCATTATAAAAGCTAAAAAAAAAAAAAAAATCAACATGCATTCATCTTTAAACATTCATAGCATGCATTTTTCCTCATCTTTCTCGTACATAATGTCACACATCAATAAGCATTTAGGAAGAATTCGTCTAACCTGCATTTTTTTTTCTTTATCTCTTCCATATTACTCATGCATATCATACACATTCTCTCATTTCTAACATACCTTTTTTCATGAAAAATAATTTTGGAAAGAGGATGCACCATTTTGTCTCTAAACATCGCTCACTTAAGGAAAACTTTGTTCAATCCAAGTAGCTGTGTTTAAGAGTCATGGGCGGAACAAAAAAGAGAAAAAGAAAAAAAAAAGAGGAAAAGGAAAAAAGAGATAAGGAGGAAGAAAGAAAGTTAGAAGAAGGGGATATGACTCAAGGAATCACTGAAGAGGAGATCCTACATATTTGGAAGTTGTTTCTAGCCTTGGCAAAAGCTGCAACCCTCGACCCTGATGAGTCTATCAAAGCTTTAGAAGATATGAAGAGACATGTTTATTGCAATGAAGAGGCATTAGACAATTAGTGATGTGAATCTTAATCTGACTTGATGTATCTTGAATATTGAATAATAGACTTTTATTGTCTTTATTTTGTATTTGAGATCCATTGGAGTAATGAAATGATTATGCATGGTTTCTTCTTTCAAATCAACACATTATCTTTCATGTCTTGTCCATACACTCTCTCTTTCTTTTGCACCCTTTACGAGGTCATTTCTTCCTTTCAGAATCTCTGTCCTATGTGGATAATCATGAAAAATCCATCAATTGATTCTTCTGTTATAATGGGCATGAACTATCATGAACATGATAATGGTCCTTAGCTATGCAAACAATTTGCTGAGATATTGAACTTAGTGGCAAAATGGCAAGGTAGTTGTAACTGGAGAGCGAAATGTTACCCCACTTAGTCCAATTTAATTATCAACTGGGGCAATTGTATGTTTGTTCTATTAAGGTGAGAACTCCCAAAGAGTTGAATCTGATTAAGAAGAAACATTAAGTTGCCGTGGGTAAATGTACCAAAGATGATGGGAAGAGCATTCTAACTCAAATAGTTTAGCTAGATGACTTCTCAACTCAAGAAAACAACTAAGACAGGAGGGCACCAAGAACTTCACAAGCTAGTGGAGTGCAATGAAAAAAAAAGGAAAAAGAAAGAGAAAAAGGCTCGCTAGATTGAAAACTCAAAAAATCGATCTAGGCAAAAGTTAGAGCAAGAAAAAAAAGTGAAAGCTTGCTAGATTGAAAACTCGAAAGGGCGATCTAGGCAAAAGTTAGAGCAACAAAATAAAAGTGAAAGCTCGCTGAATCGAAAACTCAAAAGGGCGATCTAGGCAAAAGTTAGAGCAACAAAATATTCGCTTGGTTGGAAACCCAAAAGGGTGACCTAAGCAAATGTGCATCACTTAGAAAGTCAAGAAAAAATCTTCACCAACAAAGACCCCAGAAGAATGCTGAACTGGGGCAATTTGATTAATAGCAGGGGATCAATCATTTCGAGTCAACAATCAAAGGTCGATTGACTTGATGCATAATAAGGGATCGTAGTCTTGGTCATGAATTCAGGTCTGATATAACTAAAGAATCAATGAAGTGGGTCAATCATGTGAAATATGCATTGTAAGTCTCTTTATACTCCATCTATCTCTCCTTACTTATCTATGTCTTGTAAACACTTCCAGTTTTGAACTTAATAAATTTGTCTTGTTCTTTTACTTTCCTTCTTACTTTCATTCTCTACTCTCTCTCTATCTGTCTCTCTCTCTCATTATTATCATCAAAGGGTGCATTTTGCTTGTTTCATATGTCCTTTTTTAATCATGCATAATCAGGACATTAGATTTAGAATTCTCAGTGCAATGGTTAAAAAAAAAAAAAAAAAAAGAGCTCGCTAGATCGAAAACTTGAAAAGGCGGTCAAGGCAAAAATTAGAGCATAAAAGAAGAAATGAAAAAAAAAAGAGGAATAAAGAAAATGCTCGCTAGATCGAAAATCAGAAATGGCGGTGTAGGCAAAAATGAGAGCACAGAAAAAAAAGGGGGCTTACTAGATAGAAAACAAGAAGTGGCGGTCTAGGCAAAAGTTAGAGCAAAATCAAAAATGAAGGAAAAATCCAAAGCATGACAAGACGATGAATCAATTGAAAATGAAGGTCAAGGCATAAACTCATGGGACAAGCAGTTCACAAGAGAGGTTCTTCAGCACACAAGACCAAGAATCAGTTTAAAATAAAGGTCAAGACAAAAACTCATGGGACAAGCAGTCCACAAGAGAGGTTCTTCAGCACACAAGACCAAGAATCAGTTGAAAATGAAGGTTAAGATAGAAATTCAAGAAGCAAGCAGTTCACTGAGAGGTTCTTCAGCATATAAGGCCACAGGTTAGAAGCCAAAGTGAGGTTACGACAAACAGTTCAAAAGAGTGGTCAAATGCAATGACTCTTCAAATAGAACAACTTACTTGAATCTAACAACGATTTTCCCAAAAGTACGATGTTTAGAAACTGTAAACTGGGGCAATTTTTTTCACTTTCTCATCATTCATCTTTTTGCATCATCATATTATCTAGGTGAATGCACATATCGCTAACACTAACTCATTCTTTATATCACCTTCACCATATCATTCACTTTTCATATCATTTCACAAATTGGGGCAATTTTTTTTCTTTTCTTTCTTTCTCCTCATGTAAAGCCATTCATTTTTGCATCATTAAGTCATCTAGGTCTTGTAGTCAATACACACGTCATTCTTCATATCGTCATTCATTTTTCATATCATTTCATACACTGGGGCAATTTTCTTGGTAAAATCTTCTCATCATCATTGATCATTCAATTTTTTTATACATTATCAAAATCATGACATCATTCATCATATCATCGTCACATCATCATCCTTGGGCATTTTTCACAGCACAAATCATTTTCTTTTCTGTAAATATCGCATGTCATAGACCATTCATTTTCAATAGTTATTACAAGTCATTTCCCCTTCTGTAAATATTGCATATCATGGATCATTCATTTTCAAGTCGTCACAAATCATCTCCTTTTGTTTTCTTCTGCAATTATCACTATCACTTTACTTTTCTGCAATTATCACCATCATTTTACTTTCCAGCAAATTATCACAAGGCATTTCAATTCTGCAAAGCTGCATTTTCAATCTTTCAAATCTGCATCATCAAATTCAATTTCAAATCTATTTCAGTTCTGTAAAGCTGCATTTTCAATTTCAATTTCCAATCTATTTTCAATTTCTCAAAGTTGCATTTCCAATTTCAACTTCAAATCTATTTCAATTCTGCAAAGCTGCAATTTCAATTTCAATCTTTCAAAGCTGCATTTTCAATTTCAATTTCAAATCTATTTCAATTCTACAAATTGCATTTTTCAAATCTATTTCAATTCTGCAAAGTTTCAATTTCAATTTCAATGTCAATTTCAAATCTATTTCAATTCTGCAAATTGCATTTTCAAATTCAATTTCAAGTCTATTTCAATTTGGCAAAGCTACATTTTCAATTTTTCAAAGTTGCATCTTCAAATTGAATTTCAAATCTATTTCAATTTTCCAACGCTGCATCTTCAAATTCAATTTCAAATATATTTCAATTCTGCAAAGCTGTATTCTCAATTTCAATTTCTCATACCTACATCTCCAAATTCAACTCAATTTCAAATCTATTTCAATTATGTTTGCATCTTCAAATTCAATTTCAAATCTATTTCAATGCTACAAAACTGCATCTTCAATTTCAAATCCGCTTGCGTCTTCAAATTCAATTTCAAATCCATTTCAATTTTGCCTGCATCTTCAAAATCCAATTTCAAATCTATTTCAATTCTGTAAAACTGCATCTTCAATTTCAAATTCGCTTGCATCTTCAAATTCAATTTCAAATCTATTTCAACTATGTAAAACTGCATCTTCAATTTCAAATCCGCTTGCATCTTCAAATTCAATTTCAAATCCAATTTAATTCTGCTTGCATCTTCAAGTTCAATTTCAAATTATGCAAGGCTACATTTCATTTTGCAAGACTGTATCTCATTCACATGGTTGCATTTCATTTTCATTTGCAAGGTTGCATTCATTCGCAAGGCCATAAGGCTGCATTTCATCCGCAAGGCTACATCTCATTCGCAAGGCCGCAAGGCTGCATTTCATCTCATTTATAAGGCCGTAAGGCTGCGTTTCATCTCATTCGCAAGGCCGCAAGGCTGCATTTCATCTCATTTATAAGGCCGTAAGGCTGCGTTTCATCTCATTCATAAGGCCGTAAGGCTGCATTTTCATTCGCAAGGCCGCGAGGCTGCATTTTATTTCATTCACAAGGGCGTAAGGCTTCATTTCATTTCATTCACAAGGCCACAAGGCTGCATTTCATCTCATTTGCAAGGCCTTAAGGCTGCATTTCATTCGCAAGGCCGTAAGGCTGCATTTCATCTCATTTGCAAGGGCACAAGGCTGCATTTCATTTCATTCGCAAAGCCATAAAGCCGCATTTCACCTCATTTGCAAGGCGATAAGGCCGCATTTCCTTTCATTTGCAAGGTCCCATTTCATCATTTTCCTTGCTCGGACAAAGATATGTGTTCATGTCTTTACTAGTTCCTCACAACAAAAATATTAAAATTATGGTTTTATATTTTCTAGTAAGAAACAAGTAAAGAGGGGCAACTGTGAACACCATATTTTGTCCGAGACAAAAATAAAATAAAATAAAATAATAAAAAAACAAAAAAACAAAAAAAAAGAGAAAGACAGAAAAAAAGAGGAAAAAAAGTTGGCCCATTTGCTTTTTGGAATAAGAAAATAGCCCAAGTATGAAATGTTTTGACCCAAAAAAAGAAAAAGAAAAAAGAAAAAATCAAATCAAAATAAATGAGAACAAATTTGGTCAAATCTCTTAATTTTGGCATTTGTATCCAAATTAGATCAAATCCGCCAATTACCATTAAGGCAAAATTCCAAATAGAATCAATCAGATTAATATCATTTGATCCCTTCAACACTTATAAATAGATCAAATATTGCGAAGGGAGGGGGGTTCTACTGCGGAGAAATAGGAGTCAAAAATCAGATAAAAACCATCAACAATAATCATAACATTGGTAAATGCACATGAAGCTAGTGCTTTAGAATGTTGGAGCTTCCTTTTTGCGCCGTCACAGGATTTTGGGTTTCTATATATGTTCTTTTGTTTTTGTTAAACTCATATTTTTCAAACTGTATTTTTTGTGCGCTACCATCTTTTCTGCTAATGTCTTGGATATTTTCCTTTTTGTTGTGTGGCTTGATTCCTCTGGTGCATTAGTATTTTTTTTTTTTATGTCAATCTAGGATTTTATAAGTTCCTCTTGAAGCATCTTTTGTACTTCCTATCATTTAATTTTGCTAATCAAGTGGTTATTTTTTTTTTAATCATTTCTTTGTAATGGGCTGACCTTTGCTTTGGGATAGTTTTTGTATTCACTTACTAATGTTCTTTCACGCAGGCCATTGTTGGATAGTTTTTGTTTGCAAGTGAGATTCTTACATTAAAAATGAAAATTGCATGTAGTGATCTTATATATATATATATATATATATATATATATATATATATATATATCTATATAGATTTTGATCTTTTGTTCAAGTGTCTGAGCTTAGTCTTATATCTCTTGAAATATTTCATAATTTTTTTCTTTTAATTTTCAAATTAATTGTTTATTCGTTCCGTTCAATAACCATTTTGTTTTGTTATTTTCTTGCAATTTGTGTTCATCATGTGGTATAATTTTTTTCAAATGATTAAAAACAATAACAATCCTATTTTCAAAAAATCGTCTTTTAATCCATGCAACAAACTTGCGGCATTGGTATATGGTTTATCCATCCTCAAGGGTTGTAAGAATTGTAAGGGTTTATTGTGTAACTCATGCTATCCTGAACCCTGTGCAAGAGTGGATTAAGTTTTTTTTCCCTTTTTCTTTTTTTTTTCAAATAAAATCTTTTTGTAAATAAAATCAATCTAACCCACAATTATTTTCTAGAAGAACTACGTGATTTTGAATTTCTCATTGCACCAGGGGATACGTAGGAGCGGTTAATCTCCGGCAAATCAAAAATTAAATTTTCTTAAATTTGGTTCAATTTTAATTCCTTAAATAATTATAACATTAATTTCACTTCCTTTTTCGTTTGTAAATAATTGTTAAATCAATTTCTATTTTTTTTTTGTAAATAATCATAACATTAATTGTACTTTCCTTTTTTTTTTGTGAATAATTGTATATTAATCTTGTTTTTTTTGGGAATAGTTATCATATCAATTTTTCTTTTCTCTCATTTCGTAAATAATTACCATATTAATTTTTCTTTTTTCTTTTGTAAATAATTGCATATCTACCTTTTTCTTTTTTTTTTTTTAGAAATAATTATCACATAAGTCTTGCATTTCTTGCCTGTTGTAAATAATTTTTTTCTTTTACAAATAATCATTATATTAATTTTGCATTTATGTTATTTTGCAAATAATTACTATATTAATTTTTTTTCCTTTTTTTCTTTTGCAAATAATTGTATATCTATCTTTTTCTCTTTCTTTTTTCAAAATAATTATCATATAAATCTTGCATTTCTTGCCTGTTGTAAATAATTATCATATTAATTTTTTCTTTTACAAATAATCATCATATTAATTTTGCATTCATATTATTTTGTAAATAATTATCATCTTAATTTTGTATATTCTTTTTTGTAAATAATTGTTATATATTGCTTCTATGATCTTTTGTAAATAATCACTATATTAGTTTTGCTTTGCTTTTCTTTTGTAAATATAGACCGTATTAATTTTGTTTTTCTTTTGCAAATAATTGCTATATTATTCTTTTGTAAATAAGTGTCATATCAATTTTGCTTTTCTTTCCTTTTATAAATAATTATCATATTAATTTTATTATTTTTCTTCTCTTTTGTAAATAATTGTGGTACTAATCTTGCTTTATTTTAATTGTAAATAATTATTATGTTCTTAAGGGGGAAAATTAATATTATTAAAGTTATTAATTAATTTGCATGATAAGCTCTAGGGTAACCGATGCAAAATGGATGTATTAGGGGTGCACTGGGATTAAGTTTCCATCCTTCCCTATGCATAAATAGACTCCCGAACCCAATCTCTTTAAAAAGATCAGTTTTGCGAAATTAAAAGGTTTTTCCGATTTTTTCCATAATAAAATTTGGTGGCGACTCTATTGAAATTATTTTTCAATATTTTTGCTGCCTCTCGTCATGGCACCCTTCGGGCACGTTGTGACATTTATGTAGATGATATAATATTTGGTGCTACTAATCAGAATTTGTTCAAGAATTTTTTTTTTTTGAGCTTATGCAGGGAGAATTTGAGATGAGTATGATGGGAGAGCTAAAGTACTTTCTAAGGTTGCAAATCAAGCAATAGAAAGATGAAATTCTCATTCATCAAGAGAAATATGCTAAGGATCTACTCAGAAGGTTTGACATGAACAAAGCCAAGAGCATCAATACTCCTATGCACCCTTCTCAAGTTCTAGAAGCTGATGAAGATGGAGAGAAAGTTTCTGATAAACTTTACGAAGGTATGATTGGATCACTACTCTATCTTACAGTTAGTATACCTGACTTGCAATTAAGTGTGGGAATTTATGCTAGATTATAATCTAATCCCAAGCAATCATACTTAAATTCTGTCAAAAGAATTTTGAGATATTTAATAGGTACTATTAATCTTGGTCTCTGGTATGAGAAAGGTACTACTTGTGATGTTACAGGTTATTGTGATGCTGATTTTGTTGGAGATAGAGTTGAAAGAAAAAGCACTAGTGGCTATTGCTGTTTTCTTGGAAAATCCTTAAGAACTTGGTCAAGTAAGAAGAAGAACACAATTTCTCTTTCAACTGCTGATGCTAAATATGTATCTATTGCAAGTTGTTGTGCTCAGATTCTGTGGATTAAGTATCAATTAGAGGATTTTAACTCGAGGTATACCAAAATCCCTATCTTATGTGATAATACTAGTGCAATTAATCTTGCTAAAAATCTCATTCAGTGGTCTAGATCTAAGCACATAGATATTAAGCATCATTTCATAAGAGATCATGTTTAGAAAGGAGATATTGCGCTAAGTTTTGTCAACATATAAGATCAAATTTCTAATATTTTCACAAAACTTTTAGCTGAAGATCGTTTCTATTACATAAAGAACCTTCTAAACATGACTAACATCTGAACATGCATTCACATTGCATATGTACTACCCCCACTTGAGCTAAAGCTTAAAGCTAAGATTGCTGCTTCCAAGTAAACTTCCTTTCTGGAGAAAGATTCTCATGAATTGACCTCAGAACATGTTTAAAAGGATCAACTAAGAAAGTTTTAGAAAGATTAGATTAAAATGAGCTGCAAAATATGTCCAAAAAGATACAAAGGGTTTAGACAGTTCAACTAAATAGGGTATGAAAATTAGTTGAGAAAGAAGGGTTCAGTTTGCAAGATTAGAAAAGTGTTCTCAGATTCATGAATTCAGAAAAATGACATTCTTCATAAAGTTGACTCACGTTTCTGGTCAAGAGTAATGTGAAGGGTCAAGATGGTTTTAGATCACGAGGATATATTTGGTAACTTCCCATACTGCGATGTTGCCATGATCTAATGAAGTGCGAATTCTTAAGTCATATGCACACCAAAATGAAGTTGTTTTCATTTCAAAATCGTTCACATCCTTTTAACTCTTGGTCATTTTCATTAACCATCAAATCACTTCTCACTCTCAAACTCTTTCCCTCCCAAAAGTTATAAAGAACCCTGTCTCTATTCAAAACTGTTCATCTTCAACCTTCAAAGCTTCAAACTTTCCATTTTCTTTTCACCCCTTTACCCCAACATATTCCCTCTCTTTTATTCAAACCTCTACCTTTGTACATTAAAATCTAGAAATGGTGACTACAGAGTTCTATACATTTTTTATGATGAAGATATGCAAACAAATTTCGAATAGAAACTTCTTTATCAAACCCATAGCTAAAGGGAGGACTTTCTACTTAGAGAACTTCACAACTCTCCCGGAGGTCTTTGAGGTCTTCGAGTCCCAAGGTGGAACAACTTTCATGGGATTTCAAAAGACATATATACGGGGATGGTTCCTGCTTTCTACAACACCTTCATTCCTATAGAGCGAGCACAAGAAAGGGCCAAGCCGAAGCAGGACATACATATCATATGTAAAAGCGTCAGTTTTCTTAATACCTGGCCTCGCGCTGGCAGTGACATGGGTCCCGAGTTACCTTCAATATCTCTGATTAGAGACTTGGCATAGAGGTACTATAACTCCATAACTACAAAGCTCCATAGCAGCCAAGTGGTAGGTTTTTATTCAGATTTAGGTTCTAGCCATATCCTGAGATCTTGGCATTAGCATCATGATCCCAGGGGTGAATGCTTCGGCTGGCATTGGTTCTAGGGGCGCGTTCGGCCGGTTGTGATATTTCTCAGTTGTGGATAGAAAGGGGTCTAACCACAAAGGGTCTGGGATGGTAGGACAGAAATTTTAGTACAGTACTCCGCTGGTTGGGCCATACTCCATAGGGGTACAGGCAGACGACTTCCTAGAATCTTCTAAGATTCGACTAGACTTGATTTTGGCCAATCAACACACACTAATGGCCAATCAATGCAATCTAGAAAGAAGAATGGATAAAATGGAACAACTTATATGTTACAGATTTTGAAAGCTCTTTGAAATGGAAAAGGCAATCAGTGATGGGCCTTCTATGACCCTACATCATTATTCTATTTTGATGATGTCAAAGGGGAAGAAGATTAGAGAAAAGCTTCAATTAAGGGGGAGCACATGTTTAGGGGGAGTCAGGAGTTGGAACTTGACTGGAACTAAAAACTGGAAGTTTTTTCTTTCTTTTGTTGCTATTGTATTCACATACATCATTTATTTAGAATTAGGGTTTTCCGGAAACATTTTCAAGTCTCTTGATTTATAATTACATTTTCTGCTGAACAGTTCATATCAGTTTATATCACAATATTAATGCTCTCTTATTATTCATGCTCTAGTAATTATTGTTGTGATACATTTATACTACACTATACATTCTGCTTTGATATAAATTCTGTTTTGATAGTGCTTAGACTTTACTGCCAATATCTTGAACATATTATTCTGATATAATTACTTATTACTCTCATACAATTGTTATGAATACTTACTATTCTAATACAATCATTTTGCACTATCATGGTGATTACTATCATTTGAGCTGCTCAGACTATTTATGTTTATGCTATTTCATCATGATTATAATAATTTACATAATCTACTCTGTTAATGATAAATAGTCCATTCGTTTGCTCTTATATAACAAATCTTTTCACAACTATTTTGGATTAAGAAAGTTCCTAATTATTTTTGCTCTAATAGATTAAGAGTTTGAAAAAGTTTGAAATAATTTTGCTCTGATATACTATGGAACTTCATGATTAATCTAGATTGAGAAAGTTTCAAATCATTATTGCTCTGATGATTAAAATGATTTCTTAAAAAAATCATTCAAGTTAACTGCTTCTAAAGTTTCTAGAAAACATGCTTATTCTGTACTCACTTCATAAAGTAAGTTTTTCTCAAAACCAGAAAGTTGAAACAAACAATAAATCGTATGTCTCTAGACTAACAATTGTTTTTTAACAAAAGCTTTTCTTAAATATTGATTTGCCATCATCAAAAAGGGAGAGATTGTAAGCACTATTGCCCTTCAAAAATCATCTTATGGTTTAAAGCGTACTGAGCTTTAAGATTTTGATGAGCAATAAATCAAACTTTAATAAAATCTTTTGTCATCTATCAATTTGTTCAAAGTAAATGTATTCTTTTGTGAGCAAGATCATTCAATTTGAACTGAAATAAATTTCATACAACACAAAGCATATTTTTCCTTCCTATATCCTTTTAATATACACTTCTTAGAATGAATACTTTGTGGTATATATGTTCTTTCACTTAAGAAATAGATTAGAAAGTTTAGAAGGATGGATTTACCATATCAGAAAAGAAAACAAGCCATCGGAAGGTACTCAAACTATTCAAAAGGATGAATTGTCTAGAACACTATATCCAGAAGGGTGACCATCAGAAAGATGCTTCTCATGAAGTACATCACCTTCAAAACTTCTTCTATACAATTCAAGTATTAGATTCAAAAGTCAAATATGATGTAACAAGAAGAAGCACTGACAAGTCTAAAAAGTTGGTGAACTATCAAACGACTACTTTTCTTCTTCTATGCTATTTTCAAAGGCTAAGAAAGAAAACAATTTTTTCTCTATCTAGTCTTAGACCGATGGATAAAAAATGTACAAGGCTCAAGATCTACAAGCTTCAACGGATATATTTTGAAGTTTATATAAAGCTGGAAGTTGAAGAAGAATATGTTAGAGTGTTTGAATATTTATGCACTTACAAAGCTTTCATTTTCCAACCTTCTGAACTACCAACGTAACTTCTGATTAGAAAATTTTCTAATTGTACTGTATTAGATAATATCCTCTTGCTGAGAATATTGAGAAGTCACATATATTGTACTTATTTGATTATAACCTTTCAAACACAAACTCAAAATACTGATTATTGTAACCTGAGCCATTAGTGGTTTTACTAAACTTGGAGAGGTTAAGATAAAAGACTACTCATTTGTAAAAGCTTGGAGAGGCTTGACAAAACTACTCTACTATAAAGCTTGGAAGGACTTGAGAAAACTACTCCGTACAAAAGCTTAGAAGAAGCTTAGATAAATAATACTCAGATTATAAAATCTCAATGGGCCTATTCGGGTTCATCTTTTTCCTCTTCTAGGCCACTGGTTAGACCCCAAGGAATGTCACCAGGTGATGGCACATGAATTTTAAGTCAATTCCGGGCATGTCAGCAGCAGTCCAGGTGAACAAGTCTATGTTCCTTTTTAGGAGTATTAGGAGCCCTTCCCTTAACAAGGTCAGCAAGTTCTTGTTGATTAGGGTTGTTTGATCGGATGTTGACTCGATTTGCACAACCTCAAGCTTTCCTTCAGGCTTGTGTCTCTTCATTTCTTGCAACCCTCCAGCATCAAGGTTTACCATCATGACCTTCAATGAACTTGGAGGGTCGAAACAATTCCCAAATTCTTCCTTTTTCCCTATCTAGATTTCCAAGCTCACATTATAACACCGGTAAGCTATTGCCTGGTTTGCTCTTACTGCTGTAATTTCACCCTTGTTAGTGCAAAACTTCATAGTAAGGCATGCCATGGAGATGATAGTTGCGATCTTGTTCAAGGCAAGCCTCCCCAAAACTACATTGTAAGCAGAGGGGCAGTCGACTAGTAGGAAGTCGACTTTGACTATCCGAGTTCTTCGTCGGGTACCCAAAGTCAGGTGGAGGATGACATACCCATCTGGATGTACCTTCTCGCTTGAAAACCCGATGAGCTCTCCTTTGTAGGTTTGGAGATTAGAGTATTTCAATCCTAGCTTGTTGAAGGCATCTCGAAATGGGTGTCAGTTGAGATCCCCTAGTCTATGAAAACCCTTTTTACCTCGAGGTCAACCATTACTATTGAGATAATCATGGGATCATGTGCTTTAGAATGATCCTTTCTAGATCGAAGCTCGAGAAGACGATCTCAGGAGTTGATGATGACTTGTATGTCTTTTTCATTTTCTCAAAGGATAGACTAGAATCTCTTGGAGGTGCATTTTTCGAGCAGACTTCGTTGTGTCATCTCTTGCAAATCCTCCAACAATGACATTAACTATCCTTGTGACCACCTTTGTCCCTATAAGAGGTTCTCTGATTTCTAAGGTTCCTTATTTCTTCGTTCCTTAAGGAGGAGACTCTCCTTTTCCTAGCACTTCGCTAGGAGGTGATGTATCTCGCCAGCTATCCTTCTCTTATCAATTGTTTGACTATATTTTGGAGGTCTAGTAATCCTCCGTTCTGTGTCCAAAACTATTATGATACTTGCAAGGACCTATTGATGTTAGCCCTTACTCGAGGCACCTTTGGTTTGGGGAATCTCTACATTTGGCCAACTTCTCTATACAAATCGGTTAGGGACACGTTGAGGGGGAGTAAAGTCATGGTACCTTTTGACACTTAGTGTCCATGTTTCTTTCCTTAGATGCTCCTTTTGCTGAGGGTCCGACTTCCTCTCAGGTTGATTTTTTCTTGAGCTTGCAGTGGCTTTCTGCATTTCTTTCAGGTAGATGCATCTGTCTACCCGTAGTTGGATTTCATCCATGGCCTCTAGTGGACATTTGGATAATGAATCCTTGAAGGCCCCAGCCTAGAGTCCATTAAGGAGGGTGAGCACTATGACTTGAGTCTCCAATTTTTCCACCAACAAGGTTTCTACATTGAAATGCTGGAGAAAATCTCAAAGCGGCTCTCCTTGCTGTTAGGATACTCCTAGCAAGTTGGTTACCGTTAGTGGTGAAATGAGCCAAAAACTAAGATGGGAGGTTCAAGAACTTGTTGATGGATCTCGGAGGCAACGAGTTAAACCAGTTGAGGGTCACTTTCTTCAATGTGATTAGGAATGCTCTACACTTGACTAGGTCAGAGGCCTTTGCTAGAGTCATTCTGGACTTGAAAGCATCCATATACTCTTGGGGGTTTATGCTCCTTCGTAAGACTTCAGGTCGGTTGGGAGCTTGAACCCTTTGGGGAGTGGGACGCTCATAATATAATCAAAGAATGGCATTTCATCATTGTCCTCAGATTCTTCATATCGATCTAAGTGATGCCTTGACTGCTGATCTAAGTTCCTTACTCGAGAAGGTCATGACTCGGCATGGTAATGGCGGCATGAATGCTCGCTCTGAAGCTCTCTACGGTGTGCACGCTCATTCTCCTGAGGTCGTTCATCACCTCGAGAGCTTGGCTCTTTACTGTGGCGCCGTGGCCAATGACAGTGGGGTTCATTATGGTCATCCTCCTTGTATTCTCGACGACATTGATCATGATGATGTTGCTCATCATCAGCTTCTTGTATCCTTTCTAGGTTCCACTTCAGCTCTCAAATGCAAGTTACCTAGTCTCACATGATGGACACCATCTCCGCATATGGGACGGGGATTCTTCGAGGCTCGCTCTACCCTAGACATCAGCACATTAGCTAGAGCTAGGACCAAGGAGTGATGAGCAACTATGTTCTGGGCGTGGTGCTAGTCTCTAGTGTCCAATGCTAAATCAAAAGTCATGCATTCATCCACTTACTCTAGATTGTTCATTGTTTGTAGGATCTTGCCTACCGCTGGTAGTCGTGATGGCTGAGATTGTCGAAAGAACGAGAGCGAAGCAACTTCAGTTCCCACAGATGGCACCAATGTTTAAAGGTGGGTTACCGAATCCAAGAAAATGGTGAAGCTCCAAATGGGATCGGGATTTTGAAGTAGCCAGAACTAAGATGACAGTGGCTGAAACCCGCTCTTCGTAAGGGTGGAGGTGTACCTGCAAGGACTCTGACGCTCAAGTCAGGAAGTGTAAGAGATACTAGTATAAGGTGTAACGTCCCGATTTCCGACCTCCTTCCATACATCCTCCCGATTTCCGACGTTATTCAACTCCAACAACGGATGTCCGAGTTCACCTTCAAGTTTGATCAAATCTCATTCCCGACTCAACCTTCGAATTTTGGGTGGAAGGGATTATTTCCGAGTTCCGAGTTCATCTTGCACAATTTCCGACTTCATCTTATGCATATTCTCCTATTTCCGAGTTCGGCTTACCTATGTCTACGACTTCCGACTTCATCTGGATTATTCCCACGACTTCCGAGTTTAACATTCAAGTCCGAACAATGTGGGGTGATTTCCGATGTCTGATTTCATACCTCAAAGGAAAACAGATCCATTTTCGATCTCATAACTTATCTCCAAGTTTCAAGCAAAATATACGTGAGCTCCGACTTCGTACCTCATGGATCAAAATACTGTACATAGTTTCCGACTTCATGGACTCGAGCATAAGGTTTCCTACTCGGGTACCATTTCCACCTTATGTTTTAAAAATCCTGACTTCCGAGTTCAAGCATTTGGTGTTTGATGCCTTCCGAATTACCGAGTTCCGACCTTAAACATTCTATACGACTTCCGACTTGACTCCAAGTTGTTACTTTAACACAATAATGCAAGTACCAACTTCGGATTCGAATGCAACGAGTTCCGGTTAGAGAGTTGGATCCAATGGACATGAGTTCGAATCTTTAGTTGATTTCCAAGTCATCCACGAGTTCCGACCTCAGGGAGTCCATTCCCAGCAGTGATATTCCCGGGTTCAAATGGGAGTTCCGAGATCATATGATGGTGAACTGTATGACTCCCGACGTTCGACCTTGCTCCCAAGATTCGAATAAACCAGACGGGATTTCCTCGTCACTAGCAAAATGGCACGATTTCCGACTTTAAACTTAAATGGGACGAGTTCCGACTTCAACCATAATAGACACGAGTTCCGATTTCAGGTAGAGCGGAAACGTATCCCACTTATGGACGACGTGGAGAGCGAATTGGCCACAAAAGTGAGAGACATGGCCGAACTTCAACTATAAAACTTCAGCCAATCAACACCACAACTTTCATGTATTTAAGTCAGACTTTCCTCCTCATTCACGGCTGATTTACGTTCTCCCTCTCCTCTTGCTCCAGCCTTCTTCTTCTTCCTTTCCTCTCTCAAATCCAACTCCATCAAATCTCCAAGCTTTGGCAAGGTTCCATCAATCCAAACTCAAATTCAGCAAAGTCATACTCCAAAGAGGTAGGATTCTACTTCTATTCTTGAATTCCTTGCACTATGATTGCATGAGATTGAACTCTTCTTTATGTATTTGATGAATTATTGGATGTATTATGATGGATTATGATGAATCATGATTAAATTCATAAGAGATTTTGAATTAGAATTATGATTAGAAGGAGAAAATTAGAAGAAATGGATGGGTTGGGATGCTGCCTGAGTGAGAATTTCACGGCAGTCCGTACGACAGAGTGTACGACGCCGCCTACAACCGGTTAAATCCAATGAAACCATTTTTAGATGAAAGTAGACATTCAGGGCTTTCCATAGACATATAATATAAGGCCATTGGATTAGTATTGAGAGAGATATGAATTTTTGAAGTTTGACCTAGGAACCAGGGTTTTCATTCGAGCAGGGTGACTTATGGGGGGTATAACTCGCCCTATACAACCCCAAATTGAGTGAAAATAATTTTGTTAGAAAGCTTACACATAGGGGAACATCCCAGTATAAAATTCTGAGTTTGTTATGACACCAATTGATCCCAGTGGTTTTAGGAAGTTACTATATGTCCAATCCAGACCAAAACAAGGTAGTGCAGGAAGGTCAACTTTAAGGACTTATAACTCGAGGTGTACTTAAGTAAATGAAGTGAAAGTTGTGGCAAATGAAAGGTTATCCTGTCAGCTTCAATATATCAATTTCGTATCATTTGAGCTTAGTTTCGATTTTTAGTGAATTTATACTTCCAAGAGTGTAACTCGGGCTAGTGACTGGACAGGTTGAGGTAAGATTTGAATATCTTGAGTTATATGGATCAAAATAATATGGGACCAAAGAGGTTAGAAAGTAGACATATAGATCTATGACATATCCAAAATTCAGGTTCAAATGAGTTGAATAGAAATAAAGGTGGATCATATGAAATTCGGGCAGAACTGAATAGATGGACAAAAGTGACCCAATTGATGATTTCACAGGTATTAGTAAAACATATAAGGTATGAGTTGAGAATTGCCAGTTTGACCTTGATATATATGCGTTAAGTTGATTATGATGCTATGATTGAATTGTCTGTGAAGACTAGCACTATTCATGGGGAAACGGAGCTGATCCGTTATGCTGCCGGATTTATGGCAGAAGTTTATGAAATTAGGAATGTTTACATGCAAGGATAAATCTGAAGATGATATGGATTATCAAGGATGAATTAAAGTATGAATGGAAATATAGAAACCCCATATTCAAGAATGACATAAGGGTGAGATGAGGTATATGAAAGTAAAGGACAAAGCATATGTATGAGTGCCGGTAGAATGGCAAAGAGGCTATGGGCCTTTATATGTCACGACTATGTACGTGAAGATCATGTATGCAATGACGTATGAAAATAAATGAAGTATAGGTACATTCAGTGTGACTATGCATGACCTTGTATGAGAATGAAAAGACATGAGTATAATGAATGTAAATCCCTTCACTCGGAGGCAGTTACTTGAGATCCCTCCTTGTGAAGGCAGTTAAATATAAAGATATGAATCCCTTCACCTAGAGGCAGTTGCACTTTGAATCCCTCCTTGTGAAGGCAACTAAAACTATGAGATCCCTCTACCTTGGAGGCACGCGGTCAGATGAGATCCCTCTATGTTGAAGGCACGTGGTCAGATGAGATCCCTCAGTTTTGAGGCACGTGACCAGAAGAGATCCCTTCACTTAGATGCACGTGACCAGAATGAGATCCCTCCAAGACTAGAGGCACGTGGGTCCCCTTGCGAGTGAGTCGGTGTGACGACGGTCACGGGTGAAGCTGACGAGCTCACTCCAAGACCAGGCTACCCAAGGGCAGTAAAAGCACCCTAGGGACGGCGATACGTAACGCCTAGGTGTGCCAAGTAAAAGACTAAAGACCAAGGGCTAAAGATTAAAGTATATGTAGACACCCGAATCACATGAGGCATGGTTTCGACCCAGCTAGTGTAAGTACCAAGTGAAGATCCCATATTCCTAAAGAACGTGATATGGCGATCACGCTCTGATGGGGTATGACATGGCGATCATACTCTGGAATATGGCACGTAAAGATTTTATGATGAAAAGAGAAATGAAGAAAGAAAAGCAAGTTCTATGTCTATGCATGAATCTAAATACAAGTTAAGTTATGTGCAGATGTTATGTTTTCAGCATATTGATGTTGTGTGGGCGTCTTAATATGATGTAGTTCCAGTAAAGTATATGTCGAAGTTATGCCTCTAGTACATTGATGCTATCATACCTTATTGTATTTCAGTTATTAGTCCTAATATAATTCATTACTGGATTTTTATGGATTCTCCCAGATGCCAAGTGTATGATAAAAATGAACTTTGCTTCGGATAACATATTTTTCGAACTGTAAAGTTAAACAGTCTACATAGCATGTTCACCTTTTTCATAATAAACCGAAGCAAATTGGAGATGATAACGATGTCATTATGTATGATGATTAGAGAATCTTACTGAGAATTTATGATTCTCACTCCTAGTTCTGTGTTGTCTCCAGATAGTTACAGAAGTTTCTGAAGACGGCTGAAGCTGCTGTCGGATAAGGTCCATTCAGGTAACAGTAGCAACTCCAAAGTATGGTACTATGACTTAAGCATGGTACTGTACTTGGGAGGGTGTTACATAAGGTAGTGTATGCGTATCAGATTTCTAAGGTTGTACTTCTATTTATAGATGAAAGTGGATGAGAACGATTGTGTTCTACAATTCATGGAAGCGTCCTCGGGATCCTTCAATGGCTCCATGCACGTTGGCGAGTCCAAGATATGCGACAGCACATCCTGAGTACGTGCGGCTCCATGTTGTTCATGAGGATATTTCGAAATCCATGTCTTTAGGTCACTGACGCGCACTGTCACAATGCACTCAAATATACTAGGTTTTGAATAAAAGAATATAGTAGTTGGTGCAAACCTAGATCGTTTCCCAAGGAATTACTCTAAATTTCGTGAATACATTAGGATAACCAAGATGGGGGGGTTTCATTAACAAGAACTCAGAAATCTAATTGAATTAAAAATAGTTGCAGAAAAAAAAATCACTTGATTAAGGATCAACTTAGGAAATTCATTCACATCAATTAGGATTTGTCATAGATTCACAAGAAGCATTTCGCTTTCAATTCCACTCTGTTAATTTCAAACTAAATACAAGAAGATCTTTGAGCTTTTTAATTCAATTTTAACCTATTCCCAAATCTAAGATTAGCCTCTAATCCAATTTGAATTAATCAATCCAAATCTAATTAGGATTCAATTCTGAAACAAAGAATTCTATTCTAATCAGAATAGCTTCATCAAGCATTGATCAATGTTTGAGAGACAAAATAAGAAATCAGAATTGTAGAAAGAAAGAGAAGAATAGAAACTGAAATTGAATCTAATTAAATGCTAAACATCAGAATCCATGCATTGAGTGATGAATCTCCTAAGTTGAAAGAAAAATTTAGCCTTCCATCGCCATGGACAAATAAAACAGAAACATCCAGCAAAAAGAAATCAAAATCGAAAAAAATAATAAAAACTTACTCTCTAATGAAAAAGCTAAACTCCTTCAAATTCCTCCTCTTTTCCCACTCGTCCCCTTTCTCTAATAGTATTTTCAGAAAACTAAAAACCTCAGAAGAGGGCCAAGCCCATCTAAAACAAATAGGCTCAAGAAAGACTCAATTCTGGGCCTGTTTACTACAGTCTCTTTACAATGAAAATTACGTCTAGAATCTAACAGATTTCGGTCTTGAGGTCTTCAGTAAAGTTGTAGGATTTTTCGTTATCTTTCCAACGAGCTAAAGATTGCTTAATTACGATACTTGTAGCTCAAGATATGGGCTGCAGAAGATAGAAAGGTCAAAATAAGTATAAAATCCGAAAATTAGCACACATTTATACAAGTTCTCAATGAAGGTCAATATCATCAAACTCATTTATTTGCATCAATTAAAACACAATTATGATGTAAACAAGCTAGGAATAACACTAGAATAATATATAAATGAATGCTCTATCAGTCACCAGGGTCTAGGGTGTGTTATTCTCCCTTAGTAGATTCTGAATTAGGCCTCTTGCTGCAAGAGTTCTGACTTGGGCCTTGTGCAATATGGGCTTTGATAAATGGACCAAGCTCCGAGATTCTAATTCATAACAAATAATTTTATAAAATACACCTAAATTTCTCTAATATTTAGACCTTTCCAATCATTTTCTTAATTCATATGTGTATTTAACACTAGATAGGTATTTCCAGATGGAGATAGTATTATTTTTTCTTGGACACTCCAATAAAAAAGAATGATTTTGTTTAAGCTTAAAAATATTTTGATGGCGTAATTTTTTTAAAAAATTTATTCTTTGTAACTTGTAAAATAAGTTTTAACATAATTTTGTTCAGTTTTTAACTTTTTTGTTTGAAAATTTTATTTAATTATTTCAAATTTTGTATACATTTCTTTTAATTAAAAAATTCAAAAAAATCAGATCTTAATTATAAATATTTATTAGTTGTTAGATTATATGTAATAGACTCGATCACCAACAACTAATAAACATTTGACAACTAAGATAAAACAAAGGAGAGACAATGAGTTCAACATTAATTAGTGCTAACTTAAATGTTGAAGATTTAAGCATGACGAGGTTAAATATTCTTCTAACCATAAGTTGGACAAGTCATACTAAGTCCTATATACTGATCAAGACAAGAAAACAAAAGGCGAATAAGAATTTGGTTCCTTCTGAGTTGTGAACTAACTAGTGATATTTTCTCCTTTCATTTTCCTTCTTTCTATCCTTTTTCTAAGCTGCTTGCTATTTATGGATCTTTACTCCAGCTACCCCTTTTTATAGTGCCACGAAACCCTTTACCGATACAAAGAGGAATAAGAAGGGATACCTTTCTAATTTCAGCCACCATCCTACAGAGAAGCCATGATTCGTGGTCATCACAACATGTTCGATCCGTGTGAAGGGATATTTGCAATTTTTGTTCTGCCCTTGGACACTAGATCTATAGACGAGTTCTATTCGGCATCTTAGGTGTACTGAGCAAGAAAGTGCACTACGCATAGACATTTAGCTACGTTCAGTAAATGTCGCTAAATGCATTTTACTCAAATTAAACTTGGTTAAATGAGGTGCATGGTGCACCACAACTTATTAGGTGATCCATAGTATCTGCCAATAAGGTCCAAATTTTTAAAGAAAAGTATAATAACTCTCTTGAGAAATTTAAAAAAGACACTAAACTCTAAATTTATAAAAAATAAATACTCCACCCCAATATCCAAAAAAATAATATATTAATAATTAGAATAAAAATAATATTATTATATGCTAAATAAATATATCTTAATAATTCAATAAAATATTAATCCTATATATATATATATATATATATATATGTGTGTGTGTGTGTGTGTGTGTGTGTGGGCAAAATGCAAAACAAAGGAAAATATTATATATGGAGAATGCTAATCTCTGTTAGTGTACACAGTTAGAAGTTAGTTATAACCGTTAGTACAGTTAGAAGTAGTTAGAAGTTAGTTACACGCAGTTATAAAAGAGATAGCTTCATGAGCAAGTAACAAGCTCACAATGTATCCTATAAATATCATTTGTACTCATAGATACAATCAAACTAAGTCATATTTCACTTTTCCACTTTTGATCTCAACTTTCCTTTGAACTATTCTATGCTTTCTCTGAATCTAACAAGGTATCTAGAGCTCTTTTTTCGATCCATGGCTGATTCTATCTCTACAATGACTCTACCTTCTTCCTCACCACCTTCACTAGCTTCATCCATATCCTCTTCCCCAGCATTTTCCCCACACACCTTCTCAAATCCAGTGTCTTTCAAACTCATCGATGAAAATTTTCTACTGTGGCAACAAGAAGCCATAGCTTCGATCAAAGTTCACGATCTCCAACATTACCTTCGCAAAGATGCCATTCCTCAGATGTATGCCTCCACTGAAGATGTTGAATCTGGTAAGGTTAGTGTTGAATTTGCTCAATGGAAACGACAAGATAATCATCTCCTTTCATGACTGGTTGCCTCAATCAGTGAATTAATTCGAATTCGAATGGTTGGTTGTGTCTTCTCCTACCATGTTTGGAAGAAGATTGAGAAGTTCTTTGCATCACAAATGCATGCAAAGGTCCGCCAATTGAAAGTTCAACTCAAAGGTACAAAGAAAACTGGATCCATGAACTCCCATCTTCTTGATCTTAAGAAAATCATTGATCAACTAGCTATTGTTGGTGCACCTGTTTCAACTGAAGAATACATCAAAATCATTATTGATGGATTGCCTGCTGATACAATGCGCTTGTCACCTAAATCATCTCAAGACTATATCCATATTCCATAGATGAAATGGAGGCCCTGCTTCTTGTTGTTAAGGCACGCGTTGAGAAGTGCAACACAGATTTATCATCTCTGAATCTCTCTACTCTTGTGCAGGCTCATGTTGCTCAGCACAATTCCAATTCAAATTGGCAAAATTGTTCTCATCAGAATGGATCTCAAAACAGTGGCTATAGCAGTAGAGGAGGCTCTAACCTTCGGAGATGAGGCAGATTCAGATATGGAGGTAGATCTGGAAACAAACCTCATTATCAATTGTGTGGAAAAAATGGCCACTCTGCCTGGGACTGCTGCCATCAGTTTAATCCTCACTTTCAGAAACCAAATGTGAGTCTTCAATCATCGTCTCAAGCTCCTCAGGCCTATGTTGCAACTCCTCAGAACTCTAACATGTCGCAAGCCTTAGTGGCAACTCCTAGCACCATTTATGATCCTTTGTGGTATCCAAATTCGGGAGCATCTCATCATTTAACACCAGATCTATCACACTTTAGCACCAAATCCACATATAATGAAGAAGATCTTGTGCAAGTAGGCAACGGAGCAGGTATGAGAATTAAGCATGTTCGAAGTTCTAGTCTTTTGTGTCACAATTCCCACTCTTCCTTTGCATTACATAATTTACTTCATGTGCCTGGTTTAACCAAAAACCTTTTAAGTGTCTCTCAGTTCTGTAAAGCTAATGGTATGTATTTTGAGTTTCACTTTGACTCATGTTATGTGAAATCACAGGTTACCAAGGAGACAATTGTCCACGGCATCCTTAGAGGAGGTCTATATGTCTTCCCAGATCTTCATTCTGCCTCAACTGCACCTATTCACTTGAATAATTCATTGACCAATTTCATTTGTTCTACTGATGTTTCCCTTTCTACTTTTACAGCTTCTTGCTTGAATAATAGTTCTATCAACTTTGGTCTATGGCATGCCCGATTGGGCTGTCCCTCTAGTAGAATTGTACATTGTGTTCTAAATTTGTGTAAAATATCTGCTGATATGAATAAAATCTCATTTGTTTGCAAGTCTTGTTGTCTTGGCAAATCCCACAAATTACCATTCATCTGTTCTACTACTGTTTATTCTAAACCATTAGCATTGATCCATTGTGATATATGGGGTCCTGCACCAGTCCCTTCCTCATTTGGGGCTCATTATTATATTAGCTTCATTGATGCATGTACAAAGTTCACTTGGATTTACCTTCTTAACCAAAAGTCTCAAGCATTTTCAGTCTTTGTACAGTTCAAAAACCTTGTTGAATTTCAGTTACGAAAGAAGCTTAAAGCCATTCAAACTAATAATGCAAAGGAATTTTTAGTTTTTACCAAATTTTTGTAAAACCAAGGCATCCTTCACAGACTATCTTGTCCCCACACTCATGAGCAAATTGGGAGTACAGAGAGGAAGCATATACACATAGTGGAAACTGGTTTAACACTTTTAGCAAATGGTTCTTTACATATCCCTTTCTGAGGTGAAGATTTTGAAACTGCTACTTACCTCATTAACCTTCTTCCCACTGCCATTTTGAAGTTTTCCTCACCTTTCCACAATTTGCTCACTAAACAGCCTGATTACAATTTCCTAAAAACATTTGGGTGTGCCTACCACCCGTTACTTAGGCCTTACAATACCCATAAACTTGGCTTCAGGTCAGACCTCTGCCTATTCCTTGGCTACTCTCCACAGCACAAAGGCTACAAATGCTTGAGCAAAAATGGTAAAGTGTATGCCTCAAGGAATGTTGTATTTGATGAATCTTTGTTTCCTTATCTTACTCACTTTGCTCTTGCCCCATCCTCACCTACTTCATTGCCTCCTCCCCTCCCTTCCATTCCACTAATTCCTTTGATTATTAAGCCATCACCCACTGTGACACACATAGACAATTCATCTACCAATTCTCAATCTGCTACTTCCTTGCCTTTATCTACTGCAATTGCTACTAACCATGACAGGTCTGAAGCTCCTCCTTGAGGTAAAGCTTGCAGGACAAATTTGGTTCCTCATCATGCTATGACTACAAGAGCCAAAGATGGCATCTTCAAACCGAAGGTTTACACTACCTCTGTACTGCCAAGCTCAGTCAAAAAGGCCTTATCAGATCCCAATTGGCTTACTACTATGCAAGAGGAGTATTCTGCTCTTATAAAAAACAACACTTGGACTCTCATGCCTTGACTTCCTAGCAGATCTACAATAGGCTACAAATGGGTATTCAGAATCAAATACAACTCAAATGGCACCCTGAACAAGTACAAAGCCAAGCTGGTTGCTAAAGGGTTTCACTAGCAGGAAGGTTTTGATTTTCAACAAACATTTAGTCCTATTATTAAACAGCAAACAATCAAAATTATTCTAACTGTTGCTCTCTCTAACAAGTGGCCGATTAAGCAAATAGACTTCGACAATGCGATTCTGAATGGTGAATTGGAAGAATCTGTGTTCATGACTCAACCTGAAAGGTTCACTCAAGCTAGTTCCCATTTAGTTTGCAAGCTTAACAAGGCCCTTTATGGGCTTAAGCAGGCCCCACGAGCTTGGTTCAGCAAGTTGCAAGCTGCCTTACTCTCTTTAGGTTTCAAGTTTACTAAATGTGAATCCTCCCTCTTTGTCAAAGTCACCTCTCACTACTCACTATATGTCTTGGTTTATGTGGATGATGTACTCATCACTGGCAATTCTCAGTTTGCAATTTCAGCTTTGATCTCTTCCCTTCACAATCAATTTTCTCTCAAGGATCTTGGGCCATTACACTATTTTCTTGGAATTGAAGCCCAAAACACCAAATAGTGCGGATTACTCTTGTGTCAGTCCAAGTATATCACTTATCTCCTTGCCAAAGCCAATATGTCAGATTGCAAGCCTGCTACTACTCCTATGACAAGTGGCCTTAAACTTTCAAAGGATGGGTCCGAAGCTTTTGAAGATCCTACACTGTACAAGTCAATTATGGGAGCACTGCAATACATAACCATTACTAGACCTAAGATTGCTTTCTTAGTTAATAAGGTCTATCAATTCATGCATCAACCCCTTCAAACACATTGGCAGGCTGTCAAAAGACTCCTTCAGTGCCTCAAAGGCACCATCACTTTTGGCCTGCACCTGCAACCTTCAACCTTCAACCAACATCAACCTCTATGCCTTTTGTGATGCTGATTAGGGCTGTGACTTGGATGATAGACTTTCCACCTCTGGCATGTGTATTTTCTTTGGTCAAAACCTCATCAACTGGTCCTCAAAGAAGCAAGCTGTGGTTTCTAGATCAACAACTGAAGCTGACTATTGCAGCTTAGCCTCCATAGTAACTAAACTGCTCTAGCTGAAAGCTCTTCTCTCTGAGCTGCACCTTCCTCCTTCCATGGTTCCCTCCATCTACTATGACAACCGAAGTATTGTACTTCTCACAACTAATCCCATACTGCACAATAGGTCAAAGCACTTTGAATTGGATCTTCACTTTGTCGGGGAAAAGGTAGCTGCTCGACAAATCAGTGTTAGTCACATTCTAGCACAAGAACAAGTTGTTGACACTCTTACCGAGGCTATCTCTTCTACCAACTTCCCATTCTATCATTCCAAACTCAGAGTTGAAGACTCCACTTTGAGTTTGAGGGGGGCTGTTAGTGTACACAGTTAGAAGTTAGTTATAACCGTTAGTATAGTTAGAAGCAGTTAGAAGTTCATTACACGCAATTTGTTATAAAGAGATAGCTTTATGAGCAAGTAACAAGCTCACAATGTATCCTATAAATATCATTTGTACTCATAGATACAATCAAGGTAAGTCATATTTCATTTTTTCACTTTTGATCTCAACTCTTCTCTACACTATTCTGTGCTTTCTCTGAATCTAACAATCTCCAAGCCTTTTCTTCATATTTTGTCTTCATAAAAAAAAAAAACTCATTTCCCTCTTTTCTGAATTAATTTATAATTCTAGATAATTTTTTAATTTAATTTTACTCACATTAAGTACTATTTTAATTTTTTTCTCAAATAATTAATATTCATTCTCTACTATTTTTATTTACCTTAATAATATTATCTTTATTCTATTTATCTCTTCTCTAAATAATATATTAATAATTAAAATTTTAAATAATATTATTATATGCTACAATATACATGATTAAATAACCTTAAAAACTTCTTTATGTTGATAGTATATTAATTTTTTTAATGTAGAAAATATATTACAAATAAATCCTTATGATTATCTTAAATTAATATTATTATAAAGATTTAATGTTGACTAAGATATCTTATTACTATAAGAGTAATTTTTTAGTGTTGTCATAATTAATAAGAATTTAAGAAAACTTTTGAACAATATTAGTACTAATTAGTTTTAGTCTCATGCTTCATATATTTTGAAATTATCTACATATATTATTGTAACTTATAATATAAACATAATTCATATATTAGATGCACTAACAAATAATTAATTTATTTTTGAAGGGGATTTAACCCAAATGGAGAGATGTGTTTTCGAAAATTACATATATATATATATATATATATATATATATATATATATATATATATATATTAAAAATTTTAATAATAATTGTTTATGAGTTTTGCAAAAAATATTTTTATTAAGTTATAATCAGAATATATATATTTATTTATATTAATAGTATATTAAAATTAAATATTTATGATTATCTTATATTAATATTATAAAAATTTAATCTTAACCAAGGTATTATGATACTAATTTTTTAGTTTTATCGTAACAATAAGATCTTTTTAGAATTGCCTTTCAATAATATTAATTAGTAATTAGTTTGACAAATTTTACACTGCAACCTATTTAAACGCAGCTAACATATTAGATGCACTTATAATAAATAATAATTATTTACAACTTTTAAGAAATTAATATTTTATTAAATTTCTATTACAATTTATTTATTTAGCAGTATTTTTGCTACAAGATTAATTTAGTGTATAATAATATTAATTTTATTTTAATTATTAATATACTTTTTTTATAAGAAAATGTAGTGTCCATTTTTTAATAAGTTTGGAGTTTAATGTTTTTTCTTGAAATATCAAATAGGGTTGTACTTTTCGCTAAGTTTTATAAGTTTAATAGTAAAAGTCCATGAGTTGCTCGTTTATTTATGTACATATATTCAATAAAAATTATAAGTTTATATAAAAAACTTAGAAAATAATAATTTATATATTTCCATTATTTCATAATATAATTTTTAATACTATTTATTACTTATATAATTTTATTTTTGAAAATTTACCCTTATATTCTTTTTTGCTGAAGTTATTTTTTTTAAAATATAAATAGATCTATGAAATATCGGATTAATAAACTTACAAAATTACTTTAAAAAGTTGATAAAAAATAAATTATAAATAAGCTAAACGAGCTGGATTTTATTTTTCGAACGAGAAGAGCACAATTTTTAAGTTTTAACTCGTCGTTTAAATAAATTAGTCAAAAAGAAAAATTGGTCATTTAAATTAGTCAAATTTAAGTAACATTATCTTCATAGTTAAGACAACCTGAACAATCTTTTTTTTTTTTCCCCAAAAGAAAAGACTCGCTTGAATTGATCAAATTCAAAACTACTATATCTCTTTTTAATTTTAAAAAGAACCTAGAGGAAATAATTATAAAACAATGTGATGCATGAATATTTATAGTTGTGTTAAGAGTGAAAACTATTTAGGATAAGTAATATTGAACTTAAGTGCTTTATAGTAGTCCAGAGCATAAAAAAGACCTAATCTAAGTAATGTAAGACTTGAATTATATAATTTAGTTTCTCTAGATAAATAGTCTTCCATCATAAAAACATATAAGTATAAACTTAGTAATTTTTTTAAAAAATAATTATATTTGTATATAATTGATATATTAATATTGAATTGATATAACCTATAAATTATATAAGCAAGTTTCTAAAAAAATTAGCTCAATATTAATATCATCAACTTATCATATTAATATTTTACTTTACTCTTCATTTGTATTGTTTACCTCAGTTAAACCAGTGCCTCATCCAATTTGATACTTGGTCTAGTTTTCAAAACTTTGATTTGAACTTATGACTTTATATAAACTATCCAAACCCCTCACCACTAACGGACTCTTGTGACTTTGAAAAATAGGTTATAAATCATTCTTTCCAACTACATAACTAGAAATAATATTATGAAACTACTTATTGACAGTTAATTTTATGGGAATGTGATTGATTAGGCCTTGTACAAGTCAGCGTTTGTCATTGTTAAACATGTGCAGTGCAGCGTATCATGAAAGGTATGAAACCATAAAGGGTTTCACTAAATTTGTTTATCATCTATCTTATGTCTTCTCCATAATTCAAAATAAAGTAAACATTGGGATTATACAAACATTACTTAAAGAAGATTTAAGCCCACCCTAGCATAACCTTATAGAAATTTTTGAATAATTTGGAAGCAAAGAGCACATGGCTGCACATTATTCACTCCCTAACTGATGAACATGAGAATGACTTTCTAGAGAAAAAGAAAAAAAAAAAAAGGAATGTACAAATTGGATATGAGACAGAATAGCTGACTGATTTTTACTTTCAACAACTTAAAGGTCAAGAAACAGATGTAGAATATACGACATAATGTACCTTGAGAGAGGGAATCAAGGGACATTAAGCAGTGTGTGTGATATTAACAACCCTGTTCAGTCTCTCAAGAATTCCACTTGCTTTCCTCTTAGCCCTTGATGTTCCATTCTGTGCAAGCTCTGAGATTGTTCTGTGGTTGTTCTCCTCTTCCTTTATCTCCTTCAACTTGGATCTATCATACAAGCAAACAGTTTGGAGGATTGCTATGCAATTCTCCTTGTTGCGTTCGCAGGAGCTCTCTCTCATTATGCTTAGCAAGCAAGGAACAGCTCCAAGCTCTCCCATGTCCTGTACAGCCTTCTGGTGACTTGAAAGCAATGCAAGGATAGCCAGTAATTCATCCACATGAATCCGGCTCTTGATCTTCGACACGATCACCGTCACCGCACCGTCCTTCACCGCCCTTCCCTTGTTCTCACTAATGACACATAAAGTAAAAATTGCTGAAGCAACATCTTTCATGGCTAAGGGATGCCCTTCTTCTAAGAGGTCAACTAATGGCTTCAAGGCACCAGATTTGCCTATGAGTTCTTTGTTGGAGTCTAGAGCTGACAGAGTGAAAAGGGCCGCCGCAGCATTGCTTCTTGTCTCGGTTGTTCCGGATCTCAATGCTTTTGTAAGGAGTGGAATTACCATTGGAGTTTCAGCTACTAGCTTCTTGTTGTTGTCAAGAATTGAGATATTGAGAATTGTTGTGATCACATCTTCTTGGAGATCAGGGTGAATACCACTAAAAGAATTACTTCCACAAATTGGCTTGAGCAATTGGGGAATGGCATCTTCAGAATCACAAAATAGAACCCGGAAGGAAGGGTGTTTCTTTGTTAACAAGCGGAGTTCTTTCGCAGCTGCTTTCTGATCAGAAAGTACTGAAGACATTTTCTTGAGTAAACAAAGAAAATGGTCACGGTCAGCTTCTGTAGCGCCTTCCTCATTGATATAGTTAACAGTGTTGGACAATTCAATCCCTTGATTTTTAGACCATTGTTCTATCATTTCCCTTATTAGGTGATTTGGGATAAGGATAGTGTGTGAGAGGACTTGATGGGTTCGAGGGCAAGTCCTATTTCCAGCATTCAACCATTTTTGAATGAAAGGTCTATCATATGTCTGCATAATTGAAACAAACAAAGATGGCATGTATTAACAACCAAATGAGGGTAACAAAATGAATCATGGAACATAATTAGACAGGGAAAAAATCTGCTCAATCTTCAATTTGTTTCCAATCATTACTGATTCACTCAAAACCAATCTAAAAGTATCAATGCACAGAAAAAAGGGTAGGGACACAAAAGAAAAAAAGAGAAAGTAGTTGGGGGTGGGGGAAGGCATCACTGTAGAAATTTGGAAAAAGAAAAAGCCAACAACACTAGAATTTAATGATTCCCTTTCGAGAAACTCAGTCAAAAGTTCTACACAAAGCAACAATCACCACCGCCACTCGCTCAATATTTATGGACAAAAAATATTATTATTTCTTCACTTCCCCCTCTTTCTCTTTCCTTCCACAATGGTTATCATGATATATTATCAAATTGATCATTTTCATTTTATTTTTGCCTCATTTTGTTTCTATAAACGTACATTTGAAAGCATGATGCAGAAAAACTAACAACATAAATAAAGGGAAGATCACAGAAATTCAGCGGATCAAACAAAAAGTACTTGCAATTGCACCTGCCTTCCACATTGAACAAGAAAATGTAACACAAAGAGGAAAAAGAAAAAAATTGGATTGAAAGAAAATGAGAAGGAAAAGAATAGACAATAGAATAAAAAGAAAAAGCTGCAATTCAAAATGTTGAAATGATTTATCTTCCTATGTATTCAGAAAACAATTAAACTAATATGAACCATATTAAAAACTTCATGAAGTAAAAAATATGTATCTCAAGGTTCTGGGTGAGGAAAGAACTGAATATATTCCTTTTTGTCTATCCTACACATTTTAAGCCACCTAACAGAGAATAAAGTACAGAAATTCCAGCAAAAGAGATGGACAAAAGGCCAAAAACCAGAATCTTTATCTTCACTTTAATTAAATTTAATTTGAAAAAATAAAATAAAAAAAGAAACCCATTTTTGTTAAGGATCCCTTTTTGCCATTGTAGGATAATTCGTTAACTCTTTTCTGGGCACCCAGATAATAAAAATATAAAGAATAAAATTAAAATAACAGTCCAGATTTTCTTTCTTTTTTAGCTTCTGTTTCCAACATTTTCTTAGAGACCAAAGACAGCGAATTATTATTAGTTTATTACACACCAAATTCTGACACTAACCTGACCAGAGGCCACAATGACAGGATCTCTCATCAATTCCCTGGAAAGTGGACACTTGAATTCATCTGGGCAGGTCACAGCCTCGTGCAGCTTCAAAGACATTGATGGCCTCTTCCTCAGCTTCAACTCCTTTAGAACACAGAGAGTCTCCTTGGCTTGATCAATGGTTTCAGTGCTCCAATCCTCATCATCAACAATGTACTTCACCAACCTCTGCAGCTCCTTCTTCAACTCTATGGCCTTCTTCTTCACCAGCACCCCCGGATCAGAGTCCAACACCCCAGGCTTCGCCATGTGATGATGATGATCCAATGGACCAGAGCCTAGGACTTTTTTTGAACCTTGAACAAACCCAAAAGTTTAATATTGAATTTGGTTCAGAGAATGGAGAAGCAGAGAATATCAGTGGAAACACACAGCTTCCCTCATGTTCTCTCTCTCTCTTTTACGTAATGCCTCTTCTTTTCTTTTAAATATGTGTGTGTCTCTCTCTATATGGCTTTTTGGCTGCTTTTGTTTATTACTCTGCTGGCTTCTATTCTCAGGAAGACTGAACAGTTGAGAGCAAAACCAGGACATTACCATAAAGACTCAAACTCATAAATCAACTTTGCTTTCTCTCACTACACTTTATTCTTTTAATATCTCACTTCATTGGCTCGAGCATGATTGACCCCCAAGTCACTCACTCAGAAATATATGAGAAGGAAAAAAAACGAAAAAAGTAATGTTCTTAGTCTTATCCTACAAGTTTCACATGGGCCATTTGTTTCATTTTTTACTGATTTACTAAATCCAAATGATTATGTATATTATTATATTTTCAATAATAAAAAGTGTGAGGAGCGAAGCACAATAATGAAAGATTGGCTGCTTATCTTAGTTAAGGTAGTTGATATAAAGGGGAGCTCCAAGTAAAAATGAAAGAGTTTAATTTTAATTCAACATAAGAAGTAATTATGTGTTAATATATAAATAAAAAAAATTGAATTCTCAAATTATTATTCTTATTATAATAATAAAACTATCTTAATAACAATTTACCATAAAATAAACTTTTATTAATATGTCGGCAGAAAATCCAATAGAGCCATTGAAATAGTTTGACTTTCAAGAAAATTACTGTCATAATTAAATTTCTTTACTGATATGTCACCGTAAATTATATGAAATATAATCAATAATTTTTTTTTGGTGGAGATATAATAAATAAAGTTTGACTTCTTAAATAATTAATTGAACCAATATAAAATCTTATTGTAATGGTGAATCATGATTAAATGTAAATTTGAATTCTAAAAGATTAATTTTGATTTATTGAAAAAATATTTTATAAATTAAACTAGATACTAAACTGAAGATTGTCAATATTTAAGTGCGTTATAGTATTTGAAAAGGATTACATGCAATAAAAAAATACCTATGAAAAAAAATACCAAACTGATAAAATTTGTAATTCATAATTAAATTAAAAAAATATTTTAGAGACATTACTAATTTACAATTTTATTGGTTCAATTAATTAGTTTAATTAAATTTTTTTTAATATTAATAATTTTATTATAAATATTTAAAACTGCATAAGATTTTCATATAAAAAATTGAATATTAGGATAACATCCATTAATGCAACGTTATGTTATCAAATCTTTCCTTCGTTTTAAAATATCTATCAATAAATTTTTAGTATTTTAGAATTTTAAAAAATTTGTCAATTTAAAATATCAAAATAATATTAATTTTTTTAATAATATCTTTAATTTAATCATAGTTATTAATTGACTATATACAATCCTAACAAAGAGAGTATTATAGTATTAATTGTACTAATAAAAATATATTTTTTTAGATGAATGTAATTTTGTCTACTTAATTTATTTTATATCATAATTAAGATTATTTATTTTTTATTTTTTATGTTAACCTTTATTTGACAGTTATTTTAAAACAAAGTGAGTATATTAATTATGATGAAAATTACATAAAATGTTAAAATTTGTGGTGATTACTAATGCTTAAATACACGGAAAATAAATGAATCAATGGGGTAAATGTTGATTTGAAAACGCGTATAGTTCAATAAATGTACGGTGGCAGAAGTCTATATTTCATGTAAAACTGAAAAGAGCACTAAATTTTAACGCATGGTAATTAATTCATTACAATCGAATAATTAATAGAATACACATTTTATTTATTTCTCATTTTACCTAAAATCTAAGAGCAAGTAAATTTTTTAAAAATAATAAATAATCAACTATTGGATTTATAATTAGGTGAGCACATTTTTCATTTTGGTAAAATGTTAAAATTTGGATGGAGGAAATGTTCGTCTCATTCTAGAATCGAGACATATTTCTGAGTCACTAAATATTTAGAGAAATGTTTATATAAAAATTCACTGATTAGAAAATCCAAAATTATATCCAAATCACAATAACATATGAATGAAAAGATTAATCGAGCGAGCTAACCTTATTGGCAAGCACATTTTTGGCTACGGGTTTATTTATTTTAAATTTTGATAAACCAAAAAAAAATTATCTTCTTGAACTAATAAAATAATAAAGCAACCACAGACTAATCATGTAGAACTAAGATAATTTGGGATGTGTTTGGTATAGAAATAATAACAGAGTAAAAATTTTTGGGATTAAATTTATAAGTAAAATTATTCATAAATTTATTTTATAAAATTTTTACTCTTATTTTTATTTTATATCAAATACACCATATAAAAAGCAAAATTTTATGGTGAAAAGAATGGGACACTTTTATCACAAAGTGTATATATATATATATATACATTCTAGACGAAAAACAGCAGAAGAGTAGGAAAGGTTTACTCGAAGTTATGGTATTGTGAACATAAATCTTAAAAGAAAATAAGATAAGAAAAAAAAGTATATTTTCTCTTGTAGTATTTGGTTGAGAAGAAAAATAAAAAATATATATATATAATTATATTAAAATTACTTTTATATCAATTGCCATATATGAAAACAAAATATTTAATAAAGACAAAATGTTAATTTGATAATATAAACACACCTTTTTTCATTTTCTTTTCATGTGATCGATGAAAAATTTATATGTGGATCTACAATACTTTTTCTTTTTTCTCCTATTTTTTCTTGTAAACTAAACAAGAGAAACTTCATTTTCTATTCCGTCATTTTCTTTTCTCTTTTTTTACTCCCAATCCAAACAAAGGCTAAAAGTCTTCATTCACCAGACTGCCGACGATATATTTAAGCCCCGCATGTGTCGATGCAAAATGTTACTCAACGCCTCAACCCCATCAAACAATGCAGCTAAACAAAGCTTTGATTAAAGTATATAATATATTTTTTGTTTTGAAGAAAATAGAATAAAAAATAAGTGTGATTGCAGATTACAAGAGGAAATTTGATGGCATTATTGAATGGGAAGAGTTTACATTGGTCTATGGACCACTATAAATTATAATGTACCAAATATTTATAATTATTAGATATTAATTAAAATAATATAAATAATTTAGATTTATTTAAATAAATCTTATTCATCATAGACCACTTTTATCATTGATCCACCATAGTTACTCATTTGGTGACTGGCAAAATTTTTTGGAGAAACAATTAAGATGTATCAATGGACTTTTAGAAAAAAATTTTATGGTACATCACTAAGAGAAAAAAATATTAGAGTATTGATGGTCCATGAACCAATGTAAACTCTTCCTATTGAATGGGATTGCTGACAAGTAGGGCAGTACGTACTGGCCAGCATGACAGATAAGTGATGGTTCACGCATCCCCATATAAAATTTTCATTTTCAGTTAAACAGATTCAAGAAAAAAAAAATTAATATTAGAACAATAAATAAATTAGCATATGATTAATGGGAGGGGAAGTCTGTAGTGTAGCGTGACTGAGGGAATAGGTGGGTCCCCCATGGTCCATCCTGCACGCAATCACGGACTCCATGCCTTAACAGCTGGCATGACGCGTGGGTAAAACTTGCTTTGTACTCGTCTCCGCCTCAGGGTTCCATTCCTCTGCGTACGGCCCCATCCTAAACCGCTGCACCCACTTGCGCACGTGGCGGTAACCTGTTAGCTTGTACACGTAGGGTCTAAGAACGAGGACACGCGTCATCCTTCGTGTCATTCTCCGACAACAATTTCCCGAAGGTGAAACATGTTGGTCCCACCAATAATTTTGGATGTGTCTGCAGCGCTCTTTGAGAACCGAGCCGACCGGTCTGTGAATTTAAGAGGCTGAGAACCGGGTCGAATAAACCGGAACGGTTTAGTTTTAAGCATTATTATCATATTATTATTATTTATTAGATGCTCTGATTGCATGGCGCATGATGTAGTTCCACGATTGAACGCAAAAATTTTCTTATGGCGCAGGATTCAGTCGAACAGCAGCGATATGATACACGAAGTTAGTTTCGTAGGTGGCACTACATAAATGATAAATGACATGGACATCAATTATGTCACTCAAAACGCGTAACCAACTAAAATTTAGGTTTCTTTTACTTTTGACGAAATATTCATTTTTGGTGACAAACATTTTGAAAGATAAATTAATTTTTTAAAATTTAAAAATTTATAAATAATTTTTTATTATTCAAAAAAAGAGACATATTAATTCTTTTATACAAAATTCGTACAATCAAAAAATTTGTGCGAATTTTATACAGGGGAATTAATATGTTCTTTTTTTTAATAATAAAATACTATTTGTAGACTTTTAAATTTTGAGAGATTTATTTATCCTCCAAAATTTTTGTCAGAAACCAAAATGAGTGCTTTGTCTTTACATTTTTTAAAATGCAAAAAATATTATTTACATGTGTGTGTATATATATATAATTTTTTAAAATATCTTTTTTTAATTATAAAAAAATTGATTCAAACTTGATCTATTTTATTATTGGGCAAATTTGAGACCGGGATACGAGAAAAATATGGTAATTAATCCAAACTAGATCGAATTTATCACTATTCACATAAATAGTGATAAATTCGATCCAACCTCCTTTCCTTATAAATATGAAATTGATATAGTCTGGATCAATTGCGTGAAGTTTAGAGTTTTAGAGAATAAAAAAAAAAGTAGAGGGTAAAGAAAGATAAAAAACAATTTGGTTGGTATAAAAAAGAGTAACGGAGAATAACAATTTATATTAATTTGATGTGACATATTGATGTAAATCTTAATACACAATTAATTTTATATTTTAATTTATCTTTTATTATCATTTTGTAGTTTAATTTAATTTATTTATTAATATAGTTAGTAGATTATCTTATTAATTTAGTATAGCATAGGTTAACTTAGGTAGTATATTTAATAAGAAATTTAGTTTATTGAATTTATTGTAATGATAGTTAATTAAGAAAAATTACAATGATTTATTTTTATTAATTTAATTTAATTATTTGTTAATTTTATTATTTTAGTGTCTATTTTATTTTTGTAATAAAATAAGGGTAGATATTTGAGCTGCCCTTAAATTGGTTTAGGATATGTTAACTTAGTTAGTATAATTAAGTAGTAATTTAGTTTGGTTAATTTATTGTAATGGCAATAAATTAAGAAATGTCTCAGATTTATATTTTTGATGATAACAATTTAGGGTTTAGTTTGTTTTCTGTAATGTAGTGACTACTTTATTTTTGTAATGAAATAAGTTTAAATATTTGAGTTACCATTAAATTAGCTTAGGGTATATTATTATAGTTAATTAGTAACTTAGCTTATTACTATACTTTATTACTGTACTTGTATTGTTGCATTCATGCTATACAATGGCCTTGAGCCCTACACAATAAGCATTGAAGGGTACCTAAGCCACATCCACTAATTGAGCCGCACTTGCAGGATGCAGGTTTGTGGCATGCATCGCAAATTCCCTATTTTGAGTATGATCGTCTGTTAATTAGTGCGTTTGTTGAGCGTTGGCGTCTAAAGACGCACATATTTCATCTGAAGTATGTAGAGTGCACCATTACACTCCAGGATGTCATATTACAGCAAGGGTTGCATATTGATGGGGACCCAATCAACGAATGCATGTCATCATGGGAGCATTATGAAGCCAATGATATACTTATCTTATGCAATGAACTACTCGGGGTTGTGTCGGGTCTGTTGCATTGCCTTGGAAACTTTGTGAACTTCTACTAGTTTGAAGAGATATTTTAATTGGATGACAGTCCAACTCATGATGTAATAGTATGCTATGCTCAGGCATGTATTATGCTTTTGTTTGGCGGCTTATTGCTTTCAGATAAGTCAAGGTTCAGAGTTCATTTAAAGTGACTGCCTCTACTTCGTTACTTTTGCTGTGTACAGAGCCTTAACTAGGGCTCGGTAGTGTTATCTATGTTGCAGCAAAATCTATGTCACACTGTTAATAGTCAAGTGGTTGATATTGGTGGCTGCCTAGCCTTATTACAATCATGGATACGGTACAGACTACTATAGTTTAGTTCTCCAGGCAAACATGAACTCAAGTTTTCGTTAGTAGCGAGGTAAGGTGTCGACACAATAGTAAACTTTTATTTTATTTACATTTGCATTTGCAATATTAAAATGTAAAATATGTGTATTTTTTTTAGGTGGCCAGAAAGGGTGGCCATGACTAATACGACAGCACGTCGATTATTGGCACATAGGTGACAAATTGATGAGATTAGTGTTACAGGGGTAATATACATAGTGCCTTCTGTTCACACATTTTAGTAGTGGATAAAAGTATCCTCAACAGTAGGGTTTACCTCCCTCTATAGTGTAAAAAATTCACCACTCACCTCATCACCTTGGCTTCCTTTGCTCTTTTGGGTAACTTTTCAATAGTTAAATATTCCATAATAGGTTATTGCCAACCCTATTCCTGTTCTGTGGAGCATACATCAAGGGGGAATGTTCCAATATACTCAGCTCATCAATGACTTCCTAGATGATCGTTCTATTATTCGCAATTGCTCTAATGTTGGCCAGTTTTGATAATAGGTCAACTTGTGAGTTTTGTTCGCTTGGTATATAATACTCCATGATGCATTCTTCAAGTTCTCCTATGACTTCTTTCACTTGGGTGAGGTACTAATGCAATTGAGGTTTCTTGGCTTGAAATTCTCCTTTGACTTGGCTGATCACTGGTCAAGAGTCTCCTCTGATAAATAACTTCCAATTCCTTGGCTAATTTTAGGCCAACTAATAAAGCCTTGTATTCAACTTGGTTATTACTAGTTTTGAACATGAAGCTCATGGACTGCTCAATAGATACTCTATTAACGTCTTCCTAGATTACTCTAGCTCCTTTTCCTTTATTGTTAGACAAGCCATTAACATACAATGTCCATTTTTGTTCCTTATCATTTTTTAGCCATTAGTTGTTATAATTCCACTTTAAAGTCAGCAAGCACTTAGTGATTAGCCCTCAAGGTTTGTATTCCAAACTAAACTCGGAGAGTTCCACGAACCAAGTTATCATTCTTCCAACCAAGTCAGGCTTTCACAATGCTTGATGGGGTATTCAGTCATAACGATGATATGGTGACCCTGAAAGTAGGGTCGTAGTCTCCTGGCACTAATAAAACACTAGCTTTTCAATCTTCTGGTATCTAACTAATGTTTTACTAATGTAGTACACCAGCTTATGTTGTTTATGCTCCTTCCTTATCAACATCGGGCTTATGGCTTTCTCAGTTACTAATAGATATATGTAAAGTGATTCTCCATCCCTAGGCTTGTTTAGCACAAGGGTTCTACTCGAATTTTCTTCAAGCCTTGGAAGACTCTCTTGTATTCCTCCATCCATTTGAAGTCTACTTGCTTCTTCAAAAGATGGAAAAATGGGTGTGCTTTTTCAGCTGATCTTGCCAAGAACCTAGAAAGGGCAGCTATACATCTAGTTAATTGTTGTACTTATTTGAGGGTGCTAGGACTCCTTATTTCCAATATTGCTCGGCATTTCTTAGGGTTTGCCTCAATCCCTCAACTGCTAAGAAGAAATCCTAGGAATTTCCCTCCTCAGACTCTGAATGCACACTTTTCCGGGTTCAAATGCATGTTGAACTCCCTAATTTGGGCAAACATTTCCCGTAGATCCTTGCAATAGTCTCCATCTCCCACGGTTTTAGCAACCAGTCATCCACATAAACTTCCATGGTCCTTCCAATCTATTTGGCAAAGACTTTCTTCATCAGTCTTTGGTAGTTGGCTTCGACATTCTTCAATCAAAAGGGTATGATTTTATAATAGTAATTTGCATTTTCTGTTGTAAAGGTCATCTTCTCTTCATCTATAAATGCATCTTAATCTTGTTGTAGCTAGAACAAGCGTCCACAAAACTAAGGAACTTTGTTTTCGAGGTTCCATCAACCAGCTTATCAATGCTTGATAATGGATAGACATCTTTTGGGCATGCCTTGTTTAAATCCGTGAAATCCACGCACATCCTCCACTTTATCGAGGACTTAGGAACCATGACTACATGGGCTAACCAAGTAGTGAAGTGTATCTCTTTAATAAATCTAGCCTTTAACAATTTCATCGTTTCTTGCATTACTGCCTTTTTTTTTCTATTTTGAGCTTTTTCTTTTTCTACGCCACAGGTTGAACCTTTGGATCTATTCCTAATCTGTGGCAAATGATCCTCAGCTCAATTCCAAGCATATCCTTGGGTGCCCACATGAAAAGATCTACATTCCTTTTTAACAAATCTATGAGCTCAGCCTTCATGGGCTCTGGTAATTCCTGCCTGATGAATGTAAACCTCTTGGCAACTGCTCCAATTTGAATTTTCTAGAGCTCTTCATTTGGCTCAAGTCTTGCCTTCCCCTTTTCTCTAGGATCAAGGTCCCTCATGTTTATCTTCGTATGTTGATCAGTTTCCACCATGTGTATCTCCCATGTTCCTTCAATTCCTACTTCCTTTCCTCTCTTTTTCAATGATTCATGATAGCATTACCAAGCTTCCTTTTATACCCATGGATAACTCTAACTTCAGTGGGTGAAATTGGAAATTTTAGTGTCAAATATGGGATTGACACTATGGCTCCAAGGCTATTCAAATATCGCCTCCCCAATATCATATGATATGGGGCTTGAGAATCAATCACCAAGTACTGAACATCAATGGTCTTAATGTTTGGCTCAATTCCGAAGGTGGTTACTAAATAATCTCTAAGACATTGACCCATTCCCCAAAAAAGCCGACTAGATCACCATTGTTTGGGCAGAGACTAGACTTGGGTATTTGCATCTTTTGTAGAGTGGAGGCATATAGAATGTCGACTAAGCTTTCCTTGGTTGACTAATATCTTCTAAATTATGTAATTCCTTGTAACGATAGAAATAACCACGAGATCATATAGATTCTGATCAATTCCCTTAAAACCAAGATTAGAGAATGAGACTACCAGGTTTAGTCTTTTTGATGGTTGAGGAGGAGTTAATTCCATAGCTATAATAAGTTGGAGGTGTCTTTTTCTTGTCGAGCTGGTTTCTCTTCCTCTTGTAAATCCTCCAACAATGTAATCTATTACCCCTCGGATTTCCCATGATTGCTTTTTCCTGGGTTCTTCCTCTTCGTTGCTTGTCTTAGGTGTTCATCTCCTTCAACTACAGCTTCTTCACTATCTCTTCCTTGCATCTCTGTCTCTACTCCAGCTTCTTATCCTACGAGTTATGTACTTGTCCAACAAGCTTTGCCTTACTAGGCGTTCAATTTGGTCTCTTAGAATAGTGCAATATTCCGTGGTGTCGTCATAATTCCTATGAAATTCACACCATTCACTCCTATCTGCTTTGAGGGAAATTTGTTGCTTTTTTGTATTATGTGGCAATTTGATCAACTGAGCATTGTACACCTTGTTTGGCATGGTCTCCCTCTTAGTGATAAGAGGAGTGTATCATTATAGCGAGATTAAGGAATAAAAATTACACCTTACCTTATCTCGGCCCTTTTCCTTTGGGCAGGATCTAATTTCCTCTAACTTCTTTTCTCCTATCTCCGGCTTAACTTTGAGTCTTCGACCCTTCCATTCTCTGTTAGATCTTTTGCCTTCTGTGTTTCTGGAACTTCTTCTATGTTGATATAGGCCACTGCTCGCTCCTTAAACTTACCCAAAGACCTCGATGGGTTAATAGCCAGTGAGTCAGCAAAAGGACATGCCAACAAACCCTTCTTGATGGAATGTAATTCCACAGCTAGGTCGAGGTCTTGTATCTGCATAGCCACAATATTAAATCAATCCAAGTATTCCTTTAGTGGCTCTTATGGTCCTTGCAATATGGTGTTCAAGAATCCGAGGTTTTGTTATAGACTCAGCTCGAGGAGAAACAATTCCCAAATGCTTGCGAAAAACTCGGAAAAGTTATAGATCAACCCTACATATAGTGATGAAAACTAAAAAAAGGTCGCCTTTTCTAGGAAGGTGGGGAATGTTCGGTAGAGGAATAGGTCACTTGCTCCATTTACCAGCATCATTGATTTGAACATAGTTACATAGACCTAAAGATCTCCAGTTCTATCGTACGATTTCAACATCGTTAGTAGCTTGAAATTCTCTGAGAGGGCCACTAACATGATGTACATTGAGAATGACCCGGAGTATATCAGTTTGCCTTTGGCGGTGATTGTCTGACAGGTCTCTTCTCTCCCACGAGTGCTGTGGATGTTGTTTTCCTCTTCATCTTCAGTAGGGTCATCATTATTCTGACAATTGTTGGCCTTATTTTCTCTCCTATTTTTTTTCCCGATTCATCGCCGCCATCTGAGTTGGCAACTTCTTATTTTGGTCTTGAAGCATCCAATATAGCTCTTCTACAATAGGAGGCTGGGGAATATTGTTCACCTCATTCCCATTATATTGATTGTGCTGATCATGTCAGTTATGTCAGTTATTTTGGTTGTGCTAATTATGTTGGTTGTTGCCAACATGCTCAGCCATGTTCTCACTTTGACTCCTTGTTATGACCATTTACCTTGCATGGGGATTGTCTTTAGCCCAATGGTGGGGGCCAATGTTCTGACCTATTTCTTGGGGTTGTTCGATGTGGTCTTCTGCAAGTCTGAGTTCTTTCACATGCTTCTCTAGTAAGGGACCTGCAAGGGACTCCGACACTCAAGTCAAAACTTTGCTTTACTCAAGTGTGAGTAAAAGGGATTAGTTACCTACCTTTGGCTCTTCCCGAGCCATACATTGACTTAGTTTGAGCTCATCTGAAGAGAATTTCTTCTAAAAAGGCTTTTGCTGAGCTTCTTTGGACTGAGCTATAAGACCTAATAAATTCATTTAGTCCATGTTATCATGTTATCTAGTAAGATTACTTTCTCTTTTCATGTTCTAATGGAATTTAAGCTAATATTTCATATATGCATAAATGAATTAAGGAGTCATCATTCCTATTTTTTCAAATCCTAAGCCTCAATAGAGTGGAACTATAAAACACCAAACCACCAAAACCCACAAATCACACCATAGGATGAAGGTCACAAACTCTGACATCAATCCACAAACCCTTAATTAAGTCCTTTTTCTTTCCTAATTTTGCAATTTTACAAGTATGACAAGCATCAATTGTCAAGTTCAATCTTTGGTGGTGGGTGCCCAATTGTGGGTCTGCAATTTGTCATCTTCCTCTTTGTTTTACTAGTTTAATATTGTTGACTCAAACTCATTGGGAAACCCAATAGCTAAAAAAAGTTGAAAGTTGTTTTTTAATCTTTAGACAAGTGGATGCCTTTGAGTATGGTGTCCATTGAGAATGGTCAGGCCAAAATTATTTCTTCCAATCACAAATTGGACAATAGTGAGATGAAGAAAACAAAGCCCAGGTGTGGTTCCACTAATAATGATCGAAATCTGAATGGGATGTTCAACCATCAGGATAAAAGCTTTGAGAGAAATGGATAACGTGACACATCACCACATAATGTGACATATCAAACACCAGTCAACAATTTCTATATAGCAGTTAACGTTTGAATTACTGCACAATGAAAATAATCTTTCGAGTATTAAATTAATATTACAAATCTTTTGAGAATTAAATTGATATTTCATAACTCTTTCAATGATCAATTTGAGATTTTACTGATGAAAAACTTAGATATTAACAATATTGATGATAAGTGTTACTTTTATACTATTTAGTTATATTGCTGTAAACACGTGGAATCTATTTGTGCTCTTTGAAATTTAGACTTATTAAAGAAAAAAAGACCATTCAAATTTGCTCATTTATTTGAACATGTCAAATTTAAAGCTTGAGTTTAACATTTATAAAAGTATAAAGTTTGAGTTAAACTTGTTTAATTCGTTCATAATTAGATTATTTGCTTTTCCTTGTCAAATCTCTTTTGGAGATATTTTTAAGGTTTATTAATTAAGTTATTTTTTATTTTAAAACATAAAATAACAAAAAAATAAAAAACATTTTATTAATCTTAATCCGTTATATATAAAAACCTTTTTAGTAAGTAAAAGTAATGAGTAAATTATTAGTAACTATTCCTATTTTTATTTAAAATTATTATTTTAATTTTGTGATTGATTACAAATTATTCTCAAACTTTTAGTGCCTATCCCATAAGCTTAAATTTAACTCATATATAATTAAGTCTAAATTCAACTTTAATTTTTTTTAAAAAAAAAAAAAACTAAATAGGCAAATGAGTTTGCTTAACTTTTAATAAATTGAACTCATATAATTCATAAATATCTCAACTTATTTACATTCATGAATAATTTGATGAGCATGTCGATTGACCATTGGGAAGTGTACATGTTAATGGTGGGGAATTCATGTTAATAAATGGCACTACTAGAAATTTGTTAATAACCAACGGGTATTATCGATGGTTTATATTTGTCAATATTACCGATGAATATTCCGTCGATAAACTAAATTATATTATTGAACTGTGAATTTACCTACAGATAAATTTTTCATCGGTAAGAATGTTGATAAACGTTGGCGCCATATTGCACCAAACATTTACCGATGAAAAATCGTCGATAAATAAGAATAATTATTTTTGGTTAAATTTAAAATAATTATTTTTCATCAGTAAATAAGAATAATTATTTTTGGTTAAATTTAAAATAATTATCGATGGATAATTCGTCAATAAGTTGAAATATAAATTAACTTTTTTTATTTTAATTCATCAAAATTATTTTTTTTTAGCGAAGAATTATCCATTGGTATCTGAAAATTGGGATTGATTGGCATTGTCCTTTCATATCATTTCATGTTCCATATTACCGATGGATTTTCTGTTGGCAATATATGATTAATGAAACGATTCATTTCGTTTTGTCATTACCAACGGATTTTCTTTCAGTAATATTGAGTTAACGAAACGAATTGTTTCAATTATTTTTTATCGACGGATAATTAACACGGATCGTTAAAACGTGAGCTTGCTCTTCTTATTCCTCATTTCGCGTTTCTTCTCTCCTCTCTCTCTCCCCTATATGTTCTCTCTCGCTCTTCCTTGCATTTTTTTGCCATTTCACCTTTGTCGGGGCTCCTATTTCACGATTTGAGATTGCCATTTTGTTCTTGGTATGTTTTTTAATGTTTTAATCGGTTTAGTTTTTAGTTTAGCCTTTTTTTTCCATTCCATTTCTTTACTCAAAGTTTTATGTTTGTTAGTTAATTAACTTAGTTATTTTCTTAGTTAGTGATTGACATTTTGTAGGATAGAATTTCAGCATTGGATTGTATGATTGGGGGAAGGCTTAGAGTTTCTTTCCATTATTTGAATTGTGTGTTGTGATGTTATGTGTTTTAGAACAATTATTAGGATCATCTTTAGAATGCTATGATTATTGTGTTTTATTTTGGTTATATTGTGGTGTTGATATGCTGAATTAACTTTTGTGGAGGCTCTAAATTTAAGGGAGACTCTGCCCAAATTTTGTTTAATCATGTAATATATTATTAAAATTGAATAATTATTGATATGATAAATATATTATGTCTTTATTTAGTTAATATATGGCTTTTTTTTTATATGTTATACAGATTAGTTATGGCAGGACGAACAGCAGGTTTTGGATGAGGTAGAGATAGACCCAGGAAGCATGGTCTACCCCCTCGTACCCGTACTGCACCGACCACTTCCAGTACGCCTACATCCACCACTCCCATGGGTGGTTCCTCCATTAACTCTGGTTATCATAACTTCGGAGCCTCAATTTTCATTCTCGCAGTAGGTTTCTCCACGTCCACCCTTACCTCTAGAAGGCAAGGCCCACGGTCAGCCTGGTTTGCAAGGTACCCAAGTCTCCTCATCCACCCTTTCATAAGGGTCCACAAACCAGCGAGTGGAGCTTAGATGCGACCGTAAATCATAGTAAGTAATTTAATATTTAAATTTATTATAAATTTTTAATTGTGATAAAAAATTTAACTAATAGATATATGACATAATCTATTATTCTATAATACAGCTGTATTCCACCTCAGCCAAGGCTATGTAGGATTATCAAGGTATTTGAGGAGAATTTCCATGCCCCGCATCACAGTTTTTTGCAAGCTCCTAGTGACACATGGTAGTTGTGGTGGAATGAGTGGAAGGTAAAGTAATTAGTATTTTTTTGTTATTGTTAGTTTTATTTTTTTCTTCACCTACTGACTATTGTGTTATATGTATGTAGCATATGTTCATTATTAATCCACGCAAGGAGGCTACTATTTACAGGGTTTTGAGAACCAGAGCCGAAAAGCATCTTTGTGATATGTTTCACGACATTCGCGTGAAGGATGCAAGCACCCATTAGTTCATGAATGACATCCTCCATGCCTTGAGGGCCCACTAGGACTCACTTGCATTTAAGGAGAAGCAACTGAAGGCTTGGACAAACAGAGGATCAACCCACGGTGGCTCTCTGCACACTGAAGGCTCTACTACTACTAAGGGCACGTAGCTTAGGATGGTAAATATCGTCATTTTCTTATTTATTTTTTCTATTTTTGTATTATATATATAAAATTACGTGAAAATTCTTTGAAATATAGGAGAAGACGATGAGTAAGTCGCCAACTCAGGGGGAGCTGTTCCAGGAGACTTACACCCAAAAATAGGACAAGTCCTAGTGGGTTGATACGCGGTTAGAGACCATATACGCAAGTAATTATAATTTAGGGTTTTAATTTTTTTTAATTTATTATGGTTATTATTATTTAAATTTAATTTAATTTATTTCTTCTAATTGTAACGTGAGTTTATCCTGTAGCTGATTGAGCTCCGATCACAACAGGGAGATGGGAGTACTCTTAGGGCCTCACCTGTTAGTGACGATGAGGTATGGGTCCAGAGGGTCGACGGCAGCTACAAGGGCCAGATTTACAGGATGGGGACCTCTTACAGCAAGTCATATTCTTCAGGGCTCTGTATATGGAGTTGAGTCTATTGTGATTGATCTGTAGGCCATTCGTGGTTAGGTCTATGCACTGAATGAGTCGGTGCAGAGGTAGCTCGAGGAGGCCGATAGGAGGTACTTGGAGTTGTATCAGTGCCATAAGAAAGACACGCAGCAATGGAGGCAGTAGCTACAGTCTATGGAGCAGAGGATGGCGACTATGTACCAATTATACGAGTATATATGGAGCTGCAGTTCGTCATCCACTCTTCGCCCCTGCCTCCACCACCTCTACCTCCACCTCCATTGCCTCACCCTTCTCCACACAACCACCCCTCTAGAGTGGGAATGAGGACGACGGCGACGACTATGGTATCCAGATACTGACGATGATAAGTATTTGTAGATTTTAGATTTTTTTTTTTTTAGAATTCTATTGTAAATAATTTTTTAATGAAATGGTATATATTTTTATTTAATTAATTTTTTAAATTTCTTCTGGAATTAAAACTAAAAAAATAAATAAGCCTTGGCCAAAAAAAAAATAATAAATAAATTTTTTACCGATGAATAATATTGACTGACGTAATTTTTTTTTACCAATGGAAATTTTTGTAAAAAAAAATTAAAAAATTACTGATAGATGATTTTTTCGTCGATAATATTAATATTTTTTATTACTGATGTGTCATTTACCAACAAATTTTTTACGTCAATTAATCTATTAGTAAAATATATACAGACAAAATTTTGTTATGTTTCCGTCGGAAAATCTGTCGATATTCAACACATTTCTAGTAGTAGGGGGAAGCAGTACGACTATAATAATAAGTGATAATATTGTCACTTGACTGAAGCTTCATGTGCAAAAGATTTCATGACTAGAGAATTAGATGATAATATTATCAATCAAAATACACATTGAGTATGTCCAAATAATAGAACTCTAGATCGATTAGCAAAATCGAACATAAACCGTGAAGTTCTATCATTTCTATTTCAACAAAATTCAATTTGACACTTCAAAATTTGTTTTATTACATATTCTTAAAAGTTTATAGAAAATGACAAAGGAAAAAGAAGAGGAAGAAGTACAGTCGAGGCGGAATGAGAGTAACTAGTAAGGCTATTAAACAAGTCTGACTTGTCCATTTAGGCTTAACTAATTTAGTTCCATCAGTTAAAGAGGCCAGACCATTACTATGACAAGTGTGAATATACTATTATTATGTTCGTCTGACCCATTTAATACTAACTTGCAAGCTTGAACGAGTTAGCTTGTTTAACTTTATTTTTTATATTAAATTTTCTAAAACTATTACACTTTAAATATAATTAAAGTTATGTTTAGATTCAAATTCAACATATTGCATATTAAATTACATAAATTAAAAACAAACTTAATATCAAAATACAAATTTAAAGTTCTAAATGTTAAAGTTTAACACATTACATAATTAAATTTAGTCTAAACTTAAAGAGTTCAAGTTGAACACATCACAAAATTAAATACACAATTCTAAAAGAAATAAAACATCAAAATCTAAATTTAAGGTCCTAAGTATTAAAGTTCAATACATTGCATAATCAAATTTAAGTCTCAATTTTTGTGAAAAAATAAAATAAAATAAAATAAACGGATAAACAGGTTAATATGCTCACATAACAAACTGGTCCATTTGACACGAGAATTAAAAGAGGTTGGCTAGAAATAAATTAATTTAAAAGGGGAATTTTTTTTTGAAACCTATAACAAGCTAACGGACCGGGTTCGCAAATTTGATGGTTTCGATGGCCCTAACAACTGCATCCCGGAAGCCGCAAGCTGTTGGCAAACCATTATACTAGGAGAAAAGTCATACTAAAATTTAACAAATTAAAGGGAAAAAAAAAATGTGTGCAACTCGTATTTTCCACTTCGAGATAACGGAGTAAATTGATATTGAATCAAATTTGAAAATGGCTTCATCGGTACTTTACTTAATGGGATGATGGTGCATGAATTTCCAGAGGTTGTGTACCAAACTTTAAGGACCGCTGGACTGGAGTGTTTAATATCCTAAGATTCTAAGAAGCTGAAAGGTGCTGACTAGGACACCCTTGAGGGTGGGATACAATTATTGAAAGAGACTATCTCTCTCTCGTCAGGTGGCCCCAAAATTGGATAAGTCTTGACAAAAATAATTCAATGGAGTCATGAAATTTGAGCTGAACCTCTTGTATTGGCATGCAAAAGCTCCAGAAGTATAGTCAATCCTACTGTTTAAATGATGTCAGTATTCCAACAACCTAAATTACTTTACCCTTATATTATTTTATATTGAAAATTTACATTTTATTTTTATTTTTATTTTTTTGCGTTCATATGATCTCAAATATATGAAACACGTGCTAACAAAATTGTGCACTTTAATTTTAGGGTCAAATACACGTTACCTCCCTATATTTTAGCGAATATATATTTTATCCTCCTATTTTTTAAAAATATGTATCCCAACTTCCTATTTTTTTATTAAACATGTACTTTGGCCCTTTAATCAAGTTCTCTGTCTATACTTTTCGTTAGTGATGGGAAAGCACATAAAGCTTGAGCTATTCGATCACCAACTCCGCGATGCCTTCAATGAGCTCTGCCTTCTGAATTCAACTAAGTGCGACAAGGACAACACCGGCTTCATCTCCATCATGTAGCTCCTCCTTCCGAGTTAGATTGAGCTTGATAAGGACAATATCGGCTTCGTCTTCGTCACGTAGCTCCGCCTTTCAAGTTCTACGGCTCGACAAGTACAATACCAGTTTCGTCTCCATCACAGATCTCTGCATTTCGAGTTAGACGGAGCTCGACAAAACCGGTTTTGTGTCCTTCACGTAGCAACACCTTCGGAGTTAAAAGGAGTTTGGCAAGGACAACACTAGCTTCATTTTCGTCACGGAGCTCCGCCACATCCTCACTAGCATCGGCGAGAAGCAGGGCCCGCCAAGTTCGATGAATGGATTAGGGAGGACAATGTTGGCTGCGATCCTTTCCTTCTAACCCTAATCTAAATGGGTCATATGCAAGTCACGTGATCACTAATGGGGAGTATGGACGGAGAATTTGACAGAAGGGCCAAAGTGCACATTTGATAAAAGGCACGGAGTTATAATACATATTTTTAAAATATAGAAGGTAAAATATATATTCACTTAAATACGAGGGGTAAAGTGTATTTTGCTCTTATATATTACTACATCAATATATGTATTTGACTCTTATATCCATTATTTTAAAAATTATGCATATAAAATATTTTAATGTATGATTATATAAAAAATTTTTATATTATGAGTATATCAAAATTAAATTCTTAAAATAATACACTTGTTAAATTATTATTGGTCCACTTAATAAGGGCACTCATGTTGTGAGTTATGATTTTAGATGGGAAGGAAAGAAAGAAAAGAGTAATTATAATTTCATTTTGCTCTTCAAACTCTTCTTTTTCTTTCTTTTTTCTCTAAAATCTCTATTCACAAGAACATCCAACCCTACAAAAACTTAGGGGCAGGGTGGAATGCACCTGAAAAATAAAAAAAATCGAGAGCATAAAGGTAAATGTGAGCAATTAATTAAGGCCGCAGCAGCAAGTGAGCAAAGCCCCGCAATCTTCATGTATAATGTGAATGTACAGTATATGCACGGTAAATTGTTCCCGATTAGAAGAAATCCTCTAGCAATTCAAAAACGCACACAAAAACAAAAAGAAAAGGGGCAAATAACTGATGGTGCCTTTTAGGTTTGGAAAAAGGCATGTTCTACTGCGCACTTTACTAGTCAAGAAGTGTAGTGTATCTTACAATCTGATAGTGAGATTGTGAGATACATTGATACACTAATTATCTATAATATGTTAATAATAATTAATTATATTGATAATATAAAATAATTTTATATTATTAATATAATCAAAATATTTTATTAATATAATTTTATTTTATTAGTATAATTTTATATTGATAATATAAAATTATTTATTATATTATTAATATATAAAAATTAATTTTTAAAAATCATAAAAATTTTATTAATATAATTTTATTCTATTAATATAATTTTATGTTATCTATCAATATAATATTATATTAATAATATAAAATTATTTTATATATAAAAAATAATTTTTAAAATATATTTAATTATATTTTATAATTTTTTTAAAATTAATATATTATTATAATATATTATAAATAGTTAATATATTAATATATCACATAAATCTCCACCATTAATATACTATAATCACAAAGTGCACAAAACACCCTACACCATGAAGTGCATAAAAGTCGGTCCTCGGAAAAAATGCACTCCACCCCATTCCTGCTGCAGAATAACATTCCGCGCCCAAATTATGAAAGCCACTAACGGCCTTATACGCCCTCGTTAATTTTTTTTTTTTAAGAAAAAGAAAAATCAATTTGCGGGCATCCGTGGCCATCTTCGACCGGACCGCACTGACATCTTAGAGTGGCTTGTCAACTCGCAATGCAAATTATGCAAGGACGTTGCTTCAACTTAAGAGTGGCTTCAACATGTCACTTGAATCGAAACGGTATCAACGTTTATGAGATGTTAACTGTGTTTCTTTTTTCTTTTTTCTTTTTTTTTTTTTTTTTTTTGGTATTGCGAGTTGCGACGCAGAAGTACTAGAACCGCTTTCGTTTGTCCGTTGCGGCATCGACATTTTGGAGCCCCTGCCGAAGTGGCAAATTTTCGTTCTGCAACAATTGAATTGAGGTAGCTCTCTCTCGAAGATGGAATCGGCAACCTCAATCTGCGACTCTCAGATCACTCTTCAACTGCGCAACATCTTCGCCGCTTCCTACACCAAATCCCTCCAATCCCTCAAAGCCACAACGCAACAAACTGCTCAATTTCGAGGTCTTCACTTTACTTCACTCAATGATTTTTCGTTTTTGCTTATCATAGATTAGGGTAGCAGCTTCTTACTTTACTGCCCGGCACCAAATCCCAATCCTAGTGTTTTTAGGGTTTCAATTGAGTAATGTACTATCTCTCTCTCTTTTTGCAGGGCAACTAGAAGAGGTTAAAGGTAAACTGAGGGAGGCGGAGGATGATTTGGTCAAAGCAATCGCAGGTACTCATCATTATCTCTTTCTTTGAGCTACAATTTTCCTCTTTATTTTTTGGAGAGGGGGGGCGGGTTTCAGTTTGAATTGAATTCCCTCATTTAGTTGCTTCCTAGTTTCTAATAATGGAACGCGTTAGCTTTTGGTAACATAATTGATAATTTTATGTTACCTTTTTGCAACTCTTTAATTGCATTGCGTTGTTGTTGCTTTTTTTTTTGTTTTGTTTATTTTTTGCCCCCGGGGGGTGGGGGGGTTAAGACCCGCAAAGAGGCTAAGCAGATGGCCTTGTTGGAAGCTATTGCCTCTGCAAAGACCAGAGTTGAAGGCCTTAGGACAAGTATTCAGCAGCAGCAAACCAAGAAACAAGAATTCCCGGAATTTCTGTCTCGACAGTCTCTCGGTAATGACCTTGTTTGTATGTGAATGCAACTATTTTATAGCCGTCTTGTTTGCATTGCTCAGTATCGTATAAGCTATTTTTGTTTTTGTTACTGTGGAGAAGAGAAGGTGATTATTAACATTGACTGTACAACTTTTTTGAAGAATTGTATTAACTAAACATTGTTAGTTGTTCTGGCATTCCCATTGGAATCAGAAATGGTTATAGGTGGTGATTTTTTGTGTCTGTATTGTTTTTTGTTTTTGGAGACATATCTTTCGTGATGGCTTAATCCATTTGAACTTACATGTAAATTTGCCCACAATTTATGTGGTATGGTATCAAGTTGTCCAAAATCGTATATTTCCTGAGAGTTGAAATAAAATTAATTGCAGATGTCATAAGATTGCTTGATTTTGCTTTACAAAATGCTAAGCTTCTGATTGCCTGGTCATGGAGACATTAAAGTAGCCAACTGCCATCTTGCATCATCATTGAAATTCCATTTAATCTGAGGTTTTCACACCTCTGCACGAACTTCTTTTCTTTTTAATTATCTAATTCAACTTGTAATCTATGTTTGGTTTCCTTTTTCTTGAAGCAAAGAATGATCAGGATAGGATTATCATTCATTCCGTGATATCATTTTTTAAGATTTCTGGTTGCAACTGTGATGAAAGCAGTTTTGAAGGATGTTTTCCAATGGTTTTGTCATTGGTGCATCATTAATTGCTTGTACAGAACATGCTTTGGAATTATGTTTCTGTCTCTATTTTCCCTTTCCTTTATTTGCATTGTTCTACTTACTAATCTTGAAAATCTGCATTATGAGACTTATGAAGAATGAACTACTCTAAGCTCATCTTCCCTTCCCCCTCTGCCTTTTCTTCTGTAAAAAGCTTTGGCAGCGTCTGAAGGGAAGTCGAATGAAAGCATTGAGCAAAAAGATGAAATACAGGAAGCCATCTCTTGGTACAATAGGATCCTTGGTTTTCATGTCGAAGGTGGACGTGGTAATTGACATTAATCTTTTTGTCCAAGGATTATTATTCTTCTTAAAATTAATATCCTCACTAGTTCTTCTGCTCTTCAGGGGTAAAGTTCACATTCAAGAATATAAATATGAACAACCCAAATGAGTACACTTTTACCATCCGCCATGAAAACAATACTTACACATGTAAGCAGGATATCTGGTTTTGTTTATGATGTTAAAGGTAAACTGATATACTACTTCATGAAGTCAAATTTTGTCGTTTATCTCAGTGTTAAGTTGTGAACCATCACTTGAAGACAACAAAGAGTTGATCCATGAATTAAACAAGACAGATGGGTTATTCAAATTTGTCAGAGTAATGAGGAAAAAGTTCCAGGAAGCAGTGGAACAAGGTAAAGTCATATCTCTTCCTATCTTTTAGATGAGCGCATTCATGAGATGGAGGATCCTGTGTATTTGAGACTGGAATGACCAGTTCAATCGCAAAACAAGTGAACTGGCCCTTTGTCCAGTCTGATTATTATTTGAAAATTGAAACCATGATTTTACCAGGGAATGAACCACCGGCAAGCCATTGCCAATTCAGCAGGTTAATCTGGGCCCAAAGTTGTTGACCTGGCAGTCCATGTCTGGATAAAGTATTTAACCTTGCTCCAATGCATGGCTATAAGGTGTAGCTACCATTAAGCCAAGTTAAACCTTTGGTAGTATGAAAGCAAAAAACTTATTTATTGAATCCTAAATTTAAGTCTAAAATATGTATTTTTTTTCATAAATAAATAATTAGAAAACATTATATGCATATTAGTTGTTTTAAAGACATTCATAAGATTGATATCCAATCAAATTAGCATCTTTTCTAGAGAATGTTATGGAAAAAATAGAATATGCAGATATTTCTAATATTATACATATTTATTAATAGTCAGATTTTTTTTAATTGAGGAAATTAATGTATTGAATGTGTATTATACAGACTTATATTTTGGAGTTATTCAGTTATCATTTTAAAATATCTGATAATTTTCTTATTGTTTATGTATTATATGAGTACCCGTATATCTATTAAAATAATATTATGAACCCTGGTCAGCTGCAGTTCAATCTTTGTCAGAACTCTAGCCCCTTACCCTTTCCTTAACCGGTTCAATGACTAGTCTTGTATTTGGAACATTGATGAAAAAGGGGCTTCTTATTAATGCTAGTTTCTAAATTTACAACAAAACAGGGAGTTCAGTTCTGACAACAGTTGAACGTGAAGAGTCTGCTTTTGTCTCTGCATCTGCTCCAGTTTTATCAATGTCATCTGCTAGATGTGATTCTACAACGGAGGAAACCAACAATCATGTTGAAGCCGCTGAAGGTAATACACATATCAACAAAAAACATATTCGAAGAAGGGTCAAATTGGCAGTTCCATCTCCTGGATCTGCATCATCTGTTTGCCAGTCTCCTCGTCTGAAGGTATGATACAATTAGTTTGATGTTTGGATATATTAATTGAAAAGTGAGTTTAAGATAATGTGTTGTGTTTGTATTGCATTAAAGAAAACTGCCTTTGCATAATAATTTATTGAATAGGGTATGAAATGATTTATTTATATATAATATATAATATATTAGTATTTGATATTTAACTTAGTAAAATATAATAGATAAATTGGTAAAGGTGCTCCCACAGTACAAAATATAAGCAAAATGTTGAAAATATATCGTTTGGAAAAAAAAGTGATTTCCTAATGTAAGAAAAATAATCTTTTGATTATAAACATTTTTATTCATTTGTGCCAAACAAGATATAATCAACATAAAACAGCTTTTATCCAAAAAAAACCTTTGTATAAATAATTATATATCCTAGGCACCCACTTAACGGATTCCAAGTGGTGAAAAATAAAACGTTACAAAAAGAATGGTAAATATGCTTTAACAATCTCAGCTGTGCATAAGTCAAGTTTTAGATATTGGTATTGTTGCATTATATTGCTGCCGCTACAGTCTGTTTGAGGTTATATCTTCGTGCGTTCTTCGGTTCGATGGACCAATGGTGCATTTCACATGTACAAAAAGAGGGGTTTTTTTTTTTTTTTGGGGGGGTTCACCATAATGGCATAATCTTTGTTCTGGGCTTCTTGCATCATTTAATCGTAAATGAATTTTAATGGCGAGCTTTCAAGGTGAAAAACCTGTCAATTGTTCTTTTTTTTTTTTTTTAATTTTTTCTGACGTGAACTGTCTATTATTCTTGCATATATCTATTTATGAATACAACGTCAGTTAATGCTGAGGTCTCATATATGACAGGCTATGAAATAGAGTCAAGTGGAGGATGTTTGCCACCTCATTTGGTGATACATGCTGAGGTCCCTGAAGTACTCTTGCAGGCATAACTCATGACTGAGGTTGCTAAGTGCTGACAGATGACACTTACTTCCAGACATTTACGCATTCTGGATGTCTGGACCTGTATATAGCAGATCAGAGGATCTCCACAAAATGGGTTTTGTAACTTGAAAAAATATTGGGAGACAAGAAATTCGTTGTAAGTTTTCTTAAAAGGTTCATGTATCTTTTATGATAATTTTGTGTTTTTTCTTGTTCTTTCCCCTTCCCTCCTCTCTTGGCTTGCTAAACTTGCGGAATTATTCAATTAAACATCAGTCGTTATGGTGCCGATATCTTCTATTGGCAGTGTAGATGAAGCAGTGTATTAAAAGTAGATCTCCATGATCTTTTTGTTTGTTTGTTTGTTTGTTTTTTTTTTTCCCCAACCTCCCCTCGTGTTCTGAATTTTCTTTTTTAACCATTATGTGTCAAACTTTAGAGGGTGAGTCTTGTGATAAGATTACCTTGTGACCCGGTGGTTACGAATGTCAGTCACGGAAATAGTGTCTATGCTCTTGGAACGGCCGTGCACGTCTACCTATCCTTGAACGCCACAATTGTTAAGAGCCTTGTACATTGGGATACCATTTATTATATCAAACTTCTAGATGAAGTTGGAAGTCACCTCATGTAGGCTGCAGTTTGATCTGTCATTGTTTTACTAATAATGAACATTACTTTTCCTTGAGAGTTGCGTGATAAGGGTGATTTATCATTGTCAATGTAGCCTTCGTTTCCATGTTTGTATATTGGGGTAGGTCAACTATCAGTTTTAGTATATTGAGAGACAAATATTTTATGCTTTATGGTCTCTTATTTGTACAATGAATCATCGAAGAGCTACACAGAGAATGGGATTATTCTAAAGCCCCTTGATTATGATGTCCTTTTGGGTTGCCTTTGAAAACTCTAATGTTTGCTATACATGATGTCTAGACTACTAGGTCTAGAAAAGGGGGAACAAATAATTCAAGTTGCCGCTTGACGCAGTCGTTTGTGAAGCAAGGCATGAGTTTTGTTCCATAGCTTCCCAGCTTCCGATTCATCATTTGCTAGAGTTGAGCAGTTACTCTTGCTGCAAGTCACATGATGACTAATGGCGAGAATGGATGGAGAATTTGTCAGAAGGGTCAAAATGCATGTTTGATAAAAGGTAGGGAGTTGGGATGATTCATGATGTACGTTTTAAAATGTAGGGAAAAAAACGTATATTTGCCAAAATACAGGTGGTTAAAATGCATTTTGCCCTTTATTTTTACTCTATCAGCAAGGTGTAGTAGTGATATCAAACTATGAGCGCCCAAATAATGATAATTTAAGAGCCATTAGGAGTAGTTTAATGATGAGGGGATTAAATAATTTATATAAAATCCTAGGTTTAAATCTCATTGTCGCCAATATACTAAAGAAAAAAAATTTAAATATTTTCTAACAAAATTTTTGATAAAAAAGGTACAATATTCGTTAATGAAATTTATACAACCATTACGACATAATTAAAAAATGCTTAAATTCTTCTTACATTTATTTGGGATTTTTCAATATCCTGCGTATTTTATTAATATTTATTGATTATTTTTCTCATAATGAATACTTGAAAGTTTATAAAATGCAAAGTTAACGAATAAAAATTTGGCAAATCATTCAATTTGAATATTCAGCGCTTATTACTATATATGATTGGTCATTTATTTGTAACCTATGCATATAATGATGATTATTGTTCTATCCAAGATTTAGGGAGAGATGTATCTAAATGTTAGAGATGGCAAAGTGGGGTGCTTGCTCAACCTCATAAAAGCGGGGTGGTAGAATTAAGCGGCTCAATATTCTAATCCGTCCCGTTTAAGGGTGGGTTGGCCTGCCAAAAACATAAAAAATATAAATAAATTTTTTTAATATTTTTTATGGGTTAAGCTACTTTAAAAATTAGAAAAATATGTTGAATGAAAAATCTACTTAAATAAAATAGAACGAAAAATTAAACTATATAATTTGTATTCAAATTTAACTCAAATACAAATATAATAAACTAATTAGGATATATAAATAAGTTTATAAATAATAACTAACTATAAATTTATAATATAGAGTTTATAATATAAAATTCACAAATTAATAAAAATATAATAATAATATAATTTATAATATTTTTAAGCTGGGCGGGTTAGGCGGGCCAAAAATTTTTTGTGGTCCAATTATATCAATTCAACCTGCTATATTTGGTGGGTTTGGTAGGCCAACATGGCGGAATGAGCCCATTTTGCCATCTCTACTACACGTGATTAGAAGATTAATTGCTCTGACAGCTCCTGCTATGGCCCTTTCTTGGGCAAGACTCGGAGGAACGAGGTTCTGCTATTCGAGTTCTTGAGAACTTGAAGCAAACATGAGGTCTTATCGTGGCCCTTTCTTGGACTAATTGCATGAACTTATTGCTGTAATAAACAAGATATGTGAACAAAAAAGACGTTATCGATGGGATTAAATTAGAAAGCAGTAAGATAATCTAAGCGGCAAAATCTGATTGTACTATAACGAATGTAGTACATGATTGAAAGTATATAAAAGGAAATTGTAGCAAATGCTTTAAAGCTTCTAACTCTAAAAAAAAATCACAAAGGGGGCTCATAATGAAAGGGGGTTAATTTCTAGCTATAATATGGGCAAATGCTACAATGCCCCTTACTTGCAAGAGGCAGCAAGGGGCACCTTACACCTTGTGAAAGGGAAACATGATGAATGAGTGTGATTGAAAGATGTATTCGTACACCGAACACTGATAGTGTATTGTAGTAATTTTTTAATTTTAGTCAAACTTTAGAATTATGATTAAATATATTTTAAAAGTGACCAAAATTTATTTATGTGATCCTAAAATATTCTTAGAAACATCTTTTTAATTTTAGGATCATGCGATAGAATTTTACTTAATTTCAGGATCACGCAGATAAAATTAAAAATTACTATAGTGCATCATAGGTATTTTAAAAGTAATTAAAATTTATTGCATGATCCTAAAACACTGCCCAAAAATTTTGTTCAATTTTAAGATCATGTAGATAAAAATTTATTTAATTTCAAATCATATAAATAAATTTTAGAAATTATTATGGTATACTATAGGTGATTGATGTATCGATACATTATCAAATCTCACCTCTTAAATTTTCAAATTGTATGGTGCACCTTGCAAGAAGGTTGCGCCCAAGACAACGCCCTATAATATGTCCATATATCGGTGATATTATAGGATCTTGGAGTTTGGAGTGTCATATGTTGATTGGTGTCTATTTTTCTCCGTAATTCTCAGTGTTTTCTTACCTACTTTGTGAAACATGCCTTTTTTTTTTTTTTGGTCGAGAAAACTAAGTTTTATTAATAAAAAAGCACAACATACAAGTGGAAGACACAATGGACAATGCAACTAAAAGCCCACAGCTGGGAAAATGGGGCATCAAGCCCATTACAGCTAAAAGAAGTTCTTCTATAGGTGCTTCTCTACAATAATGGGATCTTCAATAACCCAATCTTCTCTTGTATTCCTAGCCAATAGCAACAATGCCACATGGGGAGCCACTTCGTTTGCTTCTCGAGGGTTACAGAACGGCACAATGTGACAACCAAGCTTTTCATCTATTCGCACCTATGTAGTGTGTCCAAATGACACAATAGTTTACCTGATTCCCTAGAAGCTCTCACTAATTCAGACAATCCAATTTAACAATAAAGCTTCACATAGGCAAACCTGCTTTATAGGAACTCTTTAAGTTTTTTTCCTATGCTTAATCTTCCATTATTTACTTGGATATCATCTTCTTCAATCATCAGAAAGCTTCATTTTTTCTTCTCTAAACAAGGCTAGGCATGATAAACACACAGATAACATAAAACAACAAGAAAACAAAAGCCTCAGCTGATCACCGCTAACATAGGAAGCTGATTTATCACTTATCATTAGCACAGCACTCCAAAGTTGCTAAAGTGTAAGCAACCGCAAGAATAATGAAAATGTCAGTAAGCTCTACTCTATTTCCTCATAATTTAGATAATACAGTTGTCATGATGAACTCGGTAGAAAGAAAATCAAAACAACCCTCATATAGTAGGGTAGTGAGACACACAAATACACATCCCTACAAAGAAAAGAAGAAGCTGAAAAGAAGGGGTCACCAGACCACCATGGAGGGGTTGAACCACTTCCATGGGAGTGACTCCCCCTTTATAGAGTAGATCAAACAAGAGAAAACTTGAGTGGTTGGGTAACTAGGCTTTTAGAGAGAAGAAATGTGCTCAATGGTTGAGCACGAAACATATCTTGTCAAGAAGGAGGCTTTTGTGGCTAGGGGATTTGTGAAGGGTTTGGGTCTTAGCCCAACCATAATGGAGTACATTGCAATGACTTTGTCCTTGTCTCATGTTTGCAATGCTTCCTAGTTGAATTTGTCCTAGTCTCATGTTTGCAAAGCTTCCTAGTTGAATTTGTCCAAGTAATCATGAAAGGACTCACCGTAGCCCTATCAAAAGTTATTAGAATAGCCAAGGTCTTAGGTTGAGCTTTGCTATGGAAAAGTGAGCTAGGAACTTAGATGCAAGTTATGAGAAATCCTTCACCATCTTTGGAGGTAAAGAAAAGAAAGATAGAAAGAAGATCCACTTACTCTAATAGGGGATCTACTTATTCAAAGAGGTAAGTTTGTACACCTAGTCAATTAAATAATTCTTTGTAAAATACAATATTAATAAATCCAACCATTAAATTGTGTGATATTTTCTTAACAACCAAGTATACCAAATTTCAATTTAATGATTAAATTGATGTAATTTAACATTATATTTTTGAAAGTGGAGTACCATATATATATATATATACATACATACAAGCTCACAATAAAGTTAGGGTCCTGATCGAGCAACTAGGAATCCAATCTATCCACCTCTCCAAGCACAATATCATGAGTAAATACGATGGTGACCACATTTGCTAGCATGATCGATGTTTGGACTTAGAATCAAGTCCTTATGAATGGGCAGAGCTGGGTGCTCTTATTTTATGATGGGAAGGACAATTGCTTCCATTACTGACAAGAAAGACCCCAACTTCTCCTTTGATGCTTCAACTATGGTATAGGTAGAAGGAGCTGGTACCAAAAATCCTTCTATATAAAGTTCAAAATTGTGGATTGAAGTAGAGTAGACCGATGTCCTATAGTCATTTTGCTAACTTTTGAAAGACAAAGCTTACATATACTCTCCCTATTATATTATATAATATTACTAGTTCAATCTCTCTCCAAACCTAATGTGATAGTTTCCCATTATAGGGCTTTCTATCTATAGATTGAGCCATTACCAAGGAGCTAATTTGTTTAGAACTCAATTGACTGCTTCCATAGGTAAGGCGGAGCATCCTTGGCTCAGCATTATAGCAGATAGGGCTTTGACACTACTACAGCACTTCACTAACTCAAAGCACCTTGCTAGATCGAAGCATCTTGCTATGAGAATCTAGCTTCGCTACACTCGGCTAAGTCTTGAACCTTCGCGCTGACCGTTTGCTTTCTTAGTAGCAAAAGCAATTCTCTTTGCCCCTTAAATAGAAGGACAAGAAAGATCTTTTTTCTGTAATTGATCTCGCTTCCTCGCATTTGCGCTTGCCAGGCCAACTTTGCTTTTTGGGAAGTGAAGTTGCAGTTGAAGTAGGCATTTTCAAATGATAGCATCAAGATATATAAAAAAATTACATATCACATGGTTGCAATTATCCCGAACTACATTTTGGAAAAATTGGCTTGCTTGAAATGAAAGAAAAGGTGAGCACTCTTGTGTTTCAACCCCACTATCACTATACTATTCATAGTTGTAGGGAACTATGTAATTACAACTTCTACGATAAGCAAGTGAATGGGATTGGTGTGTGGTGAATGGAACAGTTCATTAAGCCATTGCTTGCCTTAACCCCCTAAATAAGAAAAGGGGTACTTTACAAATAGGGGGTAACTACTTCGCACCTTGCTATGATATCCCTCTTGATACCTTATTGGAACTTGTAACTAGTGGTTACTTTCTTGTCGCTCGAGCATTTCCTAGTGCACAAAGCCCCAACAAGGAAGGTGTTAGTGGTTTATCGTTGGGTCAATAATACAAATCCTTTTTGTGCTACTCCTACTCTAGGGCAGTAACAAGATAAGAAAATGTGAAGCATTCTATTGGTAAACTTGTTACTTCTAAAGGTTGCCCTTTCTCGGCTAGATATGGGTCTAGCTTACTACAAGGATCTCGTATCCAACAACCTAATCTAAAAAAAGGGAAAAAGAAAGGCCTTGTCTAGGTTGGAGCTATGAAGCTTACCTTCATATTACGAAAAAGGCTTTCCTTTACAGGCTTACTTGGTGCTTGTGCTAAGATTTGAAGACACACAACCAATAACATAAGGGAATGGGTGATCTTAGAGAAAAGGGAAAGGGCTAGCAAGTGTGCATTAGCGCACTTTTGTTTTCCCTTTTACTACTGGGTCCCATGGTTCTTATGCCGCCGTATTTCTCGGTTATTTTCTTTTAGTGCTTTGAACCCAAGTGATAGGTTCTAGCTAGTTTAGTGGATAAGATGGCTATGCTCCAGCTCACTCAAGAATGGGACAACAGTGGTCTGTTGGCAAGCTCATTTTGATCTTAGACACAATACATTGGAATCATGAAGCATCACCACAAATGCTACCAGATGTTCGCCTACGGTAAGGCGCCACTCTATTGTGCCAGTAGCTAACTCTACACATTAGCTTAGTTATCCTCATCAAGCCACTCTCTTGATGTCTAGCTTGCCAACTAGTAGACGAGTCCTTTTTCCCCTAGATCAATGAAGAAAAGAAAGGCTATGCCAAGGCAGGAGGACTAGAAAAGAAATGACTTCGAAGAAAGAAATTGGGGTTTCTAATGCTTTTTTCCATGCCCAGCGAGATGCACTAACCTCAGGATGCTTTACTCTTAACCCTGCAAGGTTCCGAGATGAAGCTTAACTTGAGTCTCAATTACGAATGGTGATGATCATGTCTCACGGTGCACAATTCCATGGATAATTTCATTCGACATCATCATGGAAGACATAACTTATGATCATCAGCTCTGATCATGCCACTGGGCATTTGATGCGAACATTGAACAATGATCCGCAAACTTTGTTGCATATATATATATATATAGCCTTCATGCTTGAGAGTTACGATTAAGCCAGATCATCTTTGCTCCAAGCTCTAGCAACTCCAGTAGGGACCTGCAAATACATTACGATGCTCAAGTTAGAGTTAGAAGTGGAGTTTAGGGTGTGCTAGAAATGTTACTTATATAATATTGAGTGAGTGAGTCTCTTTAAAAGCAGAAATGTATCAAATTTTTTAGGGGTCTAGAGTTGGTTCTAAGGTCCTCGCAACTCCAAATCCCCTATTATTCTTGAGATGACTCCTAACTTCTAGGCTTAGCTACACAGCTTATATGGACTTGGTTTGAACTCTTCTAGAAGTGCTCATGTAGGGTTAGGAATAGGCTGAGTTATTGTCATTGGGCTAAGGTATAGGGCCTATGATATTTGTCCAGTCCATAGCTCCCAAGCTTGATTATAATATGGTGATTATAAACCGAGCTCTCATTATACCAAGTTCTCATTGTACCAAGATCTCATTATATCAAGTTCTCATTGTACCGAGCTCTTATTATACTAAGCTCATTGTAGTTGTTTGAGAGCAATCGTTCATCTTTCAACAAGTTGTTATGGAGACAAGCACCATGCCACGTGTCCAATAGTTATAGAAAAATGTCCTACTAAGCATTTAGGGTGAAATAATTTAAAGTGACATATCAAACTAGGCCATTGATCTTTTGTAAAGTCAAGCCCCCACTATTTATCATTCCTTTGGTCATGATTTGAGCATGATAATAAGAATGAATTTGAATTGTTGATGAGGAAGAGACAACTCTTAAGACTTTAAACATTTTTATGCTTCTCATTTCTTCTTAATTACTCCACTATTTTTAGTGTTCGAAACTCTCTACTTTCATCTTCTCTTGGTAATGTCCTCGATCATGTTTAGAGTTTATTTTTGCATTTCCTATTCATGCTTTCTATTCTTGTGAGTTTGTCAACTTTTCCCCTTCTTCATTTCTACAAAAAAGCCTTAAGATAGAGGATTTTGCCTATCATATCCATGAAAGGATTCTAATGGCATTCTAGTGTGTTCAGGTCCTCGATTTCTGCTTAGTGTACTTATTTCACTACTAATCAGGAGAACCTCTAAGGCTACTAAGAGTGGAAAAGGAGGGTAGGCATAAGGACCTTATAAAAGAGATAAGGGGCCCATTTTATTGGGCTCGTGATGAAAATAGGAAGGTTCTATATCTGATGAGAGTATTGAAGTACTTCATCAAGGTATTCAGATTTTGTGAGTTAGGGATAAGTCCTTATTTGAATGCCTTCCTTACTCTACCGAGCATAAGGCTTTTCACGATAGAGGCTCTACTAAAGCCCCAACTTCATTTTTATGTATAGAACATTTTTTTACTTCATGGGTATTAATCTTCTTTTCACCAAATTCAAATGCAGGATATTGACCTAAGTTAACATTACCCAAACTCTTAGGCATTTGTTTGGAGTTTTGAAATGTTGATGGGGTTTTTGGGCATAAAGCCCTTTTTGAATGTTTCCTTTTCTTTTTTCCAAGCCAAGGGAGGACACTCAGGGAAGAAGATTTTTGATCTTTATGAAAATTCTAATAAGGATTTTAAAGATAGATTTTTCAAGGTGAAGTCACTTGATGCTGAATTTCTATATTTCCTTAACGAGTATGGCTTGACAAGGTTTCCTTTGTATTGGAGTTTTGAGGTTGGGAAAATATTAAAAGTGGAGAACCAAAGTCTTTTCTCAAAGAACAAGTTGTAGTGGACTATCTTGATGAGCTCGACCTTCGCAAACCTTTTATTTGTAACAAGCTGTTGCTATGGGGAAAAAAAAGGTCAAAGCACTTAAGTACATCTGTAAGTACTAAGGACTTCTTTTTTAATCATTATGATTTTCTTATTTTGCATATTCTTTTTCTGCTTTTGTTCATATCTCTTCTTTTTCACTTTATTTCAGAAGAGATGGCCCTAATGATGGCTCAAGATGATCTTAAAGCTTTGTTCAAGAAGAAGGCTTAGTCTAAGGCTAGGGTTGTTAAGCGCCAAACTACAAAAGCTCCCACAAAGGGGATCAAGAACTTCAAATCCCAAGTTACTAATATGAGAAAGAAGTAAAAAAAGCAAGAAGTCTTCTCCCGAGCTATTGGCAAAAAGAAGGCGAGGGAAGTAGACACCATCATTATGGAGAGCTTATCTAAAATGCCTATTGTGGAGTTCACTCTCCAACCAGTTTTTGGAGGTTCTTCTTAGGGTCCTCCATATCATCTTCCTCTGGTCAATCCTCTTCAAGCATAAATGTTGATGAGGAATTTTATTAACTCAGTTGGACCAAGCTCTATCTAGAATCGCGAGTTCCCATTCAAGTATTTTGTATATTAGTATTTGTGGGTTTCCAATGATGTTCAGTTGGAGAAAGAGTTGATTTTATTAGCCTCTATAGGCATTTGGATGTCTAGGGGATGAGGTTGGCAAGCACTGCTCGAGTGTTGGAGTTGGACGTTGGGTCAGTAGATATTTGCATTTGTTACTTCTGGATGAATATTAGGTTGAGATTGACAAGCTCAAAGTTGCTTGTGCCCTAGTGCTTAAGGAAGCATCCACTTTGAGGGCATCAAAAGAAAGCTCTCAAGTCTAGCTCAAGAAATTCTAGGAGGTCCCGAGGTGACTGAAATTTGCTTAGGGACTTCGTGGGCCATGCCTTGAAGAGGGAAGTTACAGCCAAAGTCAAGGTAGACTCCTCTAAGAAGGAGGTGGAGGCTCTGAAGGATGACGTTCAGAGGCTCCAAGGAGGTTCAGAGGTAGCATCCTCTAAAAAGGAGGTTGGGGCCTTTGTTTGATCTTGTTTAGAGCATTCAATATCTTATGAATAATTTAGCTAAATGAGAAATGATTGGTGAAAGCCTTGGAGACCTCAATGAAATTGTTGATGGACCTTGCAAGAAGAACAAAAAACTATAGAAGGCAATCATAGGAAAAGCTCGGCACAAAAATGGATTAGTAGCTCCATTAAGGAGCAACATAAATTTAAACACGGTGACATGAATACTAGGATCACTAATATCATCATATGGGTGCAAAAGTCAAAAGGGGTTTGAAGTTACTAGGTAAAGATAACGATATGATGAATTTGAAGAATGTACTAGAGTCAATAGGGAGCACACTAGTGGCTGCAATTCTATTTTTGACTACTCAAGTTGTTCGATCTAGGAGACATTATCATCTTTCCTCCAGTTGTTTCCTTCACCTTGCCTTGAGGCCTCCTAAGCTCAATTCGCAGCTTCCAACTGGTTTATTATCTTCTATTCTAATCTTGTAATCATCAAATCATTTATTGGCATCATTCCATTGTGTTTGGGATTGTATCACAGTTATTATTGTTGTTGTTATTCTTATTTTCAATTGGTTGGTGTTTTGACTCCTTGTGTTAATACCATGATGGGGTAGGCACGTTTTCTCGAGTTCCATCATGGGCGCCACATATTTTGGTTTAAGATTTGAGGTTGAGGTACATCACCTTTGCTCCGAGCTCCAGCGACTCTGGTAGGGACCTATAAAGACACTTCGATAATCAAGTCAGACTTAGAAGTCATGTTTAGTGTGTATTAGAATGTTGCTTATTGAATGTTGAATGAATGAATTTATTTAAAAGCAAAAATGAATCAAATCTTGCGGGGGTAAGTCTCAAGAGTTGGTTCTGAGATCTTTGCACTCTAGTAGGGATCTATAAAGATGCTCCAATGATCAAGTCAGACTTAGAAGTGGTGTTTAGGGTGTATTGGAATATTGCTTACCAAATGTTAAGTAAGTGAGTCTATTTAAAAGTAAAAATGGATCAAATCTTGTAGGGGTAGGTCTCAAGAGTTGGTTCTGAGATCTTTGCAACTGCAAATATATATATATATATCCAATCATGTATTACCACATTAGTAAAAATTTTTGACTCAACTATCCACTACCTTAAAAATTTTACAAATAGAAGCATGTGAGAATATATATGCTTGATCACATAGCTCAAATGGACTCACTTTGAAAGCATTCTAGAAGGGCATGTGCACTGAGCTATTGCCATTGGGCCAAGGTATAGGATCTATGGTATTTTTCCAATCTTGTGTGTGTGTTTGTGTGTGTATTGCATTGAATAATTGTCCCGAATAAAGTTGCTCTCACCTTTTTTTTTAATCTTTGATTAGAATATGAAAACATTGTTATGAAATTAATTTCTTCAGTATTATGAAATCGTCTCAACATTACCTTAGCCATTTTAAAAGTATCTCAAATAGGTTGACTCAATTAATTGAACATATTTATTTGGATCAAGTTTGGATAAAACTTGAGTTGAGCTGGGACAATAATACATATTGCATAAATAGGGGTAGACTTTCGACAACTCTATTTGAAAGCATTTTTTTTAATAAAGGGGAAATTTATTATAAATGAAGTTTAACGACCAACAAGGGTTGGATGCAGTGGTGCTCGGGGAAAAAATTTCCAAGTTCAAGAAGTCGAAGAAGGAACGAATGTCAATAAGATCGTAAGAGGTTGATGGCATGTAAACACTTGGAGTCTCAAAGATTATGAACTTAACATAGTTATATGGACCACTAACAAGAATTTGGTCAATGAGGAACATGCCGACATTGAAGTATAACAATAATGCTCAATGAAAACCAAGTATTAATATTATAACATTAACAAAAGTGATGTGAGACAACAAGCAAGGACACATGTTATTGTGGGTGGTGCATTATGGAATTGAGTTGAAAGAAAGTCTATGACGCCTTTGATCTATGTGTGATAACAAGAAGAATTAAGACTAAAGGAGTTACTTTGAGTCTATTAAAGTTATTTCAAGACCATTAAAAAAATTGGCTATCGTAGTATTTTTAGACCTTTATGTTATTATTTGCATTTAGGATTTAATTATGTTTAGTAAATTAGAATTTGTTTGAAGTTATTGGTTTCCTTTTTTTATACAAAATTGCTAGTTTCCTTTTTTATTATAATCCTAGTTTTCTTTTGATTAGAATCCTAGGGTCTATTTGGTTTCTATTTTTATTTATTTTAGTTTCTATTTTTTGGATTTTATGAAAGAAATAGTGAAAATAGAAAATAAACAAGAAGTAGGATTTTTCTCTTTTTATTATTTTCACTTCTTTCATAAAATCTTGAAATTAGAAAATATAGGAAATGAAAATAGAAATTAAATAAGCCATTAGTTTTGTATTTTATCAAAATCATAGTTTCTGTTTTATTAGAATCATAGTCTCCTATTTTATTTGTTTCTCTTTTTATATTACAAATAGACATATTAGCCAAGAGCAAAATCAGATTTGAAGTTTGACAAACAATAAAATGTGAGAAGTTTTCTCTTCTTGTTCTTCATTGAGTATGTTGAACTTATCAATGTATAATTCCATTGTAACATTGAACTTACCTTTATTTTCTTATCCCAAGGATCTCAATTACAAGTTGATTGATGGTTGCAGGTTTTTATCCAAAGGTTTTTATTTACAAATTGAGCAAGGGTTGAGAGTGCAATTTGCTATCAGGTTCTCCATTACAAGTTGATTGAGAACTGATGGCTCATTTCGCTATACCAAGGTTTTTTTATTCATAGGTTGGGTAAGGATTGAGGGCACCTATCCGGTTCCAAATCTTTTACAAGTCTCATGTTTTATCTCACGGGATTCACATCAATTTGGTATGAGAGCTTATGTTCTATCTATCCTTTTTTCTTTTTCCTATTAATTTTATATTTTTCATTTCTTTTTGTAACCAGTTCCTAGGTTCATATTTTCCTTTTTCTCTTTGTCTTGTTATCAGTTAGGACAAAAAAGAAAAAGAAAAAATTGACAACAAGTATTAAAAAAGGCCCCAAAAAAATTTGATGCAAAAAAAAAAATCTAGTGATGAGGAAAAAAAAAATCAGAGTAATGTTGCAATTATCCACTTGTTTTGTTTATTCCTCTTCTTGATATAGGTGAAGATTCGAGGACGAATCCCCTTGAGGATAGAGGGAGATGTGAGACAGTAAGCAAGGGACACATATTGTTTGTAGGCGGTGTGTTATGGAATTGAGTCTAAAGAAAGTTTAGGACATCTTTGATTTATGCAAGATAATAAGAAGAATGAAGACTAATTGAGTTACTTTGAGTCGAAGTTATTTGAAATGCATGACAGTGCAAGACTCGCCTACATGATTAATATGAGACAATCATTAAAAAGAAATTGGCCATCATAGTATTTTTGGGCTTTAATGTTATTGTTTTGCATTTGAGCTTTATAGGTTTGAAAAATTAGGAATTATTTTAGGTTGCTGTTTCCCTTTTTATACTAGACTACTGGATTCCCTTTTTATTATAATCCTAGTTTCCTGTTTTATTAGAGCCCATTTGGGCTTGTTTGGAATTGTTTTTATTTTAGTTTTCCAAAATAGTTTTAAAAAGTAAGTTTAAATTCAACTTTTAAAAATAAAAGAACAAGAAAATCTATTTGGGAACAATACTCACAAAATAGTATTTAAATGGTAAAAAATAAAAAATCTATTTGGATGGTTATGTTTAAAAATAAAATTTAAAAGTATTATTATTCCAAACTCAAATCAAAAGGTTTCCATTATGCTTAGTTTATTCTTAGAATATTCTTTAACAAAGTATGAACCATATTCATAACTAAACAATGGAGAAAAGAACCACATAATATGTTAGTTAACGATAAATTTAATTGCCCTTTGTCCCTTGTACATGTAATATATGTAGCATTTGTAACCACCTCTAGACAAAGATGCCATGCTCGAATCATCGGGTTATATCTAGAGGTTGTCACAGATACTAAAAAAAGCTTTGAAATAAGAATACATAATATATGGCCCTTTAAAATTTGTACATCTCTATTAAATACAAATTTTCATATTCAAGTATTTGCTAAATATACATATAATTCCAAATATAAATTGTAGAACTTCACTAAAACAATACCCAGACAGGTATTATATTGGATTCTCACTTCCGCTACATGTCTTGATGCTTGAATTAGAGTTTGAGTGTAGTTCCAAAGCCTGGTTGCAGACTTGAAGCCTAGACTATATACTTGAATGTTTATCACAAACAAATAGGTAGTAAGACCATAAGGTTCTCAGTAGGTATATTTAATCCACTAATCATACTGGGTGTCATTATAAACATTCTAGCTACTTCGGTTTCTTATGAAAATGTGAGCGTATTCACATAAGCAATGTTTCAATTTTAAGTTTGAAAACATATTTCTCGAAGCAGATTATATTTTAACACTCACTTAACATATTCATGGCAAGTATAATAACAATAACAATATAACATTTCAAATATAATCACAACAATATTTATAACATAATGAGATGTTTAAATATATATATATATATATATATATATGCTGATGCACCTTCTTGACTTATGCAAGTGCACTTGACTTTCTTATCTATTTCTTTAACTTACATCTTATTCTTCTGTACTTGGTCCTTTGGAGGTGAATGACCTCTTTTATCTCTAGGTAATAACTTATTTTTCAGGCTCGAGCTTGTACTTATACATGAGTGATGAGTTTACTTTCCCCGACCTTAACACCGATTTATTCACCTTAAATCTATTCAGGAGCTGGCCTAAGTCTTAAACAGCACTCGATACATCTCTTTGCAAGTCCTTATCATCTTTTTTATTCTTGTATATCATTATGCATGAACATGCCACATGCATTTATGTACATGCCTCATATCTTACTTCCAAACATCTTGCATGCATGATATTTATGTATAAAACATACACATACTCATAGCTTTTACATATTTTTGTCGAAAATTCGGTAGCATAACAGTTAAAGCATACAGAGTCCCAATATATTAACAATCAACCAATCCCAGCAATCATATTCATCATAGATAATATATCAATATAGCATGATATTAGCGTAAAATTGTATAAGACTTATGCCATTAGCTTTCTTATAGCTTATGGAACCCTTAACTTAAGTCAATTCTCAAGTTATTACTTTATCTTTGAATTTTTCCTATTCTTCTAAATTGCACTAAAATTTTATTTAACTCTTTTTAACCTATATATTTAATATGTTATAGCTCTGTTTGTCTATTTTTAAACCTCTTTAGTTTCACTAAATTTTGATATGTATAACTTGAGTTATTAAAATTTTATTTAAGGCTACCTTGTTTTAGGATAGACTTGTACACCTTAATTTAGAAAATCAATAAAAATCCATACTTCATCATTTTCATCCAAATTGTATATGAAGATGAATCTATTTGATTATCTTTTAATCCTCACAAGTTTCACTCCAATTGAATAACCAGAGCTCAAGTTATGAGCTCCTCAAATGGGTTGCCCTGTTTCAACCTGAACAGAGCATTGGTCAACTTCAAGGAATTATTGGGGGAAATCTATTCATGGTTTTATTCTGAAATTTTTATGGCATAATATCCTCGTATTAGATTTTTAACAAAATTAGTTTCATCTAATTTGAAATTGTATAAGGCGAGTTATGCCCCTCACATCACATTATAGTCAAGACAGAGGGTGAATTCCAATAGTTAATTTCTAAAATTGATAAAAAATTCATTTTAAATCCAATAGTCTTATAATTTAATCCTTGGATTGCTCTTAAAGTCTAGTTTCATTTAAAATTATTTCATCCAAATTTGCATTCTGTAACGTGAGTTATGGCCTATGTTGTACGAACATCACCCTAGGGTTTCATCCCTCAACTTTTCTATTTTGGTTTTATCTTGTTCTTTTGACCTCTTTATCAACCTAAACCAATTTTTCCTATCTTAATTCACTAAAAAGGGATCATAACATCATCATTCAAGATTAAATAGATGATCACACAACTCATATCAGCCACATCACCACACAAAACATCAAATAGCTAAGGATTTAAGCTACCAACCTCAAAATCCTTAGAACTATGGAAGCAAGGAAGACAAGAGCAACATCCTAGCCTCTTCCTTCCTTTATGGTAGCAACGTAGATGGAGGTGGAGAGACTCCACTTGGTGTTAAATCATTAAATTGATGGAGGAGTTTTGTAGAGGAGAAGGTGATGATCAATTTTCATAAAAAGAGTAAAAGGATTTAAGGCCAAGAAGGCCTTCATGTTTGATCTTAAAGCTCATAAGCATGGAGGTGGCAAGAAGGAGATGAAGACGGAGAAGAAAAATGGAGATGGATGTGTGGGAGGCGGTGGCCGAAATTATGAAGGGCAAAAAGGGAAGGAATGGTGACTTCTTTCTTAAGTTGGCTTGGCTTGCTCATCAAGTTGTGGGTGAAACTTCATTGGTAGGTCTGGAACAAAATTTAAATTGACTTAAGTTTTAGTTTTGGGTGGCCCTGGTTCGTCCACCTAGAGTGTTGGTGTGGCTCACATCTAGCCACATGCTTTGGCTATTCCTCTAATAGGTCTATTTAGTCCCTGAGAGTTTATTCCCCTGGGTTTGTCATACATAGACACAACATAGGACCCTTGAGGATTGATTCAAGGTGTCTGGGCATTAATTTGGGTACTCTAAGTTACAAGAGATAATATACATGTGGTGTGAGTAATATTACACTTTTATTTAAAGTCGAGTGTAGAAAATACCAGTTATAAAATTATTACATATATTTTAGTTATCTACTAGTGTCATGTGGCCCATATAATATTGGAATCGGGATTTTTCTGCTATTACCCCTCCTGATAGCCATAAACTTTTATTTATAGCTTTGCCATTATAATCTAAAAATTACAATTTTGCCTATCCTTTTCTATGACTTCTTATTTGCAATTTTTCCCTTGCCTCAAGCCTGAGCTGTCTTCTATCTTGGCCTGCCTTATAACTCGAGATGTTACAGCATTCAGTTCAGTGCATCCATGAATCATCATTAGAACTTGGTGAAACCATTTGAGTTCATTTAGGATTGAAATACGGTTACATAGATACCATATATACAATTACACTGATCACTCAAAGTTAAAATAAAACTTTAGGGAGACCAAACAAAGTGACATTTGATAATATAGGAAATAAATAAAAGAATTCACCCTCACTAGAGACAACATGATAAGGAAATAATAATAAAGAAGAAGAAGAAATACTGGATGAAAAAGAAAAGGTTAGTGATGGAAAAGTAATTAGAAACAGAAGTAGAATTGTTAGTGGTGCCTGATCAATAATAATTAGTGGCACAATAGTGTTGTGGAGGAGCTGTGGATGTGGAAGCCATGACTCGATGACTTGTTGTGGCTTATAATGTATAACTTGATGGGCGCCCACAACTTCTCTCAAGCAGTGCAATTAATATATGATGCTTGATTCATTATCCTAATTAACAAAATGTAATAATGTCTATTGGTGATAGATTACTTCAACACACATATTTCGCTGCCTGTGCTTCTGCTAGTATCATAGTCCTTGTTGGCAATGATTTGAATGATTGTGCACAAAACCATTGTAGCCAATTTGAGATAGCAATAGCCATGGAATTTTTGAGTTGGTTTGTTGCTTTGCCTTCATTTATTTTGAATTTCTGGATGCTTGCCTCCAAATAGAAGTAGCAAGGAAGGCTTTTTGTTATAGTGTTTGCATAAACTATGTGGATTGAAGGCCTAAATTGTTGCATATCATATTCATGGGGTTTTTTGATCCTTTGAAACATTGCCAATCTTTAATTTAAGGAATGAGCTTGAAAATTTTAGTCTAGACTTTATATAGTTTTCAAATGATGAGATCTTAACTTTGGAACTAAATTATGTCTATATGGCATGGCACCAAGAAAAATGTCTTTGGCTTCTTGTTAAGAATGGAGTGCCTACAAAATCACAGGAGATATTAGAGACATTAATCTTGCTCACCTTTGTGTACAAGGTATAATCTAAGGACTTGAGGAGACTAACCTATCTACATGCCGTGAGGGAATGACCAATAATGGCTATCTTCTGGGTGTGAGCACCATGATCACCCATATTTTTTCGTTGATGAATGCTTAGGATTGGGTGCATAATAACTTGTAGGTTTCTTCAACTGTTATTATGTGCTAACCTCGAGTTTTATTTTTGGTCTTGGGGTACACTTTTCATGTGGTGCGGAGGTTCCGGTGCGGTTATGTAGGTAGCAATGAGGGATAATGGCTAAGGTCAACATATGAGCACTGGAGAAGAAGGGAAAAAGGAGGGTTTGAAGAATGGGACAATAAATAGAAATGACTAGTGGTTAACCATTAGATGAGATTCGAACACATATTAAAACCAATCAAACAACAAATTTATAATGATGTCATCATGTGTTTAAAAGGTTTAATTACTCTGATTGTCTTTATAGTTTCACTCAATTTTTAATTAAATCCTTATAGTTTAAAAATTTGTAATGAATTCCCTATATTATATAAAATTTGTCAATCAGGTCCCTGTAGTTAACCACTATTGCAAAAACATTAACTATCACTTCGGTTCCTGAAATTATAAGCATGCTTTACTTTAGTTCTTGAAATTTGGAAATTAACCTTTTACTCCCCAAAGTTACATTCCATTAGTCACTTTAGTCCTTGACTACTCAACCATTAGTCAACTGTTACTGTTCCCCCCCAAAGTTTCCGAGTTCAGAGCTAAACCCACTTCTTCCTTGTCCCTCAAGTTTCCTAGTTCCGAGTTCCGAGTTCAACGTATTACTTAATGTGAGTTTTCTTCCATGTCCCCATAAGTTTCTGAGTTTTGAGCTTAACTTCGAGTTTCCTTGTCTCTTTACTTAAAATGACACATCAACAAAAGAGTAATGGTTGACTATTCAAGGACTAAAGTGACAGATAAAATCTAACTTCGGGGGGCTAAAGAGTTAATTTCCAAATTTTAAGGACTAGAGTGAAGCACTCTTACAATTTCAGGAACCGAAGTGATACTTAACTCCAAAAACATTCCTTGTAATGCTATGGTACACCTAATGTAGTCAGGTATACGATACACCTTATTGATTAAAACTATTCAATATATATAAAATGAAAATTTATAGCTAAAAATAGTATAGACTATTAATACACCCATTTAGTGTAGTCTACTTTGGGATTAACATCATCATCTTCATCCTCCACTGTAAGTTAACCTCCCATCATAGAACTTGGAGCCTAGAACCTAGTCCTAGTTAAGACAATTATTTTATATTGAACTTTTATGGTTCTGGGTTCTGGTTTCCTAGTTCCGCCATATCTATTTCATAGTGAACGTCAATATATTGAATTTTTGTTCCAAGTTTCGAGTTACAGGTAGGGTTAAGAGGGATATAGAAATGGAATATTCCATGATTATTCCATTTTTTTTTTAATAATGGTAAAGACCTGATTGAAAAAAATTATACACTGTAGGGACCTAACTACAAATTTTTAAATTACAAGGACCTATTTAAAAATTGAGTGAAACTATAAAGACCTATAGAATAATTAAACCTTTTTAATAAACCAAAACCAAAAACAACTCTCGCCTGTTTTCATGTTTCTATTTTTAAAATTTATATTCTATTTTTTTTTTTTTTTTGGTTTTTGAAACCAGCATAAAGAAAACAACATAGCTAACAATTGTTTTATAGCTTTTATTTTAAAAATAAAAAACTATTTTGCAAAACAGCTTAAAAATAGGCCCATTCCCATTTTATTAGTTTCTCATTTAATGTTATAAATAGACATATTGATGAAGAGGCTAATTAGATTTGAAATTTGAGAAATAATAAAATGCCAGGGAGTTCTCTTTTCTTGTTTTTCATTGAACATGTCAAACTTATCAATGAATAATTTCATTGTGGCATTCAACTTATCCTTGTTTTTCTTATCCCAAGGTTCTCTGATGGTTGTGGGTTCTTAACCCAAGGTTCTTATTCACAAGTTGAGTAAGGGTTGAGAATGCAATTCGCTATCTTACGATTCTCTGTCACAAGTTGATTAAGGGTTGAGGGCTCAATTCACTATACTAAGGTTCTCCATCACAAGTTGATTGAGATTTGAGGGTGCAACTTGCTATCCCAAGGTTCTTCATCACAAGTTGACTGAGAGTTGAGGGTATAATTTGCTATCCCAAGGCTCTTGTTTACTAGTTAAATGAAAATTGAGGGCACCTATCCGAATCTAAATCTCTTACGGATGTCACCTTTCTTCTTGGGGGATCCATATCAAAATGTGTCCATCTCGACAAGGAAATAGGTTGATGATATAAAGACTTGAAGAAATGGAAGTTAAGATGCAAAGGCAGTCACTAAGTGTTGGACTATATTGAAACTTGAGAAATGGGGCCATCAAAAGTCATGTGGATTTGAGACATTGAAGTATTAGCAAAGCCACAATGTGAACATGAAGAACATGGGTGGTCAGTGTATCGTGCGAAGTTATTTTAGGAGCATGGCCAAGGTCTGGAATTGCAGCACATTGAATGTGGGATAGCGGTTGAAGTCGTGCATGTCTAAGACAAGCCCACTAAGTATGAAATAACCAACAAATAGGACACTTGTCACTTTCTTAGGAATTAGAAGTGTCTATTAATAGTAATTGGGCAATCATATAATGGATGATTGGAAGGAACACTTGTTACACTTCACATATCCTGCTAGTCATGCTGACACTCAAGGATCATGAGGAATTCAAGTTAATTCCCCCATCTTCTTTACTTGTTTTCATTTCCGTTCGTGTTCTTTAGTTATTTCTTATTTGCATCGTGGTTATTATTTGTACAGTTTGTAGTACTTCGTACATTTATTGGTATTGATATAAACGCTTGTCAATGCAATTGTTTTTTCGTAGAGAAAGCTGATGTCAATGCAATTGTTGCTGATGTCAATGCAATTGTTAAACTATCTTTATAAAGCGACTTTGATTCAATCAAGTCATTTTTTGTCGTTTTTGTCAACATTATTCATCGGGTTGGTCGGAAGACTTTAGTGTCTAGACAAAAGCTCTTAACTTGAGAACTGGAGAGAAACTGCTTCTATTCTTTGAGTTGAGATTAACAAACAAAGGTCAACTGTCATTTATTTGTTTGAAAAAACACCAAAAAAATAAATGGTAAGTGAGTTATGCTCCTAGAAAGAAACAAAGTTCAAACTTTAGAGAAGATGATTGTTCGAAAAATCTCTTAATTGTTATTGTGTTCAAGAGTTTAATCTCACTTTAATATCTATAAAAGTGCCTTAAACTCCAAAAGAGTGAATGAAATTTAACTACACATATAAATATAAAAGACATATTAAATTATAAAATAAGAAACAAATATTAATTCACTACTCTTTGTAATTTGTTTTATCTATGAATTTCACAAGGTTAAAATAAAAATAATCATTAACGTAATTTTTGTAACTCTTTGATATTTTAATTTTGAGAATTAATTTGCTTGAAATTTTTAAAAAAATATAAAATTAAATCTATTTTTAAAATAGACATATACAATATTTTTACTTTCAAATTATTTAAAGTTCAATTTAAAGGAAGACTTAAGTTATTTTCAAATATTTTTATTAGGCAACAATGGTATGTGATATTAAGGTGGACTTAAGTTTCAATATCTAACAAATTAAACAAAAATAATATGTGATCAAATAATAATTACCAGAGAAGCAAAAATATCGACAAATCAAGAGAAGGAGAAGACATTCAAACATGGAAAGGAATACCAAGCCATTATCTACCAAAATCAATTGGTAATTTAATCAAACAAATTGTTGATAGCACATAGTCAAATTTATAACAACACATGTAGGATGAACAATATCTTATAGAAAGAACTATATTCACTCATTTAAATAACACCATTGATGAAATAAATATTTATATATTTGGCATGATTGAAGGTGTCCAAAAATTAAAACAATATTGATGCTCGTATGAGATTAACAAAGCAACTAATATCATAGCTAAATAAGGAGCTTAAGTATCGAAAAGAATTTTTGAATACTTTTATTTGTGACATCTTGTTTTGAGAAGAAAATAGTTATCAATAAAATTTTACTATGCAATGACAATAAATAGGTCAAACATTGAACTATATTGAGCTATATTTGCCAAATTTTATATTTTGTCACAGATAGTTGTATGTTGTATAGTCTAGAGCGACCTCACCAAAAAGGTTGATAGTTCTTATATTTGAGAATGATGAGAAAAGTATGTCTTGACCCTAGAGTAAGATGAGCCTTCTCCTTAACCTAAATCTTAACTTACCAAAACAAAAGAAATGATGAAAAAAAAATATAATTTACACTAAAAACATTGTCTACAATGAAGTGTTCAACAAACTCTCTCAATGTAATTATCTTTAATCTATTTTTTTTATATATTGTTGTCATATGTAATTTTTAATTACTATTATATTTTTCTTTTAAAAATATTAAAAAGATTAATAAACCGGTGCAATGCGCGAAATTATCTCTAGCTTATTCTTAAAGTGACCTACAATTAATAGTTCTAGTCCGTACTCAAAACTCAAAAGTTATTAATGATTAAACTTGTTTGTGGATTAAGACCAACACTAAGGGTGTGTTTGGTTAAGGGGTAAAAATAGGGGAAAATTTTTTATGGATGAGCTCCATGTGTAATTTTACATATGAAGCTTATCCATGGAAAATTTCCCCTCATTTTTGGTGTTCAAGTTCCGTTTATCCATTTCCAGACTACCATTGAACAATTGACTTTAGCAGCTCCTCCTCAATTGCATCCAAACAGTTAGGCCATGATTCGCGCCTTCGAGATCATCTGTAAGTATCTCGGTGTGTTGCCTTCCCCCAATGTATATTTTTGCTTTTCACCCTTACTTGCCCCACTGGCAGTGGTCTGACCACGGGTTGGTTGTCCTTCCAAACCCATTCTAATAAGAAGGTGTTTTTTCTTTATGAAGAGTCTTTCCATCATTTTAAACCCATTTATTTCAAGGTCTTCAGGGCTCCTAGCACAACTTCTTTTTGGGAGACCATGGAAAGGGAGCTCCAACTTAACTATTATTAGTGCAAGAACTTCAACTGACCCTGAATAGATAAGGATAACCTCACGCCCGAGGAACAAGCCATCGTTCAGTTCCTTCTTTAGAGCTTTGGGAAGAACTGTTTTAATTTAAAAAACATAGTCAGCGTCGACGTCGAAGCGGCTAAGAAATCCTTAGATTTTTCCTTTTCCCTCTAACATTTTTATTCCTTCTATCTTCGTTCATTATTGACTTCGATTTTCTTTTCTTGCAGACGACATGGCTTCGTAGTTTGCATTGGCTGAGTTTAGATATCACATTCTTAAGAGGCTGCATGAAGGAGATGGAAGCAACAGCCCTAGGTCCATGGGTTCTGAGAATTTAAAATTCATATTAGCCATAGATCCTTCTGCCCCCGAGATCTAGCCCCCAAAAAAATAGAAAGGGAAGAAGGTGGCCAACAAGAAAAGGATTATCTAGGTCAACCCTAAAGATTCTCCAACTTTGGATCGTAAGTTGGAGATCAACATGTTGGTGAAGGATTTCCATTATCCAAAGTTTATGGATAAGGAGTTGATGACCTCAGCCTGTCTCGAGTAACTTTGGGGTGATGACGATGGCTTGGTGGAGAAGTTTTAGTGGGCTGGCCGTATGCTGCTAAAGTTGGCGGCAATATTCAAGTACTCAGAGCAGGTAATCTCTTCTGATATCCGAGCTATCCAGGAGATAAAAGATTTGTAGGGGAGATTGGAAAAGGCTAAATAAAAGCTATTTTTCGAGGTTGATGGGTTAAGAAGGCAGGTGTGGTCGAAGGACCAATAGTTGGAGGAGTCGAGGATCCGACTTTTGGAGCTTGAAAAGGCCCATGCTAATTCATCCGAGGCAGTTTCCAAGCTGAAGGTTGAAGTCAAATTCATAGAGAAGTAGTGGAAGAAATTAGCTTTCAAGATTAAAGGCAATATCTTGGCTTAGTGCCAAGTTATTTGCCTAGAGGTCGACTTCAGCGAGGTCGAGCTTGGCAAGCATGTCGTTGATGGGCGCATCGAGGTCGTTCCCGATGATGATGAGGAGGAAGATCTTGAAAGCCCCAAATTCAAGTTGATCGACCCTGCAGTTAACTCCTAAAGCCGTCTCCTTTTTATTATTTTGTTGTATTTTTTGTATTTTGTGCCCTTATATGGGCTTTATGTATTTGACATTTCTTGATTTTAAGGTTTACTAATGAAACTAACTTTGCCAATTATATGTGCCTTTTATTTCTTTTCGCCTAAGTTAAATAACTTGAAGCTAATATTAGCGACATTCTAATTAGCTTGTCAATTCACTTATAGAATTAACCCAAGGTTATAGAGAAAACTTGACTTTCCAAACTAGCTATGACTGAATTGGATTTTTCAAATTAGTTTAGTCTGAATTGGATTTTTGAAATTGGTTCTATCCGAATTGGATTTTCTGAGGTTTTCAACAACCTGGTTTTCAGTTCCACTTAAGTTTAAAACCTAAGGAATTTTAATTTTGCTTAAGTTAAACTCAAGGATTTAAGCAGGTCTGAGGTAAAAGCCTAGACTCTTCTGGGAACCTGGATTAACTAAAATTTTTCCTTGGTCTTTTGGTGGCCTGGATTAGTGTTTCATTTAAATTGGCTACTTAAGGGTTGTATTATGTCTATCCGAGTTTGTTTATTAACTTAGATTTTATGTGCGATTGCTCGCAAAGTGGAGGACATAAGTTTCATGTATCCTGACTAAGGGGTGATCAGTCTCTTAGGATAATAACGAACTTAAGTAATAGACGGGATAATAATGGATTGGAGAAACTTTATTCTAGATAAACTAAAGAGTACAAATGAAACTATCTCGGATGCTAGAAAATAAAAATCAAATGGAGGTGTGTGAACACCACTCGACCCACAGAAATCCTGCCTTATTAAAATCTCCTTGGAAAAACCCAGTGGGACAAATTCGAGATAGGAAAAAGAGTACGATAACTTGGCATAGTTTACATCATCAAATAAAATATTTTCGAAGGTTCAAAAAATTCCATAACCTTGGAACCTTGGATCCTAATAGTGTGGAAAGCTTATAAGCTCCCTTTCCCAAGACTTCAATAATCTTGTAAGGGCCTTTCCAATTTGTTGCCAGCTTTCCTTGCCTAGGAGGAAGTGGTCCAATGTTAGCACATCAGAGTACTAACTCTCCTTTTTAGAACTTTTGAGGAACCACATTGACAATATATTTGTGGGCTATTCGGTGCTTCAACACCTTTTCCTAAATTTGTGCCATCTCCTTGGCATCACTAGTAAGATTGGCTTCCTCTCGGAGGGCTTTTGAAATTGTAGATCGGAAGACAACCTTGGAGTAGGTCTTCGATCTCAACTGGTATCATAGCATCTGCCCCATAAGTAAACTTAAAGGGGGTTTCGCCCGTAGTTGACTGCGAGGTTGTTCGATAGGAACATAGAATACTACCAAGTTCATCAATGCATCCCTTTTTGCCTCGTCAAGTCTATTCTTCAACCCTTGGAGAATGACCTTGTTGGCTGCTTCGACTTGGCCATTGGCTTGGGGGTGCTCAATGAAGGTGAAGTGATGCTTCACTTTGTAACTGGAAAGGAAACCTTGGTACTTTTGGTCAATGAACTGAGTTCTATTGTCAATTACCATGGAGTTTGATATCTCGAAGCAGGTGAAGATGTTCCTGCAGGCAAACTTCCAAGCTTGGGTAGCCATGATGGTGGATAGTGGCTTTGTTTCCACTCACTTGGTAAAATGATCAATCACTATGATTAGTTATTTCATTTATCCTGAGGCGAGTGGGAAAGGACCTAGGAGGTTGATTTACCACTTATTGAATGGCCAGGGGGACATGATAATGGAGAGTTCATCGGTTGGTGCAACATGGAAGTGGGCGTTCTGTTGGCACCTTGGACATTTCTTCACATAGTCAATAGAATCCTTAATCATGGAGGGCCAATAATATCTAGCTTATAAAACCTTTAAGGCCAGTGCCTTTCCTTCAAAATGATGGCCGCAAGATCCTTCATGGACTTTTTCAAGTATAAAAGAAATCCAATCTAGACTAAGGCACTTCAATAGTAGTTGTGAGAGACCTCTTTTATATAGTTGTCCTTCAATGATAATGTAGGAAGATGGTTTTTAGCCATTCTTTTTGCCTCTACGGGGTCTTTTGGCCTGGTTCCATTTCGTAGATACTAAATAATAGGGGTCATCCAGTTTGGAGACCCTTCGATGACCAAGGTTAGGAGCATTTCTGCTATGGGGGGAGACCTTAGCTTTTCTGGAGCAAGCTCTGATTGTTCCCTCCAGGCTTCATACTGGCCAATTTGGAAAGGATATCGGCCCTAGTATTCTCTTCTCTTGGGACATGTCAGATCTCAGGGGTGTCAAGTGACTTCATGAGATCCTTTACCTTCACCAGATACTTTTGAAGCAGAATGTCCTTGGCTTTATACATCCCGATCACCTGCAACATCACGATCTGGGAATCACTTCAAATCGTGAATCGGGTAGCACCAACATTGTTGGTTAACTGGAGTCCAGCTATTAGGGCCTTATACTTGGCTTGGTTATTTGAAATGGGAAATCGAACTTTATGAATAGTTTGACTATGATCTCCCCCTTTTTTCCAATATTACTCGTAATCTACTTCCTTTGGAGCTGGAAGCTTTATCTACATGTAGTGTCCATCTCGATTCTAAGGGCTCTCCTTATTCCACCATTTCTGCTAAGAAGTCTGCTAAGGCCTGGGCTTTTATGGTCGTTCTTGGCTCATATCGGATGTCAAATTTCGAGAGCTCAACTGACCATGACACCAAACTTCCTACCAAGTCTGGCTTTTGCAGGATTTGCTCCATTGGCTAGTTAATTCTGACCACTATTATGTGAGTCTGGAAATACTGGTGGAGCCTTTATGCAGTAATTACAAAAGCGAAGGTGATTTTTTCCAACTTCTGATATTGGGTCTTGGGACCTTGGAGCACTTTACTAATGAACAAGAGCATTAGCTATGGTCACGTTGCTTATGGAGAGGTATAGAAATAGTGGTTTGCCAGTTTCCAACTTGCTCGGTATGAGTGGATAGGAGAGGTATCCCTTGAATTCAATGAATGTGTCTTCGCTTTCCTGCATCTACTCAAAAGTGCTTTCTTTCTTCAAGAGAGAGAAAAAAGGGAGATCCTTCCAAGCTGATGTTGCCATAAATCAATAGAGGGATGTAATCCTTCAAATCAGATGTTAAACTTCCTTTACCAAGGTGGGACTTCTCATTTCTAGGATTGCTTGACACTTGTCAAGGTTTGCTTTAATCCCTGGATGTGTGAACATGAAACCCAGGAACTTCACGGCTTCAATAGCGAACGCACATTTCTACGAATTCAACCTTATGTTATGCCATCTTAGGCAATTGAAGAGTGCTTCTAAGCTAGAAAGGAGGCTTCCTTCTTCCTTGGTTTTGACCAACATGTCATCTATATAGACTTCTATCTGGTTTTCGATGTGCTTCGAAAAGACTTTATTCATTAGTCATAAGTAGCTCCCACGTTCTTTAGCCTGAATGGCATAACCCTATAGTAGTTAGCCATTCATGTTATAAATGCTATCTTTAGGTTATATCCTAAGTAAGCATCCACAAAGGAAAGGAATTGGAAACCAGAAGCAGCATCCACTAACCTGTCTATACTTGGTAGTGGGTAGGGATCCTTTGGGCAAGCTTTATTTAGGTTGGTATAGTCGATGCATATCCACCACTTCCCGTTAGACTTTTTCACCATGACAACATTTGACAACCATGTCTAAAAAATTTTGCAAATAAATCGGCGTCCAAGAGGCTTTGGACTTGCTCTTGAATAGCGAGGGCTCTGACTTATTCTTCTTATTTTTTGGGCTATTGGTCGAGCCCCAGGGAACACCGATAGATGGTGACACATGAATTCCGGGTTAATCTTGGGCATATCAGCTGCTATCCAAGTGAACAAGTCCGCATTGGACTTAAGTAGGGTTATGAGGTCTTGCTTCAGCAAAGTCGGAAGAGCCTTATTAATTCGAGTTGTTTAGCTAGGCTCCTTCCTGATTTGCACCTTTTCCAATTCACCATTTGGCTTTGGCCTTCTCCTTTCCTTTTGCTTTGCATTTAGGTTTACCATCATGGCCTTTGACGAACTCGAAGGGCGAACACTATCTTTAGATTCTTCTTTCTTAACTTTTTGGATTTCTAGGATGGCATTGTAGCAACGGTGGGTTGCAACATGATTTGCCTTTATAGTGTTGATCTCCTCATTATCGGTGAAGAATTTAATAGTCAAACATGCCGTAGATATGATGGCATTGATCTTGTTCAATGTCAGCTCACTAAGAATGACGTTGTAGGCCAAGGGGCAGTCAATAACCAAGAAATCAACTTGGATTATCCAGTTACGAGATTGGGTCTTAAGGTCAAATGAAGGTTGACAAACCCATCTAAGTGGACCTTTTTCTCCAGAGAAGCCGATTAGCTCTTCTTTGTAAGTTTGTAAGTTAGAGTTTTTCAATCCAAGCTTGTCAAAGGTGTCTTGGAAGATGATGTCTGCTGAACTCCTTTGATCGACCTTTTTTACCTCGGTGTCAACCATCACCGCTGAGATAATCATTGGGTCATCATGTCCTAAGATAACTCCTTCTAGGATTGAACTTGAGAAGATAATCTCGGGAGTAGGTGATGGCTTTTCGTCTTCTTCATTTTTTTAAGGGACAAACTTAGAACCTCCCAGAGATGCTTTTTGCAGCAGACTTTGATATGTCGTTAAACTACCAAATTAAAAACTAAAAATTAGTTTAGTAATGAGCAAAGGGTCAATCCACAAGGAATTGAATTAATTTAATTATTTAGCTTATTTTAGATTCTGATTCTAATAAACTCTAAAAAGACAAAGTAACACAAAATTGGGAGGGTTTGTTGGTTCTATAAATCAAACAAAAATTATATAAAAAAAATTACACGAAAAAAAAAAATAAACAATAGCAAATGATGCTGTTTTGTTGAAATCAATTAAAAACTGGTTATGGGATCCCTTTCCCCACCAAATTATATCATGCAATTAGTTCTCAATTTCAGCCTCCAATTCTCCTTTTATAGTTACCAATCTTAGGTAATGAAACATTCTATTACCTACCTTCTTTTAAATAGATTAAGGAACATCCATTAACCTATTCTAATCACTAATTAACGTAAGGAACATCCACTAAGTTCAATTAATAATTGCAACTAGAAGGACAAATTGATCTAAGTTTTGCTCTGTAACACCCTCTATTATATAAGCCATGCTCGAGTCATGGAGTTATATTAAAAAGGTATCATTGTGCTAAGAAAACTTTAAAATATGGAAAATATAATACATGGCCCTTTAACTGCGCACTTTATTACTTACTAATAGTTCATAAACTTCGTCATCTCTGATACATGGGGGATAAAATAATTACAATTTAAAAGAAATTGTGACTAACATAATACACTGAACTTGCTTTCGACTGGTCACTAGCTAGCTTCAATAGTCTCTTGGTCTGGTTTGCGTCCGAGTCTTGCTCAGAAACTGTCCCAGTACTCTGCCTCGTACTTGATTTCCAACGTAGGTGCTGGAATGTTTACGAAAAAGAAAACATACAAGCAGGCAGTGAGAACCTAAGGTTCTTAGTAGGTAACTCAAACTATTACTCATACAGTGCCATCATAAAGATTCCAGCCGTTTCGATTTCTTATGAAAATGTGAGCACATATATGCACGCAGCGGTTCAATTTCAAGTTGGAAACATCTTTTTCGAAGCGGGTTATATTTTAACAACCACTTGCCATATCATATGACAGACATAGAAATACAGATAGTATAATATGCTTCAACAAGGATCATAATAGCATTATGACTTAACTAGATAATTGGGGATGCACATATAAATGCTTATACTTGAATGTATGCAAGTGCACTTGACTTAATTTATCTCTTCTTTAACTTGCAACTTAACCTTGCCATTCTATACTTGGTCCCCCGGAGGTGAATAGCTTCTCTTACCCCTGGGTGATAGCCTGCTTTTCAGGTCTGAGCTCGTACCTATACATGAGTGACGGGTTTACTTTCCCCGACCCTCACACTGGTCTATTCCCCTTAAATCTGGTCGAGGGCTGGCCCAAGTTTTAGACAGTACCGCTCTAGCCTACGCTAGCTGGGTCTATGCCATGCCTCACGTGGCAGTTCGGTATGTCTTTCTTGCAAGTTCTCATAAATCTTATTCTTCTTTAGACATGATTATACATGCATTCATTCATATACTTCATATTATACTTAAATCATTCTTACATATATGAATCTAATGAGCATAACATAACAGTCACATAATTCACATATTTCTACCGGAATTTCGGCAGCATAACGGATCGAGTCCGCTTTCCCATGAATAGTGTCAGGCAACCAGTACAAATGTACAAACTTGCAATTCAATATAAACCAGCAATTATGCATATACATTCATAGATTCATTCATTAGTTTCAACAAAGCATCAATAGGGCTTTTAGTTCATTCTGCCTTATCCTGCCCGATTGTGGTATATCCCACCTTTATTTCAATTTAACTCATTTAAACCTAATTTTTGGATATGTTGTAGCCTTATGTGTCTAGTTTCTAACCCTTTTGGTCCCATCTCATTTTGAGTTGTATAGCTCAAGATATAAACATTTTACCTCAGCATGCCCTGTTCTTAACCAGAATTGGGTTCCTATAAAATAAAATTCACTAAAAATCGAAAACTAGGTGAAATCATGCCAATTTTTTATCAAACTAAATCTAACACAACAAGCTTTAAAATGAGTTAAGTTTCATGTCATTTGCTAAGTAGATTTTGAGTTATGAGTCTCGAAATATTACCCTACTGGACTGCCCTATTCTGGGCCAGTTTAAACCTAAGCCAACTTCATTGATGTGCTGGGAACAAATGACAACGAATTAAATTCTAAAATTTTTATGGAATGTTCTCTTATATGTTAGCTTTCAAAAAACTTTATTTGCACCTAATTTGGAGTTGTATAAGATGAGTTACACCCTTCTCAACTCATGCTGCCCGGGTAAGAACCCAGATTTCTAGGTCTAACTTCAAAAATTCATAACTAATTCTATACTAATCCCATGGCCTTGTATTTTATATGTATGGAAAGCCCTGGATATCTAGTTTCATTTAAAAATGGTTTCATCAAATTTAAATGGCTGTAGGTGGAGCCGTACACTCCGCCGTACGGACAATCGAGGGAAAAACCCTAACAGCTTCTTGAATTCTTCTTGGATTCATGTTCTTCTCTAATCAATCCATCCAATCTTCAATTCAAACTCACATATACACCTTAAACCAACCTTAATTCATCATCATCACTCAAGATAATATCAGAATCATACAAGAAAGTGGGAAGAAAGTGGAGTTCGAATCAGCCCAATTCAAAGAAAACTAGAAAAGAAGTTGGAATTCCTACCTTGTATAGTTGAAATCTTGTTGATTTGATGTCCTAGATTGAAGAAACTCTTGATGAGACTTGAAGAGGGGTTGAAGATGGAGTGAAGATGAGTGTGAATAGAAGGAAAAGGATGAGAGTTCAGCAGCTTATATGCACGAAAATTGAAGGGGAGGAGAAAGGAATTATATCAAGACTTTTGAAGAAAGTTAGATTGTGATTAGTGGATGTATTTTCCTTCTCCAATCTGATTTGGATGCCTTCTTGAAGGTTGATTATGGCGCCACTTGTAGGGTGTGTTGGCTGAATCTTGGCCATCCATCCTAGGGTTCTCACAGTATAATTTCTATTGGTCCAGTCCCGGCAGTTTAAAATACCGAAATCTTACCGATTTCCTTTAAATCGGTAAACCGGTTTTAGAAAAATCCTATGAAGTTTTCTATGGTTCTAATCTAATTCCATTATACCTAATCATTCTAAACCACACTCAATTGGCTTTAAGTGAATGCTTAATTGAATCCTAATTAATCCCAATTATCCGATGAAAACCAAAAACTCGGTTAATAACGATAGAATTTTTTGAACGTTACACTCTCCACTCACTTGGCGGCCAATTGGCGCCATCTATTATGGTAGAAGTGGCTCAATTTTTATCCACTCAAACTAGTGAAATTCTACTGATTCGGTTCTGGCGGTTTAAAGTACCGAATCTTCGCCAATTTCTTCAAATCGGCAAAACTTTACTACATGACTCTGAGAGAATTTCTATATCTCTATTCTAATTGTTTCTAAGCCTCATCCATCCAATTAACATCTAATTAGCTCTTAATTAATATTTAATTAACTCCTAATTACCATCACATAACTATTGAAACCGAATAAATAGGTTAACGGCGTAAATTAGACGTTTTTGCAAATTCGGAGCCTTTTTGTTTTCTGTTTTCTATAACTAATGGCATTTCCGTAATTTTGAGCAAGTTCAGGGGGCACCCCATGTCATTTCACACCAGACTGCCTCCATGGCCCAACCGGCAGAGGTTTAGACTTCTACGGTTTCACCACATGATTCTGCTCTGTTTAAAATCCCATTCTGCTAATTCTACAGATGTGGAGATATGAAGGTCATTTTATAAAAAGTTCTAGGGTTATTGTGGAAATATCCACTTGGGGTTACAATACAATTTCTAAAACTTTTGGGCAAGATTGCAATTAACAAAAGTTGACAGGGGCACTTTTGTCATTTCTAAATTTTTAACATATGGCAGTGCCATATTTTCAATGGCAGTGTTACTTTACTCTATAATTCCAAGTGTGAGGATCGTTATGGCATAGCGCTGCCTGAGAAATTCTCACACTGCCTAAGAGAAATAATTCAAAGTTCCCATTACGTTCTATTTACGAAAGTGGGGATATTACATGGTCTCAAACATAGGACTAAGTGAATTATGTTATATTCTCCCTTGCATACAATTAAAACTTGACCATTAAGTTTGCACACAAGTTACTACATATGGATAAAGAATAATGAACATCATAATCCTAAATCTAGTAATTAGCCATAACATGAAATATAAGGGTGGCTAATCCAAACATGTCACATTACTACCATAATCATGAAGTGAGTAAGAGAATATAATCAACTCTCAAGAAAATAGAGGTTTGAAAATCAATTTAATTACATGATAATTTAGAGTTCAAAGTTCACCCATAACCATAAAAATAACTTAGCCTAACATTCTAAAGAAAACCATATCACAAATTGAAGAATACATGACATGAGTTAAGAAAGAAAGAAAAACATGTGCAGACTAAAGGGTGAAAGCAAAGTTGCCCAAACTCTAATCTTCAGCACCTATCTCTTCTTCTTCTTGTCCTCAATGAAATTCTTAAAGAGCAGCAAAAAGTGATGTCTATAGCTACAAGCTTGATGAAAATGTCACTTCTCCAACTCTAATATTGTAACTATGGTTTTTAAAGATAAGTGGTTGGAACCTTTTTCTGTCTCCACGAAAATTTCTCTCTCTAGGAAGAGAAAAAAATGCTCATTTGTTACACCTCTCCCTTTTGTGGCTGCTAGTCTCTTGTCAAAATGTAACCTCAGCCATCCAAATTGTAACTATTTCAAGTGTAACTCCACATTAAACTAGCTTCATAGGTTACATTCTCACAAAGAATTGGTGATTATCAAAAATAATTCTGATAATTAAGTTTTTAACAACCTATAATCAGGCAATGAAAACCCACAAATGAATTGAACTCAATTAGCCCACCATTCATTAATTAAAATTGATAGCTTCAATTTTTTTTGGTAGCTATGCTTCACACATAAATTTCATTGACCAAATAGGCTTGGATGAGAGTAATTCGACCACCATTGGAAAGTTAACATCTTGGGCTTCATTTTTGGCTCTGGAATCATCCCATTTGGGCTTATATCAGGGGAGAACTGAATTGAGCAAAACTGCATTGAATAGAGTGATTGGTTAGCGTCAGGCCCAACTTTGGTAGCTTCACTCTTTCTGGTCCATTGGGCTTTTTGAGTGATCTTGGTGTCAAATTAAAGCTCTGGATGTCTACTTTCATTTCCAAGTGGAATCATATCATTTTGACTTCGGAGGAAAATGTTATGCCCTTGGAAATACATACTGCTCATGCTGTCTAGCACTCAATTCTTAGAATTTTCTTGAAATAGCTCCAAATTGAGTTATTTTACTCTTGTTCAGCTCAAAAAGCATCCTTAAGCTTTATTTTCCTACAAAACACAAATAGTAAAATAAAAATATTATATTTACAAGATTAAAGCTATGAATAAGCATAGAAAATGATATAAAATAAGTGAATAAAATGCACTTATCAGACTTCGTCATGCCATCTCCTGTAAAGCATTTAGCAATAATATTGACAGTTTTGGTTATCAGCTTGTCTTCTTTATTGCCTTCTCGAGTTTTCTCCGATTCCAAGGTTTTCTGGTTCCTCGAGTTCCGTCTTTCTCATCCCTCGTGAGTGATGCTTTTCTTTTTCAGGGGCTTCTCTAAGGCGATGTACTTCGCCAGTTTGCCTTGCCGTATTAGCTACTCCATTGCATATGGAGGTTATAGCAATCCTTCATCCTATACTTGAAATCGTTGGACACTTACAGAATAAGGACCTGTTAGTGTTAGCCCTTGTCTTGAGAGCTTTCGGTTTGGGAAATCTTTCAACTTGTCCAACTTCTCTATATAGTTCGACGAGGGGCACGTTGAAGGGAGTATACTCATGGTATCTTCTGGCCCTCATACTCGGCTCTTTCCTCGAGCGCTCTTCTTAGGTGGCGTTTAGCTTCTTCTCAGTTTGGTTTCTTCCCGAATTGTCAGTGACTTTCTCTATTTCTTCAAGAAAGATGTACTTCTTGGCTCGTATTTGAATTTCCTCGGGGGTTCTGGCCAAGCGCTTGGACAATGAACTCTTGAAAGGCTCGGGTCATAACCCATTAAGTAGAGTGAGGATTGCTATGTAGGTTTCTAGCTCCTCCACTAACAACATTTCTGCATTGTACCACTCGAGAAAATCTCGAATTGACTTTCCTTGCCGTTAGGATATACCAAGCAGGCTGGAAACCTGCTTCTACTTGAATCTTCATGTTGTGAAATGAGCCAGAAATCAAGTTGAGAGGTCCGAGAATCTATCAATGGAACTTAGGGCAGAGAATTGGACCATTTTATTTCTGCTTTCTTTAATGTGATCGAGAAGGCTTAGCACTTAATACGGTTTGATGGCCTAGCCAAGGTCATTCCTGACTTGAAAGCATCCATGTATTCCTGGGGGTTGGTGCTCCTATCGTAGGGCTCAAAGTTGGACGAAGGCTTGAATTGTAACACCCTCCCAAGTACAGTACTATGCTTAAGTCATACTACCTCACCTAGGAGTTGTTACTGTCACTTGATCGGACCTTGTCTGGCAGCAACCTTCGGCCACCTTCTGTCCTACCAGTCAACTTTGCCTCGGAGGACCTCCTTCGGAACTTCTGAACTATCTGGAGATAACACAAAAATATAGTGAGAAATATAAAATTCTAAGTATGATTCAATAAACTACCATATGCTGCATCATCGTTATTATCTCCAACTGCTTCGGTTTATCATGAAAATGTGTACATGTTAAATAGACTGTTCAGTTCTATAGTCTGAAAGTATATTGTCCGAAGCAGAGTTCATTTTAGTCACGCACTTGAGTCTCATTGGCAATATTTCATATGTAGAATAATAATCACAGTATAAGTAGATAGAATAGTCTCAGCATCAATAAAACATGGGATATAATTATGCAAATACTCATATTTGAATTCATGCAAATGCACTGGTACTTTTGTTTACTTTCTTCTTTTACTTCCTTTACTTTAGGTTCAATTCTTAGGTTTTTGAAAACATGAATATCTGAAGCGGATTCAATTTTAACATGCCCTCTAATAATTTAGATCATAGCATACATGGGCATAAGTATAATTTCATAAAACATGCATGGCTATGCTATAAGCTTCTTTTAACTTCTTCCTTTCAAGGGTTTAGACCGAAGACCCTTTTCTTTTCTTAACTTGACTTTATTTTAAGTCTTATCATTTCACCCACTAAACATAAGTGGTAATGAGCTCATACCGTGGTCGTCGCCACCATAACTTTTCACTACTTACACTAGCTGGGTCATGCCATGCCTCATGTGAGTCATGAGTGAGGGGAGCTTACTTTGGGTCACCTTTCCTTTTGAAGGATCACGTCCTTAGTTAAATCTTTTCTTCTTATTGCATATGTTTTAATCTTTAGTCTTTACTACCCTTGGGTAGTCTGATTTAGAAGTGAGATCAACTCGTGACCGTCGTCACACAGAATTGACCTACAAGGGGATTCACGTGCCTCTAGTCTTGGAGGGATCTCATTTTGGCCATGTGCCTCTAAATTGAAGGGATCTCTTCTGGTCACGTGCCTCAAGAATAGAGGGATCTCATCTGACCACATGCCTCCAAGGTAGAGGGATCTCATAGTTTTATACTGCTTTCACAGGGAGGGATTCAATGTGCAACTGCCTCCAAGTGAAGGGACCCACATCTTATCTTATTTAACTGCCTTCACAAGGAGGGATCTCATAACTGTCTCCAGGTGAAGGGATTCATATTTAATATGTTCGTATCCTTTCATTCTCATACATAATCATGCATAGATATGCTGAATGCACTTATGCATATGCTTCATCGCTTACTTTCATATATTCTTGCATACATGATTTCCACATATATATTCATAACATATAATGCTTATAACCTCCTTATAATTCTACCGAGCAGCACAACGGATCAGATCCGTTTCCCCATGAATAGTGCCAATTTCAATAGACAGTCAGTCACAATAAGAGATTAAATATAACGCCTTAATCTTTCAACCACCAACATAGAATTGCAACACTTAGACTTTAATCGAACTCATATATGCATTAAGGTGCCCAATCTTTTAATTTTGGAAATTCTGCTCATATTCTTCGATTCTGCCTACTTTTAGAAATTTAACCCTAAATTCATTTTAACTCATTTAGACTTGAATTTTGGATATGTTGAAGGGTTATGTGTCTATTTTCTAACCTCTTTAGCCCCATCTAATTATGATAAATGTAGCTCAAGTTATTTAAGTTTTGTCTCAGCCTGCCCTATAGCTGTCCAGAATTATACACTTAAAAGTAAAAATCCACTAAAAATCGAAAACCAATTCAAATCATACTAAATTAGTATCATATTAAAGCTAGCAGGATAATATTTCATTTGCAAGAAGTTCCATTTCATTTGCTTTAGTTGAGCTTGAGTTATAAGCCCCGAAATTTGACCTTCTTGAATTGCCCTGTTTTGGCCAGGTTTGGACATAGGGCAACTTCTTTTAATCACTGGGGACAAACGGGACCATATCTAACTCTAAAATTTTTATGAAATATTCTCATATGTGTAAGCTTTCTAAAAAAGTTTGTTTCATTCAATTCCAAGCTGTATAAGGCAAGTTTTGCCCTGAATAACCTAGTCTGCCCAGAATCAAACTCAAAAACTTAGGTCGAACTTCAAAAATTCATATCTTTCTCAATACTAATCCAATGGCCTCATATTATATATATATGGAAAGCCCTGAATGTCTAATTTCATATAAAAATATTTTCATCAAAATTAAATGGTTGAAGGCAGAGCCGTACACTCCGTTGTACGGACCGCCATGGGTTCTTCACCTAAGCAGCATCCTAATCCTCCACTTCTCCTAGTTTTCTCTTCCTAACTTTAATCCCAACTCAAAATTTCATGTTAGTCCAACCATATACCATCAAATATGTCTAATATATCATCAAATAAATGAAGAAAAGTGAAACTTCATGCAGCCACAGTTCAGAGAAATCAAGAACAGAAATGGAATCCTACCTCCTTTAGGTGTGATTTTGCTAAGTTTGAGCTTCAAGTTAATGGAACCAAATCAAAGTTTGAAGGTTTAATGGAGTTGGATTGAGAGGAGAGGAGAAGAAGAGAAGAAGAAGGCCGAAACTAGATGAGAAAGTGGCGCAAATCTTTGCTGAAGGGAAAGGAAGGAATATGTTGTTAAAGTTTAATGAAGTAGTTGAAAGCTTGGAATTTGATTGGTTGCTATTTTGTGGCTCATCTTCAACCAAGCTTCCTTTCCTTTGTGGCCTTGGTGGTGCCACCCATAGAGGGCTGAATGGCTGAGGAATCAACCTTGAGTCATAGGGTTTTGGGTGCACAATTCTATTGATTCAGTTTCGACAATTTAAAATACCGTAATCTTACCGATTTCCTTTAAATCGGTAAATTGGTTTAAGAAAATTTTTATGAAATCTTCTATACTTCTAACCTTATTCCCTCATATCTAAACTCAATTAATTGCTAATCAATTGATCCTATATAAATATGTAGTTAAATTTTAACTAATCCCAATTATTCGATAAAAATCGAACAATTAGGCGAAAAAAGATAAGAAAAATCCGGTGGATGTTACATGAATCCTTTAGGGAGTAGAACCCCTATAATGTAGTTTGAGAATGACATCTCATCGCCATCCTTGAAAGCCTCGTACCATTCTAAGTAGTGTCTTTACTATCGATCTAAATTCCTTCCTCGGGAGGGTCGTGACTCAGAGCGCTCCATGCAGTGGTGCACATGTTCAATCCGAGTTTCCCTTTGGGCGGCACTATAGCCATCCCAATGTTGGGGTTCCTTGCTATAGTTGTGCTTCCGTGATGCCAGGGCTCATCGTGGTCTTGGCTCCTATGATGTCAGCGGTGCCGTACCTGATGCCGTCCTCTTCCTTAGTGTAACACCTTCCCAAGCATAGTATCATGCTTAAGTCATAGTATCATACCTAGGAGTTGTTATTATTATTTGAACAGACCTTGTTTGATAGCAACCCTCGGTCGTCTTCCAATCCTAAACAACTCTGCCTAGTATAGCCATCTTCTATACCGCCCGAGCTATCTAGAGATAACACAGAAACATACATAGGGGTGAGAATTACAAATTCTCAGTAGGATTTCCTAGACTACCACATACAGTGTCATCGTCATTATCTCCAGCTGCTTTAGTTTATTATGAAAAAGTGATCATTCCCATATAAACCATAATTTTATTTTAGAAAGTTCAAAAATATCCTTTTGATGGAGAGTTCATTTTATTCATACACTTAATAAGTAGAGAAAAAAATCTAATTATTAACATAGTAGAATAAAGAACAATTGAATAAGATGCATAGATACATAACAAGTTAAGGATCAACTGAATAAAAGGCATAAATAAATGCAAATGACTTCTTGATGCAAGTGCTCTTATCTTTCTTTAGCTTTCTTTACTTAACACACCTAGCCGTTACGTATCGTCATCCTTAGGGTGTTTGCGTGGTCTACATTTGAGCGTTACGTATCATCATCCTCAAAGTGCAGCCTTTCTTATCCTCTTTTACTTGGTTTCTTGGAGGTGAATGGTCTCTTTCACCTCTGGATAATAGTCTGCTTTTCAGAACTAAGCTTGTTCCTATACAGGATTGCTGGGTTTACTTTCTCCAACTTTTCTACTGACTTATTCCCTTTAATTCTGTTCAAGGGCTGGCCAAAGTAATATGGAATCCTTACTTTCATCAATAATCATATATTCATGATTGACCATCCTTAAAGAACTTATGATTATAGTGCATGATTCATATATCTTCTGTTGAAAATTCGGCAATATAACAACTAAAATGTAACACCTTAATAATACCATACTATGCTTAAGTCATTTTATGGCATTACTAGTTGTTACTCTTAACTAGCGGAAGTTCTTATCGTTGAAATTAGCGTAATATACAAAAATAGCATGAAATTTTTTTTGTAAAATCTTTATGCTTGAAAACTAAGCCTTTAAGCGCTTACTTACTCGTATACACATGGATGGGTTACTAATAAGACATATGATAAAATTGAAACAACATAACACAATACCATAAGCCAAGAATGTAATCATAGATACTCAAGAGTCATCATTACACTTAATAAGTACCACATATATAGTAGGTCAAATTAAGTAGCATGACTTCCTTCATACTCTTAATTACACATAAATTGCCCAATTAGGGCTCTTAAGAAAATGAAAATACTATGCTACTATCTCAATCTTCCTTAGCTAGGAGAAGAAACATGGTAGTTCTTCGTCTTATCCAGTCAGGTACCATCACCAGTGCTTCCATGGATGTCATTAGCTCCGTCTGAAGACGACACGGAAACGTAAGAGTGAGAAATACAAGATTTCTCAGTAGGATCCCAACTAGACCATTAATGTGTCATCGTCGTCATCCCAGCCACTTCGGGTTTAATTATGAAGATAATGGGCATGCATAAGTTCTATTTTTAAAAGGTTTGAAAACATAGGTTCCCGAAGCGGGTTTCTTTTAATCTTTCCCATATAAACATAATATAAAGAAACTCAAAGCCAACATTTAAGAACATATACATGTGAGAGCATGGTATAAACATTCATAATATGCATGAGAAATGTAGAAACATGCATGACTATGCAACTCATCAACTTGACCATGGTTCTACTTTGACTTTACTTTCATATTTAGCACGTGCTTAACATTCTTTACTTTTCCTTCGAAATAGACTGCTTTTGGACATGAGCTCATTCAGTGACCATCATCACGTAATACTAAACCAAATCAGACTAATCCGATATTGGTTACCCCTAAGTTGGAGGGTCCTCCATGTCACCCTTGCCTCCTCCATAGAGATTTCTTGAGTCTTTGTGGATCACCGTCTTTCACTTCCTGGAGGTGATCGAGGGGTCATATCCTATTCTTTCATTCCTTATCATTATACTTTACATGCATAATACTTCTTTGACTAGACACAGGCAATGATATGACTAAGTCCATAATTTTGACGGAAATCCGGCAGTATAATGGCTAGACCGGAGCTTCCCCAAAATGCCAATCACAACTTTCAACTAACAATCCATCATATCTATATCATTCAATCATGAGACAAAGCTCAATCAAACTTGTTATTCATCATGCCGAATGACATCATACATTCACACCCTAGAGGGGTTTATAGTTGTGTTATTCTTTGTGAAGAATCTTATGAATCGTCATATGATTTCCCGTGGTTACCCATGAAAGAATCACATAGTTAAGATATATGTACATGTAGTCTTTTAGTTACTTTGTTCTCATGTAAACTTATTCTTTACTCAAGTGCATGTCTTATGGAACACTTGGTCAAATTAATTAAGTTAGGTGATTGTTTCCTTTCCTTGGGATAGTGTACTTAGTGATTCCTAGATTCATGGTATGCTAAGAGGCCCTAATCATACTTTTGTTCCCAAGGAGTTCGAGATCCCTCTAGTCCTTGGGTCATGACAACGGATAACCATACTCATGAACCCAACAACACCATGTGCACTAACCACCAGGGGTGATTTTTAACTTATTTAAGTTACAAAGATTTAAGCTTTTATTATTAAGATAACAAGGTCTTGCCTTACACATTATAAAAGTTACCATTCTTTATAAGGTAGTCATAAAGTTTTATCCTTTATGAAAATAAGTGCCTCTAAAATTATAGTCTGGCCTTAAAGATTGAATCTTTATGAAATAATGATACAAGATACTAGCTTTTGAACTAAAAAATCTTGTTTTTTATGAAAGTTGACACTTTTAATTATTTTAAGACCATCAAGGTCTCAACTTTATGATTTAAAGTTATCTTAAAGTCTAAAAGATTCTTACTTTATGAACTAGGGATATAAGACATTAACTTTGGAGTTATAAAGTCTTGATCTTTATAAAGGTTAACACCTTTATACTCAAAAATGCTATTTTTGCTTAAAGCTTGGAACTTTACTAATATATTCATCTCAAGATTCCACCTTTATAAGACTTAGTGTGCAAGCTTATAACTTTATGCCTTAAAGTCACCTTCTTAATTAAAGTTTAAAACTTTATGAAAGGATTTACATCCAAGAATCAATCTTTACAACCTAAAGTGACAAAATACCACTTTTATAACTCAAAAAGGCTTAATATTCCAAAAAGCTTAAACTTTTACATGTAGTCTTGTCTTCAAAACAAAACAAAACAAAATAAGGCTTTTATGAAGGCTTTAAGCTTTAAGGATGTTCATAGTCTTATCAAATCATGAAAAACATGTAAAGATGAAAATTTTCTAATCATAAACGCATCATAAGAAAAAGAACAACTTTAAGCAAAATACCAACAAGAACATCAAGAACATTCAAGAAGAAGAACAATAACATATTTATCCAAAAGTAGAAACATCAAGAACACTTGAAGAAAAACAAGAACATATTTTCCAAAAGTAGCTTGAAGAAGAACAAGAACATATTTAACCAAAAATAGAAATATCAAGAACACTTGAAGAAGAACAAGAACATATTTAACCAAAAATAGAAACTTTTGCTCATGAAGAGCATGAAAGATTTTCTCAAGTTTTCACTTAAAGATCTTGGTCATGAGAAGAACCAAGCTTCAAGTTTTCTTGAGTAAACAAAATAAAAGAGTGAAGATCACCACCTAAGCTTGAAAATGGCGTCCTTGAAGAAGAGGAAGAAGATGAAGAAAACTCCTCCTTTGGTGAAGATGGTGGCGGTTTGGCTTGGAAAGGATGAGAGCTCTTGAGTTCTCTTGAAAATGAGGCTTGTAGTGTTTAGATCCTGTCTCCAAAGACCAAGAGATATGATCTTTGAAGGGCTTAGTGAGGAAGGTTTGGTTATGAAGGTGGTGGAGAAAGGAAGAAGAAGATGAAGGAGAATAAGAAGAAGATGAGAGCTTCTTGGAAGAGAGAAGGTTAGAGAGATATTGAGTCTGAAAACAAATGAAGTGAGTGTGTGCATTTGGTGTGTTTGGCTGCAGGCTTCTTTCATTTTGGGGGAGGAGATATTTTTCTTTTGTTGTAATTAAGGGGACAAAATAGTTAATTAAGGGGTTTACTTTAGACAAATCCTAATGCTTTTCTTACATAAAGCATCCTTGTCTTTTACTTTTCTACTTTAGTGATGTCATCAATACTTTATTGTCTAGTTGACTAAATTTGAATTTAATCATGTGATTAAGTACTCTTGCAACTTAATTAAGATGATTAAGCAATGATTAATGATTAACACACAAGAACATGATTACCAAAAAATTAATCTCGCGATTAAGCTTAATTATCTTTAATTAAACTCGATTAAGCTAATTAAAGGTAATTAATGCTCAATTAAGCTATTAAGGGTTTAACTTACTTAATTAGAGATTATCTAATCTCAATTAAGCGTTCTTTTGACTTTTCTCATCAGAGTTAACTCATAAACTCTTCGTTGATCCCTTAATTAAGCCTTAATCTCATAATTTCTCATTAAGTGCCTAATTACTCAGGGTTATTGAGGTAATTTAGCACGACACGAAATTGAGTATGTTACATGAAACATAATGCTTTCCCAAAATACAAACAGAGTAATATTAGCCAGCCAGTCAAGATACCAGAATCCTCATAATCATGTCCCAATATTTCAACAATTTAATAGACAATAGGATCGATAGATCTCAACCGTTGGAAATTCATGGTTTAAGAGCATTCAACTACTTAAATTTGGCAATGCACTTTAAAATTCCTGATTTTGTCCTATTTCATAAATTGTACTATAATTTTATTTTAATTCATATAAATATGAAAATTTAGTATGTTATACTTTTGTCAGTCTACTTTTCAACCTCTTTGGTCCCATTAAGTTTTAAAGTGTATAAGTTGAGTTATTAAAGTTTTTACCCAAGGCTGTCCTGTAGTTGGATAGATTTGAGCACTTAAATGTAAAAATTTACTAAAAATCAAATTTTCATCAATTTTATCCGAAATTTAGATTTAAATAAAGTTAATTGAATCATCTTTCATTTCCTACAAGCTTTATTTCGAATGAGTAAGTAAAGCCCAATTTATAAGCTCTCAAATTGGGCTAAAGAGGACTACCTTATTTCACCCAGACAAAGCATTAGGTCTAATTTTCCAGGAGCAACACAATTTAAATCTAGGTCTGAAATTTTAAAGGAATAACGCTCTATGTGTTAGTTTCGTCACAAAATTTGTTGCACTTGATTTGAAGTTGTATAGGGTAGGTTCCACCCTTCACAACTGTACTAGTCAGAATACTAGGCAGAATTCAAAGGGTTACTTCAAAAATTTGTAACTCCCTTATCTTAGGTCTAATGACCTTATAATTTATATGGTTGGAAAGCCCTTCGACTACTGTCGATCAAATTACACCGTTCGTGGTATGAACCATCCTGAGGTTTTCAGTTTCTAGCAACTCTATTTAAGTTCTTTCTTAATTTTTTTTTTATCAATTTTCCAACCTAAACCAAGAATTTCCATATTAATTCATTTGAAACAAAGTTGTATAATCATCATACAACATCATATTAAAGAGGGACAAAGAAATCTTAACGGGTTACATAAACCCTAATATCCAACAAAACTCAAGAATCCTATCTCAAATCTCAAGTTTGAGCTAAAAGGAAGCAAGTTTGGGTATAGATATAGAAGTGGGATGAAGAAATGATGATGAAGAGATGAAGTTGAGGAAGAAAAATGGAAGGGAAAGGGCTGATGGTTGCTGCACAAAATTTTGTGTGTTGAGTCATAAAGGAAAGATGACTCACGGAAGTGTGATTGGTGGACTTCAATGTGTGCTGAATTTTGGTTGAGCTTCTCTTTTTGTGGCTAGCATGGCACCACTAAGAAGGGTATGGGTGGCTAAATTATGGCCACTCATTTTAGGGTTTTAACTGGTATTCCTGTGATTTTACAGTATAAATTTCCATTGATTCAGTTCTTACATTACAAAACACCACAATTCAATCAATTTCCTCCCAATTAGCAAAACAATGCTAAATGGCTACATGAAATTTTTCTATGAGGAAACTTGAATTTTTTTCTAACTTTCTAACCTTAACATTCACATTTTGATACTGCCTACTCGTATATCTCTAATGCAACAAAATAAATCAATTAACAGCACTAATCAAATGCATTATTCTTTGGGATGTTACACTCAACATCCCGCAATCGCTTCAAGTTTCGCTCCAACTCTTGAATATGGGTGGCCTGATCCTGCATGATAGTCATCATTTCGACGAGCAGGTCGGGGTTCTCTCAGGGTCGTAGCTTTACCCTAGAACTAGAGCATCACCTCGTGGCCGGGATCAGGGAATGGTGTGCTGCCAAGTTCTGTGCATTATTTCGATCTTCAGCGTCCGATGCTGATTCGAAAGTTGTTCAACCATCCATTTACTCCGGGTGGTGAGGTTGCTGGTTGTTAGCGGGGCCATATGCTACTGCGTGTTCTAGTCTGCATTGAATGGACATGGGGTTGAAAATGCCGTGGAGTGGTGAGATTGAAGCAATGCTTAGTTCTTTACAGACAGCGTCAATGTTTAGAAGTGGGTTACCATAATATGGAGGTTGGATAAGCTCCGAATGAGTTAGGACTCCAAGGTTGCCCTGATCTGGATATTGGAAAGTTAAGGCTAGATTTCCCTAACTATGGGGGGTTTACCTGTAAGGACTCCGACGCCCAAGTCAAAGAGTGTAAGAGATATTAGGTATAGGATGTATTACGCGTACTTGAGTTCAATTATGAGCCACTTATTTATAGTGGGCAGCGGATGAGAATGAGAAGGGGTGTTCCACCATTCTAGAGAATATCTTAGGACTTTCAAGAACTTGATGATCATTGGCGATCCGAAATATGTGGCAACACATTTGGTGAGTGTAGTTTCAGCACAATCATGGATGCCATTCAACAATCCTATCCTTGTGCTATATAAAGAGTTCCTTTATAGTTGGGCCTTGAATTGATAGCATGTGGGCTCCGAGTTGGGCCACTCAATCTTAGGCTGAGTTGGACTTCTTAATCCTAGTTTGGAAAAAAAAATATTATATTAAATTTTTAAATAGCAAAAAATATTAAATGAAATAATTAAGATACAACTTATATTTATTATCATAATAATAAAAATAGTTTGGAGATTGAATTCAATCTTTACTTCATATTTTTTTAAGATATAATATTTATTGAGATTAATTTTGATGTACTATTAATATGAAAAAAATTTTAAATTATTATTTAATCACAAGTTTCTATTTGTAAGTCTTTTAAAATAGTGGATAGTTGAGTCAAATACTTTTGCTGATATGATAATGCATGATTGAATGTATGTGTAAAAATTTTTTATACTGATAGTGCATCAAGCTTAAATTTCTAGTTATTTTATACCTTTATATTGTGTTACTATTTGAAATATATATGAGAAGAAAATTCAAAATTTTTTTATTAACATGTCAAATTTTGAATTCAAAAGAATATTTTATAATAACCTTAACCTATGAATTTTTCATAAAATAAATAAGATAGTTTAGATGCAACCTATATTTATTATTATCATAATAAAAATAGTTTGGAGGCTGAATTCAATCCTTAATTCAAATATTTTTAAAGACATAATATATTTTATACTTTTATATTGTAATATTATTTTAAAAATATATAAGAATAAAATTTGATAAATTTTTATTAAAATGCCAAATTTTGAATTCAAATGAAAAACTTTTAATAACCCTAACACATGATTTTATCATATTTTTCAAGGCATTTTTAAAAAGATTTGAAATAATTTAACGTGATACTTAAGGTTTAAATTTATATTAAATAAGTAAATTTATAAATTCATAAAACACTTAGTCATGCAAAAGAAATTAAAAGTCAAAATGATAATAAAAATTACAAGACTTTTAAAAGTTTAGATAAAGTTAGGAGTTAGAATAAAAATACTTTTAAACAATTAGTTTAATTATCGAATGAAGAAGAGTATTTCGTAGAAATTAAATAAAAGTTTAATTAGATATGAGTAACAATTAATATATAGAAATAACAATAAACCCTTATTAATAGTACAAAAATTAATATATCTTAAAAAAATAAAGTAAAAATTGAATTCAACATCCAAACTATTTTCATAATTATCATAATAATAAATATAGATCGTATCTAAATTATTTTGCTATTTTTTGTTAAAAATTTAATCTGATGTATTTTATAAAAAAATTGTGAAACTCAACATTTTTGTTAATCTAGCTATGAAAGACAATAAAGGATAGTTTAGAGAAATCTTTAAATAGATGTAGTAAGCGAAAGTGACAATAGACAAAAAAAAAAAAAAAAACAAAAGAGTGGCAATATGATTTATCTTGTTCAACTAATTAAATTATAGATAAAATTTGAAAAGAAAAAATCGAACTTTGTTCAAGATATACCGAAAAAGAACCTAGTCCAAGATAGTGCAACCAATTTGGTCCAATCCTGTTTAAAACAGAAACTCTCTCTTTCTTTTTTTTTTTCGGGGTCAGAAATGTAAAAACAAACTAAAACCAATATATTTCATGCCATTTGCAGGCCTATGATGTCCATTGGACCATGCGGTTTCGTATTGTCACGTGCAATTCACGTGCCTTTAAACCCCAGGGGTCTGCCGCATTACGAACGATTCGACAGTTCCAAAGTCTCTCCAACTACTCTGAACTGCTTCACATAAAAACACAACAACATTGTTTTCATCGACGCTGCTCCAAGGCTTCTTCTACTTCTCCGATCTCTACCCTCGATCTAATATATCAACACAAGGAAAACCCATTCTTGCTTTCTGCATTTCTACTCGAGCTCCTCGTTTTTCTCTTCGCATTGAACCCTTTCGTTGGCAAAATGTGACTCTCCACTTTATCTGATCATGTTCTTCTTTTAGTTCTTTCTATTACTAGAATGCAATGTAGATGTGATTATGTAAATGTGGGTTTTTCTGAGAAACAAGGCTTTAATCACTCTGCATAAAGAATGTTGCTATGTCTTGATCAAGGACTGTTATTGCTTTTGACGCTTTTTTTTTAATTATTATTATTATTATTATTGTTTTATGAACTGGCCATTGCTTTTCTGAAATTTGTATTTATTTAAGTAACGGTTTTGCTATCAGAGAGTGACTGTTGGAAATCTTTAACAATTGCGTGGCTCAGCGGTAGAGATTTGTTGGGATCTAGTAATCACACTGTGTAGTGTTTTCATGTCTTTCTTATTTGCTTGCAGATTAGAATAAAGAATAAGGTTTTTGGAATGTGGGAGTGATGTGGTAAATGACTTTAGTGTTGAAGAGTTTAAAGATGCACACACACACACACACACACAAGTTCTTTCTTGGGCTTTCCCACTTTTATAACCAATTGATCAAAGTTGTATTCCTTTAATTATTTGATCATGCTTGGCCATTGGTAGAGCCATTGACTCTCTTGTCTTAGATGCTTTTAATTGTTTAGAAGTTTGCAATTAGTTTTCTTATGAAAAGTTCCAACTAAATATATATGTATAATTCACTGTAGAAACCATTGACAAGTGACTAATGAATCAATTAAAGTTATATGCGTTTTATTCCTTTTGAATTTCAGAACTGTAGATAAATCTACTAATCTAAGCGATAACTTCAAGATTTAATTTTGTGATAATTTCAATCTTAAAATGCTTGGTGCAAAGTTGGAGCCAAAATCTGTAATCAAATATTATATGGGATAAGCAGAGAAGTTTTCCATTGCTGATCATTTGGACTGACATGACTTCTGAAATTTTTATCAAGCTATCCTTATTTGGGCTTCACTGTTTACATTTATCTTAAATTTGTTAAGTATAAGGTTTGAACAGTAATAATCATTTCTCAATGTATTAAAATGTTCTGGTTTTAATGATAGCTTTGTGTTCTGATCTAGGCTTTCTACCTTCATATTACAGTCATTCTAGATGGCAACAACAGTTTCTAACTTGCCAAATGCAATATCAAGGCCCAGGATTCCTTCGTCACCAAGGTTTGCAAACGTAGGTCCTGCAATTCTTGGAGGTAGAGTTAAGGTTGGATCATGTAACAAACTTGCAAGTCTCTGTCATGTTGCGTCAGTGCAACCCTTAAAAAGGAGCTGCACATCACATGCCATAAAATTTGACAAAATCATAATGAAGGCAATGTCTGAGTCTAGTTCAAACAAGCAAGCTTCAGGGCTGCCAATTGATTTGAAAGGTTTCACTTCTTTTTCCATGAATGCTTCATATCTATTTTGTTCCTAGGATGTCCAAACATAATACTTAGCGTCTATTTAATCTATTGTATAATGTTGTATTTATTTTCTTAATCTGTGATTTGAAGAAAGCCTTCCCTTTATGACCATTCCCGTGGTTATCTGAAGTGTTATCAGCGGGTAGTATCATATTACTGTTATGGAATCTCCTTTTCCTACACACAAGTTTAATCATTCCTAAATCTACTTTGCTGAATGTTGGTCACTACTTAATAGTCAAGATAAGGATAAGAAATTTTACTTGTTTGACCATATGTATAAACTATTGAAAGCTCTTTATGTCTGAGGCTGCTGTATAATATAGCAGTCTGAAGAAAATGTCTTAAACTTTTACATTTTTCTTGTAAACCTGTTATTGCCAAGTGTTGTTGAACCAAGTGCTACCATGAGGCCAAAAGTTATAGGTAATAGCAAGGATGCAATTTTATTCCCTATAGTTTCTTATGACTGCATCTAGTATTAGGGGCTACACCCATTACATATGCTATGAGCTGGGATGTTAAGCCATTAGATTCTAAGGGTAACGCTGGCTACATAAAGCCAATGTGTGCAGCTTTATTGCTCCTTTTATTGTGCTTTTTGTTATCTTTGTTTTTGTTGTAATACAACTATAATGGTATCCTGCATTTTTAGTAATCTCAGATTCTCAGTATAACAAATAAGAACAAGTAGCACTTCACTAAAAGTATTGTCATGTGCAGGTAAAAGGGCTTTTATTGCTGGCGTGGCTGATGACAACGGATATGGTTGGGCAATAGCAAAATCTCTTGCAGCAGCAGGAGCTGAAATTCTCGTTGGCACATGGGTGCCTGTAAGTAAATATTACAGATTCTGGTATTTTCTGTTTGCACTTTTTTTTTTTTTTTCTTTTTTTGGTTTTCTTTTCCCTGAAGTCATCATTCTGCAGTTATACGAGTTGTTAGGTACTAACTTTGAATTTTTTCCATGTAGGCTTTAAATATATTTGAGTCCAGTTTACGACGTGGAAAATTCAATGAATCTCGCATGTAAAACTTTTAAATGCTTCTATTGATTTTATTTGTTAGCACATTTGAAACTTATGTACTTAGCTAACTAACAAGGAACTGTTCAATTTTCAGATTACAAGATGGTTCATTGATGGAGATTTCTAAAGTGTATCCCTTGGATGCAGTCTATGACACTCCTGAAGATGTCCCAGAAGATGTAAGGGAGAGAAGTACATAATTGTTATAAAAGACATATACATTCATAAAAGTTAGAACATATCATTTTCTGTATTTGGAAACTTATCCCCCCTTTTCTGTGAAAATTATATAGGTAAAAACTAACAAGCGCTATGCTGGAGCCGCAAATTGGACTGTCCAGGTATAGATTAATTTTAAGTTATCTTTCTGTGCAGTTAGAATGCACTTTCTATCTATCCACTGCAAAATGAGTCAAGAGCTTTTTATTTTAATTTGTCTCTGACTGCGAATACATCACCACTCTTGGCTGCTTGTATGGATGAGTTCATTTTCAGCTAATAGTGGCTTACTCTGTGTTATAAATGTTACTTGAAACCACTGATCTTGGTGTAAAATGACTGGAGAGAAATCCTCTCATTCCATGTATTTATTATGTGAATACACATGATTATGTACAAAAATCAAATCCCTTAGATTTAGGGATTGATTAACTAATTACAGCAGCGAGAATCCTATTTCCTATTCTAATTACTGAAAGGATCATTTCTATTTACAAGGAAAACTAACAGAATATCAACACTTCCTGTTAAGCTGGCACATATATGTCATAGCACCCAGCTTGTTATATATATTTGTAATCTCATTATTTCTTAGGATTACTTGATGTTGTACTGTTTTCTTTTTTTTTAACTTTTCATGATTGAGATGAACTCTAGCAAATGCTTTGTTTACTAATAGGGAACTTCTTGTCTGATAGCAGGCAAAAATATGCACACTAAAAATATCATTAATTGAGCAGCATTACTTTGTGATGTGTCTGAACTTGTATCCAAATAAGAGACTAGTTTTATTAAGTCTGCCGTGCACTTGTTTTGCCTTATAGGAAGTTGCTGAATCTGTTAAGAAGGATTTTGGCACTATTGACATACTTGTGCACTCACTTGCAAATGGGCCAGAGGTATGGTGATTACAATAATGAACTTTCTGATTGCCTAATTTTTTTACCTTTAACAGGCAGTCAGCTATATTTTAGGTCAGCAAACCATTGTCCGAGACATCTCGAAAGGGATATCTTGCAGCCTTGTCTGCATCTAGTTACTCTTATATTTCTTTACTGAAGCACTTTCTTCCAATCATGAACCCAGGTACGTTCATTATCTAAGAGGGCTGGCATTTTATTTCTTCATCCTTCAGTATATTGTTCTCACCGTTCTGTTTTGTCATAGGTGGATCTGCGATCTCTCTTACATACATTGCTTCAGAGAGGATCATTCCTGGGTGTGTTGCTTATGCTTTAATTACTCACACCTTTATTTTTTTTTAAATAAATTTATTTTGATAACAATTTTGATTTTCAAAGTTTTCAACCGACTGATATGCAGTTATGGTGGTGGTATGAGTACTGCAAAAGCTGCTTTGGAAAGTGATACAAGGGTGAGTTTACTTCATTTTTTTTTTTTTACAATTTCATATTATGCATGATGCACATATATGAGTGTATTTTCACTTTTCCAACTTTCTCCCCCTTTCGCTCTTTTTCCCTCCAGATATTTGTAATTATATCTCAACTTTTCTGCTTTTTCAGGTGCTTGCTTTTGAAGCTGGTAGAAAGAAAAGAATCAGAGTCAATACCATATCTGCGGGTATTCATGGCTTCTCACTCATAACTTCATTAGTAATGAGTTTGTAAGCTTTTCTTTCTCCAAGTAATGTCATATACATTCCATGATCAGAAGCATGTGTTGCAAATTGGAGTTCTGTTAGTATGGTAAAAATGAAAGTGTTGCAAAGTCTTTTATGCTTTGGATGACCAACAGTCTATTACAGTACCAACTAGCTTTACTATGTTTAGTCCTCGTTTGCAGTGGTGATTGACTTAAGGGAGAATGCTTTACTGCATAGCATTATATCAGAACTAAATGATTGACACGATTACTGAAATTAGGCCCTACTATGTGCTTATGGAGCATAAAAAATATTTGCCTGAGAATTACCATATATATTATATTATGTCTAATTACTGAGTGTTTTTTTACCTCCTAATCCTACGTAACTACTTGTGTTTTCATTGGAAGTTAAATTTTATTTTTTCCAAGGTGGATTTTTTCATGTCAAAGGAATCAATATAAGCTCACAAACATGAGGACTTACATTGTTTTTCAATGGCTAGGTCCTCTGGGAAGCCGTGCTGCAAAGGCAATTGGTTTCATTGATATGATGATTGATTATTCATTCACCAATGCACCTCTGCAGAAAGAACTACACGCAGGTAATGTTTCCCTAACTATAGGAGGATTCTAGAGGCTTTATGAAAAATTCCTATTTTCTTCTCTTCTTTTTATAAAACTCCCAAACAAGGGAAAGATGAAAAATATTAAATCTTCCTAATTAGTATATCTAAAAACCCTCCTAATTCAAAATTTCACTCACACATATTAAATAATCTTTGGATGTTACATAAATTACAACTCATACCATTGTGAGTGAAATTTTGAATTAGGAGGATTTTTATGTTGATTGATAGGATGACATATCAACACTAGGGAAAGATATATGCTAAACCTTCTTCCCTACCCAAGCACAACTTAAGATTCTTTGTGAAATGAGCCTTTTAAACCTTTTTGTCCATAATTACTTACATTTGGAGTTTATGTTACAGAGGAGGTAGGCAACACTGCTGCTTTCTTGGCATCACCCTTGGCATCCGCTATCACAGGTGCTGTTATATATGTTGACAATGGACTAAACGCGATGGGTGTTGGAGTTGACAGTCCAATATTCAAAGACCTTGACATTCCAAAGGACAACCACTGAAATTCCACCTTGAAGTGATTAGTTTTTCACTAATCCAATTGTCATTCGCACCACCCGAACTAAAGATCATAGGCCTTTTACAGCTTGATAAACTAGTATTTGGTTTCAAATTTATTTCCATTTAATTTTCATCAATTACGATCCACTGTGCATTGTACTCTACGAAATGTATCTTACAACTTAAAAGAGTCCTAACTTATGAGGTTGAAAATTTTTGTTAAATTATTTTAGTTCTTAAATAAATTTTTAACATAAACATGTATTGATTTACCATATTCATATGAATAATGCCCGGTGTTATAAATTGTAACTGGTACCAACTGCGCAAATAGTTGAATGTGGAAACTATTTTTTCTTTTGCTTTTACTCCTACCTATGATTTCTGCAATTATCTGAATCTGATTGGATGAGATGGTTTTCGTATTGTTTCGTAGCTTTTTACTTTCGTACCATTTATTCATACTGACGAATGAAATCTAACAATTTAAGTGCAACGATTAGTTGAGTTTAGGATGATTACTAATGTGTTTATCTATAGCTGTAACTTTGTCTCCCACACTTTTTATAAAAAATATTCTTTCATTTTGTCGTACGATTAATTATTTAAGCAAACCTAAATATAAAAAATATAGGATTTAATTTGTTTGCATTGTTAGTATAAATTACATAGACATTCAATCATGTATTGCCACATTAGTAAAAGTGTTTGATTTAATCATCTACTATTTCAATTTTCATGTAAATGAAATATTATGATTAAATGATAGTCTTAAAAACTTTTATACTATCAGTACATCAAAATTAAACTCCAATATATATATATATATATATATATATATATAATAAAACTTCATTTTAGTCCTTGATAAAAATGGCGGGAGACAAAATAGTCCTTCAAAATTTAAAAGTCTAATAATAGTTCTTCACCATTCAAAAAAGGGGACATGTTAGTTCCTCCATGAGCTCGCCATTGCCATAGTTAAAGAAGAAGCATATGTGGCACCTTAATTCTCCGTTAAAAGCTCCTCTATCATCAAAACGATATTGTTGAGTCCCTTCATAAACTCACTCAAACTCTCTCTTGTTGAACTAGGAACTTGGTACTAGGAAACTTTGAACTCTCTCTATCTCAATTTAGTGATACATTGAACTCGGAACTCAGAAACTTGGGGACAAGGAAGAAGTGACGATAAGTGACACGTTGAACTCAGAACTTGGAACTTGGTGTCGTTTTGGTGAGAGAGGAATTGTTAATAGAGACTTAAAGTGTCACATGTAATTTTTCATTAAGTGTTATAACGGCAAGTTAATGGAGGGGCTAACGTATCCCCCTTTTTTATAGGTTGAGGTGTAACACCTTACCAGACAAAATACTATGCTTAAGTCATAATATATTACCTGATAAGTTATTATGTGTGGCAAGCTGATTAAATTCCATTTTCTGTTTCATTATTAATTACGCATATAGAATTAACTATTCACTTAACAAATTTCTGTTTGACGGCGGAATAAATACTAGATAATCGTTGTACCGGAAGTAAAATAAAATAAATAAAAATGCGAAATAGACAGAACTATTGAAACTGCATTATATATATATATATATATATATATATATATATATATATATATATATATATACACATAGACATCTATTTTCAAAGTTTGACAAACGATAGATAAACAGTACAGGGTAGTAAAATGAGATCGCTAACACAAAATAAATCGGCCTGTCTCTATGAACAGTATCCTAACTGGTCCCCATGGGACATTTCATGTACAACTCCTAACTCCTACCCACCTGCCCATGACCCAAGTTGCCAAAAGAGGGCCACTCTGTACACCTCCTGCTGCTACGGCACGTACGCTATCTAGATGGATTCCGAGGAAAGGAATCCATTGGCCATGCCGGCATCGGCGGTTGCATAGCCGCCGCTGGGTGAAGAGGATGATGACGATGAACACTCTGCCTCAGAAAGATCCTCCTCCTGCCCAGAGAATGGAATAAAAGGAGCCTGCGGAGGTGATGCCGCCGGTGGTGCTGCAAGAGCTGTTGGTGCTGGTGCTGGTGCTGCGTATGGAGGTGGAAAGGGATGGGCCATATATAAAGGGATAGCAATATAAGGTGCGGCGGGATCAAAGAGTGGGTGAGTTAGGGGAACAGCAAAATCCCTATGAAAGAAGAAATAAAGACGGAACTGACATCTATCAGATATATATATAGAATATAAAAATGGTCCAGGTGGATATGAAGCTCATGAAACTCGATGAAAAGGATGCCGGTTGCTGCATTCTCCATGATCTGAGAATGACACGGAAACATACAGTAGAGTGAGAAATAAAGATTTCTCAGTAGGAATCCTCATTTTATATACATCTGTCATCACTATCATTCCCAGTTGTTTCGGTTTCTCCTTAATTTTAAATAGTACGCCATAATGGAAATATCCCACTTAAATTCTTATTATAGAAAACATACACCGAAACAAAATAAATTTTAAATTGGAACAATGAGAATATAGTCAATAGATATGTTATTATAAATAAGACGGAAACCATAAGTAAACCACAACGTATCATGGGAAATAAACAGATAACTATAACAATCAATTAAGAATTATCATAAGTGCATATAAACGTGCAAACTGGAGGATGCATGTTATCTTTGAAGGCTTTCGCCTCCTAAATCTTAATTTCCATCCTTGGTCCTCTGGGAGTTATTGGCCATATATTCGTGGATAATAGTCCGCTTTTCAGGACTGAGCTCGTTCTTATACAAGATTGCCAGGTTTACTTTTCCCGACCTTCCCACTAATCTATTCCCCTTAAACTTATTCAGGGGCTGACTCAAGTAATATGGAATCCTTTATAATATTCATGCATTGGATGCACAACAAATTTCGTTCTTCCAAATATCATGTATTCATGCAAGTATAACTTACACAACATATAAATTCCTTGCCGAAATTTCGGCAGCATAATAGATCGAGTCTGCTTCCCTATGAATAGTGCCAGACTACCAGTAAAATCATTCAAACTGGCAATTCAATATAGAATTGCAATTATATATCCATGATATCATTCATCAAATTCAATTCAAACATCAATCGGGTTTTCTGTTTACTTCCTCCTGTTCTGCCCGATTTTGGTATAATCCACCCTTAGTCCAATTCGATTCATTTAAACCTGAATTTTGGATATATCATAGCTCTATGTGTCTAGTTTCCAACTCTTTTGGTCCCATCTCATTTTGATTTGTATAACTCAAGTTATTAGTATTTTACGTCAGACTGCCCTATTCTTAGCCAGAATTGCACTTTTATAAGTGAAGATTCACTAAAAATAGAAATTTGGGTGAAATCACATTAAATTTATATTAAATTAAAGCTAATAGAACAAGCTTTCAAATGAAATAAGTTTCATATCATTTTCATAAGTACATTTTGAGATATAAGTCCCGTAACTTGACCCTACTGGACTACCCTATTCCAGCCTAGTTTGATCTTACAGTAAATTCATTGATGTGCTGGGAATAATAGAAAATGAATCTGACTCTGTAATTTTTATGGAATGTTTGATTATATGTTAGCTTTCAAATAACATTAGTTTCACTAAATTTGAAGTTGTGTAGGGTGAGTTACACTCTTCTCAACTCATACTGCCCAAATAAGAATATAGAATTCTAGGTCAAACTTAAAAAATTCATAACTAATTCTATACTAATCCAATGGCCTTATATTATATATGTATAGAAATCCCTCAATGTCTAGTTTCATATAAAAATAGATTCATCCAATTTAAATGGCTATAGGTGGAGCCGTACACTCCCCCGTACAGACCATTGAGGAAAAACCCCAACAGCTTCTTGGGTTCTTCTTGAATTCATGTTTTCCTTAAATTAAACCATCAAGTCTTCAATTCAAACTCACATATACACCTAAAACCGACCTTAATTCATTATCTCCTCACCCCACAACATCAGATTCTTGGATGAACTAGGAACCTTAGGCAGCCCAAAATCAAAGAAAAGAAGAAGGAAGTTAAGATTCCTACCTTGTCTACTTGAATTCTTGGTGGTTTGGTGTCTTAGATTGATGAGACTCTTGATGAGACTTGAAGAGAGGTTGAAGATGGAGTAGAGATGAGTGTGAATGGAAGAGAAATGAAGGGGGGTCAGCTCCTCATGTTGGCCGATATTTACAAGGGCAAAGAAGGGATTAAACACAAACTTGTGAAGCAAGAATTCATGTGATTGGTGGATGTGTATTGAAGCTTCAACTTGATTTGTGGCTGCCCTCTATGGGCTGATGTAGTGCCACATATGGGGGTGTTTTAGCTAAATCTTAGCCATCCATCCTAGGGCATTCATAGCATAACTTCTATTGGTCCGTTTCTGACAGTTTAAAATACTGAAGTCTTACCGATTTCTTTTAAATCGGTAAACCAGTTTTAGAAAAAATCCTATGAAGTTTTCTATGGTTCTAATCTAATTTCATTATGCCTAATCATTTTAAATCACACTTAATTAGATTTAAGTGAATACTAAATCGAATCCTGATTAATCACAATTATTCGATAAAAACCGAACAACTTGGTTAAGAACGATAAGATTTCTTTCGGACGTTATATGAAGGACTATTATTGGACTTTTAAATCCTGAGAGACTAATTTATCTCTCGTAATTTTCATCAAAGACCAAAATAGGGGTTTTACTCTTATATATATATATATAAATATATAAGGTGGACATTGTGAGTACTTTCTTATTGTGTAGCCTTAAATGTTCTTATATGCTCCTCAAGTCTTGAAATCTCATACTATAAATTAAGTTGTAATTTTTGGTAAAGCTTTGTAGTTAATGGATCCTTCATTATTATTTATGTTTTTAAAATCTTATATTAAAAATAAGACTTGAGCAGTACTATGTAACTACCAAAATTCTAGTAAAATATAATATAGAGTAAAACCTCAAATTGTTCTCGAAAAAAGTTGTCAGATATGAATTTGGTCCTCAAAAGATTAAAATTCATTTCAAATTAATCCAAAAGATTAAAAGAAATTTGGACTAATTTGAAATGAATTTAATCTTTCAAGGATCAAATTAATGTCACCAATCTTTGGATGACTAAATTGATGTCTCGCAACTCTTTCGACGACCAATTTAGAGTTTTACTTGATAACATAAACTAGTATTTCTACAAGTGAGGTGCACGACAAATATGAATATTTATCTTGTGATAAAATTATTAATTATGAATTAGTCATTGTAATATGTGTAATATTCTCAATTTTTCTTTCTGCTAAATTACCCTTAGTGACCCTTAGTAATTAGGTACTTAATAAGGAATTAAAGAATAAACGCTTAATTAAACGGCAAAAAGAGTAATTATAAAGAGAAAAGTCAAGAGAATGATTAATTAAGATTAGAGAATCCCTTATTTAAGCAAGTCAAATTCTTAAGGGCTTAATTAATCACTAATCAATCATAATTAGCTTAATTGAGTTTAATTAAAGGCAATTAAGCTTAATCATAACAATATGACTAATCACTAATCCTTACTTAATCAAGTTAATTAAGTTGCTAAAGCGCTTAATCGCCTAATTAGAATTCAAATTAAGTCAACTAAACTATAAAGCATTGATGATATTATCAAATTAAAAAGCAAGAGACAAAATTGCTTTTTTAAGAGTTGGTATATGATTTGTCTCCCTTATCATCTAATTTGTCCCTTTAAATATTAATTAACACAAAATGAACCAAAATATCTCCCCCAAAGCCATGTATATGCTGCGGCATCCCCCCTCCCCAAATACACACATCCATCTGTTTTTTTTTCAAATCTTATTCTCTCTCTCTAACTCTCTAACTCCTCCAAGTTCTCTCTACTACTTCTTCTTCATCTTCTTTTTCCTTTCTCCACCAATACCATAGCCAAAACCTCCTTACTAGCCCTTCAAAGATCACACTTTTTGGTCCTAGTCTTTGAAGACGATATTTAAACACTACAATCTCCATTTTCCCAAGAACACAAGAGCTCTTATCTTCTCCATTAAAAGCTACCACCACCACCACTAGTGGAGGAGTCATCTTCCCCTTCTTTTTCTCCTTCAAAAAGGTGCTACTCATATCCTAGGTAATGATCTTCTACCTTTTCCTTTTGTTGTTCAAGAAAGCTTGAAGTTTTGGCTCTCACTATGGCCAAGAGCTTCAAGTGAAATCTTGAGAAAGATCCTTTTTGTTTTGTTGAGAAAGTTTGTTTCTTGAATCTTATTCACGAGTATTTCATGTTGCTTGCCAAAAGTTTGCTTCTTTATGCCCTAAAAGTTTTCATTCTTTTTCAAAAGAGATTTATGTGCCCTTGGTGTTCTTGGCGGTTGTGAAAAAAAAAATGCTTTCTTGAAAAGTATCTTGCTTAAAGTTTGTTCTTTTTAATATGAATGGTTTATTATTGAAAAGATTCTCATTTTACACCTCCAACATGGATTTTAGGTGACCAAAGCACATTCTAAATCATAAAACTTTAAAAAATTTTCTCCTTGATGTCTAAAAAGTGGCGCTAAAGTATATACTCTCTTAAAGATTCATTTTTTTTTTCTTGAAGACAAAATAATTAGTAGAAGTCTAAATTTTCTTAAGATATGAAGCTTTTTAGTTATAAACGTAAGAACTTATCATTTCATTTCATAAAGGTCGAATCTTGAAGACAAAACATTGCATAAAGTTTTAAACTTTCATAAAAAATGAAGCTTTTTAGTCATAAAAATGGAAACTTGCAACTTTAATTTATAAAGATGAAATCTTGAAGGCAAATAATGGATAAAGGCTCAAACTTTCTTCAAGATTAAGGCTTTGAAATCATAAAGGTTAGTCTTACAACTTTATCTAATAAAGGCTCAATCTTGCAACTTTACGTAAGTAAGATAAAAATCACTTCTTGATGATGGTAAATACATAGTGTTTTTGGATTCATGAATGTGACCATGTGTTGTCATGATCCAAGGAACTAGAGGGATCTCAAAATCCCTTAGAAATAGAAGTATGATTAGGGCTATTGGTCATACTATAAAGCTAGGAATCACTTGTGCACTATCTTAAGGAAAACTAAAAGACTTGAATGCAAAAATGTTAGCTAAATCCCCATTATAGGCTTCGGCCGTGATAAGAAAAGATAAAGGAAAATAAGTGTTAAACTTTTTAACTTGAATAATATGTCCCTTAAGATATTAACATAAAAAATTTATTAAGTTATTTGGTGAAAATGAATTTCTAAAATAATGTATGACCTTATTTGAAATGTAAATGGTCAAAAGCTTATAACACACATTGACCTTAAGTTATGTGATTCGCTCATGAGTAAACATGAGAAATCCTATCATGATTCATAAGACATTTCACAAAGTACAAGGAAACCCTAGATACCCCTTAGGGTATGGATGTATATCACCCTCACATATATTGTTGTTTGGTGTGATTGGTTTGGTTGTTAACTTATGAATGATTGATTATTGCTACTTGATATGATGCTCTATGATGAATATGATGGATTGTTGGCTGACTTCTCATGCTTAGCAATTTTGGGGAAGCCCAGTCTAGCCATCATGCTGCCGGATTTTCTTCAAAATTGTGGACTTAGAAATATATATGGTATGCCTATATGTATCTTGTACTTAAATGTAATGCATTGAGAATGAATGATGTAATATCAAGGACTATGTTAAGAAAAGGAAAGAAATGTTTGGACATGATTCTTCAAAAAGGAAGGTGATCCACTAAGATTTAAGATCCCTCTACTTTGGAGGCACATGGCTAAACTAGATTCTTCCAATTTAGAGGCACATAAACCCCCTTGTTAGCTAAGTTTGATTTAGATTAGTATTGTATGACAACGGTCACGAAATAAGCTCATGTCCTTTAACAATCTTTCCAATGGCACGTAAAAAGATAAGAATGTTAAGCATGTGCTAAAAATGAAAGTTAAGCAAGTTAAGTGAAAGTAAAGTCAAGTCCATGAAGTTGTATGAATGTGCATGTGTGTATTTATTTCCTCATATATGTAGTCTTGAATGTTTATGCTATACGTTGCATAAATATGTTCCTATCTCATGATCTTGTGTCACCTTATGTCATGTTTACATGATTAATATTAGAAGAAACCCGCTTTGGAAACTTATGTTTTTCAAAACCTTAAAATTGAATCTATCCATGTTCACAGTTTTCATAAATAAATCTAAAATAGCTGGGACAACAACAATGACACATTAACTGTCTAGTTGAGATCCTACTGAGAAATCTTGTATTTCTCATTCCCATGTTTCTGTGTTGTCTTCAGATGATGTTGTCGGACAGCATGGTGATCTTTGTTGACTTTCCAGTCCTGCATTGGCACTGTGACCCAATGTTGAATGCATCTGTGATGACTGCTTAAGTAGCTATGATGGTCTACTTGTTCTATGGCCATCAGTTCTGCGCACCTGTCACGAGCCTATTCTTCTGTCTACATGAGTAGTATGATGACCTTACCTTGGATGACATGCATCCACTTTTTCACCCTCCGATGTACCCTATTTGATGGAGAGTTCGACTTTGACACTCGCCTGACATTGACATATTATGTGGAGTCCAATCTTCAGAGTCATCATACCTTTTTGTGATTCGCTTGACCTCGGATTCTTCTTCTTCTACTGTTAGCCAAGCACCACCCCTGGGCTATGGTCGAGGATTCATTTGTACTCGATCCGTGCCCCATTGGCGTAGGGGAGCCAGAGGAGGAAGACATGGAGATGCTGCACTCAGTGGTTTTAAGAATAGATTTGTTCTATTCTAAGGTTGAGGATGGTTTGGATAGTTCCTACTGAGCTTGGATGCAAGGATAGCCCTTTTTTTTTTTGTAGTTTCTTGGTTTATCATTCTTGTGGCGTGTACGATGGTAGAGGTTTATGATGTATTTCTTTTGTGTTGAATCTTGTTAGGGTTATTTTGTAGGGCCGATGTAACGTCCGAAAAATTTTATCATTAATAACCGAGTTATTCGATTTTTATTGAATAAGTGGATTTAATCGAAATTCGATTAAGCATTTACTTAAAGCCAATTAAGTGTGATTTAGAAATGATTAGATTTGATGGAATTAGATTAGGAACATAGGAAACCTCACAAAATTTTTCTAAAACCGGTTTGTCGATTTAAGAGAAATCAGTAAGATTTTGATAATTTAAACTGTCGGAACCGGATCAATAGAAATTATATTGTGAGAACCCTAGAATAAATGGCCAAGATTTAGCTAACTTACCCATGTAAGTGGCGCCATCTCAGCCCTCCATATGGGTTGTCAAACCAAGTTGAATAACCTACTCAAATCCACCAATCACATGTAAGTTGCTCTAGAAGCTTTTAAATTTTTTCTTTTCTGCCCTTGTAATTTCGGTCCCTATATGCTGACCCCTCTCCATTCTTTTCTCCATCATCTCATCTTATCTCAACTCATATCCTTTTCCTCTTCCACAAACCTTCAAGTCACAACTAGATTTCTTCAACTTCAACCACAAATTTAATAAGAATCATACATAGGAAAGGTAGGAATCCAACTTCTCCTCTTATTTTTCTTGATTTGGGGTTATGTGAGGATTTTGTATTTATCATGATATTGATATGATTTGGAGTGATAATGATGTTTTATGATTAAATTTGCACGTGTATTGTGATTAGAATTGGAATTGGTATGAAGAACTTGAAGAAAAGAGAAAACTCAAGAAAGCTGTTAGGGTTTTCCTCGACGGTCCGTACGGTGGAGTGTATGGCTCCAGCTACAGCCATTTAAATTTCATGAATCTATTTTTACATGAAACTAGACATTTAGGGCTTTCTATACATATATAATATATGGCCATTGGATCAGTATAGAGGTACTTATGAATTTTTGAAATTTGACCTAGAAATCAGGACCTTCATCCAGGCAGTGTGAGTTGAGAAGGGTGTAACTCACCCTACACAACTCCAAATTGAGTGAATCCAACGTTGTTTGAAAGCTAACATATGAGGGAATATCCCATAAAAATTTCAAAGTCAGATTCGTTGCCAACTATCCCCAATACATCAATGAATTTACCTTAGGTTCAACTCGGGCTGGAACAGGGTAGTCCAATAGGGTCAAGTTTTAGGGCTCATATCTCGAGTTATACTTATTCAAATGATATGAAACTTATTTCATTTGAAATCTTGCTCTGTTAGCTTTACATTGATATAAATTTTGCATGATTTTACCCAGATTTCTATTTTTGGTGAATTTTCTCTTGGGAGAGTGCAATTTTGGCTTGAAGTAGGGCAGTCTAGGATAAAACATAAATAACTTCAGTTAATATTGGAACTCGAAACTTAGCAGACAAAGAGCTAGGTCGGGCATACTTAAGGTTAAACTCGAAACTTAGTAGATAGAGAACTAGGTCGGGTATACTTAAGGTTGAACTCAGAACTTAGTAAATAGGAAACTTGATCGGGTATAGTTAATGTCAGAAACTTGGAATTTAGGAAACACACTCATAAAAGTCATGGAAGACCAATCATGGGTTAAGGTCAGAGGTTGAACATAACCCCGGGAGTCAGAACTTATATAATCTCAGAGATCGAATATGACCCTAGAAGTCAGAACTTATATAATCTCGGAACTCGGACCCAATTCAATCTTGGAAGTCGAACTCGGGAACATCAATAGGAGTTAAAGGCTTGCAAGATAGATTAAGACTTAAGGTTTTTAAAACTTGCACTTATTGATATTGTTATATTCTTGCTATGAATTTGATGTTCTATATTGGATTTGCTGTTTGATTAAAATTTCCTGGTTGTCTAGCACTATTCATGGGAAAGCGGACATAATCCGTTATGCTACCGAGATTTTGGCAGAGGTTGTAATTAATATGAATTTACAAGTTATGCATGCATTGGTCAAAGTATTAGACAAGCAATGCTACCTTTATAAGAATGAGGAAGGATTTCCATGTGACTTGGGCCAACCCCTGAACAAAGTTAAGAGGAATAGATCAGTGGGGAAGTCGGGGAAAGTAAACCCGGTGGCCCTGTATAGGAACGAGGTCGATCCTGAAAAACGGACTATTACCAGGAGTTTTATGGCCAATATACTCCTAGGGGACCAAGTATGGAAAAATATGAGTTAAGGCCAAGTGCATTATTTCTTATGCATATCCATAATTTCTATTATCATGTATTAAGTTAATTGCACCATTGGCTGTTATATATATATATATATATATATATATATATATATATATATATATATATATATATTCATTTTATGGTTGTCACTTAACTATGTTGAAAACACAGGTCTGGTTATTTATTTCTCTATTTAATTTCCTTTATTTCCGTAAGTAAAACAAAGTTGTGTTTCGAACGATGATTTCTATAACTAATTGAGTAGGACATCCTGTTGATGCAACATTTTCTTTCAATTAACCAAAATCCGAAACACTTGAGAATGACAGCGATGCAAAAATGCATAGATTTAGGAATTCCTACTGAGAAATCTCTATTTCTCACCCTGCTATATGTTTCCGCATCATTCTCAGATCATAGAGAACGCGGCAACCGAAGTTCTGTTCTTCGAGTTCCATGAGCTCCACATCCACCTGGACCCCTTTCTGGATTGTATATATGTATCTGGCAGATGTCAGTTCCATTTTTATTTCTTCTTTCATAGAGATTTTGTTGTTTCCCTTGCTCATCCACTCTTCGACGCCACCGCACCTTACATTGCTATTCTGCTATACATGGCCCATCCTTTTCCACTTCCACACACTGCGGCAACAATAGCAGCTCCCATAGCTCCACCAGCCTCACCACCACAGCAGATACCCTCAGTCTCAATGTCTGAGGAGGATTCGTTTGAGGTAGAGAGTTCATCTTTCTCATCCTCTACTCCGAGCATGGACTACACTCCTGTGGTTGCTGGCATGGCGAACAAATTTCTTTCCTCGGAATCCATCCAGTTAGATTACCCGCCGTAGCAGTAGTAGATGTACAGGATGACACTCTTTTGGCAATTTGGGTCATGGGTAGATGGGTAGGAGGTAGGAGTTGTACATGAAATATCCCGTGGGGACCAGTTAAGGTACAATTCATATAGACAGGCCGATTTATTTTGTGTTAGCGGTCTCATTTTACTACCCTGTACTGTTTATTGTATCGTTGTCAAACTTGAAAAATAGATGTTTATGTATATATGATGCAGTTTTCAGTAGTTCTATCTATTTTGCATTTTTATTTATGTTACTTCACTTCCGGTACAATAATTGTCTAGTATTTATTTCGCTGTCGAACAAATTTATTGAAGTGAATAGCTAACTCTATATAGGTAATTAATAATGAAACAAAAAATGGAATTTAATCAGCTAGCTACATATAATAACTTATCAGATAATATATTATGACTTAAGCATAGTATTTTATTTGGTAAGGTGTTACATTTTTGGTATCAGAGCAGTTCGTCCTAATAAAAGCCTGAGGATTGGATTGACTATGCTTCGCATATGCTCTGTGTTCCTTAGACATTGTCATGCACTGAGTCTTGTCCATATGGATAGGATGCATGCGAGAGGATTGCCTAATCGTATGTTGTTATTTACTAGTATACTAAACTTAGTATTGAGCCTGATCAACTCAATTACTCTTGTTTTGTGTGTTCAGAACTTGATGGCTTCTGGAAGGCGAGGTAGGCTGTGAACTTCTCTAGCCCAAGAGGAATCTACTGAGTTCCTGGACACAATGTGAGAAATGGCGCATGCTATGCACGAGTAGGCAGCTGCGGCAACACAAATGATGGGCCAACTAGGAAGGCAGCTAGAGGTAGGTCTTAGAGGGAATCATAATGGCCCTGGAATTGATCTAGAATATCTCAAATTTGCTGAGTTCAGGAAGGCCAACCCACCTAAGTTCAGGGGACCCTTTAACCCAGATAAGGCGGATGAGTAGGTTAAAGCTATGGAGAAAGTCTTCTCCGTATTAGATTGCACAGATCATCAGAAGGTGACCTTTGCCACCTATATGTTGGAAGCAGATGCAGAGTTCTGGTGGAATGGTGCACACTGGTTATTAGAAGGATCCCAGACAGATATTGCGTAGGACGTATTCAGAGATGCATTTTATCAGAAGTACTTCCCTGCCTCTGTCCGCAATGCTAAGGAGTTGGAGTTCATACACCTCCGTCAAAGGAATAATAGCGTGTCAGAATACATTGCTAAAATTGAGGAGTTGTGGAAATTTTCCACCATTTATCAACGGAACCCTGACGAAGCATGGAAATGCATGAAGTTCGAAGGTGGGTTGAGAGAAGACATCCTTACCACCATAGTACCAATGGAGATCAGAGACTTCCCTACTTTGGTGAACAAGTGCCGCCAAGTGGAGGATTGTAACAAGAAGGTGGTTGCTGCTAGGTCAACCGGCAGTAACTTTAAGAAGGGGTTAGCTCGGCAAGGCCCAAGGTTCAAGCCCAACTTTCAGCAGCAGAGAAGGTTTCAGCCTGTGGGCAACAAAGGCAAGCAACCTCAGAGGCCTTTGGGAACCAGACTTGCAGCCAATGCGGCAAGAATCATGGCAACCGCCCTTGCTTGGTAAATCAAAATGTCTATTTTGGATGCGGCCAACCAGGCTACAAAATCTATGAATGTCCTGTCAGAAACCCCCAGTCGACTTCCAAGCCACAACGCTAGGGAAGAGTTTTCGCTATGGATGCATAGGAGGTCAACAAGTCAGAAGATTTGATTCAAGATACATGTGAAGTGAATGATAATACCTTGACTATTTTATATGATTCAGGTGCATCTCACTCTTTCATCTCTCATGATTACATGTCAGCCTTACAGTTACCTATTTCTGAATTACCCTATGACTTGCTAGTTTCTACTCCTACAAGTGAGCCCGTTAAGACCAATCATATTTGTATGAATGTCCCCTGTTAAATAGGAGGTCGAACTTTTTGGCTAAATTAATTTGTTTTCTCTTGTCCGGACTTGAAATTATTTTGGGTATGGATTGCTCTCTGCCAACCAGGCCCTGTTAAATTGCTCTGATAAATCTATTGTGCTTCCTTCTGTTTCATCTTCTGAATCAGTAATCCTTGTAAGCCTTTATTTAGGCTCCTTAGCCGTACACCACTATGGGGATAAAAGTCAAGAATATATTCTCTTATCAACCAGTGTAGCGGAGGTTGATCAGAAGTTAGATAATATTCCAGTTGTTAGGGAATATTCCGATGTGTTCCTTGAAGATATTCCTGATTTTCCTCCCGAGAGGGAAATTGAGTTCACCATTGGATTGGTACTAGGAGCGAGACCAATATCTATAGCGCCATACCAAATGTTACCCTTGGAGTTAATTGAACTTAAGAAGCAGATTGAAGAACTCTTGGAAAAGAAATTTATTAGGCGAAGTGCATCACCATAAGGAGCCCCAGTTCTGTTAGTCAAGAAGAAAGATGGAGGCATACGACTATGTGTGCATTACAGGCAGCTGAATAAGGTGATGATCAAAAATAAGTATCCATTGCCAAGGATTGATGATCTCATGAATCAACTACAAGGGGCTACTGTATTTTCCAAGATTATGGTCTGGATATCACCAGATTTGGGTTCAAGAAGAAGATATTCCGAAGATGGCATTTCAAATTCGTTATGGACATTATGAATACACTGTGATGTCCTTCGGGTTGACAAATGCACCGGCAATATTCATGGATTACATGAATCGGATATTCCGACCATATCTTGACAAATTTGTGGTGGTATTCATTGATGACATACTTGTATACTCAAAAACGAAGCAGGAGCACGTAGAACATTTGTTACTGATTCTGCAAATTCTAAGAGAGAAGAAACTTTACGCCAAGCTATCCAAATGTGAGTTTGGATGGAACAAGTAAAATTTCTTGGCCATGTGGTATAGGAATTTCAGTGGATCCTAGTAAGGTAGAAACAGTAGTAAACTGGGAACGGCCAACGACAGTTATGAAAGTCAGTAGCTTCTTAGGGTTAGCAGGATATTACAGGAGATTTGTTAAGAACTTCTCTCAAATAACACTACCCCTAACAAAGTTAACCAGGAAAAACGCCCCATTTGAATGGACACCGGAGTGTGAGCAGAGTTTCCAAGAATTAAAAGAAAAGTTGATGATAGCCCTAGTACTTACTCTGCTGAATCCTCATGGATCATTCGAAGTCTACTGTGATGCTTCTAAGAAAGGATTAGGGTGCGTGTTAATGCGGAGCAGGAATGTCGTCACGTATGCTTCCAGGCAATTGAAAACTCACGAAAAAAATTATCCAACGCATGACCTAGAGTTAGCGGCGGTGGTATTTGCTCTGAAGATATGAAGGCACCATCTCTACAGAGTGAAGTTTGAAGTATTTTTAGATCACAAAAGCTTGAAATACCTTTTTGATTAGAAGGAATTGAACATGAGGCAGCGAAGGTGGATGGAGTTTCTTAAAGACTACGAATTTGAGCTAAAATACTACCCTGGCAAAGCAAACATGGTGGCAGACGCCCTGAGTAGGAAATCTTTAACTATGGCATGGATGATAATCAAGGAAACGGAGCTCATAGAGAGTTTTTAAGACCTCAACTTGGGAATCTCTATAAACCCCAATGCCATTCAATTAAACCAACTTAAGATAACCAGTGATTTCAAAGACCAAATCCAGCAAGCACAACAAAGAAATGATGACTTCCAGCATATAGTGCAACTAGTGCAATTTGGCAAGCTAACAGGATTTACTCAGGATGCAGAAGGAATATGGCGATATCAGGGAAGAATATGCGTACTTGAGGAGGATAACCTCAGAAAAAAGATCTTGGAAGAAGCCCATAAGAGCAAGTTTACTATACATCTTGGTATTAATAAAATGTATCAAGATCTCAAGAGGATTTTGGTGGCCAAGCCTTAAGACAGATGTGGCAAATTTCGTGCATAAATGTCTAACCTGCCAGAAGGTAAAAATAGAGCATCAGAAACCAGCAGGAACACTACAACCCTTAGAGATTCCACAATGGAAGTGGGAAAGCATTTCTATGGATTTCGTGATGGGCTTACCAAGAACACCCTCAGGATATGACGCTATATGGGTCATAGTGGATAGGTTAACTAAGTCCGCTCACTTTTTGCCCATTCGAGCGACTTACCCTCTAGAGAAGCTAGCTCAATTGTACATTCAAGAAGTGGTACAGCTATATGGTATTCCTTCAACAATCATTTCAGATCGAGATCCAAGGTTCAACTCACGGTTTTAGGGAGCACTCCAGAAGGCATTCGGTACTAGGCTATGTTTAAGCACTGTATACCATCCACAAATAGATGGTCAGACCGAGCGAACTATTCAGACTTTGGAAGATATGCTGCAAGCATACATTCTGGAACAACGTGGAAGCTGGGATCGATACTTACCGTTAGCCGAGTTTGCGTACAACAACAGTTACCATGCTAGCATCGATATAGCCCTGTATGAAGCTTTATACGGACAGAAGTGTCAATCTCCCTTGTGTTGGTATGAATCAGGAGAACAGAGCCTGTTGGGACCAAAATTAGTCAGACAAACTACAAAGCAAATCAAAAGGATCCATAGCAAAATACTTGCAACTTAAAGCCGTCAGAAGAGCTACGCGGATGTCAGGAGGAAGCCATTGGAGTTCCAAGAAGGAGACCATGTGTTTCTAAATATCACACCCACAACTGGAGTAGGTAAAGCCATTAAAGTTAGAAAGCTAAGCCCTCGCTTTATAGGTCCTTTTCAAATTTTGCAACGAATAGGGCCAGTGGCGTATCGAGTAGCTTTACCCCCACATCTGTCAAATCTTCATGATGTTTTCCATGTTTCTCAACTCAGAAAATAACAGCCTGACCTTACTCATTTCTTGGAACCTAAATCAATCCAGTTAAGGGATGACTTAACTTTTCATGTACCACCAGCACAGATAGTGGACAAGAGCATCAAGCACCTTCAAAATAAAGCCGTACAGTTAATGAAGGTGGCATGGGGACAGGAAGACTGAGCGGATTGTATGTGGGAATTAGAATCCAATATGAAGAGGGAGTACCTTGAATTATGCTCAGGTACTAAATTTTAAGGACAAAATATATTTTTTGGAGGATAGAAATGTAATGTCCGAAAAATTTTATCGTTAATAACCGAGCTGTTCGATTTTTATTGAATAAGTGGGTTTAATCAAAATTCGATTAAGCATTTACTGAAAGCCAATTAAGTGTGATTTAGAAGTGATTAGACTTGATGGAATTAGATTAGGAACATAGAAAACCTCACAAAATTTTTCTAAAACCGGTTTGCCGATTTAAGAGAAATCGGTAAGATTTCAGCAATTTAAACTGTCGGAATCGGATCAATAGAAATTATATTGTGAGAACCCTAGAATGAATGGCCAAGATTTAACCAACTTACCCATGCAAGTGGCACCATCTCAGCCCTCCATATGGGCTGCCAAACCAAGTTGAATAACCTACTCAAATCCACCAATCACATGTAACTTGCTCTAGAAGTTTTTAAATTTTTTCTTTTCTGCCCTTGTAATTTCGGTCCCTATATGCTGACCCCTTTTCATTCTTTTCTCCATCATCTCATCTCATCTCAACTCATATCCTCTTCCTCTCCCACAAATCTTCAAACCACAACAAGATTTCTTCAACTTCAACCACAAATTTAATAAGAATCATAAATAGGAAAGGTAGGAATCCAACTTCTCCTCTTATTTTTCTTGATTTGGGGCTGTGTGGGGATTTTGTCTTCCTCATGATATTGATATGATTTAGAGTGATAATGATGGTTTATGATTAAATTTGCATGTGTGTTGTGATTAGAATTGGAATTGGTATGAAGAACTTGAAGAAAAGAGAAAACTCAAGAAAGCTGTTAGGGTTTTCCTTAGCTGTCCGTACGGCAGAGTGTATGACTCTACCTATAGCTGTTTAAATTTTATGAATCTATTTTTATATGAAACTAGACATTCAGTGCTTTCCATACATATATAATATAAGGTCATTGGATTAGTATAGAGGTAGTTATGAATTTTTGAATTTTAACCTAGAAATCAGGACCTTCATCCAAGCAGTGTGAGTTGAGAAGGGTGTAACTCACCCTACACAATCCAAATTGAGTGAATCCAACGTTGTTTGAAAGCTAACATATGAGGAAACATCCTATTAAAATTTCAGAGTCAGATTCATTGCCAACTATCCACAGTACATCAATGAATTTACCTTAAGCTCAACCCAGGCTAGGACAGAATAATCTAATAGGGTTAAGTTTCAGAGCTTATATCTCAAGTTATCCTCATTCAAATGATATGCAACTTATTTCATTTGAAAGCTTGCTCTATTAGCTTTACATTGATATAAATTTCGCATGATTTAACCCAGAATTCTATTTTTAATGAATTTTCTCTTAGGAGAGTACAATTCTGGCTAGAAGTAGGGCAGTCTAGGATAAAACACAAATAACTTGAGTTAATATCAGAACTTGGAACTTAGCAGACAGAGAGCTAGGTCAGGTATACTTAAGGTTGAACTCAAAACTTAGCAGATAGAGAGCTAGATCGGGTATACTTAATGTTGAACTCGGAATTTAGTGAATAGGAAACTAGATCGAGTATAGTTAATGTCAGAAACTTGGAATTTAGAAAATACACTCATAAAAGTCTTGGAAGACCAATGGTGGGTTAAGGTCGGAGGTCAAACATAACTCCAGGAGTCGGAACTTATATAATCTCGGAGATCAAATATAACCCCGGAAATCGAAACTTATATAATCTTAGAACTCAGACCCAATTCAATCTTGGAAGTCAAACTCGGGAACATCAATAGGAGTTAAAGGCTTGCAAGATAGATTAAGACTTAAGGTTTTTAAAACTTGCACCTATTGATATTGTTATATTCTAGGTATGAATATGATGTTCTATATTGGATTTGCCGTTTGATTAAAATTTCCTGGTTGTTTGGCATTATTCATGGGGAAGTGGACATGATCTGTTATGCTGCCGAGATTTTAGCAGAGGTTATAATTAATATGATTTTACAAGTTATGCATGCATTGGTCAAAGTATTAGACAAGCAATGCAACCTTTATAAGAATGAGGAAGGATTTCTATGTGACTTGGGCCAGCCCCTGAACAAAGTTAAGGGGAATAGATCAGTGGGGAGGTTGGGGAAAGTAAACCCGGTGACCTTGTATAGGACTGAGCTCGATCTTAAAAAGTGGACTATTACCCAGGAGTCTTATGGCCAATATACTCCTAGGGAATCAAATATGGAAATATATGAGTTAAGGTCAAGTGCATTATTTCTTATGCATATCTATAATTTCTGTTATCATACATTGAGTTAATTGCACCATTGGCTTATATATATATATATATATATATATATAAGCCAATGGTGCAATTAACTATATATATCATTGTTCATTTTACGGCTGTCCCTTAACTATGTCGAAAACACAGGTCTGGTTGTTTATTTCTCTGTTTAACTTCCTTTATTTCCTTAAGTAAAACAAAGTTGTGTTTCGGATGATGATTTCTATAACTAATTGAGTAGGACATCCTATTGATGCAATATTTTCTTTCAATTATCCAAAATCCGAAACACTTGAGAGTGACAGCAATGACAGAAATGCATAGATTTTGGAATTCCTACTGACAAATCTTTATTTCTCACCCTGCTATATGTTTCCGCGTTATTCTCATATCATGGAGAACGTGGCAACCAGAGTTTTGTTCTTCGAGTTGCATGAGCTCCACATCCACCTGGACCCATTTCTGGATTGTATATATGTATCTGGCAGATATCAATTCCATTTTTATTTCTTCTTTCGTAGAGATTTTGTTGTTTCCCTTACTCATCCACTCTTCGACCCCACTGCACCTTACATTGCTATTCCGCTATACATGGCCCATTCTTTTCCACCTCCACACCCTGCGATAGTAGCAGCAGCTCCCATGGCTCCGCCAGCCTCACCACCGCAGCAGATACCCTCAGTCTCGATGTCTGAGGAGGATTCGTCTGAGGCAGAGAGTTCATCTTCCTCGTCCTCTGCTTCGAGCGTGGACTACACTCCTGGGCATGCCGGCATGGAGAACGGATTGCTTTCCTCGGAATCCATCTAGTTAAAGTACCTGCCGTAGCAGCAGTAGGTGTACAGGATGACCTTCTTTTGGCAGTCTGAGTCATGGGCAGATGGGTAGGAGGTAAGAGTTGTACATGAAATGTCCCATGGGGACCAGTTAGGGTACTATTCATATAGACAGGCCGATTTATTTTGTATTAGCGGCCTCATTTTACTACCTTGTACCGTTTATTGTACCGTTGTCAAACTTGAAAAACAGATGTTTATGTATATATGATGCAGTTTTCAATAGTTCTGTCTATTTCGCATTTTTATTTATGTTACTTCACTTCCAGTACAACGATTGTCTAGTATTTATTTCACTGTCAAATCGAAATTTATTGAAGTGAATAGTTAACTCTGTACGGGTAATTAATAATGAAACGAAAAATGGAATTTAATCAGCTAGTCACACGTAATAACTTATCAGGTAATATATTATGACTTAAGCATAGTATTTTGTCTGGTAAGGTGTTATAGTTGACAGTAGATATCGGACCCATGGCTATTTATGTAGGACAAGTTATGCTATTTATAGCTATATCTAACTGTGATGGCTATGAAATGAATATTATGACTAATTCATATGATTGTCTTTTATATTGCCTTTATTTTTTTATGCACTACAAGTATGTAAGTAATGACGTTGTTCAAAAATGGATTACCAGGTATTGGAAATGAGGTGTTCTGAATCAAAAATTGAACTCCTAATTGGTATTCATGGCAGTGGCCTAGGTGTAGGTTGAATTCCATGGCAAGAAAAGGTGGGTACCTATAAGGACTTCGATGCTTAAGTCAGTGAGTGCAAGAGGTAAAAGTTTGTAAGAATATTTGTGTACCTGATTTGAGAGGTTGTGCTCTTGTTTATAGAGGAGACTTGAGAATAATGGTCATCAACAGATTTTCGATATTCTCGATTAACAATCTCAATTTTGTTATGATTTTGTATGTGTTATGGAATCCGAGCTTAGGCATTACCGAATTTGGTTTTAATGCTCTAGTAACTGTATTGGCACCCGTTACATTCTCTTCAATGGTCTCTGACTTGGGCTTTTGGGCCTCAAGAAGATAAAGCCTTGATAGGCTATCCATGATGTTTGGGCCCTTGGGTTTAGTCCGAAACAGTGCCTAACTCGAGTTTTGAGGTGACAATCTTAGATGCCAAGTTTCTTCACTTTCGTAATTTTGACATCAGAAAGTGAGCAGCTACCTTCTGTTCAATCTGATTTTTTTCCTAGGGATACGTCACTTGCTCTCTGTTACAAGTTGTGTTGCAAGTCACATCTCATCTCCCGAGGTTAGCGTGGTGTTTTGGCGTGCCTCATCATTTGAATAGAAGGTGCATTCTCAATTTTAGTTAAGGTATGAAAGAACACTTTTGCCTTTCGTGACCTTTGAGTTGCGCAATAAGGGATGTGTTCTTCCCTTTAAATATATCTTCCCTTCCTTTTTCCTCACTTTTCTATTTTTCCAAAAAGAAAACCTGTTCAAGCGTGTGAGAGGAAGTTTCGAGGAGCCTAACTTGCAGAGTGTCCTTAAGGCCTATTTCATCTTCCAAATCTTTGCATTTTCATAACTTCTAAAGCATTCCTTTTTCCTTTATCCTGCTTTTAGCATTTGTGGTTTTTGCATAAATGGTAGTAGCACTCTTGTGATGGATTTTTCCACCGTGCTTTTTTGTTTCGCATCATTGGGGGGGAGGGGATTACCGCCGCTGGCATTTCTTCTTCTCCGCTTCCTTTTAGTGGCTTAAAACTTTAGTGAAAGAAACTACTATAGGTCTGCAGTCCTTGACTTTTTCGATTTTCTGAGTTTGTTTTCCAACTTCAGTAATTTTAGGGGTGGTTTTCCTATGTAGGTTTACTCTAATGGCAATGAAACAATCACTCATCTTTCCACCTTCAATCCATCAGATATACAAGTGGGTAGATCCCGAGATTTTAGGGATCCCTTCAAAGGCGAGTCCAGAATTCTTAAGTTCGTTAAGGGAAGAGCATTTGATCACTTTGGAAGGCAAATACGAGGAGGACTATGTTTTGGAACCACCATAAGTTAATGAGAAAGTTTGTGATGTCAACCTTGCAAAAGGCCCGAACTGGATGTGGATGTACAACATCCTAATCTCCAAGTTTGGTGTTCGCATTCCCTTTACCCATTTTCAATTCACTATCTTAAAACAAATTGTGGCCACTCCTTCTCAGCTTCATTCGAGCAGTTGGACAATGATCCAATGTTTCGAGATCATATGTGAAAACCTCGAGGTTCCGTATTTAACAAATGCATTCTTTTATCTCTTTATTCTCACCCGACTTAGCGGCAGAGGTTTAACTCCAGGTTGGCTATCTTTCCGAGCTCATGCAAATCAAAAAGTATTTCTATTATATGAAGAATCCTTTCATCACCTCACGTCCTTCTACTTTAGGGTGTTTGGAGCTACAAATACGATTCCATTTTGGGAAACCTTGGAAGGGGAATTGAGAATTAATTGCTTTTGAACTGAGCACTTTGAGATTCCCTGAGTAAATGAGAATGACCATACATTTAAAGAGCGAGCCATAGTGGACTTCTTCCTGACAAATTTTGGGAAGGAACATCTAAATTTAAAATGTATAGTCAGCGTGGACATTGAGGTTGCTAGAATTTATCTAGGCTAATACTTATTACACCAAATTATTCCTTTGCAACTTATTTCGTATGCATGACTAACTTACATTTTCCTTTTGTAGAGAAAATGGCTCCAAAGTCTGCCCTTGCCATCTTCTGGAGTCACATTCTCAAAAGACCTCATGACAGAGATAGAAGCAATAGTCCCGAATTGGGGGGTTCCGGGGGCTTAAAATTTACATCAGCCCCGAAATCTTTTGCTCCCTAGATCCAACCTCCAAAGAAGCAAACAAGGAAAAAAAATGGCTAAGGAGAAAAAGATTATTCAGGTCGATCTTGAGGATACTCCGACTTTGGAGAATAATTCAGAAATCAGCATGTTGGCCAAAAGCTTCCCTTATCTAGAATTTATGGACAAGGAGTTAATGACCTCCACCATCCTCAAGCAGTTCCAAGGTGATGATGATGGCTTTGTGGATAAGTTCCAATGGGTTGGTCGTATGCTTTTGAAATCGGCGACCACACTCAAGTATTCGGAGCCCGTAATTTCTTCTAGTGTTCGAGCTACCCAAGCGGTAAAGGATTTAGAGGAGAAAATAACTCTCCTTCAGAATGAAAAGCTTGCTTGGGAGAAAACAAAGCAAAAGTTGATCTCCAATGCTGATGAGTTAAGAGGGTTAGTGCCGTCGAAGGTCCAAAAGCTAGAGAAGTCAAAGGCCCAAATATCAAAGCTCGAGAAGGTTAATGCTGACTCTTCTAAGTTGATTTCCAAGTTGAAAGCCGACGTCAAGTTTATAGAATGACAATGGGCAAAATTAGCTTTTAAAATAAAAGAGAATATCTTGGTGCATTATTGAGTTATTTGCTTGGAAGCCAACTTTGGTGAGGTTGGTCGTGACAAGCACGTCTTTGACGAGCGCATTGAGGTTGCCCTCGATGATAAGGAGGGAAACAATGAAGAGCTGACCACGCCTGCAGCTGAATCTTGAATTTGTTTCCCTTTTAATTTTCTATGTAATCTTTTCATGCATTAACCCTATCTATAGGCTTCTTGTATTTAGCTTACCCCAATTTCTAGGTTTATCAATGAAGTTAACTCTAACAAATGTATGTGTCTTTTCTTTTTTTGCCTAAGTTAAATAACTTGACAGGAATAATAGCGACATTTCAATTGTTCTTGTAGAATTATCCAAGGACTATAAAAGGAACCTGGTTTCCTTGAACTAGCTATACGTGTTGGACTTTCCAAGGTTCTTGAACAATTCGATTTTAATTCTACCAAAGTTTAAAACAAAAATAAATTTCAATTTCACTTAAGTCAAACTTAGGGATTTTAATGGGTTTGAGGTTTAAACCAAAACTTTTCCGAGGTAATAATGAACCTGGATTTGAGATTTTGATTTTGGACCTGGACCTTATGTGTTTTTCAAGTAAGAGGTGATTAGTTCCTTAGAATTACACAAAAAAGTATTGAACACGATAAAATATAGAAATGAAAACATGTTCTTTTACTAATAGTAAATGATGAGAACCAAGTGGTAGTGTATAGGTGTATCACTTAGCCCATGGAAGTCTCACCTTGTTAAAACCTCTTCAAGAAAAACCCATTGGGAAAAAACTTGAGATAGGAAAAAGAGTACGCCGACTTCACATGGCTTACACATACAATTTCCTCAAGCTCGAGCAATTCCATGACCTCGGAACTTGGGATTTGGATAAAGTTGAGAGCTTATATATCCCTTTTTCTAGAACTTCAGTGACCTAGTAAAGGCCTTCCCAATTTGTCGGGAGTTTCCCTTAATCCAAGATTGGTGGTCTGACATTAGCACGTCGTAATACTAGATTTCCTTACTCAAACTTCCAAGGAATTACTGCAGAATTTTATCTCTTCGTAATCCTCTGTGGAAGTGCTTTTTCCCAAATATGTGCCATCTTCCTGGTTCATTGGAAAGATTGATTTCTTTTCTATGTGAATCCAAACTCGTAGCTCGGAATATAACCCTTTGGCTCGGTTCTTCAACTTCTACCAAGATCATGGTGTCAACCCCATAAGCAAGCCTGAAAGAGGTTTCTCCCGTGGTCAATTGGGGTGTTGTCCGATATGACCATAACACACTTCCGAGTTCATTTGCCCATGATCCTTTTCTTTAGTCCCCGGAGTATAACTTTATTGGCCGCTTCTATTTGTCCATTAGCTTAGGGATGTTCAACTAACTTTAAGTGGTATTTGACCTTATAACTTGCGAGAAACCCCAGAATTTGTGGTATATAAATTGTGTGCCGTTGTTCGTCACCAAGGATTCAGTTATCCCAGATCTGGTGAAGATATTCCTCTAAACAAATTTAGTAGCTTTGCTTTTATCCACTTGGTGAAATAATCAATAGCTACAATCAAATATTTCACTTAACCTAAAGTAAGGGGAAGTAGACCTAGGATGTCGATTCCCTATTTGGAAAATGCCCATGGAGACATTATTGTTGAAAGCTCTTCAGCTAGTGTCAGCTAGTGTTATGTGAAAATGAGTATGTTGCCGGCACTTTAGACATTTTTTGACAAAATCCTCTACGTCTTGTATCGTCATAGGCTAATAATAACCGGCCCGTAAAACTTTGAATGCCAAAGCCTTTCATTCAGGGTGGTGACCACAAGATCCTTCATGGACTTTCTCGAGTACAAATGATGTCCAACTTGGGTCAAGACATTTTAACAACGGTTGAGAAAGGCCTCTTTTGTATAATTTCCCTCCGATGATGTTGCAGTAAAAGGCTTCTTTTGCTATTCTCTTTGCTTCAACGGGATCATGAGGGAGAATTTCCTTTAGCAAATATTGCATAATCAGAGTTATCTAGCTCGGAGACTCTTCAATGGCTGAAATCGAGACTAAATCTGTTATGGATGGAATCTTCAAGGTTTCTTAGATTGAACTTTTGTTATTTTTTCCCAGTTTTGTGCTGGCCAATTTAGAAAGGATGTCAGCTTGAACATTCTTTTCTCTGGGCACATGCTGGACCTCGTACACATCGATCTTTCCTATTAACTCCTTTACTTTGTTAAAATACCTTTGTAGCAATGGATCCTTAGCTTGATATGCTCTAGTTACTTATGGCGTTACGATCTGGGAATCATTACAGATCATAAGTCTAGTAACATTGACATCAATAGCAAGCTGGAGTCCTATTATTAATGCCTCATACTCAGCTTGGTTGTTGGAGACTAGAAAATCGAATTTGATCAACAACTCAACCCTAGTGAACACCATAGCAAAAGCAACTTTCTCCAATTTTTGATACACAAGTTCCAACCCTTGTAATGTTTTACTAACAAAATACACTGGATGTTGTTGCTTTTTATCTTCTCAAACTAAAGCTCTAGCCATGGCTGCATCACTTATCGAGAGATATAAGTACAAAGGGCATCCATACTCAAGTTTACACAAGATCGGAGGGCTAGAAAGATAATTGTTGAATTCTTGGGATGCTTTCACATTTCGCCGTCTGCTCAAAATTATTTTCTTTTTTCAGTAGTGTCAAGAAAGGCAACGCCTTTCGAGTTGATGCTGCTAGAAACCTAGAGAGGGAAGCTATTCTTCCTATCAATTGTTGAACATCTTTAATGAAAGTCGGACTTTTCATCTCCAACATTGTTCGGCATTTATCAAGATTTGCTTCAATTCCCTGATGTGTAAGCATAAATCCTAAAAAATTTTCGGCTTCAACGACAAAGACACTTTTTTGAGGATTTAGCCTTGAACATGGTTTCAAGATTTGATACAAGCTCCTCTTTTTCCATTGTCTTGACCAACATATCATCAAAGTAGACTTCCATCAAAGTTTCGATATGTTTAGTAAAAATCTTATTCATCAGCCTCCTATATTTTTCAAATCAAAAGGCATGACTTTATAATAATAATTGGTTGCTGGAGTGATGAAAGCAATTTTTTCTTCATCAAGCAGATGCATTGGAATTTGGTTATATCCCAAGTATGCATCCACGAATAAGAGAAATCAAAAACCAGATGCTGCATCAACTAGTCCATCTATGCTTGGAAAAGGTAAGAATTCTTAGGGCAAGCTTTGTTGAGGTCGGTATAATTGATGCATATTCGCTACTTCTGATTGGTTTTTTTTTTCTATGACGACGTTAGATAACCAAGTCAGATAAATCACCTCCCTGATAAAACTAGCATCTAATAAAGCTAAATCTTGCTTTTGAATATCACAGGCTCTGTCTAGGCTCATCTTTCTTCATTTTTGGGCCACAAGTTGGATATTGGGAAGAGTAGCTAAACGATAACTCATGAACTCAGGATCAATCCCAAGCACGTCTGTTGTAGTCCACACAAACAAATCCACATTCCTTCAAAGCCATCTGGATGGAGTTTTTAATCGGACAAACCAACAAGTTCCTCCTTATAACTCTGAAGGTCAGAATTCTTCAATCTAAGTTTATCGAATACTTCTCGGAAGATGATGTTGGCTGAACTCCCTTGATCAATAAATACTCTTTTGACTTCAACATTAACCATCATAGTCGAAATAACTATAGCATTGTCATGCCCAGGTACTACTCCCTCCAAATCAGAACTTGAAAACACAAATCTCGGGAATAGATTATGATTTGCAAGCCCTCTTCATCTTTGCCACAGATAAACTCAAGACCTCTTGAAGGTGTTTTTTGCGAGCCAACTTAGTTGTGCTGCCTCCTGCAAATCCTCCATCTATGACATTAATTGTTCTCGTAACTGTCTCCTCTTTTTTATCTTCTTGGTTTTTGTTGGGCTCCAAAGTTCTCTAGGAGTGAGGGTTTCTTCTTTCATCTTCCTTCACGGGAGATGCCCTTTTCTTTCTTGGACTTCATTGGGAAATAATGTACTTTGCCAATCTCCCTCTTAGGTCAATTATTCTACTGCATCACGAAGATCATAACAATCCTCAATCTTATGCCTGAAGCCATTGTGGTACTTACAAAATAAGGATCTATTGGTATTAGCCCTTACCCGAAGTGCTTTTAGCTTTTGGAATCATTTCACCTACCTGACTTCCCTGTATAAGTCTGCTAGGGATAAACTGAAGGGAGAATAGTCATGATACCTTCCGACCCTCGATGTCCTAGATTCCATTTTATGGCGGTCTTCCTGTTGTGGTCCTGGCTTCTTCTCAGCTTGGCTTTTTATCGAAGTTGTCATCACCCTCTATGTTTCTTCAAGGTATATGTATCTTTTCGCCCTCAACTGGATTTCATCCATGGTTTTTGCTAGTCGTTTGGAAAATGAATCCTTAAATGCCCCAGGTCGGAGACCATTCAGTAATGTGAGCACCGTTGCTTGAGTTTCCAGTTCTTCTACTAGCAAAGTTTCTACATTAAACCATTCGAGAAAATCTTAGAGCAGCTTTCCTTGTCACTGAGATAGTCCCAAAAGGCTAGTGATTGGCTTTGGTTTAAACCTTTGGGTCATGAAATGGGCCAAAAAATTAGATTGAAGGTCCAAGAACTTGTTGATGGACCTTGGTGGTAAAAAGTTGAATCATTTTAATGCCACCTTCTTCAATGTAATCAGGAAAGCTCTGCACCTTACAAGGTCTAAACTCTTGCCAATACCATCCTAAACTTAAAAGCATCCATTTGTTCTTGGGGTCGGTGCTCCCATCATAAGGTTTCATGTCAGTTGGGGGCTTAAATCCCCTGGGAAGTTTGATGCTCGTGATATAGTCTGAAGAGGGCATTTCATCATCTTCATCTGAGTTGTCATATTGAATAGGGTGATGTCTAAATTGACAGTCTGGGCTCCTCATCCTAAATAGGAATGACACAACATGATTGACGCACACGTGAGTACTCACTCCGGGGCTCTTTATAGTGTATGCACTCCTTTTCCCAAGATCTAACTTCACCTCAGGAATTTGGCTCTTCCTCATATCGTGGGGGTCAATGCTGATGTAGCTCATTACGATCTCGAACTCGGCAATGACCATCTTGATGGTCTCTTTCATCAATTGCTCCTTCCATTTATTACAAGTTCCCTTCCAGTTCCTGAATATGCACAGCTTGGTCCTTCACAACTGAAATGATTTCTTCATATGGGATCGGATTCTCTTGAACTCGCTCAACTTTGGGTGCTATAATGTTCCTTGGTGTGGGCTCCAAAGAATGATTAGTAGTGTTTTGTCGATTATCGGTGTCGAAGGCAGTTCGACCACCAATGTATTCCTACAGGGATGGCTGCATTCCTTTCATGGGACCATGGGCGGCCATGAGTTCCTATCAGCGATAGGTGGACATGATTAGTTGGGATGCCGAGAAGAAAAGGTAGCAACTTAGAAGTTCCTAGAGATGGTGTCAATGTTCGGAAATGGATCACCGAGTATTAGAAATGAGGTTTTTTGAACCAAAATTTGAACTCCTAAGTGGCTATTCACAACAGTGGCCTAAGTGTAGGTTGAATTCCATAATGAGAAGAAGTGGGTACCTCCAAAGACTCCGATACTCAAGTCAGTGAGTGCAAGAGATACGAGTTTGTAAGAATATTTGTGGACGTGATTTGAGAGGCTGTGCTCTTATTTATAGAGGAAACTTGAGAATAACGGTCATCAACGGATTTTCGAGATTCTTGCATAATAGTGTCGGTTTCGTTATGATTTTGTATGTGTTATGGAATCCAAGCTTAGGCATTACCGAATATGATTTTAATGCTCTAGTCACCATATTGGCATCCGTTACATTGTCTTCAGTAGTCTTCGACTTGGGCTTTTGTGCCTCATGAAGATAAGGCCTTGATAGGCTATTCATGACATTTGGGCCCTTGGGTCTAGTCCAGAACAACGCTCGTTATTATATGCTCATAATGCATTAATGGTTCTTGCTCTTCAAACGAATTTATTTCATCATTATTCAAAAAAAAAAATTTACCCTTATTTTCGATATAAAGTAATTTCAAATAGCAAGTTAGTTTCCATGGTTAAAAGTAACAACTAGTAATTCCTATAATGCGACTTAAGTGTATTATGAAGTTATTAGGGTGTTACAAAGTAGGCACATGCGAACTAATTAGGAAGGGGGAAATTGGAATTTCCGACACTATTGTTCCCCATGCAGCAGTAAAGGGTGTGCAGCAGAACACATGGTCTTTTCTTGCAGAAATCAGAATTTCAGATTTTATAGTTGCCATTGTTATTCCCCAAGCATGTCAAATAGAACAAAGATTCCCCGACACATTAAAATCCCAAATTTTGATTTTAGCTTTTGTCACCTCCAACACTGCAAAAGTTAATTCAGTGTTTAAATTCTATTAATAAAACTAAAATAAGAAATCCCAATTTTATTAAAAGCCATATTACTGTAAATACAATCCAAATCCCATATTAATGAACATATGAAACTCAACTTCCTTATAAAAAATAAAATCCCAAATCCATACTGTTGAAGTTTTCAAAGTTCAAACCTTGCACTTTCCTTATTATTCCTTTTCAATGAAATTTCTTTAATAAGTAGAGTCACACTGTGATTCATGAAAATTTCTTTTATATTCCAAGAATAAATCACTTTTTACTTCATAAAACAAATCCCGTCATTGATTTCTCTTCTCTCTCCTTTTCTCTATCATTCTCCCAATTATATCCTATAATCAAGACACTCTCTGGAGGAAGAAATTTCTTCCTTCATGAGGATGTAAGTCTGACTGATGATGACAATTATGATTAGGAAATACCTCCTATGCATTGCATTTCACAAGGTACACAACACACCTTATTATCCAACGGTTAACATATGATAGTGTATCCAATTTATGATATACCATAAAATTATCTTTGTCAACACATATTTCCGAGTTCCGAGTTCAACATTCCTAGTTTCCAAGTTCACCTCTCTCTAGTTTCTAAGTTTCGAGTTTAATAGAGTTATCTTCTTCCTTGTCCCAAGTTTCTGAGTTCCTAGTTTCCAAGTTCACTTCTTTTAGTTTTCGAGTTCCAAGTTCAGTAGAGTTCTCTTCTTTCTTATCCAAATTTTCGAGTTTAGAGTTCTAAGTTCAACATTCCACCTTGTCACCAAATTTTCGAGTTCCGAGTTCAACGTAAATTTTAAAGTGTATTACAAGTATGCGAAATATAGATACATTATCACATCTTAGCCTTTAGATTATAAGATATGTGGTGCATTGTATCCTTCACCTTATGATCAACATTAAACCAACTCAGCAACAACCTTTTACATCCAGCTCCTCACCCCAAAAACGAACAGCTTGAACACCTTGTCCCAATCTATCCATGTGCCCTACTCGTGCAACCACTAACACATAGCCCAACAATTTTTTGACACACATCCAAAAAAAAAAGAACAAAGACCCAACCCGAATAAACAATCCACAACCCATGATCCAGGATCCAGCTTCCCCCGGATATGCCAAGCATCTGTTAAAAGCCAGAATGGGAATAAAAATTCTTACCAATTGGAAAATAGTTCCCACGAATGTTCTGCATAAAAAATTCCTCCAGTTCCTAGAATTCCGTTATCCTGCTCTTCATAAAGCACCGCACCCTGCAACTTCCAACTTCAACTCAACAATTGCTCCAAAGCTATCCCCAAAATATTCAGCATTTTACGTTGCACCCTTAGAATCAATGGCTGGTTTCGCGGGAAAGAAGCGAGTCACCGACTCGTTCGACAACGCAACCAGAGCTCGACTTGTTTGCTTTGATCACCGGCAACTGAGCTCCGTCGGCAGTGGAAGCGAACATTCTTTCAACGACGATCATGACGGAGACTCCTTTTCGCTTTCCGAGCTCGTGCATGGTTTCTTAGAGAACCACGTAAACGGTCATGAAGATGTTGATGATGACTCGGAGCGGGTTGACTCGGTCGATGATTGTGCTGACTCATTGGAGGATCCACTCATGTCGAGGAGTGTTGCTGCACTCGTGCAGAATGCGGACCCTTATAGGAACAATCTTCTCACACACGTTTTGAAGGCCGCGGAGGAGTTCACGTTTCTGAGAGATCGAAACGTTTCGGTTTTCCGTCGAAGCGTGGCAACGTTTCTTAGAGAAAAGGGGCATGACGCGGCGGTGTGCAAGATCGCGTGGGATTCCTCCGCCGGCGGAGTTGTCGCCGGGAGCCACGAGTTCATCGATGCAGTCCAATCGAGCCCGTTTACGTGGCAGTACTTCATGGACCTTGATTTTGGCACGCAGTTCGAGATTGCACGGCCGACAACGCGGTTCTCGGAGGTGTTGGGCTCTGTTCCCAAGGTATTCGTTGGAGGGGCGGAGGAGCTGAAACGCACCATTTCGATTGTGTGCGACACAGCGAGACGGTGTTTTAGGAGCAAGGGGCTCTCGTTCCTCCGAGGAGAAAGAAAAGGTTTACGGTGAACGAGTGGTTCGCATCTTGTCGCCGAACAGCCAACCTGGTTAAGGGAAACCTGGTGCCCGTGGCTATAAGAGCATCTCTAATGTTATACCCCATCTAAATCCCACTTTTAGCCCCATTACTTACCACATCAATGCCACATAATCAATATATCATAAAAAGTAAAAGTGTCTCAAGAATAGGATTCATGTCTCCAATGGAATAGACCAACTTTGATCCCACCTTTGGTCTCACATAATTTTTAACCTTAAAAAAAATTAATATATTCTATAAAATATTTGTTATAAATATTTTATTATATAATTTTATTTTTGAATGAGATAAAAATATAAAATTTAATTTTTTGAAATAAATTTTAATAAATTAAATTAAAGATAAATATATCATACATTTATTTCTTAAAAGTTAAAATCTAAAAAATTTAAACTATGTTTTCAACTAAAATAAGTCTTCAATATGCTTAGAAAATATTACATAATTAATAACAATATTGCATAAATTTAAAAGGATTACATAATAGAAACATTATATAATTAAAATATGGGATACAACATTGCATAATTGAAATATACTAGCAGTTTTATTTACCAGGTATTATAGAATTGCCAGATATGTTCCACCAAATCTGCTTGTAATTGTTAATGTTTTTGTCTATCACGAAGTCGGATATTATTTTGGATATATCTCTCATACAGAACAAAAGTTTCCTCACCCAGCTCTGGATGTGATATACCATTCTCCACATGTCATAAGAAGGAAGTTGAACAAAGTTTCCTGCATATATATTGTGACGTCCGAAAATTCAATCACCTGTTATTAATCAATTTTCTCGATTAATTCACGCGAGTAAGGTTAGCTATGAACCATTTAAGATTTATTAGGATTCAAATGGATGTTAGTTAGGTAGATTAGAATGGAAAATTTAAAGTAGAACTAAGGTAAAGGCGAATGCGAAATCGGGTAAATACCGAATCTCCGATTGGGGGAAGATCCGATAAAATTTCAATAACTTAAACTACTGGAATAAAATAATATTAATGGCTCTGGATCCAAAGGTGGGGAGGCCATCCACCCCACCACCATCAGACGATCCACAATTCACCTTGTGGCTCAATTGAGGCCACAAGATTAAAGGACCAATCACACCGCGACAACTTACCCCTTCAATTATTACACTTCAAAATATCTTCTCTCTCACTCTCCTCTCCTTATCTCATCCGCCACCCTTCCTTCTTCCTCCCTCCTCCATTTTTCTTTTCCTCTTCTTCATCTCTCTTCACTTCATACACTCTTCACTTTGGAGATTTGAAGTTCTTTTGAAGAATCAAGTTGGAACTCAAAGGAGGTAGGGTTTAAAGCTTTCAATAGATGTTTGTATTGTTGATTGAATCTGGATTGGATATGGTTTCTGATCTGTCTTCTTGCTGATCTTGATGAAATATGGGTGGAAAAATGATGGGATGAGTGAAGAGGTGATAGATCAATGCGGTAGATCAAGAAAGGAGAGAAATCAGCAAGTCTGGAAATAGAGTTCTCTTAGGATTTCCGTACGAAATGCCCTCTGTCCCTCAGTTCCCACCGTTCAAATTCTATGAAAATATTTTTAGATGAAACTAGACATCCAGAGCTTTCCATACATATAAATTATTAAGTCATTGGATCAGTATAGAATTAGTTATGAATTTTTGAAATTTGACCTAAGTTTCAGAATTTGATTTCGGGCAGGGAAGCTTACGTGAGCCATATCTCACTCTATATAACTTGGATTTAGGTGGAACAAGATTCTATAGAAAGCTAAGATCCAGTAGTTTATGCTATAAAAATTTCGGATTCAGACCTAATTTGAGTAACTCCCAGAAATTTTCTAAAGTCACCCCTGATTCTGCTTAGATCAAAACAGGGCAGTTTGTAACACCTGGATTTGAGGTTTTATTACTTAAGCTATAGTTGGCCAAATGATGTGGGACTTCTTGGAGGATAAAATTTCATATCCTAGCTTCAAAACAACATAGGTTTGGTAGCCATACCCTTAGGATTCGAATTTTAACAGATTTTAACATTTTAGAGTGCTGTTCAGTTTAGTTATAGACCAAGCCAGAATAAAATGACAATATCTTGAGTTGTAGATGTCAAAATTGAACGGGACCAAAAAGGTTAGAAACTAGACACATAGGGATTCAACATATTAAAATTTCAGATCCATTGGAGTTGTGTAGCCATAAACTCAGAGAAAACACTAACTGGGCAGAATAGGAAGCATTTGGTGGCAGCACCCAAATTTTTAGTTTACTCTTCTCTTGATTATAATAAGTATGCATGCCCAGTATTATTATGAGAATCCTATATTGTTATAAACATTGTATATACTGTTATAGAAATTATTGAACTATTGTTGAGAATTTCTGGAATTGTTGCTATTGGCACTATTCATGGGGAAGCGGATGTAATCCGTTATGCTGCCCAAATTTCGGTAAGCATTATGATTGATTATGAGATTATAAGTGTAAGCTGGAACATATATAATCCTCGAGTAAGAGGATAAGCTTATTTAAGTTCCCCTCACCCACGACTCACATGAGGCATGGCATTAGACCCAGCTAGTGTGAGTATAGGGGATAGGTCTTACATGAGGCATGGCATTAGACTCCAAGTGTAAGTAGAATATTTAAGGTATGACGCCACTAGTATGAGCTCGTTACCATTTATGCTGAGTGGGTGTAAAGATTTTAAGAAAAAGTCAAACTTAGAAGAAGGATAAGAGTAAAGTTATGAGTATATTCCCTTTTTACACGCATTAAGGGTATTAAATGTTGTTGAATTGTATACTTGAGTTATGCATGTATATTTTGTAATCTGCTTTTCTACTGTTAATAGTTAGATTTATTCACTACCTCCGACCATGTTCATAGTTATCATAATAAAAGACGAAGCCATTAGGGGTTAAGATGAGATAACTTTAGTAATATAGAACCCTACTGAGAGTTTGAAGAATTCTCACCCTATGTAGTACCCACTTTACTTTCAGATCAGTACGATGGACGCGACAGCGGTGGTGTTCATTGAGTTCCCGCATATGCAGCTTCATTACAGCCCCACCTACGACTCGTTGTACATAGTCGGCTCGTGCCGATTTAGGGTATACTTTTTCAGCAGCAGTGACTTCACGGTGCCACTCTTCCACCCCTTGTTCGACCCCACTGTTCCATATTTCGCCTTCCCGATATCCGTAGCGCATCCGGCACCTCCTCCCGCACCTGCGGCTCAGGCGGATCCCATACCAGCCTCACCTCTTCATATGGTTCCCGGAGACCTGATGGACGCCGAGGATGACCCGTCCGAGGCCACCGACTCTTCGTCCTCCTCATCCGGACCTGATGACTCCTCCCCGACTGGGCCTGCTATGGCCAACGGGTACCTGACCCCGTAGTAGATATATTTGGCTAGCTGTTGTACATGATGGCCCTCTTTTGACAGGATGATGTATTGGGCCATAGGAGTAGTTTTGTTAGGACTTTGACTTGTACTTAAATGTCCTATGAGGACTCTTAGGACTGCACTTTTATGATATCGGCCAGGATCTTTTTGGTATGTACTGGCCCTACATGTATTCCTTACAGTGTATATATCAGAGGATGTCCTCTATGGATGCAGATATATATATATTTACCTTTCAGTATATGTGCATAAATTCAGAAAAATTTCTGCTGCATTCCTTTCATTATTTCAGTTTGTACGAAATTATTGTTTCACGTTATACGCTTAAGTTCTTCTGCACGCGAAATATAAAGAAAGATTCGTCGTGTAAATCATAGTCAGGACTATAAATAATAAATTTTAATAAAAACCTTTAACATACTATACTACAATTAAGTAAATATAGTAGATAGAGTAGGACCTTACATTTTGGTATCAGAGCAGTTCATCCTAACTAAGGCCTGAGGATTGGACTGACTATGCTTCGCGCATATATCTGTTTTAGATGATATACTGCAAGGGATATTGTCTGTATAACTATCAGTCATGTAAGCTATTATTTACTAGCACACTAGACTTAGTATTGAGCCTGATCAACTCAATAACTTTTGTTTTGTGTGTTCAGAACTTAATGGCTTCAGGACGGAGAGGTAGACCACGAACCACACCAGAGCAGGAAGACCAGACTGATTTCATGGATACGATGCGAGAGATGGCGCACGCTATGCGAGAACAAGCAGCTGCGGCAACTCAAATGATGGGCCAAATGGGCAGGCAACCTGAAGCCGGCCATGGAGGAAATCAGAATGGGCCGGTAATGGATATAGAATATCTTAAGTTTGCAGAGTTTAGGAAAGCTAACCCACCTAGCTTCAGGGGAGCTTTTGACCCTGATAAGGCAGACGAGTGGGTTAAAGCCATGGAGAAAGTTTTTTCGGTGCTGGAGTGTACAGACCGTCAGAAGGTGGTCTTCTCCACCTATATGTTGGAAGCAGACGCAGAATTTTGGTGGAACGGGGTGCGACTGCTGTTTGATGGGTCCCAAACTATCATCACCTGGGACGTATTTAAGGATGCATTTTACCAGAAGTATTTTCCCCTGTGTCTGTTCGTAATGCCAAGAGTTGGAATTCATGCACCTCCGTCAAGGAAACAGTAACGTGTCGGAGTACGTTGCCAAATTTGAGGAGCTGTGCAAATTCTCCACTATTTATCAACGGAGCCCCGACGAAGCATGGAAGTGCATGAAATTTGAAGGTGGACTGAAAGAAGACATTCTTGCCACCATAGGACCAATGGAGATCAGGGACTTTTCTACCTTGGTGAACAAGTGCCGCTTGGTAGAAGATTGTAACAAGAAGTTAGTTGCTGCTAGAGCATCCGGCAATAACTTTAAGAGAGGGTTAGCTCCACAAGGTCCGAGGTTCAAACCTAACTTACAACAACGAAGGAAGTTCCAGCCGGCGAACAATAAAGGTAAGCAACCTCAACGACCTTTCGGGAGCCAGATTTGCAGTCAGTGCGGCAAGAATCATGGCGACCGCCCTTGCTTGGCAGGTCAAAATGTCTGCTTTGGGTGTGGCAAACTAGGCCACAGAATTTATGAGTGCCCTACCCGAAATCCTCAATCGACCCCTAGGCCACAACGCCAAGGGAGAGTTTTTACTATGGATGCACAGGAGGTCAAGAAGTCAGAAGATTTGATCCAAGATACATGTGAAGTAAATGGTAAGACTTTAACCATTTTATACGATTCAGGTGCGTCTCACTCTTTCATCTCTCATGATTGCATGACAGCCCTGCAGCTACCTATTTCTGAATTGCCTTATGATTTGTTAGTTTCTACTCCTACAAGTGAGCCCGTTAGGACCAATCACATTTGTATCAATGTCCCTTGTCAAATAGGAGGTCGGATCTTTCCGGCTAATTTAATTTGTCTTCCCTTGTCCGGACTTGACATCATCTTGGGTATGGATTGGCTCTCTGCCAATCAAGCCCTGTTAAATTGCTCAGATAAATCCATTACACTCCCTTCTATTTCATCTTCTGAATCCGTAATTCCTGTAAGTCTTTATTTAAGTTCCTTAATAGTGCACCCTTGTGGGAATAGAAGTCAAGGGTATATTTTCTTATCAACCAGCATGACAGAGGTTGATCGGGAGTTAAACAATATTCCAGCTTGTTAGGAATATCCCGATGTGTTCCCCAAGATATTCCCGAGCTCCTCCCGAGAGAGATTGAGTTCACTATTGAACCGTGCCGAGTGGGACCAATATCTTTAGCGCCAGATCTGCATGTCGCCTTTGGAATCAAGCTAAACTTAAGGGCGATTGAAGAACTCTTGGAAAAGAAATTCATTAGGCCAAGTGCATCACCGTAGGAGCCCCAGTCTTGTTAGTTAATAAGAAAGATGGAGGCATGCGACTCTGTGTAGACTACAGGCAGTTGAATAAGGTGACAATTAAGAACAAGTACCCATTACCAAGGATTGATGATCTTATGGATCAACTGCAAGGAGCTACTGTATTTTCCAAGATTGATCTACGGTCTGGATATCACCAGATTCGGGTTCGAGAAGAAGATATTCCAAAGACAGCGTTTCGGACTCGTTATGGGCATTATGAGTATACCGTGATGTCCTTCGGATTGACAAATGCACCGGCAGTATTCATGGACTACATGAATCGAATATTCAGACCATATCTTGATAAATTTGTGGTGGTGTTCATTGATGACATACTTGTCTATTCGAAGACAGAACAGGAGCACGCAGAACACTTGCGATTAGTTCTGCAAATTTTGAGAGAAAGGAAACTTTACGCCAAGCTATCCAAATGTGAATTTTGGATGGAAGAACTAAAATTTCTTGGCCATGTGGTATCCCGTGGGGGAATTTCAGTAGATCCCAGTAAGGTAGAAGCAGTATTAAACTGGGAGCGACCAACGACAGTTACGGAAGTCAGAAGTTTCTTAGGGTTGGCTGGATACTACAGAAGATTTGTTAAAAACTTCTCCCAAATAGCCCTACCCTTAACAAAGTTGACCAGGAAGAATGCCCCATTCGACTGGACGCTCGAGAGCGTGCAGAGTTTTCAGGAATTAAAGGAAAGATTGACAACCGCCCCAGTACTTATTTTACTGGATCCTCACGGACCGTTTGAAGTGTACTGTGATGCTTCTCAAAAAGGATTGGGGTGCGTGTTAATGCAAAATAGGAACGTTGTGGCATATGCTTCCAGGCAATTGAAAACTCATGAAAGAAACTATCCACCCATGATCTCGAACTGGCGGCGATAGTATTTGCCTTGAAGATGTGGAGACACTATCTCTACGGAGTGAAGTTTGAAGTATTTTCTGATCACAAAAGCTTGAAATACCTTTTTGATCAGAAGGAATTGAACATGAGACAACGAAGATGGATGGAGTTTCTTAAAGATTACGAATTCGACCTGAAGTACCATCCAGGCAAGGCAAACGTAGTAGCAGATGCCCTAAGCAGAAAATCCTTGACAGTGGCGTGGATGATGATTAAAGAAGCAGAGCTTGTAGAGAGCTTTCAAACTCTCAACTTGGGGATCTCTCAGAACTCCCAAAGTACCATTCAATTACACCAATCGAAGATAACCAAGATTTTCAAGGATCGGATCCAAAGAAGCACAACAAGGAAACGATACCTTCTAGCATACAGTACGACTAGTACAATCTGGCAAGCTAATAGGGTTCTCTCAGGATGCGGAAGGAATATGGCGATATCATGGAAGAATATGTGTACCTGAGGAGAACGATCTCAGGAGGAAGGTTTTGGAGGAAGCTCATAAGAGCAAGTTTACTGTACATCCTGGCATTAACAAGATGTACCAAGATCTCAAAAAGATGTTTTGGTGGCCAGGCCTTAAGATAAATGTAGCCAATTTTGTGAATAAATGTTTAACTTGCCAGAAGGTGAAGATAGAGCATCAGAAGCCGGCAAGGACACTACAACCCTTAGAGATTCCGGAATGGAAATGGGAGAGCATCTCTATGGATTTCGTGATGGGCTTACCAAGAACCCCCTCAGGATATGACGCTATATGGGTCATAGTGGATAGACTAACTAAGTCAGCTCACTTTTTACCCATTCGAGCGAATTCTCCTCTAGAAAAGTTGGCTCAGCTATATATTCAAGAAGTAATTCGGCTACATGGTATTCCTTCAACAATCATTTCTGATCGAGATCCAAGGTTCACTTCACGGTTTTGGGGAGCGCTCCAGAAGGCGTTTGGTACTAGGCTATGTCTAAGTACTGCATATCATCCGCAATCGGATGGTCAAACAGAGCGAACGATTCAGACCCTGGAAGATATGTTGAGAGCATACATTCTGGAACAACGAGGAAGTTGGGATCGATATTTACTGTTAGCCGAATTTGCGTACAACAATAGTTATCATGCTAGCATCGGCATGGCTCCATATGAGGCTTTATATGGCCGGAAGTGTCAATCTCCCCTATGTTGGTACGAAGCAGGGGAACAGAGCCTCCTAGGTCCGGAACTAGTCAGACAGACGACAGAGCAGATCCAAAGGATCCGTAGCAAGATACTTGCAGCTCAGAGCCGTCAGAAGAGCTAGCAGATACCCGGAGGAAACCCTTAGAATTTCAAGAAGGAGACCACGTCTTTCTGAAAATCACCCCCACAACCGGAGTGGGTAGAGCCATAAAAGTCAAAAAGCTAAGCCCCCGCTTTAGAGGTCCCTTTCAAATTTTAAAGCAAATCGGGCCAGTCACCTATCGAGTTGCTTTACCTCCGCATCTATCCAATCTTCATGATGTTTTCCATGTTTCGCAACTCAGAAGATACCAACCGGATCCTGCTCACTTGCTGGAACCTGAATCAATCCAATTAAAGGATGACTTGACTTTTCATGTACCCCCAGCAAGGATAGTGGATAGGAGCGTCAAACACCTTCGGAACAAAGCGGTACAATTGGTGAAGGTAGCTTGGGGACGTGAAGACTCGGCAGACTGTACGTGGGAATTAGAATCTGACATGAGGAGAGAACACCCCGAATTATTCTCAGGTACCAAATTTTGAGGACAAAATTTCTTTTAGGAGGGTAGTAGTGTGACGTCCGAAAATTCAATCACCTGTTATTAATCAATTTTCTCGATTAATTCACGCGAGTAAGGTTAGCTATGAACCATTTAAGATTTATTAGGATTCAAATGGATGTTAGTTAGGTAGATTAGAATGGAAAATTTAAAGTAGAACTAAGGTAAAGGCGAATGCGAAATCGGGTAAATACCGAATCTCCGATTGGGGGAAGATCCGATAAAACTTCAATAACTTAAACTACTGGAATAAAATAATATTAATGGCCCTGGATCCAAAGGTGGGGAGGCCATCCACCCCACCACCATCAGACGATCCACAATTCACCTTGTGGCTCAATTGAGGCCACAAGATTAAAGGACCAATGAACTTACCCCTTCAATTATTACACTTCAAAATATCTTCTCTCTCACTCTCCTCTCCTTATCTCATCCGCCACCCTTCCTTCTTCCTCCCTCCTCCATTTTTCTTTTCCTCTTCTTCATCTCTCTTCACTTCATACACTCTTCACTTTGGAGATTTGAAGTTCTTTTGAAGAATCAAGTTGGAACTCAAAGGAGGTAGGGTTTAAAGCTTTCAATAGATGTTTGTATTGTTGATTGAATCTGGATTGGATATGGTTTCTGATCTGTCTTCTTGCTGATCTTGATGAAATATGGGTGGAAAAATGATGGGATGAGTGAAGAGGTGATAGATCAATGCGGTAGATCAAGAAAGGAGAGAAATCAGCAAGTCTGGAAACAGAGTTCTCTTAGGATTTCCGTACGAAATTCCCTCTGTCCCTCAGTTCCCACCATTTAAATTCTATGAAAATATTTTTAGATGAAACTAGACATCCAGAGCTTTCCATACATATAAATTATTAAGTCATTGGATCAGTATAGAATTAGTTATGAATTTTTGAAGTTTGACCTAAGTTTCAGAATTTGATTTCGGGCAGGGAAGCTTACGTGAGCCATATCTCACTCCATATAACTTGGATTTAGGTGGAACAAGATTCTAGAGAAAGCTAAGATCCAGTAGTTTATGCTATAAAAATTTCGGATTCAGACCTAATTTGAGTAACTCCCAGAAATTTTCTAAAGTCACCCCTGATTCTGCTTAGGCCAAAACAGGGCAGTTTGTAACACCTGGATTTGAGGTTTTATTACTTAAGCTATAGTTGGCCAAATGATGTGGGACTTGTTGGAGGATAAAATTTCATATCCTAGCTTCAAAACAACATAGGTTTGGTAGCCATACCCTTAGGATTCGAATTTTAACAGATTTTAACATTTTAGAGTGCTGTTCAGTTTAGTTATAGACCAAGCCAGAATAAAATGACAATATCTTGAGTTGTAGATGTCAAAATTGAACGGGACCAAAAAGGTTAGAAACTAGACACATAGGGCTTCAACATATTAAAATTTCAGATCCATTGGAGTTGTGTAGCAATAAACTCAGAGAAAACACTAACCGGGCAGAATAGGAAGCATTTGGTGGCAGCACCCAAATTTTTAGTTTACTCTTCTCTTGATTATAACAAGTATGCATGCCCAGTATTATTATGAGAATCCTATATTGTTATAAACATTGTATATACTGTTATAGAAATTATTGAACTATTGTTGAGAATTTCTGGAATTGTTGCTGTTGGCACTATTCATGGGGAAGCGGATGTGATCCGTTATGCTGCCCAAATTTCGGTAAGCATTATGATTGATTATGAGATTATAAGTGTAAGCTGGAACATATATAATCCTCGAGTAAGAGGATAAGCTTATTTAAGTTCCCCTCACCCACGACTCACATGAGGCATGGCATTAGACCCAGCTAGTGTGAGTATAGGGGATAAGTCTTACATGAGGCATGGCATTAGACCCAGCTACTGTAAGTACCGAATATTTAAGGTGGCGACGGCCACGGTATGAGCTCGTTACCATTTATGCTGAGTGGGTGTAAAGATTTTAAGAAAAAGTCAAACTTAGAAGAAGGATAAGAGTAAAGTTATGAGTATATTCCCTTTTTACACGCATTAAGGGTATTAAATGTTGTTGAATTGTATACTTGAGTTATGCATGTATATTTTGTAATCTGCTTTTCTACTGTTAATAGTTAGACTTATTCACTACCTCCGACCATGTTCATAGTTATCATAATAAAAGACCGAAGCCATTAGGGGTTAAGATGAGATAACTTTAGGAATATAGAACCCTACTGAGAGTTTGAAGAATTCTCACCCTATGTAGTACCCACTTTACTTTCAGATCAGTACGATGGACGCGACAGCAGTGGTGTTCATTGAGTTCTCGCATATGCAGCTTCATTACAGCCCCACCTACGACTCGTTGTACATAGTCGGCTCGTGCCGATTTAGGGTATACTTTTTCAGCAGCAGTGACTTCACGGTGCCACTCTTCCACCCCTTGTTCGACCCCACTGTTCCATATTTCGCCTTCCCCATATCCGTAGCGCATCCGGCACCTCCTCCCACACCTGCTCAAAGTGGATCCCATACCAGCCTCACCTCTTCATATGGTTCCCGGAGACCCGATGGACGCCGAGGATGACCCGTCCGAGGCCACCGACTCTTCGTCCTCCTCATCCGGACCTGATGACTCCTCCCCGATGGCCAACGGGTACCTGACCCCGTAGTAGATATATTTGGCTAGCTGTTGTACATGATGGCCCTCTTTTGACTGGATGATGTATTGGGCCATAGGAGTAGTTTTGTTAGGACTTTGACTTGTACTTAAATGTCCTATGAGGACTCTTAGGACTGCACTTTTATGATATCGGCCAGGATCTTTTTGGTATGTACTGGCCCTACATGTATTCCTTACAGTGTATATATCAGAGGATGTCCTCTATGGATGCAGATATATATATATTTACCTTTCAGTATATGTGCATAAATTCAGAAAAATTTCTGTTGCATTCCTTTCATTATTTCAATTTGTACGAAATTATTGTTTCACGTTATACGCTTAAGTTCTTCTGCACGCGAAATATAAAGAAAGATTCGTCATATAAATCATAGTCAGGACTATAAATAATAAATTTTAATAAAAACCTTTAACATACTATACTACAATTAAGTAAATATAGTAGATAGAGTAGGACCTTACATATATCTCATCCTCAACAGTAATATTATGCAATATAATACATGCTCTCATTATCTTGGCAAGCTTTTCTTTCTCCCAGAATCGTGTAGGGCCACGTATAATTGCAAACCGAGCCTGTAGCACTCTAAATGCTCGCTCCACATCCTTTCGTTGTCCTTCTTGATATTTTGCAAACAACTTTCGCTTATCTCCCTGCGGTCTGGAGATTGTTTTGACGAATATTGCTCATTCAGGATATATACCATTTGTTAAATAGTATCCCATATTAGAATTGGTACCATTCACAATATAATTTACCTCTGGAGCTCGACCATCTAAAACTTCATCAAACACCGGTGAACAGTCTAACACGTTGATGTCATTGTTCGAAACAGCAACTCCAAAAAATGCATGCCATATCCAAAGGTCAGATGAAGCCACAATTTCGAGTACGATAATTGGAACCCCATGGTAACCACTCACATACATACCCTTCCATGCTTTCGGGCAATTTTTCCACTGCCAGTGCATGCAATCAATGCTGCCCATCATTCCAGGGAAGACGCGGTCCTCCGCCATTTGTAGTAAGCGTTGTACATCATTTGAGTTTGGTTTTTGCAAGTATTCGGTCTCGAATACCAATTTCACATCTTCGACGAACTTCTCTAAGCACTCAATTGCCGTGCTTTCGCCTATCCACACATAATCATCAACGGCATCAGCTGATACTCCATATGCCAACATACGCATGGCATCTGTGCATTTTTGTAGCGGGGATAAGCCTTTCTTGCCTGTAGCATCGACTCTCTGACGAAAATATGGATCAACATTTGATGGGGCTTCCACTATGTGAAGGAAGACATGCCTTCCCGTTTGGAACCTTCGCCGAAATGTCTCAACAGGGTACATTGGATTAGATGCAAAGTAGTCATTAAAAAGACATTCGTGTCTTGCTTCGCGGTCCATATCTAAGGTCCTACGAGATCTGAGGGAAGAGTTTTCCTTGTACCTCTCGAGAATAAGTAGAAGTTGGCGCTCATCTGAATCGTCAAATATAAAATCCTCAATCCATTCATCTAAAGACATGTTATCGGATTGGTCTGAATCACCGAGCTAAACATCATCAATCAAGTCATCAAAAGACTTATTATCAGGTTGATTAGAGGTTCCAGCCATTTAGAGTGGATATTTTAGCTGTGGTTGTGAGTGACAAAGTGTTTTGAGAGGAAGTATGAAAGAATGATGCTCCATATTTATAAGCCTTTTTCCACAATGAATAGTTTGTCTAAATGGTTAGTTTTGAACGACTAGTTTTGTAACGGCTAGTTTTGCAATGGCTAGTTCTTTAACAGCTAGTTTTGCAATATCTAGTTTTTCGTTCATTTATTTTTGAAAAGTTAAAATCCAAATATCCTTGCATAATTTAAAAATTACATATAACTAAAAGCATTACTAAACATTTTAAAACACTATTTAATTGACAACAACATTACATGATCGAAATATTTTATAACTAAAAACATTACTTAACAGAAATTAAAAATATTTTTCCATAATTTTCTCAACAAGCTTAGCATGAAAAGATTGTTGTGTTTCATTCATCATGGAGGTGTCTACATAAAGTACTTGCATGTCTGTTTGCCTTTCCTTAACCTCTAGCTCCTTCGCCTTGATCATCCTCTCCTTTTCTTTCTCATTTAGCTTCTTTTCTTTGATCATCATCAACTTTTCCTTAAACGACCTATCCTTTTCCTTGTCCGCTAACTCTATTTCCTTGACTTTTTTAAAATCTTCCATGAGACAAAGTTTCCTAGCTGTAATGAATTTGAGTGCATTAAACCTATGGATGCTTTGGTTTCCCTTTCCCTTCCTTTTAGATGCTTTGGTGCCTTGTGAACGAACTAGAGACTCCACACCAACATCCTCATCTGCTGGCACTTCTGGATTTGATGAGGATGAGTATTCCACAAGCACCGATTTTTGTTCTCTTGGAACCTCCACTCTGAATTGATTGGGTTCTCCATTTTCGTTCCTTCCGAAGCTCATTTTAGTATCTTTGAAAAGTGCATTTCTTTCCATACCTGGTAAAATAGAGTTCGTGAGCCAACTCTATTATATCATCACTATTCGAACCACTTTGGTGTCTTCAATATGCTTGATCATAGCAACCACCAAATTGTTGAGCCCCCGTGTTAATTCTATGCCATCGCTTCTTCATCGCACCTACCCCTCTTTTGATCAAGCCACGGTTGCTTTCCTTGCAATATGCATGAATTCGGCCCAAAATGCATCACCTTTTTGGTCAGTACCCACCAAAAGATCCATTGATACATTCAACCATGCATTTATTAGTAACTCATCCTCTTTCCATCGCCACTGACTATTGTCTTGTGCACGATCTTCAACTTACTCATCGTTGAGGTTGATAGCATCTAAACCATCATAGTTGAAAAGTTGTGAATATTGTGAACTCGAAATGGAATTTATAGGCGTTTGATGAGATGGGTCAGATGACCCACCAACACCGACTGATCCTGATCTCGATCCCCCAAATTGGGCTTGAAATGGTAATGAAAATGAAAATTGGAATGTTAGTGGATTTTGATTGTTTGGAAAAAAATAGAGCTTGAAAATTTGTAGGAATTTGAAAATTAGTATTTGGAAAGAAGTTTCGAATTTGGAAATTTGGATTTAAATTTGGATTTTGAGAGTTTGAAGATTGTGAATTTTGAATATTTGGATTTTGAGGGGAGTTGGAATTTTGTAAGTAATTGAGAAACGGATTGAAATTAACTTGATTTGGATCCATTGTTTATAGAAGAATAGAGGAATAGAATTATGTGGAAAGAATTTAGAGAGTGTTGGAAAGGATGAGGAAGAGTCGTAAAAAAAAGAAGTTGGAAGAAGTTGATATTTATAGAGTGAAAATAAAAATAAAATAATATTTTATGTTATAACCGTTAATTTCCAATAGTCAAAAATTGTTTTAGAAATTAAAAAAAATAAAAAAAATAAACTCTGCCTCATTTGGGACGTCACTGCACAGAGGGATGCCCTTTTCTCTCTCCTGTCCCATGCCTTTCACTCCAATGTTGGGACAGGGACAACTCTAACAGTTGCAGTAAAGTGGGATGGGCAAATTTGCCCGTTGGAAATGCTCTAACTGCCGTAAACAGGGTTGGTTGCAGGCTTGTGGGGTTCGATGACGTAGTTTTGGAGGCAATGCGGGGTGGTGCCATTACTGTTCGTACGAGATAAATGAAGTGATAAATAATGCCAATTGGTTCAGTTTTCTTTGCCAGAATATTAAATCCAAATATATATGCAATTTTTTTTTTAATTATCATTGCATAAGTTAAATATTTTTTATAATTTAATAATATATAATTGAATAATTATTTAAAAAAATTTTAGATTGACAATACATAAAAATAAAATCTTTTTAAAAAATTACATTTCCTATGAAAATATAAAAAAGGTTAAGAATTTAATTGTTATGCACTAATAATATAAAAAAAATTTATACTGTAATTTAATCAAATATTTATATTTATAAAATTTGTTAAATTAGTGAGTGATTGAATCAAACACTTCTACTAATTTAACAATATATAATTAGATGTTTATATAAAAAATTTTTACACTAACAAAACATACAAATTAAATTCAAAAATTATAATGAGGCAACAACGTAAGCGTATAATTATGATAAAAGAAAACTACAACATTATAACAAAAATTAATTTTTATCGCATGGTTTTTAGAAAAATGTCTTTTTATACGTTTTTAATTTATGTTATAATAGATATTCTCAACGTTACAATTTTTTATTTTAAGATACAGTTTTTATTTTAAGTTATATTTTTTAGGAAATATTGTATCATACTATTTATTTTGGAATTAATACTACGGTAAAAATATTTTAAAAAATGGGTAAAATCTCGCCTGACTTTATATAATGTTCACAAATGGATTGTTGGGAAAGTTTTGAAATTAAATTCATCTTAGAAATTGAATTCAATTTTTTGATTTAGAATCGACTAATGGCATGGAATTAAAATTTAAAAAGAATTTAACTTTTTAAAAATGTTTAAAAATAAATCAGGCCAAAATATTTCTAATTTATAATTTCTAACCTACTAAATTTAATATTAAAAGTTGATATATGAAAAATAACCTTAATCATATTTAATATCTTTTTTTATCTTTCCTCTCTAATAACTAATAAAGGGCAAAATAATAGAGATAAATAATTTAATTATATAATTTATTAATTTATTTTAAATATAAAAATTTAAATCATAACACAATTAAATTTAATTCTAAATCATAACATAATTAAATTTAATTCTATCTCATTTTTTTATCCCAAACAAGAAAACACAAAGGTGGAATTACCTGAGAACTCCAACTCTAATAGGATAGCATTGTGAGCGTGTAGCAGATCCATGACGTGCGACCGCAAATTTGGGTTCTGCATATGTAAAGACTCCAATGCTCAATTTGGGCATGGAAGTGAGAGGCATCAAGCAATTGGACTTAGTGCATACCTAAGCTACTAGGTAGAGCTGGGCTATATAGACAAATGAAGCCCCTTCTGGAATCGATATCTCTGTTCCTGATTTTAAGGGATTTGCTTCACAAAAAATCTGCACCCCGACATCAGTGATTGTGTTCATTTGGATAAATGACGGGTTGAATTGATTTGATTTATAAATTAAATTTTATATTTAAAATGATTGTGTAAAAATAAGATTTAAATTAATTTAAAAATCAATTCATATATTTATAATATATTAGATTATGTTTGAAATAATTAAAAATAAAATTGATTTGATTTGATTTATACTTAATTTTTAAAATTAAATTAATTTCCATAAAATTCTTTTAATTTTGATAGAATTTTAAATAAAAAATAATTAAATTTTATGATAATTAAAAATTAATTTATTTTCTATTTTTAAAACACCTAAATATAAGATTTGATTTCTAAATTAAATTATTTCTATTTTTTTAATATTCCAAATACACTGGGCCTCACGGGAATTGCTCGTACAATAACATAACGGTTGGGTCAATTTTATAAAAATATCAATGAAAAAATAATTTTAAATGGATATAATATGTGGCGAATGCACATTGTGTATAGCAAGTTAGAATCGTGATTGCATCTAGCAGAAACACTTGGTGTGAAATGAAACAATTTTGTTTGAATTTTTCTTGTTTACCTAAGATTGCATGAACTACATCGAATGGGCAAAGGAGGCTCACGAAGTCGCTAAACAAAACTACAACCATAAATTTATTATAGGAGCTTTAATGTTGTTTTGCTTATTTTGACCACCAGCTAATTAGCTGAATGTAAGGGTGCCAGGAAATTATTCTAAGACAATCGATGGGAGTTGTAACAAAAGGAAGGGGGTTGTAAAGGATATCGAGCACAAAAGCCTTCCTGTTGTACTGGTTCTCTATGCTCCCAAGATCCTTATTTCTAAATTAATGCCGAAGTTGGAAAAACATATTCACAATGTGATGATAGGGAGGCTACAGTATATTTCAGGAGGGACAATAGGATCTCGGCGAGTGCATAGTATGCATGTAGTTTTTTTCTTCAACTATTCATCACCAAAGTTAGACTACTATGTTTTTTTAAACTTTTTGTTTAAATTGAAGGTTATTTCTAGGTAAGGGAAGGGTTTGCAGTTTACTTTGCAAAGGATCATCTTGTTATTCAAAGCACATGCCCTTTTGCTTCTACAATCACATCTAGCTTTACGAGAACATATTGTTCATAGTCACGAATAATTTAATGCTTCATTGACCACCGTGGCAATTCTCCTCTGCTTCCCCACAAATATATTTTTTAAGTTTTTTTTTTTTTTTTTTTTTTTTTTTTTTTTTTTTTTTTCCGATAGGTTAAAGAGGATAAACTCCACAAGAGGAGCAGCACTTACATAGTTCAGGGGAAAAGAAAACGAAGAAGCAAACCAACAATAAAAGGTAACAGAAGTACAAGAAAAGTTCTCTTAACATAGCTCCAACGCAACAAGAAGAACAACGCGTTCAGTTCTGAATTTCCATTGATTTAGCAGCCATATCCTCATGCAGAAACACCTTCATAGCAGGATCATGATACATCCAGGCTCATATGCACCAAGCCTTAGACCATAGTTGCCACCTACTCCACATAATTTCCAAGCATCTATCTGCATTGAACTCTGCCTTATAAAAAATGGTCTTGTACTCTTGTTCCCAGCATCTCATATGGACCATATCACCGTGAAGAAGCACACCAACCAAAGTTTTTTCTGCCCATTACATAGTTTCACTCCAAGCCATGCTTCAAGCGCACACTGTGGGTCAATTGGCATAACCCACCCCACCTTCCATTTGTTAAGGCATGATTTCCATAGCAACCAAGCAACCTTGCATGAGAAAAAGAGATGCTGAGTGCTTTCCTTATGTTCATTGCATAGTACACAATTCACATTAGCATAATCAATCACATTAAGATGTACAAGGCGATCCTTAGTGTTGAGCTTACGCAAAACCAAAAACCATACTAACAACTCCACCTTTTGTTGTTTTGTTTTTTTGTTTGTTTTGCGTTTTGTTTTGGGGAGAGAAGAGAGGGGGGGGGGGGGGGTGCGCAAATTTACATCACACCTTCGCAGGATATCCATATCTATTAACTTCACCTACTCACAACTACAACACAGCATCCGAGAATGACTTGGTTGTAAACAGCCCAAAATTTTGATGGCACCAAATTCTCCTATCTTGATTTTCTCTATGCATATTTGCTTGTGTAAGCGCAAAATAAAGTTCATTTGCTAACTCTTTTTCCCACTCAAATAGTTTTCTTCTCCAAAGTAAATCCTATTGCCATGACAAGCCGTCCCAGACGCCACACTCTTCAATCTTCACGAACTTTTATTTTTCAAAGGCCTAATCCCACACCATAGGTCCTCCCACAGCAACATTTTGTCTCCATACCCAATTTCAGTTTTGATGCCAGTTTGACACACCAACTCAACTTTTTTAAGGTAGTGTTTAAAATTATTGAAATTAAGAATTGATTTGATTAATTAATTTAAATTGAATTAATTTGATTTATAAATTGAATTTTATCTTTGAAATAATTATATAATATAAAATTTGAATTGATTTATAAATCAATTATTATGTTTAGAATATAGTAAATAGTATTTGATATGATTAAAAATGAGAATTAGTTACCAACATGAGATTGATCAAGGTATTAGGTGGTTTCATCAAAACCCAAAAAATAAAAATGAAAATAAAAATAAATATTAGTTTGATTTGATTTAATTTGAGTTTAAACTTAAAATCAAAATCAATTTCCACTAAATCCCATCAAATTTAATAAAATTTCAAAACTAAAATAATCAAATCCCATGAGATTTATCAAATCAAATTATGTATCATTTTTAAAAGCTCCAAATAAAAGATTTGAATTCACAAGTCAAATCAATTTTCTATTTTAATCTATTCCAAACACTATCTAAAACTTTCATCAAACAAAGATTCAATCTAACTGTTAACATAAGAAAGCAAAACCCCATGTTTATAACAAGTGGTCATTCCCTTGTTGCCTGGCATCTAATTTTCACTCCCAAACGGCACATAGCGGCCAAGAAGTCAAGAACCAGAAGCTTGCAAGCTAGCTTGGATCTCCGGAACCTTCAACAACTTGGTCACTAATCTTGTTCGCAACATACAATGAGATTTTATGGTTGCCAAGTTAAGGCACTAGGGGAAAAAAACACCCGATGGCCAGAAAGATCTTCCAAGTTTGTTCATGGAATCTCATTCAACAAAAACAGGAGTATAAAAGTTCTAGTTAGGATGTAGATGGCAAAGATGATGATTTGGGTGCATAATTGGATTCAGAACCAATTCATTTCTGTTCCTATAGGATATAAAACATTTAATACCAGCAAAAATGTAAAACTAGTTCTATTGATAACTTGGACTCTCCAAAGATAAAAAATTGAGACTTCAAAAGTTCAGTGTAAGTAGAAATCTGAAAGAAGTGATCATTGAATACAGCAAAAATAAAACTATTCAATTCAAAATCTTGTTAAGTCCTATGTTTCATCAAACCATCTTGTCTAGCAAAAGACCAAGTTATTGCTTCCTTCCTCTTCCTTTCTTGGTTGGTTGTGCATCCATTTGATCTTTCCCAGTGACTTCTGATATATCAACTGCAGAAGTTTTGACAATGGAGAATGTGAATGGAAATCTCAGCAACACATACGAAAGAATATCTAAAATGTAAACAATGCAAACCATCGACCAATATGCAGCCAACATGGTATTATTCAGCATCGGATTGCTGTAGGCTATAATTCACGAGCTACCCACCCAAACCAAAATGTTGCATTCACTCTTATCTAAACCAGCATCTAATAATGTATGGTGTTGTATCTTACTCATGCCAATGATTCCAACTTATGTTAAATTCACATGAAAACAACTTAAAAGTTTGAACACATTTCTTAAAAGAATGTGTGCCCTTTGGCAGTTTCACTAACATGGATGTTAAGGAGAGTGCTTTTGGGCTGTCCAAAAGCATGACAATCAACAGAAGCTTAAGGTAAGACATACCATCAGGACCACGAGCCATCAAAGCAAAGAATATATTATTCAGTTTTTCCATCTTCTTAGCCTCTTGTGCTTGGTCGGTCTTATACTTCAGACACTGGTCAAAAGTACAAGAATTCACCTTTAGGACATGAAATAATGTGACTAATGATGCAAGAGGTAGTAAAGAACAAATAGCCAAAATGAAAACAATATTTAACGCGTGTAATATAATTATTGCATATAGCTGAATCCAAGATCGTCATATAAGCAACAAGAGGTTATATTCTGCTAATTTAAATGACCCAAATCTGTTCTAGGAATCATCATGGCTAAATTAGATTTCCATCGCAAAAAATATCTGAGTTGAGGTTTTAGTGCGTAACTTGTTCTTAGCAATGACCATCTGACAGGATTATTGTCTTAACAAAGAGAGTTATCCACCACCTCAACCATAAAGGGACTTGCCAGCTGAAACAATCTTCTATAACTTTCCAGTCACCATCCATTTTTAATGCAAAAATGGTTATAAAGATATTAGAATATGCAAGGAAAAGTGCTATTGAATTTTAAGACCTTGGAGATTCCTACCGATAGCAGCAGCATCATGCTAAATGTACACCTACAAGGCCTATCTAGTCCACTGGTACAGGGTGATATCTAAAGCCTTATAATGTAAGCGACAAGAGAATGATACATTTAAGGATAATCAAAAATTTAATTTGTTTAATTTGGATGCACTGTTAGCACAAAGTTTTCTACAGTATCGTCCAATTTTATGTTGACACCACATTTAATAACTCAACAACCAAATGAGATATCAAACTCCACAAGTATTGTGGTAACACATCATTGGATCAAGTGTAACAGTTCACTATACTGATAGTATATTGAAATTAAATTTAATTCAGAAGCACGACATTATCCTCTTTCCAAGATTAGAAACTTTCCATTGTCCATTATCCCAGCACCAGGAAAGAAAAAGCAAAGGAGAAGACAATAAAGGAGGAAGAAGCAAACACTGGGTTGCTGGAAAGCCACCATGTTTAGCCCAAAACAACAGTGGCTAACCAAAATGTGTAGTTTTGGGGAAGAGAGGAGCAAAGATGTTAAGGGGTTGCGTGCTTCTAAATAAACAGAAGCATAATAATAAAAAAATTAAAAAGAAAAAACTAAAAACGATGGGAAACAAGCAGACAATCTCGAATATTTCCACTCGCTTGGGGTAGCGGCCGTGATGGCTGCTAACATGCGATGTGACAAGATTGTCATAGCAACCTCCAACTGCTTCACTCTGCTATGCCGCTAATCTCCAAAGGTTCATATCAGATTGATATGCTATATAAGGGTTTTTCATTGGCTGGGTTTTAAATGTCTTTTGACAAGACTATACTTTGTTTAAAATAAAACGTTAGTAATGAAAAATTTTAAAATCTCATATAAGTTTGAATCTTTGGGGTATTTTTCCTATTTACTTTAAATCTTATAATGATAGAGGAATTAAAATTAATTGAATGAAGATTTTTTTTTTTAAATAAAATGTGTGAATTAAATATTGTAAGTTAGTAAAAGAGTATCCTTATTATAGTATAAGATCACTCAAATGGTTGTTTGTTATAAAAATATGACTTTTCAAATTGTAAATTTGTAATCAACGATAATTTATGTCTAAGGTTGATTAATAAGGTTTGAGGTTAGATCCTAAATCATAGTTGTGTTTAACTTGGGAATAATAGGTCACACGATGGTTTTAAATTTCGCAGGAGATTGACCTTTGAGTTTGGCGGCTCCAGGATATAGATTTGACATTCTTTATTGTTCTATGAGTGGATATATATATATATATAGCATATTGGAATATGCTAATGAGATAGTTGGCAACTATTGAATCTCTATCTATCTAATTGCTTTGGATATGAGCAAGTAGTTTTATGTCATGAAAAAATGTTTATTTTTGAGTGAGGATGGAATCTTTGATAGAAACTGTAGCTAACGGCAGTAAATGTTAGCCATAGTGCACCTCAATTCGAATCCCAACTAGTAAGGGTGTTACTAGCCCAGCGTATTTAGCCGACACATCTGGATTTGTTATATTCACGTTGAGAAAAAGGTTATCCAAAAAGGTGGAGCCACCTAGACATGAGTTAGATTATGACTACAATTGAGATAGAGAGAAAAAGAGAAAAACTTTGTGAAATCCGTGTGTCTCAACTACACAACGGAGACTAGAATGTATAGACAATAGACAATATGTAATCAATATAAAGATATAGAGAATATACAATTACTCCAAATATACAATTCTAACGCCTAATTATCATCTTAATTAATATAATCACAATTATTCATAGATTCTAACACTCTTCTTCAAGCTGGAGCATATAGATCATATGCACCAAACTTATTATATAGATAAGTTATTCTAGGACCTCTTAAAGACTTGGTGAACACATCTGCCAATTGATCATTTGAATTGACAAAACTTGTGGTAATGTCTCTGGATAGAATCTTTTCCCTGATGAAGTGGCAGTCAACTTCAATATGTTTGGTCCTCTTATGGAAAATAGGTTGGAGGCAATATGCAAAACCGCTTGGTTGTCACAACTAAGTATCATATGTCTAATCTCCCGAAATTGAAGTCGTTAAGGAGGTGCTTGAGCAAGATGAGTTCACACGTGATGGATGCCTTAGCACGATACTCTGCTTCGGCACTAGATCTCGCAACCATATTTTGTTTCTTGCTTTCCAGGAGATAAGATTGCCTCCAATGAGTATGCAATAATCGGAAGTAGAACATTTATCAGTAGGAGATCCCGTCCAATCAGCATCTGAATACCCAACTATATCAACATACCTTTTATCTTCATAGGTAAGGTCTTTTCGTAGTGCTCCTTTGACATATTTCATAATGCAAATCACAACTTTCCAATGACCTTCACATGGTGTGTTTATGAATTGACTAACTACACTTATTGCAAAGGAAATGTCTGGACCAGTGACTGTAAGGTAGATCAGTTTCCCAACCAGTCTTCTGTATCTTCCTAGGTAAGATAGTGGCTCTCCCTGATTTGGTTGGAGCGTCGTGGCTCTCCCTGATTTGGTTGGAGCGTCACGTTAGAATCTATAGGAGTATGAACAGGCTTTACTCCAAGTAAGCCTGTTTCTTTTCGGATGTCCATAGCATACTTTCCCTGTGAGAGAACTATCATCTTTAGATTATGCTACTTCAATGCCCAAGAAATAACGGAGTTTGTCAAGGTCTTTGATCTGAAAGTAATAACATAGATGATGCTTGACCTGAGTTATGCCATTATTGTCATTGCCAGTAATGACAACATACACAATCAAATAGATGCAGCCTAGTCGAGTATGATGGTAAAATATAGAGTGATCAACTTCACTCCGAATCATGCTAAATTGTTGTGCCACAGTAGAGAGTCTACCAAACCAAGCTCGAGGAGATTGCTTAAGGCCATAAAGAGATTTATAAAAGTTACAGACAAGACTAGAAGACTCCCCCTGAGCCACAAAATCAAGAGGTTGCTCCAGATACACTTGTTCTTCAAGGTCACCATAGAAGAAGGCATTCTTGATATCCAACTGATGAAGTGGCCAACGCCGCATAGCATCCATTAACAGAAAGAGATGAACAAAATCCATATTGGCAACAGGGGAGAATGTGTCACCATAATCTAAACCAAAGATCTGAGTGTAACCCTGGCCACTAGGTGAGCCTTAAGGCAATCAATAGCATCATTAGGACCAAGCTTCACAGTATAAATCCATCGATAGCCAACCACTTATTTGCCTGGAGGAAGAGAGACTAGTTCCCATATACAACTGTTCTAAAGTGCACACATTTCATCAATCATAGTTTATCTTCACCCAAGATGAGATAAAGCGCCACCTAGAGATTTAAGGATAAACATGGAGACAAACAAGCATAATGCAAAGAAGATAAACTATGGTAGCTCAAAGCAACATAATGAGGAGATGGGTTATGTGTAGAAAGTATACCTTTACGAAGAGCAATAAGAAAGTCTCAGGAGGTAGGGCCAGAGTCGATGTAGGAGGAGGCGGGGCCAAAGTTGATATAGGAGTGGGCACCAGAGGAGAGTCCACAGTGGCCGGATCAGGCTCCAAAGGTAGTAATAGGTCTGGGGGAGGCTGGGGGTCAAGTCCGCGTAATGGTAGGGCAACGCGCTTGGATGATAGGTGAGAAATGGCTCGACGACGATAAATGTAACATCCCTAATTCTACCTAAGCTAATTGGCTCAATATTACTGACTAATTAGAGAGATTAGTGATTGGTTAGGAATTAATCAACTAATCTCAAGAGCAAAAGCTTAGTAATTAGAAAAAAGTCAATGATCAACAAGAAAAGTCAACAATTGAGTAATAACACACTAAGCTATTGAATTAAGGTTTAATTACTCTAATTTCGCTAATTCATAACTAAGAACATAATTAAAGTAATCAAATCTTGTTAATTTGGCATTTGATAAATATCCTACTTTAATCAAATATGGTTAGATAATCTTTACACACTAAGTATATATTAATAAGAATAATTCCTTTTAAAAAAAAATTTAAAAGTACACTTAATCAAAAGTGTTTAAAGAACAATTAAACTAATATAATTTATTAATACTTAGATAATACTTACAACAAAAAAAAAAAAATCAAAATTCTTCCCTATTGTACAAGAATAAAATTCGGCCACTTCAACCATATCATCCACCTTTCATTTTGTTTTAATCTCACACAACAATATTAAGACTTGTTATGATTCAGTTATCTTAAAGTGAGATTAACCAAAAGGAAGGTTATCCTACACAAGGATTCAACTTAATATGATATAAAATTTAAAAGCTAGATTGACCACTAATGGTGTGGTTAATGCTTTTAATTACCAAGAAAAAATAAAGAGGTTTAATCCTTGCACTCAATACACTAATTTGAAACAACCACCCATCTACCCAAAGGTCACTAAGCTTAACCTTAGAAGTAGGAAGCAAAATGCAATTTGCCGTTATGATATGTATTATGGCCTCCCCTCTCCATATTCTCATTTAGCATGTTCACTCTCTCACCAAAGATCAAAGCTCTCACTTCTATCTAATCTATACTACTTTCTCCTTGTTCTTCTTTCTTTTCCTATTACAATCAACATTATTTCCAACCATCATTCTCATAAGCCCTTCAAAAACCACTCTCTTTAGTCTTTGAAGAATACATTCAAACACTCTAAGCCTCCATCAGACCCTAGAAGAAGCTCAAGGACCTTCCCTCCCTCTTGGTGTTTGGTGGCCTTCATAACAAAGGATATCTTCATTCTCTCTTCCATTCAACCTTCCACAACACTCATTAAGTGATAGTGATTCTAACTCACTTTTTGTATGTTTCAAAAACTAGGGCTTCTAAACTTCTCTATACCTAGTGGCTCCAGGACTTGTTCTTGGGTCTCATGACCAAACTCAATTTTTAAAAACTTGTTTTGACATAAAAGTGTTTATTGAAATATGTTATGTCTGCTCAACATACTCTTATGAACCAAGCTCTATTTTGACTCCTAACCCTATTCTATTAGTAAATATCAAAATATTAAAGTAATATGAGTAATAAAAATGGTTATTTGAAGGTGAATTTTAAGGTTTACAACAAACAAATCAAAGAGATAAAATTTTATGCTCTACAACTCAAAATGTAATGAAACCAATCTTATGTTAAAATAGACTCATATACGTTCCTATACATATAAAATATACATTCATTGAATTTAAAATAAGAAAGTTATGAATTTTATAAATGGGTTGTACTCTATGAAGCTCTTGTTTAGACAAACTGTATTAAAATTTTTATAACTCAAATTATATAAAATATTTTTGAGTAAGACCAATTTGTAAGAAAATTAACACATTAGAAAACACCCACGTAAAATAACTTGGGTAGATTCTATTTGTGGAGTTTCCAGTAATTTCGCAAAGTTACTGCTAACTGCTTAAAGTTAAAAACTAAACAATAACATTGTTTAGTGTATAACTCGAAGTTAAACTTTGAATTTGTGGATATGGTTTATTTTGTTTAAAAGAGGGCTCAAAGGAGTACGATCTTGCAAAAATCTAAGCTAAAACGATAAAAGACAAAATTATGGTGAATTTACTAAATTATTAGCCCATGTAAAAACATGAATTCAATTAAGGTTAACTTTAAGGAAAAGTGGAAAAACAAACTTGAAAACCCTAAACCCTCAACTTAAAATAATGAAACTTTATACTTCAATTTAAAAAGAGTAATGGAAAAAACTTGCATCTAAAGATGATGAAAAAATTTAATAAGACAAATATCTAACTAAAAGCTTGCACCTAATTTACTAAGTTAAACTCATAAGATTTTGTTTGTAATATATGTGTCTATGTACAAATATGATGATGATTGTGATGAATATGATGTTGTGAAATGCATAATGATGACCGATAATTGAAATTCTGTGTGGCAAACTTTGGGAAAGTTTCGGTCTAACGGTTATGTTATCGAATTCTCGTAAAAATATGGAATTAGCAAAATCTTTAGCATCACCTAAATTAAACAAAAAAAAAAAAAAGAACTAATGGTATAATTCTTTAATAAGGAAAAGTAACCCTCAAAAACAAGATAAAAGGATGTGAATCTTCAATAAAGGAAAGTGATATGTAAGAACCTATTTTTCCCCCTCCTGCAAAAGTTCTGAAAATTTATAATGGCGACGGCCGCTGTATGAGTTCATTACCATTCAAGTTTCAAGGATGATAAATAAAAAATTATGATAAAGTCAAGTCTAATAAAAGAAAAGAGCTTAGGTCCAACTCAAGAAATGATTAAAAAAAAAACAAAAATTCAAGACATTTATGCATGATGTATCCATATATTTTTTCACTTTGTACTCATGCTTATGTATTTGTCATGATAAAAGTTCAAATTTAAAAAAAAAAATCCACTTTGATTAGTTACGTTTTTGAAATCTTAATAATTGAACTCACTAATTCTTTTTTATAAATTCGAAGTGGCTGATACGATAACGAAGACATTTTTGTGTTGAATTAGAGTCCTAATAAGAAATATTATTTCTTATTTTTCGTTTAGTCACTAGACTCTAATGGTGCTCTCGATCGAGTGAATCATGACTCCGCTTGAGTACGAATGGTACTATGATGCCAGTTGTAACATCTATCGGATTTTTTTTTTATCATTTTTCGTCTAATTATTTGATTTTTATCAAATAATCGAGATTAATTAAAATTCGACTAAATATCACTAAATTAGCAATTAATTGAGATTAGATGTAAGGGAATTAGGTTAGAAGCATAGGAGATTTCATAAAAATTTTCTTGAAACCAATTTACCGATTTAAAGGAAATCGATAAAGGTTCAATGTGTTAAACTATCGGAACCGAACCAATAGGATTTTACACCCAATAACCCTACATCAAGTGGCTGAGTTAACCTATAATAGTGGCGCAAGGAAGGCCACAAGAATGAAAGGAGTTGGCTGAAATTCAGCCTTAAGTTTTCAACCAATCAAATTTCAAGTTTCCAACTACCCTTTTAATACATGAATCAGATTTTTCTCTCTTCATTTCAGCTGACTTGTGCCTCCTTCCAGCAGCCTTTTTCTCTTCTTTTCTTCATCCTTTTCATCTCCTTCCTCCACTTTCAGCCTCCATCAAGCCTCTTGCATCTATATCCCTTACTAGAACTCAAGACTAGCTAATTGTTGCTTCAAGATAAAGGTAGAGGTTCAATCTTGTTCTTGTTATTCTAGTTGTAGGTGGCTAATTGTGGCTTTATTTTCTCAATTCTTGATGTGATTATTGAATGAATATGATGATTTTTGATTAGTTTGTTGGCTATTTTTTATGTTAAAATCGATTAAGAAGTAAGAAAGGGTGAAAGTAGGAAGATGTGAGGAGCTGAAAAACCAAAAGCTCTCGGCAGTCCATACGGTGGTGTGTACGGCTCCGCCTACCGGCGTTTAAATTTGGTGAACTATTTTTATATGAAAGTAGATATTCAGGGATTTCCATACATATATAATATAAGGTCATTGGATCAGTATAGAGATAGTTATGAATTTTTGAAGTTTGACATAGAAATCAGAATTTTCATCCGGGCAGTGTGAGTTGAGAAGGGTGTAACTCACCCTACACAACTTCAAATTGAGTGAATCCAACGTTGTTTGAAAGCTAACATATAGGGGAACATCACATAAAAATTTTAGAGTTATATTCGTTGTCAATTATTCCCAGCATATCAATGAAGTTGACTTAAGTTTAAACCGGGCTGAAACAGGGTAGTCCAGTAAAGTCGAGTTTCAGGGCTTATATCTCAAATTATATTCATTCAAATAATATGCAACTTATTTCATTTGAAAGCTTGCTCTGTTAGCTTTACAATGATATAAATTTCGTATGATTTTACCCAAATTTCTATTTTTGGTGAATTTTCTCTTATGAGAGTACAATTCTAGCTAAAGACATGTATGAATACTAGAACAAGTTTAGTTAATATTGAAACTCGGAATTTAGCAAACAGAGAGCTTAGTTAATATCGGAACTCGGAACTTAGTAAACAGATAACTAGATCGGGTATACTTAAGGTTGAATTCGGAACTTAGGAAATGCATTCATAAAAGTCTTGGAAGACCAATTGTGGACTAAGGTCGTAAACCGGAAGTCAGTATTCTTAACATAAACTATGACGTTGGTACCAGAATATCAAACTTTATACTCGAATCCCGGAAGTCGAAAACCAAGCCATTACATAATCCCGGAAGTCGGGGAACCAAGGCATTACATAATCCAGGAAGTCGGAAATCAAGCCATTACATAATCCCGGAAGTTGGGAAACCAAGGCATTATATAATCCCGGAAGTCGGGAAACTAGGTCATTACATAATCCAGGAAGTCGGGAACCAAGCCATTACATAATCTTGGAAGTCGGGGAATTATATAATCTCAGAACTCGGACCCAATTCAATCTCGGAAGTCGAACTCGGGAACATCTATAGAACTCAAAAGCTTGTAAAATAGATCAAGACTTAAGATTTTAAAACTTACACCTAACTACCTAAGTTTACTCATAAGACTTTGTCGTATGTAAAAGCTATTGAAAATGTGATGCTCTATATTGGGTTTGCTGATTGATTAAAATTTCCTAGTTGTCTAGCACTATTCATGGGGAAGCGGACTCGATTCGTTAAGCTGCCAAAATTCCGGTAGAAACATGTGAATTATATGAACGTTATACATTATATGTTATGCTCATAAGACTCATATATGTAAGAATGATTTAAGTACGATATGAAGTATATAAATAAATACATGTAGCATATGCATGTAGAACCATGTCCAAAAAAGAATAAGATTTATGAGAATTTGCAAGAAAGACGTACCAAGCTATCACGTGAAGTATGGCATAGACCCAACTAGCGTGGGCCAGAGCGGTACTGTCTAAGACTTAAGCCACGTGAATGTTATGCATTTATATGTTATGAATATGTATGTGGGAACCATATATGCAAGAATGTATGAAAGTAAGCGATGAAGCATATGTATGAAGTGCATTTAGCATATGTCTATGCATGATTATGTATGAAAATAAAAGAATATGAATATATTAAATGTGGATCCCTTCACCTAGAAGCAGTTATGAAATCCCTCATTGTGAAGGCAGTTAAATAAGATAAGATTGGATCTCCTCACCTAGAGGCAATTATGAGATCCCTTCCTGTGAAGGCAATATAAAATTATGAGATCCCTCTACCTTGGAGGTACGTAGTCAGATGAGATCCCTCTACATTGAAGGCAAGTGGTCAGCTGAGATCCCTCTATTTCCGAGGCACGTGACCAAGATAGATCCTTTCAATATAGAGGCACGTGGCTAAAATGAAATCCTTCAAAGACTAGAGGTACGTGAATCCCATTGTAGGTCAATTCTGTGTGACAATGGTCACGGGTTGAGCTCACTCCTATATCAGACTACCCAAGGGCAATAAAAACTAAAGATCAAAACATATGCAAGCACCCTAAGAACGACGATACGTAACACCTATGTGTGCTAAGAAAAGAAAGTTAAAAAAAAAATAGCAGTGCATTTGCATAAATTCAAATACGAGTATTTGCATAATTATGTCCCATATTTTATTAATACTGAGACTATTCCATCTACTTATGCAGTGATTATTATTCTAAATATAAAATATTACCAATGAGACTCAAGTACGAGGATAAAATGAACTCTACTTCGGACACTATATTTTTAAACTATAAAACTAAAAAGTCTATTTACCTTGCTCACATTTTTTATAATAATCCGAAGCAGCTGGAGATAATAACAATGACACTACATATGATAGTTAATTGAATCCTACTGACAATTTTATAATTCTCACTATATTTCCGTATTATCTCCAGATAGTTCAGAAGTTCCAAAGAAAGTCCTCCGAGGCAGAGTTGACTGATAAGATTGAAGGTGGCCAAAGATTGCTGCCAAATAAGGTCCGATTAAGTGATAATAACAACTCCTAGGTGAGGTATTATGACTTAAGCATAGTACCGTACTTAAGAGGGTGTTGCACTAGTGAAGAGGCGGTCATAACAACGATCACCACATTTTTTCACACCTACTTCTACCTTGGTTGCACGCATGGAGTTGAAGAGCTAAACCTTCCACTAGTCCTCGCAATCATTCTTGAGGCACTTTCTGTGCAGCCATTAACTCTTTGAAATTTTCTATTGTCACCAATGCCAGATATTGAAATGGAGCTTGTGTCTCCCAAGCTTCCTTCTGTAGAGATACTGCCGCTGCCTGTTATCCCAGTTATCAAGTTGAGCCCCAATGTTACTTCGATTTTGATGGCTGTTCTCTGCCGATCCCTGAGCACCATCTGGGTGCCAACACAATGTATAAGGAGGACTCCTTCGAGGAGTCATCCACCGCCTAAAACTGTATTCTAGGCATTATTGGGCCTAGTCATGGTCCCCGTATAGAGGTGCTCACTAAGCAATCACACATCATCTATGTACTATTCATTCCCCGAGAACGAAGAGTTAGGGGACGCAGTCGCTTCGGATCATAACGCTTGTAAGGCCAAGGGACGTGTTTTTGGATGTTAGCTGTTACAGTTATGATTGTGATAGGACAATAGTCTGTTTTAGTTTCTACTTTTTCATGTATTTTATATTATATTCTATTACCACTTTAAAACTCTGTTACTTTTAGCTGTTTATATTATATAAGTCATGGCATAGCTATGAGCTCTTATATATATTTCATAATGCTATGATTTATATTATGTGGTGTAGTAACTTTAAGCTTTGCTATGTATTAACATTCTTTTTACTGTCTTTATGCTTTATTGCTTTACGTTGAGATTGACGTGCGCTAGACTCAAGTTTTTGTAATGCTCTAAAAGCAATGATGTATTATAATAAAAAAAAACCTTTTACGTTATTTTTCATGTAATATATTTTTCAAAAGAGTTTAAGACTCCGCAAATATAAGTAACAACTGATAGGGACAAGATACCATAATGTAACACTCTAATAATCACATACTGCACTTAAGTAGTATTATGTCCGATTATCAGTTGTTATTTATACTAGCAAAATCTTAAACTCTTTTAGAAAATATATTACTCAAAAAATAGGATAAATTTTTTTTTTTTCAAAAAATGCATCATTATTTTTTGGAACATTACAAAAACTTCAGCTCCAAGCGTGAAAGAAATGTCATATAAACGTAACACAGGTGAATGTTAACGTAAAGTAATAAACCATAGGGGTAGTAAAGAAAATGTTAATATATAACAAAGCTTATCACACCACATAATATAAATTATAGTATCATAAAATATATTTAAGGACTCATGGCTATGCCATGACCTACATAATATATACAACTGAAAGTAATAGAGTTTCAAAGGGGTAATAGAACATAATGTGAAATACATAGAGAAGCATAAACTAGAATAGACTACTGGCCTATCGCAATCGTAACCCTAGCAGCTAACATCCGCAAACACGTCCTTTGGCCATACGAGCATCGTGATCCGAAGCGGCTGCGTCCTAGCTCCTCAACCTCGGGGAACGAAGGGTTTATAGATGATGCGTAAATGCTTATTGAGCACCTCTATACGGGAAGCATGACTAGGCTCAACAACGTCTGAAATATGGTTCTATATGGTGGATGACTCCTCGAATGGGTCCTCCTTATATATTGCGCTAGCGCCCAGATACTCAGGGATCAGAGGAGAGACAGTGATCAGAACCGAAATGACATCATAACTCAATTCGATAACTAGGACAGTAAGCGGGGGTAGCATCTTTATCAGCTTGTTTGGAAAGATAAAATAAGATAAAATTGAATTCAATTCTATTATGATTTAAATTCTTACATTTGGAATAAACTAGTAAATTATAGAATTGAATCCATCTATACTGTTTGGAATGTATATTAAAATGAATTGAACTCTTTATCTTGACTTGACTATTTTATCTTTTATTAATAAAATATTATATTTTAATAACATACTCAATTATTCATTAGAGAACATAACACAATCAAAACCAAATCGAAGTGCTCTACAAAATAAATTTATTAAAAATATTTTTCCTCAAAAAAAAAATACTAAAATTGATTGAATTATAATTCATCTCTGTATTTGACAATGATTTGGTGCATTTTTGCTTTACACCTTGCAACAATCAAACATTCCTATTATCATTCCAAACAAAAAAATTAAAATTTACTTTTCTGCAAAATGACGACAGTAAGGGAAAGAGAGAAAGAAGAGAGCCACACCTATTTATGCAAAATGAGGGAAAAAAGACGAGTGAGGAGAAAAAGAAGGTGGAAGTGTTAATGGAGTTTGGGGTATTTTAGATATTTTATTTTTAGTATCAAATCCATTAGATTAGGAGTTACAAATCAGACCAGTTTTGGTCTAACTTACTTTTGGGCCTTTTATTGGTCTAACTTACTTTTGAGCCTTTTAAAGAAATTAAATTCCATTCAGATTTTAATTCCATACCATTAATTGATATCAAATTAAGGAATTGAATTCAAATTCTTGGGGGAATTGAATTCCAAGGCTTTCAAACAGGCTGAATAGAAGGCAACCCAGGAGACATGGGATCCATCTCAATGTTTGGCAATAATGACAATGGAAAATCACAAGGAGTTAGTGGCTATGTAGGAGGTGCTTCAAGAATGACTACAGAAACTAGTAGAAGGTCTGACTCTTCAACTCCATCTATGTGACCAATGTAAAAATAGGTGTGAACAATTGTGGAGATCTTTGCAACGATTGCCTCCTCGTTGGTATCGTAGTATCATTCGTGCTTAGGCGAATATATGATTTACTTGAAAATTGGACAATAAGAAATAATATTTTTCAGTAGCACTCTAAAACTTAACACGAAAATGTCCTCGTTATCATCCCAGCCACTTCAAATTTGTCAAAAAGAATTAGTGAGCATGTATATAGTTCAATTATTAAAATTTCAAAAACATAACTAATCGAAGTGGGTTTCTTTTTTGAACATATATTTTTTATCATGACAAGTACATAAACATGAGCATAGAGCAAAAAAATAGATAGATGCAACATACATAAATATCTTCAAGTTTTTTTTCCTCTTTCATTAGTCTTGACTTTATCATAATATTTACACTCGAAACTTGAATGGTAACAAATTCATACTGTGGCCGTCGCTACTATAAATTCCCGGAACTTTTTTCGGAGGGGGGAAAAATAGGTTTCACTTTCCCTTACCAAAGGATCACTCTAAGATTATGGATCACTTTCCCTTACCGAAGGATCACGTCCTCTTATCCTATCTTTGAGGATCACCTTCTTTTACCGAAAGATCACGTCCACTTATCCGACAGCATAATAGCTAGATCGGAGCTTTCCCCAAAGTTTGCCACACAGAATTTCAATCAAAGATCATTATTATGCATCTCACAACATCATATTTATCACAATCATCATACTCACACATAGAGATATATCACAAGCAAAATCTTATAAGCTTAATTTAGTAAATTATGTGCAAACTTTTAATTAGATTTTCATTTTGTTCAACTCCTTTATCACCCTTGGAGACAAGTTTCTTTCATTACTCTTTTTAAATATTCTAAATTGAAGTATAAAATTCTAATATTTTAAGTGAAGGATTGGGGTCTTCAGGTTTGCTTTTCCATTTTTTCTTTGAACTTACCCTTAACCGAATTCATATTTTTACATGGGGCAGTAACTTAATAAATTTATCATAATTTTATCTTTTATTGTTTTAGCTTGAATTTTTTCAAGATTGTACTCTTCTTATCTCTCTTTTAAACAAAATAAATCCCACCCACAAATTTAAAGTGTAACTTGAGTTATGCATTAAATAATATTCTTTATTCGATTTTTAATTTTAACCAATCAGCAGTAATTTTGCAAAATTACTGGAGACTACACAAATGGAATTTGTCCAAGATATTTTACATGGGTCTTCTTTAATGTTTTAAGTTTCTTACAAATTTAACTTTCTTACAAATTTGACCCCACTCAAAAATGTTTTACATAACTTGTGTTATAAAAATTTTAATGCAAGCTATCTAGACAGGAACTCTATAGAGTACAGCCCACTTACAAAATTCATAACTTTCTTATTTCAAGTCTAATGAATGCATATTTTATATGTATGGAAAGCTTTGGGAATCTATTTTAACATAAAATTGATCCCATCATATTTTGAGTTGTAGAGATTAAGTTATTACTTTCGCAACCCAGATAGTCCAGAATTTCAGCAGCTAGAATTTCATTTCTTTGGTTTGTTTGTGATAAACCTTAAAATCCACCTTCAGGTAACCATTTTCATTACTCGTATTACTTTTAATATTTTGAGATTTACTGATAAAATAGGGTTAGGAGTCAAAATGGAGCTTGGTTCATAAGAGCATGTTGAGCAAACATATTTCAAAGAAACACTTTAGCACCAAAAATAACCTTACAATGATTGAGTATGATCATGAGACCCAGAAACAAGTCCTAGAGCCACCTAGTTATAGAAAAGTTTAGGAGCCCTCATTTTTCAAACATACAGAAAGTGAGTTAGAATCAGTACCACTTAATGAGTGTTGTGGAAGATTGAATGGAAGAGAGAATGGAGAAATCCATTGCTATGGAGGCCGCCAAACACCAAGGAAGGAAGGTTCTTGAACTTCTTCTAGAGCTTGGTGAAGGCTTAGGGTGTTTGAATGTATTCTTCGAAAATCAAAGAAGGTGGTCCTTGAACGGCTTGTGAGAATGGTGGTGGGAGATGATGTTGGTTGTAATAGGAAAAGAAAAAAAAATAAAAAAAGAAACAAGGAGAAAGTAGTATGAAGTTAAGAGAGAAGTGAAAGCTTTGATCTTGAGTGGGAGAGTGAAAATACCAAATGAGTGTGAAGGGGGGGAGGCCGTAATACATATCATAAGGACAGATTGTATTTTGCTTCTTACTTCTAGGATTAAGTTTAGTGACCTTTGGGCACATAGATGGTTGTTTCAGCTTAGTGTCTTGAATACAAAGCTTAAAACTCTATGCTTTCTTGGTGGGTTAAAGGTATTAACCACACCATTAGTAGTTAATCTAACTTTTAAATTTTATATTATATTAAATTGAATCCTTGCATAGGATAACCTCCTTTTTGGTTATCTTAAATTTTATACCTTAGTTTGAGAGAAATGGGTCACTTCTCCCTTGTTTATAGGTGAAGGAGATAGGAGCAAGATCTCAGACATAGGTATAGGACTTAGGGATTGAGACTCGAAAAATAGAAGATCATTAAAGAAGGTGACATTAGCAGAGACAAGGTAACGACATAAAGTAGGGAAAATACAACGATAACCCTTTTGTGACCTCGTGTACCCAAGGAAAACACATTTTGATTGACCGAGCGGAAAATTTGTCAAGATCAGGAGTGAAGTTATGGACAAAATACATGGACCCAAAAACATGAGGGGGAAGAGAATGCAGGAGTGTATGAGGGAATAACATAGAGTGAAGAGATTGGTTTCCTAGAACTGAGGAAGACATGATTAATTAAATAACAAATAGCAAGGATAGCATCCTCCCAAAAACAAAAAAGAACATGAACATGATGAAGAAAGGTGCAAGTTGTTTCAATTAGATGGCAATTTTTACATTCAGCATCCCCGTTTTGTTGATGAGTATGAGCACATGATGTTTGATGAAGAATACCATGAGATGCCATAAAAGTTTGAAATTGGTGAGATAAATACTTTGGCATTATTACTATGTAGAGTACGAATTGAAACACCAAATTAAGTATTTATTTCTTGATAAAATTTTGTAAAAATTGAAAATAACTCAGACCGATTCTTTACTAAAAATAACCAAGTACAACGAGAAAAATCATCAATAAAAGTAACAAAATATCTTAACCCCTATATGGATTCAATAGGACTAGGACCCCAAATATCAGAGTGAACCAACATAAAAGGTGACGAAACACGACTATTAACCTTATCAAGAAACGAACTACGGGTATGTTTCCCAAGTTGACATGACTCATAAGGTTAACTAGATAGCTTAGAAAGACTTGACATCATTTGTTGAAACGTAGCAAGGCTAGGATGACCCAACTGAACATGAATGGTGAAAGGATTGATGGAAAGAGAGCAAGCACGGGATGGGTAGGAGAGATAGTAAAGGTCGTTGGACTCACATCCGATGCCAATCGTTCGTCCTTAGCTCCAGTCCTGCAGAATGACGGAGTTTTTAATGAATGAAACAATATAATTAAAAGAACAAGTTAAATAACTAATAGAAAGAAGATTAAATGGAGAGTCATGAACATAAAGAATAGAATCAACTGACATGAACGGCATAGGGTGGGTTGTGCCAACCCCTTGAGACTGGGTTTTAGAGTCATTAACTAATGTAACAATTGGCAAATAACCAAAAATAGAAAGACTAGAAATAAGAACTTTATTACAGAGATGTGATCAGCAGCAGTAGAAGCAAGGACCTATGGACCCAAGAAAGTAGACTAAGAGAGACAAACAAAAGAATTACTAGAGTACGTAACAAAGGCAGTAGAATTAGAGCTCTAACACTGCTCATACCATTTCAAGAAATCAGCATAGTTAGCAGGAGATGGTTTGTGCTGATCAGGAGATTCTGATGTAGCAAGGGCAACAATCTGGGCAACATTGACAATTCGTAGGGCCCGGCCATATAAAGTCCAACATGTATCAATGGTGTGGCCCAAACAGTGGTAGTGGTCACACTTCGAGCGATACCGTCTATTGCGAGACCGACAACGGCTGTCGCTTTGAGAGACAAAGACAGAAGTATCAACCGAAGCCGAAGTAGGGACAGGCTCAATAGGTGGTTTAGTAGGAATCTGAAGCAATGAGGACCACATCGTAGAAAAGGTGGGCATAGTAGGGGACCCTAGAATTTAACCTCAAATGCCTGAGTAATCAGGAGGTAAGCCATATAAGGCCATGAGCATGAAGAATGTGTTGTGTTGCTCCAATTCTTTTGCAGGGATACTAGCAGAGGGCAAAAATTCATTGAAGTCGTGGAAGGCACCATGAATCTGCCCTAAATAGGTAGACATAAAGCCATCAAGCTGCTTTGGGGCAATGAGATTCATGACGCTCTAAAAAATGGCATACAACCGTTGAGTGTCGTTAGTGGATTTGATGACACTGCACAGTTAGGCATTAATCCTAATCCATCGAGGGCAGTCTTCTTCAGGAACATCCTTAGCCTTCTTGGTAAGATGGTTGGCGTAATCTTGGCCAATAAGCCAAAGTTTGATGTCAAAGGCCTAAGAATTATAGTTGCTTCCATCTAGTTTGCTAGTGGAGAAAGGCATCCTGACATATCTAGTGAAAGTAGGAGCATCAGCTTTCGGGACATCCTTGGAGCTGATAGAGGAAGAATCAGTGGCGAAGTCTTACAAATAGGGCAAGAACAGAAATCCAAAAAATGGCATGTACAAGCAGCGGCCAAATGAACAAAAGGAGGATAAATTTGGAGAGAGGACGTGAGGCAAGTTCGACGGTGGCAGGAGCGGCCAAAGATGTCACCGGACACACCAACATGCGCTACAAAAAGGGCCATGGGTGAACAGTGTGGCAGAAGCTGTTGTTGAAGCGTAAGAAACCGAAACAAGACGCGACTAGCGGGGTTTGGCCGCATGGAGGGTGGCAACATCAACGATGGTGTCTTCAATAGGAAAGGATGCCAAAATAAGTCGTCGATAGTAGAGGAGCAATGGCAGACGATGTTGGGACCTGCTGGAATGACAACACAGCAGTGAGGAGGGCCAGAAACTGGAAGTACAGCATAGTTTCCGAAGAAAAAAATTTCACCAGAGGACAATGGGTCCTTTTGACAGCACAATTTAGGGTTGCCTTTCTCTTTAGGCTCTAGATACCATATTGAGATAGAGAGAAAAAGAGAAAAGCTTTGTAAAATCCGCGTGCCTCGAGTACGCAATAGAGACTAAAATATATAGATAATATGTAACAAATACAAAGATATGGAGAATATACAGTTACTCTAAATATACGATTCTAACCCCTAATTATTATCCTAATTAACATAATTACAATTATTCATAGATTCTAACAAGTACAATTCTGGATTTCAGATGTCCTCACTTGAATTTATACTGGATTTCTAAATTATGTTGAATATGGCAATTATATGTATCTTAAAGACTATCTTATACCTATTTGCAAATCATATGGTTTATTACTGAGTTTTCCTTACTTAAAGCTTTTCCTATGCTTGTTACGAATACATTGTCCCTCACTAAGTCAATTCAACTCACCCTGCTCTTTTCCATGTTTCAGTTTCAGGTTTTGTTTCGAATTCATTTACTTCAGCTCAGTAGCGCCACTTCTCATTCGAGAAACCCAACACTTGTAGTGTGGGCAATTTTCAAATTTTATGAGAAGTTATGTCTTGTGTTTTGAATCTGAATTCTATAATTCTTTAGAATTGCTCCACTAATTTGCAGGCAGGATCTTGTTTCCGCTATTTTGGTTTATCCATTCGATTTTCTTGGTTATCATACCTATTACCCAGGCTAGGCATTCTAAGAATGCCATGTTGTTTATTTTGTTGTAGAAGTAGGCCTGATTAGATATGATAAGATACTTGTATTTTTGGTAACATTCAGTTTTTAAAGTAAACTCCATCAATTTTTCCAAAAAATTTTGTTTAAGCTTGCCGGGGGACAGGTCCTATATGCCGATCACAGCCCGGAATTGGGTCATGACATATTCTCTCCTATTTCTCTTAAATGATACAGATTTAATCCCATTCTACATCAAATATCCCAATGAAATGTGTAGGCTCAAAAGCCACATAACGCTATTTCCCTTATGTTTGTGTTGTGTTGTGTAAGCTTAGAATCAATTAGACATCTATTTTTGCACTGTTATATGGTTGAACATTTTATGGCATAGTTTGTTTGGTATCTTTGGCTAATGGTGGTTGTGCCTTAGAACCTTGGATTAGTTCCTATTGACTAATTTTGCTAGTCTGGGGAAGAGGAAAAAAGTCCAATCTTTGTGGCAGTATGCAGTCTATGCCACTAGCGTATTTAGTTGGAGCATAATTTTCACCACTTTAGCGGCAGATTTTCGGACAAACAAGTCTTGTGTGATAAGATTATGCTTTTGGTGTCTATTTCGTGCAAGGCATAAGATCCTTTTAGAGGAATTTCTCTTTCATATATTGATGGTAGATTGGAAAGCTTTGCTTCGTTGATGATCTTTCCTTTTGCTTGCTCATGTTTTAGTAAAGAGGATCTCTTGTCCTCCTATTTGTTTCTATTCTTCTTCCCTTTATCCTATTAAAATTCTTCTTTTATCAAAATAAAAATATCTTGAAACAAATAGTAGCATATTCAAATTGTGTGGCCTAAAAAAGTAGAACGAATTCTTTCCCAATTTATTGTTTAATTGCTGCATGCAATCATCCAAAATATGCTTTAAGTTCACAAATTATCTAGCAGGCTCATCACTTGTATCTGGCCAAACCAGCATCCTGTTAGGCCTCCAATTAAGTATGTGCTCTCTAGCGAAAAAATAAAATAAAAGCAACAAAGACTCAAGTCACATGAACAGGAATAACAACTTGGAATATAGGAATAGCAGTCGACAACTGAAAAAGGGAGTTGGAATATGGAGGTAACTAAATGTCCATGTGGCTGAAACAGAGGGAAGAAAGAAACACGTAACTGGAGGAAAGAGAAAAGGTGGGGAAGTCAGTTGAGGGAACGGGATAAAGGAAAGAAAGAAGAAAAAAATAGAGTCTGTGTTGTACTATAACTATTTCCCTGTATTTCCTTAGGAATTGTACTCTTACAACTCTTATATCTTTTGTGCTGTAATTTCAATTGTAATAAGAGAAAGACACCTATATTCAGCGTATTTTAGCAAAGTTCTGGTTCTAGTTCCTATCTGTTTGTATCAAAGCCCTCAGTCAAGGGGGCCGTGGATGGTGAACACCTTAACGGAGGCTCATGAGGAGGCCTTAGAAAGGAGTCTCGGATTAATGCCTGAGTTCAGAAAAGAGTTTGAGCAGTAGCAGTTGATGAGCCAGGAACAACAAGAAATACAGGACGTTCAATTCAAGAAAACAAAGTAGAATCAAATTGAACTCTTATGACTATTGGCACAGATGGAGTATCATCTAGAGGGTGCTCGAGAATCTCAATGGAGGTTGAAAAAGAAAAGATCTAAGTGGAGGAGAAGAATCGAATGGACAATAGAGAAATAAGGGGAGCGGGTTGCATCGCTTCCGGGGAAGGTCAATGGCACAAGCTTGAGTTACAATTTTTTCTGGGAAGATGTGTATGGTTGGACTAACAAGGTAGAGAGGTATTTCCAAGTCAATTCCATGACGAATGAAGAGAAAGTACAAGCAATTATGGTGGCTCTTGAAGTAAAGGCCCTCAAGTGGCATCAATGGTGGGAGATGGGGCACCCTGCATGAAAGATGTTTTGAGAAGCAGTGTTACATCGATTCCAACCAACTATGGCCCAGAACCCATATGAAATGCTACTTAGTTAATGCCATAATGGCTCTATTAGTCAATATGAATTGGTCTCTGGTCTCCTTTGAATCACAGATGAAGCCATCCTCCAGAGAGTCTTTTTGAATGGGCTGAGGGAGAATATTAGGGCAAAGATTCCCTAGCACAAATTAGACTCACTTTCAGATTTGATGTATTAAGTCCAATTGGTAGAACAGTGAAACTGGGCATTAGGGAAGGGAAATGGGAGTCTGAATCAGAGGGATTCTTAGAGTTAGTCCAATCCCTAGGACTACTTTGGTCGAAACTGGACCTAAAACTAACTTGGCCACTGAAGTGGGGAAACAAAGTTCACATGTATCAGTTGCCGTTTCCAAGCCATTTACACCTTGGAAAGCGAGTGAAAGCCATGGGGAAGGAAGCAATACTGTTAACAGGAGAGATGGAGTATTGAAGCGCTTAACAGATTCAAAGTTTCAGGATAAGTTGAAGAAGAGGTTATGTTTAGAGTGTGATGAATAATTCAGGCCTGATCATGTCTATAAGTTTAGACAACTACACCTGTTGCTGGCTAATTCTGATGAAGAAATAAAGGAGGAGCGACAGTTAGAGTGAGAAAACAATGGTGAAGAGAACGGGTCACTACAGTTATCAATCAACAGTATTATGGGACTTACTTCTAAGAAGTTCTTGAAACTATGGGGAGAGATAAAAGGGAGGAAGGTTGTAGTATTAATTGATTGTGGGGTATCCAATAATATTATAGCAAGGGGTGTAGTGCAAGAGTTGGAGTTACCAATCTCAAAAACTATGGAGTATTGGGTGGAGGTGGGGGGTGGGACACAATTAAATGCAAGGGCGCACAATGGGGACACAATGCAAGGTATAAATATAACTCAGTATTGTTTTCCTTTTTTAATTTAGGAGATGCTGATGAGGTTTCTAGGATCATATGGTTGAAGGGGTTGGGTGAAATGAGAACTAACTTCAAATATCTCGCATTAAAAAATGGATTTATCGGGGAAAGCAGGACTACCTTAAAAGGACAATCATCTCTTTCTAAGGCGCCAGGGTTACTGGAGATCTAACTCTATGAAACAGAGTTATTTGGACTCATAATGTGCAGAGAAGTATGTTAAGACTTTGAGATTTAACCTAAATTTGCTTAACTTTGACTTAGATTCCAACATAGGCTGTAAGAACTGGTATCAGGTAAGTAAATTTAAGAGGAGAAGCTGTATGAAATTCCAGGAAAAAGAGCAATACCAGTGTAGTATTAGCTCCCTCCCTCCCTCTGCTGTATGTATTATTCACAAGAAGAAAATAAAAGTGTATGAGAACCAACTAGGTGTTCGAGAGACCTAGCACCCTCCTAAGTTCTATTCTATTCCAACTCTCTGAGCCACTCCCCTCAACACTCTCCCTCATCCAATATATTTCCCTCCTCTTCCCAAGACAGAATTAAAAAAGCAGTCCCCCTCCCCCACTAACCTTGCCAGCTAGGCAAAGTTAGTTACAAGTCTCCCCAACCCCTCTTGGCCACATGCCTTACCCGTGTCAATCTCTCTCTTTCTATGCTTTCTACTATGGACCTTAGCATTCGGTGAAACAAAATTACTTGGGGTAACATTACCAGTGACGGGGGAAGGGGTAGTAATATTTATGTTTGGGGTCCTAACAACACTCCCTCTTCAAAATCCACCTTGTCCTCAAGGTGGAAAGAAGTGAACATCTTCTAAATGTCTGCTGCCAGCTCCCAAGAATTTTCAAAATCCGGTAAAGCTTGCCACTTAATCAAGACTTCCAGCTGATCTGCTGAGTTGGTGCAGACTGCAAGAACGCTTTCCGGTTGCACCTGAAGTTCCCACCCTTCTGATAGAGCAGCTGGGAGTGGTTGGGCTTGCACATTCAGAGAAACACATTTCTTCAGCAGGGATATGTGAAAGACATGGTGCACTCTCAAGTCACTTGGAAGCTTCAGCTTGTATGCAACAGGTCCTATCTTCTCCACAATCTCATAAGGTCCATAGTATCTCGGGCTTAACTTCTGGTTGACCTTTTTGGCAAGTGTTTGGAGCCTATAAGGCTGCAGCTTCAAATAAACCTTGTTCCCCACTTCAAATTCCGCCTCTCTTCTCTTGAGGTCTGCATAATACTTCATTCAATTCTGAGCCCTTTCCAATTGGAATTTCAGCTCATCCAACATTTGATTACATTCCTCCATTAGCATATGCACCTCCTCAACTGTGGACTCCTTACCACCTTTAAAAGTGTAGAAGGGTCCCTTCCATAAAGTGCCTTGAAGGGGGTCATGCGAATAGCTCCGTGGTAATTGGTATTGTACCAATACTCAGCCCAAGGAAGCCACTTAGGCCACTGTCGAGGTTTAGAACCTGTAAAACAACGGAGATAAGTTTCAAGACACTTATTGACCGCTTCGCTTTACTCCTCAGTTTGAGGATGATATGCGGAGCTAAATTTCAGTTTAGTCCCTGCCATCCTAGATCTGTCCAAAAGTTACTCATAAACACTCGGTCACGATCTGAAACAATCGAACTGGGAAACCCATGAAGGCGAACCACTTTATTAACAAAAGTGGTAGCCACCTCCTTAGCAGTATAAGGATGGGTTAGAGGGCAGAAATGGGCGTATTTCGTCATTCTATCAACCACCACCATGATTGTATCCATTCCCATCGCTTTAGGCAGCCCACCTATAAAATCCATGGTCACATCCGTCCATGTGTTGCCCGGAATTGGAAGCGGCTGCAAGAGCCTTGCAGGTGAAAAAGTTTGATGTTTGTTTCTTTGGCAAACCTCGCACTCTTTGATATATTTCTGGATGCAGGATTTCATGCCCTCCCAATACAACAAGCCCGAAATTCTCTTGTCAGTTCTGAAGAAACCACAATGACCCCCAGTGCTAGAGTCATGGAATTCCTGCAAGATCTGAGGAATTTTCGTTGATTCTTTAGCAATTACCATCCTTCCCTTACAGTACAATCTCCCTTTCCGCAACTCAAACCCCGGATGAGAGTCATTTCCTTGCAGCAAATCCTAAATAATATCCCGCAGCCTTGCATCTGCTTGAACTTCCGCCTCTAAGTCAGCCCAATCAGCAACACTGACAATGGAAATGGCAGAATATTGAAGCTTCCTTGATAGTGCATCAGCCACCCAATTCTCATTCCTTGCCTTATACTTGATCTCGAAGTCATACCCAAGGAGTTTTGTCACCCATTTCTGCTGGTCTTCACCCACAATTCTCTGATCCAGCAAATATTTCAGACTCTTCTGGTCTGTATGTACCACAAAATGCTGTCCTAACAAGTAATGATGCCACTTCTGCACTGCCAACACTATGGCCATTAATTCTCTCTCATAAATGGACTTGTTTTGGGCTCTCTCAGATAAAACATGGCTCATATATGCAATGGGTCTCCCTTCTTGCATCAAAACAGTACCAAGTCCCTTATCGGATGCATCAGTTTCAATCACAAATTGCTTGGTGAATGAGGGGACAGCCAGCACGGGTAATGAGGTCATAGCTTTCTTCAACCTCTTAAAAGCTATCTGAGCCTCCTCGTCCCACTTGAAGTTGTCTTTCTTAAGGAGTTGGGTTAGTGACCAGGCAATCTTCCCATAGTTCCCCACAAACCTCCTATAGTACCCGGTCAACCCCAAGAATCCTCTAAGGCCCTTTAAGTCTGTAGGTGCAGGCCAATCTACCATATCCTGAATCTTTTTGGGGTCAGCAGCCACTCCTTCTCCCAAGATAATGTGCCCCAAATATTCAACCTGGGGTTGTTCAAAACAACACTTTTTCTTGTTGATATATAGTTCATGAATCCTCAAGACCTCAAAAATCTTTTGAAGGTGTGTAAGATGCAACTCAGGATTTGGGCTATATATTAATATGTCATCAAAGAATACTAGAACAAACTTCCTCAAGAAAGGTTTCAACACCTTGTTCATGAGGGCTTGGAAGGTTGAGGGAGCATTTGTGAGTCCAAACGGCATAACTAGGAACTCATAATGCCCTTCGTGTGTACTAAAAGCTGTTTTTGGGATGTCTTCACTCCTCATCCTAATCTGGTAATAACCAGATTTCAAATCCAATTTAGAGAAAATGCTTGCATCCACTAACTCATCTAGTAACTCATCAATAACAGGGATTGGGAATTTATCGGGAATGGTAATCTTGTTTAAGGACCTATAATCCACACAAAAATGGCATCCTCCATCTTTTTTCTTTACTAGAATCACTGGGCTAGAAAAGGGGCTAGTACTAGGCCTTATAATTTCGGATTGCATCATCTCATCTATGATCTTCTCAATTTCAGTTTTCTGGTAATGGGATACCTATAAGGGCGGATGTGGGGAATTTGGGCTCCTTCCTTCAATACTATGGCGTGATCATGCTCCCTAACTGGCAGCAAGCCTGTGGGAGGCCGGAAAAGGTCTTCATATTCAGCCAATAAGTTCTGTACCCCTTCCGATAAATTAGAATTTTCTTCCCTTGCTGTTTCAGCCTGCATTGGTGTCACTAAATAACCTTCCCCCTCAGCTCTGAGAGCCTTCAAAGCTGCTTTCCAAGACATCTTGCTCTTGTATAAAGTGGGATCCCCCTTCAGTAATACACAGCTCCCCTTTTCCATCCAACTTAGTGTCATGTTCTTGTAATTCCCTACAAAATTTCCCAAGCCAACTAGCCAATCCACCCCCAAAATCACTTTAGGTCTGCCTAATTCCAAGACAAAAAAGTTTTGGATAATCCTTATGCCTTGCACTAGCAGCTCTACTCCCCTACATACTCCAACCCCTTCTTCAATGGCTCCATTACCCACCTCCACCCTGAATCCCTTCACTTTATCTATTGGTAGCTGTAACTTCTCTACCACCTCAGCAGAAATAAAATTGGCAGTGGCTCCTGAATCTACTAGCACTATCACTTGCTCCCCTTGAATCTCCCCCCACACCTTGAAAGACTTGTTTGAAGTTAGCCCCCAGTAGCTAAGTGAAGACAATTGCAGCTCCCTTAGTTCCACCTCTAGCTCTTCTTCTATGGGTGTTCCCGTGTCTTCACCTGCCAGGTCCCCCTCCGCTCCTTCCTCCATCAAAATGAACTGGTGATGGCGTAGTTGGCAAATGTGTTCGGGGTTCCACTTGTCCCCACAGCGGAAACACAGCCCTTTTCTCTGTCTCTCCTGCCATTCTTCATTGGAGAGCCTCCTAATACCACTGGTTCTGCTTTCTGGCGGCCCATTAACACTGCCACTCAGTCCATTCCTGCGGGCCCCACCCAAGTTACTCTGCCCCCCACCTTGGGGTCTAATAGGGTCTGGGCCAATGTTACTCTTCAATCCACTCCCTTAAGCACTTCCGGCATTGTATCTGATTAGAGGTTGGGTCCGAAATGAGCTTGGACTCCTTGAAGGTTCACCTGCACCCTTCACCCCTGGGTACACTCCAGCTTCCACCCAAGCTAAATTTCTCTGCTCTATTTCAAGAGCACGATTCATCATCGCTGTCAAGTTACGAAACTCCCCCACCGTCATTTCTGCTTTCACCTCTTTCTGAAGTCCATTCATGAAGATGCACATGAGTATCTCAGGGTCTATGTTCTTCTTGGTTCTCGCAACTAACTCGAACTCCCTCCGATACTGCATCACGGACCCCGTTTGTTTCACATCCAACAATGGCCCCATGGGGTTCTGAGCCTCTCCTGGTTGAAATTGTCGGAGCAAGTCTTCCTTAAACCTCTACCATGAAGGGAACTCAGTCTGCTCCTCTCACCACTCATACCACGTCAAAGCTTCACCCTCCATGGCCACCAACACCAAATCAAGTCTGTCACGCAGACTGACTTGAGCCACCCAAAAGTAGCGCTCTACTCGCACAAGCCACCCATACGCGTCTTCGCCAAAAAAAATGGGGAGATCCATTTTCCGACTCACCTCCACCCTCCGTGGTCGTCTGTCTCCGTTCCATCTCACCTCGGACTGGTCATTGTCATCGTCACTCCCTTCCTGTGACTCCTCATCTCGTTGCGAGCGTGAGTCGTCCTCTCTCTCCCCTTTGCCACGACGACCTATCCCTCGCCGGCAATGATGGTTCCGGCGGCGCCGATCGCTGTCTTGGCTTCGCGACCCGCTTGAGCTCCGTCACGTCTTATTTGTTCGATCTGATGAGCAAGGGTCGTAGTCAGATTCGCCATGGCACGTCAATTCTCCTCCTGCATCTTGACTAACCTGCGCTCCACATCATCCAACCTAGCCTCCATTGCGGCTCGTGTGGTGACCATTCACAGAGCTCCCAATTGATAAGAACCTTGGGAGAACCACATCACAAAAGCTAGCTATTGTGATGGGAGAGCCCAAGGCCTTATAAACCCCCCATCGGAATCCCATACTTCCGATGTGGGACTCAAGTCCTATACCTTGCAATTAGGTCTTAACATCCCACCATGCTCCGCAGCCCCAGCGCCCACACGGGCTGGCTGTGCACTAGCCCCTTTGACTAGTCTCAGGCGAACACTACAATGCCGGCGTCACCACCTGCGCCGCTCGATTGCAGCTGAGAGACATGGTGGAAGGCTCTGATACTAATTGTAAGAACTGGTATCAAGTAAGTAAATTTAAGAGGAGAAGCTGTATGAAATTCCAGGAAAAAGAGCAATACCAGTGTAGTATTAGCTCCCTCCCTCCCTCTGCTGTATTTATTATTCACAAGAAGAAAATAAAAGTGTATGAGAACCAGCTAGGTGTTCGAGAGACCTAGCACCCTCCTAAGTTCTATTCTATTCAAACTTTCTAAGCCACTCCCCTCAGCACTCTCCCTCATCCCATATATTTCCCTCCTCTTCCCATAATAGAATTAACAAAGCAGTCCCCCTCCCCCACTAACCTTGCCAGCTAGGCAAAGTTAGTTACAAGTCTCTCCCAACCCCTCTTGGCCACATGCCTTGCCCGTGTCAATCTCTCTCTTTCTATGCTTTCTACTATAAACCTTAGCATACGGTAAACAAAATTACTTGGGGTAACATTACCAGTGATGGGGGAAGGGGTAGTAATATTTATGTTTGGGGTCCTAACATAGGCACATTCAATTGAATATATTTGACTCGTTGGATTTCTGATGTTCAACATTGAGCTTTATTATTTCAAGTTCTTATTCATTAGCTCATTTGTGGCATTTATTGGTGTTTTGAAGGTACAATATCAAGAAGAAGTTAAATTAAGCGAGAAGCCAAGTTAGAATGCATTATGACGTTGCTGCAATAATTTAAACATAACAAGAGCTGTAAACGTCATATTGTTAGTGTCATTGAAAAACTTAGACAAAGAGCTACAACTTTGATGAAAACACAAAAACTCAGTTCACATGTCTAAAGGGTGAAAAGTCATGCCCAAATCAGAAGACAGATACTAACAAAATTTCAACAGAAGAGAAAAGCAACATGTTTGGCAACATTTGGGTGTTGAAGCGCCTTGCATGTAAAGGCAATATCACCCTATCTCTACGTATTGACTTAAAAAATGACTTAATCTTTCCAAACTATCCTACAATCCCCTATCTATTAGTAAAATCCGCAAAGATTCCAAGTGTCATGTATAATTCTCAGACACTCATAGTGTGTTTCACTACTAGACTTCGGAAAGGATGATTGGCAATGCTAAGATGATAGATGGACTCTACTAATTTGAGAATGACTCTGAGAATAGAATAGCTTAGGGCCTCAATGGTTTAAGTTCCCCACCTATACAGGGCTACAGGCACCACAATAATGATCTGGCATAGTAGACTAGGACACCCTATTTTTCAGTACCTTAAAGATTTGTTTCAAAGTTTATTTAAAAGTGTCAGTTGCTCCTCTTTAGAATGTGAAGGTTGTGTTCTTGAAATAAGTCAATGAATCTTTTATCCCTCACAACCTTTTCATGCATCCAAAGCAAACAAGTAATAGCCTTAAAGGATGAGTAATACCTCCCTAAGATATAAATCCTAATCCTAACCAAACTAGTAATAGCCTTAAAAATTAAATCGTAAAACTAAGATACCTATATTACAAATAATAAAATATGGCATCATCATCCACAGTGTAGATAACATAAATATCTTGAAATTGTCCATCATCAAAATATCAAATCAATAAGATTAACATAGTATAAAGAATTCAAATTTTGAAATAGCCACACTAGATTTGAAGACTTGGAAACCACGATAATCCTATGGGGAACAACATTGTTCACGGAATAATCAACGCATAATATCCTATCTATCCAGATTTTCAGCCTAAATCTTGCGCTAGTAGTTCTAAAAGTAAGCTATAATATGACAATGGCATATAGGAGAGAAAACATAACAAATATATTTTTATTTTTATTTTTTTGGAAAAACAAAAAGTGATCCAATACCTCTCGGTTATCCGTGACCTTGAGTACCAACTTGCCATCACAGTGCCTGTACTTCATGACATACCGTGTCTGCTCCAAATACAATTCAATAAATTCTATTTTTGGTATAAGAGGTTAATAAGACAACAAAGACAAGATGACTAAACCGGAATATAATAAAACTAAATTATAAAAATACAATCTGGTTTTGAGCACAACTAGACATGAAAGAAAGCAAAGATTACCAAATTATAGGTTTCATCATTAGCACAAACAATACGGAAGTCCACATCCATCTAATTAGTTCACACACAAATATTATTGTAGTTCGTTAGAAGCTTTTTCTGCTACTATATGAAATGAAAAAGCATGGAGTCGGAAATTACAGATTCAGGATCTGCATGGACAACTCAATGGATCGCTCCACGAACTTGTCCCATTCAGTTATATAAACCAGTGCACCAGACGGACACTTTGGGGAGGACAGGGGAGCTCAAGTCAGGTATTTCAGTAATTTTCTGCTTGTTGTCAAGCTCTGGGCAATTGAGTTCACAGTTCACCTGAGTGTCAACAGGAAATAAATGAAATTATAAACATTGATGCCACTAAATGGCCAATAACATCATCTATCTGACAAGAAACTAGGAACGGCTGGCAAGCAGCTGATTTGCATTATAATGACAAAACTAACAAAGCAACAAATTCATATGCAATTTCATTTGAATATTATCAACCAATCTATGATTTTTCATAAACAATATACACACTAATAAATAAAATACAACAATCAAACCTTATTCTACTAGATGGGGTCACCTACACAGATTAAACGATACCATAGTGTCTTATCGTAAACCATGTCAACAATCAAACCATTAAAATTTAATTCTTTTTTAATAATTTTATCCATAGTTTTTCTTGGTCTTCCCCTATCTCCAGCTATTGGATCCTCGATTTGATCTACTCTTCTGACTAGAGCTTTTACAGGCCTTCCAGACACATGCCCAAACCACCTTACGTAAGATTTTACCATCTTTTCCACAATAAGTGTTACACCAACTTTTTTCTTTAATGCATTCATTCCTAACTCTATCCTTCTAGTGTGTCTACTTATCCAATGCAATATCCACATATCTACTTCATTGACCTTATTTTCTTGCTACCTTTTTACCATCTAATATTACCAGTCCTATAGTTGTGTGGTAAATTTATTTTATAATAAATAAATATAAATATAATTTAATAATTAGAAAAATTGCAAATAAGAAACAAACTAAATCTGTGATAAAGAAACATCTCATTGTTGTCAACCCTCAATATAAAAAGGTCCATTTTGACCATTGTTATAGACTGCACATAGTAAAATATACAACTCAACTTTATTAAAATATTTGTTTTCACATCAGTTCCATAGTAGCACACAACTCTAAAATAAATTGATTTCAAGTCTCAATGACTAAAGTATAACCATAAAAGACATGCATAATATCCACATTGTGGGTTTCAGTCGGAGTGCTTGAAAGCATTAGTTTTGAAGGAATTGTGAATTTGTAATGGAAAAAGAAGCTATCTATCTGAGTATCAGTTCTTGTTTATTTGTTTGATTCCGTACATAGATATGCAGCAGGAATTGGAATCATCATCCCCATATCACCCTCTTCATCTCTACATGTCTGATTCCTGCCTCTAGGCAAGTTATCACATCTCTCTAACCAACTAATACACAATACCCCTTTGGTATTGGTTCCCGAAAGCCTGACTAAGGCACTCATTCATCAAATCTAATTATCCAATGATGCAAATAAAGTAGATAGACAGCAACCCCTTCAAAGAATGATGGTGGATTGTAGGGAAAATTTGAAGTGGGAGATGGGAATTAGGCTCTAGAATATCATATAAGACATCCCGAAATACAGGTCCCCATCTTAAATTGAGCCAGACATGAAAAGCTCACATGCTAGTTATAAAAATATAACGTTTAGGTAGAATACGTGGACAAAAGAAATAGAGCTAATGATAGTATATGATTGATAGGATGTGATACAACACAATACCCTAACTGAATACTCCTATTTATACTAGTTATTAGGTTTAGTACAAGCCCAAGCCTATTAACAATAAGACTAGTAACACTTACATGTTCTAACACTAGTCATGCAACCACTTTAACACAATAAGAACCAGAATAAGATATTTGAATTAAGATTTGATTAGACAGTTACCCAAAATAAGATATTTGAATCTCAAATCCATGGGATTCCCTTTGTACAATGTGTAATTATATATACTAGTACTGAGAGTGTTTACTCTCAAGCAATTCACTCACACTTTCAAGTATTCTTACTCCAACACCTATGATACTCAAAGTCACAAAGCTGCCTTTAACACCATATTAGAGCAACACGATTATTTGACTACCAGGACAGAAAAGAATATGAGATTCAACATCTAATAGTGCAACATTCTTGATTGTCACTATTTTCTGATCATGATATTCTAAAAATAGATAACCATAACCACAAATATACTCCAGATTCCAGAAATTGGTATAATTCAAAAAAGTGCCCATGAACCCATGAAGTAAATCATCAAGTAGGTTAATATTTGCTAGTTTATCCTTAAAAAATAATAATAAAGAAACCCATTCACAGAGCATAAAGTTGTCCATTACCAAAGACAAACCTCATCAAACTCAATGCAGCAATAGTCTATGAAATACAGCTATTATCCATGAAGCAGAGCATTAAAAACAAAAAACCACTATCCAAAAGCAATACACTAATAATGTTCCATCTTTCCAACCATTTATTTGGATAGCAAAGCTTTCTAAAAGTTTGCTTGGTTTGCAAGGTTTGTGCACATAGTTCTAGTGTAATATAATAATATAATAAAATTTAACCACAAATTCCTACCCTTGTGTTTTGAGAGGCAGATTGGTGTTCTACGCTTCTTTGAGAATTTCAGCTCAAGATTTTTCACGCTAAAGAGCTCCTCTGAGCTAATTCCATTCAATTTTATTTTAATTATTCAATTCACTGCACTTTAGTCTTTAGCAGTTTTAAATTGATTCCTCCCTCACCTTTTCTGTAATCATATTTTTCTTTTCACAAAACATTTATGATAGTAACATATTCAAAGTATTTTACATCCCTCATCCTTTATGTATAATATTATACACAAGCAAAGATAGATATTGTAACTAATGAACCATAACTTACTAGCCTTATGGCATAATCATTTCCAAAATGCATAAAAATAGGGCCTAAACTTTAACCACAAAAACACAACAATTCTACAATTGAAAACAATTATTCCTTAAAATCCATCAATGTAAATTATCTATGTGCCGGGAACAAAGCAAATTCGCCTATTGTTAGACGAGGGGACAGACCAGGAGCTGTAAATCAAGCGGCACCAGGTCCCTTCAGGGACTGCTTGATCCTAGTATCAAATCCAGCCTGCCCTCCTCACACAAACTAGGTCTTACACCTCCTATTTCTCTCTCTCTCTCTCTCTCTTTCTCTCTCTCTCTCTCTCTCTCACACACACACACACACCCCTACACTCAAAGAGTTAATTAACTAAACAAGAAAATTAGACCCAATTGACGGCAAAGAGAAACTACTCACAAAAGTAGGAACCTATTACCACCCCTAATTACAGCAATTTACGAAGTCCTGAGTACTTTAAACAGAAACCCACATGGGAAAAGTCCTGTCCTGCTAACATGTACAGCATTCATTCATTCATTCATTAGCAATGACCATCAAAGAATCAGTCAAAATCAAATGATCCACGACACAACAACAACAAAACTACGTTGTCCCTTTCGGTTGATTTTGATCCAAGGCAAAACAAGCTGAATCAGTTCAATACAATACATACCTACAGACGAAACAAAAGTGTGCTTGCTTTGCAGACGCTTCAGTGGGAGCAATCAGCGTGCCCTTGGCATTGTGAAGAACTCGCGTGCTGAGGTGTGTACATAGGTCAGATCTGTTAAAACCAAAAGTGAAAACTAGTTTAACATATGAAAAATGTTCGGGCCATGCACTTTTTCAGACCTACTATGCGACGTATACAGTTAAAAAAAAAAAAAAGAAACGAAAAAAACGCTTAGAGAATGGATATCACACAAGGATTATTATTTTTAGAGTTTAATTGGAGGGTATTGATAGTGTAAAATTTTTTTATATTGTCATTCAATCAAAATATTTCATTTGTATGACTATTCAAGTAGTGGATAGTTATGTCAAAGACTTTTACTGATATAGCAATATATGATTAGATATCTGTGTAAAAAATTTTTACACTAAAAATATATTCAAATTAAATCTTTATTTTTATTTAATTTTTTTATTTAGAAATTTATCAGTATAAATAACATAAATGCTAATAAATTTTATATATATTACACAAAATTTTCAGCATTTGTATTGTTCACATTACAAAACACGGTGATAAGTTTTTTTTTTTTTTTTACAAAATTTACTAATATAAATAGTGTATATGTTGAGAAATTTTGTATATATTACATAAAATTTACCAATATATATACTATTCATACTAGTAAGTTTTTTTTTTATGTTTTTTTACAAAACATGCTGGCAAAATTTTTTTTTATTACAAAACTTGTGTACATGCTGGTAAGTTTTTTTTTAATACAAAATTTACTAGCATAAATAATGTATATACTAGTAAATTTTATGTATATACACAAAATTTATCAACATGTATACTGTTTACCTGGTAAATTTCTAAATAAAAAAATTAAATAAAAGTAGCAATAATTATATGAGATCTATCATCCAAGTATTTTTGTCACTTTTCTCACTTTTCAGTATGCGTTGTGTATACGTCCACTATTTGCGCGTCCCCCTATTAGTTCTCTTAACATATTTCTCCCTTAGGCGTGCTCGCGATAGTTTATATCGGTTTTAAGTAGAGTAATGATTTAATTTTATTCCTAAAGATATATGCGTGCTTTATTTTAGTTCCTAAAATTAAAAAATTAACAATTTAATATTTGAAATTGTAAAAATTGATTTAAATTAATCTTTAAAATAATATTTATATGGACTAAATTAAATTACCAAAAAAACTAAGTTGAATCTTTTTTTGTAATTTCAGGACTAAATTATTAATTTCTTAATTTTAGAGATTAAAATGAAGTATATATACAACTTTAAGGATCAAAATAAATCTTTACTTGTTTTAAGTAAAACAATTATCTTATTATAATTTATAGTAATTTGAATTGCATCTGTTTAATTTAGTTTTTAAATTTGATCCAATCCAACTTTTTGCTGTTTAAATCTCAATGTTTGAAAAAATAAAATTTAGAATTTAGAATATTAAAGACTAAAAATAACATAAATCAATAAAATAAATAAAAAATAACTCATTTAATATTTATAAAATATTATTTAATTGGCATCCAGTTTGCCCAAGAGCTTGGAATGGAGAGAGTGAAATCAGAAGTTGATGCCAAAAATGTGTCGAGTATAATAGAAGAAGAACAAGATAGATCTTACGGTGGAAATATATTAAGGGATATTTTTGTGTATTGTTTTGGTTTCAGAAGTTTTGACTGTAATAATTTTGTACCTAGACAATATGATAGAATGGTAGATATTCTAGCAAATGTAGCAAAAGCTATCCGGCTAGGGACTTGGTTAAACCAACTATCTAGATTCTTAGTTCATATATTGTTGCAGATGTTGATTAATAAAAATTCTTTCCAATTTAAAAAAAAAAATTATTTAATTGAAAACAATACATAAATAAAAAATTATGTAATAAATTTAAATTATTATAAGTACGAATATAAACTTAATAATGAAAAATCATATTATATAATATTATATAGTTTGAATTGGATTGGATCGATTTTAAAATTAAATCTGAAATTCAATCCAATTCATACAATTTGTAAAAAATAGAATCCAATTCATCCAAACTTTTTGACGACTTGATCGATTTTTTATTTGGATTTGACTGGTTTAACAACATTGATTGGTATGGATTAGATTTTAACACCCCTTCTCATCATAAATATCTTTCCTTTTTTCTTTTGGGCGGAAAAACTAGTAAGGTAGCTATGGGATTGCAGGGGTCTCTTTCCTTATTTATTGTATTAACATTGTGGTAATCAATATTATATCAACTAGACATGTCGGAGTATGCGAGGCCTTGGTTTAGTGGTGTTGTTTGTCTCTACAAAATGCATCTTAGGTGTCGAGTCGAGTGTTTGACTCCAGGAATCGGAGACAAAATAGACTACCCTCTACAAAATGCATCTTAGGTGTCGAGTCGAGTGTTTGACTCCAGGAATCGGAGACAAAATAGACTACCCTTTTATTTTTTAGATTTTATTAATAATATATTAATATATTTTATTATATTAAAAGTGAAAAAATAAAAAGGTGATTTAACATTATATAATTATTATTTCTTGTTAGTTACTTAATCTCTTATGGGAAATGTTATTTTGCCATCCGTTTTATCGACATATACGGTGTCAACCGTATCTAAACTCAAAAGGACAAACAAGGTAAGGAAACTTGTTTACGATCAGCTATACAAGAAAAGGAAAGTGAAAATTTCAAAACAAAATCCCCACACCCGCGAGAGCCTCGCTTTTCTTCCTCCCCCGCCTTACCTTTCTTCCTCCCCCCTCACCCGCTAGACATCCATTCCCATTGCTGACTTACTCAAGCCGTGAACCCTGTCCCCACACCACACCCGCGATAGCCTCACCTTTCTTCCTCCCCCCTCACCCGCGAGACATCCATTCCCATTGCTGACTTACTCAAGCCGTGAACCGCTGTCCCACTTCCCCCACCACCCCACACCCACATCCGTTCTCATTGTTGACTTAGTGGAGCTTTGAACCTCTGTCCCACCCCCCACCAAATGAGGGACTGTCTGAAAGTTTCCTCCCCTACCAACTTATCCCCTAATCTGGCCACCACATCTAGCCACCACGACCCACACCACTGGGAATCCAGCTTCCATCGAAATCGAAAGTGACAGCGAGCAAGCCCGTGCCCTAGCCTCGCTGCAGTGCCCTTATACTAGCCGGCAAGCCTTGCCGGAACCCGGCCCCATCACCGCAAGAGAGTGAACTCGTGGTTTTGGATTTTAGGTAAACTCGTGGTTTTTCTCTGCTTCTTATTATTTTCTTAAATTTCAATAATCCATTTCGAAGTTTTGCAAGAGAGTGAAAACGGTGAGATTTTTTTGAGTTGGTTTTTGTCCATGTTAATATATATGTGAAGTATGTGAGTTGTGTTTGCATTTGTTGCCATATTTCTATCTGATGACGATGACTTTGACTTTGTGTTTTGTTCTGTTTGTCCATGGTTGTTACTTAATCTGTGTTTCACTAGCTGGTTTTTTGGTCTAATGCAATTATGGGTTACCAACATCATAGATGGAATTGTTGAGAGATTTTGAGTTTGCTGTTGGTCATGTGGACAGTTTGAGTAACTAATATGTTAGAGTTTAAGTTGATGTTCATTACATTATTTTATCAAGTGCTTTGAGTTTGGGGTGTTTGTTTTCGTTAAATTGATCTGTTTTCAGTTATGTTAGGTCAATTCCTTTAACCTCTTGCATAGTTGGGTTTGTTGAGGTTGGTTATACTTATAGTTGTGCTTGGAAGTGGTCCGGGTCCCTTGAAATGCAAATTATATATTTATAGCATCCTGAACTTGTTTTGCAAATTGGAGTAGCTGCTTATGTTCTTGCAATTGATGCCCTGCTATGCATGATCTGTATGGGATGGCTTGCTCTCCTTGAACTCCTCCTTCAATGATTTATCTCTCTTCCATACCAATCTGTAGGCTATGTGGTAATGTGCTACTTTTGTCTTGTGCGGTCAATTTTTTTAGGAGTTTCTGCTTAGCCAATGGAATAGCTACTTAGCTCAATGCTGTTTTGAATTGAATGTTTACTCGCCTGCTTCAGGTCTGTGGCTTAGAAGTAATGAATTTATTTATTTTCTTGGAAATTTTAATTACACTGCTATATATGCTTTTGAAGCTGTGGATGCTAGTGTTCTATTAAACATGGTTTTGAAAGATGGTAGATATGGAGGGCATTTCTGGCTGTGTCAGAAAGAAAACTCACCTTCCTACTTCTTCGTAGTGATGTTTATTATGGAATGTGGCCAACCAATGTAGTTTTAGGTATAGGCACTTAAAAAGCTAGCAACATCTGTGTTTAAGATTCCCCAACTGGTGTGCTTAAGATTCCCCATGTCCAAAATTCTCATCAAATGTGTTAACTAGATGTCCAAAATTCTCTGGAAATAAGATATTTACTTGTGTAAAGTAGATGGCCAAAATTCTATGGAAATAATATATTCACTTGCTGTTGATGAACTTATGATCTTTAACCTTAACTGGGAAACAAAAATATGTCTTGAAGGGAGGGTGAAAAAATGATAAGATTTTGGGAGCAGAGTTTTGAAAAGCTATTTTATCCGGGATATGGATTAGAGGAACAATGCTGCCTCTGCATTGTGCATACGGCAAAAGCTTTCCAAACCAAGAGAAGGATTGCTATATATGGAACTCAGATTTTCATTTTCTTATGCTTGTGTTTAGTAGCCGTAAGAATAAGAATGCATTCTTGTGTGTTTTAGACTAGTAGTTTTATCCTTTTGCCTATATGTTAATAGCTGTTACCAAACTACTATAGTCTTATCCATGAATATACACACTGTATTGGATGATTAGTAACAATAACTAAATTCTTTTTAAGACATCCTAAAGGATCTTATTAAAGACTATAGGACTAGTGATAAGATTATTGGGTAATGTTACTTTTAGCAGGAGATTTGGTTATCTGCTTGTTCTTGGCCTGTTTGTGTACATATTGTATTTGATGAATGATAATACTAACTAAATTCATTTTTAAGACAATCTGAAGGACATTATTATAGACTACAGTATTAGTAATGAAATTATTGTGGTAGTGTTACTTCCAAATATCAGTTTTTCTTGGAATTGGGTAACTTCCTTTCCGAAGGGATAAATATAGAAGGTTGTTGCTTATCTAGTAGCTGAAAAAGGGTCTGGGTAGTGGTTGGAGGAGGGAATGGAATTGTTTTTATCCTCCTCCTGCTTCTCCATGCTGCATGCAGTTGAAGATGTGAGAGCTTATTAAATTGATCGAATAAATCTATTTCAATTATTATTATTACGGCTACAAAGCAATAAACCTCAATGAGTGGAGTGGGGGACCTATGGGCAGGGCTTGTGAACAAATTCCAATGATGGAAAACCAAACTTAAATTAGTGGTGTTTGGTGATATGAGCATCAATCTTACATTTAGTTAAAAATAAGTTAGATAAGATAAACTAAACTTAAATTAGGCTAACAAGAGTTGGGTGTAGTTGTAAACGTAGTGTAAAAATTGTGCAAGAGTGCAACAATTTTGAACCCATACAAGAGTGCAACAATTTTGTTCAAGTTGTTCTAGTATGGTCTTTCATATAGGCAATCACTAGTTTTTGGCTTCCCATGTCTTTAACTAACTTATAGGCGAATGTTTGAGAATCTGTCATTACATATCCATGAAAAATTTTACATTTTTCAGATTAATCCGATCCATTTGTTACGATTGACTAAGACAATAAATTTGATCCTAATTTGTATAATCAAAGAGATAAGGGAACTTCAAAGATATATTGTTTTTCTAACAATACAAAAGGCGTTAAAAAATATATGTACGGTGTTAATCTCTACAAATATCCATCATAGATTCCTTTTTCTTTCTACAGTGTTTCTACCATGTATGTCCTGTTGTTGATGGTCTTGTAGTAAGAGGCAAAACTGTTTTGGTGAGAGCTGCAATAACTGAACCCCACCCATATTAGACATAATTCTTTTCCACAATTGCTATTATCCATATTGTGTCAGTGTTGGCATTAGGATTCAGGAAGAGAGATGTTGAAAATGTGGGAGTGGTGGGAACCAAGTTTGGAATTGTGGCAATGGGAGTGGTGATATCCTTTTGTGTGGTAGAAATTTGGGCAATGAATTCTACTTGTTTTTCTCCATGTAGTAGTACATTCACATGTTCAGTTGGTTCCTTCACTGTCCTACTTGAACCTGTGGTTGAAAAGACAATTGAAGTAAGATTTGGTTTGTTCTGTTGTCTACCTAAACCATGTGAAGAAAAAAACAACCAAATATGGATTTGAAATTAAATTTAAGCCTGTTCTTTTTGGGGGGGTGAAAATGTATAGCTGGATTCAAGTTGTGCCTATTGTTTAGAATGCACATCAACATACACATGCTTAATATTGTTGAGGATTATGACTTCCGTGTTGATGAAGGTTACTTAATTATTCTGTTTGACAAAATGACTGAAAGAGAGAAGGAAAAAAATTGATTGTAATCGGTTTATTGTTGTTCCTTTGTCACAGGTAATGATGATAAGGGGCAAAGATAAGAGTGAGGCTGAGGAATAGGATCTCAGGTGCTCCTTTGTTTAGTCATCTTACTGATGAGCAGGAAATTTTATCCTTACAAGTTAAACACAAGATTTTTAGTTTATGTTAGTTATTAGTTAGGCAGTAGGAAATGCTATTTGGTTTTTAGCATTTTGCTGAGCTTCTTTATGGTTTATTATCTACTTACATATTTAACATGAAACTTTTTCACTGGTCTAGTGCCCAATTGGAAGCAGCGCATTAATAAACAATAGTTTGTTCTATTTCAAACATTACTTATATGCATACTTAAATAGTTGAATTATTCTGTGGTGACTACTAGATTGTTAATTATTTTATATGGGTATTAATCCTGATGAAGAACATATATCAAAAGTTGATAGAGAGCTTATGGAAAGAGAGCTTAAATGTGAACATGCAAGAAGAGAGCATAGAGGCATTGATGGTGTAGAATCAGAAAGAATGAGAGATAGCATTGCTAGGCAAATGTGGACCAACTATATCTCTCAAAATTAGTTTTGTTTTTATCCAATCAATGTACTTATAAGACTAATTGCTTGAAAAAAAAAATGAAAAGTGTGTTAGCCTTGGTTACTTTTTGATTTGTGTATGAAGTTATTGTAAGTGTTGAAATTCTCTAATATTGCTGTTGTATTTACTTTATACTGTTGCTGCTTTTACTTTATGTTAATTTTTTGTTTCGATTCCAATGTGTTGAAATAGGTTTTAAATGGCATGGTTTAGTTTCGGTTTTGGCTTCACTGTACTTTTGATATGTTTTCACATGGTTGAGTGAGTAACTTTTAAAATTCTACTATCATTGTTTCGTTTGTCATGGTGTGTTTTTTATTTGTCACTTTGTCAATTGAATGATTGTTATATTTAGTTTCTGAATTGTTCCATTGAAGCTATTGTTTGAATTTTTCTGCATTGGGTTTTTTAAATCCTCATCCATTGAAATGCTTAAATGTATTGTTTTAGTCCTGCCAAGCTTTTAATCTAAGTTAGTCTAATCCATGCTCTTAATCATGAGTTTCTTTAGTTAATGTCACTAAGGCATAGATATATATATTAATGTTTGTACTGTTAATTTTTGTACTAATTATTTGGTGTTCTTTTAGTATGGACTTATCTTGCTGTTGATTGTGCTTGTTTTGATTATATGTTTCTCTCAAGTGTTGTTCAAGCTTTCTTTTATGCAATGCATGACACTGTGATGTTTTTGGCTAATTATGTCTCTTAAATGTGTTATATGTATCTTTATAAAGTGCATGGCATTCTAAAAGTGCTAATGTAGTGTTTTTCCTTGATCTTATTTTCAATGTTATGAATTATGAACAAAGCATTTTAAAGCTTCTACTGATTTTGACTTCTATTTTTTTGTGCTGATATATTTTAAGATTATGATATATTTTAAGATTATCTTTTCAATGATTTCTTTGATGTAGGTTCCGTATTTTAAGATTCTCTTGTCCATGCTCACTCACTCACTGACTCTCTAAATCCCTTCACACTGCTCACAATTTGATATATTGAACCCACGCCCCTTTCCACTGCACACTCACTGACTGTCTGAACCTCTCTCCCCACTACCCCTCGGCTGAAACTTTCCCCCCTGCGAACTCATCCCTAACAAACACGAGGAATTCCCGGCAAGCTTTGGGGCATTCGGCGAAAGACTGCTATTTGTGGCTGCTATTTGTTGTTTGAGCTTACATAGAAGTATGTTTTCTGTTTTGTTGACTTTAAGCACGAATATTATTCAATATCCTTTGTATTTATTTGCATTGATTGTGGTGTAGTCTTCAAAAGTTCTTGTTTACAATTGAAGATTCTGTGTATCATGGAGTATGAGCTATTATTTTATTTTCTATGCTAATGCAGTAATTTAGCTGCAATCATCACACTTACCTGATTTTGTGGTAGTTCGTCTTCTCGTTTTCATTGTATTCTTGAATATTAATATGCGTCACATTTGTTTTTTTGCTTTCCAGCTATATTGATATAAGGAGAACCACAGTGACATCCAAATCCACCTAATAACCAGCTTAGGTAAATATTCAAAATGTTTAATGTTACATAAACATCCTATTCGATATCTCATGTAACAGGCGCCAGAGGTAACAGTTTGGTTTGATGGATTAGAATACAAGCAAAAGTATTATTGTGGGAAGCCAGTGACAACTCTGACATGCCTTGTGCTTGCAGACAAAAAGAAAGATCGACAATGGACATGTATCAGGTTTTGGCCTGACAAACAAGGTTCATATAATCTTTTATGATGATGCATTTATAGGTTATGGTTTGTTTATTAACCTTAAACTTCTGTCTTACATATGCTTCACTTTAATGTCAACTTAATAATGCAGTATTCACCACTGCTATTCAGTTTGACTACAACACAATAGCTGGACGCATTACGGAGTTGTCATTCCGAAACCCAAAGTTGAAGTTGTTGATTTAATAATTTCTATTTGTGGTGTCTCATTTAACATCCACTTTTGTCAACTGAAATGGTCTTCACTGTGGAAAGTTCATCATGACATTTTATTGATGGCTTTTCATTACTGCATGAGTGTTTTGATCAGTGACAAAATTCCTCTCATGACTAGTATATCTAAAACTTCTTCCTTGGTGTCAACAGAAATCATTAACCATTCATATGCTTTTATAGATGGCATTTTAGGCTTGGTTATGCTTTGAATCTGCAAGTTATGCTGCTGATTGTTGTAGTGGCTTACAGGGAAAAATAAATTCCATTTAAATTAAAGATAAATTATATGAAATTGCTAACAATTTAAGCTGTGCCTATAGTACTTCTATAGGTATAGTTTCATATTCACCTTACTCAAATCAAGAAGCACCATCTGTTACATATTGGAGAATATACCCATGTTATACTCCCTTTCTTGTCAATATCATTGCTGATTGTTTTCTGTGCTTGGAATTTTGTTGAGTCCGTCTGTTAGTTGAGTATTAGCTTGAATTTATCTTTCTGCTCATGTAACAACTGAGACTAAGCAGCTCGAAACATTATGTCCTGCATTTAACCACATATACGAGACTTCTATACAAGCATTTGGAACCTCTACTTTGCATCTTAGCATCTTTCTTGACCTTTTCAGCTTACTATTACACTTTAGATAAAAGACGATCATCCAGAAAAGATTCAATATAATGAATATTTCTATGCTAGGGGGTAGTTGAATATGTGAAATAGGTTAACACTGAAAACCTACTTGTAAGTTGTTGTGCATTTTGTTATATGTGGTTAGTATCCATTTGAAATTTGTCTATTTTCCATTTCAATTGATACGTAGACTGAAATGGGGCGAGGGAAAGCAAACACTAGAAGTCCTACTACAGGTGTGGCCGGACGGCTAAAGAAGCACGGTATAAAGAACGAAGCAAATGTAAGTGTTAAGTGATACAATTGTTTGAGATGTAATAAATGCATTTAAATTGAGGGCCTATATGAGTATTTTGCCTTGTATTGGTTAGGATAAGAAGGGGAGCTTGCATAAGAATGGCAAGTCACTTGGTTAGAAAGGTTCTCACCGGTCTAGTCATGGAGTGGTAAATCACGCCCTACTTATTGTATTGCTTTGTGATATAGTTATTTAGATAATTTTCTCTTGTGGCATCCAAAGTGATTTTGTAAATCTAGATGTACTGATTGCAGTGCGTGTGAACTTTAGGCTGCTTTTGCTACGCGGTGTTTGCCTCTCCGATTGCAGAAGCTGTGCCAAATTCTGACGGTACAACAAGCCGACCTTGTGAAGGAGATGGGATTTGGCACAGTGTTCGATGTCAAGTGCCGGATCAAGCAGGTGTTATGCTTGGAGCTTGTGAATGCACTGGATATAACCAAGATGTGCATTTTCGTGAAGGTTGAGCCGATCCCACTTACATACCATGACGTAGGCATGGTTTTTGGCTTGCCGGCTTCAGGTATTACAACCTACGTATTTGTCATTGCTATTAATTTTTTTTTTTGGCACATGATGAATAAGCATGCTAACCATGCAATTTTAGGGTTGGAGATTCCTACATCCGTGACTGAAGAGCAAAAGCTTCTATTGAAGGATTTTGAAGGGGTCACCAATGGTCAGTTAGAGCAGATGATCCGGCAGGGCAAAGTTTATGACAGCTTCAGGCGAGCCTTCATTTTGTATGTCATGTCCGGGTTCTTTTGCCCAACATCAAAGATGGCACCTAGTCCAAAGTTATTTGGTGCCATTGTTGATTTTCAAAATGTGAAAAAGTATAATTGGAGCTGATTCATTTTTGACTGGCTTGTAGTTCAGATCACAAGCTACAAGTCAGGTCACCGCAAGACAGGGAGCATCGGTGGCTGCCTTTTCTTCTTGATGGTATGTAATGCATAATTATTTTGATGTTGCAGTTAAGCTTCTTTTCTAGCCTTTCTTTTGATGGTTTATCATGCTTGTCTATACTTGTCTTTTGCCCATATATACGTAGATGTCGGTAACTTAATTTCATGAGTTGACTTGGCATTTCACAGATTATATACCTTCATCGCCGGCCGCTTGGTGCTGGGGATCCGACTTCCACTGGTCCGCTACTCGCATATTGGGATGAAGAAATGGTGCGAAGTCGGATTTGCAACGAGAGAAACTTAAAATAGGTAACTCGTGTAAATAGAGTTACAATATGTTAAAAATAGTTTTGTGATTCTTTTTTATTTCATGATATTAAGGTGACAACTTAATTTCAAAGCTGTTGGTATTGTGTGTTTTCCACCGATTTTCTTCATGTCATCTGTTGAATTACTTTGATAGGGTATATTGTATCGTACTCGGCACCGAGATGAGCTATATGATGAAGTCTGGTTAAAGAAGACTTTTAAGACAGAGGTAATGGGGATTATCTAATGCTGAATAATTGAAAAGGTTTATGATTTAAGCATATTTTCCTTATGTTATCCAAATAAAATTGATTATCTTTTTGATAGGTCCATGGTTTAATTAAAATTATAGTTTTATTTCTTGTTTTAATTTTATTTGTGAATTTAGTTATTGATTTTTCTTGCACAACTAGGACGTCCAAAACTGGTATTATATAGACCTTGATTCTTAATATATGCATTTGCGTGAGTATATGCACTTTATAGGCTGTGAATTCAGTGAGAGTGATTAAAGATTCAGCACTGCCATTGCAAATGATGTGGATGCTAGCATCTGTTATGTGCTATGTGCATAATTGGATGGATATTGAGCCGAAGCTTATTCTTACTTCATAAAAATTGATGACTTATTTTCAAAGCAGTTATTTCTATCGACGTTCTATTATGCTTGTGCCCACTTGCAAGTTTTTTATTATCATTGACATAATCATGTGTATGCAGATTGTGCAGGACTGGGTTGTGGCGCATTTGCAGATGCTGAAGGATATGGATGATGCCATTCTGGCCGGCAAGTACGATGCGCACTGTTTTGTCCCTAACTTGCCAAGCTTCAAAGAGGCCGAACCTGCTACTAACGAGAAGAAGAAAGTGGAAGGGTTTTATTCAGATATTCGGGATGACCCTTCTCACTTAATTGGGAAAGGTCAAGAGAAAATGCTACTTGACCTTTATACATACTGCACCCAGTCAGTTGTGTTTAGTATGGATATTTACTTGAACTCTTTTTGCCCCAATCTAGATACTTGCAATGAACAAACTTAACTTCACATAATATTTCTCTAATTACTTTGGGTATGTGATTCAGGAATCTGGTTAGAATGTTCGGCCAGTATCTAGATCGGCATGATGCTCGAACACTGGGACCGGGGGGGTGGATTAGTAACTATGTAATGATAAGTCTTAATATCAGTGTTTTAGTGTCAATTACATGCTTGCCTCAAAGTGAACTAGTTGGTAACTAATATCAATTGTTATGTCAGGTTGTTACATTTGCGGCAGCTATTTTTAATGAGTCTGAGCACGGATGAAAGGCGAGGGACCGTTATTGTTTGCCTTCGTATTTCATGGTGATGTCATGTAACTTTGATATGTTTGATATGCATATTTTAATTCATAATTCATTCGGTGTGCTTATGTTTGTTTCTCTGAATTTAGGAGAAGGTCGCACATGGTTTAGAAGCCTTCAAGAGACGTCACCATCAACCATGGGACACTCTACCAACTGGTTTTGGGGACCTTCAATCTGTCATTGCCTTTAGCAACCTGGTATTCAATTTCATCCTTTGTGTCAGTCCATTTTATGAGTTATGGTTATAGGCTAATGATATTTTCTACGTTGTTGGTAAAGGTGTTTGCGCCTATTGTGTTTGATCATCACTGGTGGTGCTATGCTTTCAACCGAGAAAAAAAGAGGTTATATGTGTTAGACTCTTTGGAGGGGAGGCATAAAGGTGACAAGGCTCATCTTGACAAATTGGCGGTATGGTGCTACAAATGCACTTGATTACTTTATTTTATATGTATCCTCGGTATTTGACTGTTAAAAAGTCCATTGATTCTATTTCTTTTTTCTGAACCTGTTGGCCACTCGTTTCAAGGAGATGTTAGCATTAACAGTAACGACGTTGAATCCTAATGAAGTGGAATTGAGAGTTGACAGTGTTTTGCTGCCAAAACAAAAGAATAGGTGAGTTGTAGTGGGTCTTATTTATAAAATTTACTCTTCTGTATTCATCAATTGGATCTCTCGTGATAGCGTAACTTGTTGTGACCGGGTTTTCACCTTGTATGGTTCTTGTGAAGTGATGATTGTGGTTTGTACACTATTAAGTACATGGAGATGTGGGATGGTGTCACAACATATGAGGGAGGCAGCACCATGCCTGATTGGACTGAGGTGAGCTTTCTATTATTTGGTCCGTATATTGGAACTATAGTAGTTTAGTTTCGCATTATCTAAAATTACAGGTTTGGTTGCCACAGGATGAGTCTGAAAGGTTGTGGCGTGAGTTACTAACCAGTTGGGTATTAGATAAATGTGTGCAGAGCAAAAGTTGCACACGATGCAGGAGTTGATGCGCTGTTATCAACGGCATCCCCATTTGCTGCCCGTACCCCATCAGGTGCAGATGTCTCTTCTTGTCAGATGGACACTCCAATACAGGCCTCTACTAGCACTGCCAATCGAGATGTACAGGTGTATGAAGATAATGCCAAAGGTTTGTGCATAGATTGATGGACATGAAGTAGTTATATGCATAGACAGGCTTTAATGATTGTTAAATATAATTAGTATGTCAATTTGATTGTTAAATATTTCCTGTCTATGTTAAAAGGTGTTGATGGTGAAGATGGTAGGACAGTTAAAACCCAAGACAAGCCGAGATCAACCGTTGCAACGAGGGTCAAGACTTACGGAAGAAAGCGAAAGCCTGCACCTAGAACGAGAACCCCCTACACACCATTGCGTCGTTTGAGGCCAAGAAAGTGATAGTGGCATACAATTCTGTTTTGGTCTTTTTGAGTGATGAGGCTGGCCTATCCTTTGTCCCGACTGTCTTAGGGGAACAATTTTATGTATAATTGGTAAGGAATACAATGATAGGTTTGCAATGGTCTGCTCCAAAAGTCCACATCTTTGTTTATGCACACCAAATTGATAATTCCTACACCACTGCTTTTGAAAATAAAAGAGAAGACTTGATAAAATCATTTGAACATGGGGCTGTGGTTCCTCTAAAAGGAAAGACTCGGAGTTTTGCTTCTCTGATGCATGGTACAAATATTCAGTACAGTGCGATATTTTGTGAGAATATGTATGTATGTGTATATCAAGTTATGTATTTTTTTTTTAAAGGTTTATGGTTTTATGTGCTCAGGTCTCTTAAATGTTCACATGTAGCAAGTATTTGGTGCTACAAAATGATATCTCTGTTAGGTGAATGCAGTTGCTGACATGGAGATTTGAAGAAAAGGTGTTGACCTAGACAGATGCATCCATGCACATAACCTATGTAAGAAAAGACTCAAGTCTCTTCAAAAGGAAGCTTATAGACTGGCTGGGATTACAGTGTTCGTTAAATATGCCAGGAGACTTCACGAAGGTGGTCTACAAACACTTTAAGCTGAAAATACCTGATGGGCAAAAATGAGAGGAGAAAATGAACATGAGACCTACTAAGTAGAAACACAGGAGTTTGTTAACTTGTTGAGCATCTCCCTTCATGATTGATTGAAGTCCACATTTTGCTTTGTGTCATACTTGGGTAGCTTTCCCCTGTCAACTTGTATCTTTTTTTTTTGACCTTTAGTGGTGTTAGAACATAGGTAATATGTATTTATTCCAGCATCCATAAGTAGAAACACAGAGAGCGCTGGAAATATTATTTGATTTAAGATGTTTGTGCCTTGCTTGAACAAAATTTAAATGTGTAACTTGTGTTGAAACACTTTGTAACAATTTAGCTATGATTGTGATTTATAAAAATTTTCTTCCGTCACTTGAATTTGTGAAATTAATAACGTGACTCACTTAATTTCGACAATGTTATCATTTGTTATGAGTGGACACTTCTGGTTCCAAATTTCGTAATTCTTTGATTTGTAACAAGTAGTTATGGTCTACTCTTGACCCAAAAACCAAATGAAAAAAATTCTCTTCTAATTATTTCTCTAAAACAAACTGTGATCCATGAGCTCAATTACTTTAGAAAAATAATTGCTGCAGAAGTTTATAATTTATGAGTCCAACTAGTCATGAAGGATCAATTGGATACGAATCTTCCAGTAATGGTGTACATAGACTAAGTGATAATGATTGGAGTTTAGATATTCACATAAGTGATGAGGCACATCATCAACCATATATTTTTTCTCATAAAGTTTCCCTAAATTCAATACCTTTCAACCACTAAACATGGCTTATGCCAATACCTAAGAAACTGAACATGGTTGGTAACTGCACCCAAAAAGCTGGTAACTTTAGTTCGAAAAACTAGTAACTGCTTTTAAAAGCTGGTAACTTATCAGTTACTTTGAGTTTTCTTCCTATTGGCCTTGTAGAATGCATTGGTGCATCCAAACAACTTATGACCGCCCCCCTTCATGCTAGGTTGGTGAGGGGACCATCATTCCCACTTGGGAAGTGCCTTGAAATACCTAATTATGAAATTAAACATGGTTGGTAACTGCACCCAAAAAGCTGGTAACTTTAGTTCAAAAAAGTTAGTAACTTTTTTTAAAAGCTGGCAACTTATCAATTACTTTGAGTTATCTTTCTATTGGGCTTGCAAAATGCATTGGTGCATCCAAACAAGCTAAAATCACATATCTTCATGCTACAAACCTTTAAAAGTGAACAAAATTCTTAAGAAAATGTATATCACAAATGATATCTGTCAACCTATCGTTACACAAATTTAGTCAAGAAGCTATAACCTCCACAAATTTATATAACCTCAACATTTAAGTACACTTAAAATTATCAGCCCAAGAGGTATGCTCTGGCAGCTAAATCAGGAGAGTTATAAACAATAAGACCAACATATAGATAAGCAATTAATTGGACTACAATTCAAAGCTTTTCCCTTTGGCTTATTGGCTTGCATCTGATTTTACTCTTTCAAAGTTACTCTTGACAGTAGCAAATAAATTAAACATGCAATATACAAACCCACTACAAGATACCAATCAATTCTTCATAATCCAAATCATACTTTGTTATACAATATTCATTTTTATTAGAGCCAATTACAATTGCAAATAGTATATTTGAAGGCACATGGATATTATGCAATATCCACCATAAAGCTTTCCTACACCACATAGTACTACGAAGAAAAGATAATTGTAAATAACTCATGTGCCATCAAATAAACTGTCTACTCTATTACACTTTTCAGACTCCAAATACAAAAACTTAAAACAAAAAAAATCAAATTCTTATAGCATTGATCTGTGCCCTCCCAAATATTGTCCCATATGCTCCAGATATTAGGTGATATCCTATTTGGCTACTTCCCTTGTCTTCATATGAAGCAAATCCATAGTAAAAAAACAAAAAAGATGTGCTTCATGACTGTAAGTGTCCTTGGAAAAAAAATGGCTATGTAAAATGTACACCTATAATCCTGGTCCTGCACATAAAAAATTGAAACATAAGGAATAAATGGGAAATTTTTTTGTTAAACCAAATAACAAATGCACTACTAATAATCTACTTACCTATACAAAAAGGAAGGCATCATTCTCCATTTACATTAGCCAGTATATCTGTATTGCTTACATATAGCAAATATCGTCAGTCAAAAAGTCAAAATGCTCAACATAATATTACAATGATTCTATAACATTTTTAGAATCGTCCTTAGCATATGTGGGACTGGGGAGGTGTTCCTGCGGATCAATATAAGAGGATAGTATAAGTAAAATAATCCCAAACTACACTCAAAAATACCCAAGTTGTTTACATGCCTGCATAGATAGACCAATATCAGCAGTAAAGCCTTCGAGCAATGATACAAATCCACTTTGTTGAATAATTGATAGTTCTGAAACCAAACGAGTTTCTTCATAATTGGGAACTGCATCAGCTTCATTGACAGGAATACCCCTGCTCTGGCTCTAAGCAATATTAGACAAGTAACAATTAGTGGTCACTTCATGTCACACTCGTGGTAGTTGAATCTTTGTTAATTGTCCATCCCTATGAATCTATGCCTATGAATCTGGCTCGCAAAACTAACATTCTCACTAAGTGCATGTAAGAATAAAATAATAGATTCCAAAAGTCCATAAATACATTTGTGCAATCATTACACAATATGGACCATTTTTTCCACATTCAATTAATAGATGCACAACATCGTACAGAACAAAGTATTTCCCGAATTTAAACATCATCTCGTCAATACAATTTATCTCACAATTCACATCAAATACCAACAACAAAGTGGAAAAAAAATTAATTTGCATATGCAGATTAAGACGAAACCAAAGTTACAGATTTAATGTTAAATCCATGCGCACACACAACATGAAATTGTCATCAGTCACATTCATTGTAGGTCCAACCTCCACCGAGGACTCTATGGAGAAGTTGCTTCCAAGTTGCTGGATGACAAGTCCATCAATGGAGTCCTATAGGTTGCAATCGAAATCAAACATTAAGATTTATTTCCATTGATACCATTTGAGTAAACACAAACAATAATAGATGATATAATAAACTAACCTTCATAACTAACTTGGCACCATTCATGCTTTGCTTTCTATATTTCTGCACAACCTTCTCGCCATGAGAGATTTTTCTCTTTGAGGGTGGTCGACCTTTACGTGCTACACGGGAAGGGCTACGAATTTGAATCATGTGATCCGTACACCCCTCACCCATGGTGGCCTCTAAGCAAGTGTCCTTACAAGTTGCATTCATTTCCTTTTGAGAAGAAGCCATTCCATGCATATCACCAAGGACTTTATCGAGTGCACTATGGAGGAGATTGCTTGCATCATTAGATTCTGTAGCTACTTCTGCCACATTATAGAAATGCTTGCATAACTTATCAAATCTCTCTGACCTTGGTTTTAACTCAGTCACATCATAACTGCTTCTAATGTATGAATGCCTCCACTTGATTTTCTTGCTCCATCTTGCCAAAATATACTTCGAAGCCACATGCTTTACTCTTTCAAGAGCAAGCACAGAAAGTGAGTGCCTACACACAATGCCCCTAAATTCAAACAACAAGCACTGGCAGCTAACATCATGATTTTCACGATTAAATTTAACTTCATACAAAACCTCCTTCACATGGCTATCAACCAAAAGCTCCTCAAACACATTGTAAGTGGCAATAATCCCCTCCACGCATTTGATGGATGTGCCACAATTCATTTTCCCTCTGAATTCAGCTTGAACTTCATTAAACTTTGCATGTGTGTATTCCACTTGAAATTGTTTTTCAATGAGAGAGTTTGACCCACAGGGAATTGTAGTATTCATGGAGCAAAAATCTGCTTCAAACTCCCTTTCTGCCCTGCTCCTAAGAGCATTGTCATACTGCTTTACAAATTGTTGTAGGCTTGTTTTAGAGTTGACATATCCATCAAAGAAAGCATGTATGCTCTCACTGCGTTGGGTGGTGGACAACCCTGCCCAAAAGTCCTTCCTCAACAAGACTGGAACCCACCTATGTCGCTTACTGAACAATCCACTTAGCCATTCATTTTGTTCAAGTTAAAATTCTTTCACAAACAAGCACCATTTCTCATTAAATTCTTCCTCTGCGAGAGTGTCATAAATGGCTTCCTTCATTGCACATTTGATTCCCTTATATGCAGCATATCCGTTGAGTTTATCAGGGATCTTTCTCATTATGTGCCACAAGCACCACCTATGACGCGTTTTGGGCAAAGCTATCCTAATTGCTTTCTGCATAGCCTTGCATTGGTCAGTTATTAGACCTCCAGGATGCTTCCCAGCCATGCATCTAACCCAGCACTCAAAAAACCAAACAAATGATTTCGTATCTTCAGCTGAAAGCAAACCACACCCAAACAAGATCGATTGGCCATGGTGGTTTACACCCACAAATGCCGCAAATGGCATCTCATACTTATTTGTCAAATACGTTGTGTCAAAACTCACAACATCTCCGAAGGCTTCATATGCAGCTCTACTCCTAGCATCTGCCCAAAATATATTTCTCACACGAAACTGATCATCAAAATCAATGTCATACCAAAAATTACAATTCAGCTCCTTCATCCTATCAAAGTAATTGACCAAAGCTTTGGCATCTCCTTCCTTCCCAATTGCACGTCTTTCCTTATTAATGTAGTTCCTCAGATCTTGTTCAACAAACGGAAGATTCTTGTACCCTCCTGCATCTTGTACAAGAGCTTGGAATGTCTTGCTGATCCTCACTCCTGCCTCATCATTTAGCTCGATAGTTCTCTTCACATGCAGACTGATATTCTTATTTGCCTTATGCATTCTTGACTTCGTGGGGCTAATATCATGACTATGGTCAAGAATAACTGACTTTATAGACCATAAACCGTCTGATACCTTGCTTGCAGTAATCTTTGCACGACATTTTGCAACTTGTGTAGGTAGTGTCTTCAATGTTGCTGGAATTTTTGACACCCAACTTCCCTCTTGTGTGCAAGCAAGTATCAGATAATTTAACTCCCCATCATCTCCTTTTTTCGAATTCCGTATTCCATCCAAAGTCCATCACATTTGCATACTTTTGGTAAAATGCTTTTATTTTTTCAGTTGAATGAAATATCATCCCAACACTTGGCTCAACTATTTTAGTATTGCCCTTAAAGGTATCAACTTCTGGTACGAATCCAACAACCCGGTCCGCATCACCACCACTTGTATCTTCCATGAAGTTTTGCTGCATATGATGGACCAACCTACACAAAATAGGAAAAGAAAATTAACTGGGCTCTGCTACAATATGAAAGAGTACGCTCCTTTGCATCATGTGTTCTTTCATTTTTATTGAATAATTCATCCAAAAATAAAATAGTCATTATCATAATTCATTACAACTTCATAATCTTCTGATAACTTACTGATAGTATAACACAACTTATTCTTTGGGATAGCTATCACTATCTACATAAGTGGTATTAGCACAAAGCAAATAATTTAACTGGAAAAACATGTTTATCATTATCAACAAAGCACAAATGACGGATTTTATGTAGCAGCAAAAGAAAGAGAGCTTTCAAACATTCAATTGCTTCTTTAGCATTAGCAACACTCCTAAAAACTCCTAAAAACATGCTGCATAGGAAGTAGACAGTATCAAAGTATATACCAACATAAATTACATGAATTTGACATTTTCCATCAAAGTCACAAAGTATATTTAAGCTAGATTGGTGAGGTTTTGCTTTATCCCCACGTGGGGAATGACTTGATATGCCTAAGTAAGCACCTGCACTTGGTTGGTAACTATACCTAAAAAGCTAGTAACTTTAGTTTAATAAGCTAGTAACATTTTTAACAAGCTGGTAACTTTTCAGGAACTAAGTTTTGGTTCTATTTCCCTTGGAGAATAGATGGGTGTATCCAAACAACTTAAAATCACACTCCTTTATGCTAGGTTAGTCAGGGGAGCTTCATTCCCACATGGGGAGTGACTTGATATGCCTAAGTAAGAACCTGCATTTGGTTGGTAACTATACCTAAAAAGCTAGTAACTTTAGTTTAATAAGCTAATAACTTTTTTAAAAAGCTGGTAACTTTTCAGGAACTAAGTTTTGGTTCTATTTCCCTTGGGGAATAGATGAGTGTATCCAAACAAGTTAAAACCACAATCCTTCACGCGAGGTTAGTTAGGGGAGCTTCATTTCCACATGGGGAGCGACTTGATATGCCTAAGTAAGAACCTGCATTTGGTTGGTAACTACACCTAAAAAGCTAGTAACTTTAGTTTAATAAGCTAGTAACTTTTTTAAAAAGCTGGTAACTTTTTAGGAATTAAGTATTGGTTCTATTTCCCTTGGGAAATGGATGGGTGTATCCAAACAAGTTAAAACCACACTCCTTCATGCTAGGTTAGTCAGGGGAGCTTCATTCCCACTTGGGGAGTGACTTGATATGCCTAAGTAAGAACCTACATTTGGTTGGTAACTATACTTAAAAAGCTAGTAACTTTAGTTTAATAAGCTAATAACTTTTTTAAAAAGCTGGTAACTCTTCAGGAACTAAGTTTTGGTTCTATTTCCCTTGGGGAATAGATGAGTGTATCCAAACAAGTTAAAACCACACTCCTTCATGCTAGGTTAGTTAGGGGAGTTTCATTCCAATATGGGGAGTCACTTGATATGCTTATGTAAGAACCTGCACTTAGTTAGTAACTACACTTAAAAAGCTAGTAACTTTAGTTCGATAAGCTAGTAACTTTTTTAAAAAGCTAGTAACCTCTCAGGTACTGAGTTTTGGTTCTATTTTCCTTGGGGAATGGATGGGTGCATCGAAACAAGTTAAGACTACACCCCTTCATGTTAGGTTAGTGAGGGGAGCGACTTGAAATGTCTAAGTAAGAACCTGCACTTGGTTGGTAACTACACCTAAAAAGCTAGTAACTTTAGTTCAATAAACTAGTAACTTTTTAAAAAAGCTGGTAACTTTTCAGGTACTGAGTTTTGGTTCTACTCCTAATTTGCATTTTCCACCAAAATCACAAAGTACATATAAGCTACATTACATGTTTTCAATTATTCATACTTTGATCTCTTTAGACACATTCATAAGAAGCTTACCAAGATAAAAAGGTCCAAAATTATTGCCTTCACTACATCCTATATGTCTCCTTTTCATATAGGGAGTGAATCTTCTATAAGAGAGTAAAACAATTATGGTCTTCTATGTTTATAACAAGATATTCAGTTCATGAATAAATGTGCAGATTACTTACTTTGCCTAAAGCATGACAAATGTTCGCTAAACAATCTTATAACCAATAATCAAGACAATCTTTGCTACTATTTCTACTGATTACAGAAAACCATGCTAAGGGACTACCAAATTTGACCCTCAATGACACTCATTATGTTACCCTGACTTATTGTTGGAAAGAAATATAGCTATCACTTTGAAAGTCCCTAATTATGAGGACTCTTTTTGACAATCATAACAAGAAGGACATTATGCAACTGCAACATATAGTGAACCTTAACCAACTCAAAGTGAAAAAGTAGAGTTTTCATTACTGCTGTACTAAACAAAGCAAAGCAACTAAAGATTAATCCATTTATGGGAAGTCATTTTGACAAACTCCTCCACTGATGACTACTCATTTTCAAACTACCAATGATTAAGCAAGTTCTCATATTTTGCATAATTCCCAAAAGAAAACACATACATCAAAGAGAGGTAAAATCATCAACACAAATGGGTTTACTAAACAGATACAGTTTTCAGTTCAGAGATACATGGGTTTTCAACAATAATCATACATGAAAGTTACTAGCTTGTTTGGATGCACAGTCTTCAGCGGCAAAGAGAAGTTATAAGCCAAAGAGAAGAAGAAACAGTAGCACACGCTTACCAGAGGCAAGAGGGCGTGAGCGTGGAATCGGAACTGCAAACTCAAGCAAAGTGTTTGACCTTTTGCTTCTGCCGTCATAGTCTTCAGAGTGAGAGAAGGAGCTTCAGAGCGAGCGAAGAAGCTAGACGCGTTTTGCTTCCTTTGATTCTGCTACCTTCAGAGGGAGTGAGAGAGGAATCAGAGTGAGAGAAGAAGCTAGACGCATTTTGCTTCCTTTGATTCTGCTACCTTCAGAAGGAGTGAGAGAGGAATCAGAGTGAGAGAAGAAGCTAGACGCGTTTTGCTTCCGTTGATTCTGCTACCTTCGCGTTTTGCTTCCTTTGATTCTGCTACCTTCAGAAGGAGTGATAGAGGAAGCTATAGAGTGACAGAAGAAGCCAGACGTGTTTTGCTTCCTTTGATTCTGCTACCTTGAGAGGGAGTGAGAGAAGGCGTGAGACTGGGATCTTTTTTCACTGTTTCTTCTTCTATTTTTCCTGCTCTACTCCACTTGCTCTACTACTCCACTTTTGTCGTTTTCTTTATTTTCATACGGTGTCAACCGTATGTGTCGCCCAAAGGTGGGCCAAATAACAGCCCTCATCTCTTATTAACTTCTAACTTTGACTAAGTTATTATTTGAAGTTGAATAATATTTTTAAATTTTTAAAACTTTAATTAAAAATAAAGAAGCCATCATAAAATTTAAAAAATTAAGTAAATTAATTCAAAATTTACTATTTATATATTTAAATTAATTTTTTATTAATTAGTTAATCTTTTCACAAAATTAAAAATATTTTTTAAATTTATACAAAAAATTTTAATTGCAGTATAGTTATCATATAAATAAAATGTTAAAATTAAATTCATCAAATAATTAGAGGTAAGAACACAATAAAATTAGAAATGAGGGTAGCATTGTAATTTAGTAATTTTTTTTCCCAAAAAATAGGAAAATATGTAGGCATGAAAAAAAATTGTATCGATGAAGGTTTGGCACATCCATTTTATAGATTTAATTTATATACACTGATAGTATAAAATTATTTTACATTATCATATAATCATATTTTCTCATTTACATAATTTTTAAAATAATGGGGATGAGGGTCATATATATTTGCTTATGTGACAGTATATGATTAGATGACAATATAAAAATTTTTTACACTATTAGTGTATACAAATTAAACCCCCATTTTATTATTCTATCATCATATATATATTTATCTAAAAACCAGTTCATGCAAAGTGGAATGGGTGAGGTGTCATGTTGTGGTTTATTTCATTTCAAAAAATTCCACCTTCTATAATAGCCAATCAGGATTAATTAATTTTATTTTATTTTTTGAAAATTCTAAAAACTCAAATAATCAATCAATTATTTACTTAGTTCAACTAATGCATCAATTACTCATTGGTGTTTACACACTTGCCACCAAAATTGACCAATCCCACCTTCCTAATCCCTTTATCCAATCTAAATTAAAACAATTGATTTGATAAAAGCTTCTAAAATAAGACTCTTTAAAGCTTAATAAGGATTACTTTCTATACACCTCTTCCTTTTCCTCTTTTTTTATCCCCATTCTTCTTTTTCCTTCCAAATTCCATGGGTTTCTTCTTCTTCTTGATTTTTTATTTGTTCTTTTTCATTTCAAATTTCCTTTGTCTCTTGCTTTTTAGAGGCTTTTTCTTTCTTTTCATTGTTTATTCATTTTTCCTCACCCAAATACAGTCAAATCCCTAAATCATCACACTTAACATATTATGTAAGAATTGCATATTTGGCCATAGCCCATGGGAGCAAGGAGCTGGTCATGGAGATGGTGGTGTGGCATGGTATGAGCTTGCTACTGTCTTTGGTGTTAGGGGTATAAAGGAAGTGGTCTTAGGCAGAAGGATCTCTAGCCATGGTTGTTTTTTCTTCCTTTTTTTTTCTCTTCTGGAATCTTTGGTTTGTGATTCTTTTTTCTTCTTGCCCCATTAAGAATTTAATTTAAATTTGTTGACAATGTAAAACAGTTTTACACTGTCAACCAATAAAAATAGTGGAAAGTGCCAACTCATACAAATAACCACCCATTATAATGAAGGACCCACCATGATTTCTCATTTTCCCCTATTTCTATTTGAATTCTTTCTATTCCTAATTGCAATCCTTTCTTATTCCATGTGATTAGATTTTTTTCCCATAACTGATTAGTAATCATTCTCTCTCTCTCTCTCTCTCTATTAGTAATTAATGCTCATATCAACTACATCTATATCTGACCAATTACACTAGGCAAGGCAGTGACTTCTTCTATCCTTTATTGTTTCCAATTAATTAAATATAATTTCCAATTAATTTCAATTCCTTCAAAAATCTTTTAATTCTTTTGATCATTCCATTTTTCCCATGTCATCAATTATTACTCCTGCCCACTTGCCATTTTAATTAACCATTGACATGTATTCTTCCATAGATATCTACAACTTGCCACCAATACTGACCATTTTGTCCATTTTCTATCTTGCATGGTTTTATTTTATTGATGATACCAATACATTTTTTTATTTTCCTTTAATTGCTTTGAAATAAGAAACATACAGAATAAGATTTATAATAGCTGTCCATGATAACCAATCAAGATTAATTATTTCCACACTTTCCAATATCACTACCTCTTTCTCTTTCTCTTTCGACATTTTCCAATAATACATCTACCCACCTGCCACTTTACTTGACCAATAACATGTATTCTTCCATAGATATCTACAACTTGCCACCAATACTGACTAACATTGACCAATCCCATTAAGTGAAATCCTTTCCCGATCCTATCATTCAACACATGGAAATAAGAAAGCTTACTTGATAAGTTTTTCAAATATTTAAATATGAAGAGAAGGCTTACTCTCTATTAGAAAGTCATTAACCCATTTATTTTTAGCCTAAGATTTTACAAAAGCGCAAATTTTTTTAAATTTATACTAAAACCCAAAAGCTTGACTTCAATTATTAAGGATTTTGATTTTTTTGATATTTTTATTTAATTTAAATAGGGGTATTCCCTTATTTACATTTATATTTTAAAGTTAATGTCCTTCATTAACTTAAAAGTAATAAATATAAATAAGTATGTAAGACCTTGGCCTGAGTGATATTGGAGGTAGGAACACCAAGCTAAACTTATTTGGTCTATATTAGTATAGGGGGTTGTACTACAACGCAATATAGTGCAACAACTCAAGAAAATAGGGAAAGTATTCTAACCCTTGTGCAATACCACAACATGTTGCGCTATAGTGCAAGGTCAATGCCTATAAAAATAAAAAAAAGGGGGCTCTACCTCCATAAATTGATCAAACCCTCTCTCTCTCCTAATTTGTTCTCTATCTCTTTTTTCTCTCTAGAAGCTCTCTTGCTTGGTATCTTTATTATCTTATTCCTTTCCTAAATCACCTTTATCTTCTACCTACCCTTTGTCAACTATATATCTAACCCTTCCACCGATTGAAATCTCCTTTGAGCAAACAAAGGGAAGCTTTGAGATGTACGGGGAGGAGACCCACACTCCCCATCTCATTCCTTGATACTCAAAGGTAATCCTTAAGCTTATAATCTCTTCTATTTCAAGATTCTTGAAGGGTTTTCATAAAGGTTTGGGTTAAGACTAGAGATTTGAAAGTTTAGGGCTCTTGGTATTGGGAGTTTTGTGTCTTGGGCCATGTTGAGCTAATCTTTGGATCAAAAAGCTAACTGATGGTTCGTTAATGACTTCTATGGTGTTAGAGATCGCAGAAGATCATCTTGTCAACTCCTTGGCATAAAGGAGTAGCTCCTCTTTAGTTAGCACTATGAGTGATAATATATCTATAACCTATTTTAATGTCTTTATTTACTTGAAAATATGCCAAATGTATGTTTTGATAGAGATGATGATTGAGGGTTGATTTTGCCTATTCCACTAATTCTTTATTTGAATATTTAGAAGTTTTTATTGAATTATGTTATCTATAGTTATGTAAAAAGACGGGGGTGCAAGCTACTTTGGAAGTTGATTTTCGATACTTTGAGTAACTTGATAAAAGAGATAGTTTCATGTTATTAGAAATATGTGACATTCTAAACCCAATGTTTTGAGATAGAACTTAAGGTGTTTTAAAGTTGATATATAAATTGGAAATTATTGTACTTAGACATTATGTTTTGATGAAATATTTGGAACTCTGGCTTTTTTGAGAATGGTATTTGCAATAGAATGTCTAGTATCATAAACACTGATTATTATGATGAATTGGTATGATGTTTAGATTTTGATATACTGGTTTTTCATGGGAGGCATCTTTGATAGAAATTGTAGCTAACGGCAATGGCATTAATCTTGGTGCACCTTGGTTGGAGCTCTAACTAGTAGGGGTGTTCCTAGCTCGGTATGTTTGGCCAACATGTCTAGATTGGTTATAAACTCGCTGAGGAAAAGGTTACCCAAAGAGTTGGAGCTGCCTAGACATGAACTAGATGCACACACTAAGGAAATAACTACCCAAAGAGGTGGAGCTGCTTGATGGTGTATTGGATTATGATTCTAATTTTGGATTAGAAACTTTCCTTTTTATGTATTCTGATATATTATATTATGTATTTTGAACCTTGTATGTAAAGAACTATAGTTATGATTTGTTTTGAAGCCATTTTCTTTTGCTAGTAGAGGTTTTTATGAAAAACTCATTCTTAAGCTTGTATCGTCACCATTATAGATACATTATTGTTCACTGAGTCTATTTCATTCACTCTTTATCTTTCCCTATTTCAGATTCAAGTATAAGCCCTTGGTCCATATTTCTAAAATAGCTAGAGGTACAGAATCTCTGGTGAAACCCACACACTTGTCTGTGTGGTTTAAAAGGTTATTATGTAATTGAACTATATTTAATTGAATAATCATTTGTACATAATCTTAGTTGTGCTCCATTAGCCCACAAGTAGGGCCCTGCTTCCATCATATTCTAAGTGTAATATATTTAACCTTGGAAAACTATATGGATGCATGTATATATGTATATATTACGGACTTTGGGCTTTGAAAGTTTTCTAAAATTATATTTTGGGTTATAATTGATTTGTTGATTCTATGATTGGGAAATGCCCTACTTTTAGCGAAAATTATGTCCATTTTTTGTAAGAAACCTTAGCTAGGCTTACTAGGTGCTGAAGCCCCTTATATGCTTGTAATATCCCAGTCAAGACTTATGGGAATTGTGGTTTTTTGTCCTTTCGAACCCCGTGAAAGTTCTAAGTCTAAACCCTATACCTCCTTGGAAGGCTATATGATCGAGACATTTTCTTGAGATCAAAAGTCTCAGTAATTGTCCCTTAGATATCAAAGAATCAAAAAGTGATTTTTAATAAATTTTAGGAAGTCATTAACTCCTTCGTTGTTAGCTCGAAAGTTTAAGAAAATGTAAGTTTCAAAAATTTGCACTATAATCCAAAAGTTGTATTTTGATTATTAAATATTTTGATTTTTTTTTTTTTTGGTATTTTTATTGATTTCAAATGGGGGTATTTTTTTATTTATATTTATGTTTTAAAGTTAACTTAAAATTAGTAAATATAAATTAAAAAGTTAATGGTAATGGAGAGTAAAATTGAAGGGCACACTAACTTAAAATTAGTAAATATAAATTAGTGAATGTAAATACGTGCATAAGACCTTGGCCTGAGTGGCATTGGGAAATGCCCAATCTCTTATATTTCTCTCTTCTCTCTCATTTCTTCTCTCGTCTCTTTCTTTAGAATCCCCCTTGTTAGGTGCTTTTAACACCTTCTTCCCTTCCTGTATTACCTTTATCCCTTACCTACTCCTTGTTAGCTAGATCCTCAGCTTTTCTACCAATTGATTTTCTCCTTTGAGCAAATAAGGGAAGCTTTGGGAAGTCCTGGTAGAAGACCCAAACTCTCCACCTTGTTCTTTTCTGTTCTTTGGTATTTAGAGGTAATTCTTAAGTTTAAAATCCTTTTTATGTCAAGATTTGGAAAACTTTTCCTGAAGGATCAACACTTGGGCTAGGATTTGGAGCCCTAGAGTCTTGAATCTTAGGATTTTTCAAGTTTAAAGGTAGTTTAAGTTAATTTTTTACCTCTATGGTTAAGGTTTAGTTATATAATTGTGTTGTGCTGTCGGATCTATTCCTGAAGCAACTAGTTGGCCCGATGATTTTGCCAAAGAGCTCCATCTTTCTAGCCAGAATACTGTGAGTAGATAGTTTGTAACACTCTACTAATTTAATGTTATGCTTAAGTCATAGTATTCAATTAAGTAGACTGTGTTACGGTGTTAATATTCTGCTTAAATTTCGTGATTTGTATTACAAAACAGTCGAAGCGGCGCGCTGCTATACTATGTGCATAATGAAACTCAACATAGTACTACAACAGATAGGAAATAGTAATAATAACATCAACTGTATACATACATGTATATTTACATATCAGGAGTCATTGCTTCAGTCTATACATATATATATGTATTAATAGCAGATGAAATGAGGACGGCAAAATCCCTAGTGCTAAAAGTAGAGGCAGATCTAGCAGGAGCAGGCTATGTGCAACAAGTCCAACTCGGGGTCATAATGAAGCTGCAGGTCTAGGATCTCAGTGAAAAGAGTGGTTGTTGAGCTCTTCGCCAGCGTCTGAGAAGGATGCAGAAGATACAAAACAGGGTGAGAATTTCAAGAAATTCTCAGTAGGGTTCGGGTATATTAGCTAACTGACATCACATACATTCTCAGTTGCCTCGGTTTTTACTTAATTATAAAAATATGTGTTCAACTAAACTAACCATTTTAATGAGTTCAATAAAACATCTGGTCCGAGGCAAGGTTCAGTTTTACTTTAAACATTATAAGAAATAGAGTAGGCTACCAACAGTAAAACATAGAATAATGAACATGGCGAATAAACATACAGTAGTACGTAAATATAAAAGACAAACTGTAAGCATCCTGAAATAATCATGCCATGTAATCATGCATTCATGTAATTATGCAAACTCATACTTGAACTTTCCTTCATGAATTTTTCATTTCCTTTCATCATTTTTCCATCTCTTGGTCCCCTGGGAGTTCTTGGCCATTTAGACTCCTGGGTAATAGTCTGCTTCTCAGGATCGAGCTCGTTCCTATACAGGAATTGCCGGGTTTACTTTCCCCGACGTTCCCACCGATCTATTCCCCTTAACTTCTTATCCGGGGCTAGCCCAAGTAGCATGGAACTTTCATAGTACATAATCTTTTTCATAACTTTCATAACTTTCTTAAGGATGCACATGCATTAACATAGAATTCATAACTTGTGCATAGGTCTTACCGTAATTTCGGCAGCGTAATGGAACGTGTCCGCTTCCCCATGAATAGTGCCAGCATACCAAAACATCAATTTATCACAAGAATCACAATATTACATACATATTCCAATATTGAACTCATATCAACATCAAATTCATTAAGGCAGAGTTTCTGCCTCAGCATATTCAACTAACCCGATTTTTATAATTCAAGCCATAATTTCTAATTAACTCATCTGGACCTCAAATTTGAGTATGTAAAAGTGTTATGTTTTTATTTTCTAACCTCTTTGGTCCCATCTAATTTTGATATCTATAGCTCAAGATATTCAGATTTTATTCCGGCATGCCCAGTGGCTTGCCAAAATTAGGCAACTAAAAGTAAAAATCCACTAAAAATCGAAAACTGACTCAAATGATACGAAATTGGACTCATATTAAAGTTAACAGGGTAAAGTTTCATTTACAAAAAGTCCCGTCCCATTTGGCTTGGTAGGGCTCGAGTTATAAGCCCCGAAACTTAATCTTTTTGAACTGCTCTGATTTGGGTCGGTTTGGACATAAGTTAACTTTTTCAAATCACTGGGAACAAATAGGATGGTAACAAACTCGAAATTTCTGGTTAGGATGTTCTCCTATGTGTAAGCTTTCCAACAAAATTAGTTTCACTCAATTTGGAGTTGTATAGGGTGAGTTACACCCTTTTCAACCCAAACTGCCCGGGTGGATGTCTGGATTCCTAGGTCAAACTTCAAAAAATCATATCTCTCTCAATATTAATCTGATGATCTTATATGATATATGTATGGAAAGCCCTAGATGTCTAGTTTCACATAAAAATGGTTTCATTAATTTTGAACGGCAGGAGGCAGAGCCATACACTCCGCCGTACGGACTGCCGAGGGTTTTGAGTTTTCCAGCCTCTCAACTTCTTCCTCCTTTCTTGTTTCCAATTCAATTTTAATCTCACAAACAGCCAATAGACCAACCATAATTTATCATGATCACTCAATCAATATATCAGAATTGAAGAATTAAACCACCAATAATCATCCAAGAAACAGGAAAATCAAGACAAGAATTAAAACCTCTACCTCTTGCTATGAATGATTTTGGTTTATGTTTGTAGCTGCAACTTGGTAGAATTTCAAAGTGTGGTGGAGTTGGGTGAGTGAAGAAAAGAAAAGAGAGAGCAGGAGTGAAGTATGCAACGTGAGAGAAGAGTCTGAAGAAGAGGGGAGAATGTGTTATATAAGCATGAGTAGTAGTTAACTTGGAAGGTTTTGATTGGCCTCAAAATATAAGGCTGAGTTTCAGCCAACCTTGCTCTCTTTTTGTGACCAAACTGCTCTCCACGTCGTCCTCTTTGTATGGTAGAATTGCTCTCTACGTCGCCTAAAATGGGACTAGTTTCCAGTATATTTTGAAAATTAAATCGAAACTCGTACTATTTATAAAGTCGGAACTCGGGAAACGTATCCAGTTTATTCGAAACTTGAAAGCAAAGCCTGATGTGAAGCCAAGCACTTAAAGTCGGAAGTTGTGAATTGTAGGACCTCGATATCGGAACTTGGGCGGATAGAGAAATGAGGGCTCTTGGTATTGAACTCGAGATCAGAACTCATGAAAATTTGACTCGGATTTGGAGACAAGTTCAAAAATCTGATCTCGCGTCCATTCCTGTCCGATAAAATCGGACATCGGATTTAGTGTTAAGTCGAAAATCTTAAGATCGGAAATTGGAAACATCAGCCACATGAAATGAAATCGGAAATCGGAATTTATACTGATGAGGTCGAAGTTCATACACACTTACACAAAGGTCGGAAATCGGAAAATGCAAGGCAATCCGTTTAAGCCTTCCTAAGGTCGGAAATCGAAATTTTAAAAATGCACTGAGATCGGAAATCGGAAATCATATCTGTCCAGCCTCGAAGATGAAGTCGGATGTCGGAATCCTGATGGGCTAGGAAGTCGGAAGTCGTGGACGTTACATAGTTTATCTATATTAGACTTCTAAAAAAATATAAATATAAGATTTATATATGTTATGTGTGTACCTTTTATATATTATTTGAATTTACTAAGGAAGTTGGGCAAAACATAGGTTTAAGAATTTAATTTTCCTTCCAACTAGAAAATAGTATGCTATAGTTTTATGTATAGATCGTAGGACCCGTTTGGTTATGTTATATTTTCAAATTTGATTCAAAATTACTATAATTTGAGATACTATTAGATGTTCATATGAAAAAAAAAGTAATAATTTTGCTAGCTGTCATGTCAAAAGAAGTTGAGCAATGTTCACTGAAGGAGAGAAAACTGAGAATTTAGTTTTCCAAAATTAAGTAAGCAGGGTTTTTTTTTTTTCTGGAATTGAAAGCTGTATTTAGTAAGAAGAAGCTTATTTATGTTATATTTCAAATTTGTTTTGGAATAACATATATTCTAGTAGAAGGATTATGGACTATATTCAATAAAGGCAATAAATAGGATTGAGAATTTAGTTTTTGAATTTGAAACTTATATATTTAGTAAGAAGAAGAAAGTTTTGTGGGATAATCCCTTCCTAGAACCATAGCTAATGGCAATAGACGTTAGATTTTGTACACCTCATATGAACCCCAGCTAGGAGGAGAGGTGCTAGCTCAACATGTTAGGCTGACATAAACAGCTTGTGGTTTCATTAAGGGCTAGCCATTGATGTCGCTTAGGGAAATAAAATAAGAATTCTGCAATTGTGGTCTCCTACTAGTGACTTTGCACTTTGTTATATAGAACATAAAGCAAGGCTATACCTCCAACTATTTTACAACAATTATATGAGGAATATACTCTCAGTAATTTTATATAATTTATGCATGATTTAAGATGAGTTTTACTCTAGGGAGAAGGCTACAGTGCACTTCACTTTACAAGGTGCACCACACACCTTGTAATCTAAAGACTAAGGTATGATAGTGCATCCATATTTCTCATACTTGTGATCTCTAAAACTCACTCAAACTCTCTCCCTACGTTAAACTCAAAACTTGGAAAACTCAGAACTCGAAACTTGGAAACTTGGGATAGGTGGACGAAACTTGAAACACCTCAGATTTTGAAGTAAATTTCTTTTAAATTATGGTATGAACCACCCCTAGTTTTGAGTTCTAACTTAAAATTTCAAAGAAATATAATTCAAAATCTAAAGTGTTCCGAGTTCTGTTAACATCTCTAAGTTTCCTAGTTCCGAGTTCAACCTAGAGAGAGTTCGAGTGAGTTTTAGAGTGTATCACAAGTATGAAAAACATGGATGCCCCTATCACATCTTAGTCTTTAGATTACACGGTGTTTGGTGCACCTTGCAAAGTTAAGTGTGTAGGAGCCTTCACCTTACTTTAGATATGTTATATGACAAGATTGATTTTAGATACCTTGTATGGAAAGTACGTTCCTAGTTATTTTTATGTTGAATAGATATTTACAGTTACTTTCAGAAGACAAGAGGACAATTCCTCCAAGTATTATTATACGAAAGCTATATTTTCAATGAGTTGGCTAATGGGTATTTTAGTAACTTACTAAATGAGTATATTCCTTGATGATTGTATGCATTTTGACTCTGTGACACCTTCCCAAACACAGTACCATGCTTAAGTCATAACACCATAATCATAACACCATACTTAGGAGTTAACTGTTACCTAAATGGACCTTGCTTGATAGCAACATCTAGTCGTCTTCAATATTTCTTGAACTATCTTTAGATAATATAGAAATAAACATAGGAGTGAGAATTTAAAATTCTCAATAGGATTCTCTAAATTATCACACAAAGTGTCATCATTATTATCTCCAACTGTTTCGATTTATTATGAAAAAGGTGAATATATTATATGAACTATTCAGTTTTATAGTTCGAAAACATATTGTCCGAAGCAGAGTTCATTTTATTCATACATTTATGAAACAAAGTAAGAATCACAGCATAAGTATAGCAAACTGAAAGCAATTTCTTAATAATGATAATAATATAACAATAATATAACTTATAATGTCACAATAATGATAACAAAATATAACTTGTGCATATGTGACTGCTCATCATAAACCCATGCATATGTTTTTATGCTTCCTTTGCTTTCTTCACATAATACACCTAGGCCTTTCTTCACATAATACACCTAGGCGTTACGTATTGCCATTCCTAGGATATTTGCATGCATATGTCTTTGTCTTTAACCTTTACTACCCTTAGGTAGCTTGATCGAAGAGTGAACTCAACTCGTGACCATTGTCATATAGTACTGACCCGCAAGGGGACCCACGTGCCTCTAAATTGGAGGGACTCAGCTAGCTAACTGCCTCCAACATAGAGTGACCTAATAGTTTTAGCTGCCTTCACTGGGAGGGACCCAATATGCACTGCCTCCAAGCGAAAGGACCTCATATATATATATACTTTCTTTATTCATATGCAATTATGCATGCTTTCATAAGGATAATCACAACCATATCATCTTAAAATGCTCACGTGTATTTTCTTTCAAACATTTTTGCAGGTAGAAGTTTTTCGTATCCATAATCATGTAGATATTCATATCATAACTTCTTATGACATAAACTCTCATAACTCATGTAATCATGGTCAATTCAACTTAGATGACATAGGAAATTGCATGCATGACATTTCATGTACATAAGTTTTGCCGAAATTTCGGCAGCATAACAGATCAAGTCCATTTCCTGTGAATAGTGTCGTCTTTAACAGACAATCAGCCACAGCAGTAGAACCAAAATAATTCACATATCATCATTTCAATAGTATAAGAAAGAGTTTGCACATATAAACTCAATAACTTGGCAAGTTATAGTTTAAGTATTGAAATTGTGAAGAGTTAGCTATCCTACCTTTTATCCCTGTTGCTGCCCTGATTTGTAAATTATGCCATAAATTCTTCTTAGCTTGTTTAAACTTGAAATTTGAGTATGTTATAAAATTATGTGTCTATTTTTAATTCTCCTTAGTCCCATTAAGTTTTGATGAGTATAGCTCAAGTTATTAAAGATTAACTTAGGTCTACCCTATATTAGGTAGAATTGGGGTCTAAAATATAAATATTCACCAAAAATAGAAATCTTATTGGATTTGAGTGGATCTTATATCATTGTAAATCTAATAGAACCATATTTCATTTTCAACAAGTTTCATTTCATTTAAGTAGCAGAGCTCAAGTTATAAGCTCACAAAGTTGGTAAAATTGGTCTGCCTATCTTTGTCTAGTCAGGATATAGGGCAACTTTGATGAATTACTGGGAGTAATAGGGTTCGAATTTGGCTCTGAAATTTTTATGAACATTTCTCTATGTGTAAGCTATCTAAAAAAATTGGTTGCACTCTAATTGAAGTTGTATAGGGCCAATTATGCCTTGCACAATCTGGTCGGGTCAAGAGACAAAAATCTAGGATAAACTTAAAAAAATCATATCTCACTCAATACTAGTCCAATGGCCTTATAATTTATATGGTTGGAAAGCTCTCAATGTCTAGCTTCATTTAAAATTGGTTTCATCAAGTTTTGGTGGCTATGTATGAATCCGTACACTTCACAAATACGGATATCATAGGATTTCTATTTTCCAGCAATCCTGTTTTTGTTCTTCTTTGAGTTTTTGCCCAAATAACCATCCCAAACCAATAACACCCATCTTTAATCACTTGAAACATGTAATAAGATCATCAAATAACATCAAAACAAGAAGGAATAGCTCAGACCCAATAAGCTAAAATCAAGCAAAGAGTAAGAATCCTACCTTAGTATTGATGAGTAGAGTGACTAGTTTCAAGTTCTTGGTGGAGGAAGGGGATGAAGGTTGAAGATAGAAGAAGAAGAAGATAGAATGGATGAAGAAATGGAAGAGAGCTCTCAGCTGAAGGGGGCAAATTTTTGCAGGAGAAAAAGGGAAATTATAAAATTATTATAACAGTTGGTAGTTAGAATGGATGGTTAGGATTCAACCAACATTGCTCCTCATCAATAGCTGATATGGCACCATTTAGGTGGGAGTGGTGGCTGAATTTCAGCCACCTAATCCAGGTTTTATCAGTATAAAATTCTACTGATTCAATTCCGACAATTTAAAATACTAAATTTCAACTGATTTCCTTTAAATCGGCAAAACGATTCTAAATAACTTTCTAAGGTTTTGCCTACATGTCTATTAAAATTTTTTCTTAATCCTAACCTCCCTAATTAACTTCTAATTAACCACTAATTAATCTTTAATTACTCTTACATAACCATTAAAACCAAATAAATTGATTAATAGCATAAATTAAACGTTTTGTAAATTCAGGACGCTATAAATTCTTTTAAATCCTCAAAACATTACCATTGGTCTTCTTAAATTTTCTGTTTAACAAACTTAAGTTTTCTAATCTGAATGTTTATATTCCAACCCTAATTAAGTTTATCTCTCTAACGAATTGAAATAATTCAATCAATAGTGCTAATCAGAAGCATTATTTCTTCGGAATTGCTACACTTTAGTTTTTTGTAAATCCTTTAATATTTTCTGTCTATTTCTTTGTTTATTGTAACTAATGGCATTTTCAAAATTTTGAGCAAGCCTAAGGGCATCCCATGTCATTCTATATATGGACATCTCTATGGCCCAATTGGCTAAGAATTAGGTTTCTATTATGCCGTTTTTAAGAAAATTGGGATATTATAGACTCCATCTATTGCTAGCTATAGGTAAACTATTTCTTATTGAGTTGTTCAACTCACCCAGTTCTCTCCTTATGTTTCAGATATTGGGATAAGTTAGAATTCAATTGCTTGAGCTGAGTTGATTACTACTAAATACCCTCTTGTAGGCCTAGCGCTTGAGTGGGCCTTCTCCTATCATCAGAGGTGTTACATTATATGGTCTTGTGCTCCATTGAACTACAAGCAGGGTCCTAACCTCTGGTGGTTATGGTCCTGTTGTGTTGTGTAACATATTCCTAAGTATAATATCATACTTAAGTCATAATATCACATTTAAGGGTTACTACTAATAAATTAACGTACCTTGTTTGATTACTTACTTTAGTTTTCATAAAAGAACATAATATCCACTATCGTAGTACGAATAGGGATAACATAAATTCTCTTATATTACAATAACAATTACTAGTTACATAATCAAGCTACTAGACTTGCATAACAGCCCCTTCAAATACATAAATAGCTCTACTAAAAGCTCCAACTAGTGAAATAGTCATCCAGTCTCAATTTGCTCCTCCCAATATGGTCCTTATCAATATCTCCTGAGCTGTCTGGAGACGACACGGGAACACGCATCGGGATGAGAATTTTACATTCTTAGTAGACTACTAGACAATTAATGTTATTGTCATCATCCTAGCTGCTTTGATTTATTAAGAAAAGTGTGATCTCATATATAGAGATAAATATTCATTTGTTAAGTTTTAGAAAATATATCTAAAGCATGTTAATTTTAACTCCTACACTTTGTTCTAGCATGGCAATAATCATAGGCTAATAAAGATTCATGGTTTTGACAGACTAACTATCAAATAAAGGTAGATATGCTACATGCTCATGATGACTTAATGCACTTTCTCATTTACTTTCTTATTTAACATGTGCCTTTAATCTTTATTGCCCTTGAATAGCTTGATTTGGGAAATTAGCTTATTTCATGACCGTTGTCACACAGCATTAATTGATAAGGGGATCCACATGCCTCTAAATTGGAGGGATCTCATTTTAGCCATAGGCCTCTAATGCAGAGGGATCTCATTTTGGCCACGTGCCTCCAAAGCAGAGGGATCTCATAGTTTTATTATAACTGCTTTCAAGTGGAGGTATCTCATAACTGCCTTTAATTGAAAGGATCTCATCTTATCTATTCACGTACTTTCTTAATTCTTATGCTCATATGCATCCGTTTATTAAGAGAACGTAGTCATATCAACATATATATTGGACGTTCATACTCAAGTTTCAAGTAGGAAATGAGATAATATAAATTATCTCAAAGATAACTCAATTGGAAACATGAATTACATAATACCTAAAATCTGTCTTGGATTTTGAACATACATTAAAACCCAATTTTAAGTCATTTTAGGTTCAAGCAAGGACCTCAGAACCCGAAAACGTTGGTAAGTCAATTTAGGTCCGAGCTTGGAACTTGGAACTCAAGAACTTGGGTAACTTAGCTAGGACCTGGAACCATACTTTCATGCTTTTATCCCAGAACTCGGACCACGTAACCTAAACCACGGACCTCAACTCAACCCTCTATCATCTCAACTATATTATTATGCCTCTAGTGCACAACCTTGACCCCAGACCTCAAACCTTCGATCTAGGACCCTAGAAACCAGTCATGACATGTAAAAGTGAACATCAACATTTACTTTACCAAGGTGAGCATTCTAAAACCCACTCAAACTCTCTCTCCTTTTGAACTCAAAATTTGAAACATAGGTCATCACTTCATATAAAGAGAACCTGGGTCCTATTTTGGTTACTACTAGGGTAATAGCCACTTCATGAAAATGGAAAACAGGAACACCAATCCTATTTTGGGGCAGATTCAGACATTAGAAATGAGAAAAATCACTAAAAATCCAATTCTTATCATCGTGCTCTGAAAATTTATATGTTTATACTCACTTAAACCCTATTTCAAACAAATTAAGTCCCACTCAATTTAGTTCAGCAGAGCTTAAGATATAAGCTCTACATTAGGGTTGTCCTATTTCAGTACTCACAAAGCATGGGATAATTTTGTGGAATTATTGGGAGCTACCCACTAGGATTTTAGCCCTCAAAATTTACAGGCTTGTTCTCCTATATGTTAAATTTTTAGAAAAATTGGTTGCACTAAAAAATGATTTATATAACTTAAGATATTAAGTTTTGAACCTAGACCAACTTTTAAAATTGGTTGCACTTAGTGATGCTCTTTGCATAATACGATCAACTTTTAAAAATCATAACTTTCTCTCCCAAACTCTTATAAACTTATATTTTATATGGATAAACTTCTCTCTGACTTAACTTTCATTTAAAATTAGCTTCAATCCATTTTGGATTTCCTAGTTTCAGATAAAAGGGTCAAAGTACTAATTGCCCAAATTTTACACTATAAATCAATTCTGCTTCTAGTTACTATATTAACAACTCATCAATAATTGAACCAGAAACTTTAAGATATGCAAATAGAAGGTTAAATACCATCAAATCCTAACTTAAATATTCATGCCAAGAGGGCTAATAAAACCTAACTTCAATTATTCATAAATACACATAAATTAATTTTGCTTCTAATTTTCTTTAGTTACTATGTTAACAATTCATCCATAGCTGAACCAGAAACTTTAAGATATGCAAATACAAGGTTGAATACTATCAAATCCTAACTTAAATATTCATGCCAAGAGGGTTAATAAAACCTAACTTCAATTATTCATAAATACACATACAAGAGCACTCAAATCTTATGATTGCCTACCTCACTTCCAATGTTTGGAATTTCTTAGCTTGGCTCCTTGAAGCTCTATTCACCTTTAATCTGCCCAAAGTATGGTCACTCCTTCTAACCCTTGTCTTGGTTGAAAATTGTATTTGGGCAAAGAGAAGAGTTTTTGGATTTGATCTTGTGTTTTATGAGAGTAGTGATAATTAGGATGTGTGTAGGTTTATAAGGGGTGTAGAAAGGTGTAAGTATGGATGAGTTAGGAAGAAGAATGGAGGACAAGGGAAGAAAAAGCTGCTACGACTGAGGGTGGAGAGAATGAAAGGTTTTTTGTATTAATTCTTGCGTAATTTTATAATTATTTTAGAGTAAAGGTGTTAGGTTTATTTTGTGGTTTATATTTTTCCATGGTTTCTAGCTATTGTGGTTAGATTCTAACCACTTAACTCACCAACCAACTAGGTGGTCACCTTCCTAACCATACAAAATTTATTGTCACATAATGTAGCATCTTAGAACTTTAAAGGCAAGGCATGATTCCACCAACACTAGATCCAAAAACTCCAATTATCGGCCCTCATTCCATACGCATCATGCTTTTCATGTTTAAATTTTTAAAAGATTAATTATGTACTCTTTTCCTACAATTATGAATTTTCTAATATGAACCAACAATAGAATAGTACTGCTAGCAAATCAAGTTCTTGATTAATGAAATTACATATGTCGGTAGTTATGGAGCAAGTTTGTTTATGTAAAAGCCACATTCAACTACATTGTACATCAACATATCGGTTTGTGGTTCAGATCATGAAAAATAGTCCAAACCTATCTATTAATGCAATAATAAAAATATAAAAGATACAAAAAAGTTGGCTTACTATGTTCTCACAATTTTTTTTTTTTTTTTGGTGTTGGCTCCCTTATGAGATTTTTTAGATTGTTTATTGGATATTTATAGGATATTTGATGTTTTATTGTGTTTAAAAATAAATTAGGGAAATATGGTAAATTTCATCTGACACATTTTCAAAATTGCAACACATCACCACAAATTTTGGGAATTTGAGATGAGTAGATATAACACAAATTGCAACACATCACCACAATTTCTCCAAAGTTATAGTGATGTGCTGCGATTTTTGTGTATAAGTTTAGAGTTTAAGATTTCAGAAGAAATATTTGGTACATATAAGGAACAATATTCTACAATAATTGGTATGGCTACGTAATTGAGAAATATTGTGTTTTCACAAGCAACATAGTGTATCAACTCTATTATAAAATGCGAAGGAGTTGAGACAAACTTCAATAGTTAAAAAATTTGAAATAGTTGAGTGAGTGTGTGCCGAGAGTCAATGTGAGAAAGAGTTGAGTCAGGGAATGAAAGTTTGTGAAAATTAAAAGAGTGAAGAGTTAGTGAGGTGATACAGAGAAAAAAATATTTTGTTAGAAAAAATAATATTATAGTTAGTAAAAAAAAAATGTTGGATAAGACAATGACAATAGAAGAGCATATTTTGAAGAAGATTCACAGTAAAAGAGTAATGTTTAGTTGTTATAATAATTATTATTATTACTATATTTATTTTTATTCTGCTTATTATTATTGTTGCTGCTGTAATATAAGATATAAAGTACACTCTATAGTTACCTCTTATGAGGATCCTGTATATCAGAAATATATATGATATATATTTTAAAGTAATTATATTAGCTGGAGTAATAATAAAATATTATTATTATTCGATATTTATTATTGTTGTTGTTGTTGTTGTTGTTATTATTATTATTATTATTCTGCTTGTTATTATTGTTGTTGCTGCTGCAATATAATACATAAAGTATGCTTTATACTTGTCTTTTATGAGGATCTTATGTATCAAAAATATTTCTAATATATATTTATTAAGAAATTTTTACATTATAAACAAATATAATTTCAATATAAATTATCAATAGTTAATTTATTATTTGTTTATGATATTTTATTTATAGTCAAGTATTTCTCATTTATTTATTAATAAAATTAGCTTATAATATTATATTCTAATTATCAAATTAGGCCTTATAGAACTTAAACTAGTAGTAATAAAATATTATCATTGTCATAATAATATCATTATCTATGATGATATGTGTATTTTATTTTGTTTATGTATTACTTTATGTATTAGTAGTATTTTTTTTTTATTTATACCTCCTAATTATTCTATTTTTATGAAAATTGTAACAGAAAATTAAAATATGCAATCTCGAGTCTTGAATTTGGAGAAACCGGCATCGAAAATACATAACTACTTACGGAATGCCCAATTGCTAATTGTTTTTATGATGGACCACTTGGAAGCAAATGACCAACTTATTAGTGCGTTGGTTGAACATTGGAGGCTAGAAATGCACATATTTCACTTTTCGATTAGTGAGTGTATGGTCACGTTAGAGGACATGGCACTTTAACTTGGGATCCATGTTGATAGTCGACCTATTATTGAGGGGGGTGGCATTCACCAATCGTTAATCATATTGACTTGGTGACTCTAGTAACGAACTCGATCAAATTATAAACCAAATCACAAAACTATAGTGTAGCGTGCAATCTGAATTGTCTCCTTAAGATGCTAATGCCATTTGATCAGAAAGTACAGGGATTTTTGACATTCGATAATATGTAAGCAGTGTGTATATGCAAAGAATTAAGTGAAGCTTAAACAAAATTGAAGACCCAATCCAAGAATCAAGAGGAAGAAATTGCTACTCTATCATAAATTCTAAACATGCATCAACATTCCAATTCAGTGGTTAATCTTGAATTTGAATGAAACCTCAATTCAGCATTCATCATGGAAACCTCCATGCATTCAATTAACACACACAATCAATCAAATTCAGAGACCTCTAGAACACAATTGATTCATGTTAATTTCAAGCATTAATGCAATTAACCTTAAATTCGGATCTGAAATCTAATTTATACTCTTCCAACAATTGAATCACATAAATCAACTGATCAATATGAAAACAATCAAATTCTTAATCAACATTTTGGAATGAAAACCTTCAATTCAAAAATGAGATCAAGAATAGAATAAACAGTAAATGAAACTAAATTGGAGTCTTGAATCCGAATTTGCACCAATCCTCAAGAGTAGCAATGCCTTTTTAAATCCTTCGATCAAATAAGAATCTACTCCTCCATTAATGGAGGAAAACAAAAGTCAAAGATGAAAAGAGAGAGTTCGCAAAGAGAGAGAAGAGAGGGAAAAAAAAGAAAAAGAGAAGAAGTGTCTATTTCAATTTTTGAGTGAAAATGAATCAAAAGGTCCTTTTGAATTCAGCCTTCCCCTATTTATACTTATGGATTAGTTCACTAATCTCTAATTACATTAATCCTTTCTCCCTGAGCTATATTTGGACACCTCATTTGTACAAATTGGAATTTTGGAGGGAAACTTATGCCTAAAACATTCAATTGGGTTCCTTAGACCCATCAATGGACTTCCACCATGTTTTTGGCCAAGAAGATGCCTCTGTTTGGATTAATACTCCGAAGGTGAAGATGTCAGCTTTCAAATGGCACTAAAATGGGTTCAATTGGGCTGAGATATGGCCTAAATAATAGACCCTGCTCAAGAACCACGGTTGCATCCTTTGACTCCACTTTCAGGTCCAATTCTAGCTCCATGGCTTGAGAATCAGCTTCTGACCTCTCCATTAAAGTTGTAAGCCCAGCTCTCGACTTTCCTACAAATCAAGAATCACACTCTAATGAGGTATAAAACTCAAGTTATGGTCCAAGTACTAAAATAGTGTTAGAATGAGCACAATGCTGGAAAAATTAAAGCAAGGCCCAACCAAAACCTAATCAACAAATATGATCCAAATACATCAATTATGCACAAAAGAGGGTTAATGCACTAAACATGAGGGAAAATATATAAATAAAAATCTAATTCATCACTTAGCTATTTGACTAATTCTATGAAGAAAGACTAGAAAGACTAAATAGCCTTGGGCCGGATGTACGTGATGAAATATTATAGTGCCATACTCGCGACTATATTCTCTGGCTATTAGGGATGTGACTTACACCGGATAAGAGCACATATTTGATCCATTGCAAATTTCTCCCGTTACTTGAAATTTTGCAAGAAGTTGGCGAGTATAGTTGGATTCGGCATGATGCCTTGCTGTACTTCATTAGAATTTATGTGCGAAATCAGTGGCTGCTTGCAGCTATTACAGTCATGGGCATGGCACCGACTCCTGTTCTTAGCTCCTGTTCCTAATAATCCCCTATCATATTTTCCTCTAGCTTCCAGGTATAATTATCCTAATTTAATAATTTTTTATAGTTTGTTATTGCTGAATGTGTATCTAATTAATATAAGGGAAAAATGCACTTTACCCTTTTGAAGTATAACCTATGTGCACTTTACCCCCCAATGTTTAAAAATGTGTAATTCAACACCCTGACATTTCCAAATTGTGCAAATGAGACCTTGTATTAACTCTATTGTTAAATACCACTGTTAGTGATCATGTGCCATTGAACTTGGAACTAGGAACTCATAACTTATTCACATGTGCGATTAAATCCAGAACTAGGAAACTCGAAAACTTGGAACTCACTCACATAACCCAATCAATTTACAAATGTAAAAATAAGGAAGAAGTGAACTCTCTACTAAAATTGGAACTCAGAAACTGGGATAAGGAAGAAGTGAACTCTATCACGTTAATTGACACATTGAACTCGGAACCCGAAACTCACACTATTGAACTCGAAACTCGCATTCAACAGCAAAGTTAACAGAAGGTCTCATTTGCATAATTTGAAAATGTCAGGGTGTTGAATTGCACATTTTTAAACATTAGGGGGTAAAATGCACATGGGTTATACTTCAGTAGGGTAAAGTGCAATTTTCCCTTAATATTCTAAAGGTGGATAAACACATCAATCCAGCCAGAATTTGCATTTAGGAACCTGGGCAATATAAGGCCACATATAGATCTGATGACACAGGATGAGGTAGTGATAAAAAAATTGTAGAGATTATTATACCAATCAATATAGTTATTGAGGCTGATGTAATTTTCTTTTATAATACAGTTTTAGTGGTGACCATATCATCAGCCAGGCATAAATGGGATCATTCCGCACATCTTGGCAGATGAATGACCAATGTGGTCAACTACTAATCCACTCATCTGCTTTGAGATCATTGAATGGCACTTAACTGACTGTGTAATGCATCAGTTTGGTTTGGATTAAAATATCCCTAGCAATCCAAAAAGCTTGCTTGATGTGAGCTAAGGAGGGGTTACAAGCTTACAAGACTAAGCCAAGGAGGAAGAGGCATTGAAGGGAATTGGAGGGCCCATGACAAGGTCCAAGACTAAGGGAATGAAACAAGCATTGGAAGGTTTAATAATGGAGCTCAAGGAAAGAGAGGATGAGCGCACAATGGAGGCAGCAACTAAATAGATCACATCCCTTCAACTTGAACGTGAAAATTGAGCCAACATTAAGACATAATTATGAAGGCTCAATCTGCATGATGAAAGATGCATTCATGGGCTATAAATGTGCAATTTAGTGGGTTAAGAACATTGGGCCTTAGTGGAAAAAATAAATAAGTCCAGTTTTTATTATTTTCTTTATATTTTCGTATGTATTTTTGGGTGATTTTTCTGAAGTGGATTTTTGATGTCTTTTGTGGGTTTTTAATGTCTTTTGAGAGTTACTAAGTTATTATTAGAATTAGCGGACTCTTATGGCTGCACTAGTGAAAAATAAATGTAACATGCATGAATGCATGATAGTGGTGTAGAATTAATGCTTAGTGGAGTCTTAGTGGACATTAAATGCTTAGTGGAAAGTGTAGGAGAGGTTTAATGTTTCAGTCCACCACTAAGCCTATAAAATGAAGAACTCTTCTATTGGAAAGACAAGTTGAATTTGAATGAAATCTGAGTTTTCTCTATTGTGAGAGCTTCCCTTGAGTTATTGGGCAAAGAACTAAATCTGATCTTATCAAGGCAACTTGTGGCGATCAAAACCTTCGTGACTTATCATTCACCTTTCCATTTTTCTTGAGTGTGGCATCAATATCCTTCCCTGAAACTGAATTTCAAGGCGATCTGTGTCCAAGTTTTGTATCATTGCTAGGATATCATATCATGATAAAGACTTGAGGGGAGCACAGACCACTGATTGGACAAAAAATTATGCTGAGTGGTTGCAATATTGGGACCACAAATGGCAGCACATATAACATGGTCATCCCTTTAATTATCGTTCTCCATCTCACCATTATTGGAATTGATATCTTCAGTTTGCTATGGGTCAATATTAGTCACCCGAAGCCCTACTACATGACCCACGACAAATGGGAGTTACCTCCAAGGCAGCAGCATGCCCAGGTGCCTCAGCAGCCACCTCTACAATATCCTCCTTATGCCCAGGTACCTCAATATCATGCTAAGATGCACAGTATTCTCCTTATTGTAACATCCACCGAAATTCTTTTATTGTTTTTCGTTCAATTGTTCGATTTTTATTGAATAATTGAGATTAATTAAAATTCGGTTAAATAAATTAATTAGGATCAATTAGTTAGCAACTAATTGAGATTAGGTACAAGTTAATTAGGTTAGAAATATAGAAGATTTCACAAGAATTTTCACGAAACCAATTTACCGAGTTAAAGGAAATCAATAAGTTTACGGTATTTTAAACTGTCGGAACTGAACCAATGGAATTACAAGCTTTAAATCCTATTTTGAGTGGCTGATAACTCAGCCACTTATCACCTAAAAGTGGCGCAACAAAGGCCACCAAAACATGAAGAAGCTTGGCTAAATTTCAGCCATACAAGATTAGTCAATCAAATGCTAAAGCAAGCTAACTACTACCACTCATGTAATCAGATTTTTCCTCCCTTTATCACCCATTCAGACCCCTTTTGTTTGCACCACTTTCTCCTCTCATTCAGCTCTCTTCTCCTTTTCTTTACTCATATAACTCCAGCCAACCATCAAGCCTACTCAAGCTTTGCTCATCCAAGCCGTCAAAACTCAAGCAAAATCACTTATAACAAAGGTAGAGGTTTAATTCTTGCACTAATTCTGTGGCTTTGGCTGGCTGAGGTTGGATTATTTTTACAATCCTTGATGTGTTAAATGAATGATTATGATGATATATGGCTGGCTTTTGGCTGTTTGTTTGGTTAAAACCGAATTGGAAGTGAGAAAGAATGAAAATAGAAAAGGATGGAGGGCTAGAGAACCAAAAACCCTCGGCAATCCATATGGCGGAGTGTACGGCTCCTCCTACAGCTGATTAAATTTGGTGAAAAAGATTTTAAATGAAACTAGACATCCAGGGCTTTCCATACATATATCATATAAGGCTTTTGGATTAGTATTGAGAGAGATATGATTTTTTGAATTTCGACCTAGGGTTTTGACTCTAGTTCTGGGCAGACTGGGTTGTTCAAGATAGAACTCGCCCCATACTACTTGAAAATGAGTGAAAATAACTTTTCTAGAAATCTTACACATACAAGAATGTTCCATAAAAATTTCAGAATTAGATAAGGTCCCGTTTGCTCCCAGTGATCCAAGAAAGTTGCCCTATGTCCAAACCAGGCCAGAACAGGGCAGTTTAGGAAGGTTAGAATTCGGGGCTTATAACTCGAGCCCTACTAAGTCAAATGGAATGAAAATTTTTGTAAATGAAACTTTACCCTATTAGCTTTAATATGAGTCTAATTTTGTATAATTTGAGTCAGTTTTCGAATTTTAGTGAATTTTTACTTTTAGGTGTCTGATTCTGGCCAGCTAAATATCTTGAGCTATAGATATCAAAATTAGATGGGACCAAAGAGGTTAGAAAATAGACACATAATAATTTAACATATCCAAATTTGAGGATCAAATGAGTTAAATAGAAATTATGGCTTAAATTATAAAAACCGGGTTGGTTGACTATGCTGAGGCAGAAACTCTGCCTTGATGAGTTTAATGTTATTATGAGCTCAATATTGAAATATGTGTGTAATGTTGTGACCTTTATGATAAATTGATGTTCTAATGTGCTGGCACTATTCATGGGAAAGCGGACACGTTCCGTTATGCTGCCAAAATTTCGATAGAATCCATGTATAAGTTATGAATTACATGTTAAGGTATGTGCAATATCAAGGAAAGTTATGATAAGAATTATGTTATTATGAAAGTTCCATGCTACTTGGGCCAGCCCCAGATAAGAAGTTAAGGGGAATAGATCGGTGGGAAGGTCGGGGAAAGTAAACTCGGCATTCCTGTATAGGAACGAGCTCGATCCTGAAAAGCAGACTATTACCCAGGAGTCTAAATGGCCAAGAACTCCCAGGGGACCAAGAGATGGAAAATAATGAAAAGTAATGGGGAAGCTTATGAAGAGAGGTTCATGATTAAGTCTGCATGATTACATGAATGCATGATTTCATGAAATAAATTGTGTCAGGATGGATGCAATGCCTATTATGTTCATTAATTGCTGTTATTCATTCATTCTATTTATTATTCTGTGAATTATTATTAGAAATTCTACTCTGTTTCTTGTGCCACCTAAAGTAAAATTGAACCTTGCCTCGGACTAGATGTTTTCTTAAACTCATTAAAAACATATAGTCTAGTTTGAACACATGTTTTTATAATTAAATGAAACCCGAGGCAACTGAGAATGTATGTGATGTCAGATAACCTCTATGCCCAAACCTTACTGAGAATTTCTTTAAATTCTCACCTTGTTCTGTATTTTCCGCATCATTCTTAGACGTTGGCGATGGACTCCACGGCCACCCTCTTCATTGAGATCCCAGATTTATAGCTTCACCATGATCCAGAGTTGGATTCTCTGTATATAGCCGGTTCTTGTAACTTCCGCCTTTACCTATTTAGCAATAGAAACTTTGCTGTCCCTTTACATCATCCTAGTTTTGACCCTGCGACTCCTTACATTGCTGTCCCGCTGCACATGGCGCACCCACCTCCAGCTCCTCCTGCACTCGCAGCAAAGGCAGCTCTTGCTGGCCTTGCACTAGAGTCACTTCCAGATATCCCACTTAGTTCAGAGAGTGACCCTTCTGAGGCCACTGGCTCGTCACCCTCTTCCTCCTCGGGACTCAGCGTAGAGTATTCTCTAGCCGGGCCTGACATGGCTAATGGCTATCTGATCGAGTAGCTCAACCAGAAGGAGATGTTGTACAGCGTGACCCTCTTTTGACAGCACGTAGCTTTGGGTCATAGACTTGACAGTAGGATTAGCAGTAGGTTATGAAATGTCCTCTGAGGACCATAGGATCTTTTTGACTGATTACTGGCGTTATTGTCTTTTTGGTTCGTCGGCCCACTTATGTATTCTACTTAGAAACTTTGTACAGAAACTGAAGCAGTGGCTTCTGATATATATATATGCATGTATACAGTTAATGTTATTATACTATTCTTATCTTTTGAGATATTTTGTTAAATTCATTTCGCTCTTAGTATGGCAGCGCGCTGTTTCATCTGTCAAAATATATATATATATATATATATATGATGAGGAGAGGAAAGATGAATCATGAAAGGTAAGCAGAGCGGTATTACGGTAACACAATCTACTTGATTTCATGCTATGAATTAAGCATAACATTAAATTAGTAGGGTGTTACACTTATGGCCACATGCCCCTAGCATCATGCTAGTATCCTCTTTATAGCTACATGCCCTAGGCATATTCGTAATATTCTTACTGGTACACGCCCCTGCCACATGGGATGGAGCCATATCGAATGAGTTTTCAACATCATGATCTAAATCAGCTCAAGATGATGAAGGTCATTTGGGGAGAAGAAGGTCGGTTGATAGTGGGGTACACTACCATCATGGTGCTGGCCCATGTCAGCGTAGTCTGTAACACTCAAAAAATTCTATCGTTTTAATCCATTTGTTCGGTTTTAACGAATCAGTGAAATTAATTAGAAATCAATTAGATACTTAATTAAAAGTCACTTAAAGGACAATTAGAAATTAGTTAGATATTAATTAAAAAGATTTGAGTTGAATAAATTAGAATAAACATATAGAAAGCTTCACAAAGATTTTCCAAACCTTGTTATCGATTTGAAAGAAATCGGTAAAGATTCGGTATTTTAAACTGCCGGAGCGTAATCAACAAAATTATGCACCTAAAACCATAAAATGAGTGGCTAAATTTTAGCCACTCTCATTCAAATTTCGGCGTCCAGCTGCTACCCAAAAGGAGGAGGGATTTGGCTTCTTTCTAACCACTCAACCTTCCTTCAATTACAAGCCTTCAATTCAACCACTTTTCACCTTTTAAAAATATCACAAATCTCTCTAATCCCTCCTCACTCATTCATTTTTGTTCTCCTCCTTGCAGCTGACCCCTCTTCATTCTCTCTTCTTCTATTTCACTTTATCTAGCTTCTATCTTCAAGCTCCACCTATATCCTTCACCAAAAACTCAAATTTAACTAGTTTCTACATCAATTTGAGGTAGGATTCTTCAACTTATTCTATTATTGGTGCTATTGTGGCTGAGTAGAATTCCTATTCTTTCCATTAGATTGATGATATATGGTGTTTATATGAATTCTTATGGCTGGATTAATGTATAAATGTTGCGTTTGGATGAGAAGTTGGGTGAGAATTCAAAAAGGAATGCAAAACAGAAGTTGAAATCTTGAAAACCTTACGGCGTCTGTACTGGCAGAGTGTATGGATCCGTCTACAACCATTTAAATTTGATAAATCTATTTTTATGTGAAACTAGACATTCAGGGCTTTCCATACATATATAATATAAGGCCATTGGATTAGTATTGAGAGAGATATGAATTTTGGAAGTTTGAACTAGGTTTTTGAGTTTGATTTTGGGCAGACTAGGTTGTTTAGGGCAAAACTTGCCTATACGAGTTGGAATTGAATGAAACCAACTTTGTTAGAAAGCTTACACGTAGGAGAATGTCCCATAAAAATTTCAGAGTTAGATAAGGTCTCGTTTTGCTCCTAGTTGTTTGAAGAATTTGTCCTATGTCCAAACCAGGCAAAAACAGGGTAGTTCAAGAAGGTCAAATTTCGGGGCTTATAAATCGAGCTTTAATAAAGCAAATGAAATGAAACTTTTGCAAATGAAAGCTTGTCCTGTTAGCTTTAACATGAGACCAATTTTGTATGATTTGAACTAGTTTTTGATTTTTAGTGGATTTTTACCTTTAAGTGTGCAATTTTGGCTAGCTAGAGGGCAAGCCGAGATAAAACTTAAATAACTTGAGCTACATTTATCAAAATTAGATAGGACTAAAGAGGTTAGAAAACAGACATATAAACTTCAACATATCCAAAATTCAGGTAAAAATGAGTTCAAATGAATTTAAGGCTTAATTTTTAAAAACGGGCAGAGTTGAAGAATATGAGCAGGATCTCCAAAATTAAAGGATTTGGCACCTTAATGCATATATGAGTTTAATTAAAGTCTAAGTGTTGAAATTCCATGTTGGTGCTTGAAAGATTTATGCATTATATTTGATCTCTTACTGTGATTGACTATCTGTTGAAACTGGCACTATTCATGGGAAAACTGATCTGATCCATTATGCTGTGGAATTTTCAGTAGAATTGTAAGGAGGTTATGAGCATTTATAGGTTATGAATATGAATGAGGAAAGCATGTATGCAAGGATATATGAAAATAAATGATGAAGCATATGTATGAGTGCATTCAATGTGTCCATGCATAACTATGTATGAGAATGAAATGATATGAATATAGTAAATGTAGATCCCTTCACCTGGAGGCAGTTATGAGATCTCTTCTTGTGAAGGCAGTTAAATAAGATAAGATTGGGTCCCTTCACTTGGAGGCAGTTATTTGGGTCCCTCTAGGTGAAGGCAGTTAAAAGATAAAGATGTGGGTCCCTTCACTTGGAGGCAGTTGCACATTGGGTCTCTCCTTGTGAAGGCAGCTAAAACTTTTAGGTCCTTTTTTGTTGGAGGCAGATGGCCAACTGAGTCCCTCCAATCTAGAGGCACATGGGTCCCTTTGCGGGTCAGTGCTGTGTGATGACGGTCACGAGTTGAGCTCACTCCTAGATCAGACTACCCAAAGGCAGTAAAGACTAAAGATTAAAACATATGCAAGCACCCTAGGGACAGCGATACGTAACACCTAGGTGTGCTAAGAAAAGAAAGCAAAGAAAGTTAAGGAAAGCACCAGTGCATTTGCATGAATTCAAATATGAGTATTTGCATAATTATATCCCATGTTTGGTTGATGCTGAGACTACTCTATCTACTTATGCTGTGATTATTATTCTCATTATGAAATCTTGCCAATGTGACTCAAGTGCGTGAAATAAAATGAATTCTACTTCGGACCATATGTTTTCAAACTATAAAACGGAATAGTTCGTATAATATGTTCACTTTTTTTTTTTAATAAATCGAAGCAGCTGGAGATAATAACAATGACACGGTATAAAATTTCTTAATGAATCCTACTGAAAATTTAAAATTCTCACTCCTATTTCCGTGTTATCTCCAGATAGCTCGAGAAGTTTCGAAGACGGTTGAAGTTGCTATCAGAAAAGGTTTGCTCAGGTAACAGTAATAACTCCTAAGCATGGTATTATGACTTAAGCATAATACTATATTTCGGGAGGATGTTACAAATGGTATCAGAGCAATTCGGTCCTAATCAAACCTGAGGACTGAACTGACTATGCTTCCAGTGCACTCTGGAATCTTTAGCTAGTGTCATGCCATGAATCTTATCTATTCAGACAGGATATAGGATTAGATATGCATAACTGCCCAATTGTGATTGTTATTAGTTGCTGTCACACTTAACTTATTATTGAGCCTGATCAACTCAATGTTTTGTTGTGTGTGATTAGGAACTAATGGCTTCTAGGGGGCGCGGTAGGCCAGAAACTGTACCCACTCCAGAAGATCCTGCTAATTTTATGGATATGATGCATGAAATGGCTCATGCAATGCAGGAACAGGCCACTGTAGCTCATCAAATGATGGACCAGTTAGGTAGGCGGCCCAAGGCCAGCCATGGGGGAAATCCACATGGCCCAGGAGCAGACCTGGACTACCTTAAATTTCTTGAGTTTAGAAAAGCGAATCCACCTAGCTTCTGAGGAGCTTTCGATCCAGATAAAGCCGAGGAGTAAATCAAGGCAATGGAGAAGGTCTTTCCTGTTTTGGCCTGCACTGATCAACAGAAAGTGGCCTTTGCCACTTATATGTTGGAAGTGGATGCCGAGTTTTGGTGGAACGGCACGAAGAGGATGTCGGAAGAACCCCAAGTTGATATCACATGGGACATATTCAAGGAGGCATTTTATTAGAAGTATTTCCTTGCATCTATGCAAAATGCTAAGGAATTGGAGTTTATGAAGCTTCAACAAGGAAACATGAGTGTTTCAGAGTATATTGCTAAGTTCGAAGAACTCTGTAAATTTTCTACCATCTATCAGCGCAACCCTGATGAATATTGGAAATGCATCAAATTTGAAGGAGGACTAAAAGCGGACATTTTGGCCTCGGTGGGGCCAATGGAGATAAGAGATCTCGCTGCATTAGCGAAGAAAAACCGATTAGTTGAAGAATATAACAAGAAGCTCGCTGATACTAGGATGGATGTTTGTGGAAAGAGGCTGGCACCTAGAGACCAGGAGTTTCAGCATATTCCACCACCAAAGAAGCCATTTGAACCTAATGGAAATGAAGGTAAGCAGCCGCAAAGGTCAACCATGAAGCAAGAATATTCACAATGTGGAAAGTTTCATGGAGGAAGGCCTTGTTTGGTTGGGCAGAAGGTATGCTTTAAGTGTGAAAAGCTAGGACACATGATTAGAGAATGCCCTAGCCATTAGCTACCTATTCCTAAGTCGTAACATCCAAGGTTGAATGTTGAAGAGACTACTTCCCCGGAGGAGTTGAAACAAAATTAGGGATAACCCAAGACAAAGATTCACTTTTTGCTAATTGTGTTATGTTGAATTATATATCTGGGTTTGCTGTATTTTCTTCGATTATGCTTATCGATTTTCAATGTGCTTATATATCAACTCTTTCACTAAAATTTTACGGCAATAAATAGTTAGTTTTGTGACTAAATTTTGAGGACAAAATTTTTTTTAGGAGGGTAGTAATGTAAAGCTCAAAAAATTCTATCGTTTTAATCGATTTGTTCGGTTTTAACGAATCATTGAAATTAATTAGATACATAATTAAAAGTCACTTAAAGGCTAATTAGAAATTAGTTAGATATTAATTAAAAAGATTTGAGTTGAATAAATTAGAATAAATATATAGAAAGCCTCACAAAGATTTTCCAAACCTTATTACAGATTTGAAAGAAATTGGTAAAGATTCGGTGTTTTAAACTGCCGGAACGGAATCAACAAAATTATGCACCTAAAACCTTAAAATGAGTGGCTAAAACTTAGCCACTCTCACTCAAATTTGGGCATCCAGCTGCTGCCTAAAAGGAGGAAGGATTTGGCTTCTTTCTAACCACTCAACCTTCCTCCAATTACAAGCCTTCAATTCAACCACTTTTCACCTTTTAAAAATATCACAACTCTCTCTAATCCCTCCTCACTCATTCATTTTCGTTCTCTTCCTTGCAGCTAATCCCTCTTCACTCTCTCTTCCCCTATTTCACTTTATCTAGCTTCTAGCTTCAAGCTCCACCCATATCCTTCACCAAAAACTCAAATTTAACTACTTTCTATATCAATTTGAGGTAGGATTCTTCAATTTCTTCTATTATTGGTGTAACACCCTCTATCATATAAGCCATGCTCGAGTAATGGATTTACATAAAAAGGTTGTCACAGTGCTGAAAAAATTCTTTAAAATAGGGAAAATATAATACATGGCCCTTTTATTGTCCACTTTATTACTAACTACTAAACTCTAATACATAGAGAATAAAATAATTACGCTTTAAAAGCAAATTGTGACCTACAGAGTAAACAGTGTGTACTTCCGACTAATCATTAGCTAGCTTCGATGGTCTCTTGATCTGGCTAGCGCCTGAGTTGTGCTCAATGAGCAGCCCTGCATTCCGTCTTGCATTGGATGTCCAACTTAGGTACTGGAATGTTTATGAAAAAGAAGAACATACAAGCAGGCAGTGAGAACCTAGGGTTCTCAGTAGGTAAATTTGAACAAAACTTATGATGTCATCATAAACATTCCAGCCGCTTCAATTTATTATGAAAATATGAGCATATATAAACAAATGGTGGTTCAATTTTAAGTTGAAAATACGTTTCTCGAAGCGGGTTATATTTTAACCATCACTTACCATATTATATTACAGATATAGAAATATGATTAGTATGATATGCCTCAACCAGAATCATGATAATAATAATATGACTTAATGAGATAACTAAGGATGCGCTTATAGATGCTTATGCTTGACTGTATGCAAGTGCACTTGACTTAATTCATATCTTTCTTTAGCTTGCAACTTGGTCTTACTTTTCTGTGCTTGGTCCCCCGGAGGTGAATGGCCTTTCTCACCCCTGGGCAAGAGGGTCGCTTTTAGGTCTGAGCTCGTACCTATACATGAGTGACAGGTTTACTTTCCCCGACCCTCACACCGGTCTATTCCCATTAATCTGGTCGAGGGCTGGCCCAAGTCTTAGACAAGATCAGCTCAGCCCACGCTAGCTGGGTCTATGCCATGCCTGGCGTGGTAGCTTAGTACGTCCCTCTTGAAAGTTCTTATTATCTTTCCTTTCCATATCTTATCATGCGTACAGATGCTTTGTGCATACATGAATATGCCTCATGTCTTATTTCTCATATCATATTCTAATTATGCTTGCATGCATGGCATACATGAACATAACATGTGAATGTAATATATTCAAGGTATAATCTCTCATTGCATAAGCTCTCATAACTCATATCATGCCTAAAATTCATCTTTGATAACTCGTATCATATTCAAGTTCATCCTTACATGAAAATATTCCTAGTTTCATAGACTTCTGCCACAAATCCGGCAGCATAACGGATCAGTTCCGTCTCCCCATGAATAGTGCCAGTTGTCACAGACAATTCAATCATAGCAATATAATCAATGTAACATATATATAGATACATCAATATAGAACTGGCAATCCTCAACTCAAACCTTATATGTCCACCAACTCTTGTGAAACTATCACTTTGGCCATTCTGCCAATGCTATTCAGTTCTGCCCGAATCTTGTATAATCCACCTTTATCTCTATTCAACTCATTTAAACCTGAATTTTGGATATATCATAGCTCTATATGTCTACTTTCAAACCTCTTTAGTCCCATATCATTTTGATTTATATAACTCAAGATATTCAAATTTTGCCTCGGCCTATTCGGTCACTGGCCCGAATTAAACTCCTGGAAGTATAAATTCACTAAAAATAGAAACTAAGCTCAAATCATACGAAATTGGTCTCATATTGAAGCTAACAGGACAACCTTTCATTTGCCACAAGTTTCATTCCATTTGCTTAAGTATACCTCGAGTTATAAGTCCTGAAAGTCGACCTTCCTGAACTACTCTGTTTTGGCCTGGTTTGGACATAGGGTAACTTCCTCGAATCACTGGGGACAATTGGGACCATAACAAACTCGAAATTTCATATTGAATATTCCCCTATGTGTAAGCTTTCTAACAAAATTGGTTTCACTCAATTTGGAGTTGTATAGGGTGAGTTATGTCCTCTTCAAGTCATCCTGCCCGGAAGAAAGTCCTGAACCCTAGGTCAAACTTCACAAATTCATATCTCTCTCAATACTAATCCAATAAGCTTATATGATATATCCATGAAAAGCCCTGAATGTCTACTTTCATCTAAAAATGGTTTCATCGGATTTGACCGATTGTAGGCGGAGCCGTACACTCCGCCGTACGGACTGCCGTGGAATTCTTCATCCAGACAGCATACTGGTTCTTCTCTCCTTCTAATTTCCTCTTCTAACCATAATTTTAACTCAAGATTTCTTATTAATCCTATCATAATTCAGCTATTAACTCATCAAATACATGAAGAAGAATACAAGTTCATACAGCCTTAGGGCAAATAATTCAAGAAGAGAAGTAGAATCCTACCTCTTTGGAGTGTGATCTTGAGTTAAGTGTTGAAGCTTGAATTATTAGGACCTGGCCAAGCTTGAAGGAGTGATGGAGTTGGGTGAGTGGAGAAGAGAAAAGAGAGCTGAAGTGAGGGAGAAGAGAGGGCGCAGAAAATGGGTCTAAATGAGGGGAGAAGAAGGTGTTATATAGGCATGAGTGGTAGTCAACTTGGAGGGTTCTGATTGGCCTTAAAACACAGGGCTGAAATTCTGCCAAACTTCCCCTCTTTTGTGACAATTTGCTCTCCACGTCGCTCTAACAGTGGGACTCGTTTCCAGTATATTCTGAAGATGACATCGGAACTCGTGCATTTCATGAGATGAAATCGAAACTCGTGGATGATTTGGAAACCAGCTCAAAGATCCGAACTCGAGCCCTTTCTAACTGAATTCCACTTTAATGCAGGACCTCGTGACATTTTACTCGGAAGTCGGTACTTGTACCATTGTGTTAAACTATAACTTCTGAGGTCGGAAACCATGTACACTATTAAGGTTAGATCGGAACTCGGGTAAATTTTCTTTGAGACATGAAGTCGGATATCGTGGAATTACGTCATGTTGTTCGGACTTGAAGTCCAAGTCAGAAGTCGGGAAAATAGGAGGTCGGAAATTATACTCACTATACTTTAACTCGAATATTGGAACTCGGAAGCCGCTCCAGTTAACTCGAAGCTAAAACATTAAGTCAGAAATCGTAAAGGCCATGAAGTCGGAATGAAGAACATGCTGGGATAAGGTCAGAAATCGTAAATTGGGCTGAAAACTGAAGACAAACTCGGAAATCGAAAATTGTTCCATTTCATGTGGAATTCGAGTACGAAGTCGGAAATCATAAAACTAATGAACTCGGAACTCGAAACTCGTTGTGGAGGTAAAATGGAATAATTTAGCGCAAAGAAAATTGGGATGTTACAATTCTGCCCACCTTAAAAAGAATTTTGTCCTCAAAATTCTAGGATTAAGAAGGGTCGAGAAAAACCCTTTTTACTTATACGGATACTCCTCTCCTCGAATTTTGCATCTGGCCTTGAGATTACATGCCAATAGCTATGAGGTTTTGTCTTAGTACGGACAAAGGATCCATAAAGTGTTATGTTGGTGCCCATGCTTGCCTTATTTCTACGATGCTTTAAATTACAGTTTAGCTTATTAGAGACTCTTACTCATCTCCCTCACTCTATACTCTGCTACTCTTACTTCGTGATAGCTGTTAGATCTTCTGCCACTTGTACATGAGGCCTCAGATATTCAACTCATGAAGATTTGTAATTGCAAAGATTAACAGTTATCGTAGTAATTGTTTGAGTCCAGGAGGTCCATACTTTCTTTCCCAAGATTCTTACTTGCTCGGCTACCCTTAATTCGATAACAAATTCGCCTCCAGTATGGTTCTTTAGAAACATAGGCTTAGGCCTTTCCTCAATCATTATAACTAGGAGTCTTATCTTAAAACTCCTTCTTTTTGGTAAAATTTATATAGTGCCTAATGCTTGTAGGAGGATTTTAGGTTGCTTGCACTATATGGATTGAGTTCTAAGACTCATGACTTTTTCTATTAGTCCGATATCCTCCTTGATTCCTATTTATTGAGATATAGGCAATTTAATGTGAAAACCAAGATTAAAAAGTCAGATGCTTTCTATCAAAGCTGTAGAGTTCCCTTACCATACTGTCTTACAAAATGCCTTTCGAATATCCCTGCAGAGAGTTATCATAGATCATATGGGTGCCAAAATATATTTTGCTTTGCTGACGTTCTGATTCATCATCAAGTCCATCGAGTGAATTTCCTTATCTTCCTTGTCATGTGTCTGACCACTTGCGCATTATGTTTTCCAGTAAATTCTCTAATACTTGTGCCTTGGGTCCTAAATACCAACTAAGAAGTTTCGTTATTACGAAAATTATTAGCTATAACAGCAATCAATGTCAATAAATAGTAATCATAGTGGCTTCGCCGGAGTTTTTCGGGAAATTGCTCAAGCCATATCTAAACTCTTGCTTACCTGATTCTCTTTGATCAGTGACGAATCCTCCTTCCGTTAGGTGCAAGGCTAGAGCTTCCTTCTAAACCATAACTATGGTCCTTGCTTCGAAATCGCTCATTCTCTTGTAAACTTTATTCCATTTTTCATTATTTGCTAATTGGACCCCGTGCCATTCTTGTTAAATTCCTCAATGAATATTGCGATACTTGTCTCCTCAAAATATGATTAACTTCACGTAATGAAAGGATTGTGGGACAGTCGAAGTCTCTGGCACTCTTCTACTTTATTCAATTGGTTAGCATGGAGGTTTCTTAACTATTGTGTTGATGTCCACCTCCCACTTTTATGGGCGCCAATGTTATTAATCTCCTTGGGGGTTTTACCCTAACTGCTAAGCTTTCTGGTTATTCTCCATAGCTTCTTACCCCTAGGATGTAATCCATTTGTTGGAAGAGATGGAAACGATGGTCTTGCTATCTTGTTGAAGTTTCAATATGAAGACTTCCCATATGGTCGCCTATCTCCATATTACTTTTCTCCGAGCACGCCTAACTACGGAATTCTAATGGAACCTAGTGCGTAAGTGCTGATCGCATATAATCCGGCCCAGGGACGAAGACTTTTCTGATTGCCTCTAGTCCTGATATCAAAACCTTGCCCCTCATGGGGTACGTTTCCAAGTCCTTTTTGATCTTGTATTGGTGCATCGCCCAATCTTGCTTATGGCGCATTGGGTTTGTTGCACTTATAACCGATGCCAAGGCAACCCTGCTTAGTATTTCATACACAATCTTGTCTGCACCGTACTCTTCATACTAGGTAGCTTTTCTTTCTTTAGTAGGTCAGCCATAAATCCAAACTTCCTCTATTCCTACCTCGTTCCTACCGTGTTCTATTGTTACTACAGAAATTTGTCTGTTTTCATTCGTCAGAACCTACCTTGCCGTCGCTCCCTCAGTCTATTGAGATTAGTTGCATACTTTAAATCTTCATCACCTTCGCCTAAATCTGAATACATTCCTTATCAAGTTACTCCATCCATAACACATACAATGGTACCTAAAGGCGATTGTTCAACTTTGCCTTTCTTCTCTGAATAGCCTTATTCTTTTACTAATAACATGTTGAAGATGGTTCTATCATCCAGTTCCTGTGGTGGCTGAGGTTGGTAGACTTTGAACATGACTAGATTTTCTAACACTTCCTTTATCCCTGAAAGGTAGGAAAAATTACACTTGGTTCGTATGCCACCTCTAGTCTGAAAGTGTTTCTACTTCAGGTTAGTAGAAGATATACTGCCTCCCTCTCTTGTTATGCTTATAACTTCATCAGCTTTCCATACTGTGTATACCCGTATCTCTATCTTGATTCAATGTACAGTTAGAAGGGTCTCTTTACAGTTTGCTCAACTATTTTCCTTTCGAAGCCAAGATTCCACTTAGTACTCTTCAAATTGGCAATCGCCACAAGGTTAGTTCCCTATACCCTTGAGGGAGAAACCACTTCATTCTCTGGACAAAAACTTAAAAAGTTCTCCCGTACACCTGACCGGAGCTTCTGCCCTTAGCTTCTTTCACTGATTCTCTGCTTCATTTGTGTAGCTTTACTTCGTTTTCGTACCACGAATAACTGCGCCTCTACTCTGATATAACGTATAATTAGATGAGTTTCTTCAAAATTTATTAATGTTTTCCCTTGAGGCTGAAATCCTGCTTAATGCTCCTCAGTTTTACAAGCACTCGAAAAAGGAAACTATTTTAACATCTGAATAGAGTCTTGAAAAGATTTTCCCTTATACCTAACTGAGGCTCCTAACCTTAATTCCCTTTTGTTTTTTTTTTTAAAACTTTGCCTCATCTGTCCACACTTCAAACTTCATAATGAAGGATCGGGTATTTTTGATTTGGCATTACCATAATCCAGATTAAAAACCATTGACTGAATTTGCTGACGAGATACCTTCAGGGTAATCTCATCCATGAAGAAAATAAGGGCACTATTCATGCCATACGAGATAAACTCATCAACGGGTAATCACCTTACTCCTATCGTGTATTAAGAATACGAAACCAGGTAGAAGAATCCTCTAGATTCAATCTAGAGAAGATAGTCTAGATTGGGCAATCGCAATAAAGCTTGATCTAAGCCCCATCAAGGTGAAAAAGATTTTTACTTAACTCGTCTCCAACTAAGATCTTGCTCCTGATGATGGAAAATTTTCGGCTACCCGACAACACTTTACAAACAACCTTTTTTCGATATAGCTAGGTTTACCATGTCCATAGCAAACCGTCCGACACATTTCCTTTGATTTAATCCCCAATTCTCTGCACTCCTTGACTTGCTCAATTGTCTAACCCTTTTATGCCATTTGCTACTTTCTAGGAGTTTTATCCCTAATAATTATATATAGAAGGTTCCTAATAAGCCTGCTGGGTGTTTCAGGCTTCTGTTTACACAAAACCTTATATTGAGGTGATCAGGCTCAATATTCAGTCAAGTGCAACAGGTAGTCCACAACACTCACAACAAGGCTACCATGCATAATGTTTCTATGCCCTGTTCACGTGAGGACCTAAAGCATGGTACATCTAGATTCTCAGAGTATGCATCAGAAGTATAATCAGTCCATCCACGGGCCTATACAAGACGAACTGCTCTGATACCAAAATGTAACACCCTCTATAATATAAGCCATGCTCGAGTCATGGAATTACATAAAAAGGTTGTCACAGTGCTGAAAAATTCTTTAAAATAGGGAAAATATAATACATGGCCCTTTTATTGTCCACTTTATTACTAACTACTAAACTCTAATACATAGAGAATAAAATAATTACGCTTTAAAAGCAAATTGTGACCTACAGAGTAAACAGTGTGTACTTCCGACTAATCATTAGCTAGCTTCGATAATCTCTTGATCTGGCTAGCGCCTGAGTCGTGCTCAGTGAGCGGCCCTGCATTCCGTCTTGCACTGGATGTCCAACTTAGGTACTGAAATATTTACAGAAAAGAAGAACATACAAGCAGGCAGTGAGAACCTAAGGTTCTCAGTAGGTAAATTTGAACAAAACTTATGATGTCATCATAAACATTCCAGCCGCTTCAATTTATTATGAAAATATGAGCATATATAAACAAATGGTGGTTCAATTTTAAGTTGAAAATACGTTTCTCGAAGCGGGTTATATTTTAACCATCACTTACCATATTATATTACAGACATAGAAATATGATTAGTATGATATGCCTCAACCAGAATCATGATAATAATAATATGACTTAATGAGATAACTAAGGATGCGCTTATAGATGCTTATGCTTGACTGTATGCAAGTGCACTTGACTTAATTCATATCTTTCTTTAGCTTGCAACTTGGTCTTACTTTTCTGTGCTTGGTCCCCCGGAGGTGAATGGCCTTTCTCACCCCTAGACAATAGCCTGCTTTTCAGGTCCGAGTTCGTACCTATACATGAGTGACGGGTTTACTTTCCCCGACCCTCACACCGGTCTATTCCCACTAATCTGGTCGAGGGCTGGCCCAAGTCTTAGACAGTACCGCTCTGGCCCATGCTAGCTGGGTCTATGCCATGCCTGGCGTGGTAGCTTAGTACGTCCCTCTTGAAAGTTCTTATCATCTTTCCTTTCCATATCTTATCATACATACAGATGCTTTGTGCATACATGAATATGCCTCATGTCTTATTTCTCATATCATATTCTAATTATGCTTGCATGCATGGCATACATGAACATAACATGTGAATGTAATATATTCAAGGTATAATATCTCATTGCATAAGCTCTCATAACTCATATCATGCCTAAAATTCATCTTTGATAACTCGTATCATATTCAAGTTCATCCTTACATGAAAACATTCCTAGTTTCATAGACTTCTGCCGCAAATCCGGTAGCATAACGGATCAGTTCCGTCTCCCCATGAATAGTGCCAGTTGTCACAGACAATTCAATCATAGCAATATAATCAATGTAACATATATATAGATACATCAATATAGAACTGGCAATCCTCAACTCAAACCTTATATGTCCACCAACTCTTGTGAAACTATCACTTTGGCCATTCTGCCAATGCTATTCAGTTCTGCCCGAATCTTGTATAATCCACCTTTATCTCTATTCAACTCATTTAAACCTGAATTTTGGATATATCATAGCTCTATATGTCTACTTTCAAACCTCTTTGGTCCCATATCATTTTGATTTATATAACTCAAGATATTCAAATTTTGCCTCGGCCTATTCGGTCACTGGCCCGAATTACACTCCTGGAAGTATAAATTCACTAAAAATCGAAACTAAGCTCAAATCATACGAAATTGGTCTCATATTGAAGCTAACAGGACAACCTTTCATTTCCACAAGTTTCATTCCATTTTCTTAAGTATAGCTCGAGTTATAAGTCCTGAAAGTCGACCTTCCTGAACTACTCTGTTTTGGCCTGGTTTGGACATAGGGTAACTTCCTCGAATCACTGGGGACAATTGGGACCATAACAAACTCGGAATTTCATATTGCGATATTCCCCTATGTGTAAGCTTTCTAACAAAATTGGTTTCACTCAATTTGGAGTTGTATAGGATGAGTTATGTCCTCCTCAAGTCATCCTGCCCGGAAGAAAGTCCTGAACCCTAGGTCAAACTTCACAAACTCATATCTCTCTCAATACTATTCCAATAACCTTATATGATATTCCATGAAAAGCCCTGAATGTCTACTTTCATCTAAAAATGGTTTCATCGGATTTGACCGATTGTAGGCGGAGCCGTACACTCGGCCGTACGGACTGTCGTGGAATTCTTCATCCAGACAGCATACTGGTTCTTCTCTCCTTCTAATTTCCTCTTCTAACCATAATTTTAACTCAAGATTTCCTATTAATCCTATCATAATTCAGCTATTAACTCATCAAATACATGAAGAAGAATACAAGTTTATACAGCCTTGGGGCAAATAATTCAAGAAGAGAAGTAGAATCCTACCTCTTTGGAGTGTGATCTTGAGTTAAGTGTTGAAGCTTGAATTATTAGGACCTGGCCAAGCTTGAAGGAGTGATGGAGTTGGGTGAGTGGAGAAGAGAAAAGAGAGCTGAAGTGAGGGAGAAGAGAGGGCGCAGAAAATGGGTCTGAATGAGGGGAGAAGAAGGTGTTATATAGGCATGAGTGGTAGTCAACTTGGAGGGTTCTGATTGGCCTTAAAACACAAGGCTGAAATTCTGCCAAACGTCCCCTCTTTTGTGACAATTTGCTCTCCACGTCGCTCTAACAGTGGGACTCGTTTCCAGTATATTCTGAAGATGACATCGGAACTCGTGCACTTCATGAGATGAAATCGGAACTCGTGGATGATTTGGAAACCAGCTCAAAGATCCGAACTCGAGCCCTTTCTAACTGAATTCCACTTTAATGCGGGACCTCGTGACATTTTACTCGGAAGTCGGTACTTGCACCATTGTGTTAAACTATAACTTCTGAGGTCGGAAACCATGTACACTATTAAGGTTAGATCGGAACTCGGGTAAATTTTCTTTGAGACATGAAGTCGGATATCGTGGAATTACGTCATGTTGTTCGGACTTGAAGTCCAAGTCGGAAGTCGGGAAAATAGGAGGTCGGAAATTATACTCACTATACTTTAACTCGAATATTGGAACTCGGAAGCCACTCCAGTTAACTCGAAGCTAAAACATTAAGTCGGAAATCGGAAAGGCCATGAAGTCAGAATGAAGAACATCTTTGCCGATAAGGTCGGAAATCGTAAATTGGGCTGAAAATCAAGACAAACTTCGAATCGGAAATTGTTCCATTTCATGTGGAATTCGAGTACGAAGTCGGAAATCATAAAACTAATGAACTCGGAACTCGGAACTCATTGTGGAGGTAAAATGGAATAATTTAGCACAAAGAAAATTGGGATGTTACAATTCTCATGCTTGAAAATTTTGGGGAAGCTTCGATCTAGCTGTTATGCTATCAGATTTTTGTCAAAATTGTGGACTTAGTCATATCTAGTACATGTCTACATGTGTATTGTCTTTGAGTATAGTGCATATAAAGATGTAAGATGTAACATAAGAAAATAAATAATTGGATGTGATTCTTTAAAAGGGAAGGTGATCCACAAAGACAAGATAAGTAGGCATGATCCTTCAAAAAGGAAGGTGGCCTATTAAGAGACCCCTTTACTTTAGAGGTATGGGGCCCAAACCTCTCCAAATTTAGAGGAACCATTGTCAGCTTAGTCTAGTTTAAAATTAATACTATGTGATAATGGTCACAGAATAAGCTTATGTCCAATAGTAGTCTATCCAAAGGTATGCAAAGTAAAGAATGTTAAGCACATGCTAAGTATGAAAGTAAAGTTAAAGAAAGACTTTGGTCAATTCTATGAAGTTATATGAATGCGCATGCATCTTTATTCTCTCATATGCATGGCCTAGAATGTTTGTACTATGCTTTCATATATATGTTCCTACCCTATGGCCTTGTGTCTCTTTATATTATGTTCATATGATTAAGATTAAAAGAAACTTGCTTTGGAAACTTACGTTTTCAAAACCTTAAAATTAGAATCCATGCATGCTCACTGTTTTTGTAATTAAACCCAAAGTGGCTGAGACGATGACGATAACACATTAATTGTCTAGTTGGGATCCTACTAATAAATCTTGTATTTCTCACTCTCATGTTTCCGTGTCGTCTTCGGAGGATGCCATTGTTAGGTAGTGTGGTGATCTATGTTGAGTTTTCGGCTTGGTTTTGGCACTTTGACCTGGTGCTAAATGCCTCCATGATGACTACTAGAGCAACAATGAAGGTCTACATATTTAACAGCCGTCAGTTCCATACACTTGTCATGAGCCTATCCTTCTATCCCTATGTGCTATATGATGATGTCACTTTGGATGATATGTGTGTAACAACTTACCAGACAAAATACTATACTTAAGTCATAATATATTATCTGATAAGTTATTACGTGTGGCAGTCTAATTAAATTCCATTTTCTGATTCAATGTTAATTACCCATATAGAGTTAACTGTTCACTTAATTAATTTCTGTTTGACTGCGGAATAAGTAATAGATAATCGGTGTAACAGAAATAAAATATAATAAATAAAAAAATGGAATAGACAGAACTACTAAAATTGCATCATATATATATATATATACATAGATGTCTGTTTTCAAAGTTTGCCAAAAGATACATAAACAGTACAGGGTAGTAAAATGAGGCCGTTGAAACAATAAATCGGCCTGTCTCTATGAACAGTACCCTAACTAGTCCTTAAAGGATATTTCATGTACTAACCATCCACTAGATTACTGCCTATGACCAAATATACCAAAAGAGGGCCACTGTGTACACCTCCTGCTGCTATTACACGTACGCTATCTAGATGGATTCCGAGGAAGGAATCCATTGGCCATGCCGACATCTGCCGGGGCATAGCCGCCGCTGGGTGTAGAGGATGATGACGATGAACTCGTCACCTCAGAGGAGTTCTCCTCCTCAGAGAACGAGATGGAAGGAGCCTGCGGAGGTGATGCTGCCGGAGGTGCTGCAAGAGCTGTGGCTGCTGGTGGTGGTGGTGGTGGAAACGGATGTGCCATGTGGCACGGGATGGCAATATAAGGTGCGGAGGGGTCGAAAAGTGGGTACATAAGTGGAGTGGCGAAGTCTCTACAGAAAAAGAAATAAAGGTGAAACTGGCATCTACCGGATATATATATAGAATCTAGGAATGGATCGATGTGAATATGGAGCTCAGGGAACTCAATGAATAGGACTCCTATCGCCGCATTCTCCATGATCTGAGAATGACGCGGAAACATGCAATAGGGTGAGAAATAAAAATTTCTCAGTAGAAATCCTAATTCTATACACTTCTATCATCGCTATTATTCTTAGTGGTTTTTCTTAAGTTTAAATAATACACTAAGACAATAATATTCAACCTTAATTTATATTATGAAAAGTGTAACCCGAAACAAGCTTTATTTTAAATTAGAGCAATAAAAGGACATTTATACCAAGCATGTCAACATAACTAAAATAGTAATCATAGTTAAATAGTAACATAATATGAGGAACATTGATAACTGTAAAAGCAGTTAGAAATCAACAAACACAGAGTATATATATATACTAAAAAAAATGCACTTTGTCTTTGAGAGCCTTCAACTCTTGTAACTTATAATTTCCATTCTTGGTCCCTTGGGAGCCATTGGCCATATACTCCTGGGTAATAGTTTACTTTTCAGGACTGAGCTCGTTCCTATATAGGATTGCTAGGTTTACTTTCCCTGACCTTCCCACTGATCTGTTCCCCTTAAACTTATTCAGGGGCCAGCCCAAGTAATTTGGAGTCCTTTATAATATTCATGAATTGCATGCACAACTAACTTTATTCTCTCAAACATCATGTGTTCATGCAATTATAACTCACACAACATATGAATTCTTTGCCGAAATTTCGGTAGCATAACGGATGGAGTCTGCTTCCCCATGAATAGTGCCAAACTACCAGTAAAATCATTCAAAAATGCAAATCAATATGGAATAGCAATTATATATTCACAATATCATTCATCAAATTTAATACAAACATCAATAGAGTTTTCTGCTTACTTCATCCTATTCTGCCCGAATTTTGTATAATCCACCTTTAGTCTAGTTCAACTCATTTAAACCTAAATTTCGATACGTCATAGCTCCATGTGTCTAGTTTCCAACCCTTTTGGTCCTATCTCATTTTGATTTGTATAACTCAAGTTATTAGTATTTTATCTTAGACTGCCCTGTACTTAGCCACAAGTGCACCCTTATAAGTGAAAATTCAATAAAAATAGAAATTTGAATGAAATCATATGAAATTTATATCAAATTAAAGCTAACAGAACAAGCTTTTAAATGAAATAAGTTGCATATCATTTTCATAAGTATATTTTGAGATATAAGCCCGTAACTTGACCCTACTAGACTACCCTATTCCAGCCCGATTTGAACTTAAGGTTAATTCATTGATGTGCTGGCAATAACTGGCAATGAATCTGACTCTAAAATTTTTATGGGATATTCTCTTATATGTTAGCTTTCAAATAGCATTAGTTTCACTCAATTTAGAGTTGTGTAGGGTGAGTTATACCCCTCTCAACTTACACTGCCTAGATGGGAATCCAAGATTCTAGGTCAAACTTCAAAAATTCATAACTAATTCTATACTAATCCAATGGCCTTACATTTATGTATGGAAAACCCTGAATGTCTAGTTTCATATAAAAATAGATTCATCAAATTTGAACAACTATAGCTAGAGCCGTACACTCCACTGTATGGACAGTCGAGTGAAAACCCTAACAGCTTCTTGAATTCTCTCTATTCTTCAAGTTCTTTCATACCAATTCCAATTCTAATTACAACATACAAGCAAAATCAACCATAATCCATCATCATCACTCCAAATCACATCAGTATCATGAGAAAAACAAGATCTCCACATAGCCCCACATCAATGAAAATAAGAAGAGAAGTTGGATTCCTACCTTATCTAGTTGAAATCTTGTTGGTTTGATGTCTTAGATTGAAGAAACTTTTGATGAGACTTGAAGAGGGGTTGAAGATGGAGTGGAGATGAATGTGAATGGAAGAGAAATGAAGAGAGGTCTGCCCCTTATGTTGGCCCAAAATGCAAAGGGGTAGGAAAGGAAAAAAAGTGAAAACTTTTGAAGTAAGTTTCATTTGATTGGTGGATGTGTATTGGTCATTCAACTTGACTTGGCAAGCCCATATGGAGGGCTGAGATTGCACGATTTGCATGGGTAATTTGGCTGAATCTTGGCCCTCTATCCTAGAGTTCTCACAGTATAATTTCTATTGATCCGGTTTTGACAGTTTAAAGTACCGAAATCTTACCGATTTCTCTTAAATTGGCAAACCGATTTTAGAAAAACTCTATGAGGTTTCCTATGTTCCTAATCTAATTTCCTAAATTCTAATCCTTCTAAATCACACTTAATTACATTTAAGTGAATACTAAATTGAATCCTAATTAATCACAATTAATCGATAAAAACCGAACAACTTGTTTAAAAAAAAATGGTAAATTTTTTTTTTCGGACGTTATATTACTACCCTCTTAAAAGAAAATTTTGTCCTCAAAATTTAGTACTTGAGAACAATTCAGGATACTGTTGTCTTATATCTGACTTTAATTCCCACGTACAGTCTGCTGAGTTCTCATTTCCCCATGCTACCTTCACTAACTATACGACTTTGTTTCGAAGGTGTTTGATGCTCCTGTCCACTATCCGTGCTGGGGGTACATGAAAAATTAAGTCATCTCTTAACTGGATTGATTCAGGCTCCAAGAAGTGAGTGGGGTCAGGATGGTATTTTTTGAGTTGAGAAACATGGAAAACATCATGAAGGTTTGACAAATGCGAAGGTAAGGCGACTCGATATGCAACTGGCCCGATTCGCTTCAAGATTTGAAAAGGACCTATAAAGCGAGGGCTTAGCTTTCTAACTTTAATAGCTCTGCCTACTCCAGCTGTGGGTGTGATCTTTAGGAATACATGGTCTCCTTCTTGAAACTCTATGGGCTTTCTCCTGACATCCGCGTAGCTCTTCTGATGGCTTTGAGCTACAAGTATCTTGCTACGGATCCTTTTGATTTGCTCTGTAGTTTACTTGATTAACTCCGGTCCTAGCAGACTCTGCTCCCCAGATTCGTACCAACATAGTGGAGATTGGCATTTTCGTCTATATAATGCTTCGTACGAAGCCATGCCGATGCTTGCATGATAACTATTGTTATATGCAAATTCGACTAGGGGTAAACATCGATCCCAGCTCCTACGCTATTCTAAGATGCATGCTCGCAGCATATCTTCCAAAGTCTGAATAGGTCACTCGGTCTGACCATCTGTTTGTGGATGGTATGCTGTGCTTAGACACAATCTGGTGCTGAACGCTTTCTGAAACGCTCCCCAAAATCGCGAGGTAAATCTTGGATCTCGATCTGAAATGATTATTGAAGGAATACCATGTAGCCGCACCACTTATTGAATGTACAATTGAGCCAACTTCTCCAGAGGATAATTTGCTCGAGTCGATAAAAAGTGAGCAAACTTGGTTAGTCTATTCACTATGACCCATATAGTGTCATATCCCGAGGGTGTCCTTGGTAAGCCTATAATGAAGTCCATAGAAATGTTCTCCCATTTCCATTCTGGAATCTCTAAGGGTTGCAGAGTTCCTGTTGGTTTTTGATGCTCTATTTTTACTTTCTGGCAGGTTAGACATTTATCCACAAGACTCGCCACATCCTTCTTGAGGCCTAGCCACCAAAACATTTTCTTGAGGTCTTAATACATCTTGTTAATGCCAGGATGTATAGCGAAATCGCTCCTGTGGGCTTCCTCTAAGATTCTTTGCCTAAGGTTGTCCTCCTCAGGCATGCATATCCTTCCCTGATATCGCCATACACCTTCTGCATCTCGAGTAAATCTTGTTAGCTTTTTGGATTGCACCAGTTGTACTGTATGCTGAAAGTTAACATCCCGTTATTGTGCCTGCTGGATTTGGTCTTTGAAATCGCTAGTTATCTTAATTTGGCTTAACTGAATAGCATAAGGGGTTATAGAGATTCCCAAGTTGAGGTATCGGAAACTTTCTATGAGTTCTGCCTCCTTGATCATCATCCATGCCACGGTTAAAGACTTTTTACTTAAGGCATTTGCCACCACATTTGCCTTGCCAGGATGGTACTTTAGCTCAAACTCATAATCTTTAAGAAACTCCATCTATCTTTGCTACCTTATATTTAATTCTTTCTGATCAAAAAGGTATTTCAAGCTTTTGTGATTAGAAATTACTTCAAACTTCACTCTGTAGAGATGGTGTCTCCATATCTTTAGAGCAAATACCACCACTGCTAACTTGAGGTCATGTGTTGGATAATTTCTTTCATGAGTTTTCAATTGCCTAGAAGCAAACGTGACGACGTTCCTGTTCTGTATTAACATGCACCCTAATCCTTTCTTAGAAGCATCACAGTAGACTTCGAATAGTCCATAAGGATTCTGCAGAGTAAGCACTGGGGCTGTCGTCAACTTTTCTTTTAATTCTTGGAAACTCTGCTTGCACTCGGGCATCCATTCGAATGGGGCATTCTTCCTGGTTAACTTTGTCAGGGGCAAAGCTATCTGAGAAAAGTTCTTGACAAATCTTCTGTAGTATCCTGCCAGACCCAGGAAACTCCTGATCTCCGTAACCGTAGTTGGCCGTTCCCAGTTTAATACTGATTCCACCTTACTGGGATCCACAGAAAGTCCCCCATGGAATACCACATGGCCAAGAAATTTTACTTTTTTCATCCAAAATTCACATTTGGATAGCTTGTCGTAAAGTTTCTTCTCTCTTAGAATTTGCTGAACCAATCGCAAATGTTTTGCGTGCTCCTGCTCTGTCTTTAAGTAAACAAGTATTTCATCAATAAATACCACCACAAATTTGTCAAGATATGGTTTGGATATGATGCTATATGGATCATAGTGGATAGACTAACCAAGTCTGCTCACTTTTTACCCATTTGAGCAAATTATCTTCTAGAGAAGTTGGCTCAATTATACATTCAAAAAGTGGTGCAGCTACGTGGTATTCCCTCAACTATAATCTCAGATTGGGATTCGAGGTTCAACTCATGATTTTGGGGAGCACTCCAAAAGGCTTTCGGTACTAGACTATGTCTAAGTACTACATATCATCCACAAACGGATGGTCAAACTGAAAGAACGATTTAGACCTTGGAAGATATGTTGCGAGCATACATCCTGGAGTAGCATGGAAGCTGGGATCGATACCTACCGCTAGCCGAGTTTGCATACAACAACAGTTACCATGCTAGCATTGACATGGCCCTGTATGAGGCTTTATATGGACGGAAATGTCAATCTCCCCTGTGTTGGTATGAATCAGGAGAACGGAATCTGTTAGGGCCGGAACTAGTCAGACAGACTACGGAGCTGATTAAGAAGATCCGTAGCAAGATACTCGCAGCTTAGAGCCGTCAGAAAAGCTATACAGACGTCAGAAGAAAGCCATTGGAGTTTCAAGAGGGAGACCATGTATTCCTAAAGATCATGCCCATAACTTGAGTAGGTAGAGCCATTAAAGTTAAGAAGTTAAGCCCTTGCTTTATAGGTCCTTTTCAAATTTTAAAACTAGTCAGACTAGTTGCATATCGAGTCGCACTACCTCCACACCTGTTAAATCTCCATGATGTCTTTCACGTGTCCTAACTCAGAAAATATCAACCTAACCCCACACATTTCTTGGAACCTAAGTCAATTTAATTGAAGGATGACTTAACTTTTCATGTACCCCTAGCACGGATAGTGGACAGGAGTATCAAGCATTTTCGGAACAAAGCCGTACAGTTAGTGAAGGTAGCATGGGGAAATGAAGATTCAGCAGACTATACATGGGAATTAGAGTCAGATATGAGGAAGGAGTATCCTAAATTATTCTCAAGTACTAAATTTTGAGGACAAAATTTCTTTTTAGGAGGGTAGTAATGTAACGTCCGAAAAATTTTTACCGTTTTTAACTAAGTTATTCGATTTTTATCGAATGATTGAGATTAATTAGAGTTCGATTTAGTATTTACCGAAAGCCAATTAAGTCATATTTAGAAGGATTAACTTTGATGGAATTAGATTAGGAACATAGGAAGCCTCATAGAATTTTTCTAAAACTGGTTTACCGCTTTAAGAGAAATTGGTAAGATTTCAATATTTTAAACTATCAAAACCGAACTAATAGAAATTATGCTGTGAGAACCCTAGGATGGATGGCCAAGATTTAGCCAAAAACATCCCTACAAGTGGCGCCTCAATCAGCCATGAAGAAGGGCAGCCAAGCCAAATTTGAAGGAGAGATGAAATCCACCAATCACATGATAGCTTCTCTCCAAAGTTTGTAATTTTTTCCTTTCCTACCCCTTTGCATTTTCGGCCATCAAAAGGGGCAGAACACTCATTCTTTTTCTTCTATTCATACTCATCTTCACTCCATCTTCATCAGCCCTTCAAGCTTCATCCAAAGTTTCTTCAATCCAAGCCACCAATCCAACAAGATCTCACTTTAGAAAGGTAGGAATTCAATCTACCTTCTTATTTTCTTTGAATTAGGTTGATTAGGTCTTCGCTTTCCTTCCACTTTCTTGCATAATTCTGATGTTATCTTGAGTGATAAAGATGAATTAAGATTGGTTTAAGGTGTATATGTGAGTTTGAATTGAAGATTTGATGGATTGATTTAAGGAAAATATGAATTCAAGAAGAATTCAAGAAGCTGTTAGGGTTTTTCCCTCGATGGCCCATACGGTAGAGTGTATGGCTCCACATAAAGTTGTTTAAATTTGATGAAACCATTTTTATATGAAACTAGACATTTAGAGCTTTCCATACATATAAATTATAAGGTCATTGGATTAGTATAGAATTAGTTATGAATTTTTGAATTTTGACCTAGAAATCTAGATTCTCATCTAGGTAGTATGAGTTGAGAAGCATGTAACTCACCCTACACAACTCTAAATTGAGTGAAACTAATGCTATTTGAAATCTAACACATAGAGGAATATTCCATAAAAATTTCAGAGTCAGATTCATTGCCAATTATTTCCAGCACATCAATGAAGTTATCTTAAGTTCAAACTGGGCTGTAACAGGGTAGTCCAGTAGGGTCAAGTTACGGGGCTTATATCTCAAATTATACTCATGAAAATGATATGAAAATTATTTCATTTGAAAGCTTGTTATGTTAGCTTTAATTTGGTATAAATTTTGTATAATTTCACCCAGATTTATATTTTTAGTGAATTTTCACTTATAAGAGTATACTTTTGGCTAAGTATAGGGCAGTCTGAGGTTAAATACTAATAACTTGAGCTATACAAATCAAAATGAGATGGGACTAAAAGGGTTGGAAACTAAACGCATAGAGCTATGACATATCCAAAATTTAGGTTTAAATGAGTTGAATATGAGTAAAGGTGGATTTTACAAAATTTGGGCAGAAGAGGGTAGAGTGAGCAGAAAATTCTATTGATATTTCTATTGATTTTGACACACCATATGATTAATAATGTTGTTGTGACTTGCTATTTTACATTGAATTGCATACTTAATTGATTGTACTGGTAGCCTAGCACTATTCACGAGAAAGTGGACTCGATCTGTTATGCTGCCGAAATTTCGGCAACGAATTCATATGCCTTATGAAATATTTGTATGAATACATGATGTTCAAGTAAAATAACGTTAGTTGTGCATACAAATTATGAAAGATATAAAAGACTCCATATTACTTGGGCCAACCCCTAAATAAGTTTAAAGGGAATTGATCAGTGGGAAAGTCAGGGAAAGTAAACCCAACAATCCTGTATAGGAACGAGCTCGGTCCTGAAAAGTAGACTATTACCTACTAATGACTCCCAGGGGACCAAGGATGGAAATTATAAGTTATAGAAAGCAAACGCCCTCAAAGATAAGATGCACTTTCCAGTCCATACATTTATATGCACTGCATCATAATTCTTAATTGACTGTTATAGTACCTGTGTATTTCTCATCATATGTTGCTGTTTATTTACGGTTACTGTCTTAGTTATATTAACATATCTATTTAACTATATTTTCATTGATCCAATTTAAAATTTAGTTTGTTTCGGTTTATGTTTTCTATAATAAGAATTTAAGTTGAATACTACCATTATGTCATACTATTTAAAATTAAGGAAAAACTGAAACAACTAGGAATGACGGCTATGACAGATGTGTATAGGATTAGGATTCCTACTGAGAAATTTTTATTTCTCACCCTACTGTATGTTTCCACATCATTTTCAAATCATGGCGAATGCGGTGACTGGCATCCTCTATATTGAGTTCTCCGAGCTGCATATTCACCTGGACCTATTTTTAGACTATATATATATATCCGATAGATGTCAATTTCATTTTTACTTCTTCTCCGTAGAGATTTTGCTGTCCTCCTGACTCACCCACTCTTCGACCCTACCGCATCTTATGTTGCTATCTCGCCATACATGGCACATCCCTTTCCACCTCCTCATGCAGCAGCAGCAGCTCCCATGGCTCCGCTACCTTCACCATCACAGCAGATCCCCTCTGCTTCATTATCTGAGGAGGATCCATCTGAGGCGATGAGTTCATCTTCCTTGTCCTCTGGCCCGAGCATGGAATACACTCCAGCTGACGCCGGTATGGTGAATGGATTCCTTTCCTCGGAATCCATCTAGGGTGCCCATGTAGTGCTACAGTAGGGAATGTATAGAGTGGCCCTCTTTTGGCATTATTGGGCTATAGGTTGTAGTTTAGCATATGGTATATGTGGATGGTTAGCACATGAAATGTCCCATGAGGACCAGTTAGGGTTCTAATTATAGAGACAGGTTGGTTTCATTTTGTTATAGCGGCCTCATTTTTATACCCTGTACTGTTTATATATCCTTTTGGCAACTTGGGAGATGGAAATCTATGTACATATACATGTATAGTGAAGTTAAATAGTTCTATCCATTCCACATTTTTATTTATTTTATTTTATTTCTGTTACAATGATTATCCATTACTTATTCTGCAACCAAATGGAAATTAATTAAGTGAACAGTTAACTCTATATGGGTAATTAACATTGATCAGAAAATGGAATTTAATTAGAGAGTGATATATAATAACTTATCAGGTAATATATTATGACTTAAGCATAGTATTTTGTCTGGTAAGGTGTTACATTTTTGGTGTTTTTTTTTTGGACGTTACAATGTGTCCACCTTTTCACTTTCTGATGTACCCCATTGACAAAGAGTTTGACTCTGACATCCACCTAACCCCGACCTATTTAGTGGAGTCTAATCCTTCTGAGCTGACTTACCCTTCTTTGATTTGGTTGACTTCTAACTCCTCTTCTTCTTTGGCCATGAGTCATGCACCACTCCCCGTGGACGTGAGCATAGCCGGGGTGGAGGACGAGGGGATGATACTCTTGGTGGGTTCAGGAACAGCTTCATTCCATTTTAAGGATGAGGATGTTTGTATAGCACTTGTTGAGCTTGGATGCGAGGATAGCCCATTTTGTTTGTAGTTCTAGGGTTATCATTTCTTTTATGGCAAGTATGGGTGGTAAATATAACATCCCCATATAACATAATAAGAAATAATGAATACGTCCATGGGCAAATTTCAATTATTTACGACTTTGCCCAAAACTTTTAGTAATTACATATTTACCCTAAAGATCTTTTCCATAATTACCCCTGAACTTTTTAGAAAATGATATTTAGGTCCTTATATCAATAGAATCAGCAAAATCACGTAGCGAAAACGTAGAAACCTAAACCTTGGCTGATTGAACCACGGAGGTATCCATATGTAAAATGACATGGGATGCCCCTAGACTTGCTCAAAATTAAGAAAATGCTATTAGTCATGGAAAACAGAAAACAGAAGGCCCCAAATTTGCAAAACATTTAAGTTACACCGTTGATCGATTTATTCATTTTTATTGAGTTTGTAAAGTTAATTAAAGGTTAACTAGGAGTTGATTTGAAGTTAATTAGAGAGATTAGGATTAAGAAGAATTAAAATAGAAATATAGAACCTCACAAAATTCTTCAAAACCATTTTGCCGATTTGCAGGAAATCGGTAGCAATTTGGTATTTTAAAGCACCAGAACCGGATCAATAGAATTCTACACTAGAAACCCTAGAAAGAGTGGCTAAAAACTCAGCCACACTTCCTCCCTATGCTTAAGTCATAATACCTCACCTAGGAGTTGTTACTGCCACTTAATCGGATCTTGTCTGGTAGCAACATTCGGCCACCTTTAATCTTACCAGTCAACTCCGCCTCGGAGGACTTCCCTCGGAACTTCTGAACTATCTGGAGATAACACAGAAATATAGTGAGAATTATAAAATTCTCAATAGGATTCAATTAACTATCACATGTAGTGTCATCGTTGTTATCTCCAACTGCTTCGGTTTATTATGAAAAATGTGAGCATGTTAAATAGACTGTTCAGTTTTATAGTTTGAAAATATGTTGTTTGAAGTAGAGTTCATTTCATCCTCGTACTTGAGTCTCATTGGCAATACTTCATATTTAGAGTAATAATCATAGCATAAGTAGATGGAATAGTCTCAGCATCGATAAAACATGGGACATAATTATGCAAATACTCGTATTTGAATTCATGCAAATGCACTAATGCTTTCCTTTAACTTTCTTTGCTTTTTTTTCTTGGCACACGTAGGCATTACATACTGCCATCCCTAGGGTGCTTGCATATGTTTTAATCTTTAGTCCTTACTGCCCTTAGGTAGTCTGATCTAGGAGTGAGCTCAACTCAGAACTGACCTACAAGGGGATTCACGTGCCTCTAGTCTTGGAGGGATCTCTTTTTGGCCACGTGCTTCTAAATTGAAGGGATCTCATCTGGTCACATGTCTCAAGAATAGAGGGATCTTAGCTGACCACTTGCCTTCAATGTAGAGGGATTTCATCTGACCATGTGTCTCCAAGGTAGAGGGATCTCATAGTTTAATACTGCCTTCACATGGGGGGATCCAATTAACTGCCTCAAGGTGATGGGATTCATATTTAATATGTTCATATCATGGGATTCATATTTAATATGTTCATATCCTTTCATTCTCATATATATTCATGCATAGACATGCTGAATGAACTCATACATATGCTTCATCATTTACTTTCATATACTTCATATCATACTTAAATCATTCTTGCATATAGCATTTCCACCTACATATTCATAACATATAAATGCTCATAGCCTCCTTACTATTCTACCGAAAATTCGGCAGCATAACGGATCATGTCCGCTTCTCCATGAATAGTGTCAGGCAGCCAGGAAACTTTAATCAAACAGCAAACTCAAGATTATAATCATACCAAGAATATAACAATATCAATAAGTGCTAGTTTTAAAATCTTAAGTCTAAATCTATCTTGCAAGCTTTTAACTTTTACTGATGTTCTCGAGTTTGAGCTCAGGACCGACTTCCGAGTTCCAAGATCATATCAGTTCCAACTTCTGGAGTTATGTATATAAGGTCAATGCCTTGATTCCTGACTTCCGGGGTTATGTTTAGAATCGATCTCTGAGTTTGATCCTGGACCGAGTTTTGGAATTACGTGTTTAAGAGTTTAAAGCGTCCTAGTTCTCGACTTCTGAGATTCGAGTATAAGGTTTTAGGTTTCGGGTACCAACTTCTGAGTTTATGTTGAAGATTCTCGACTTTCGGGTTTAAGTGTTTTCGGTTTTATGTTCTTGTCCTTGACTTTCAATTTTAGGGTGACTTATGTAACATCCGCAATTTCATGTCATGCTAAATTACCGTAGTAACCCTGAGTAATTAGGCACTTAATGAGGAATTTCGAGATTAGGGCTTAATTAAGGGGTTGACTCGGACGAGAACGGTCAAGAGAATGCCTAATCGAGGTTAGATAATCTCTAATTAAGCAAGTTAGAGCCCCTATAGCTTACTTAAGCACTAATCGCCCTTAATTAGCTTACTCGAGTTTAATTAAGGGTAATTAAGCTTAATCATGAGATTAATTTTTGTTAATCATGTTCTGGTGTGTTAATCACTAATTCTTGCTTAATCACCTTAATTAAGTTGTATGAGCACTTAATCACATGATTAAATTCAAATTTAGTCAACTAGACAATAAAGTAAAGAGTGATGTCATAAAAGCAAAAAGCATGAGACAAGACTACTTTATGTAAGAGTTTGGCCATGCTTTGTCTCCCCATCATCCCATTTGTCCCCTTAATCACTAATTAACACAAGATAACACAAAGTGAAGCAAAAATATCTCATCCTCCCTCCTTAAAGTGGACGCCACTTTCTCTCTCTCCCTCCCTCATTCATTTTCATTTTCACTCATCCTATTCTCTCTCTTCAAGCCAAATTCTCTAACTTCTCTCTAAATACTTCTTCATCTTCTTCATCTTCCTCTTCCTTTCTCCACCACCACCACCCTAAACCACTCACTTAGCCCTTCAAAGACCTCATCTTTGGGTCTTTGGAGACAAGATCAAAACACTACAACCTCCATTTCCACAAGATTTCAAGAGCTTCTCCTTCCTTCTTGCAAAACCGCCACCTTCATCATCAAGAGGAGTCATCATCTTCTTCTTCCATTTCTCTTGTTTTTGCGCCATCTTCAAGAAAGGTAGTGATCTTCATCTTTTTCATTTTGTTTGCTCAAGAAAGCTTGGAGCTTGGGTCTTTCATGACCAAGATCTCTAAGTGAAAACTTGAGAAGATCCTTCATGTTCTTCATGTGTTCTTAAGTTTCCTCTTTTGGAAAAATATGTTCTTGATGTTCTTCATGTGTTCTTAAGTTTCCTCTTTTAGTAAAATATGTTCTTGATGTTCTTCATGTGTTCTTAAGTTTCTTCTTTTGGAAACCTATGTTCTTATTGATCTCTAGCTTAAAGTTGTTCCTTTCTCTTTATGATGAGTGAATGATTAGAAAAGCTTCACCTTTCTATGCTTCCATGATTTGATAAGACTATGAACCTTCTCAAAGTTTTAGACTTTAAAAAGTTTGCTTCATGATTTCTTCAAAGTGGCGCAACTTTTAAGCTTCCATAAAGTTTTATTTTGTTTTGTTTTGAAGACAAGAATACATGTGAAAGTCTAAACTTTTTGAGTTAGAAAAATGATATCTTGTCACTTTAGGCTTTAGAAATCAAACCTTAAAGAAAAGACCTTTCACAAAGTTTCAAACTTTATTCAAGAATGAGATCATTAAGTTATAAAAATGTTGTTCTATAACATTTCATTCATAAAGTTTAGACTTTGAACCCAACTAATGCAAAAGGTGTTAACTTTTATAAAGAACAAGACTTTTATTCAAAAGCTAGTAGCTTGTATCATTATTTCATAAAGATCCAATCTTAAGATAAGAGCTTAATGTCAAAGGCACTTACTTTCATAAAGAATAAGACTTTATGACTACTTTATAAAGAATGACAACTTTAATAATGTTTAAGGCAAAACCTTGGTATGTTATTAGTAAAAGTTTAAAACTTTGCAACTTGACTAAGTTAAAAGTCACCCTTGGTGATTAGTGAACATTGGTGTTGTTGGGTTCATGATGTGGTTATGCGTTGTCATGACCCAAGGATTAGAGGGATCTCGAACTCCTTGGGAAATGTAAGTATGATTAGGGCCTCTAAGCATACCATGAACCTAGGAATCACTAAGTGCGCTATCTCAAGGAAAGGAAACAATCACATAATTTAATTAATTTGAACAAGTGTTTCATAAGACATGTACTTAAGTAAAGCATACTTTCATCCAAGGACCAAGTAACTAAAAGACTACAAACACATATCCTAACTATGTGATTCTATCATGGGAAATCATGTGATGATTCATAATATTCTTCACAAAGAACAACACAACTATAAACCCCTTTAGGGTATGAATGTGTGATGCCACTTGGCATGATGAATGATGAGATTGATTGAGCTTTGTCTCATGATTGAATGATAAGTGTGATGATATGATATAGATATGATGAACTATTGGTTGAATGCTGATGATTGGCATTTTGGGAAGCTCCGTCTAGCTGCTATGCTGCCGGATTTCCGTCAAAATTATGGACTTAGTCATATCATTGCATGCGTCTAGTCAAGGAGTTATGCATGTAAAGTATAAAGATAAGAAAAGAATCAATGGGACATGACCCTTCAATCACTTCGGTAAGGGAAGTGAGAGACGGCGATCCACAAGGAACCTCTATGAGGGAGGCAAGGGTGTTTTGGAGGACCCTCCAACTTAGAGGTAACTAATATCGGCTTAGTCTGATTTGGTTAGTACTACGTGACGACGGTCACGGAATGAGCTCATGTCCAAAAGCAGTCTATTTCAAAGGAAAGTAAAGAATGTTAAGCACGTGCTAAAAATGAAAGTAAAGTCTAAGTATGACCATGGTTACATCTGTGATGATGCGTGTCTTTGCATGAAATTATATGGCCCATTTGCATTATGGATGTTATTCTATGTTTTAGTATGGATGTTAGTCATGATGATGTGTTTATGATGTTAAGTTTAAAAGCAACCCGCCGGGTTTAAGTTTTCAAAACCATTAAAAATTGAACTTATATCCATCCCTTGTTTTTGTAATTAAACCCGAAGTGGTGGGACGATGACGATGACACCGTGTTTGTCTAGTCAGCGATCCTACTGAGAAATTTAGTATTTCTCATTCCTACGTTTCCGTGTCGTCTTCAGAGGATGTCGACGTCGGGCACGGTGGTGATCTACATTGAGTTCCCAATGTGGCGTTGGCGCTTTGACCCGATCTTTGTCGGCGGCGCGCGATGAGGTCTACATCTTCCACGACCGCTAATTCCAGACTCCTGTGATGAGCCCATTTTTCCGACCGCATCAGCCATTTGGCGAGGTTACTATGGATGACATTCGCTCCTACTTTCAGCCACCGAGATACCCCACTGATGATGATGAGACTGACTCGGATACCCGCTTGACTCATCGTTTCACCGATTCGATCCCTGAGCCGTCTTATCCGAAACTTCCATGTGAGACCGATCCGTCCGAGCCCCTCTATCCGACTCATTCCGGTTCTCATGTTCGGGTTAAATCGCAGCCTTCAGTGATTCGTCTATCTTCTGATTCTTCTGCTTCATCTGCTGGCCCATTTTCACCCCCGGTTCGTAGGCGTGGGTTCATTCGCATTCGCGTGCCCCGTGGGCGAGGACGTGCTCGAGGAGGAGGACGTGGTAGTACTTCTCCTGGTGGATATGGAAACGGTTTCCTTCCGCCAGAAGCTTGATGTGACGACTGCATGCGGAGCCGAGCACGAGGATAGCCCCCTTTTGGTAGTAGTTATAGGGTTATCATTCTGTTATGTGGCATGCTTGGGTAGTAGGATTCTCTGATGTATTTCCCTTTATTATGTATTGGTAGGCTTTTGTGTAGGGCCGACGATAGATATCAGACCCATTATTATCTTATGTATGAACTAGTACGACTCTTATTATATTATCATGGTTGGCCGTGGAATGAATGTTACATTATTCTAAGAATTGTGGTTACTCTTATGGTCTCTATGCTTGTTAAATGCGATATATGTGTGGGATAGCGGTGTTACTTTATATGTTCACGATGCGCTCATAGCTCTCGATTTCAAAAATGGTTTACTTGTTTTGTAGAAAAAATTTTACCCCTATTTTCAGTATAAAGTAATTTCTAAAAGGTAATGATAGTTCCGCGAGCCAAAGTAGCAACTAGTAATTCCACAATATGACTTAAGCATAGAATGGAACTACTAGGGTGTTACAACTTATGTGCTATGTGATTTCCGATCTTCGACCTTAAGCCACAATTAATCTTCCAAAACTTTTATGAATGTGTTTCCCAAGTTCCAAGTTCCAACATTAACAATACCTGATCTAGCTCTCTGTTTGCTAAGTCCCGAGTTCCGATATTAACTAAAATTGATGTAGTATTCATACATGTCTCTATTCACTAAGTTCTGAGTTCAATATTTAATATACCTGATCTAGCTCTCTGTTTGCTAATTTTTGAGTTTCGATATTAACTAAACTTGATCTAGTATTCATACATATCTCTATTCACTAAGTTTTGAGTTCAACATTAAGTATACCCGATCTAGCTCTCTATTTGCTAAGTCCCGAGTTTCGATATTAACTAAACTTGATCTAGTATTCAATCATGTCTCTAGCTAGAATTGCACTCTTATAAGAGAAAATTCACAAAAAATAGAAATCTGGGTGAAATCATGCGAAGTTTATATCAACTTAAAGCTAACAGAACAAGCTTTCAAATGAAATAAGTTTCATGTAATTTGCATGAGTATAATTCGAGATATAAGCCCCGAAATTTGACCTTCCTGAACTACCCTGTTTTGACCTAGTTTGGACGTAGGGCAATTTTCTCAAGCTACTGGGAGCAAATGGGACCTCATCTAACTCTAAAATTTTTATGACATGTTATCTTATATGTAAGCTTTCTAAAAAAGTTAGTTTCATTCAATTCCAAGTCGTATAGGGCGAGTTCCTCCCTGAACAACCTAGTCTGCCCATAATCAAACTCAAAAACCTAGGTCAAACTTAAAAAATTCATATCTCTCTCAATACTAATCCAATGGCCTTATATTATATATGTATGAAAATCCCTAAATGTCTAGTTTCATATAAAAATAGTTCCATAAAATTTAAATGGCGATAGGCAGAGCCATATACTTCGCCAGTATGGATGTCGTACGGTTTTAGCTTCTGCTTTGCATCCTTTTTTGAATTCTCACCTAAGTTCTCATCCAAACTCAACATTTATACATTAATCCAACCATAACAATTCATATGAACACTATATATCTTCAATCTAATGGAAAGAATAGGAATTCTATCTAGCCACAATAGCACTAATAATAGAAGAAATTGAAAAATCCTACCTCTAGATTGAAAGATAACTTGACTAGATGAAGAGTTGCGATGTTGGAGGTGCTTGGAGTTTGAAAGCAAGATAAGCTAGGATAAAATAGAGGAAGAAAAGAGGAGAGAGCTATTGTCTTTTGGGGTGCAAAAATAAGGGAGAGAAAGGAAAGAAAATGGAGTTAATTAAGGTAGTAGTTGGCGCACTAGCTTCTTATTGGTTCTTGACTTATATGGCTAGTGTTGAGCCAACTCTCCTCCTCCCTTAAGGCTGATTGGTGGCGCCATTTAGGGGGAATTGTGGCTGAGTTTTTAGCCACTAATCCTAGGGTTTTTCATATGTAATTCTGTTGATTCGGTTTCTATAACATCCTCCTTTATACAGTACTATGCTTAAGTCATAGTACCACACTTAGGAATTGTTACGGTTACCTGAGCGGACCTTGACTGATAGCAACTTCAGCCGTCTTTGCAACTTCTCGAACAATATGGAGATAACACGGAAATAGGAGTGAGAATTTTAAATTCTCAGTAGGATTCCTTAACTATCATACATACTGTCATCGTTGTCATCTCCAATTTGCTTCGGTTTATTATGAAAAAGGTGAACATGTTATGTGAATCATTTAATTTTATAATTCGAAAATATATTATCCGAAGCAAAGTTCATTTTATTTACACACCTGTTATTTGGGAGAGCCCATACAAAGTCAATTCATGAATTATACTATGAACAATGACTGCAACATATTAAAATGCACATAGCATCAATATACTGGAGACAATAACACCTGCACATGCCTTTACTTGCATTTGAATTTATGCAGATACATAAAATTTACTTTTCTTTCTTTATCTTCCTTTTTCGTGAATATTTATATGCCACCATAAATTTTTGGTACTTACACTAGCTGGGTTATGCCATGCCTCATGTAAGCCCTATCCCCTATACTCACACTAGTTGGGTCGATGCCATGCCTCATATGAGTGGGGTGCTTGCATATGTTTTAATCTTTAGTCTTTAGTATTTAGCCTTTACTGCCCTTGGGTAGTTTGATTTGGGAGTGAGTTCGTCAGCTCGACTCGTGACCGTCGTCACACAAACTAACCTACAAGGGGACCCACTGCCTCTAGGTCGGAGGGACTTAGTTGGCCATCTGCCTCCAATATAGAGGGACCCAAGTTTTAGCTACCTTCACAAGGAGGGACCCAATATGCAACTGCCTCCAAGTGAAGGGACCCACATCTTTATCATTTAACTGCCTTCACAGGGAGGGATTCAATGTGCAACTGCCTCCAAGTGAAGAGACCCACATCTTTATCATTTAACTGCCTTCATAGGGAGGGATTCAATGTGCAACTACCTCCAAGTGAAGGGATTCACATTTAATATGTTCATATTATTTCATTCTCATATATAATCATGCATGGACATGCGGAATGCACTCATACATATGCTTCCTCATTTTCTTTCATATATTCTTGCTCCATTCATATGCAGATATGTAGGTGCTCATAAGAATGATTCATGATCGTGTCATCATAATATATTCATAATTGTATAGCTGTTCATATCATAAATTTCTTGTAATATAAACATTCATAGTTTCATAGACTTCTACCGTAAATTCGGCAGCATAACGGATCAGATCCATTTTCCCATGAATAGTGCCAATCTTAATAAACAGTTAGTCATAGTAGGAGATCAAATATAATGCATTAATCTTTCAAGCACCAACATGGAATTGTAACATTTAGACTTTAATTGAACTCATTTATGCATTAAGGTGCTAAATCCTTTAACTTTCGAAATTCTGCTCATATTCTTCAATTCTGCCCATTTTTAGAAATTAAGCCTTAAATTCATTTTAACTCATTTAGACCTGAATTTTGGAGATGTTGAAGTTTTATGTGTCTATTTTCTAACCTCTTTGGTCGCATCTAATTTTGATAAATATAACTCAAGTTATTTAGGTTTTATCCTGGCCCGCTCAGAATGCCGACAGAATTACACACTTAAAAGTAAAAATCCACTAAAAATCGAAATCTAGTTCAAATCATACGGAATTGGTCTCATATTAAAGCTAACAAGACAAAATCTCATTAGCAATAAGTTTCATTTCATTTGCTTTAGTAGCTCAAGTTATAAGTCCTAAAATTCGACCTTCCTGAACTACCCTGTTTTGGCCTAGGGCAACTTCTTCAAATTACTGGGAACAAATGGGATAGTAACAAACTCGAAATTTCATTATGTGATGTTCCCTATGTGTAAGTTTTCTAACAAAATTGGTTTCACTCAATTTGGAGTTGTGTAGGGTGAGTTACACCCTTCTCAAGTCACACTACTCGGATGAAAGTCCTGATTCCTAGGTGAAACTTCAAAAATTCATATCTCTCTCAATATTAATCCAATGGCCTTATATTACATATGTATGGAAAGCTCTAAATGTCTACTTTTATATAAAAATAGTTTTATCAGATTTAACTAGCTATAGGCGGAGCCGTACACTCTGCCATACGGACTGTCGTGGGGCTTCTCACTTAGGCAGCATCCCAATTCTCCACTTCTCCTAGTTTTCTTCTTCTAACTTTAATTCCAACTCAAGATTTCATATTAATCCAACCATAATACATCCAATATATCATCAAATACATGAAAAAGAGTAAAATTCCATGCAGCCATAGTTCAAAGAATTTAAGAACAGAAATGGAATCCTACCTCAAATTGATGTAGAAACTAGTTAGAATTGAGCTCTTGATGGAGGAAGTGGATGAGGCTTGGAGTTTTGAGGAAGATGAAGTGAAAATTGGAGAAGGAAGAGTGAGAAATGACCAGCTAAGGAAGGAGCATGAGAATGAGGAAGTTAGAGGGAATAAATAAGGTTTTGTGAAGCATTGGTAGCTGGCTTTGTGGGTTTTGATTGATTGAAATTTTGTGATTGAAGTTCAGCCATGTCTCCCGCTTTTGTGGCTAAATTACTCTCCACGTTGCCCCAAAAGTAGAACTCGCTTCTATTCTATCTGAAATTGGAACTCGTGCCATTTATTTGACACTCTGAGAGAGATGAAATCAGATATCGGACAGCGCATAATCACCTTAAAATCGAAAGTCAAGGACAAGAATGTGAAACCTAAAATACTTAAATTCGGAAGTCGGGGATGGTAACGTAAACTTGGAAGTCGAGAACTAGGATGCTTTAAAACTCTTATTACACGAAACTCTAAAACTAGGTCCAGGATCAATCTCGGAGATCGATTCTAAGCATAGCACCGGAAATCGGGAACTTAATAATCTCAAAACTCCCAGTTCAAACTTGGGAACACCAACAGAAATGGAAAGCTCCTGGGAATAAACTCGGAGATCAGAAATCGTGTACAACTTAGAAATCATCTCAAAGATCTGAACTCATGTCCATTCTAGTTGAGTTCAACTCTAAGGTCGGAACTCGTTACATTCAACCCGGAGGTCAGTACTTGTAACCATTCTGTTAAACTATCAACTCGGAGATCAGAAACCATGTACTTTATTTTGAAACATGAATTCGGAAGTCGGAAATTATGATGAAATTCGAAGACGAACTCGGAAGTCAGAAACTATCCCATTTTATGTGAAATTCGAAGAAGAAGTCGGAAATCATGGAAACTTGAAGGTGAAGTTGGAACTCGGAACTCGTGGTGGATGTTACAGTTTCAGGGGTTTAAAATACTGTAATCTTACCGATTTCCTTTGAATCGGTAAATCGGTTTAAGAAAATTCCTATGAAACCTCTTATACTTCTGAACTAATTCCCTCATATTTAAACTCAATTAATTGCTAATTAATTGATCCTAAATAAATATTTAGTCGTATTTTAATTAACTTTAATTATTTGATAAAATTCGAATAATTCGGCAAAAAAACTAGTAGAGTAAGGTTTTAAATGAAGCAGAATCACGTAGCAAAAACATAGAAACCTAAACCTCGGCTGATTGAGCCACGTAGGTATCCATATGTGAAATGACATGGGATGCCCCTAGACTTACCCATAATTACGAAAATACCATTAGCCATGAAAAATAGAAAACAGAAAGGCCCTTAATTTGCAAAACGTTTAATTTACACCTTTAATCGATTAATTCGATTTTTAGTGGATAAGTAAAGTTAATTAGAAATTAATTAGAGATTAATTAGGATTTAATTAAGTGTTAATTATAAGGATTAAGTTTAGAGAAGATTAAGATAGATATATAGGAATTCTTACAAAACTATTCAATAATGATTTGTCGGTTTGAAGGAAATTGGTAGCAAGTGTCGCAGCTTGCTCCAAATTACAATTTTAAAATACTTAATTACAATAAATTTGAAATATAGTGCAACCAAGGTCATCTCATAAGGATGTTCTTGCTATCTAGTTAAGTAACAAGGGGGTATGTGCAAACATGCAGTCAATAAGCTACAAAAGAAAATAAGATGAAAATAAAAATACTAGTTCAAAGAGTTCCTTAGGCATAAGGTGAATCAATCATTAACGCACAATATATCAAACACATGGAGTGCGACTAATTTGAGCTATTAGAGAGACCTCTACTAACAACCCCACAATTCTACCTAGAGAACTCTAGGAATTCAACCAACACATAATTGATTAGATAATTGAGACCTCAACTCTAATTAACCTATGTTGATTTCTAGCCCCAATTGCATTAGCCTAGGTTTGAACCCAAACCCAATTCCTAATTCTTTAACTAATCATGCTCATACCAATTGACCAATTAGCAATCACCCAACTAATTCCTCATTCATAAACTCACATATCAATACCATTCAATGCAAATTTACAAATAAAAGAGGGCAAAGAATCAAGAAAACAAACATGATTGAAATTCAAGCATAGGGTTTCAAGATTACAACCATAATGCCCTTGGAGTCTCCTTGAACTAGCTTGAAATCCTACTCCTCCATAGCAACGAAGGTTACAAAATAGAACCCAAAACAAGTATCTTACAAAATGAAAGGAAAAGAAAAAGAAAAGAAGAGGAGAGGAGAAGAGAAGAGAGAAAAATGAAAAATGTTGGAGATATGAGTCCTCTTCGCGTCTCAGTTTTCTCTCCTCTTATCAGACCTCAAATGTCAAAATTCAAAAATACCCTTGAGCCCAACTTAATCCTCTGCCTCTTAGCTTTAAGTGGACACCCAATTTGCTTAATTTGGACTTGAAATGAGAGAGCTATGGCCCAATCTCTATAGCATGTTCAGATTATATGTGTATTCGCGTCAGTCCATTTTAACAGCCAATAAGTCCATGAATATGTCATTATTTTGGAGAATGATCTTCATATGAATTGAAGCTTTATGTCTTAACTTTCAAATGGCACCGGTTTCACCTCAATCCAATGTCTACAACTCACGTTATGGCCCAATTAGTGCACACTGTTCTGGTTCCAGCGTAACAGCCCTATTCTGACTTCGTGGCCCAATTCGACCCATTAGACATCTGAATTTGTTTTTGACTTCTTCATCAAAGTTGTAGATCTTTCTCTCAGATTTCCTACAATATAAATTTGTAATTTTTAGATATCTACAACTCAAGATACAGCCATAATACAAAAACAGTATAAATTTGTAATAGTACTGGAAAATACAATTAAACCAAATTAGAGTCCAAACTTATAAAATGTGTCCAATATTATTCAATTAAGCACAAAAGAGGTTCAATAAACTAAATATGAGGGTTAATCAATGTATCAAAATGTTGCTTATCAGAAATCAATAGCGATTCAGTATTTTAAATTGCCAGAGCTGAATCGGTAGAATTATGCACCAAAAACCTTAACATGAGTGGCCAAGATTTAGCCACTCCTTCCCCCCATGCAAGGTGCCAATTTGCTGCCAATTAGTGGGGGAAAGGGGCCAAACACTCACCATATAAACACCAACCAATCAAAACATATATAAGGCCATTGGATTAGTATAGAATTAGTTACGAATTTTTGAAGTTTGACCTACAAATCTGGATTCTCATCTGGGCAGTATGAGTTGAGAAAGGTGTAACTCACTCTACACAACTCTAAATTGAGTGAAACTAACGTTGTTTGAAAGCTAACATATAAGGGAACATCCCATAAAAATTTCAGAGTCAGATTCGTTGCCAATTATTCCCAGTACATCAATGAAGTTACGTTAAGTTCACACCGGGCTGGAACAGGGTAGTCCAGTAGAGTCAAGTTACGGGGCTTATATCTCAACATATACTCATGCAAATGATATGAAGCTTATTTCATTTGAAAGATTGTTTTGTTAGCTTTAATTTGATATAAATTTCATATGATTTCACCCAAATTTCTATTTTTAATGAATTTTCACTTATAAGGGTGTACTTTTGGCTAAGTATAGGGTAGTCTGAGGTAAAATACTAATAACTAGAGTTACACAAATCAAAATGAGATGGGACCAAAAGGGTTGGATACTAGACATGTAGAAATATAGCATATCCAAACCTTCGGTCTAGATGAGTTAAGTAGAAAAAATGGTGAACTTTACAAAAATCGGGGGTAGAATTGATATAACGAGCAGAATTGAACATAAGGTTCCAATCCCTACATAATTGACATTATTGTGATATATAAGGGTCCAATCCCTACATGATTGACATTATTGTGACATGTTTGCTAGTTTATGTTGAACTTTTGCTTGATTGGTTTTACTGGTAGCCTGGCACTATTCACGAGAAAGCAGATTCGATCCGTTATGCTGCAAAATTTTCGGCAGAAATTAGTGATAGTTCTAAATGTTAGTGTGTTAATATTGTTATGCGATATGTATGAATACTAAGCAAGTATTATTATTTGAGAATAAGGTACGAAGCCTATGTATTTATGATTCTATGATAAAAGATATGATGATGAGTCCATATTCCAAAGGAACATGATATGGCGATCACACTCTGATGGGATATGACATGGCGATCGTACTCTGGAATGTGGCATAATGGTCCCACCCCCTAAGGAATGTGACATGGTGATCACAACTCGAGGGAGTATGACATGGCGATCATATTCTAGGACGTGGCAGGATGAATATATTTTAAGGAGTGTGACATGGCGATCACATCCCTATGGGGTATGACATGACGATCGTGCTCTGGAATATGACATGATGAGCACACACTAAGGAATGTGACATGGCGATCACACTCCGATGGAGTATGATATGGCGGTCATACTCTGGAATATGCATGACAAGTAAAGGAAGAAAAGAAAGTATGAGTGCATTCACATAAATTCATGATGAGCCATTGTACATGAACAATATGCTTTGCTTATGCTTTAATTCTTACTTTGTTTATCAAGTGTATGACTAAAATGAACTCTGCTTCGGATAATATAGTTTCAAACTATAACACTAAAAGTATTTATATAGTATGTTCATTTTTTTATAATAAACTGAAGCAGCTAGAGATAATAACGATGACACACCATATGGTAGCTCAATGAATCCTACTGAGAATTTATAATTCTCACTCCTATATTTATTTCCGTGTTATCTCCAGATAGTTCAGAAGTTTCAAAGAAGGTCCTTCGAGGCAGAGTTGACTAGTAAGATTGAAAGTGGCCGAAGGTTTTTGCTAGACAAGATCCGATTAAGTGGCAGTAACAACTCCTAGGTGAAGTATTATGACTTAAGCATAGTACCATACTTGGGAGAATATTACAGTAAAGGTTTATTATGTATTTCTGTTCATGTTTGTATCTGGTTAGGGATATTTTGAAGGACTGTTGGCAAATTATGTATGACATGTTATGTTACTTATATCTATATATAACTATGATGGTTGTGGAATAATTATTATGACTAAATGAGATGATTGTTCTTTACCTTGCATTTATTTACAAACGCACTACGAGTATGTAAGTAATGACGCTTGATTTTATACGTTTAGAATGCGCTCATGGCTGTTGTTTTTTAAAAAGGTTTATTTTCGTTATTGTTCAAAAAAAAAATTTACTTCCTATTTTCGCTACAAGTAATTTAAAAAAGCTAGTTAAGTTTTCCGTGAGCAAAAGTAACAACTAGTAATCTCTATCATATGACTTAAGCATAGTATGGAATTATTAAAGTATTACAATTATCTTTTGCACCATTATCCCTCGCTCCATGCACCCCTTCTAAGTAATTGCCATCACTTTCACTATCCCTACTTTTGCATTCTGCACCTCTTACTGAAAACAGGCTCAGCAGACCTTCTTTGTAGTGCTGGTGCTAACAATTAATAACTATAAATACAAAAGATCATTAGTTAAATATATTTATGATACATAAGATCCTCAAAAAGAGGCAAGTGTAGAGAATACTTTATATCTCATATAATAATAACAATAAAAGACTAATAATAACAATAACAACAACAACAACAGCAACAATAATAATAATAGAAACATTAGTAATAATAATAATAATAATAATAATAATAATAAAAGGAATAACAATGAAGATCATTAGCCATATACATTTCAAATACACAACATCCTCAAAAAGAGGCAAGTATGGAGCATATTTTGTATTTCATATAATAATAACAATAAAAAGACTAATAATAATAACAACAACAACAACAACAATAATAATAGAAACATTAGTAATAATAATAATAATAATAAAAGGAATAACAATAAAAATTATTAGCTATATGCATTTTTGATACACAAGATCCTCAAAAAGAGGCAAGTGTAGAGCATATTTTGTATTTGATATAATAATAATAATAATAATAATAATAATAATAATAAAAGAATAACAATTAACAATATCATTAGCCATATACATTTCTGATATACAAGATTCTAGACAAAAGGCAAGTATAGAGCATACTTTGTATTTTATATAATAATAATAATAATAACAATAATAAAAAAGGAAAATAATAATAATAATAATAATAATAATAATAGATATTAATTTTGAAATAAAAATTGGTAAAGCAAAATATAATAATGCTCACCTGGTATGAATTAGGAACAAATTTTCTCGTAATGCTAGTTAGCCGGATATGAACTAAGATTAGCTTAAGCAACAACTTCTTCGAAGTCAACATATAATTCCGTGACCACATTGAAAGTCTGATATTGGCAATACATCCTAAATATTACTCTCATGCCCCTATCGCTGTTTATTATAACTGCTCGAAATTTTAGATTCTCGTTAACATTTGAGATTGGACACCTGTATCATATTTTTTTTCCACTCTCTTCTAAATGCCAACATTTATGCTTTGAGAAAACTCAACTTTTAGTTCCTCTAACGATATAGTGTCAGGAAGGTATATCCATGTAGGATAATCACACCCAAACATCACACTTTTATCAGTTGTTGTAATAGAACTATTGAAATACACAATAGCAATAACTATATTGCTATCCATATTTTTTTCACTCACTTTTTTAAAACCTATCTTACACTCTCAAATGCTCTCAAACACTATCAACCACTCACCAATACTTTGTAAACACTTCAGTAGAATGCCACTCTATTTATAGGCGACCATCCGAGTAAGTCATTAATTTTTTATTATTTATTTTTCTGAGATTGTAATAAATTACAACATTTTTATGAAATCACAATATTGAGCCAGAAATTCTAAGAATTTGTGGGTGCCTATTGCGAGTTCTATAGAACTCGTAATAATGACTCACAAATTCGTAGAATTTGTGACCACATATTGCGATTTCATTTTTTTTCTTTAACTCCTAAAACACCATATTTCCCTAAATCTTTTAAAAACACAATACTTTTCTATTTAACCCACTAAAACCCAATATATGCTTGAGCCTTAATTCTCAGAAATATCATGGCCACACTAAAATTTGATATTTTGGTAACAATTTCATGCTTTAAGAACACATTGTTTGGCTTTAAATCTTAGTTAATGATTTTAAGTGGAGAATCCTTGTGAAGATAAAGTAGCCCTCTGGCTATGTCACTGATAATGCCATACCATGGCTTCCAATCAAGCTTGGCACCTTTTGCTAGATCTTAAATAAAAAAGTAGTAGTCAATTGAATGTCATCATGTGTAAAACCAAGCAAAGACACATTAGGAAGATTTATGGAAAGAAAGCAAAACAACAAAAGAACAAAATTACCAAAGATAAATTTATCAAGGCTTTTGTTTGACATCAATGCATACATGAGTAACCTTTCTTCTCCTTTTAAGCCAAACTCCAGTAGCCTCACCAAATTCTTGTATCAAAGTTTGGCAATGTGTATGACCTCAATTTTGAATTCCTCTATGCCTTGCCAAGACTTTCTTGATTACCTTTTAACTGCTATTTCATTACCATATGATAGAACACCATGCAATTAGAGCTGTCAAAACGGGCCAACCTGGCTCACCCAAGTTTTCCCACCACAGGTCATGGGCTAGGATTAGTTATATGGGGCTGGCTCACTTTTTTGGTGAGCTATAAAAATACCAACCCGACTCAATCCACCCAAGTTGGTGAGTTACATGGGTTGACTTACAAAAAAAAAAAAATCAGAAAAACCTTAAAATTAATTAAAAATGCCAAAAAATGGTTAAAAAATAGATATATATATATATATAATGGGGAACAAAAACACAAACAACATTAAATTTAAATTCAAAACTTCAAATCTAATCCAATCTAAACACCACACAACATAATATTACAATACCAATTACTATTAGAGTAAACAAGTGCAAAAGAGGTGAAGTCCAAAAACACTCAATCAAAATAAGCTGACCAAGAATGCCTAATATTCGTAGAGAGATCAAAAAAGCAAAGAGTTGCGTCTTTCTAGTGTCCACCAAGAGTCCAACACTACAAACTAGTAAACCACCAACTGTTTTGTTAAGATAAATAAATAATAGCACTCCAAAGCACCAACATATATCAAAATTTATCAATCTATCAATTCCAATGTTATGAACTTCATGCCCATGAACTATATTGGAGCCTTGGATTGTGATATCAATATCTAATTTATCTTCTTTTTTTTCAATATCTTGATCTTTATCTACAATAATAAAAAATAAAAACCAAATTGTCAAAAGTGAATAATTAAATAGAAGTTGAAATTAAATGAAAGGTCGTAAAAGTTACCTAAAGGATTAAAACCATGCAACCAAATACGAGTCAAAATTAGTGCTTGAACATTGTCGGGAAGAAGGCAACAATGATATTTGTTAATCACACAAGCACTAATGCTAAATGCTGACTCACTAGCAACTGTAGTGACTGGGATACTCAACTCATCACATGCCATCCTTGCAAGGTTAGGATATCGTTGATGGTGATCCTTCCAATAGTTCAAGACTTCCAACTTCTTAAAAAGCTTTGGTTCAAGAGATGACTCATCCAAATAAAGATCTAATTTAGATTTTTCAGCCACATCTACATTTTGACTCAGATAGTTGATGTATTCCTATGGCCTTCAAAGAAAAAAGAAGCACATTAATAGTGAAAAATTAATAACAATTAAAAACAACAACAAGGAATGACTAACTTACATCAAACGTATCCATAATTTCTTCTTCTTGAATGGAAGCTTCTTGTGTTGAATTCAATTGTTGAGAACTTGAACCAACTGACTCATTTTGATTTTCTTTTGCATATTCTTGAAAAAGCTTGTACATCTTGCTCTTAATATGAGCAAGCTTCTCTTCACAAGTAGAAGGGTCAAGCTTTGAATATCAAAACCTCAATGCATCAAATTTCATTCTTAGGTCAAAAACAACCCCTATTGCAAGAATTGTACTATACTCATCCCAATACTTGCTAATCTTCACCTTCATCCTTTCTGCTATTTCTCTAATTATTGCATCATCACTCTTAGTATTTTTCTAGCAACAAGCACTCAATTCTCTATACTTGCATGAAGTATAAGTTGGAAATTGGATAGGATATCCCTAAGAATGATGGCCTCAAGAATTCACACATTTTCTCACCCCTTTTCCACTCATCACTTGATGGATGATGAGAACCATAGGGTTTATCACATATCATCATTTTCATTAAAGCACGACGATACTTGATTGCCCTTTCAAGCATAGCAAAGGTAGAATTCCATATAGTGGGTACATCCAATCTTAATCCCATTCTAGTGTCAATCTTACCTACTTGCTCAACACATTCCTTAAACATTATCTTTCTTGCCTCCGATGCTTCCATATATTTGATGCTATCCCTAATCTTGACCAAAGCACTACTAGCCACCTTTAAGCCTTCTTGAACAATAAGATATGGGCACTACATCTCACATGGAAAAATTCCTCATCACACAACAAACCATTTTGCAACCCTAATTGTTCAATCAAGATATTTTGCATGCTATCATTGGCACTAGCATTATCCAAAGTAATAGAAAAGATCTTTTGATATATTCCCCAATCTTTCAAGAAAAACAATATTTTTTGTGCCATATCATAACCAGTGTATGGAGGCTCCGTTCTACAAAAAACAAATATCTTACTATTTAAAACCCAATTATTATCAACAAAATGGGTAGTCAAACAAATATACCCCTCTTGAGTAAGTGCAGTCCAACAATTAGATGTTAAACAACTTCCCTTACGTCATCTACACATTGATTGTTTCAATTTCTCCTTTTGTTCATTATGAAATTTCCAAACATCAGCTGCAACCATATTCCTACTATAATGTTTCACATCTGGATTCAACACTGAGTGCAAGTCCCTAATCCATTTATACTCAACAAAACTAAATGGAAGACCATGTTCAATTATAGCCATTGAAATAACTTCACGAACATGTTTATGGTCAATTTCCCTAGACCTCAACTTCCCTGCATGGTCAATTATCATTGCAGCCACATCTTGATACCTAGGGATACGCTTACACTTTTTCATATGATACAGTAAGGTTGAAAGTCCCAATTTTAGTACCACCAACCACATACTGTTGCCCACATCCATTGCATTTAGCCTTTTCTTTGCCATCTTTTATACCAATTTTAGTAAAATGTTTTCAAACATCAGAAGTACATGTTTTAGCCTTCTTACTAGCTCTATTAGTCTCAGTAGCACTACTTTCTATAGTCTTTGGCGCATAATCTATAATTTTTAGTTCATCATCAACACAAGTTATGCTTTGATGCACAGTCTCAGATTCCATGCTGCAAAATTTTTACACACAAGCACATTAATAATTTACTGCACTATTAAGGTATAAATGCAGACACATGACACAACAACACAATGGCAAAATTAGTTACAAATCAAAGTCACAAAGCATCCATATATTCAGACACTACCAAGCTTCATATTTAGAAAAAAAATCAGAGACTTCAAATCTCGAAAACAATACACTGCTTGAGTTGCGGCTTCAAATTATGCAATCTTGTGAGAAAAAGAAAAAAAATTCAAAACTCAAAATGATTAGAACCCAAAACCAAATACTCATCTTTGACAAAAGAGAGTAACAAGGTAGAAATTAAAAAGAAAAATAAACCCTAAAACCCCACCACAACCCACAACTGAGAGAGACTAATGAGAAAGAGATAGAGTACCGATGGACGATGGTGATAGTGGTGACCTGTGACCAGTAGTAGTTGCAGCTAGATGGTGGCGGCTGGATCTGGCTAGATGTCATTCACAAAGGCCGAAGGGGAAGAAGAAGAAGAAGAAGGGGTGCGATGGCAGTGGCGATAAAGGGGAAGAAGAAGGGGTGCGGCAGCAGCGGCTTTAAGGGAACAAGAAGAGGTGGCGACGACGATGAGTAAGAATTGATTCTCTCTAGTCTCTAGGGTTGTGAATTTGTGTTTGTGATTTGTGCAAGTGAATTAGTGAAAGGGGCTGTATGGGACTATGTGAGGCAATGATAGTGAGGGAGAAAGATGTCGTGAGATGTGTTATGTGAGAGTGAGAGTTTTTTTTTTTTTTTTAATTTTCTTAGAGTAAGGAAACGGGCTAACCCGTGCCCAACCTGGCCCGAACCCGGTTAATCCATGGGTTATATGAGCCAGGTCAATTTGACCTACTTTTGTATGAGCCCAAATTTTAATAACCCAACGCACCATTTTTGTGTGTTGAGCCAAGTTGGCTTGCGAGTTGTGACCCATTTTGACGGCTCTACATGCAATGTAAGTTTAGAATCACAAGATAGAATTATTAACTGGGCATCACACAGGCCAAAAAGAATTCTAATGGATTTACTACCTTGTACACAACACCAAACCTTCATTATTCATGGAGATGTGAAACCAAGTAGCTGTAACATACTTCTTGGACAAAAAATGGAGGCCCATATTTCTTTGTGGACTTGAGCACCTGGACAATATTATCTAAACCCAATTTAGTATCTGAGCTTAGTATCCACAAACAACTTTAGCTCCTATAGTTGAACTTACAAAAAACACTTCATTTATTGCCACCAATAAATGTAATTAATTCTTTATATTCAAATAAATTTAAAATACATTACTTAATAATTAATTAAAAATGTTATCAAATTTAATTAAAATTAAAATAATTATAAGATAACTTAAACTTATATAAACAACTTATCTTAATCAGTTCTACATTAAATATAAGAAAAGCAAGACAACCAAAGTGAAAGAATCCACCAATCTTTGACAAAAGATGTTAACAATCTAATAGTACACAACCAGAGAAGTACAAAAAAACCATATTGAATGCTTTTTTTGTAAGAGTCAATATACATATTGATTCTTGGAAGATTTGTTTGATATTAATTTAATCCCTAAAAGATTTTTTACGTCATATGTCACTAAAAGATAACATGTGATATCATATTAGTTATTAAAAGTTGTTTAACATTAAATATGCCCCTAAAAGTTAAAATGTGATATTACTTTATTCCCTAAAAGATGCATGTGCCATTAAATAGGCCTATGAAAACTTCTTTTGTAAGGACTAAAGTAGTATTATATTAAATTTTAGGAATCAATTTGGTGTTATATTTTAACTTTCAAGGACCTATTTGAGGTTAAAAACTCTTAGTGACTAATATGATGTCACATTTGACCTTCAGGGACCTATTTAATATAAAAAATCTTTCAATAACTAAATTGATATCATACAAATCTTTCAAGCATCAAAATGCATGTTCACTCTTTTTGTAATTATCATGCCTACGAAGATATCTATGCAAAGAGTCGTATGTAGTATCATGATCTCACTTAAACTTCTAGCTAAAAAACTATGAAACAATAGCATCTACTTTCTTTTAATTACCTATATCCAACACAAGGGACTCTGCATGAAAAGTGGAAAAAAAACCCCTCTGGAATCTCAAGGAAAAAAAAAAATTAAAATACATCAATATAATCGAGTTGTAGGATAGTAAACTCAAGATTTTGCAATGTTGCTTCTCAAATAGTATCGCACACTATACTTGAACTCCAAAGCCGAAATATATTATTCAATGCAAGGGTTGAAAATAACATCCTGCATCCTAAGAAAAGTATTTTCTATAAGTGTCATATTAAGAAGGGTTTCAATATAAAAACCTCAAGATAAATAGGATAGTGGAACTAATTGGGATGAATCTGAACTCACACAGGGCAAGTTTCACTTCTTTCCATCCATTCCAGAATGCATGAAAGGTGAAAATGTTGGTCACATTTATGGTGAGTTTTGGAATATGTAACACCTTCCCAAGTATAGCACTATGCTTAAGTCATAGTATTACAACTAGGAGTTGTTACTATTACATAAATAGACTTTGTCTGATAGCAACCCTCGGTCATCTTCTAATCTTAAACAACTCTGCCCAGAATTACCATCTTCTATACCTCTTGAGCTATTTGAAGACAAAACATACATAGGGGTGAGAATTACAAATTCTAAGTAGGATTCCCTAGACTACTGCAAATAGTGTCATCGTCATTATCTCCAGCTGCTTCGGTTTATTTCAGAAAAGTATGAACAATATAAAGGATAGAGTAGACATTCCAATTTTATAGTTTGAAACCATATTATCTAAGTAGAGTTTATTTTATTCATACACTTGTTAAATAGATAACGAATCTAAACATAAGTATAGTAGATCAAAGAATAAATAATATATATATATATATATATATATATATATATATATATATATATATATATATATATATGAATGCAACTAGACTCGTGATGTAAGTGCTTCTGTCTCTCTTTAACTTTCTTTACTTGGCACACCTAGGCATTACATATCCCCATCCTTAGGGTGCCTACAGGGGTCTGTACTTGAGCATTACATATTGCCGTTCTCAAGTACATTCTTTACTTGTCTTTCCTTTACTTGTATCTTGCTTCTCTGTACTTAGTTCCCCGGAGGTGAATGGCTTCTCTCACCCTTGAGTAATAGTTTGCTTCTCAGATCCGAGCTTGTACCTATACATGAGTGATGGGTTTACCGGTCTATTCCCTTTAAATCTAGTCAGGGGCTGACCCAAGTCTTAGACAATACCGCCTTGACCCACTTTGAGGTGGAGGTTCAGTACGTCCCTTTGCAAGTTTTTTGTCTTTTCCTTTTCATACATGATCATGCATGCAAATGCTTTACATTCATGCATATGTCTTATATCATATCTCAATCATACTTGCATGGATGATTATCATACTTTCACTGAAAATTCGGCAGCATAACTGCTGTATCATAATACTTCCAAAAATGCAAATAGAATAGATACCAGAACCATCATAATCATATATCAACATTTGCGTAAGTCCAATAGAGAATTTTCAACAATAATCTCATCCATTGACTGTTCATGGTTTAAGAGCTTTCAACTAGGCAAGATCTGTCAGTGTACTTCAAAACTTCCAAATCTGTCCTATTTTATAAATTGTACCATAATTTCATTTTAACTCATTTAAATCTGAAAATTTAGTATGTTATGGCATTATTAGTCTATTTTTAGTTCTCTTTAGTCCTATTGAGTTTTGATGAATGTAAATTTAGTCAATGAAATTTTACTCAGAGCTGCCCTGATGCTAAGCAGATTTGGGTACTTAAATATAAACATTCACTAAAAATACAATTTTCACTTAGTTTATATGAAATTTATATCTAAATGAAGCTACTTGGGTCATCTTTCATTTCGCACATGTTTCATTTCGAATGGGTAAGTAGAGCCCAAGTTATAAGCTCTCAAAAGTTTTACCTAGATAGAATCTTAGGTCAGATTTAAAGAATTACTGGGAGCAACACAATTTAGCTTTAGATATGAAATTTTTATGGCATAATACTCTATGTGTTAGCTTCATAAAAAAATTTGTTGCACTTGATTTTAAGTTATATAGGGTGAGTTATTCCCTTCACAACCCTTATTGGTCAGAATCATTGGCAGGATTTAGAGGGTTACTTCATAAATTCATAACTCCATCATTTTAGGTTTAATGGCCTTATAATTTATATGGTTTTAAAGCTCTAGATGTCTAGTTTCATCTAGAAATAGTTTCATTAAATTTTGACCTCTCTAGGTTAGAATGTATAGTCCATGGTACAGATAGGTGCCTAGGGTCCAATTCCAGTAATTCTGTTTAAATGTTTTCCTTGAGCTTTTAGTTAATTTTCCCACCCAAACAAAGAATTTCCATGTTAATTCATTGAGAACAAGTTGTATAGTCATCATACAACATCATATGGAAGAGAAACAAAGAAACCCTCATAGATCATGTAAACCTAATAGATCATGTAACCCTAATATCTAACAAAACTCAAGAATCCTACCTCAAATCTCAAGTTTGAGCTAAAAGGAAGCAAGTTTTGGTATAAATGTAGAAGTGGGATGAAGAAATAAGGATGAAAGATGAAGTTGAGGAAGAAAAATGGAAGGGAAAGGTCTGATGGTGGCTAAACAAAATTTTGGGGAGAAATTTGGAAAAATTTTGTTTGTTGAGTCATAAAGGAGGGATGACTCATGGAAGTGTGATTGGTGGACTTTAATGTGTGCTGAATTTTAGTTGAGCTTCCCTTTTTTGTGGCTAGCATGGCGCCACTAAGAGTGGTGTGGGTGGCTGAATTGTGGCCAATCATTTTAGGGTTTTAACTGGTATTTTTGTGATTTTATAGTATAAATTTTCACTGATTCGGTTCTTGTATTATAAAACACTGCAATTCAACCGATTTCCTCCAAAATTAGCAAAATAATGCTAGATGGCTACATGAAATTTTTCTACGAGGGAATTTGAATTTTTTTCTAACCCTCTAACCCTAACATTCACATTTTGATATAGACTACTCGTAGATCTCCAATGCACTATAATATATCAGTTAACTGTGCTAGTTAGACGCAGTATTTTTCGGATGTTACAGATTCTCTACATCACACTCTACTACTACAAAAAGATGCACATCCATCAAATTTGTACCTATTGTTAGCATCACCCATGATCAAATTTGTACAAAATTGTTAAAGAAACAAATTGGAAAAAAAAAAGCAAAAAATATACCTTTAAATTGAACTCAAAAGTAGCATCACCTTTGCGTTGGTTGGTTTCTTCCCCACAGTGCATTAATTTTAGCAAGTTTTATAGTTTTGCAGTTTTAAACGATTATAGTGAAGATAAAATTCCAAAATATCATCATAAAAAATCCTAAAATAGTAAGAAGATAAAACATAATAAATCAAATTGTTTAGCATGAGTTCCTTTGATCCTGATTCGTTCATTCTCTATTTTGGCTGTAAAACTCCAGGCAAGGCATCTCTTTTGTTGCTTCTTAGATTATTAATTTGCCTATTATTTTTGTTCATCTTCATTGTTAACATTCTACTATTTGTTATTGCCAAGTTATTTAATAGCTTTAAAATTTTTTATTTGAATTAATTACCAATACTTGTATTTAAATAATATTGAATATTTATAAATAATTAAATTAAATTTTACATAAATTACAAGAATAAATTTAGTTGAAAATTTGAATGAGAAATAGCTCCTTAATGTTAAACCATTTATTTTGACAAAAACGGAAGTGGAAGGATAATTTGGAGAAACCAAATAAAAATTAATAAAATAGAAGTAATAATAGATATAGGTCCCGTTTGGATAAACAACTTACTTAAAGATTTGTGCTAAAAGAGTTTCTTATAAAAAGAATTGTATAAAAATTAATTTATAAATGAATTATTTTATATTTAGATGCATAATAACAAAAATGCTTATTTAAATTTATATTGTTTATTTCAAAAAAGTCATGTAATAAACTTTTTGGATAAGCTAATAAATATTTCAACTTTTCAAAAAATACTAAAAATAACTTTTTAAAAAATTATAGATTTGCAATAATTTAGTCAAAACAGGTATATAGAAGTGCGACAGTAGCTTCTTCACATAATAAGCCACTTGTTAATTCTAGTAGCTCTATTAATTTTTTGTTCATTTCTATAGCATGAGAAGTGCTAGACTTCATTCATTGAGAGGATAAATTTAAAGCTATTAATGAATTTTATATCCCGTTGGATGGTGTATAAATTGCAATATACAATTGATAAAATTGCCTACATGAGAATGGATCGTGAGGATGTTCCCATGAGATTCTGACATAATCTCTTGAGCAGTATAGAAATTTAGGCACGTGCATCGCCTATTAGCGCTAAGCAGCGTTAACTGACAGCAAGAATTGTGGAGGTATATTGTGATTGGTAATATTAAATTTTAGCTTACATAAAATGTTTTGGATCATATAAATTTATAACTTCACTAATAATATTCTACGATAGAGTCTTATTTGTCTAGGTTTGGTTCGTAGTTCTAAAGATACTAAATTTGAAATATTTACACTCATGTTTACTAAGAAGTTTTATTTTTTGTTACAGAAATTTTAATCTTTAATATAGATATTATTTTACTTTAAAGATATGAAGGATTATTGTAGGCTTTTATTGTTATTTATTATTTGATTTCAAAGTGAACTTTTTGGCATTCCACCATGAGAAATTTTTGGATAAACACTTTCTACATATCAGCATTTAGGCACTCTACTTATATGTTGACGTGTATAAAGATGGTACCCCACATATTTCTATCTTCATTAATACCATATAATTTATTTATTTTGATAAAATACCTTACAATTTATTAATATCTATTCATTATGTAATTTCACAATATGAATATTACCATTTTTAAGTTATCATTTTTTTCAAATTACTTTCTCAACAATTTATGCAAAGACTAGACTGAAGTATATGTGTTTTTCTGATTCAATATCAATTTAAATAGCATAAATATAAAGTAATTGTCGTCAGTTTATAAAATTTCTTTCAATAAATTTTTTTCATATGTTTCATGATAATCATTACGAGTTAAATATTTACATTCCTGGGTTCATCCGTTATGCACCCTATTAAAGATGGTGCATAATGCACTTTGGAGATGTCTTGATTTAGCTTAATAGATTACCTATATACTAAAATCATATTAGTGCAACCTAGTAGACCCTAAAGGCACGGAGAAGATGATCTCCACCTCCTCTGATGAAGGCATCATCACCAACAGCAGCGCCACCATCCTCAACAAGATGCAGGTCCTCGAACTCACCACTTGTCCCCATCGCTCAATCTCGCCGGCAACTCGTACCAACCACCACTGCAACTGCAGAACCTCCGCCACCTAGCTCCCTTCATGCCGCCCCCTCCTCAATCCATTATTCTTCCTTTAACTTAGAATCTGACAAATACAACAAGTTTATCAAACCAAAAACCAAAGCGTTTCACTGCAAGCCTGAACTCCGCCTTTGAAATGCCCTTTAAGGCCATTTGGACTAGCGATGAAGGCGTGCATGTGGCGAAAGGGAGAGCAGGACTGATCGGGTAATTTCTAGTTTGGGAGGGCGGACCAAGGAAGATTTTAGAGTGCTCCATAAGGTTGAGGGTTTAAGATATACCATTAAATCTAGATTGTTGAATGACATGGTGCGTGGTGCACCATATTTAAGGTGGTGCACCATAAAACACGCTTTCCATTCCTTATTTTTCTGAATATGTTAAATTTTAAACTTTATTTTAAGTTTTCACAATTTTCATAAACAAATTTCTTGGCCAAATGAGTTAACATTTTTTTCCGGATTATGGTATTGACTAAAGATTTAAAAAATTACATCAAAAGTTAGGCAAATTATTACTGATTATAAAATTCACGTGACATACCTTAACCATTTTTAGCTCCTTTTGCCTTAACCTTCCCGACCTCCTCCTCTTTTTCTGCAATGCCATGCTGGCATCGTCTCTGTTTTGTCCTCCTCCGTCGATGTCAACAATCACCGCTAGTCCTCATTGGATAATAAAATGATATATCATTGAAAGGGTTAAGTTTCATTTCGATTTGAACAAAATCAAAATCTAAACCAACAAAGGCGAAACTAGGACGGTCCAACAAAGTGATCAGATTGGTCAGAGAAGTTGGAGAGTCGCGTGGAAGGGTGGGGCAGAGAGACACAGTGGAGGGTTAGGTGTCCGTGAGGATGTTGCATGGAGAGACTGCAGCACGTATCGTATTCCCTCTTCATTGACAACTTACCTGTATCTATGACTAGAGATTGGCTATGGCAACTTTTTCATTATGAAGGCAAGGTGGTAGACATGTTTGTCTCTTGGAAGAAACGAAGAGTTAGTTCTATGCCTTTTGCATTTGTTAGATTTGCTCATCTAGCAGATGCCCAAAATGCCACTCGAAATATGAATGGCTTGGAAGTCAGGGGAAAGAAGCTAGTAGTCTCGATGGCTGAACATAAGCGAGGTGAACCCATTCCAAGAGCTGGAGCAAGGGCTGGAGGCGGTCGTATTCCATTAGATGGGAACCATGTTACTAGGATTGTGGTTTTGCATAGACATTCATATAAAGAGATTCTTATCCAGAATAGAACCTAGAATAGGGCTCACGAGGAGGAGGAGGTGGGAAGCCCTATCCAAAAGATGAAGAAACGTGGGACGGCAACACAATACTCTTATGGGAAGACGACGGTATTAGAAGGTGAAGTGAATCAAATCATGATCGAAAGTCTATCAAGGAGCCTGGTTGGTGAAACATTAGCTCCAGTTGATATTAAAGAGGTATAAAAAGGCTAAGGTAGGAGTTCTCTTCCATTATGAGTGTGAAGGCAATGCGTTCATGCAAAGTATTAACTACATTTCAGCCAGTTAAGGATATGGAAGATATGCTGTTGAAGGACAATCCGTTGTTATTAAATTAGTTTGAGGAGATCAGAAAATGGACCCAGGAGGAGTTCTGCCAAACTCGTAGGACTTGGGTGGAATGCTTTGGCATTCCCCCTTATGCCTAGTCTATGGAAAATCTCAAGAAGGTTTGCAATCAACGAGGATCTTGTAATACCCTAATAGTTTCATGCTATGCTTAAGTCATATTATGGAATTATTAGTTGTTATTTTTGCTCACGAAACTAATATTACCATTTGAAATTACTTTATACAAAAAATAGAGATAAAAATTTTTTTTTTCTTTTGAATGCTAAGAATATGAGTAAATCATTTTCAATACCAAGAGCCATGCACGCGTCGCGAAAATATAATACGAACGTCACTGTCTCGTACAAGCGGTGTAATAAAATAAATAAAGGCAACATAAAAATTAATCATCTAGGATAAATATAATATCATTCCACAGCCAGAAGAGTTTAACATAGTTAATAGTAGAGTAACAAGTCATAATAATAGATAATGGATCCGATATCTACTGTCGGCCCTATAAAAGAAACCTAACCAAATACATCACAAAGAAATACATCAAAAAACCCATCCATCCATACATGCCAAAAGAAAATGATAACCTTAAAACTACTTACCAAAAAGGGGTATCCTCATGCTCGGCTCCGCATGCGCTATCCAAGTCAACCATCGGACGGGAGGTAACCATTCCTAAAATCACTAGGAGCATTATCATCACGTCCTCCTCCTCAAGCACGCCCACATCTACAAGGCACAGCGGGGGTACAAATGAACCCATGACCACAGACCAGGGGTGGTGTGCGGTATGTGATGAGGAGCTGCAAAAGAAGAAGACGAATCGGAAGTTAGGGGAATCACTAAAGGGTAAAGGGCTCGGATGGGTTAGACTCCACATGGTAGCTCGGGTAGGATGGCTCTGAAGGATCGAAATCCAAAGAAACAGTTGGTGTCAGACGGGCATTCGAGTCAGACTCTCCATCGGTGGAGTACCTTGGCGGTTGAAAGTAGGGACGGATATCATCCAAGGTGACCTTATCGTACGGCTGGTGTGGATGGAAAAATAGGCTCATAATGGGTACTCGGAATGAATGACCATAGAAGATGTAGACCTTTATGGCTGCACTCGTAGACATCACAGAGACATTTAGCATTAGGTCAAAATGCCAATGCCATATAGGGAACTCAATGGATATCACCACCATCCCTGATACTGAGATCCTCTGAAGACGACATGAAAACGTAGGAGTAAGAAATACAAGATTTCTCAGTAGGATCACGATTAGACAACTATTGTGTAATCTTCATCATCCCAGCCACTTCGAGTTTAATTGTTAAAATATTGAACATGCATAGGTTCAATTTTAATAATCTTGAAAACATAAATCTCGAAGCAGGTTGCTTTTAGGTTTAACATCATAATCATAACATCCTATTGAAACATACATGCTAAAACATGGAAGAAATATTCATGATGCATATGGATAATATAGATGCATGCATTTCTATTCAACCTCATTAACTTGACCATGGTTTCACTTTGACTTTACTTTTATTCTTAGCACGTGTTTAACATTCTTTACTTTTCCTTTGAAATAGACTGCTTTTGGATATGAGCTCATTCTGTAATCGTCGTCACGCAATACTAAACCAAATCAAACTAAGCTGATAATGGTTACCTCTAAGTTGGAAGGTCCTCCATGTCACCCTTGCCTCCCCCATAGAGGTTCCTTGAGTCTTTGTGGATCACCGTCTCTCACTTCTTTTGCCGAAGTGATGGTCATATCTCATTTTTTCTTTTCTTTTGTTATGACCATATCTTTGATGCATTGCAATCATTGACAAGACACATGTGGGTATGTAATGATATGGCTAAGTCCATAATTTTGGCGGAAACTCGGCAACATAATAGCTAGACCAAAGTTTCCCCAAAATGCCAAACATGGAAATTTCAACCAACAACCAATTATATCCATCTCACATCATCATACCAATCATCCACAATCATTCAATCATGAGTCAAAGCTCAATCAAATTAGTCATACATCATGCTCAAAGGCATCATACCTTCATTCCCAAAAGGGAATTTATAATTGTGTTATTCTTTGTGGAAAGTCTTATGAGCCATAACATGATTCTTCATGTCTACTCATAAGAGAACCACATAGTTAAAATAAATATATGTAATCTTTTAGTTACTTAGTCCTTATGTGAAATTACTTTTTTTTTTCTTATGTACATGTCTTAAGGAACACTTTTGTTTAAGTTAACTAAGTTAGGTAATTATTTTCTTTCCTTGAGATAGTGCACTTAGTGATTCCTAGGTTCATGGTATGCTCAGAGGCCCTAATCATACTTCTATTCCCAAAGGATTTCGAGATCCCTTTAGTTCCTTAGGTTATGACAACGCATAACCACACTCATGAACCCAATAAAACCATATGCTTACAAATCATCAAGAAGTGATTCTTTTACTTATCCAAGTTGCAATATTCCAACTTTTATAATTACTTCAACAAGATCCCACCTTTAATATTATAAAGTTTTCATTCTTTATGAAAATAATTATGAGGTTTCATACTTTATGAAAATATAAGTCTCTAAGTTAGATTCATGTCTTAAAGTTTCATCCTTTATAGAATAATGTTACAAGATGCTAGCTTTATGACTAATTTTTTTTTTTTTATGAAATTGGACACTTCTAATCATTGTAAGACCATCAAGATTCCAACTTTATGATTTAAAGTTGCCCTAAAGCTTAAAAAAAGTCTTTCTTTATAAGTTAGAGGTTGCAAGTCAACATTTTTATGACTTAAAGATTACATTCTTGAATGGAGTTTGAACTTTATGAAAGTTCTTTTATTCAAGATTCCATTTTTAAGACATAAAGTGATAAGTTCTCATTTTTATGCCTTCAAAAAGCTTCATGTTCTAAAGAGTTTGAACTTTTACACATATTCTTATCTTCAAGAAAGCAAAATGGAACTTTATGAAACACTTGAAATGGAGAGCCACTTTTATACATCAAGAAGCAAACTTTTTAAAGTTTTATGCTTTTAGGAATGTTCATAGTCTTATCAAGTCATGAAAAATATGTAAAGATGAGAACTTTTCCAATCATAAGCTCATTATAAGAGAAGAAACAAACTTTTAACCAAATACCACCAAGAACATCATTCTTTTTCAACAACCCACAAGAAAATATCAAGAAACTCATGCATCAAGAAAGAAAAATGGAAACTTTAAAGCATTCAAAGAAAGAAACTTTCAATAAGCAAGAGCAACTCATGAACGAGGTTCAAGAAGCAAACTTTAGTTTTTTTAAAAAAAGAAGAAACTTTCTCAAGTTCTCACTTGAAGATCTTGACCATGGTGAGAGCCAAGCTTCAAGTTTCTTGAGTAACAAAAAGAAAAGAGTAGAGATCACTACCTAGGGGTGGAAAACAGTGTCTTCTTTAGAGAGAAGGATGAAAAAGATGATGGCTCCTCCAAAGGTGGTGGTGGCTGTAATATCCTCAAATTCTTGTCGTGCTAAATTATCGCAGTAACCCTAAGTAATTAGGTACTTAGTGAGAAATTATGAGATTAAGGCTTAATTAAGGGGTTAACGAAGAGTTTATAAGTTAACTCGAATGAGAAAAGTCAAGAGAATGCTTACTCGAGATTAGATAATCTTAATTAAGCAAGTCAAAGCCTTTATAGCTTAATTAAGCACTAATCATCCTTAATTAGCTTAATTAATTTTAATTAAGGATAATTAAGCTTAATTGCAAGATTAGTTTTTGTTAATCATGTTCTTGTGTATTAATCACTAATCCTTGCTTAATCATCTTAATTAAGTGGCAAGAGCACTTAATCACATGATTAAATTCAAATTTAGTCAACTAGATAATAAAGTAAAGAGTGATGTCACTAAAGTATAAAACATTAGACAAGAGTGCTTTATATAAGAGTTAGTACTTGATTTGTTCCCCTATCATCCATTTTGTCTCCCTAAATCTTAATTAACACAAAATAACACAAAAATATCTCCCTCCCTCCCTTTGAACTCACGGCCATACACAACACACACACACACACACACACACTTTTTTCATTTTTCAACTTCTATTCTCTCTCTAAGTTTCCTACTCCTCCAACTTCTCTTTAAAATTCTCTCTTCTTCTACTTCATCTTCTTCTCCATTCTCTACCTCCATAACTAAACCTTCTTTACTTAGCCCTTCAAAGACCACATCTTTTGGTCTTTGAAGAAGATATTCAAATACTACAAACTTCATTTTCAACAGAACTCAAGAGCTTCTCCTTCCTCTTTGCAAAACCGCCACCATCATCATCAAGAGGAGCCATCATCATCATCATCTTCGTCTCTTGTTGTAGCGCCATTTTTAAGTAGAGTTAGTGATCTTCACTCTTTTGTTTGGTTTACTCAAGAAAGCTTGAAGCTTGGTTTTTCTTATGACCAAGATCTTTAAGTAAAAACTTGAGAAAATCTTCCATGCTCTTCATGAGCAAAAGTTTCTATTTTTGGTTAAATATGTTCTTGTTCTTCTTGAAGTGTTCTTGATGTTTCTACTTTTGGAAAAATATGTTCATGTACTTATTCTTGAATGTTCTTGATGTTCTTGGTGGTATTTTGCTTAAAGTTGTTCTTTTTCTTATGATGAGTTTATGATTAGAAAAGTTTCATCTTTACATGTTTTTCATGATTTGATAAGACTATGAACATCCTAAAAGCTTAAAGCATTAAAAAGTTTGCTCCTTGATGCATGAAAAGTGGCGCAAGATTGGTGCCTTCATAAAAGTCTTATTTTGTTTTGTTTGGAGGACAAGACTACATGTAAAAGTTTAAGCCTTTTGGAATATTAAGCCTCTTTGAGTTATAAAAATGGTATTTTGTCACTTTATGTTGTAAAGATTGATTCTTGGATGTAAATCCTTTCATAGAGTTTTAAACTTTAATCGAGAAAGTGACTTTAAGTCATAAAGTTATAAGCTTGCACACTAAGTCTTGTAAAGGTGGAATCTTGAGATGAATATATTAGTAAAGTTCCAAGCTTTGGAGTCATAAAAGTGTTAACTTTTACAAAGATCAAGACTTTATAACTCTAAAGCTAATGTTTTATGTCACTAGTTCCTAAAGTAGGAATCTTTTAGACTTTAAGACAACTTTAAATCATAAAGATGAGACCTTGATGGTCTTATGATAAATAAAAGTGTCAACTAAGGAGTAAAACTTTATGACTACTTTATAAAGAATGATAACTTTTATAATACTTAAGGTAAGATCTTGTTATGTTAGTTATAAAAGCTTGAAACTTTGCAACTTGGTTAAGTTAAAAATCACCCTTGGTGATTAGTGAACATGGTGTTGTTGGATTCATGATGTGGTTATGCATTGTCATGACCCAAGGATTAGAGGGATCTCAAACTCCTTGGGAACAGAAGTATGATTAGGGCCTCTGAGCATACCATAAATTTAGGAATCACTACGTGCACTATCTTAAGGAAAGGAAATAATCATTGAACTTAATTAATTTGAACAAGTTTTCCATAAGACATGAACTCAAGTAAAGAATAATTTCATATGAGAACTAAGTAACTAAAAGACAACGTACATATATTTTAACTAAGTGATTCTCTCATGGATAACCATGGGAAATCAAATGATGATTCATAAGATTCTTCACAAAGAATAATACAACTATAAACCCCTTTAGGGTATGAACGTGTGATATCATTTGGCATGATGAATGATGAGTTTGATGGAGTTTTGTCTCATGATTGATTCATTATTGTGATATGATAAACTATTGAATGAAAATTTATGATTGGCATTTTGGGGGATGCTTTGGTCTAACTGTTATATTGCCAAATTTCCGTCAAAATTATGAACTTAGTTATATCATTGCATGTGTCTAGTCAAAGAAGAATTATGCATGTAAAGTATAATAATAAGAAAAGAAATAATGGGATATGACCATTCAATCACTTCGGTAAGGGAACTGAGAGATGGTGACTCATAAAGACTCAAGGAACCTCTATGAGGAAGGCAAGGGTGATATGGAGGACCCTCCAACTTAGGGGTAACCAATATCGGCTTAGTCTGATTTGGTTTATTACTGCGTAACAACAGTCACGGAATGAGCTCATGTCCAAAAGCAGTCTATTTCAAAGGAAAAGTAAAGAATGTTAAGCATGTGCTAAAAATGAAAGTAAAGTCAAAGTATAACCATGGTTAGGTCTATGATGATGCATGTCTTTGCATGTATTTATATTGTCCATTTGTATTGTGAATGTTTATTCTATGTTTTAGTATGTATTTTTAGTCATGATGATGTAGTTATGATGTTAAGTTTAAAAGCAACCCGCTTTAAGGCTTAAGTTTTCAGAATCATTAAAATTGAACTTATATCTGTCCACTGTTTTTATAATTAAACCCAAAGTGACTGGGATGATGACAATGACATAGTGTTTGTCTAGTTGTGATCCTATTGAGAAACCTAGTATTTCTCACTCCTACGTTTCCGTGTCGTCTTCAGAGGATGTCAATGTCTGGCACGGTAGTGATCTTCATTGAGTTCCTAGTATGGCGTTGGTGCTTTGACCCGGTGCTAAATGCCTCTATGATGTCTGCGAGCACAGCAATGAGGGTCTACATCTTCCATGACCGTTTGTTTCAGACTCCTGTGATGAGCCCATTTTTTCGACCACATTAGCCATTTGGCGAGGTTACCTTGGATTACATCCGACCTTACTTTCAGCCGTCGAGGTACCCCACTGACAATGAGACCGACATGGATACCCGTTTGACTCCGACTATCTCATTTGATTCCTACCCTTCGAAGCCTTCCTATTCGAGCTATCATGTGGAGACTGACCCATTTGAGCCCTACTATCCGTCTGTGATACGTTTGACGTCTGACTTGTTTTCTTCTTTATCAGCTACTAGTCACACTCCACCCCCGATTCGCGGTTGCGGGTTCATTCGTACTCGTGCTGTGCCTCTAGGGCGTGGGCATGCTCGAGGAGGGGGACGTGATGATGTTACTCTCGATGGATTCGGGAATGGTTTCCTCTCGCCTAATGAGTGATGTAGTGATTGTATGCGGAGCCGAGCATGAAGATAACCCTTTTTGGTTGTAGTTATAGGGTTATCATTCTATTGTATGGCAACCCTTAGGCAGTAGAGATTTCCTATGTATTTTCCTTATGATGTATTTGATAGGTTTCATATGTAGGGCCGACAGTAGGTATTGGACCTATCATTATCTATATGTATGACTTCTAGTAATGCTATTATTATTATTATATTAAGTATGAATGGCCATGGTGTAATGTCCCATTTCTGATTTCCGACCTAGTCAGTGAATTTTTAAATTTTCCGATTTTCGATCTTAGGAAGGCTCAAATGGATTGGCTTGGATTTTCTGACTTCCAACCTTATCATTAAAATGGAATTACCGATTTCCGACTTGACCTCAAAGCCTCGTGGACTTTTTTCCGAATTCCGACCTTATATGTATATTATATATGAATTTCGACCTCATTGGTAATAAATTCCCTATTTCCGATTTCATTAGCTGAAATGGACTGACTTTTTCTCCGATTTTCAATCTTAAGATTTTCGACTTAACACGGAATCCGACATCCGATTTGATCCCAACCAAAAATGGACGCGAGATCAGATCTCTGTATTGGTCTACAAAGTTCGACCAGAATTTTCACGGGTTCCGATATCGAGCTCATTACCAAGAGCTTTTCATTTTTCTTATTTTCCCGAGTTCTGAGATCGAGTTTGGAGTGTCGAGGTCCTATAAGTCCCGATTTCCTAGTACACGAATTAATGTTGTGAATTCCGAGTTTACCTAATTTCCCGACTTCCGACTTTAAGTGCTTGGCTTCACATCAGGCTTTGCTTTCAAGTTTCGTGTAAACTGGACAATATTTTTCGAGTTCCGACTTCATCTCCAAGATGTGCACGAGTTTCGACTTTAAGAATAGTACGAGTTCCGATGTCATTTTTAGAACATACTGGAAGTGAGTCCCACTTTTAGGCGACGTGGAGAGCAATTCTGCCACAAAAAGGGGACGACGTGGAGAGCATTTTGGTCACAAAAAGAGGGAAAGGTTAGCTGAAATTCAGCCTTGTGTTTTGAGGCCAATCAAAACCTTCCAAGTTAATTACTACTCATGCATATATAACACACTCTCCTCCTCTCATTCAAACTCTCCTCTCACGTTGCCTTCTTCCCCACTTCAGCTCTCTTTTCTCTTCTCCACTCACCCACTCTATCCAACTTTTAAATTCAGCCAAGTTCCAGCTACAAACTCAAGCTTGACAACAAGAGGTAGAGGTTTTAATTCTTGTCTTGATTTTTCTGATTCTTGGATGATTATTGGTGGTTTAATTCTTTAATTTTGATATATTGACTGAATGATCATGATGAATTGTGGCTGGTTTATTGGCTGTTTGTGAGATTGAAATTGAATTGGAAACAAGAAAGGATGAAGATAGGAAGAGTTGAGAGGCTGGAAAACTCAAAACCCTCGGCAGTCCATACGGCGAAGTGTACAGCTCCGCCTCCTGCCATTCAAAATTAATGAAACCATTTTTATATGAAACTAGACATCTAGGGCTTTCTACACATATATCATATAAGACTATTGGAGTAATATTGAGAGAGATATGAATTTTTGAAGTTCGACTTAGGAATCAGGACACTCACCCAGGCAGTATAGGTTGAAAAGGTTGTAACTTACCATATACAACTCCAAATTGAGTGAAACTAAATTTGTTGGAAAGCTTACAGATAGTAGAACATCATACAAAGAAATTACGAGTTTGTTATCATTCCAATTGTTCCCAGTGATTTGAAAAAGTTACCTAATGTCTAAACCAGGCCAAAACAGGGCAGTTCAGGAAGGTTAAGGTTTGGGGCTTATAACTCGAGCCCTACTAAGGAAAATGAAATGGAACTTTTTGCATATGAAAGTTTGTCATGTTAGCTTTGATAAGAGACCAATTTCTTATGATTTGAATCAGTTTTCGATTTTTAGTGGATTTTTACTTTTAGGTGTCTGATTCTGGCCAGTCATTGGGCAGGCCGGGATAAAATCTAAATATCTTGAGCTATAAACATCAGAATTAGATGGGACCAAAGAGGTTAGAAAATAGACACATAACATTTTAACGTACCCAAATTTGAGGTCTAAATGAGTTAAATAGAAATTATGGCTTGGATTATAAAAACCGGGTTGGTTGACTATGCTAAGGAAGAAACTCTGCCTTGATGAGTTTAATGTTATTATGAGTTCATTATTGAAATACGTGTGTAATGTTGTGACCTATATGATAAATTGATGTTCTAATGTACTGGCACTATTCATGGGGAAGCGGACTCATTCCGATATGCTGCCGAAATTTCGGTAGAACCCATGCACAAGTTATGAATTTCATGTTAATGCATGTGCAATTTCAAGAAAACTATAAAGGTTATGATAAGAATTATGTTACTATGAGAGTTCCATGCTACTTGGGCTAGCCCCGGATAAGAAGTTAAGGGGAATAGGTCGGTGGGAAGGTCGGGAAAAGTGAACCCGGCATTCCTGTATAGGAACGAGCTCGATCCTGAAAAGCAGACTATTACCCAGGAGTCTAAAATGGCCAAGAACTCCCAGGGGACCAAGTGATGGAAAATGATGAAAAGTAATAGAAAACGTATATGAGTAAAGGAAAAGTTGTGAAAGAAGGTTCAAGAGCAAGTTTGGCATGATTACATTAAGTGCATGGTTGAATTGAACATGTTATTACAAGATATTTGCAGCTTGTCTGTTATATTTACTTATTGCTGTATGTTCATTTATCCTGCCCTTATATTCTATGTTTTATTGTTAGTAGTTTATTCTATTTCGTATGTTGTCTTAAGTAAAATTGAACCTTGCCTCGGACCAGACATTTTCTTGAACTTATTAAAATGAATACTTCAGTTTGAACACATGTTTTTATAATTAAATAACACTCGAGGCAGCTGAGAATGAATGCGGCGTCAGTTAAACGTCATGCATGACCCTACTGAGAATTTTCTCAAATTCTCACCTCGTTCTGTATTTCCCGCATCATTCTCAGATGTTGGCGATGGACTCCATAGCTACCCTCTTCATTAAGATCCCAGATTTGCAGCTTCACCATAATCCAGAGTTGGATTCCTTGTATATAGCCGGTTCGTGTAACTTCCGCATTTACCTATTTAGTAATAGGGACTTTGCTGTCCCTTTACATCATCCTATTTTTGACCCTGCGAATCCTTACACTGGCCGTCTCCACAGACATGGCGCACTCCACCTCCAGCCTCCTCGCACTGCAAAGACAGCAACTCTACTGACCTTGCACCCAAGTCACCTCCATGACGATTCAGATATCTTTGCTTAGTTCTGAGAGTGACCTTCCGAGGCCACCATTGGCCCACCCTCTTCCTCCTCGGGACCCAGTGCGGATTACTCTCCAAATGGCCCTGCATGGCCAACCCGCTATCCGATGGAGTAGGCCACCGCGAGAGAGTTTGTACAAGATGACCTTTTGACAAGAGGATTAGCGATGAGGTTATGAAATGTCTTCTGAGGACCACAGGATCTTTTGACTGACACGAGCATTATTGTCTTTTTGCTACACCGGCCCACTCATGTATTCTACTTTGAAACTTTGTACATAAACTGATGCAATGGCTTCTGATATATATATACATGTATACTATTGATGTTACAAAAAAAAAAAAATAGATATAATACTAATAAGCATAATATTAACACGGTAACACAGTCTACTTAATTTCATGCTATGACTTAAGCATAACATTAAATTAGTAGGGTTTACACATGGAATGAATGTTATGATTATTTAAGTTATTGTTATTCTTGTTGCTTCTGGGTATTGTTATTTGCATGGTATGTATGAGATAGCATTGTTTATTATAAGCGTTCACGATGCGCTCATGGCTCTTGGCTTTTAAAATAGTTTATTCGTTGTTCAAAAAAAAATTATCCCTATTTTCGTATAAAAGTATTTTCCAATGGTAATGTTAATTTTGTGAGCAAAAGTAACAACTAGTAATTCCATAATATGACTTAAGCATAGTATAGGACTGTTAGGGTGTTACATTTTGGTATCAGAGCAGTTCGTCCTTGAAGAGCTTGGGGATGGACTGACTATGCTTCTAAGCATACGTGTTAGTTAAGTCATGCTTTGAGTCTCGTCTGTACGATGGGACATAGGGATGAGACATGCATGATCGTCTGTTCTGAATGTGGTTAGTTGCTAGTTCACTCAATGTAAATATTGAGCCTGATCAACTCAATGTCTTCTGTTTTGTGTACCAGGAACTAATGGCATCAGGGAGATGTGGTAGGCCTCGTAATGAGCCAGAGGGTCCCGAGGAAGTTATAGGGACACTCCATGAATGGCTACTGCCACGAGGGAGCAAGATGCTGCTGCCTATCGCATGATGGAGCGAATGGAGCAGAGGGATGAGGAAAATCCCGAAGGGCACAATGGAGAAGCTAAGGTAGATCTTGAATACCTCAAGTTTGCTAAGTTCAGGAAAGCAAATCCACCGAGCTTTAGAGGGACATATAACCCCAATTGGGCTGATAAATGGATCAAGGCCATTGAGAAGATTTTCACGGTGCTGGCCTGCACCAAGGAGTAGAAGGTAGCCTTTGCTACCTTCATGTTGGAAATTGATGCTGAGTTTTGGTGGGTGGGCACCAAGAAGCTATTGGAAGGTGCTCAGACCCACACCACCTAGGAGATTTTCAAGTCGCATTTCTACCAGAAGTATTTTCCCACATCCGTGAGGAACGTGAAGAAGCTTGAGTTCATGAGTTTGCATCAAAGGACCATGAATATTGCTGAGTATACGACCAAGTTCAAGGAACTGTGCAAGTTCTCGATGATCTATCAAGGGCACCCGGATGAGCGCTGGAAGTGTGTCAAGTTCGAAGGAGGATTGTGAAAAGAAATCTTGGCATTTGTAGGGCCCATGGAAATCCGTGATTATGTTGCACTAGTCAACAAGTACCATCCAGTGAAGGATTGCAATCGCAAGCTATTTGTGGCTCGGTTCGAAGCCTACAAGAAGAATTTGGCACCGCAAGGGCAGAAGTTCAAGCCTCAACCCCCAAGGAAGCTGTTTTAGGGCGGAGGTTTCAAAAGAAGCAACCCTAGAAACTTACTGGGAATCCACCTAAGCTTGTGAATGGTCAAGCTTGCCCTAAGTGTGGCAAACAACATGGAGGACACTCGTGTTTAGCTGGCCAAAATGCGTGTTTCCAATGTGGAAAGCTTAGGTATATGGCTAGAGATTGCACTGTCAAGCTGTTGTCCTCTGCCAACAAGCCCCAACACTAAGGAAGGGTCTTTGCCCTTAATGCTGAGGAGGCCACTCAGTCCGACGATCTAATCCAAGGTAAGTGCAAGGTCAACGGTAGAACCTTAACTGTACTATATGATTTTGGACCTACACACTCCTTTATTTGTCATGACTGTGTGGATATACTAGGATTGTCTGTGTCTGAATTACCTTACATGTTAATTGTTTCTACTCCTGCTGGGAAACTAGTTAAGACTTGTCATTGTTGTTTGAATTGTCAGTTCCAAATTAATGGTAGGTCTTTCATAGCAAATTTGATTTGTTTGCCTTTGTGTGGTTTGGATTTGATTCTAGACATAGATTGGCTCTCTGCTAACCATGCTACGATAAATTATTCTGAGAAATCTATTGTTCTTCCTCCTATACCCGTCAAGCCTGTTGAACCTGTTAGTTTGTTTTTGAATTCTATTAAGATAGGGAGTAGTGAGTCTGGTAATCAGGGATATGTTATCCTTATGGCAAGTGAAATGGAACTCGAGCAGGTGTTGCAATAGATCCCCGTAGTTAGGGAATACCCGGATGTGTTTGCTGACGACATACCCGAATTTCTACAGGAGAGGGAAATCGAGTTTTTTATAGAGTTGGTACCAGGAACGGGGCCAATCTTTATAGCATCCTATAGAATGTCCCCAATGGAGTTGTCGGAGTTGAAGGGACAGTTGGAAGAGTTGTTGGAAAAGAAGTTTGTAAGACCTAGTGCCTCACCTTGGGGAGCCCTGATGTTGTTTGTGAAAAAGAAAGACGGGAGCATGAGACTATGTGTGGATTATAGGCAATTGAACAAGGTGATTGTTAAGAACAAGTACCCCTTGCCTGAGATAGATTATCTCATAGACCAACTATGAGGTGCAGCTATATTCTCTAAGATTGATCTGAGAACTGGATATCATCAAATAAAAGTGAAAAAGGAGGATATACCCAAGATAGCTTTTAGGACAAGGTATGGGCATTATGAGTTTGCAGTGATGTCGTTTGGATTGACTAATGCCCCTACTATTTTCATGGATTATATGAATAGAATTTTTAGACCTTACTTGCATAAGTTTATAGTTGTTTTCATAGATAATATTCTCATCTATTCGAGAACAAAGGAGGAACACGAAGAACATTTGAGGGTTGTGTTTGGAATCTTGAAGGAAAAGAAGCTTTATGCTAAGTTATCTAATTGTGAATTCTGGATGAAGCAAATAAAGTTCTTAGGCATGTAGTGTCACAAGGAGGTATCGCCGTGGATCTAAGTAAGATTGAGGCTGTGATGAATTGGGAAAGATCGACCTTAGTAATTGAGATAAAGAGTTTCTTGGGTTTAGCCGATTACTACTGTAGGTTTATAAAGGGATTTTCCCAGATATCTTTGCCTTTAACCAAGTTGACAAGGAAGGATGCCCCCTTTGTGTGGACCATGGATTATGAGAAAAGCTTTCAAGAGCTAAAGGGAAAGTTAACCTCAATCCCAATATTAGTTTTGCTTGACCCAAGTGGACCATTTGAGGTTTATTGTGATGCCTCTAAGAGAGGTTTGGGTTGTGTCTTGATGTAGAATAGGAACTTGGTGGCTTATGCCTCTAGGCAGTTGAAGCCTCATGAAGTGAACTACCTAACCCATGATTTGGAGTTAGCAGTTGTAGTGTTTGTCTTGAAGATATAGAGGCATTATCTATATGGTGTGAAGTTTGAGGTGTTTTCTGATCATAAGAGTTTGAAGTATCTCTTTGATCAAAAGGAGTTGAATATGAGGCAAAGGAGATGGATGGAGTTTTTAAAGGATTATGAGTTTGGGTTAAACTATCATCCTGGGAAGGCCAATGTATGCTCTAAGTAGTAAGTCTTTGCATGCGTCATGGATGATGGTCAAGGAGGATGAGCTAGTACGGAGCTTTAGAGACCTTAACCTTGGAGTCGTGGTAACCCCCCATAGTTTAAGATTGAATCAGCTGAGGGTGACGAGTGATTTCAAGAGTCAAATTGCTCAAACCCAAAGTGAGGAAGAGGATTTTCTGAGAACCCTAGCATTGGTGGAAGAAGAAAAGTTGAAGGGTTTTGCTCGAGGTACTGACAGACTGGGGAGGTTTGAAGGAAGAGTTTGTGCACTCGCAAGTGGCGACCTCCGAAGAAGGATTTTGGAGGCGGCTCACAAGAGCCATTTCACCATACACCCTATTGTGACGAAGATGTACCAAGACGTTAAGAAGATGTTTGGGTGGCTGGGATTGAAGAGGGATATTGTAGAGTTAGTAAACAGGTGTTTAGTCTGCCAAAAGGTGAAGATTAAACACCAAAAGCCCTTTGGTATGTTGCAACCATTGGAGATCCCAGAATGGAAATGGGAAAGCATCTCTATGGACTTCGTGATAGGTTTACTCAAAACACAAGCTGATTTTGATGCGATATGGGTAATTATTGACAAATTAACCAAGTTTGCTCATTTCTTGCCCATTCGCGCTACTTATCCTTTGGAAAAGTTAGCCCAGCTGTATATTCAAGAGATAGTAAGGTTACATGGTGTGCCTTCAACAATAATCTCGGATAGGGACCCGAAGTTTACCTATAGATTCTACGGAGCCTTGCAAAAGGCATTTAGGACAAGGCTTTGCTTAAGTATAACTTATCACCCCCAGACGGATGGACAGTCAGAGAAGACTATCCAAACTTTAGAGGACATGTTGAGAGCCTGTGTACTGGATAAACTAGGAAGTTGGGATAAATACTTACCTTTGATTGAGTTTGCCTATAACAATAGTCATCATGCAAGTAAGGAAGTGTCAATCTCCCCTATATTGGTTTGAACCAGGTGAGCAAAGCCTACTAGGACCTGATCTTGTGAAGCAGATCACGGAGCAAATCAGAAGGATTAGAGGCAAAATCCTTACAGCTCAGAGCCGTCAAAAGAGCTATGTGGATAAGAGGAGAAAGCCTCTAGAGTTTCAAGAAGGAGAACATGTGTTCCTGAAAATCACTCCTACGACCAGTATAGTTAGAGCCATGAAGGTCAGAAAGTTAAGCCCCCATTTTCTTGGCTCCTTTCAAATTCTCAAATGTGTCGAGTCAGTTGCTTACCAAGTGGCCTGACCACCAAATTTGTCAAACCTTCATGATGTCTTTCATGTGTCTCAGTTGAGAAAATACCATTCCGATCCTAGTCATCTACTTGAACCCGAAAGTGTACAGTTAAGGGAAGACCTAACCTTCAATCTCCCGCTGTCTCAGATCGTGGATTGTGGGGTAAAATAGCTGAGGAATAAAACGGTACCCTTGGTCAAGGTGGCTTAGGATAGAGGAAACATGGAAGAGTATACGTGGGAGCTAGAGTCTGAGATGAAGAACGAGTATCCAGATTTGTTTACAGGTAACGAATTTTGAGGGCAAAATTATTTTTAAAGGTGACGAGAAATGTAACATCCTCAATTTCTTGTCGTGCTAAATTACCTCAGTAACCTTGAGTAATTAGGCACTTAGTGAGAAATTATGAGATTAAGGGCTTAACGAAAAGTTTATGAGTTAACTCGAATGAGAAAAGTTAAGAGAATACTTAATCGAGATGAGATAATCTCTAATTAAGCAAGTTAGAGCATTTATAGCTTAATTAAGCACTAATTGCCCTTAATTAGCTTAATCGAGTTTAATTAAGGATAATTAAGCTTAATTGCAAGATTAATTTTTATTAATCATGTTCTTGTGTGTTAATCACTAATCGTTGCTTAATCATCTTAATTAAGTTGCAAGAGCACTTAATCATATAATTAAATTCAAATTTAGTCAACTAGACAATAAAATAAAGAGTGATGTCACTAAAGCATAAAACATTAGACAAGAGTGGTTTATATAAGAGTTAGTACTTGATTTATTCCTTCATCATCCATTTTGTCACCCTAAACCTTACTTAACACAAACTAGCACAAAATATCTCCCTCCCTCCCTTTGAAACTCACGACCATACACAATACACTCTCACTTTTCATTTTTCAACTTCTATTCTCTCTCTAAGATTCCTACTCCTCCAACTTCTCTCTAAAATTCTCTCTTCTTTTTCTTTTTCTTCTCCATTCTCTACCTCCATAACCAAACTTTCTTCACTTAGCCCTTCAAAGACCACATCTTTTGGTCTTTGAAGAAAAAATTCGAACACTACAAACTTCATTTTCAAGAGAACTCAAGAGATTCTCCTTCCTCCTTGCAAAACCACCACCATCATCATCAAGAAGAGCCATCATCATCATCTTCTTCTTCTCTTGTTGTAGCGCCATTTTTAAGTAGAGGTAGTGATCTTCACTCTTTTATTTGGTTTACTCAAGAAAGCTTGAAGCTTGGTTCTTCTCATAACCAAGATCTTTAAGTGAAAAGTTGAATAAATCTTCCATGCTCTTCATGAGCAAAAGTTTCTATCTTTGGTTAAATATGTTCTTGTTCTTCTTCAAGTGTTCTTGATGTTTCTACTTTTGGAAAAATATGTTCATGTTCTTATTCTTGAATGTTCTTGATGTTCTTAGTGGTATTTTGCTTAAGGTTGTTCTTTTTCTTATGATGAGTTTATGATTAGAAAAGTTTCATGTTTACATATTTTTCATGATTTGATAACACTATGAACATTATAAAAGCTTAAAGTTTTAAAAAGTTTGCTTCTTGATGCATAAAAAGTGGCACAAGATTGGTGCCTTCATAAAAGTCTTATTTTGTTTTGTTTTGAGAATAAGACTACATGTAAAAGTTTAAGCCTTTTGGAATATTAAGCCTCTTTGAGTTATAAAAATGGTATTTTGTCACTTTATGTTGTAAAAATTGATTCTTGGATGTAAATCCTTTCATAGAGTTTTAAACTTTAATCAAGAAGGTGACTTTAAGTCATAAAGTTATAAGCTTGCACACTAAGTCTTGTAAAGGTGGAATCTTAAGATGAATATATTAGTAAAGTTCCAAGCTCTAAGCAAAAATAGCACTTTTAAGTCATAAAAGTGTTAACTTTTATAAAGATCAAGACTTTAGAACTCTAAAGCCAATGTTTATTGTCACTAGTTCATAAAGTAGGAATCTTTCAGATTTTAAGACAACTTTAAATCATAAAGTTGAGACCTTGATGGTCTTAGAATAAATAAAAGTGTCAACTTTCATAAGGAATAAAACTTTATGACCACCTTATAAAGAATGACAAATTTAATAATACTTAAGGTAAGATCTTGTTATGTTAGTGATAAATGTAACGTCCGAGAAATTTTATCATTAATAACCGAGTTGTTCAATTTTCATCAAATAATTGGGTTTAATTATAATTCAATTAAGCATTCACTTAAAGCCAATTAAGTGTGATTTAGAAGGATTAGGCTTGATGGAATTAGATTAGGAACATAGGAAACCTTACAGAATTTTTCTAAAACCGGTTTACCGATTTAAGAGAAATCGGTAAGATTTCGGTATTTTAAACTGTCAGAATTGAACCAATAGAACTTACATTATGAGTGCCCTAGGTTGAATGGCTAGGATTTAGCCAAAACACCCCTATATGTGGCGCCACCTTCAGCCAAGGATGGCAGTCACAAAATCAAATTGAAAGCCCAACACACATCCACCAATGACACAACTCCTTGCTCCACAAGTTTGTGATCAATTCCTTCTTTGCCCTTGTGAATTTTGGCCAAGATAAGGAGCCGACTCCCCTTCATTTCTCTTCCATTCACACTCCTCTCTACTCCATCGTCAACCTCTCTTCAAGTCTCATCAAGAGTTGCTTCCACCTAAGACACCAAATCAACAAAATTTCAACTAGACAAGGTAGGAATCCTACTTCTCTTCTTACTTTCTTTGGTTTGGAGCTATATGGGGGTCTTGTGTACCTTGTGATACTGATGTGATTTCGAGTGATAATGATGGATTATAGTTGATTATGCATGTATGTTGTAATTAGAATTGGAATCGGTATGAAAGAGCTTAAAGAGTAGAGAAATTTCAAGAAGCTGTTAGGGTTTTTTCTCGGTAGTCCTTACGGAAGAGTGAACGGCTCTGTCTACAGCATTTTAAAGTTAATAAAACTATTTTTATGTGAAACTAAACATTTAGGGCTTTCCATACATATATAATATAAGGCCATTGGATTAGTATAGAATTAGTTATGAATTTTGAATTTTGACCTAGAAATCTGGATTCTCATCTAGGCAGTATAAGTTGAGAAGGGTGTAACTCACCCTATACAACTTCAAATTGAGTGAACCCAACATTGTTTGAAAGATAACCTATGAGGGAACATCTCATAAAAATTTTAGAGCCAGATTCACTGCCAATTATTCCCAGCACATCAATGAATTCACCTTAAATTCAATCTGGGCTGAAACAAGGTATTCTAGTAGGGTCAAGTTTCGGGGCCTATATATCAAAATATACTCATGCAAATGATATTCCACTTATTTCATTTGAAATCTTGATCTGTTAGCTTTAAATTGATATAAATTTTGTATGATTTTACCCAGATTTCTATTTTTGGCGATTTTTCTTTTATAAGAGTGCAATTTTGGCTAAGAACAGGGCAGTCTGAAATAAAATACAAATAACTTGAGTTATACAAATCAAAATGAGATGGGACTAAAGGGATTGGAAACTAGACACATATAGTTATTACATATCCAAAATGTAGGCCTAAATGTATTAAAATGAATGTTTGGTGGATTTTATAATTTCAGGCAGAATTGATTGAAGTGGGCAGAAAGCCCTTTTCTTTATCACCTATTGATATTATTATATTCTTGGTATGAATATGATGTTCTATATTGGGTTTGCTACTTGATTAATTTTTTGGTTGTCTGGCACTATTCATAGGAAAGCGGACATGATCCGTTATGCTGCCGAAATTTCAGCAGAGATTGCAAATAATATGAAGTTGCAAATTATACATGCATTGGTCAAGGTAAATTAGATAAGCAATGCTACCATTTATAAGAATGAGAAAGGAATTCCATGTGACTTGGGCCAGCCCCTGATCAAAATTAAGGGGAATAGATCAGTGGGGAAGTCGTGGAAAGTAAACTCAACAACCCTGAATAGGAATGAGCTCGATCCTGAAAAGCAGACTATTACCCAAGAGTTTTATGGCCAATAGACTCCCAGGGGAACAAGTATGGAAGAATATGAGTTAAGGTCAAGTGCATTATTATTTCTGCATATCCACATTTTCTGTTATCATGCGTTGAGTTAATGGCACTATTGGCTATTATATATATCTACTTTTAATTACTTTATAGCTGTCACTTAACTATGTCAAGAATACAGGTCTTGATACTTATTTCTCTGTTTAATTTTCCTTATGTCCTTAAGTAAAACTAAACTGTGTTTCGGACTATGATTTATATAACCAATTGAAGTGCAACGTCCTGTTGATGTAACATTTTCTCTTAATTAACCAAAAATTGAAACAACTGAGAATGATAGCGATGATAGATATGTATAGATTTAGGAATTCCTACTGAGAAATCTTTATTTCTCACCTTACTATATGTTTCCGCGTTATTCTCAGATCATGGAGAATGTGGCAACCGAAGTTTTGTTCATCGAGTTTCCTGAGCTCCACATTCATCTCGATCCATTCTTAGACTCTGTGTACATATCCGGTAGATATCAGTTTCGGCTTTATTTCTTCTTTCAGAGAGACTTTGCTATACCACTCCTGCATTCACTTTTTGACCATGCTGTCCCTTATATTGCCATTCTTCTCCACATGGCCTATCCCTTTCCACCTCCACCCGCAGCAGCAGCACCGTCTGAGGCAGTGAGTTCATCTTCCTCGTCCTCTACTCCAAGTGTGGACTACACTCCTGTGGACACCGTCATGGCAAATAGATTCCTTTCTTCGGAGTCCACCTAGAGTGCCTGTGCAATGTAGTCGTAGGATATGTATAGAGTGGCCCCTTTTTTTTTTGGCAGTATTGGGCCATAGGCAGTAGTTTAGTGTATGTTGTATGTGGATGGGTAGCACCAGAAATGTCCAGTGGGGATCAGTTAGGGTATTGTTCATAGAGATAGCCCGATTTATTTTGTGTTAGCGGCCTCATTTTACTACCCATGTATCATTTGTCAAACTTTGAAAACAGACATATATGTATATATATATATATGATGCAGTTTTCAGTAGTTCTGTCTATTTCGCATTTTTATTTGTTACTTTACTTCCGGTAGAACGATTATCTAGAATTTATTCCACCGTCAAACGGAAATTTATTGAAGTGAATAGTTAATTCTATATGGGTAATTAATAATAAAACAAAAAATGGAATTTAATCAGCTCGTCACATGTAATAACTTATTAGGTAATACATTATGACTTAAACATAGTATTTTGTCTGGTAAGGTGTTACATTTTTGGTATCACAACAGTTGTCCTAATATAGGCCTGAGGATTGGACTGACTATGCTTTGCCTATGCCCTGTGTTCCTTAGATATTGTTATGCACTGAGTCTTGTCCGTATGGATAGGATGCATGTCAGGGATTTGCCTAACTATATGCTATTATTTACTAGCATACCAAACTTAGTATTGAGCCTGATCAACTCAATTACTCTTGTTTTGTGTGTTCAGAACTTGATCGCTTCTGGAAGGCTAGGTACGCCACACACTTCCCCAGCCTAGGAGGAATCTACTGAGTTCCTAGACAAAATGCGAGAAATGGCACACACTATGTGCGAGCAGGCAGCTGCGGCAACTCAAATGATGGGCCAACTAGGAAAGTAGCCAGAGGTAGGTCTTGGAGGGAATCATAATGGCCCTGGAGTGGATCTGGAATACCTCAAATTTGCTGAGTTCAGGAAGGCTAACTCACCCAGCTTCAGGGGAGCCTTTAACCTAGATAAGGCAGATGAGTGGGTTAAAGCTATGGAGAAGGTCTTCTCCGTATTAGACTGCACAGACCGTCAGAAGGTGACCTTCACCACCTATATGCTAGAAGTAGATGCAGAGTTCTGGTGGAATGGTGCACGACGGTTATTAGAGGGATCCCAAACAGATATTACTTGGGACATATTCAGAGACGCGTTTATCAGAAGTACTTCCCTACCTCTGTCTGCAATACTAAGGAGTTGGAGTTCATGCACCTCCGTCAAGGGAATAGTAGCGTGTCGGAATACATTGCTAAGTTTGAGTCAGTTGTGAAAATTTTCCACCATTTATCAACGGAATCCCGATAAAGCATAGAAATGCATGAAGTTCAAAGGTGGGCTGAGGGAAGACATCCTTACCACCATAGGACCAATGGAGATCAGAGACTTCCCTACTTTGGTGAACAAGTGCCACCTAGTGGAGGATTGTAACAAGAAGTTGGTTGCTACTAGGTCAACTGGCAGTAACTTTAAGAAGGGGTTAGCTCTGCAAGGCCCAAGGTTCAAGCCCAACTTTTAGCAGCAGAGAAAGTTTTAGCCTGTGGGCAACAAAGGCAAGCAACCTCAGAGGCCTTTTGGGAACCAGACTTGTAGCCAGTGCGGCAGGAATCATGGCAACCGCCCTTGCTTAGCAGGTCAAAATGTCTGTTTTGGATGTGGCAAACCAGGCCACAAAATCTATGAATGTCCTGCCAGAAACCCTCAGTCGACTCCCAAGCCACAACGCCAGGGAAGAGTTTTCACTATGGATGCACAGGAAGTCAACAAGTCGGAAGATTTGATTCAAGATACGTGTGAAGTGAATGGTAAGACCTTGACTGTTTTATACGATTTAGGTGCATCTCACTCTTTCATCTCTCATGATTGCATGTCAGCTTTGCAATTACCTATTTCTGAATTATCCTATGACTTCCTAGTTTCTACTCCTACAAGTGAACTTGTTAAGACCCATCATATTTGTATGAGTGTCCCCCTTCAGATAGGAGGTCGGACTTTTTCAGCTAATTTAATTTGTTTCCCCTTGTCTCAGCCAACCAAGCCCTATTAAATTGCTCTGATAAATCCATTGTGTTTCCCTCTGTTTCATCTTCTGAATCAGTAATCCTTGTAAGCCTTTATTTAAGCTCCTTAGCAGTACACCACTGTGGGGATAGAAGTCAAGGGTATATTCTCTTATCAACCAGTGTAGCGGAGGTTAATCAGAAGCTAGATGATATTCCAGTTGTTAGGGAATATCCCAATGTGTTTCCTGAAGATATTCCTGATTTTCCTCCTTAGTGAGAAATTGAGTTCGCCATTGAATTGGTGCCAGGAGCAGGACCAATGTCTATAGCGCCATATCGAATGTCACCCTTGGAGTTGACCGAACTTAAAAAGCAGATTAAAGAACTCTTGGAAAAGAAATTTATTAGGCCAAGTGCATCACCATGGGGAGCCCCAGTCCTATTAGTTAAGAAGAAAGATGGAGTCATGCGACTATGTGTGGACTATAGGCATTTGAATAAGGCGACGATCAAGAATAAGTATCCGTTGCCAAGGATTGATGATCTCATGGATCAACTGCAAGGGGCTACTATATTTTCCAAGATTGATCTACAGTCTGGATATCACCAGATTCGGGTTCGAGAAGAAAATATTCTGAAGACGGCGTTTCAAACTCGTTATGGACATTATGAATATACTGTGGTGTCCTTCGGGTTGACGAATGAACTGGCAATATTCATGGATTACATGAATCGGATATTCTGAGAATATCTTGACAAATTTGTGGTGGTATTCATTGATGACATACTTGTTTACTCGAAGACAGAGCAGGAGCACGTAGAACATTTGCGACTGGTTCTGCAAATTCTAAGAGAGAAGAAACTTTACGCCAAGCTATCCAAATGTGAATTTTGGATGGAAGAAGTAAAATTTCTTGGCCATGTGGTATCCCATGGGGGAATTTCAGTGGACCCTAGTAAGGTAGAAGCAGTATTAAATTGGAAATGGCCAATGACAATTACGGAAGTCAGGAGTTTCTTAGGGCTGGCAAGATACTACTGGAGATTTGTCAAGAACTTTTCTCAGATAGCCCTACCCTTAACAAAGTTAACCAGGAAGAATGCCCCATTCGAATGGACACTTGAGTGTGAGCAGAGTTTCCGAGAATTAAAAGAAAAGTTGACAACGGCCCCAGTACTTACTCTGCCGAATCCTCATGGACCGTTCGAAGTCTACTGTGATGCTTATAAGAAAGGATTAGGGTGTGTGTTAATGCAGAACAGGAATGTCGTCACGTATACTTCCAGGCAAAACTCATGAAACAAATTATCCAACGCATGACCTAGAATTAGCGGTAGCGGTATTTGTTCTGAAGATATGGAGACACCATCTCTACGGAGTGAAGTTTGAAGTGTTTTCTGATCACAAAAGCTTGAAATACCTTTTTGACCAGAAGGAATTGAACATGAGGCAGCGAAGGTGGATGGAGTTTCTTAAAGATTATGAGTTTGAGCTAAAGTACCACCCTGGCAAAGCGAACGTAGTGGCAGATGCCCTGAGTATGAAGTCTTTAACTGTGGCATGGATGATAATCAAGGAGATAGAACTCATAGAGAGTTTCCGAGACCTCAATTTGGGAATCTCTATGATCTCCAATGCCATTCAGTTAAACCAACTTAAGATAACCGGTGATTTCAAAGACCAAATCCAGCAAGCACAACAAAGGAATGATGACTTCCAGCATATAGTGCAACTAGTGCAATCTGGCAAGCTAACAGGATTTACTTGGGATGCAGAAGGAATATGGCGATATCAGGGGAGAATATGCGTACCTGAGGAGGACAACCTCATGAAGAAGATCTTGGAGGAAGCCCATAAGAGCAAATTTACTATACATCCTAGCATTAACAAGATGTATCAAGATCTCAAGAAAATGTTTTGGTGGCTAGGCCTTAAGACAGATGTGGCAAATTTTGTGAATAAATGTCTAATTTGCTAGAAGGTAAAAATAGACAGAAATCAGCAGGGATACTACAACCCTTGGAGATTCTAGAATGGAAATGGGAGAGCATTTCTATGGATTTCGTGATGGGCTTACCAAGAACACCCTCAATATATAATGCTATATGGGTCATAGTGGATAGGCTAACTAAGTCCATTCACTTCTTACCCATTCGAGCGAATTATCCTCTAGAGAAGTTAGCTCAATTGTACATTCAAGAAGTGGTACGGCTACATGGTACTCCTTTAACAATCATTTCAGATCGAGATCCAAGGTTCACCTCATAGTTCTAGGGAGCGCTCCAGAAGGCATTCGGTACTAGGCTGTGTCTAAGTATTACATATCATCCGCAAACAGATGGTCAAACGAAATGAACGATTCAGACCTTGGAAGACATATTGCGAGCGTACATCCTGGAACAGCAGGGAAGCTGGGATCGATATTTACCATTGGTCGAATTTGCATATAACAATAGTTATCATGCAAGCATTGGCATGGCCCCGTACGAAGCGTTATACGGACGAAAATGTCAATCTCCCCTGTGTTGGTATGAATCAGGAGAACAAAGTCTGTTAGGATCAAAATTAGTCAAACAAACTACATAGCAAATCAAAGGGATCCGTAGCAAAATACTCGCAGCTCAGAGCCGTTAGAAGAGCTATGCGGATGTCAGGAGAAAGCCATTGGAGTTCCATGAAGAAGACCATGTGTTTCTAAAGATCACACCCATAACTAGAGTAGGTAGAGCCATTAAAGTTAGAAAGCTAAGCCCTCGCTTTATAGGTCCCTTTCAAATTTTAAAGCAAATCGGGCCAGTTGCTTATCGAGTTGCCTTACCTCTACACCTGTCAAATCTTCATGACGTCTTTCATGTTTCTCAACTCAGAAGATACCAGCCTAACCCGCTCATTTCTTGTAACCTGAATCAATCCAGTTAAGCGATGACTTAACTTTTCATGTACCCCCAGCACGGATAGTGGACAGGAGCATCAAACACCTTCGGAACAAAGCTGTACAGTTAGTGAAGGTGGCATGGGGACACAAAGACTCAGCGGACTGTGGAATTAGAAGCCGATATAAGGAGGGAGTATCCTGAATTATTCTCAAGTACTAAATTTTGAGGACAAATTGTTTTTTTAGGAGGGTAGAAATATAACGTCTGAGAAATTTTATCATTAATAACCGAATTGTTCGGTTTACGTCGAATAATTGGGTTTAATTAGAATTCGATTAAGCTTTCACTTAAAGCCAATTAAGTGTGATTTAGAAGGATTAGGCTTGATGGAATTAGATTAGGAACAAAGGAAACCTCACAGAAGTTTTCTAAAACCGGCTTACCGATTTAAGAGAAATTGGTAGGATTTCGGTATTTTAAACTGTCGGAACTATAACACCCTAATAATTCCATTCTATGCTTAAGTCATATTATGGAATTATTAGTTGTTACTTTTGCTCGCGGAACTAACATTACCTTTTAGAAATTACTTTTTAATGAAAATAGGGGTAAAATATTTTTTTGAACAAAACAAGTAAACCGTTTTCGAAATCGAGAGCCATGAGTGCATCGTGCACGTATAATACAAACTTCGCTATCTCATTCATACATCACATTTAACATAAATAGAAGCATTGAGAATAACCACAATCTTAGATAAAGATAACATTCATTCCACGGCCATCCATAATAATATGATAATAGTCATACCTGAGTCATACATAAGATAATAATGGGTCCGATATCTACCATCGGCCCTACACAAGAAACCTACCAAATACATAATAAAAGGAAATACATTAGAAAATCCTACTACCCAAGCATGCCATACGACAGAATGATAACCCTATAACTACAACCAAAAGGGGCTATCCTCGTGCTTAGCTCCGTATGCAATCGTCACATCAGGCATCAGGCGGGAGGAAACCGTTCCGATATCCACCGGGAGAAACACCACCACGTCCTCGTCCACGGGGCATAGCGCGGGTACGAATGAACCAACGTCCGCAAATTAGAAGTGAAGTTGGGCTAGTAGATGAAGCAGAAGAATCAGAAGATAGATGAATCACTGAAGGCTTCGACGAAGCCGAACGGTGAGATGCCCCAGATCAAGTCGAATAGAAGGGCTCAGAGGGGTCGGTCTTCACATGGTAGCTCGGATAAGACGGCTCTGAGGGGTCAGAATCCAGTGAAATAGTTGGAGTCAAACGGGTATCCGAGTCAGCCTCATCATCATCGGTGGGGTATCTTGGTGGCTAAAAGTAGGGGTGGATGTCATCTATATTAACCTCGCCGCATGGCTGATACGGTAAGAAAAATGGGCTCATCACGGGAGTCTGAAACTGGCAGTCGTGGAAGATGTAGACCCTCATCGCTGCGTTCGCTGATAGCACGGAGGCGTTCAACACCAGGTCAAAGCGCCAACGCTAAACCGGGAACTCAACGTAGATCACCACCGTGCCCGATGTCGATATCCTCTAAAGACGACACAGAAACGTAGGAGTGATAAATACTAAATTTCTTAGTAGGATCGCGATTAGGCAAACACAGTGTTATCGTCATCGCCCCAGTCACTTCGGGTTTAATTATAGGAACAGTGGACAGATATAAGTTCAATTTTAATGGTTTTGAAAACTTAAACCCCAAAGTGGGTTGCTTTTAAATTTAACGTTATAACTACGTCACCATAACTAACGTGCATACTGAAACATAGAATGAACATTCATAATGCAAATGGACAACATAAATACATGCATCATCATAGACTTAACCAAGTTATACTTTTGACGTTACTTTCATTTTTGGCACATGCTTAATATTCTTTACTTTCCTTTGAAATAAACTGCTTTTGGACATGAGCTCATTCCGTGACCGTCGTCACGCAGTACTAACCAAATCGGACTAAGCTGATATTGGTTACCTCTAAGTTGGAGGGTCCTCCTTGTCACCCTTGCCTCCCTCATAGAGGTTCCTTGAGTCTTTGTGGATCACCGTCTCTCACTTCCCTTACCGAAGTGATTGAAGCGTCATGTCAAATTAATTCTTTTCTTATCCTTATACTTTACATGCATAGTTCTTCTTTGACGAGACACATGCAGGGATATGACTAAGTCTATAATTTTGATGAAAATTCGGCAGCATAACGGCCAGACCGGAGCTTCCCTAAAATGCTAATCACAACTTTTAACCAGTAGTCCATCACAATCATATCATTCAATCATGAGATAAAGCTCCATCAAACTTGTCATTCGTCATACTGAATGGCATCATACATTCATACCCTAGAGGGGTTCATAATTGCGTTATTCTTTGTGAAGAATCTTATGAATAATCATATGATTTCTCACGGTTACCCATGAGAGAATCACATAGTTAAGATATGTGTATGTGGTCTTTTAGTTACTTAGTTCTCGTATAAAATTATTCTTTACTTAAGTACATGTCTTATAGAACACTTGTTCAAATTAATTTAGTTAAGTGATTGTTTCCTTTCCTTAAGATAGTGCACTTAGTGATTCCTAGGTTCATGGTATGCTCAAAAGCCCTAATCATACTTCTGTTCCCAAGGAGTTCGAGATCCTTCTAATCCTTGGGTTATGACAACGCATAACCACATCATGAACCCAACAACACCATATTCACTAAACACCAAGGGTGATTTTTAACTTAACCAAGTTACAAAGCTTTAAGCTTTCATTATTGACATATCAAGGTTATACCTTAAACTTTATTAAAGTTATCATTCTTATAAAGTAGTCATAAAGTTTTATTCTTTATGAAAGTAAGTGCCTCTAAAATTAAGCTCTTGTTTTAAAGATTAGATCTTTATGTAATAATGATACATGTTACTAGCTTTTTAACTAAAAAGTCTTATTCTTTATGAAAGTTGACTCATTTAATTATTCTAAGACCATCAAGGTCTCAACTTTATGACTTAAACTTGTCTCTACATTAAAAAGGTTCCTACTTTATCAACTAGTGATATGAAACATCAACCTTAAGGTTAAAAGTCTTGATCTTTATAAAAGTTAACACCTTTTGGCATTGTTTTGGTTCAAGATCTAAACTTTATGAATTAAATGTTACAAAACAACACCTTTTTTGACTTAAAGGTTTCATTCTTGATTAAAGTTTGAAACTTTATGAAAGGTCTTTTCCTTAAGGTTTGATTTCTAAGACATAAAGCGACAAGATATCATTTTTCTAACTCAAAAAGGCTTGTTATACCAAAAAGCTTATAGCTTTACATGTATTCTTGCCTTCAAAATAAAACAAAATGAAACTTCATGGAAGCTTAAAAGTTGCGCCACTTTTAAGGAATCAAGAAGCAAACTTTTTAAACTTTTAACCTTTTAGAAGGTTCATAGTCTTATCAAATCATGAAAAACATAAAAAGATAAGGCTTTTCTATTCATTAACTCATCATAAGAAAAGGAACAACTTTAAACAAGATACCATCAAGAATACTCAATGATAAGAACATATTTTCCAAAAGTAGGAACATCAAGAACACTTGAAGAATATCAAGAACATATTTTGCCAAAAAGGGAGACTCAAGAACACTTGAAGAACAACAAGAACATATTTTGCCAAAAATGGGAACTTTTGCTCTTGAAGAGCATGAAGGATTTCCTCAAGTTTTCATTTAAAGATTTTGGTCATAAAAGAACCAAGCTCCAAACTTTCTTGAGCAAACAAAATGAAAAAGATGAAGATCACTACCTTTCTTAGAAATAGCACAAAAACTAGAGAAGAAGAAGAAGATGACGGTGGTTCCTTTCCTTGTAGATGGTGGCGGTTTGGCTTGGTGGAAGGAGAAGCTCTTGAGATCTTGTGAAAATAGAGGTTGTAGTGTTTAGATCTTGTTTCCAAAGACCCAAAGATGAGGTCTTTGAAGGGCTAAGTGAGTGGTTTTGGTGGTGGTAGTGGAGAAAGGAAGAAGAAGAGATGAAGTAGATGAAGAAGTTTGTAGAGAGAAGTTGGAGGATTTGATTTCAAGAGAGAGAATAAGATGAGTGAAAATGAAAATGGATGAGGGAGGGAAAGAGAGAAAGTGGTGTCCACTATTCAAAGGGGAGGAGGGAGATATTATCTTAATTTTGTGTTAATTAAGGTTTAAGAGGGCAAATTGGATGATAGGGGAATAAAGCATGTACTAACTCTTACATAAAGCACTCTTGTCTAACGCTTTATGCTTTAATGACATCACTTTTTACTTTATTGTCTAGTTCACTAAATTTGAATTTAATCATGTGATTAAGTTCTCATACAACTTAATGAAGATGACTAAGCAAGGATTAGTGATTAACACACAAGAATATGATTAATAAAAATTAATCTTGCGATTAAACTTAATTAACCTTAATTAAACTCAATTAAGCTAATTAAGGGCGATTAGTGCTTAATTAAGCTATAAAGGCTTTGAATCGCTTAATTAGAGATTATCTAATCTCGATTAAGCATTCTTTTGACTTTTCTCATCTGAGTTAACCCCTAAACTCTTCATTAACCTCCTTAATTAAGCCTTAATCTCATAATTTCTTATTAAGTGCCTAATTACTTAGGGTTACTGAGGTAATTTAGCATGACATGAAATTAAAGATGTTACATTTCTCCTCACCTTTAAAAAGAATTTTGACCTCAAAATTCGTTACCTGTAAATAAATTTGGATACTCTTTCTTCATTTCGGCCTCTAACTCCCACGTATACTCTTCCATATTCCCTCTGCCCCAGGCCACCTTGACCAAGGGTACCGTTTTACTCCTCAGCTGTTTTACCCCATGATCCACGATCCGAGACGGTGGTAGATTGAAAGTTAGGTCCTTTCTTAACTGTACACTTTTAGGCTCAAGTAGATGACTAAGATCAGAATGGTATTTTCTCAATTGAGACACATGGAAGACATCGTGAAGGTTTGACAAATTTGGAGGTAAGGCCATTTGGTAAGTAACTGACCCGACGCTTTTTATAATTTGAAAAGGGCCAAGGAAACGGGGGCTTAACTTTTTGACCTTCATGGCTCTACCTATACTGGTCACAAGAGTGATTTTCAGGAACACATGTTCTCCTTCTTGGAACTCTAGAGGCTTTCTTTTCTTATCCGCATAACTCTTTTGACGGCTATGGGCTATAAGGATTCTGTCCCTAATCCTTCTGACTTGCTTTGTGGTCTACCTCACCAGATCAGGTCCTAATAGGCTTTGCTCACCCGGTTTAAACTAACACAGGGGAGATTAGCACTTCCTTCCATACAAAGCTTCATAGGGTGCCACACCAATACTTGCATGATGGCTATTGTTCTAGGCAAACTCAATCAAAGGTAAGTATTTATTCTAACTTCCTCGATTGTCCAATACACAGGCTATCAACATGTCCTCCAAAGTTTGGATAGTCCTCTCCGACTGTCCATCTGTCTGGGGGTGATAAGCTGTACTTAGGCAAAGCTTCATCCCAAATGCCTTTTGCAGGGCTCCCCAGAATCTAGAGGTAAACCTCGGGTCCCCATCTGAGATTATGGTTGAAGGTACATCATGTAGTCTTACTATCTCTTGAACATATAGCTGGGCTAACCTTCCCAAAGGATAAGTAGCTCGAATGGGCAAAAAGTGAGTAAACTTGGTCAATCTATCAACAATTACCCATATTGCATCGAAACTAGCTTACGTTTTGGGTAAACCCATCACGAAGTCCATAAAGATACTTCCCATTTCCATTCTAGGATCTCCAATGGTTGCAACATACCAGAGGGCTTTTGGTGTTCAATCTTTACTTTTTGGCAGACTAAACACTTGCCTACCAACTCCACGACATCCCTCTTCAATCCTGGCCACCAGAACATCTTCTTAACATCTTGATACATTTTTGTCAAACTAGGGTGTATGATGAAATGGCTCTTATGAGCCTCCTCAAAAATCCTTCTTCAGAGTTCACCACTTGCAGGTACACAGACTCTTCCTTCAAATTTCCATAGTCCATCTGTACTTTGCGCAAAACCCTTCAACTTTCCCTTTTTCACCAATGCTAGGATTTCTAAGAATTCCTCTTCCTCGCCTTAGGCTTGAGCAATTTGACTCTTGAAATCGCTCATCACCCTAAGCTGATTCAATCTTAAACTATGGGGGGTCAGCATAACTCCAAGGTTTAGGTCTCTAAAGCTCCTTACTAGCTCATCCTCCTTGACCATCATCCATGATGCATGCAAGGATTTCCGACTTAATGCATCAACCACCACATTGGCTTTCCCAAAATGATAGTTCAACCCAAAATCATAATCCTTTAGAAGCTCCATCCATCTCCTTTGCCTCATATTGAACTCATTTTGGTCAAAGAGATACTTCAAGCTCTTATGATCAGAGAACATCTCGAACCTCACACCATACAGATAATGCCTCCATATCTTCAGCGTAAACACTACAGTCGCTAATTCCAAGTCATGGGTTGGGTAGTTCACTCGTGAGGCTTCAACTGTCTAGAGGCATAAGCCACCACATTCCTATTCTGTATCAAGACACAATCTAAACCTCTCCCAGAGGCATCACAGTAAACCTCAAATGGTCTACTAGGGTATGGCAAAATTAATACTGGGGTTGAGGTTAACTTACCTTTTAGCTCTTGAAAGCTCTTCTCACAATCCATCGTCCACACAAACGGGGCATCCTTCCTCGTCAACTTGGTTAAGGGTAAAGATATCTGGGAAAATCCTTTTATAAACCTGTGGTAGTAACCGGCAAAACCCAAGAAACTCCTTATCTCAGTCACTAAGGTTGGCCTCTCCCAATCCATCACAGCCTCGATCTTACTTGGATCCACGGCGATTCCTCCTTGTGACACCACATGCCCTAAGAACTTTACTTCCTCCATCCAGAATTCACACTTAGATAACTTAGCATAAAGCTTCTTTCCTCTCAAGATTACCAACACAACTCTCAAATGCTCTTCGTGCTCCTCCTTTGTTCTCAAATAGATGAGAATATCATCTATGAAAACAACTACAAACTTATCCAAGTAGGGTCTAAAGATTTTGTTCATATAATCCATGAAAACCGCAGGGGCATTAGTCAATCCGAATGACATCACCGTAAACTCATAATGCCCATACCTTGTCCTAAAAGCCGTCTTGGGTATATCCTCCTTCTTCACCCTTATCTGATGATATCCAGATCTCAAATCAATCTTAGAGAACATAGCTGCACCTCGCAATTGGTCCATGAGGTCATCTATCCTAGGCAAGGGATACTTGTTTTTAACAGTCACCTTATTTAAATGCCTATAATCCACACACAGCCTCATACTACCATCTTTCTTTTTCACAAATAACATCGATGCTCCCCAAGGTGAGGCGCTAAGTCTTACGAACTTCTTCTCCAACAATTCTTCCAATTGTCCTTTCAACTCTGACATCTCCATTGGGGATATCCTATAGGGTACTATAGAGATTGGCCCAGTACCCAGCACCAACTCTATAGAAAAGTCAATTTCCCTTTCTGGGGGAAACTCGGGTATGTCATCAGGAAACACATTGGGGTATTCTCTGACTACGGGGATCTCATCCAATACCTGCTTGAGTTCCACTTCACTTGCCATAAGGAGAACATATCCCTGATCACCCAACTTACTACTTCCTACCTTAATAGAGTTCAAAAACAAACTAACAGGCTCCATGGGTTTAACGGGTATAGGGGAAGAACAATAGATTTTTCAGAGCAATTTATCATAGCCTGGTTAGCAGAAAGCCAATCCACGCCTAGAATCAAATCCAAACCAGACAAAGGCAAGTAAATCAAATTCATTACGAAAGGCCTACCGTCAATTTGGAATTGACAACTCAAGCAACAATGACAAGTGTTAACTGGTAGAGTAGAAACAATTAACATATAAGGCAATTTAGACACAGACAATCCTAATCTATCTGCACAATCATGAGAAATAAAGGAGTGTATAGCTCCAGAATCATATGTCACAGTTAAGGTCCTACCATTAACCTCGCACTTACCTTGGATCAGATCCTCAGACTGAGTGGCCTCCTCAGCATTAAGGGTAAAGACCCTTCCTTGGTGTTGGGGCTTGTTGGCAGGGGACAATAGCTTGACAGTGTAGTCTCTAACCATATGTCCAGGGTTTCCACATCGGAAACAAGCATTCTGGCCAGCTAAACAAAGGCATCCTCCATGATGTTTGCCACACTTAGGGTAAGCTTGACCATTCACCGGCTTGGGTGGATTCCTAGTAGGCTTCTGGGGTTGCTTTCCTTTGAAACCTCCACCTTGAAACGGTTTCCTTGGGGGTTGGGGCTTGAACTTCTGCCTTTGTGGTGCTAACTTCTTGTAGGCTTCGGACCTTGCCACAGACAGCTTGCGGTTGCAATCCTCCACCAAACAGCACTTGTTGATGAGTGTAGCATAGTCATAGATCTCCATTGGTCCTACAAATGCCAATATCTCCTCACGCAATCCCCCTTCAAACTTCACGCATTTCCAGCACTTATCCGGGTTCCATTGATAGATCGTCAGGAGCTTGCACAGCTCCTCAAACTTGGCCGTATACTCAGCAATATTCATGGTCCCTTGACGCAGACTCATGAACTCCAGCTCCTTTGCATTCCTCACGGATGCGGGAAAATATTTCTCATAACAGTGCGTCTTGAAAATCTCCCAGGTGATGTGGGTTTGGGCTCCTCCCAATAGCCTCTTTGTGCCTACCCACCATAACTCGGCATCAGCTTCCAACATATAGGTAGCAAAGGCTACCTTCTGCTCCTCGGTACAGGCCAACACCGTGAAAATCCTGTCAATGGCCTTGATCCACTCATCAGCTCGATCGGGGTTGTACGTTCCTCTGAAGCTCGGTAGGTTTGCTTTCTGGAACTTAGCAAACTTGAGGTACTCAAGATCTACCTTAGCTCCTCCATTGTGCCCTTCGGGATTCTCCTCATCCCTTTGCTCCATTTACTCCATCATGCGATAGGCAGCAGCAGCCTGCTCCCTCATGGCAGCAGCCATTTCATGGAGCGTCCCCATGACTTCCTCGGCACCTTCCAGCTCATTATGAGGCCTACCATGTCTTCCTGAAGCCATTAGCTCCTGGTACACAAAACAGAAGACATTGAGTTGATCAAGCTCAACATTTATGTTGAGCGAACTAGCAGCTAACCATATTCAGAACAGACGATCATGCACATTTAACTCCTACGTCTCAACATACAAACGAGACTCAAAGCATGACTTAACTAACACGTATGCTTAGAAGCATAGTCAGTCCAGCCCCAGGCTCTTCAAGGATGAACTGCTCTGATACCAAAATGTAACACCCTAATAGTTCCATTCTATGCTTAAGTCATATTGTGGAATTATTAGTTGTTACTTTTGCTCGCGGAACTAACATTACCTTTTAGAAATTACTTTTTAATGAAAATAGGGGTAAAATTTGTTTTTGAACAAAACAAGTAAACTGTTTTCAAAATCGAGAGCCATGAGCGCATTGTGCATGTATAATACAAACGTCGCTATCTCATTCATACATCGCATTTAACATAAATAAAAGCATTAAGAATAACCACAATCTTAGATAAAGATAACATTCATTCCACGACCATCCATAATAATATGATAATAGTCATACCTGAGTCATACATAAGATAATAATGGGTTCGATATCTACCATCGGCTCTAGACAAGAAACCTACCAAATACATGATAAAAGAAAATACATCAGAAAATCCTGCTACCCAAGCATGCCATATGACAGAATGATAACCCTATAACTACAACCAAAAGGGGCTATCCTCGTGCTCAGTTCTGCATGCAATCGTCACATCAGGCATCAGGCGGGAGGAAACTGTTCCCATATCCACCGAGAGAAACACCACCACGTCCTCCTCCTCGAGCACGTCCTCATCCATGGGGCACAGCGTGGGTACGAATGAACCCATGCTTGCGAATCGGAAGTGAAGCTAGCCTAGCAGATGAAGCAAAAGAATCAGAAGATAGACAAATCACTGAAGGCTGTGATGAACCCGAACAGTGAGATCCCCCAGAATGAGTCGGATAGAAGGGTTCAGAGGGGTCGGTCTCCACATGGTAGCTCGGATAAGATGGCTCCGAAGGGTCAGAATCCAGTGAAACAGTCAGAGTCAAATGGGTATCCGAGTCGGTCTTATCATCATCGGTGGGGTATCTTGGTGGCTGAAAGTAGGGGCGGATGTCATCCATAATAACCTTGCCGAATGGCTGATGCAGTCGAAAAAATGGGCTCATCATGAGAGTCTGAAAAATGGCGGTCATGGAAGATGTAGGCCCTCATCGCTGCATTCGCCGACAGCATGGAGGCGTTCCACACCGAGTCAAAGTGCCAACGCCACACCGGGAACTCAATGTAGATCACCATCGTGCCCGACGTCAACATCCTCTAAAGACAACACGGAAATGTAAGAGTGATAAATACTAAATTTCTCAGTAGGATTGGGACTAGGCAAACACAGTGTCATCATCATTGTCGCAGCTACTTCGGGTTTAATTATAGGAACAGTGGATAGATATAAGTTCAATTTTAATGGTTTTGAAAACTTAAACCCTGAAGTAGGTTGCTTTTAAATTTAACCTTATAACTACATCACCATAACTAACGTGCATACTGAAACATAGAATGAACATTCATAATGCAAATGGACAACATAAATACATGTATCATCATAGACTTAACCAAGTTATACTTTTGACTTTACTTTCATTTTTGGCATGTACTTAACATTCTTTACTTTCCTTTGAAATAGACTAGTTTTGGATATGAGCTCATTCCGTGACCGTCATCATGCAGTACTAACCAAATCAGACTAAGCTAATATTGGTTACCTCTAAGTTGGACTTTATGTCACCTTTACCTCCCTCATAGAGGTTCCTTGAGTCTTTGTGGATCGCCGTCTCTCACTTTCCTTATCGAAGTGATTGAAAGGTCATGTCCTATTAATTCTTTTCTTATCCTTGTACTTTACATGCATAGTTCTTCTTTGACTAGACACATGCAAGGTTATGACTAAGTCCATAATTTTGACCGAAATTCGGCAGCATAACAGCTAGACCGGAGCTTCCCCAGAATGCCAATCACAACTTTCAACTAGTAGTCCATCACAATCATATCATTCAATCATGAGACAAAGCTCCATCAAACTTGTCATTCATCATACTGAATGGCACCATACATTCATACCCTAAAGGGGTTTATAATTGCGTTATTCTTTGTGAAGAATCTTATGAATAATCATATGATTTCTCACGGTTACCCATGAGAGAATCACATAGTTAAGATATGTGTATGTGGTCTTTTAGTTACTTAGTTCTCGTATGAAATTATTTTTTACTTAAGTACATGTCTTATGGAACACTTGTTCAAATTAATTAAGTGATTGTTTCCTTTCCTTGAGATAGTGCACTTAGTGATTCCTACGTTCATGGTATGCTTAGAGGCCCTAATCATACTTCTATTTCCAAGGAGTTCGAGATCCCTCTAATCCTTGGGTCATGACAACACATAACCATATCATGAACCCAACAACACCATGTTCACTAAACACCAAGGGTGATTTTTAACTTAACCAAGTTACAAAGTTTCAAGCTTTCATTATTGACCTATCAAGGTTATTGTAACACCCTAATAGTTCCATTCTATGCTTAAGTCATATTGTTGAATTACTAGTTGGTACCTTTGCTTGCGGAACTAACATTACCTTTTATAAATTACTTTTTAACGAAAATAAGGGTAAATTTTTTTTGAATAATAATGAGTAAACTATTTTGAAAACCAAGAGCCATGAGTGCATCATGAACGTGTAAAACAAACGTCGTTATCTCATTCATACATCACATTTAACATAAACAGACGCATTAAGAATAAACATGATCTTAGATAAAGATAACATTCATTCCATAGCCATCCCATAATTAATATAGTAATAGTAATAGCAGCAGTCATACACAATGATAACAATGGGTCCAATACTTACTGTCGGCCTTACAAAATAACCTAATGAAATACATGATAAAAGAAAATACATAAGCAATCCCACACACCCATACATGCCATAAGAAAAAAAAAATGATAACCCTAGCTACAATCAAAAGGAGCTATCCTCATGCTCGGCTCCGCATGCAATCAATTCCTCACTCATCTGGCGAGAGGTAGCCATCCCCGAATCCACTGGGAGGAATATCACCATGTCCTCCTCCTCCTCGAGCATGGCCACGCCCACGAGGCATGGCACGAGTATGAATGAACCCGCGACCATGAACCGGGGGTGGTGTAATGAGGGGCTGTAGAAGAAGAAGACGAGTCGGATGACAAACGGATCACAGACGGGTAGGAAGGCTCAGACGGGTCCGTCTCCACATGGTAGCTCGGATAAGAAGGCTCTGAAGGATCGGAATCCAACGAAACTGTCGATGTCAGGTGGGTGTCCGAATTGGAATCTCCATCAGTAGGGTACCTCGGAGAATGGAAGGGCAGGCAAACGTCATCTATAGTGATGTCCTCGAACGGCTCATGAGGGCAGAAAAACAGACTCATCACGGGTGCACGGAACTGGCGATTCTGGAACATGTAGACCTGCATTCTTTGCTGGCGGTCAAAGATAGATGCATTCAAAGACCGGTCGAAATGCCAATGCATCACCGGAAACTCAATGAAAATCACCACAGTGCCTGATGCCGGCATCCTCTGAAGACGGCATGAAAGCGTAGGAGTGAGAAATACTTAATTTCTCAGTAGGATCGCGACTAGACAAACACAGTGTCGTAGTCATCGTCCCAGCCACTTCGGGTTTAATTATAAAAGCAGTGGACAGATATATGTTCAATTTTAATGATTTTGAAAACTTAAACTCCGAAGCGGGTTGCTTTTAAACTTAACATCATAACTACATCATCATAATCTAACATACATACTGAAAGATAGAGTAAACATTCATAATGCAAATGGGCAACATAAGTACATGCAAAGACATGCATCATCATAGACTTAACCATGGTTATACTTTTGACTTTACTTTCATTTTTAGCACGTGCTTAACAATCTTTACTTTCCTTTGAAATAGACTACTTTTGGACATGAGCTCATTCCATGACTATCGTCACACAGTACTAACCAAATCAGACTAAGCCGATATTGGTTACCTCTAAGTTGGAGGGTCCTCCATGTCACCCTTGCCTCCTCCATAGAGGTTCCTTGTGGATCGCCGTCTCCCACTTCCCAGAAGTGGTCGAGGGGTCATGTCCCATTCTTTCGTTTCTTATCATTATACTTTACATGCGTAATACTTCTTTGACTAGACACATGCAATGATATGACTAAGTCCATAATTTTGAAGGAAATCCGGCAGCATAACGGCTAGACCGGAGCTTCTCCAAAATGCCAATCATAAACTTTCAACCAACAGTTCATCATGAGACAAAGCTCAATCAAACTCATCATTCATCATGCCAAATGGCATCACCCATTCATACCCTAAAGGGGTTTATAGTTGTGTTTTTCTTTGCGAAGGATATTATGAATAATCATATGATTTCTCGTGGTTACCCATAAGAGAATCACATAGTTAGGATATATGTTTGTGGTCTTCTAGTTACTTAGCTCTCATGCGAAATTATTCTTTACTTTAGTTCATATCTTATAGGACAGTTATTCAAATTGGTTAAGTTAAATGATGGTTTCCTTTCCTTGAGATAGTGCCCTTAGTGATTCCTAGGTTCATGGTATGCTCAAAGGCCCTAATCATACTTCTGTTCCCAAGGAGTTCGAGATCCCTCTAATCCTTGGGTCATGACAACGCATAACCACATCATGAACCCAACAACACGATGTTCACTAATCACCAAGGGTGATTTTTAACTTCAAGTTACAAAGTTTTAAACTTTTACTAATAACATACCAAGGTTTTACCTTAAACATTATTAAAGTTATCATTCTTTATAAAGTAGTCATAAAGTTTTATTCTTTGTGAAAGTAAGCACCTTTGACATTAAGCTCTCATCTTAAGATTGGATCTTTTTGAAATAATGATACAAGCTACCAGCTTTTTAAAATAAAAAGTCTTGTTCTTAATGAAAGTTGACTCATTTAATAATTCTAGGACCATCAAGGTCTCAACTTTATGACTTAAAGTTGTCTCTTCATTAAAAAGGTTGCTACTTTATCAACTAGTGATATGAAACATTGACTTTAAGGTTAAAAAGTCTTGATCTTCATAAAAGTTAACACCTTTTTGCATTGTTTTGGTTCAAGATCTAAACTTTATAAATTAAATGTTACAAAACAACACTTGTATGACTTAAAGGTTTCATTCTTGATTAAAGTTTGAAACTTTATGAAAGGTCTTTTCTTTAAGGTTTGATTTGTAAGACATAAAGTAACAAAATATCATTTTATAACTCAAAAAGGCTTGTTATTCTAAAAAGCTTAGACTTTTACATGTATCTTTGTCTTCAAAATACAACAAAAGAAGACTTTATGATGGCACTAAAACTTGTGCCACTTTTTGTGCACCAAGAAGCAAACTTTTTAAAGTTTAAAGCTTTTAGAATGTTCATAGTATTATCAAATCAAGAAAATATAAAAAGGTGAAGCTTTTCTAATCATTAACTCATCATAAAAAGAAAGCAACAACTTTAAGCAAGATACCAACAAGAACGAAATTTTTCTAAAAGATGAAACTTAAGAACACATGAAGAACAACAAGAACATATTTTTCCAAAAGAGGAAACTTAAGAATACATGAAGAACAACAAGAATATATTTTTCCAAAAATGGAAACTTTTGCTCTTAAAGAGCATGAAGGATGTTCTCAAGTTTTCACTTAGAGATCTTGGTCATGAAAGAACCAAGCTCCAAGCTTTCTTGAGTAAACAAAATGAAAAAGATGAAGATCACTACCTTTCTTGAAGATGGCACAAAAACAAGAGAGGAGGAAGAAGAAGATGATGGCTCCTCTTGATGATGATGGTGGTGGTTTTGCAAGAAGGAAGGAGAAGCTCTTGAGATCTTGTGAAAATGGAGGTTGTAGTGTTTTGATCTTGTCTCCAAAGACCCAAAAGATGAGGTCTTTGAAGGGCTAAGTGAGTGGTTTTGGGTGGTGGTGGAGAAGGGAAAAAGAAGATGAACAAGATGAAGAAGTGTTTAGAGTGAAGTTAGAGGATTTGATTCTAAAAGAGAGAATGGGATGAGTGAAAATGAAAATGGATAAGGGAAGGAGAGAGAGAAAGTGGCGTCTACATTAAAGGGAGGAGAGTGAGATATTTTGCTTAATTTTGTGTCATCTTGTGTTAATTAGTGGTTAAGGAGACAAATAGGATGATGGGGAGACAAAGCATGGTCAAACTCTTACATAAAGTAGTCTTGTCTAATGTTTTATGCTTTAATGACATCACTCTCTACTTTATTATCTAGTTGACTAAATTTGAATTTAATCATGTGATTAAGTGCTTATACAACTTAATTAAGGTGATTAAGCAAGGATTAGTGATTAACACACAAGAACACGATTAACAAAAATTAATCTTACGATTAAGCTTAATTAACCTTAATTAAACTCGAGTAAGCTAATTAAGGGCGATTAGTGCTTAATTAAGCTATAAAGGCTCTAACTCACTTAATTAGATATTATCTAATCTCGATTAAGTATTCTCTTGACTCTTCTTATCCGAGTCAACCCCTTAATTAAGCTTTAATCTCATAATTTCTCATTAAGTGCCTAATTACTCAGGGTGACTGAGATAATTTAGCACGATATGAAATTGAGGATGTTACAGTTATACCTTAAACATTATTAAAGTTATCATTCTTATAAAGTAGTCATAAAGTTTTACTCTTTATGAAAGTAAGTGCCTCTAAAATTAAGCTATTGTCTTAAAGATTAGATCTTTATGTAATAATGATACAAGTTACTAGCTTTTTAACTAAAATGTCTTGTTCTTTATGCAAGTTGACTTATTTAATTATTCTAAGACCATCAAGGTCTCAACTTTATGACTTAAACTTGTCTCTACATTAAAAAGGTTCCTACTTAATCAACTAGTGATATGAAACATCAACCTTAAGGTTAAAAGTCATGATCTTTATAAAAGTTAACACCTTTTGGCATTGTTTTGGTTCAAGATCTAAACTTTATGAATTAAATGTTACAAAATAACACCTTTTTTGACTTAAAGGTTTCATTCTTGATAAAAGTTTGAAACTTTATGAAAGGTCTTTGGCAGCAAGTGTTGCAGCCTGCTCCAAATTACAATTTTAAAATACTTAATTACACTAAATTTGAAGTATAGTGCAACCAAGGTCTTCTCACAAGGATGTTCTTGCTATCTAGTTAAGTAACAAGGGGGGTATGTTCAAACATGCAGTCAATAAGCTATAAAAGAAAATTAGATGAAAATAAAAACACTAGTTCAAAGAGTTCCGTAGGCATAAGGTGAATCAATTATTAACGCACAATATATCAAACACATGGAGTGCGACTAATTTGAGCTATTAGAGAGACCTCTACTAACAACCCCACAATTCTACCTAGAGAACTCTAGGAATTCAACCAACACATAATTGATTAGATACTTGAGACCTCAACTCTAATTAACCTATGTTGATTTCTAGCCCCAATTGTATTAGCCTAGGTTTGAACCCAAACCCAATTCCTAATTCTTTAACTAATCAAGTTCATACCAATTGACCAATTAGCAATCACCCAACTAATTCCTCATTCATAAACTCACATATCAATACCATTCAATGCAAATTTACAAATAAAAGAGGGCAAAGAATCAAGTAAACAAATATGATTGAAATTCAAGCATAGGGTTTCAAGATTACAACCATAATGCCCTTGGAGTCTCCTTGAGCTAGCTTGAAATCCTACTCCTCCATAGCAATGAAGGTTACAAAATAGAACCCAAAACAAGTATCTTCCAAAATGAAGGGAAAAGAAAAAGAAAAGAAGAGGAGAGGAGAAGAGAAGAAAGAAAAAATGAAAAATGTTAGAGATATAAGTCCTTCTCGCGTCTCAGTTTTCTCTCCTCTTATCAGATCTCAAATGTCAAAATTCAAAAACATCCTTGAGCCCAACTTAATCCTCTGCATCTTAGCTTTAAGTGGACACCCAATTTGCTTAATTTGGACTTGAAATGAGAGAGTTATGGCCCAATCTCTATAGCATGTTCAGGTTGTACGTGTATTCGCGTCAGTCCATTTTAACAGCCAATAAATCCATGAAGATATCATTATTTTGGAGAGTGGTCTTCATATGAATTGAAGCTTTATGTCTTAGCTTTCAAATGGCACCAGTTTCACCTCAATCCAATGTCTACAACTCACGTTATGGCCCAATTAGTGCACACTGTTCTGGTTCCAACGTAACAGCCCTGTTCTGACTTCGTGGCCCAATTCGACCCACTAGACATCTGAATTAGTTTTTGACTTCTTCATCAAAGTTGTAGATCTTTCTCTCAGCTTTCCTAAAATATAAAATTTGTAATTTTTAGATATCTACAACTCAAGATACAGCCATAATACAAAAACAGTATAAATTTGTAGTAGTGCTAAAAAATACAATTAAGCCTAATTAGAGTCCAAACTTATAAAATGTGTCCAATATTATTCAATTAAACACAAAAGAGGTTCAATAAACTAAATATGAGAGTTAATCAATGTATCAAAATATTGCTTATCAGTCTTTTCCTTAAGGTTTGATTTCTAAGACATAAAATGACAAGATATCATTTTTCTAACTCAAAAAGGCTTGTTATACCAAAAAGCTTATAGCTTTACATGTATTCTTGCCTTCAAAATAAAACAAAATGAAACTTCATGGAAGCTTAAAAGTTGTGCCACTTTTAAGGAATCAAGAAGCAAACTTTTTAAAGTTTTAACCTTTTTGAAGGTTCATAGTCTTATCAAATCATGAAAAACCTAAAAAGATAAGGCTTTTCCGATCATCAACTCATCATAAGAAAAGGAACAACTTTAAACAAGATACCATCAAGAATACTCAATAATAAGAACATATTTTCCAAAAGTAGGAACATCAAGAATACTTGAAGAACATCAAGAACATATTTTGCCAAAAAGGGAGACTCAAGAACACTTGAAGAACAACAAGAGCATATTTTTCCAAAGGTAGAAACATCAAGAACACTTGAAGAACAACAAGAACGTATTTTGCCAAAAATGGAAACTTTTGCTCTTGAAGAGCATGAAGGATTTTCTCAAGTTTTCATTTAGAGATTTTGGTCATGAAAGAGCCAAGTTCCAAACTTTCTTAAGCAAACAAAATGAAAAAGATGAAGATCACTACCTTTCATAGAAATGGCGTAAAAACTAGAGAAGAAGAAGAAGATGATGGTGGTTTCTTTCTTTGTAGATGGTGGTGGTTTGGCTTGGTAGAAGGAGAAGCTCTTAAGATCTTGTGAAAATGGAGGTTGTAGTGTTTAGATCTTGTCTCCAAAGACCCAAAGATAAGGTCTTTGCTAAGTGAGTGGTTTTGGTGGTGGTGGTAGAGAAAAGAAGAAGAAGAGATGAAGTAGATGAATAAGTCTTTAGAGAGAAGTTGGAGGATTTGATTTCAAGAGAGAGAATAAGTTGAGTGAAAATGAAAATGGATGAGGGAAGAAGAGAGAAAGTGGCATCCACTATTCAAAGGGGAGGAGGGAGATATTTTCTTAATTTTGTGTTAATTAAGATTTAAGGGGACAAATTGGATGATGGGGAAACAAAGCATGTACTAACTCTTACATAAAGCACTCTTGTCTAATGCTTTATGCTTTAATGACATCACTTTTTACTTTATTGTCTAGTTGACTAAATTTGAATTTAATCATGTGATTAGGTGCTCATACAACTTAACTAAGATGATTAAGCAAGGATTAGTGATTAACACACAAGAACATGATTAACAAAAATTAATCTTGTGATTAAGCTTAATTAATCTTAATTAAACTCGATTAAGCTAATTAAGGGCGATTAGTGTTTAATTAAGGTCTAAAAGCTCTGACTCGCTTAATTAGAGATTATCTAATCTCGATTAAGCATTCTTTTGACTTTTCTCATCGGAATTAACCCCTAAACTCTTTGTTAACCTTTTTAATTAAGCCTTAATCTCATAATTTCTCATTAAGTGCCTAATTGCTTAGGGTTACTGAGGTAATTTAGCACGACATGAAATTGAGGATGTTACAGGAACCAAACCAATAGAACTTACATTATGAGTGCCCTAGGATGAATGGCTAGGATTTAGCCAAAACACCCTATATGTGGTGCCACCTTCAGCCAAGGATGGCAGCCACAAAATCTAATTGAAACCCCAACACACATCCACCAATCACACAATTCCTTGCTCCACAAGTTTGTGTTCAACTCCTTCTTTGCCCTTGTGAATTTCAGCCAAGATAAGGAACTGACTCCCCTTCATTTCTCTTCCATTCACACTCCTCTCTACTCCATCTTCAACCTCTCTTCAAGTCTCATCAAGAGTTGCTTCCATCTAAGACACCAAATCAACAAAATTTCAACTAGACAAGGTAGGAATCCTACTTCTCTTCTTACTTTCTTTGGTTTGGGGTTGTATGGAGGTCTTGTACACTTTGTGATACTGATGTGATTTGGAGTAATAGTGATGGATTATAGTTGATTATGCATGTATGTTGTAATTAGAATTAGAATTGGTATGAAAGAACTTGAAGAGTAGAGAAATTTCAAAAAGCTGTTAGGGTTTTTCCTCGGTGATCCGTACGGCGAAGTGTACGGCTCCACCTATAGACATTTAAAGTTGATCAAACTATTTTTATGTGAAACTAGACATTTAGGGGTTTCCATACGTATATAATATAAGGCCATTGGATTAGTATAGAATTAGTTATGAATTTTTGAAATTTGACCTAGAAATCTGGATTTTCATCTGGGCAATATGAATTGAGAAGGGTGTAACTCACCCTACACAATTTCAAATTGAGTGAACCAAACGTTTTTTGAAAGCTAACCTATGAGGGAATATCCCATAAAAATTTCAAAGCCAGATTCATTGCCAATTATTCCCAGCACATCGATGAATTCACCTTAAGTTCAATCCAGGCTGGAATAGGGTATTCTAGTAGGGTCAAGTTTCGGGGCCTATATCTCAAAATATACTCATGCAAATGATATGCCACTTTTTCATTTGAAAGCTTGTTCTATTAGCTTTAAATTGATATAAATTTCATATGATTTCACCTAGATTTTTATTATTGGTGATTTTTCTTTTATAAGAGTGCAATTATAGCTAAGAACAGGGCAGTCTGAAATAAAATACAAATAACTTGAGTTATGCAAATCAAAATGAGATGGGACTAAAAGGATTGGAAACTAGACACATATATTATTACATATGCAAAATGTAGGCATAAATGTATTAAAATGAATGTTTGGTGGATTTTATAATTTCGGGCAGAATTGATTGAAGTGGGCAGAAAGCCCTTTTCTATATCACCTATTGATATTGTTATATTCTTGGTATGAATATGATATTCTATATTGGGTTTGCTATTTGATTAAATTTTCTGGTTGTCTGGCACTATTCATGGGGAAGCGGACATGATCCATTATGCTGCCAAAATTTCGGCAGAGGTTGTAAATAATATGAAGTTGCAAATTATACATGCATTGGTCTAGGTAAATTAGATAAACAATGCCACCATTTATAAGAATGAGAAAGGAATTCCATGTGACTTGGCCAGCCCTGAACATAATTAAGGGGAGTAGATCAGTGGGGAAGTCAGGGAAAGTAAACCCGGCGACCCTGAATAGAAACGAGCTTGATCCTGAAAAGCGGACTATTACCTAGGAGTTTTATGGCCAATAGACTCCCAGGGGACCAACTATGGAAAAATATGAGTTAAGATCAAGTGCATTATTATTTCTGCATATCTACAGTTTTTGTTATCATGCGTTAAGTTAATGGCACTATTGGCTGTTATATATATACTTTTAATTACTTTATAGCTGTCACTTAACTATGTCAAAAATATAGGTCTTGATGCTTATTTCTCTGTTTAATTTTTCTTATGTCCTTAAGTAAAACTAAACTGTGTTTTGGACTATGATTTCTATAACCAATTGAGGTACAACATCCTGTTGATGTAACATTTTCTCTTAATTAACCAAAAATTGAAACAACTGAGAATGACAGCGACGACAGATACGTATAGATTTAGGAATTCCGAGTGAGAAATATTTATTTTTCACCCTACTATACGTTTCCGCGTCATTCTCAGATCAAGGAGAACGCGGCAACCGGAGTTTTGTTCATCGAGTTTCCTGAGCTCCGCATTCATCTCGATCCATTCTTAGACTCCGTGTACATATCCGGTAGATGTTAGTTTTGCCTTTATTTCTTCTTCTGGAGAGACTTTGCTGTACCACTCCTACATCCGCTTTTCAACCTTACTATCCCTTATATTGCCATTCCTCTCCACATGGCCCATCCCTTTCCACCTCCACCTATAGCAGCAGCACCAGCCATGGCTCCACTAGCATCACCACCACAGTAGATGCCCTCGGTCTCGATGTCTGAGGAGGATCCGTCTGAGGTAGTGAGTTCATCCTTCTCGTCCTCTGCTCCGAGTGTGGACTACACTCCTAAGGATGCCATCATGGCAAACGGATTCCTTTCTTCAGAGTTCACCTAGAGTGCCTGTGCTGCGCAGTCATAGGAGATGTATAGAGTGGCCCTCTTTTGGCAGTATTGGGCCATAGGCAGTAGTTTAGTGTATGTTGTATGTGGATGTGTAGCACTTGAAATATCCCGTAGGGACTAGTTAAGGTACTGTTCATAGAGACAGGTCGATTTATTTTATGTTAGCGGCCTCATTTTACTACTCTGTACCGTTTCATATATCATTTGTCAAACTTTGAAAACAGACATATATGTATATACATATATATATATATATATAAGCATAGTATTTTGTTTGGTAATGTGTTACAATAAAAGCTTGAAACATTGCAACTTGGTTAAGTTAAAAATCAGCCTTGGTGATTAGTGAACATAGTGTTGTTGGGTTCATGATGTGGTTATGCGTTGTTATGACCCAAGGATTAGAGAGATCTCGAACTCTTTGGGAACAGAAGTATGATTAGGGCCTCTGAGCATGCCATGAACCTAGGAATCACTAAGTGCACTATCTCAAGAAAAGGAAACAATCATTTAACTTAATTAATTTGAACAAGTGTTCCATAAGACATGAACTCAAGTAAAGAATAATTTCATATGAGAACTAAGTAACTAAAAGACCACAAACATATATTTTAACTAAGTTATTCTCTCATGGGTAACCACGGGAAATCAAATGATTATTCATAAGATTCTTCACAAAGAATAACAAAACTATAAACCTCTTTAGGGTATGAACATGTGATGCTATTTGGCATGATGAATGATGAGTTTGATTGAGCTTTATCTCATGATTGATTGATTATTGTGATATGATAAACTGTTGAATGAAAGTTTATGATTGGCATTTTGGGGGAAGCTCCGGTTTAACCATTATGTTGTCGGATTTCCATCAAAATTATGGACTTAGTCATATCATTGCATATGTCTTGTCAAAGAAGTATTATGCATGTAAAGTATAATGATAAGAAAAAAATAATGGGATATGACCTTTCAATTACTTTGGTAAGGGAAGTGAGAGACGGTGACCCACAAAGACTCAAGGAACCTCTATGAAGGAGGTAAGGGTGACATGGAGGACCCTCCAACTTAGGGGTAACCAATATTAGCTTAGTCTGATTTGGTTTTGTACTGCATGATGACGGTCACGGAATGAGCTCATGTACAAAAGCAGTCTATTCAAAGGAAAAGTAAAGAATGTTAAGCATGTGCTAAAAACGAAAGTAAAGTCAAAGTATAACCATGGTTATGTCTATGATGATGCATGTCTTTACAAGTATTTATATTGTCCATTTCCATTATGAATGTTTATTCTATGTTTTAGTATGTATATTTAGTCATGATGATGTAGTTAGGATGTTAAGTTTAAAAGCAACTCGCTTCGGGGCTTAAGTTTTCAGAATCATTAAAATTGAACTTATATCTGTCCACTATTTTTATAATTAAACCAGAAGTGGCTAGGACGATGACGATGACATAGTGTTTGTCTAGTCGCGATCCTACTAAGAAACCTAGTATTTCTTACTCCTAAGTTTTCGTGTCATCTTCAGAAGATGTCGATGTTGGGTACAGTGGTGATCTTCATTGAGTTCCCAGTATGGCACTCATGCTTCGACCCGGTGCTGAATGCCTCAGTGATGTCTGTGAGCGCAACGATGAGGGTCTATATCTTCCACGATCGTCCGTTTCAGACTCCTATGATGAGCCCATTTTTCTGACCACATCAGCCATTTGGCGAGGTTAGCCGCCGAGGTACCCCATTGACGATGAGACCGACTCAGATACCCGTCTGACTTCGACCATTTCATTGGATTCCGACCCTTCGGAGCCTTCCCATCCGAGCTATTATGTGGAGACTGACCCATTTGAGCCCTCCTATCCATCTGTGATATGTTTGACATTTGACTTATCTTCTTCTTCAACAGCTCCTCGTCACACTCCACCCCTGGTTTGCGGTTGTGGGTTCATTCGTACTTGTGCCATGCCTCGAGGGCGTGGGTGTGCTCGAGGAGGGGGACGTGGTGATGTTGCTCCCAGTGGATTCGGGAATGGTTTCCTCTTGCCTAACAAGTGATGTGGTGATTGCATGCGGAACTGAGCACGAGGATAGCCCTTTTTAGTTGTAGTTATAGGGTTATCATTCTATTGTATGTCATGCTTGGGCAGTAGAGATTTCCTATGTATTTTTCCTTATGATGTACTTGGTAGGTTTCATGTGTAGGACCGACAGTAGGTATCAGACCCATCATTATCTATATGTATGACTTCTGGTAACACTATTGTTATTATATTAAGTATGAATGGCCGTGGAATGAATGTTATGATTATCTAAGTTATTGTTATTCTTGTTGCTTTTGGTTATTGTTATTCGCACGGTATGTATGAGAGAGCGATGTTTATTATAAGCATTCATGATGCGCTCATGGCTCTTGGCTTTCAAAATAGTTTATTCGTTGTTCAAAAAAAAATTATCCCTATTTTCGTATAAAAGTATTTTCCAATGGTAATGTTAGTTCCGCAAGCAAAAGTAACAACTAGTAATTCCATAATATGACTTAAGCATAGTATGGGACTATTAGTGTGTTATAGTGGCGGTTTTGAGAGGATAAAGATGGAAGTTCTTGAGTTCTTGTGAAAATGAATCTTTTAGCGTTTGAATATGTTCTTCAAAGACCAAAAGATGTGATCTTTTGAAGGGCTTAGTGAAGAAGGTTTGGTTATGAAGGTGGAGAATGATAAAGAAGATGAAAGAGAAGAAGAGGGAATATAGAGAGAAGTTAGAGAGTTTCTTGAGGTGGAAAGGATTTTAGAGAGGGAATAGAAATTTGAAAATGAAAATGAGTATGTAAGTGTGTGTGTGTGTGTGTGTGAGAGAGAGAGAGAGCGAGAGCATGGCCATATGTTATTCGGTGAGGGGAGTGAGATATTTTGTGTCATTTTGTGTTAAATAGTGATTAAGGAGATAAATTGGATAATAAGGGGGACAAAGAGTGCACTTACTCTTACATAAAGTAGTCTTGTCTAATGCTTTTTACTTTAGTAACATTACTCTTTACTTTATTGTCTAATTGACTAAATTTGAATTTTAATGATGTGATTAAGTGCTTTTACAGCTTAATTAACTTGACTAAGCAAGGACTAGTGATTAATTCATACGATCATGATTAACAAAAATTAATCTTTTAATTGAGCTTCATTATCCTTAATTAAACTCGATTAAGCTAATTATTAATGATCAGTGTTTAATTAAGTTATTAAGAGTTTGACTCACTTAGAGATTCTCCAATCTCAATTAAGCACTCGCATAACTTTCTCTTCATGGTTACCTCATTAAACCTTTAATTTCTCATTAAGTGCTTAATTACTGAGAGTTACTAAGGTAATTTAGCATGAAAGAAAATTGAGGATATTACAGATATTTTGTTTGTCTGGATAAGGATATAGAAGGCTGTGAGAACTTTTGTTCTGCCAAAATCCTCATCGAAACATACTGCTTTCAATTCATTGAAGATAGTTTGGTTATGTTAGTGAATGGTTTTGCCTACGATATCTTTGTCAAAGAGATGGGTTTGGCGAGTGTATGTGTAAATGCAACGCTAGATATGATGAAAATGAAGTTTGGAAGTCTTGTAAAGAAAATGCAACTCCAGCAGCCAAGGGTAGTGGTGCGATCAATGTTCCAGTGATGGGTGAGAAGGAAAACAGTCATGAAATGGGGACACTCATTTCATTAAATGATTTTAATGCTCATAATCATTTGGTAGGAATTAATGGTTTAGTGGAGAATGTATTGGAACCTAAACAAAACATGGCCTCAATTATGACCCAGAAAAGTCTCACAAAAACTCTTGATGATGATAGGCTCATTACTAAGGTCTTATGTGATTTGGCCTCAACAAAAATAGCCCAATTATGCTTAAGGAAAATATTGGTGTCCTTGGGCCATTTAATCCTGGTCTATTTATTGGTACAAACTCTTATGATGTTAGTAGGCTTGAGTTGCCTCCTAGGTTTGGGCAATCACTTGTTGCTATGAATTTTCCTAATGAGGAAGTCTCGAGAGTTCCTTGCACTATGCAAGAAGAAGATTGCGGCGAAGAGGAATTTGATAGTGAGGATGGTGAGAACTCTGCCTCTGAAGAACAATCTATGGATTGTGATTATGAGCCAAAAAAGACCTAGAATCTGGGTAGAACTCTAGGGCTCTCTTTAATCAATGAAGATGCACTACTTCAAATGTTATTAGACACCATTGTAGAATGCCAAAGAGGTAAAAAGAAGAGAGGCAAGGGTGGGCAAAGAAAGACATCGAAGCACACTCCAAGAAATTCTAGTGAGTTCCTCAATTTTTTATGAATCTTTTAAGCCAGAATGTCAGTGAGTTAGGTTGGGGTGGTAAAATAGGAAGCATTAAGAAGTTGGTGATGGAAAAGAGAGTTACTTTTTTGGGTATTTCTAATACTAATACTAAAGATTTAGTGGAGCATAAGGTAAGGAAGTTATGGGGGGACAACAACTTTGGTTGGGCTATGTGGATGCTAGTGGTCAAGGAGGTGGTGGGCTTTTGTGCATTTGGGGAAGGCAATTTTTGTAGGAATGCTCGGTTATTTAGGGTGAACGTTGGATTTGTATAGTTAGCAACTTGCTAGAATTACAATTTATTGGGGCTTTTATCCTAGTTTATGGATGTCATGATATTGTAGGGAAGAAAAGAATGTAGGAAGAATTGTGGCAATTAAAATTGAGTGTTGTTGTTCCGATCATTATCTTGGGTGACTTTAATAAAATTAGGAAGCTTAAGGAGTGGAAAGGTTGCATTGCACAATCTAGAAACATGGTGGAGTTTGATAAGTAGATCAATGATATGGAGATGTTTGATATGCCGCTGATGGGCTGCAATAGCACGTAGGGGAGAGGTAAGTCCTTTAGCAAACTTGACTATGTTCTTGTTGACTTTTTCTGGCTGGAAAAACTGGAGAACTTGAAGTTAAGAAGTCTGAGCTGCTCTATCTTAGATCATATCCCTATTCTTTTGGAATCCCAAGCTATTAATTGGGGCCCTAAACCGTTTGGAAGTATGGATGCATGGTTCTCTCACTTTGGGTTTGCAAAACTTATGGAAGAAGAATGGAGGAGATTGGGGAGTTTGGATTTCTTTGCTAAGCTAAAGCAGCTAAAAGATCCAAACAAGAAATAGAACAGAGATACTTGTGGCCATATTGATAACAACATTAGCAAGCTAGAGCAGGAAGAACTGGAAGTTGAAAAGCTTATTAAAGAAAGGGTAAGGGATAAAGAGGATTTTACAAGACAGAAGGCTCTTAAGTGGTATGAGCAAAGAATGAGCTACTGAAGTTAGTTATCTAGGGAGAAGTTTATGAAAAGGATGCATAACAATAGTAAATAATTCCACATAATTGCTTCTATCAAAAATAGGAAGAAATCACTGCCGGAAATTAAGGTGGGGAGGCGAGTCTTCAAAAGTCTGAGATTGATCAAAATAGAGATTAGAAAATTCTACAAAATGTTGTATAAACAGGTTCATCTTCCTACTGTTGAATTGCAGGATGGGTTAGTTCATAAAATTTTAGTTTAAGAACATAGGCGTTTGGATCTCATCCCATCAACTGCAGAAGTCAAGAGTGTTGTTGACTCAAGTGCTGAGCTCGGTCAAATTATCATTTTAAAACCAAATCACAAACATGTAGTATAATGTGCAATCCGAGTCATCTCACATGGATGCTAATATTACTTGATCAGAATTGCAAGGGGTTTTAATCATCAAATAGTATAAGTGCGGAATGTAACAAGAAGAATTAAAACAAATTGAAAACAGATTTAAAACTCTAATCTAAGAATCAAGAGAAAACAATTGCTACTCTATCATAGGATTCTAAGCATGCATCAACATTCCAAATCAGTGGTCGATATTGGATCCGAATGAAACCTCAATCCAAATTCAATATTTACATGAAGACCTCCATGCATTCAATTAACACAAGAAATCAATCAAGCTCAGAAACCTTTAGAACCTAATTGACCTATGTTAATTTCAAGCACCAATGCCATTAACCTTAGATTCAAATATGAAATCTAATTCACACTCTTCCAATAATTAAATCACATACATCAACTGATTTATATGAAGACAATCAAATTCTTAATCAACATTTCAGAATGAAAACCTTCAATTCAAAAACTAGATCAAGAATAAAAGAAGAGTATGTGAAACCAAATTGGGATATTGAACCCTCGTTAACCAATCCTCGAGAGCATCAATACTTCACTTAAATTTTTGAATTAGATGAAGATCTACTCCTCCATTAATGGAGGAAAATTATAATTCAGAGACAAGAGCAAGAGAGAGAGAGAGAGAGAGGGAGAAAGAGAGAAGGAGAAAAAGGAGAAGAAGAAGGAGAAGAAGAAGAAACAGAGAAAAAGTGTTTATTTCCAAATCTCAAAATATTCAAAAATGCTAAAGACTCTTTTCAAATTCCAGTTTTCACTATTTATAGGTATAGCTAATGGATTAAACTCTAATTACATTAATCCTCTTTCTCTAAGCTTTATTTGGACACCTCCTTTGCATAATTTGGAATTTTGGAAGGAAAGTTAGGTTTAAAGCTTCAATTGGGTTCTTTGGACCCATTAGTGGATTTTCACTACATTTTTAGCCATGAAGATGCCTCTATTTGTCTTAGAGCTCGAAGGTGAATTGAAGCCCTAGATATTATCTTTCAAATGCCACTGGAATAGGCTTAATTAGGCTCCTATGGGCTGAGATATGGCCTCTACAATGCATATTGCTTAGGAACTATAGTTGCACACCTTAACTCCACTTCTAGGTCCAATTCTAGCTCCAAAACCTCAGAATTGGCCTCTGACCTCTCATAAGAGTTGTAGGTCCATCTTTTAGCTTTTCTACAAATTAAGAATCACAATCAAATGAGGTTTATAATTCAAGTTATGATCCAAAAACCAAAGTAGTGTTAGAATTAGCATAATGCTGGAAAAATTAAATCAAGCCCAAACCAAAACCCAACAAACAAATATGATCCAAATCAATTCAATTAAGTACAAAAGAGGATTAATAAACTAAATATGAGGGAAAAATATATATAAAAATCCAATTTATCAGCTGTGTGGTCTTGCAATTCATCCAAAGCACCAAGATTGGACGGTTTTAACATGAAATTCAACAAGGAATGTTGACACATAATTGGTAAGGACTTTACTGATGCTGTTATTGATTTTTTTTTTCAGACAAGTAATATGTAGCGGAAGTTCAATATGACTTGGGTAACCCTCTGCCCAAAGTTTGATAATGCTTGGCAGCAAGTGTCGCAGCTTGCTCCAAATTACAATTTTAAAATACTTAATTACACTAAATTTGAAGTATAGTGCAACTAAGGTCGTCTCACAAGGATGTTGTTGCTATCTAGTTAAGTAACAAGGGGGGTATGTGCAAACATGCAGTCAATAAGCTATAAAAGAAAATTTGATGAAAATAAAAACACTAGTTCAAAGAGTTCCTTAGGCATAAGGTGAATCAATCATTAACGCACAATATATCAAACACATGGAGTGCGACTAATTTGAGCTATTAGAGAGACCTCTACTAACAACCCCACAATTCTACCTAGAGAACTCTAGGAATTCAACCAACACATAATTGATTAGATAATTGAGACCTCAACTCTAATTAACCTATGTTGATTTCTAGCCCCAATTGTATTAGCCTAGGTTTGAACCCAAACCCAATTCCCAATTCTTTAACTAATCAAGTTCATACCAATTGACCAATTAGCAATCACCCAACTAATTCCTCATTCATAAACTCACATATCAATACCATTCAATGCAAATTTACAAATAAAAGAGGGCAAAGAATCAAGAAAACAAACATGATTGAAATTCAAGGATAGAGTTTCAAGATTACAACCATAATGCCCTTGGAGTCTCCTTGAACTAGCTTGAAATCCTACTCCTCCATAGCAATGAAGGTTACAAAATAGAACCCAACCAAGTATCTTACAAAATGAAAGGAAAAGAAAAAGAAAAGAAGAGGAGAGGAGAAGAGAAGAGAGAAAAATGAAAAATGTTGGAGATAGAAGAGTCCTCTTCACGTCTCCGTTTTCTCTCCTCTTATCAGACCTCAAATGTCAAAATTCAAAAATACCCTTGAGCCAAACTTAATCCTCTGCCTCTTAGCTTTAAGTGGACACCCAATTTGTTTAATTTGGACTTGAAATGAGAGAGTTATGGCCCAATCTTTCTAGCATGCTCAGATTATACGTGTATTCGCGTCAGTCCATTTTAACAGCCAATAAGTCCATGAAGATGTCATTATTTTGGAGAATGATCTTCATATGAATTGAAGCTTTATGTCATAGCTTTCAAATGGCACCGGTTTCACCTCAATCCAATGTCTACAACTGACGTTATGGCCCGATTAGTGCACACTATTCTGGTTCCAGCGTAACAGCCCTGTTCTGACTTCGTGGCCCAATTCGACCCACTAGACATCTGAATTAGTTTTTGACTTCTTCATCAAAGTTGTAGATCTTTCTCTCAGCTTTCCTACAATATAAAATTTGTAATTTTTAGATATCTACAACTCAAGATACAGCCATAATACAAAAACAGTATAAATTTGTAATAGTGCTGGAAAATACAATTAAGCCCAATTAGAGTCCAAACTTATAAAATGTGTCCAATATTATTCAATTAAGCACAAAAGAGGTTCAATAAACTAAATATGAGGGTTAATCAATGTATCAAAATATTGCTTATCAATGCTCAAGAGATTAAAGATTACTATCCCATTAATATGGCCAGCTGTGTTTACAAAGTTATTTCCAAGGTGATATTGATTAGACTATAGGAGGTTATAGATGGTTTAGTGGGGGAGTCTTAATTTGCATATGTGCATGGCCGCCAAATTTTGGATGATGCTCTCATTGCATGTGAAACAATTCTATGGATTAGGAAACAAAAGAAAAGTGCTGTGATTTTGAAGCTAAATTTTCACAAAGCCTATGACTCTATAAGATGGTCGTTTGTTAATCATGTTCTACTTAGAATGGGTTTTGGGCAAAAATGGAGAAGCTGGGTTAGCAACTGACTTAATGCGACTGAGATGTCAATTCTAATTAATGGCTCGCCATCCAAACCGTTTAGAATGGAACGAGGTCTTAGGCAAAAGGATCCGCTTGCCTCTATCCTCTTTGTGCTAGTGGTGGAGGTTCTTAATAAACTACTATCCAAAGCATTGTCGATTAGTGCTATTCGCAGTATCAAGATTAGTAAGGATAATGTCGATTTGTCCCACCTCCAATTTGCTGATGACACTATTCTTTTTTGTCCTTCAGATACAGATGTTTTGATCAATTATAGGCACATATTGGACTGCTTCTCGATTATGTCTAGTCTAAAAATTAATTTCCAGAAATATGCCTTGATTCCATTAAACTGTGATGAAGCTTGGGCGAAAAGCATCAAGGATACTCTAGGCTGCTCGATTTCATCTTTACCAATCAAATACCTTGGAATTCCATTGGGTGTAAATCCTAGGAGGGTGGAAACATGGAGACCGGTGATAAACAAAATAAAAAAAAAACTAAGTGGCTAGAGAAAGAAAATACTGTTAAGGGCTGGGAGGCTTATTCTCATGAAATCAATTATTAACAATTTGCCAATTTATTACTTAGGTCTTTTCAAGATGCCTAATAAAGTGGCTAATTAGATTATTGGGCTCTAACAAAAATTCTTTTGGGGAGGCTCGGAGGGTGGCAGATTCTTACCTCTAGTTAAATGGGACCAAATTCAACTTCCAAAGAAGTTGGGTGGTTTGGGAATTGGGAGCATTGTTTTGAAGAATGCAGGATTATTCTTCAAATGGTAGTGGAAGTTTTCCAACATTAGGGCGCTTTTATGGAAATGAATCATGTGTTCATGCAACAATCTCATGGTTAATAGAACTCTTGCACATCAATAGAATTGCAGGGATTCTATCCCATGGGTGGACATATGCAATATAGGAGTCTCAAATTCGGACCTTCGGCAGATCATGAATAATGGAATTAAAGTTTTGGTGGGAAATGGTGCTGAGACATACTTCTAGGAAGACTTTTGGCTAGGGGATTTTAAGCTTATGGATAAATTTCCTAGGCTCTATTTGATTTCGAATAAGCAGAATTCCCTCATTGATGTGTGTGGCTTTTGGAATGGATTGATTTGGAACTGGAACTTAGAATGGCATAGCGAGGGAGTTCTTCAAGTGGGAGGTTGGGATTTTTATTGAGATGCGGTCCATGTTAGCAGGGGTGATTCTTAAGCATGAAGTTGCAGATAAATCAATTTGGCTCCATGATTATTCTATTTTTTTCTCTGTGAAATCTCTACTGCGGTCATTGCCTAATCCGAAATTGGTGCCTGCTAGTTCTTATAATGTGATTAGTAAAGTGTGGCAAGGCTTGGCTCCTCCTAGAGCTAAGCTTTTAACTTGGTTTGTTCTCTTAGGGAGACGTAATACTGAGGACGAATTAATCAGGTTGAATATTCTTAATGTTCATGATGACAGATGTGTGTTGTCCCATAATCATGCTGAGACTGCTAACCATCTATTCCTCCCATATGTTTTTCCTTAGAGGGTTTGGAATGTGGTAATTGACTAATGGGGTGCATCATTCGTCCTTCCTAATGACCTGATGTTGGCTTTTGATATATGTGTTCAATATTGTAAAACAATTAGGAAACAATGGATTACTTGGTTCTTTATGATTGTATGGTGATTATGGGAGTTAAGGAACAAAATAATTTTCCACAATGAGGTTATGCCACTAGAGTCATTTATTAATCTGGTGCTTGAAAGAGGCAGATCTTGGATCGTCGCAATTTAGAAGTAATAAGCTATATAGGTGTTCTTACAGTATATATTGGAGCTTAGGATATTTCCTATTATTGCAACAATTGCATTGTTAATGTCTTGTTATCTTGTTGATTTTGTACCTTGCTGGCTACTCCTCATTTCATGGGTTGAGCTGTTCAATAATTTATCAAAAAAGATAGATGTGTAGCTCCAATTGCAGGAGAACATGCAGAGGCGCAGTTTTTACAATTTTAGGAGTAGTTAGTGATCTGACATGATAATTGAGGGCTACATTACATTTATAAACAATTATCATGGCGAGCCTATGTAGACTATGTTTATTGAAGATCATATTAGATTGGCAATTCCTTAGTTTGAAAATTAAAGCACAACTCATTTTGGGGAGGTCTATTGTGCTGGAGTGAACTATCAGATTGGAGGATTTTAAAATTTTGCATTTGTTTTTCTCTATTGCTTTGTAATAATCTTGCTCTACTCTTGTTTTGAATGTTAAGCCAACCTTGCTGCGTATTGGGAGAAAAAAAAAGTTTCATTTTGATTTGAATTTCATTCTTCCTTAGTTACAATGGTATTGAGACATATTCATTTCAAAAGCCAGTTAAAGGTCATGGGCCAAATGGAACCTATCTTTAGCGGGCCTAATATACCACTGGGTTTTGAAGGTTTCACTGGCAGAAAAGAGTCCACACCCAATGCTACATCTCAAACAAGAAACTATGTTTAGGAAAGGTCACCTTATACCAACTCTAGCATGGAGGAGAGGGTTCCTTAAACCCACTTATTAATTTTGGTGTCTCAATCTAGGGCAAAGAAAATGAAGAAGAAGATATGCTGAATAAGGATAGCTTGGTGGAAGTGCAAGTGACATGGGGCCTAGGTAAGGAGTTAGAGCTCAAGGTTGGAGATGAGAAAGCTATGACTGTAGCTTTATCAAAAGTCGGTGAGGTGCAAGACTTTGTATTAACAAGGAAGAAGGGTTGACCTAGGAAAAAGAAAGGGTTTGACAAAGCATGAGGTTATCGACACCAAGTTGGAAGTTGGTGGGAGTTGTGATTTTGATTGGACTCATGTGTTAGTTGAGGAAAAGAGTGGTGGCTTGCTTGTCTATGAAATAAGAATTTGTTTGAAGTCAACAAGGTTTGTTCAAGAGTTACAAGACTTAAAACGGGTGGTTGGATCTAGTTTTGGCTATGGGTGATTTCGAAGGGGTTTTCACGTTGTGCAATGTGGGTTGCCATTATTATTTGTGTGTGTCATGGTTGGAGGTGGGTCTTTAATTGATGAGGAAACTATGGTATTCATTGTTCTATGCTATTGTTTGGAGAATTGGATTATCAATTATAGTTTTGTTTGTGGATTATAATATCGATCCGAGAGTTCGAGTTAAGTCAATTAAAATGATCAGGGGCTTTGGGTTATAAACTGTTTGCATGGAGGCATAGCAAATATCAAATTTTTGAGTGTATCATTGTGGGTTTTGGTTTGAATCTGATTGGAGATAATTGACCATATGCCTATCTTGCTTGGTCCTTTACATGGTGATCGTGGTTGCATTTTGTTGGATGCTTGGTGATTGTGATTTCGCTGATGTTAGGTGTCATATATAATTTTTGCTATTGTTTGTTTGAGTTTTTTTCAGGGTGTTTATTTTAGTTTTTATTTTATCTCTTAATTTCTTTGTTTTTGTTTTGAGTTTGTTTGAACTTGTTTTGCTTCTCACCCTTTGGTAAGTTGGAGCTTTGTTAATTATCGAAAAAAAGGGGTATAAGCTAATTCATTGTTCACAACGAATCATATCCATCATTCCTTGATCCCAATCCACCAATCATTTTTGCAAAACCATGACTTTGTTTATCACTCTTCCTTTCTAATCAATGCTCTGCAGCATTACATCAATTCTAGGAGTCCTTCCTGTGACCAAAAGATTCCCAGATTATGAAATTTGGGTTAATTCCAAACACTAATATTTCCATATATATGAAAGTAAGTGGGAGAGTTATATGCTTAAGTACATTACATTGTTAGTCCTATTATTCTTTTTTTTTTTTTTAAGGGAAAAGTCATAGTATTCTTGCTCTTATGTGTTACCAATATATTATTTCAAAAATTCTACCAAATTATGGGAAATTTGTTGGGGTTGCGTGCAGGTCATTTATTGATGTATTAAGGAACAATGTAGTTTCATTTATTATTAAGTTATGTTTACTTATTATAATTAGAGTCGTTGAATGTATTCTTAATTTTCTTTAATTTAAGAGTCATTTACTTAATCAAGTGTTATTATAAGTTTATAAATTCATCTATATGTGGGGTAATATTCAAGAAGGACTGTTGGATGAAAATGTAATCGATTAAATACTTTAAAGAAACTTATCCGAGAAAAACATCCCAAAAATTACCAATGTTTAGATGATTAACACTAAAGAGGGTACTTTGCTCCTTAGCAAATGGACTCCTCAAACGGCTCATGGTAGCAAGCCTTTGAGCAAGATCGGTCAACAAAAATTAGAATGGAACTTGAATTTTTATTAACCAACTGATAAGTTCATACCTTGAAGATGGACAATGAAACTAAAGAAGTAACAGAAAGCTAAAAGTAAATTGAACAAAGAGAAATAAAAGTTGATTATTAAAACAACATGATGTGTTGTGATCTGAGTGATGATCTCTTATGTGTAAACATGAGCTTTTATAAGCTTCTTAAAGTTTCGCCATCCCTTAAGTCATACACAAAATGGCATTCGGCTTAATCCCTATGTATCCACGTTCTTGATAGTGGTAGCCGTTGCTCCCTAAGCCATCAGTCTCCAACTACCTTCCTTTCTTGGCTATTGGGCTTTTTTACTTCCCTTAGCCCAATCTTCTCTTTAGCTGATGCTTATTTACTATGCCTCAGTTGATGAAGGCTAACCTAGCACCTACCTCGTCAGGCCCAATTCTAACTTTTCCAAAGCCCAACTTTTGGTTACTGGCTAGCCAATTTTTTGCTGCCAACATAAGCCCCCCATACATTACCTAGCTATTTAGCCAATGGCTATTTATTCAGCTATGTAATGTATTAAAAATTATTATCATTACTATTCATTGTACTCATTATCCGTTTGCTTCCTTTTCACAATTCAGTTTCTCACTTCCTCTCTTCTCAACAACCTTTCAAATCTGTGCAATTTCAAGTTCACATCATTCTTTAATCTATTCTTACTCTTTCCCTTTCCAATGTCTTCTGACCCTTCTAACTCTAATTCGTACTCCGTCATAGAGCTCATCTTCATCAAGGTTCGAAAGCTCCTCTTCCAGCTCATCATTAGATTCTCCTCAATCAATAGACAAGGTTCAGGAATCTCTTGAAACCTCAAGGCTCTTGCTAGCAAGCCGAAGTCGTCTCAAATGGCAGCTTCATCTCGCCTAGCAAAAGATTCGCCTTCGGAAGAAGATCCTAGAGACGAAATTTTGATTCCTCATGATCGAGCTAAGTGTACATATATCTTGGGTCCGATTTGCACAGAACATCCTCTATATACTCATATTACAGAATCGTTCATTCTTCCTGACGAATTTCAGCTCCCCGTTACAGAGGATTGGTTTTCTCTCGCCTTACATCCAAAAGAACTTCATGGTTGGTCTAAACCGAGTCCAGAGTACCTGCAATGGCTTTACAAAGTCTCGGAACAATGTGGAGCAAAATGGTAAAGTTGGGGCATTTACGATATGATTATGCTTTTTAAGCTCAGCTTCTCCCCCAATATTGATATGTTCCTTCCTTCCTCGGTTTCTGGAATACCTCCATTAATGCTTTCGTTTTCCTATTTGGGATCATGTTTCCTTCCTTATTCGATATGGCTGTGATGTTGGGGCTGCCGATCATTGGAGAAGACATCTCATCCCTTTACGATGAAGCCCTTGAGGAGATCGGCTGCCCTATTTCCAAAGAAAATTCTGCCTACGGCCAATATATGGAAACTCATTGATGCAATCAAGGCGGGGTAAGCAAAACTAAGCATCATGCTTTTCTTTTCTTTTGGCTCTGTAAGTTCTTCCTTAGTAGCAAATCACTTTCAATGGTAAATGAATTCTCCTACTACATTTTGCTTATCATTTCTGCTCGGTAAGTAAACCTGGGGGCTTTATTCTTATCCTCTTTTTATGCGAGGTTGAAGATGTGGATAGACCAGTTGAAAGCTCGAGACACCAAGGCTATCCCTGGTCCAATCTGGTTCCTGTTTTTATGGGTGAAAGCGTATTTTCCAGAATTTTACCGCTAGTGTTCTTTCACTGTAGAAATAGTTCAAGACACATCAACTTATAGTCTCCATTACAAGACTGTACCAGTCTCAACTTTCTTAGCCTTTTAATAGCCGATCGACTCTTCAAAATGACTTCTAGATTATATCTAGAGATTTGTCCTTTCCTGTACCATTCTTATGGTCCTGCTTGTGTTCTTGTAGATTTGCCGACTGACTTGGCTGAAGAACTAGTTGAAGTGGCTCCCTATTGGGGCAGTGTTCTAATTAGCCGAGACCTACTGAATGGAGTTCATCCTAATGCCCGAGCCAACAAGCTGTCAACCAAACCATATGATCCAAATTGCTTTGCTCAACAATTTGGGCTAATCCAAGGTATCCCTGCTCCTTATCAGTCTATAGTGGCTTCAGATGATACCCAACTTGTGCTTTTACCCCTTGACATGAAGCAATTGTTGTCTACCAAGAGCAGCAAGCTAATTCAATTTCATTTTGAGCCTTTTGTAGTCAATCCTGGGATGGTTCCAACTTATGCCAATTGGTGGACCACTGTCTTCAATCGAACATTTCCCTTTGTTCCTAATCACTATTTGTCCAAGTTGATAAGTGGCAGCTAGAATAAACCCTCTCAACCTTCTCGGCTGATTTCTTCAACTGCACCTCCACATGCTGGTACATCTTTATCTACATCTATCCAAAGTGCCTCTCTCAACCTTACTTCTCCTTTATTGATCCATTGTTTCTTATTTATCCTTGCAGGATCTCAGATTGTAAATGTAGAGACTCTTCAGCCAAAGCAAAGAGCTCTAGTTCGGAAGAGCCCAAGAAATATTGTCTCGGCTACTTCCTTAAGGTTTGTAGCTCCACTTGTGGCTCATTCACAAGATACTTCCCCATCTGAGTGATGTTCCATTAGGATTATTCTTTCTCTTTCTTTCTTATGCTTGCATTTTGCAGAAGGAAAGGAGAAGTAAGAAATGAGCTAAGTTGAATTTTCCCCTTACTCCTTTATCTAAGCTTAAAGCTTCGAAAAGGAAAGCCATTATACACGATTCTGAAGAAAAGGAAGAAGAAGAAGAACGTTCTTTAAAGAAGTGGCCCAGCAGCATTCCTCAGCCTCGGCCTCAGCCTCCATTATCTCCTACCTCAGCTGATCCTCAAGATCAAGCACTGTAGCTTGAGCCGAATGGGCCTGCCATAGCTATTCCTGTCATCCAATCTCCTCCTACTATTGTAGCAGTATCAGTAAATCCCTTAGCTGATGTAGACTTTCCTGATAACAAGCCCATCATCCAGTCGAGCAATCTAGTAGCAGAGACTCATTCAAGCTTACACGAGCTAAGCAGCTTACTTCAGTAACCTCTTACTCCTCTTGCTCCCCCAGTTTTTATTCCTGATGAAGAATTAGAAGCATACTTCAAAGCTTCGGTCACTCAACCTCCTCATGGCAGCTCTTCACCTGTGTACCATCATCTGAAGATAATTGAAGAAGGATTGCAGAACCCATTCCCTCTTGATTCGGGGTTTTCAGCTAGCTTAGAGAGGTCTTTATTGAAGGTCTCTAAAGCTCCAAATGCCAATATACCTGCTTCACTTAAGCAGGTATGTACTGACATTGCTCTTAATATTTTAGATGCCATGTTAAATTACAATAGGTTCAAGGCTCGTTGAGATGATAGCCTCAAAGCTTTGGAGGAATTGGCATCTCTCAAGATGCAGAAAAATGCGAATTTATCCCAATACCACACTGTGAAGTCTAGTCAAGACCAGCATCAACAATGGCAAGCTCAACTTACTAACAGGATTGGGTCCATTCACGAAGAGATTGCCAAGCTGCAAGCTGAATTAGGGATTCTGGAACCTGAACTAGCTACTGTGAAGGCTCAAATTAAAGCTGAAGATGCTCAACAATTTCAGCTTTACGCCCAAGCTAAAGCTTTGGATCACATAATTATCCCTTTTGTTGAGAAACATAAGCCATTGGAACATGCAGTGGAGGTAAGCAATAAGGGCCTAGCCAAGGCTGAAACTTCTTGGACTTCTTTGTATCATAAATTCCAAGCAGCTTGGCTATCTCCTTCCACACATATCCATATCAACCATCCTATTAACATTTTTGTATACTTCCCACGATTTGTCATTCCTAACTCTCACTGGCATTTAACATAAACGGCTCCAGTTTCCAGTTTAGCCATTACTCCTCCTGTGGATAAGGTATCTACTCTTCGAATCCTGGAGCTCAAACCAGAAGACTTACACGACAACATCCTAGCTGCTGTGGGAAATGCATTAATAGGTCTCTTGGAAGATGAATTACTTGCAGAAGTGGCAGCCAAATTTGTCGTAGATTAGTCAGCTGAAGTAAGGGAGTGAGCCATTCAACCACTATAGAAGGCATTCTTGCCGATGCAACCCCCCAAAACCCTTGATTTAGGCTAGGATCTTTCTATTAAAAATATCTTGCGTTAAATAGCCGGCTTGTGGCTATTATTTTTTAACACTTTAAATTAGTTGGAAATTGATTCCCAAATAGATGGATAATATTTCTTCAAAAATTTCCCATTGATGCTCTTAATTGATTCTTTTCCTTACATGTTAACTAATCTATATGCTCCCCCATATATAACTTGGCTAACGATATAAGGACCTTCCCAATTTGGAGACCACTTGCCAAATCTAGGATCTTTAGTTCCAATAGGCAATATCGTCTTCCATACAATATCTCCTTTGGCAAATTGTTTCCTCTTCACCTTTTTATTATAGGACTTTGCAACCTTCTTTTTATTCAGCTTAATGTTCTCCAAGGCCATGATTCTGTCATCATCAGCTAATTCCAATTCTTGGAACATGGCCTGAGAATACTCTTCAGGCTGTAATCCAACTTGTTTTGCCACTCTTAATGACTTAATATTTATCTCTATAGGCAAAACTGCATCTTGGCCAAATATCAGTCTGAACGGAGTCAAACCTGTGGCCTTATTCTTTGCATTTCTATAAGCACAGAGAGTTGTAGATAACATTTTGTGCCACTTTGTCGGCCAATCTTCAATGGTTCTTTTAATCATGTCAATTAAGACCTTGTTAGTTACCTCAAGTTGACCATTGGCTTGTGCATAATAAGGTGATGAATGAATGAGTTTAATTCCATAATCTTGCATAAATGCTTTCACCTTATCCCCTATAAACATGGTGCCTTGGTTAGCAGTTATGGTTTCTGGAATGTCAAACCGACGTATAATTTGCTTCTCAATAAATCTTATCACATCAGCTTGTGATACACTTGTCATCGGCTTAGCCTCCACCCATTTTGTGAAGTAGTTAGTGGCAACTATAATGAAAGTATGCCTTTTAGAAGATGGAGGATTTAATTTGCCTATAAGATCCATTGTCCAACCCCTAAATAGCCAAGGTTTGACAATGGTATACAACTCCTCAGCTGGCACTCTCTATATAGGTCCATGGAGCTAACAAGCCTCACAGCCTTTAGCATAGGCAAAGCAATCGGCTGTAATAGTTGGCCAATAATACCCATATTGGCATATTAGCCATTTCATATTAGAACCAAATTTGTGAGCTCCACACATGCCTTCATGGACTTCCCCCATCACTTTTAAGGCCTTTTCTTTCCTTAAGCATTTGAGCAATACCCTTTCTTGACTTCTTCTGAATAGCTCACCATCAATCAATACATACTTTAATGCTTTCTGTTTAAGTTTATAATCCACCTAAGCTGACAGGTTAGCGAAGTATTGGATCAATTCTTGCCTCTAATTGGCTGATGTCCCCAATTTATGGTTAATTACCAATGCTTTTCCATCTTCCATAGTATTGATATCTGGTTTGATGAACTTGTATCCAAAGGCATTATTTGCTAAGTCATTTGCTATTTCATTTGACATCCTGGGATCATGTAATATTATGACATCGGTAAAATATTCCAATAAGGTTTGGGCTTCTTCCAGATATCCTTCCAATGTTGGGCTGTTGCACCTATACTCTCCCAATATTTGGTTGATCACCAACTGTGAATCTCCCATAATATGCATAGCCTTCACATCCAAGGACTTGAGCAGTTTTAAGCCGATTATGAGAGCTTCATACTCTGCTTGGTTATTGGAACATTAGACATCGAGCCGATACATAAACTTCTTGTCCACTCCCTTAGGACTAGTAATTACCACTCCTACACCAACTCCTTTTTGATGTTTTGAGCCATCAAAAGCTAGAGTCCATGGTTGATTCTGCACATAACCTTGACACTCGACTAATAGGTTCTGTACTTCTACACATGGATGCTCTGCTAAGAAATCGACTAACACTTACCCTTTCATGGCCTTCAACGGCACATACTTTAGAATGAATGCATTCAGCTTAATGGCCCATTTCATCAATCTCCGTTGAAGGATTAGCCGATTTAACAAATGCTTCACTATATCTATCTTACAGATCACCAGCACCTCCCTAGGTAATAGACGATACTCCAATTTCATACATGCATGGATTAGTGATAAACACAATTTTTCTACTGGAGTGTACCTAGTTTCGGCATCATTTAGCAGCCTACTCAAATAGAAAATAGCCCGCACAATTCGATCCTCTGAATCTTGAGCTAATAAGCTTCCAATGGAGTTTTCAACGGCTGATATATATAACTTGAGAGGCCTTCCAAATGCTAGTGGTAGTAGTACTGGAGGTGTTACTAAGCAATTCTTGATTTGTTCAAAAGCATCTTGCTATTTCCTACCCCAAATGAATTCGTCAGCTTGCTTAGGCCTTAACAAGGGTAAAAAGGCCTTCATTTTGCCAGCTAAGTAAGCAATAAATCTCCTTATGAAGTTTATTTTACCTATTAAGCTTTGCAATTCCTTCTTATTTCTTGGAGGTCTAGCTTCCAATAGAGCTTTTACTTTGTTCTTATCCACTTCAATTCCTTTTTGGTGGACTAAGAATCCAAGGAAGTTTCTAGTTGAGACCCCAAACGCACATTTGACAGGATTCATCTTAAGCAAATACTTCCTCATCCTGAGAAATGCTTATTCTAAGTTAACCAAATGGTTTTGGAAATTGGCTGACTTTACAATCACATCATCGATAAAAACCTCCATAAATTTTCCAATCAAATCGTGAAATATCAGATTCACTGCCCTTTGATAGGTAGCCTCAGCATTCTTAAGACCAAATGGCATGACTGCCCACTGAAAAATATAAATGGCTCATGAGCAACGAAATGCAATTTTATATACATTTTCCTCAGCTAAATAGATTTGATTGTACCCAGAATAACTATCCATAAAGGATAAAATTCCATTATTTGCTACAGCATCAACTAACATATCCGCAATAGGCATAACATATTCATCCTTAGGGGTAGCTAAATTTAAATTACTAAAATCTATACGAATCCTAACTTGGCCATTCTTCTTGATTACAGGAATAAATCTACTGCTTCTCTTAATAGGTGACACAAACAAATCTACTGCTTGCTCTTCTCTCTTTTTTATAACCTCACCATCCTTCTTAGCTGGTTCCTGTTGAAACAAAAACTCTTCAAGTCTTGTCTTGGCTGAATGCAAGGCTAACCATTGTAGGACATCCTTTGCCACTATTTCATGACTTTCCATTGATAGATTCTAGTTGAAGTTGTGTCTAGGCCTTTATCGTAACTTCAAACCTATCTAATGATAGGTCAAAAGACTTGATAGAGTCTAGTGGAACATATTCGGGCCAAGAAATAAGCTGAATCTTTGAAGAGTAGAGCATGACATGCATCCTTACATCGGTTGTGAAAAAGAGCTGGTCTGAATTCACTATTTCAACTTGGTCTCTGTTCTAAGATTGAAGCTGTTGGTGGAGTGTGGAAAGCACACATTGATTAGCATGAATCCACTCTCTACCTAGCAAGATAATGTACCCTGATTTGCCATCTATCACAAAAAACAATGTGTTAGTAGTCCTGGACTTTACTGTGAACTTGGCCATAAGGAAACCCAATGCCAGAGCACTTTCCCGAGTAAAGTTGGACATAACAATATTAGTCTTCTTTAGATCTTTATGGCTTTTCCCAAGCTTCTCAATCGTACTATAAAGCATCACATTAAACACAGCTCCTCCGCCAACTAGAACTCTACTAATAAGCTTCTAGTTTATATGAGCCGAATGTAGAGAGGCCTGAGGTGTCTAGCTTTGCTCCACTTTTTGAACTTTACCTCTTTTAGCATTGTTGTTACCAAAGCTTCATACTCGGCTTCAATTGGCATTACATCTCCCTCTAAATACCAAAAATTACCATCTTGATCGGCCAACTCCATAGGAATAATCTCTATTGTAGCTATAATAGTCGACTCATCCTGGGGTTCATTCGATAAATCATCATTATTTGGCATATCACTCAGCTTATTTTCTGAATATTCACCATTTATTTCCACCTTGAAGCATTGATTAGTGAAATTCACAGCCTGAACAGCATCCCGGGTAATTCTCAGAGGCCATGTTATCGGCTGGAATTTAGAGGTATAATACATTGCCTCAGCTACCTTAACATCGGCTAAAAACGGTTTCTGGTTGGCTAGCACTACTTCTACCTTGCTCTCATTCCAAAACATCAGCTACTGATGCAAGATAGATGGGACACACATATTGGAGTGAATCCAATCTATTCCTAACAGCAAAGAGTATCCTGGTTTGGTATCCACAACAAAAAATACTATGGCGGATGTTTTAGTTCCCACCGTCAATTCAGCAATGTAAAATCCTAGAGCATCTATGCTTTCCCTTGTGAAGTTTATGATCTTCATGTTAGTGTCTTTGAGATCCTTTTGAGACTTACCCAATTTCTTTAAAATTCCCATTGGCATAACATTCATGATGGCACCCCCATCAATCAACACTTAGCTGATAGGCCTTCCATCAATATGAACCCTTATGTAAAATGGCTTCAAATGTCTTGTCGACTAAGGTTTTTCAAACTTAACGACTCCCTCTGTGTTTTCCTTTCCTTCTATTCTTTCCTGCTAATTTTCTGTTGCATCTATCTCATCAGCTAAAGTAGCCTATGTAGCCTCTTCAGTCAAGACATCACCATCTAACCATATCGGCTGATTTTCTCTTACAGCAAACTCCGTAGGCAGAATCCCTAGCTGCTAAATTCATATCATCTTGTAGATCATCAGTCAAAATGAGCAGATCATTATTGTTGAGAATCTGATCAATCAAACTCTCTGACAACTTTGTTTCTGGAATCTGTACTCTCTCGGCTGATGTCTCAACCGTTTGATTATTATTCAAGTCCTGAATCTACCCTTATATTTCCTGCATGCTTCCGCTTTTGGGCTAGCAACTTCTTCTATTTCCACATGTTCAGCTCGATCTAACACAGTCATCGTGTTTTTCATTCTTTGGGTGGACCTTTTCCTTTGCCTTCTCCTTTTCTAAGTCCTTGTCAGCTGAACAAGTTGTGGCTCAGTTTGCTTTCCCTTGTAATATTTATTCACGGACAACTCTCCCTTGTTAAACTCAACTTTTGGCTCAATCATCCTTGCCTCCCTAACCGATTCATCATTTCTCACCGTGATTCTCAGCGTGGACCCTCTTTTACTAGAGTTTACTTTAACTGCTCGCTTGGGATCTCTAGGCATAGGATGATCTGAGATCTGTGAGACTTGCTTTTGCTTATCCATTCTTTGCTTGGATGGTCTCTTTGCTGAGGAAACTGTATTCTTTGGAATACATTCAACCAAGGTTATTCATACTGTCCTCTCCTTGGCAAATCCCTCTATTGAGGAAATCGTACTCTTTGGAATACACTCTGCCAAGGTTGTTCAACTGCCTTACAGTTTCTAAGTTGCCTTGGAGCTTAGGCATCCACTCTTTCCTTTCAACCTTCCTGGATGCGTCATAGCTAATGGCTCTATTCTTTTCCTTGACCACCATTGATTTTGGTCTCCATACTTGCTTAGAACCTTGGACAGGCTAAGCAGATGGAACCTCTTTCTTGGCACGCTTGTTCTCTGCAGATATCGAAACCATATTGATAATGGCTAAAGGAAACGGATTGGTATCAATTGTCATAACACCTCCCTTTTTATCTGCAAGTTTGAACATTCCTTCTTTCAGGGCTTTTTGAATCACATTACGAAAAACTGTACAATTATTCATATAATACGAGTATAAATTATGCCACTTGTAGTATTTCAAATTTTGAATTTGATCCGCTATAGATAACTTATCCCTTCTAGAAGCTTGATCTATTTATCTTTTGACTAAGAAGTCAAAGATCTAATATGCTTTTGCAATGTCAAACAGATATGCCTACTTTTCCTCTGTTTTGACTTTTTCTTTCCTTTTGGCAGGAATAAGAGCAGGACAAGTAAATGGCTTGCCCCCAAGCCATTCGGCTGTCACAATTTCTCCTTATATTATCCCTTCTTCATCATTTCCTCCCTCATTGGTTGAGTCATAATTGACTACAGCCACCAACTGGGAACCTCTAAGCCCCACTCTGTTAGATCTTCTCTGCTCTCTCTCTATTATGAATTGTTTAACTCGAGCTACTTTCCAAGAGAACTTAGCCAAGTCACAATATTCAGAAACAATGTGCTTTTCTCTCAATTGAGGGTTCATATTATTTACAGCAATAAAGGCACATTTAGCCTCTAATAACTGCACACTACATTTTTCTTTAACCTTTCTAAATCTTTCCAAAAACTCTATCACAAGCTCATTCATTTGCTATTTGATGCCTAACAAATCCAGCACAGAAGCCTCTAGCTGTAGCTTATAAAATCCATCATGGAATAATCGCTCCATATCAGTCCAACTTTGTATAGAGTTTGGGGGCAATGACGAGTACTAAGTGAATGCTGCCCCAGTTAAGGATAAAAGGAACAATTGTAACCTTAGAAAATCATTTTGCCTAGCCTCAATGCATTGAACTATAAATTAGTTGACATGCTCCATAGTTGATTTTCCATCCTCCCCAGAAAATGTTGTAAAATCTGCAGTTCTGAAACCTCTTGGGAATTAGACCCTATCTATCCAATCTGGGTATGGTTTCTTGTAAACCAGCCTCTCCAAGGGTCTTAGTTGGACACCAAAATGCCTTCTCATAGCCTTAGCTATCATGTTTGGATCAATCAGCTGAGGCACAACTCCCCTCAGCTCAACACATGGTTGAGGTTGAATGGGTGCTACCTACCAATTGGCCCCTTGTTTGAGTCCTTGAGGCATCCCTTGTAGTGGTTGCACATGTGGTGGAGGGTGTATCAGTGGTTGCATATACATCGGCTGGAAAGATCCTCTAGACTAAGTCGAGTATCCACCAACCGGCTGAACATTTGGCTCGTTCTATGTATTCCACTAATTATCTACCTGGGGACAGCTTGTGTGAGTTACTGGATCAACTGTAGGCATGGGACTTGAGTAAATAGGTTGTTCCCAATGACTATTGGAACCATTCCAAGCTCAAGTATTACCTAACGGGAATTTAAGTTCCCTATTACAGTCGAGGGCCTTTTCATTAACTGTACTTGGCCAAATTAAGGCCCTTGATGCCCCCCAGTGTAGGCCATTGTTTAACTAATGGTCTTATTTGCATGTATGGACTCGACTGATTGACCAAGTGTTTGCAATATTTCCCTCTACTGTGCTGACATAGTTACAACTTATTTTGCACCATTGGCTTTATTATCTCAGCCAATTATTCAAATACTTCCTGCATCATATCATTCACTCCTGCTTCGATCTGTTGCCGGATAAAGGATGTAGACATCACTAACGGCGACCTCTCATCACGCCCAGTCTGCATGGAGCTAGTTACATCAGGAGAGGCTGCCTAAGCCCTTGACGGCTGAAGCTAGCAGCTGTATTCAACTGCTCTGAAGTCACCCCTTGGGGTGTAGTCAAGGCTGCCGCATACACAGCTGATTGCCCCCTGCTTCCTGCCTTGGGGTAGAACTCATATTTTGGTTTGTCAAACTCATGTTGATTACCTTTTCAGATCTCAAATTCATACGCTAAGTATGATCCAGTCCTGGAATAGGAAACTTTCACTGACTTAAACTTGATGGTCCCACCAAGCGTGCTAATTTTATGTTGGATGAAAATGCAATCAGCTAAATTCCTTAAGGAATCTTATCCGTGAACAACATCCCAAAGATTATCAATGTTTAGACGATTAATGCTAAGGAGGGTGCTTTGCTCCTTAGCAAATACACTTCTCAAAAGGCTCATGAGAGCAAACCCTTGAGCAAGATCGATCAACGAAAATTGGAATGTAACTTGAATTTTTATTAACCAATTGATGAGTTCATACAAACCCTTGAAGATGGATAATGAAACTAAAGAAGTAACATAAAGCTAAAAGTAAATTGAGCAAAGAGAAATAAAAGTTGATAATTAAAATGACGTGATTTGTTGTGATCTGAGTGATGATCTCTTCTGTGTAAACATGAACTTTTATAAGCTTCCTAAAATTTCATCATTCTCTTAAGTCATTCACATAATGGCCTTCGGCTTAATCCTTATGTACCCATGTTCTTGATAGTGGTAATCGTTGCTTTCTTAAGCCATCAATCTCCAACAACCTTCCTTTCTTGGCCACTGGGCTTATCTACTTCTCTCAGCCCAATCTTCTTTTTAGCTAATGCTTCTTTCCTAGCCTCATTTACCATGTCTCAGCTGATGAAGGCTAACCCGGTACCTACCTCGTCAAGCCCAATTCTAACTTTTTCAATGCCCAACTTTTGGTTACTTGCCAGCCCATTTTTTGGTGCCAACAAGGACAAGAAAGAAAAAATAGTCATTCCTACATAGATCTGTTAAGACTCTAATTTTATGCAAAATTTTGCGAAAGTAAGATGCCTAGATTATTCCCTAATTATTGATTGATATAGTTAAGATTTGGTTAGTATTCCATTTTTATCTCAACTGCACCTATCTCTTATATCACTTTACCTATCATTTCACTTTTCTCTTTTCTCTATCAAACGAGTAACCGCCAAACTAGTTATTTTTCTTTTATCATTATTAATTGTTATCATCAATAATTTATCAAAGATAATGTATATTTCTTTTCATTAAAGAATAAGAAAAACAATAACAATAACAATAACAACAACAACAACAACAACAATAATAATAATAATAGATTTAGCATCACATTATATAATTTCAGCTTTTCAAAGTAATCTAATCTTTTTAACTTTATTTGCCCACATTGACACGACAATCAATTGGGCTTAGTCAAAACACTGCCATTACCTTGATCCTTTTGCATACATAAGCAAGCTGAGTAATGAAATTTCAAAACCTTCGCTACTCATTATTCACATTTGAGAAATGTTATTTTGCCCACTGTTGGGCGACATATACGGTTGACACCGTATGAAGAGGAGGAAAATGACAAACTGATAATAGAGACGGTGGTAGACATAAAAGGAGAAAAGGTATGTGAAAAATTCAAAAACAAAATACAAAAACAAAACACACCCACTGAAACCCCACCCTTTCTCCATGCTCACTCACTCACTCTCTCAACCGCTTCCCCTAGTGTGTAACACTTTGCCAGACGAAATATTATGCTTAAGTCATAATATTTTACCTGATAAGTTATTATGTGTGGCGCGCTGATTAAATTCCATTTCCTATTTCATTATTTCTTACCCATGCAAGGCTAACTATTCGCTTTTCACAATTTCTACTTGATGGCGAAATGAATACTAGATAATCATTATACTGAAAGTAAAGTAACATACATAAAAATGCGAAATAGACAGAATTACTGAAAACTGCATCATACATATATACATAAACGTCTATTTTCAGGTTTGACAATCGATACCTAAAATGGTATAGGGTAATAAAATGAGGCCACTAACACAAAATAAATTAGCCTATCTATATGAATAGTACCCTAACTGGTCCCCACGAGACATTTCATGTACATCTTCTAACTCCTACCCGTTTACCCATGACCCAGATTGCCAAAAAGAGGGCCACCCTGTACATCTACTGCTATTACGATGTGTACTAGAACTAGATGGATTCCGAGGAAAGGAATCCATTCGCCATGCCGGCGTCTGCAGGAGTGTAGTCCACGCTCGGAGCAAAGGATGAGGAGGATGAACTCACTGCCTCAGACGGATCCTCTTCAAACATCGAGACTGAGGATATCTGCTATGGTGGTGAGGTTGGCGAAGCCATGGGAGGCTCTTTGCTACTACTCTGGGTCCCTCTTGCTTGTGTGTGTGGAAGTGGAAAGGGATAGGCCATGTATAGCGGAATAGCAAGGTAGGGTGCGGTAAGGTCGAAGAGTGGATGAGCAAAGGGAACAGCAAAATCTCTATGAAAGAAGAAGTAAAAACGGAGCTAACATCTACCAAATACATATATACAATCTAGAAACGGGTCCAAGTGGAGGTGGAGCTCAGAGAACTCAATGAATAGGACTCCAGTTGCCGCGTTCTCCATGATCTGAGAATGACGCAGAAATATATAGTAGGGTGAGAAATAAAGATTTCTCAGTAGGAATTCCTAAATTTATACCTATCTGTCATCACAGTCATTCTCAGTTGTTTCGGATTTTGGTTAATTAAAAGAAAATATTGCATCAACAGGATGTCCTACTCAATTAGTTATAGAAATCATAGCCTGAAACACAGCTTTGTTTTACTTAAGGAATTAAAAGAAATTAAATAGAGAAATGCACAACCAGACCTGTGTTTTTGACATAGTCAAATAACAGCCATAAAGTGAATAATAATATATATATACACAACATCCAATGGTGTAATTAACTCAATGCATGATAACAGAAAGTATGGATATGCATGAGAAATAATGCACTTGACCTTTACTCATATTTTTTCCATACTTGGTCTCCTGGGAGTATATTGGCCATAAAATTCCTGGGTAATAGTCCACTTTTCAGGATCGAGCTCGTTCCTATACAGGGTCGCCAGGTTTACTTTCCCTGACTTCCCCACTGATCTATTCCCCTTAACTTTGCTCAGAGACTAGCCCAAGTCACATGGAAATCCTTCCTTATTCTTATACGGGTAGCATTGCTTGTCTGATACTTGTCTAATACTTTGACCAATACATGCATAACTTGTAAATTCATATTAATTGAAATCTCTGCCAAAACTTCGGCAGCATAACGGATCATGTCTTTTTCTCCATAAATAGTGCCAGACAACCAGGAAATTTTAGTCAAACAGCAAACCCAATATAGAGCATCATATCATTAATAGTTGTCACACACAACAAAGTCTTATGAGCAAAGCTTAGGTAGTTAGGTGCAAGTTTTAAAATCTTAAGTCTTAATCTATCTTGCAAGCTTTTAATTTCTATTGATGTTCCCGAGTTTGTGCTTAGGACTGACTTCCGAGATTGGATTACAAGTTTCGACTTTCGAGGTTATGTATACAAGGTTAATGTTTTGATTCTCGATCTGTGACCTTAATCCACACTTGGTCTTCCAAGACTTTTATGAGTGTTTCTGATTTTCGAGTTCCGACATTAACTATACCCGATCTAGTTCCTTATTCACTAAATTTCGGGTTCAACGTTAAGTATAGCTGATCTAGTTCTCTGTTTGCTAAGTTTCGAGTTCCGATATTAACTATACTCGATCTAGTTTCCTATTCACTAAGTTCCGAGTTCAACCTTAAGTATACCTGATCTAGTTCTCTGTTTCCTAAGTTTCGAGTTGAACATTAAGTATACTCGATCTAGCTCTCTATTTGCTAAGTTCCGAGTTCAACATTGAGTATATTTGACCTAGCTCTCTGTTTGCTAAGTTCCGAGTTCCGATATTAACTCAACTTAATCTAGTATTCATATATGTCTCTAGCCAGAATTGCACTCTTATAAAAGAAAATTCATCAAAAATAGAAATCTGGGTTAAATCATGCAAAATTTATATCAATGTAAATCTAACAGAGCAAACTTTCAAATGAAAGAAGTTTCATATCATTTGAATGAGTATAATTCGAGATATAAGCCCCGAAACTTGACCCTAATAGACTACCTTGTTCCAGCCCGCGTTGAACTCAAGTCAACTTCATTGATATGCTGGAAATAATTGACAATGAATCTGACTCTAAAATTTTTATGGGACGTTCCCCTATATGTTAGCTTTCAACCAACATTAGATTCACTCAAGTTGCAGTTGTGTAGGGTGAGTTACACACTTCTCAACCCATATTGCCCAGATGAAAATCCAGATTTCTAGGTCAAACTTCAAAAATTCATAACTAACTCTATACTAATCCAATGGCCTTATATTTTATATGTATGGAAAGCGCTGAATGTCTAGTTTCATATAAAAATAGATTTCTCAAATTTAAATGGCTGTAGGCAAAGCCGTACACTCTGCCGTACGGACCACCGAGGAAAAACCCTAACAGCTTCTTGAGTTTTCTCTTCTCTTCAAGTCCTTTCATACCAATTCCAAGTCTATCACAACACACATGCAAATTCAATCATAAATCATCATCATCAATCCAAATCATATCAATATCATAAGGAAAATAAAATCCCCACATAGCCCCAAATCAAGAAGACAAGAAGAGAAGTTGGATTCCTACCTTTCCTAGGTTTGATTCTTGTTAGATTTGTAGTTGGAATTGAAGAAATCTTATTGTGGCTTGAAGGTTTGTGGGAGAGGAAGATGTTATGAGTTGAGATGAGATCAGATGATGGAAAAAAGAATGGAGAGGGGTCAGCATATAGGACCGAAACTTGCAAGGGTAGAAAAGGACAAATTTAAAAACTTCTAAAGCAAGTTACATGTGATTGGTGGATTTGAGTAGATTATTCAACTTAGTTTGGTAGCCCATATGGAGGGCTAAGATGGTGCCACTTGCATGGGTAAGTTGGCTAAATCTTGGCCATCCATTCTAGGGTTTTCACAGTATAATTTCTATTGGTCCGGTTCCAACAGTTTAAATTACCGAAATCTTACCGATTTCTTTTAAATCGGCAAACCGGTTTTAGAAAACTTCTGTGAGGTTTCCTATGCTCCTAATCTAATTCCATCAAGCCTAATCACTTTTAAATCACACTTAATTGGCTTTAAGTGAATGCTTAATCGAATTTCGATTAAACCCACTTATTCGATAAAAACCGAATAACTCGGTTATTAACAATAAAATTTTTCGGACATTACACACTGCTCACTCACTCTGCTCACAATCTCACTCAGTGAACCCTACCCCTTTCCACTGTCCACTCACTCACTGTCTGAACCTCTCTCGTACTTCCCCCCGGCTGAAACTCTTCCCCCTACGAACTCATCCCTAACAAACACCACCATATCCTTGATTCCTCGTGCTCTTTCCTAGTTTTGGCCTGGTCTGACTCTGACGCTGCTAATGGCGCCTCACTCAAACTTAGGGTTCCAGTTCCAAGAACGTTGGTCGACAAGGAATTGCCAGTGAGCTTACGGGCGCTCGGCAACCATATCGAGGTGAAGCTCCCCCTCCTCCTGGCCGTCGATCACCCCATCCTTTCCAGCTTCGATTCCATGTTGAACTTGTCTGACGAGGCCCAAAGTTTGTTGCCCCATGAATTCAGGTCTCTCGTAATGGAATCTGGTAAGTAATCTCGAAATGCTGCTTGAACTGTTAGACTTTTCTCTTGTTTTTACCATTTAGATTAGTAAAGTGAGAAGCCGGAGAGAATTAATTTTTTTCCTTTTCTCTTTTTTTAATATTTTTGTCATGGGTGCGAGGCAATTAAGTTTACCATTGTGTGGACTACTTGTTTATATTCGTTCTATTGATCTTTGTGTTCCTCTAGCATAAAGTCCTTGTTGTTTATGCTAAATGTGTAAAAATAGAATTGTATGTAACTGAACTGATGTGATGTGGGTCTTCAATTGAGCCAACCAAATCATTAAAATGAAAATGGAAGACTGCTTCTTTACTATGTCAACCTTTTAATATGTATACCAATTTACCTTCTTGACTTCTCTATATTTGGTCCATGTATGTCAACCTCTGTAATATGTATGCCACTTTTTGGTTGCTATTTGTTTGAGTCCATTGTCAACTTGGGATGAACGACTACAGAGTCGAATCAACCAAGTTTGTTGTTTGAGCTCGCACACAAGTATGTTTTGTTGACTTTAGGCATGAATATTATTCAATATCCTTTATATTTATTTGCATTAGTTGTGATGTAGTCTTCAAAAGTTGTTGTTTACATTTGAAGATTTTGTGTATCATGGAGCATAAGCTATTATTTTATTTTCTATGCTAATGCAGTTATTTAGTTGCAATCATCATATTTACCTCCTATGTGGTAGTTCATCTTCTTTTTTTCTTTGTATTCTTGAATATTAATATGCATTATATTTCTTTTTGTGATTTCCAACTATCTTGACATAACGAGAGCCACAGTGACATGTTCAGCTCCTGATAACCAGCTTAGGTAAATGTTCAAAAGGTGAAGGTTACTTGATTTTTATGAATAAAAGACATGTGTCATGAGTTTTCTCTCCTTATGACATTTATTTTGGCTTGTTTGTACCTATTATTTTCGTTTGGCAGAAAAGGCCCTGCATAAGGGTTAGCTTTATCTTATTTTTTTCTTTTGTGCTTGTGTTATATGTGTAAAGAAATATATCTTGTACTTGTTTCTTCTTTGTTGCTACTAATCAGTGAACCTGCAAAACTCTCTTAAATGTGGCTGAAAATGGGGAATGTCAATGTCAATTTAATTCTAGTTATATATTGTAATTTGCATAATATGGTATTATTTTGCCACGGATGCTGCTGCTGCTATTATTAATTTATGAGCACCATAGTATCTCATCTCATGTGCTAACTAGAGAGGCAAAAACACAACAAAGAAAAGGAAACTAGGAAAGGTACTTATCATAGAAAGGTGGGGAAGTTAAAGCTAAAGCTATATTGCATTACCAAAATATTGATTGTTAGTCTAAATGTCAAAAACACCAATTCCACCCTACCTGCATAACTTTCTTTATGCAGTTTATACACCAGCAACCTCGTATACCACATTTCTTCTTAGATAACAGCTATGCTCAAACTAATATTAGCATTGTTGCATGCAACATACTTATGGTCACAGCTACTGCAACATAAGTATCAGAGTTGGAGATAGATTTTCCTTGTTGTATATGAATGATAAGCTTGAAGAATTCATTGGTCCTTAAAGTCTAAATTTTCTAATGTAGGTATTGGTGTTTAGAAAGGAATTTTGAATTTTTTATGTATTTCTTATTACTTTTGGAATTTCATATCCAGTCCCAACTTAGGGAAAAGAGAAAGTTGTCTTTTTTGCCTTTGTGGATTAAGAAATCATATTTGAGAAATATTATTTTGACATTCTTTTTGGCGACTTATATGGTGTCACCATATGAAAATGGCAGAAAAGGACAAAAGACATGTAGAGGGCATACAAAGTCTTTCTTGCCCGGCTACGTTCCCTACTCCCTCTGTCAATCCAATATCGTCGTTGTATTTGCCAGTTATATGCTTTCCTCTCGTTTGCATCTACTCGGGTACCATCCATCACTACCCTCTATTTTTTCTATTTTCTCTAAAGATTCATTTATTGGGTTCTTTTTCTTTTTGTGTGAACGATACACTTACAAGTCACAATTTTTTAAGCTGAAACCAATTGTAGAATAGTCGAGCTGAGTAAGAGAATTTATTGAAAAGTTGGAATCTTGTCTGTTTGTATGATTGATTCATTGGTCCATTAGGTTAATTAGCTCATTTTATGTCAAAAAGATGCTTTTGTTAAGTAGACATTGTGCAGTTTGAAATCCTTGCCTATGTTAATTAAGTGTTGAAATTGTTCAGGATGAAAAAGTAATGATGAGACTAAAAACATAACATGGTGGGTTTTTGTCTACGAATCTTGATTTGCATTTGTCAAGCATAAGATCTACTTTTTTAAGGTGCTTTTGTGAATATTCTGTTGATGGGTGGGAGTGGGTCTAAGACGATCACTATAGGATTTGAGATATGTAATGTGTTCGTTCCCTCAGCACAGCTCCTCTTGGTTTTGCTAATCTTTTCTTAAATTTGTTTGTTAAACTGCATTCGTTCCCCACCATAACTCCTTAGCAAAACTAATTGCAACCAGTGGCTTTAGCTATGTAATCTTAGTAGCTATCTAATGGATTTCCATGAGTGACCAAGTCTCCCCCACCAAACCCATCCACAAATACATACACATGAATGCCTATAAGCATGACTCAATTTTTTTTTTTTAAATTATAATCAAAGTGAGCTATTTCTAATCCCACCATCAATGCTTTCTTCCTTTTTTTTTTTTTTCTGTTGACAGTATGATTTGGAAGATAGGTATGAGAATTATAATTTCGAAATAGAATCAAGCAAATTAACTTTCTACTGACCTAGTTAACCATGTGTGCCCTGTGGTGTTAATTGTTATTGGGCTTAGATAGTATTTAGTGTGTTTGAATGTGTGGTAATTAAGATTTGGTGGTTTATTATAGGTGAGTTAACCTCAGCAGTTTGAGCAATATCAACTGATACACACACTAAAATGGGGTGAGGGAAAGCAAACACTAGAAGTCCTGCTATAGGTATGTCATGCTATTATTACTTGTTTGGTTTGGGGGGCTGAATGTTGGGAAAGTTGGCAATACACCAAGCTTTCCCCTAGTAGGTGGGATCGGATAATATGCATGGGTTCAACTTAAAGTTAATAGGTAATATTAAACAAAGCTTCATTAAAGATTGGGAGTTGTGTAAACCTTATAATGATGTGATGTAGTTGATCTAAGGGCCAATTATATCACTAAATCTTAGTTTTCATACAATCAAATTTTAAAGATTTCATAAGACGCTAGTAAATTCTTAGGAAATACTGATAACTTTTAGGAAAATGCTAATAACTTTATCTAGTTTGCTATTTTTATATAATTTTTTTCTTGTCAAATTTTGCAATAATTATTGACTATGGGCACGTAGATTAATAAATTTAACATATCACTAAATCTTATTCTTCAAAAAGTCAGATTTTAAAGATTTCATAAGATGCTAGTAAATTCTTAGGAAATGCTAGTAACTTTATCTAGTTTGCTATATTTATATAATTTTTTTTCTCATATTGTGTAACAATTATTCACCAAGGACACCTAAATGAATAAATTTAACATATTATTAAATTTTATTCTTCATAAAATCAGATTTTAAAGATTTCATAAGATACTGGTAAATTCTTAGGAAATGTTGGTAACTTTTAGCAAAACGCTAGTAAGTATATACAATACATTGATAACTTTCTCTAGTTTGCTATTTTTATATAATTTTTTTCTTGTCAAATTTTTTAATAGTTATTAACAGATAAATAAATTTAAAATATCACAAAATCTTATTCTTCATAAAATTGAATTTTAAAGATTTCATAAGATGCTGTTAATTCTTAGGAAACACTGGTAACTTTTAGCAAAATGCTGGTAAGTATATGTAATACGCTGGTAACTTTTTCTAGTTTGCTATTTTTATATAATGTTTTTTGTAACATCCTCCTCGATACAGTACTATGCTTAAGTCATAGTACTACACTCTGGAGTGGTTGCTGTTACCTGAACGGACCTTATGTAACAGCGACTTCAACCGTCTGTGAAACTTCTCAAACTATCTGGAGATAACACGGAAATAGAAGTGAGAATTTTAAATTCTCAGTGGATCCACTAAGAAATTTTCATACCGTGTCATTGTTATTATCTCTAGTTGCTTCGGTTTATTATAAAAAAATGAATATATGATACAAACGGTTCCGTTTTATAATTTGAAAACATATGATCCGAAGCAAAGTTTATTTTATTCCATGCACTTGAGTCACATTGGCAATATTTCATAATGAGAATCATAACCACTGCATAAGTAGACGGAATAGTCTCAGCTTCAATAAAACATAGGATATAATTATGCAAATACTCATATTTGAATTCATGCAAATGCACTGGTGCTTTCCTTTAACTTTCTTTTCTTGGCACACCTAGGCATTACATATCGCCGTCCCTAGGGTGCTTGCATATGTTTTAATCTTTAGTCTTTACTGCCCTTAGGTAGTATGATTTAGGAGTGAGCTCAACTCGTGACTGTCGTCACAGATCTTACGACATGAGGGACCCATGTCTTTGTAACACCTTACCAGACAAAGTACTATGCTTAAGTCATAATAATTTATCAGATAAGAGATTACGCGTAATACTGATTAATTTTCTCCTACTGTATTAGTATTACTTTCTTACATAAGAGTACTTGATTTCATAACAAATGTTTTTTTTTTTTTTCTGCGTGATGGCGGAATAAATACTAATCAATCGGTGAACTGTAAATAACTTAACATAAATAAAAAAAAAATACAATAAGAACAGGATAACTGCAAACGGCATTATAGATATGTACATAGATATCAGATTTTAAAGTTTGTCAAAAGTACAAGGTGTCAAAATGAGGCTGCTAATACAAAATGAAACGGCCAGTATCTATGAACAAAGACCTAATCGGTCCCCATGGGACATTTCAAGTACATCCCTAATATCTACCCATCCAACCATGACCCAAACTGCCAAAAGAAGGTCACCCTATACACCTACTACTACTGTAGTACGCCCACCATCTAACCAGAATCTGAAGAAAGAAACCCATTCTCCATGGGTGCATCTGGAGAGGGTGGCGTCTTTGGGAGCAGAGGATGAGGAGGAACTCGCTGCCTCTGATGGGTCCTCCTCCGGTGTCGAGGCGGAAAGCATCGGATGGGGTGGTGAAGCAGGAGGAGCCATAGGGCGGGTCTGCCGCGTCTTCTTGCATCGCCATCGTAGGAGGAGGTGGGAACGGATGGGCCATATGGAGCGGGATGGCAATGTATGGGACAGCGGGATCAAACAGTGGGTGTATCAAGGGTACTGCAAAGTCCCTCTAGAAGAAGAAATATAAACGAAACTGGCATCTACCCGATATATATACAGAATCTAGAAAAGGGTCGATGTGGATGTGAAGCTCAGGAAACTCAATGAATAGAACCCCGGTCGCTGCGTGCTCCATAGTCTGAGAATGACGCGGAATATATAATATGGTGAGAAATGAATATTTCTCAGTAGAAAATCCTAACTTCTATACATCTGTCATCGCTGTCATTCCCAGTTGTTTCGGTCGGGCAAGATTTTCAGATAGTACGGTAAAATGATAATATTTAACTTAAATACTCATTTGTAAGGCATAAACCGAAACAAGTTCAATTTTAATTAACAGATATACTAATGTACTCAAACAGTAATCACAGAGAAACAATATCATGTTATGAATAATAAACAGAGATCTAGAACAATCAATAGAAAAGTATTTCACTGTACATATACATGTGCAATGAGAAGATGCATCTTATTCTTGGAGGCTTTCGCCTGTTATAACTTATTTCCATCCTTGGTCCCCTGGGAGTCATTGGCCATATACTCCTGGGTAATAGTCCGCTTTTAGACCGAGCTCGTTCCTATCTGAGGATGGTAGGGTTTACTTTCCCCGACTTTCCCACTGATCTATTCCCCTTAATTTATTCCGGGGCTGGCCCAAGTGATGTGGAATTCTTTATAATGTCATGAATTGAATGTACATTTAACTTGTCTCTTTACTTCTGAAGTATTCAAGTTGTCATGAATTTCATAACTTATGGATTTCTTACCGAAATTTCGGCGGCATAACGGATCGAGTCCGCTTCCCCGTGAATAGTGCCGACAATCAGTATAGTTGCACAACTAATAATTTCAGTATAAACTAGAAAATGTGTATAAACACTTACAACATCATTCAACAATTGCAAATCAAGCATTTAGTAGGTTCCAGCTTGCTCTTCCCTGTTCTACCCAAGTTTGGCATGCTCCAAATTTTATTCAATTCAACTCATTAAATTCTCATTTTTGGATATGTTATAGCCTTATATGTCTACTTTCTACTCTCTTTGGTCCCATCTCGTTTTGAATTATATAACTCTAGATATAAACATTTTATCTCAGCCTGTCCTGTTCCTAGCCAGAATAGGGTTCCTATAGAATAAAATTCATTAAAAATCGAAAACTAGATGGAATCATATGAATTTTATATCAAAATGAAGCTAACACAACAAGCTTTAAAGTGAGTTAGGTTTCATGTCATTTGCCTAAGTGGATTTTGAGTTATGAGTCTCGAAACATTACCCTACTGGGCTGTCCTGTTCTAGGCCAATTTTAACCTAAGCCAACTTCATTGAGGTGCTGGGAACAAATGACAACGAATTAAATTATGAAATTTTTATGGGATGTTGTCTCATGTATTAGCTTTCAAACCTCGTTGGTTGCACTCAATTTGAGGTTGTATAGGGTGAGTTACACCCTTCTTAACCCATGCTTCCCGGATGAATACCCAGATTTCTAGGTCTAACTTCAAAAATTCATAACTAATTCTATACTAATCCAATGATTTATTATGATATGTGTATGGAAAGCCCTGAATGTCTAGTTTCATTTAAAAATTTCATCAATTTAAACGGTGGTAGACGGAGCCGTACGCTCCGCCGTACGGACCGCCGAGGGAAATCCTATCCTGATTCTAGGTTTGTCTCCTCCCTTCAAGCTATTTGTCCCCAAATCCAATTTTAATCACAACACACATGCAAAATCAGTCATAAAACATCATCATCACTCCATAAAACATTAAAATCTCAGATTAAGCATGCTCCTTATACAGCCCCAAATCAGAGAGAATGAAAGAAGAAGTAGGATTTCCTACCTTGTCTTGAGTGATTTAGGCTGATTTTGTGTCTTGGATGGTGGTGGCTTGGGATGAGGCTTGAAGATGGATGAGAATGGAGTAGAAATGAGAGCAAGGAGAAGAGAAAGAGAGAAGCTTCAGCTGCTGAAAGAGGACGAAAATTCTGATGGAAAAAGAGAGAAAAAAAAGTGAGATATTTGAATCTATGTTGATTTTGATTGGTGGATCCAAGTCTAGTATTGATTTTGGTTGAGCTTCCCACCATCAAGGGCTCCCAAGGTACCACTTGGTGGGTTGTTTGGCTAAATCTCAGTGTTGATTCCAGGGCACTCATAGAAAATTCTACTGGTTCGATTAAACGGGTTGGAAATACCGAAATCCTACCGATTTCCTTTAAATCGGTAAATCGGTTTGAAATTGTTCTGTGAAGTTTTCTATGCTCCTAATCTAATTCAATCTAGTCTAATCCATCTAAATCACACTTAATTTGACTTTGAGTAAATGTTTAATCAAGTTCTGATTAAACTCACTTATTTGATTAAAAACCGAATAATTCAGTTGTTAATGGTAAATTTTTCGGTCGTTACATGTGCCTCTAGGTTGGAGGGACTCAGTTGGCTATCTACCTCCAACATAGAGGGACCCAAAAGTTTTAGCTGCCTTCATAGGGAGGGACCCAATGTGCAACTGCCTCCGAGTGAAAGGACCCACATCTTTATCCTTTAACTGCCTTCACTTGGAGGGACCCAAATAACTGCCTCCAAGTGAAGGGATCTCATATATTTTTCCTTCCTTCATATGCAAATATGCATGCTCTCATAAGAATAATTCATGATCATGTCATCGTAACATATTCATACCAAGAATATAACAATATCGATAAGTGATATAGAAAAGGGCTTTCAGCCCACTTTAATCAATTATGCCATACTCCAGAGTATGATTGCCATGTCATATCTATCAGGGTGTGATCGCCATGTCATACTCCTTAGGAATATGGGACCTTTATCATGTCCATCATCGTAGAATTATAAATAAACAGGCTTCATACCTAATTCTTAATTAATCATACTTGCAAGTCTTTAACTTTTATTGATGTTCCCGAGTTTAAGCTTAGAACCGACTTCCGACATTAACTAAACCCGACTAGTTTTCTATTCATTAAGTTCCTAGTTCCGACATTAAGTATACCCAATCTAGTTCTTTGTTGGCTAAGTTCCGAGTTCCGATATTGACTCTACTTAATCTAGTATTCATATATGTCTCTAGCTAGAATTGCACTCTTATAAGAGAAAATTCACCAAAAATAGAAATCTGGGTGAAATCATACAAAATTATATCACTGTAAATCTAACAGAGCAAGCTTTCAAATGAAATAAGTTGCATACCATTTGAATGAGTTGAGATATAAGCCCTGAAACTTGACCCTACTGGAATACCCTGTTCCAACCCGGGTTAAACTTAAGGTGAATTCATTGATGTACTGGGGATAGTTGGCAATGAATCTGACTCTAAAATTTTTATGGGAAGTTCCTTCATATGTTAGCTTTCAAATAACTTTGGATTTACTCAATTTGGAGTTGTGTAGGGTGAGTTACACCCATCTCAACTCACACTGCCCCGATGAAAGTCCTGATTTCTAGGTCAAACTTCAAAAATTCATAACTACCTCTATACTGTCCAATGACCTTATATTATATATGTATGGAAAGCCTTGAATGTCTAGTTTCTCATAAAAATAGATTCATGAAATTTAAATGGCTGTAGGTGGAGCCGTATACTCTGTCGTATGGACCACCGAGAAAAAACCCTAATAGCTTCTTGAGTTTTCTCTTCTCTTCAAGTTCTTTTATACCAATTCCAACTCTAATCACAACACACATGCAAATTCAGTTAAAAATCATCATCATCACTCCAAATCACATCAATATTATGAGGAAAACAAGATCCCCACATAGCCCCAAAACAAGAAAAACAAGAAGAGAAGTTGGATTTCTACCTTTCTAAGGTGAAATCTTGTTGGATTTGTGTCTTGGATTGAAGGAATCTTGATGTAGCTTGAAGAGTTAATGGAGATAGAGATGAAATGAGATGAGATGAGGAAAAGGAAAGATGGAGAAGAGGTCAGCAATATATGGCCGAAATTCCAAGGGAGAAAGAAGAAAAATTGCAAAACTTCTAAAGGAAGCTACTAAGTGATTGATGGATTCCTTCTCCTTACTCAATTTAGTGTAGCTGCCCACATTTGGGGCTGATTCTTGCACCACTTGGTAGGATGTTTTGGCTAAATCTTGGCCATCCATCCTAGGGTTCTCATAGCATAATTTCTATTAGTCCAATTTCGACAGTTTAAATTACTGAAATCTTACCGATTTCTCTTAAATTGGCAAACCGGTTTTAGAAAAAAAAAAAATTTGTGAGGTTTCCTATATTCCTAATCTAATTCTATCAAGCCTAATCCTTCTAAATCACACGTAATTGACTTTAAGTAAGTGTTTAATTGAATTCTAATTAAACCCACTTATTTGATAAAAATCGAACAACTCGATTATTAATGATAAAATTTTTCGGGCATTACATTTTTCCTGTCAAATTTTGTAACAATTATTGATTATGAGCACCTAAATGAATAAATTTAACATATCACTAAATCTTATTCTTCATAAAATCAAATTTTAAAGATTTCAGACGATGCTGGTAAATTCTTGAGAAGTGCTAGTAACTTTTAGCAAAACACTGGTAACTTTATCTAGTTTGCTATTTTTATATAATTTTTTCTTGTCAAAATTGGTAACATTTATTGACCAAGGACACCTAAATGAATAAATTTAGCCTACAACTAAATTCTACTCTTCATGAAATCATATTTTAAAGATATCATAAAATGTTGGTAAATTCTTAGGAAATACTGATAACTTTTAGCAAAATACTGGTCAATATATGCAATACGTTAGTATCTTTCTCAAGTTTGCTATTTTTGTATAATTTTTTTTCTTGCCAAATTTTGTAACAATTATTGACTATGGACACCTAAATGAATAAATTTAGCATATCACTAAATCTTATTCATTACAAAATTAGATTGTAAAGATTTTATAAGACGCTAGTAAATAATGCTTGTTTTGTCATAATTCGTGATAATGGTTATAGTTATGATGTTAAAATAAAGTAGAGGGCCAAACCAATTTCAGAACCAAAGCAATCCAACCCTTAGCTGAAACCTAATAATTTCATTAGTCCACTACAAAGACACTTTTTATTGTCACTTTATTTCTTGTTCTTTACTGAGAACCCTTTTTGTTAAAGCAACTTTAATTTGTTCCACACATTTTGTTTGGTGATAAATTTTTTCGTACAACCTTCACCTTAGTATGGGACTAGTAAGAAGTTATATCTTTTTTTATTTGCTAGTTCTTATTTTTGTTTGGTTATAATTTGTATTTGCCAACTCTGATTCTATGACAAATGCTTTTTTTTTCATGAAATTAGTCAGATATGTTACATTTTAGAAGAAATGATTTTTGAATCCCTCATTTCTTCTATTTGATTAATTTGTCGCGGTAATATTTTTGCTCCTTTTACTTGGATTTGCATTTCCCTGTAATCCTTCTTTTGGAATACACACTGTTCCATGTATAATTTTATAATATTCATAATGTATTCTAACCCTAGATATCTTTTCAATTGACAGGCCAACATGCGAAGGATGTGTCAGCAAATGGAGATTCTGGATCTAACCCTAAGTTTGATCCTTACATAGTGGGTGAGGATGGGAGCGGTTAGTCCATATAATGTCTTTTAGAAAAATTTAATTATAGTTTTATTTAGTGGTACACTTAATTATATGCTTACCCTACAATGTTGTGTACAGATCGAAGAAGTGATAGTAGAGAATGGTCTAGTGATCCCGATAGCTCAGGAGCTAAAGGTGTGGTTAGACAACCAAAGAAGCATGGTATGAAGAATGATGCAAATGTAAGTGCTAAGTGATACAATTGTTTGAAATGTAATAAATGCATTTAAAATGAGGGACTATGTGAGTATTTTGCATTGTTTTGGTTAGGATAAGAAGGGAAGCTTGCATAAGAATGGCAAGTCTCTTGGTGAGAAAGGTTCTCGGTAGTCTAGTCATGGAGCGGTAAATCACAACCTACTTCTTGTATTGGTTTATGATGTAGTTAGTTAGATAATTTTCTCTTGCGGCATCCATAATGATTTTGTAAACCTGGATGAATTGATTGCAATGTGTGTGAATTTTAGACTGCTTTTGCTACACGGTGTTCGCCTCTCCAATTGTAGAAGCTGTGCCAAATTATGGTGGAACAGCAAGTCAACCTCGTGAAGGAGATGGGATTTGGCATAGTATTCAATGTCAAGTGCCGGATTGAGCGGGTGCTATGCTTGGAGCTTGTGAATGCACTAGATATAACCAACATGTGCATTTTCTTTGAGGGTGAGCTGATCCCACTTACATACCATGATGTAGGCATGGTTTTTGGCTTGTCGGCTTCAGGTATTACATCCTACCTATTTGTCATTGGTATTTCTTTTTGCACATGATGAGTAAGCATGCTAACCATGCAATATTAGGGTCGGAGATTCCTACATCCTTAACCGAAGAGCAGGAGCTTCTATTGAAGGATTTTAAGGGGGTCACTAATGATCGATTAGAGCAGATGATCCGGCTGGGCAGAGTTGATGATAGCTTTAGGCGAGCCTTCATTTTGTATGTTATGTTTGGGTTCTTTTGCCCAACATCAAAGATGGCACCTAGTCCAAAGTTATTTGGTGCCGTTGTTGATGTTCAAAATGTGCAAAAGTATAATTAAAGCCAGTTCATTTTCGACTGGCTTGTAGTTTAGATCACAATCTACAAGTCAGGTCACCGAAAGATAGGGAGCATAGGCGGTTGCCTTTTCTTCCCGATGGTATGTAATGCATCATTATTTTTTTGTTGCACACGATGCTTCTTTTCCAGCCTTTCTACTGATAGTTTATCATGCTTATGGATACTTGTCTATTGCCCATATATGTGTGGATATCTGTAATCTAATTTGGTGAATTGACTTAGCATTGCACAGATTATATACCTCCATCGTCGACTGCTTGGCAATGGGGATCCGGCATCCACTGGTCCGCTAGTCGCATATTGGGATGAAGAAATGCTATGAAGTCGGATTCACAAGGAGAGAAACTTAAAACAGGTAACTCAGGTAAATAGGGTTGCAATCTTTTAAAAATAGTTATGTGGTTCTTCTTTATTTCATGAGAGTAAGGTCAATAACTTAATTTTGAAGCTGTTGGTATTGTGTATTTCCCACCATTGTTGTTTATATCATTTGTTGAATTTTTTGATAGGGTATATTGTATTGCATTCGGCGTTGAAGTAAGCTATATGATGAAGTGTGGTTAAAGAAGACTTATAAGATAGAGATAATGGGGATTATTTAATGTCTGAGTAATTTAAAAGGTTTTTGGTTTAAGCATATTTTCCTTATATTATCCACAAAAATTGATTAGCTTTTTGATAGGTCAATGGTTTATTTAAAACTATGGTTTTATGATTTTTTTTAATTTTATTTGTGAATTGGTTATTGATTTTTCTTACACAACTAGGAAGTCCAAAATTGGTATTATAAAGACCTTGATTCTTAATACCTTGATTCTTATGTTGGATGGATATTTGGCCAAAGCTAATTCATACTTCCTAAAATTGTTGATTTTAATTTTTCAAGCAATTATTTCTATCGATGTTCTATCACTGATTGTGCCTATTTGCAAATTTTTTATTATTGTTGACGTAATCATGTGTATGCAGATTGTGCAGGACTGGGTTGTGGTGTATTTGCAGATGCTCAAGGACATGGATGATGCCATTTTGGCAGGCAAGTATGATGCACGCTGTTTCGTGCCTAATTTGCCAAGCTTCAAAGAGGTCGAACATGCTGCTAATGAGAAGAAGAAGAAAGTGGAAGAGGTTGATTCAGATATTCGGGATGACCCTTCTCACTTGATCGGGAAAGGGCAAAACAAAATGCTACTTGATCTTTATATGTACTGCACCCAGCCAGGGATTGGAAGCGAGTACGGATATTTACTTTAACTCTTTTTGATGCAATCTTGATACTTGCAATGAATAAACTTACTTGATATGATATTTCTCTAATTACTTTGGGTATGTGGTTCAGGAATTTGGTTAGCATGCATGGCCAGTATTTGAATCGAGAAGATGCTCAGACACTGGGACCTGGCGGGTGGATTAGTAATTATGTAATAATGACTTTAATATCAGTGTTTTATTCTGAATTGCATGCTTGCCTCGGAGTGAACTGGTCGGTAACGAATATTCAATTATTATGCCAAGTTGTTACTTTTGTGGGAGCAATTTTTAATGAGTCTGAGCAGGGACAAAAGGCGAAGGGCTGTCATTGTTTGCCTTCCTATTTCATGGTGATGCCAATACATGTTTGATATGCATATTTTAATTTAGAATTTGTTCTGTGTGCTTATGTTTGTTTCTTTGAATTTAGGACAAGGTCGCACATGGTTTGGAAGCCTTTAGGAAACGTCACGACTAACCATGGGATATGCTACCAACTGGTTTTACAAACCTTGATTCTGTCATTGCCACTAGCAACCTAGTATTCAATTTCATCCTTTATATTAGTCCATTTTATGTAATATGATTATGGGCTAATGTTATTTTCTACTTTGTTGCTAAAGGTCTTTGCGCCTATTGTGTTCGATCACCACTAGTGGTGCTATGTTTCAACCGGGAAAAGAAGAGGCTATATGTGTTAGACTCTTTAGAGGGGAGGCAAGGTGACAAGGCTCACCTTGACAAATTGGCGGTATTATGTTACAAATAACTTCATTACTTAATTTTACACTTATCCCCAGTATTTGACTGTTAAAAAATCCATTGAATCTATTCTTTTTCTTGAACTTGTAGAGTTGATGGCATAGTAGGTAATCACTTGATTCACCTTTTCTCTCCTTTGTATAATGTTTGATGAATTGAGTAGCAATCCAGCAAAAATTTGATGGAACAAAATCTAAACCTTTTTGAGTTCTTTGTATTTGACTTGAAGCCTTGATTAAGTTTTTACTCTTCTTGAAATTGGATTGTACAACAGCAATGAAGTTGTTAGTAGCCTTACGGCATCATGCATTTTGGTAAACATTGTACAAAATAGAAGGATAGTTAATGGTCAATGGTGGATTGTGTAAGTCAGTGAGTAAAATGGATGTCATGTGAGGATGAAACCATAGTCAAATTAAGGAAAATGGAGCAAGAAGTGAACAGGGAGTGTCTAGTAGTAATATTATATTACCATTGTGATGATATTGATTAATAGCATTTAGAAATGAAATTGTTGTCTTCCTTGGTACTAGAAAATGCATGCTCTGAATGTGAAAATGACTAGCACAAAATGCAAACTCAAAAATGCATGCTCTGTGTGCTGCCGAAATTCTATTGAATCTATTTCATTTTCCAACTTGCAGGCCACTCATTTCAAGGAGATGTTGGCATTAACAGTGCCTACATTGAATCCTAATGAAGTGGATTTGAGAGTTGATAGTGTTCCACTGCCAAAACAAAAGAATAGGTGAGTTGTAATCGGTTTTATTTATAAAATTTACTCTTCTATGTTTATCAATTAGATTTATCATGTTAGCGTAACTAGTTGTTTGGGGTTTTCACCTTGTATGTTTCTTGTGAAGTGATGATTATGTTTGTACACCATTAAGTACATGGAGATGTGGGATGGGATCACAACATATGAGGGAGGTTGCACCATGCCTGATTGGACTGAGGTGAGCTTTCTATTGTTTGGTCCGTATATTGGAACTATAGTAGTTTAGTTTTGTATTATCTAAAATTACAAGTTTGATTGCCACAGGATGAGGTTGAAAGGTTGCGGCGTGAGTTGCTAACCAGTTAGGTATTAGATAAGAGAAATGTGTGTAAAGCAAAAGTTGCACACGATGCAGAAGTTGACGCGCTGCTATCAACGGCATCCCCATTCGCTGCACGTACCCTATTAGGTGTAAATGTCTCTTCTTGTCACATGGAAACTCTAATACAGGCCTCTACTAGCACTGCCAATCGAGATGTAGCGGTGTATGAAGATAATGCCAAAGGTGTGTGCATAGATTGATGAACATGAAGTATTTATATGCATAAACAGGATTTAAAAACTGAGCATGTAGTTAGTATGTCAATTTGATTGTTAAATATTCCCTGTGTATGTTAAAAGGTGTTGATGGTGAAGATGCTGGAAGAGTTAATACCCAAGAGAAGCCAAAATCAACCGTTGCAACAAGGGTCAAAACTTACAGAAGAAAGCGAAAGCCTGCACCTAGAACGAGAACCCCATACACACCGTTGCATCATTTGAGGCCAAGAAAGTAATAATGCCATAGGTTCTATTTTGGTATTTTTGAATGATGAGGCTGGCCTATCCTCTGACTGGACTATCTTAGTGGAGCAATTTTATGTGTGGCTAGCACATAGACAATGATAGGTCTCCAATGGTCTGCTCCAAAAGTCACAACTTTGTTTATGCAGACCAAATTGATAATTCTAATAAAATTGCTTTTGAAAATAAAAGAGGAGACTTGATAAAATCATCTAAAAATGGTGCTGGTTCCTCTAAAAGGAAAGACTCAGAGTTTTGCAGGCATGATGCATGGTACAAACATTGAATGCAGTGGGATATTTTGTGAGAATATGTGTATGTGTATATCAAGTTACCTTTTATTTTTTTATTTTTATGGTTTTATGTTCTCAGTTCTCTTAAATGTTCACATGCACCAAGTTTTTGATGCTACATCAATTCTCTGTTGGGTGAATGTTGTTGCTGACATGGAGATTTGGGAATTGGGGTTAACTTGGATAGATGCATCCAGGTGCGTAAATTGTTGGCGAAAAGACTGAAGCATCTTCAAAAGGAAGCTTTTAAACTGGCAAGGATTACATTTTCATTGAATATGCCAGGAGAGTTGATGAAGGTGGTATATGAACACTTTAAGTTGCCAATACTTGATGGGCAAAAATGAAAGAAGAGACATGAGACCTACTAGTGTTGTCTATGTCTTTAGAGCACTAATCTGAATATTTAATCTTCTTTTTGGGTAAATTACTAATGCCCTTTTTGGTTTGTTCCTTTGTTTGATTTTTCAAGAGAATAAAGTTGTCATGTTTAGGCTCCCAGTAAGTTAAGTTGACTATTCTTTCAACCAAAATGTACCAGTGGCTGTGTACTCAATATTTTTTGCACTTGTTTTGGAAAATTTAGTACTATTTCACTTAATAGATTGACTTGATATGCCTAACTAAGAAACTGTACATGGTTGATAACTACACCTAAAAAGCTGGTAACTATAGTTCAATAAGCTAGTAACTTTTTTAAAAAGCTGGTAACATATCAGGTTTTGATTTTTGATTCTATTGCCCTTAGGGAATGGATGGGTGCATCCAAACAACTTAAGACCATAACCCTTCATACTAGGTTGGTGAGGGGAGCTTCTTTTCCATGTGGGGAGTTACTTGATATGCCTACCTAAGAAACTACACATGGTTGGTAACTACACCTAAAAGCTAGTAACATATCAGTTTTGATTTTTGGTTCTATTGCCCTTAGGGAATGGATGGGTGCATCCAAACAATTTAAGACCACAACCCTTCATACTAGGTTCATGGGGGGAGCTTCTTTTCTACATGGGGAGTGACTTGATATGCCTAACTAAGAAACTGCACATGGTTGCTAACTACATCTAAAAAGCTGGTAACTGTAGTTCAATAAGCTAGCAAGTTTTTTAAAAAGCTGGTAACATATTAGGTTTTGATTTTTGGTTCTATTGCTCTTGGGGAAAGGATGGGTGCATCCAAACAAGTTAAGACCATACCCCTTCATACTAGGTTGGTGAGGGAAGCTTCATTCCCACTTAGCGAGTGACTTGATATGCCTAATTAAGAAACTGAACATGGTTGGTAACTACACCTAAAAATCTAGTAACTTTAGTTCAATATACTAGTAACTTTTCTAAAAAGCAGGTAACTTATCAAGTTTTGATTTTTGGTTTTATTACTCTTGGGGAAAGGATGGGTGCATCCAAACAAGTTCATACCTCACCCCTTCATACTAGGTTGGTGAGGGGAGCTTCATTCCCACTTGGGGAGTGACTTGATATACCTAATTAAGAAACTAAAGATGGTTGGTAACTACACTAAAAAGCTAGTAACTTTAGTTCAAGAAGCTGGTAACTTTTTTTAAAAGCTAGTAACTTTTCAATTACTTTGAGTTTTCTTTCTATTGGGCTTGTAGAATGGATTGGTACATCCAAACAAGTTAAAACCACACACCTTCATGCTAGAAACCTTAAAAAGTTACCAGCTTCTTAAGAAAATGTATAGTACAAATGATATCTCTCAACCTATCCTTACATAAATTTAGTCAAGAAGCTATAACCCTCAAAAATTTATATAACCTCAATAGTTAAGTACACTTAAAATTGTCAGCCCAATGGGCATGCTTTGGCAGCTAATTCAAGAAAGTTATAAATAATAAGATCAACATTTCAATAAGCAATTAATTGGACTAGAGTTGAAGCTTTTTCCCTCTGACTTGTAGGCTTGCATCTGATTTTACTCTTTCAAAGTTACTCTTGAAGGTAGCAAATAAATTAAACATGCAATGTACGAACCCACTACAAGATACCAACAAATTCTTCATAATCCAAATCATACTTTGTTGCAAAATATTTATTTTTATTAGACCCAATTGAAATTGCAAATAGTATATTTGAAGGCACATAAATATTATGCAACATCGACCACAAAGCTTTCCTATGCATGGTACTACCAAGAATAGATAATTGCAAATAACTCATGTGCCACCAATAAACTGTCTATTCTATTACACTTTTGGGCCTCCAAATACAAAAAACTAAAATAAAAAAAAAAATCAAAATCTTATAGCATTGATCCATGCCCTCCCTAATATTGTCCCATATGCTCCAAATCTTGGGTGATTTCCCATTTGTCTACTTCCCTTGTCTTGTTATCAAGCACATCCATAGTAAAAAAAAAGATGTGCTTCATGACTATAAGTTTCCTTGGGAAAAAAAATGGCTTTGCAAAATGTACACTTATAATCATGGTCCTGCACATAAAAAATTGAAACATAAGGTATAAATGGGAAAAAATTTTGTTACTTTAAAGTCCACATGCAAACTTAACAAACCTTCATCAATAACAAATGCACTACTAATAATCCACTTACTTATACAAAAAGGAAGGTGTCATTCTCCATTTACATTAGCCAGTATATCTATATTGCTTACATATAGCAAATATCATCAATCAAAAAGTCAAAATGCTTAACTATTGTTACTATGATTCTGCAACATTTTGAGAACAGTCCTTAGCATACGTGGGGTTAGGGAAGTGTTCCTGCAGATCAGTATAAGAGGATAGTAGAAGTAAAATAATCCCAAACTAGACTCAAAGATAGCCAAGTTGTTTACATGCCTGTATAGATAGACCAACACCAGCACTAAAGCCTTCAAGCAATGACACAAATCCACCTTGTTGAATAATTGATAGTTTTGAAACCAAACAAGTTTCTTCATAATTGGGAACTGCAATAGTTTCATTGACATGAGCACCCCTGCTCTGGCTCTAAACAACATTAGACAAGTAACAATTAGTGGTCACTTCATGCCACACTCGTGGTAGTTGAATCATTGTTAACTGTCCATTCCTATGAATCTTGCTCGCAAAACTAACATTCTCACTAAGTGCATGTAGGAATAAAATAATAGATTGCATAAATCCATAAATGCATCACAGCAATCATTACACTATTGAACCATTTTTCCCATATTCAAATAATAGATGCACAACATCCTACATAACAAAGTATTTCCTGAATGTAAACATCGTCTGGTCAATACAATTTATCTCACAATTCACGTCAAACACCAACAACAAAGTGGAAAAAAAAATTAATTTGCGCATGCAGACTAAGACCAAACCGAAGTTACAAATTTAATGTTAAATCCATGCACACACACAATATGAAATTGTCATCAATCACATTCATTCTAGGTCGAATCTCTACCGAGGACTCTATGGAGAAGTTGCTTCCACGTTGCTAGATGACAAGTCCATCAATGGAGTCCTACAGATTGCAATCGAAATCAAACATTAAGATTTATCTCCATTTAGACCATTTCGGTAAACACAAAATAATAGATGATATAATAAACTAACCTTCATGACTAACTTGACACCATTCATGCTTTGCTTTCTATATTTTTGCACAAGCTTCTCGCCATGAGACATTTTTCTCTTTGAGGGTGGTTGACCTTTATGTGTTACATGGGAAGGGCTACGAATTTGAATCATGTGATCCATACACCCCTCACCCATGTTGGCCTCTAAGCAAGTGTCCTTACAAGTTGCATTCATTTTGTTATAAGAAGAAGCCATTCCATGCATATCACCAAGGAATTTATCAAGTGCACTATGGAGGAGATTGCTTGCATCATTAGATTTTGCAGCTACTTTTGCCACATTATAGAAATGCTTGCATAACTTATCAAATCTCTCTGACCTTGGTTTTAACTCAGTCACGTCATAACTACTCCTAATGTATGTATGCCTCCACTTGATCTTCTTGCTCCATCTTGCCAAAATATACTTCGAAGGCACATGCTTTACCCTTTCAAGAGCAAGCACAGAAAGTGAGTGCCTACACATAATGCCCCTAAATTCAAACAACAAGCATTGGCAGCTGACATCATGGTTGTCATGATTAAATTTAACCTCATACAAAGCCTCCTTCACATGGCTACCAACCAAAACCTCCTCAAGCACATTATAAGTGGCAATTATCCCCTCTACACATTTGATGGATGTGCCACAATTCATTTTCCCTCTAAATTTAGCTTGAGCTTCATTAAACTTTGCATGCGTGTATTCAGCTTGAAATTGTTTTTCAATGAGGGAGTTTGACCCACAAGGAATTGTAGTATTCATGGAGTGAAAATCAACTTCAAATTCCCTTTCTGCCCTGCTCTTAAGAGCATTGTCATACTACTTCACAAATTGTTGCAGGCTTCTTTTAGAGTTGACATATCCGTCAAAGAAAGCATGTATGCTCTCACTGCATTAGGTGGTGGATAACCCTAGCTAAAAATCCTTTTTCAAGAAGACTGGAACCCACCTAAGCCGCTCATTAAACAATCCACTCAGCCATTCATTTTGTTCAAGTTCAAATTCTTTCACAAATAAGCACCATTTCTCATTAAATTCTTCCTCTGTCAGAGTGTCATAAATGGCTTCCTTCATTGCATATTTGATTCCTTTGAATGCAGCATATCCTTTGAGTTTATCAGGGGTCTTTCTCATTATGTGCCAGAAGCACCACCTATAATGAGTATTGGGCAAAGCTATCCCAATTTCTTTCTGCATAGTCTTGCATTGGTTAGTTACTAGACCTCCAAGCTACTTCCCAGCCATGCATCTAACCCAGCATTCAAAAAACCAAACAAATGATTCCATATCTTCAGCTGAAAGCAAACCACATCCAAGCAAGATCGATTGGCCATGGTGGTTTACACCTACAAGTGCAGCAAATGGCATTTCATACTTATTTGTTAAATATGTTGTGTCAAAACTGACAACATCTCCGAAGGCTTTACATGCCACTCTACTCCTAGCATCTGCCCAAAATATATTTCTGACACGAAACTAATCATCAAAATCAATCTCATACCAAAAATTACAATTCAGTTCCTTCATCCTATCAAAGTAATTTACCAAAGCTTTGGCATCTCCTTCCTTCCCAATTGCATGCCTTTCCTTATTAATGTAGTTCCTTACATATTGTTCAACAAATGGAAGATTCTCGTACCCTTTTGCATCATGTACAAGAGCTTGGAATGTCTTGCTAATCCTCACTCCTGCCTCATCTCAATAGGTCTCTTCACATGCAAATTAATATTTTTATTTGCCTTATACATTCTTGACTTTGTGAGGCTAACATCATGACTATGGCCAAGAATCACTGACTTTATAGACCATAGTCTGATGCCTTGCTTGTAGTAATCTTTGCACGACATTTTGCAACTTGTGTAGGTAGTGTCTTCAATGTTGCTGGAACGTTTGACACCTGACTTGCCTCTCGTGTGCAAGCAAGCATAAGATAATTCAACTCCCCATCATCTCCTTTTTTCGAATTCCTTATTTTCCATCCAAAGCCCATGACATTTGCATACCTTTGGTAAATGTTTTTATTTCTTCAACCGAATCAAATATCATCCCAACACTTGGCTCAACTATTTTAGTATTGCCCTTAAAGTTATCAACTTTCGGTACGGATCCAACAACCTGGTCCGCATCACCACCACTTTTATCTTCCATGGAGTTTTGTTTCACACAATGGACCAACCTACACAAAATAGGAAAAGAAAATTAATTGGGCTCTACTACAATATGAAAGAGTACCCTCCTTTGCATCCTGGGTTGTTTCATTTTTATTGAATAATTCATCCAAAAAAAAAAAATAGTCATTATCATAATTCATTACAACTTGATAATCCTCTTATAACATACTAATGGCATAACAGGACTTATTCTTTGGAATGGCTAACATTATCTCTACATAAGTGGCACTAGCACAGAGCAAATAATGTAACTGGAAAAACATCTTTATCATTATCCAAAAAGCATAAATGACTAAAAATATGTACCAACTAAAGAAAGAGAGGCTTCAAACATTCCATTGCTTCCTTAGCATTAGCAACACTCCTAAAAACATGCTACATAGGAAGTATAGAGTATAAAAGTATATACAAAGCTAAATTACATGAATTTGGCATTTTCCGCCAACATCACAAAGTATATATAAGCTAGATTGGTGAGGGGAACTTCATCTTCACGTGGGGAGTGACTTGATATGCCTAAGTAAGAACCTGCATTTGGTTGGTAATTATACCTTAAAAGCTGGTAACTTTTCAGGTTCTGAGTTTTGGTTCTATTGTCCTTGGGGAATGGATGGGTGCATCCAACCAAGTTAAGACCACACCCCTTCATGCTAGGTTGGTGAGGGGAGCTTCACTCCCACGTGGGGAGTGACTTGATATGCCTAAGTAAGAATCTGCACTTGGTTGGTAACTATGCTTTAAAAGCTGGTAACTTTTCAAGCACTGAGTTTTGTTTCTATTACCCTTAGGGAATGGATGGGTCCATCCAAACAAGATAAGACCGTACCCCTTCTAGCTATTTTGGTGAGGGGAGCTCCATCCCCACGTGGGGAATGATTTGATATGCCTAACTAAGAATCTGCAGTTGGTTGATAACTATACCTTAAAAGCTAGAAAATTTAGTTTAATAAATTAGTAACTTTTCTAAAAAGTTGGTAATTTTTCAGGTACTGAGTTTTGGTTCTATTGCCCTTGGGGAATGGATGGGTGGATCCAAAGAAATTAAGACCACACCTCTTCAAGCTATTTTAGTGAGGCGAGCTTCATCCCCATGTGGGGAGTGACTTGATACGCCTAAGTAAGAACCTGTAGTTGGTTGCTAACTACACCTTAAAAGTTGGTAACTTTAGTTTAATAAGCTAGTAATTTTTCTAAAAAGCTGGTAACTTATCAGGTACTGAGTTTTGGTTCTAATGCTCTTGCGGAATGGATAGGTCCATCCAAACAAGGTAAGACCATACCCCTTCAAGCTATTTTGGTGAGGGGAGCTTCATCCCCAGGTAGGGAATGACTTGATATGCCTAAGTAAGAACCTGCAATTGGTTGGTAATTAAACCTTAAAAGCTGGTAACTTTAGTTTAATAAGCTAGTAACTTTTCTAAAAAGCTGGTAACTTTTCATGTACTAAGTTTTTGTTCTATTGCTCTTGGGCAATGGATGGATGCATCCAAACAAGTTAAGACCACACCCCTTCATGCTAGGTTAGTGAGGGGAGCTTCACTCCCACGTGGGGAGTGACTTGATATGCCTAAGTAAGAATTTGCACTTGGTTGGTACACCTAAAAAGCTAGTAACTTTAGTTCGATAAGTTAGTAACTTTCTTAAAAAGCTGGTAACTTTTGACATACTGAGTTTTGGTTCTATTCTCAATTTGGCATTTTCCACCAAAATCACAAAGTATATATAAGCTAGATTACATGTTTTCAATTATTCATACTTTAGTCTCTTTAGACACATTCACAAGCAGCTTACCAAGATACAAAGGTCCAAAATTATTGCATTCACTACATGCTATATGTCTCCTTTTCAAACATTCACAATCTTTACTAGTACTTCTACAGATTACAGAAAGGTATGCCAAGTAACTACCAAATTTGGCTCTCAATGAGACTCATTATGTTACCCAGAATTATTGTTAGGAAGAAATATAGCTATCACTTTGAAAATCCCTAATGCTGAGGACTCTTTTTAACAATCATAACAACAAGGACATTATGCAACTGCAACACATAGTGAACCTTAACCATAAGTATAGACTAAAATGTATCAGAACTATTTCATATCACTTGATCATCGTAGCTTCTACTTTAGAAGCAGGAAATAAAAGCCATAAGTAGTAAAGGTAATAGATTGCTTTGGACTTCCAGCACATGGAATTCTTGAGTCTTTTACCATTTAAATAAATTATTAGAGTTATCTTTTTCTATGGTTAAAATCCTTATAACAATTCAAGATATAATTGCCTTTCATTTTTTTCTATATGGATTTTATCTTCTCTTTGAACACAGTCATGCAGGTTGGACCCCTTGGTACCTTCGACTGAAACAAAGCTATGCACATAATATGTACCATAACAATCATTTGCTCTTGGTTCTATAGAATTATTTGTACGGATAATCACAATATAACACGATTTCTTCAAACGCTGTGCAAACATATGCAAAATGGAACTTTAACTTCCAATATGTGATGGTCATGATGCAAGAATTCTTTTCGAGTGCAGGCTTATTGACAGAAATCAAAGAAATTAGTGACAAGAATCGAAAAGATGGCATTCTTGCTATTGCTAGAGGAAATTAATGACAAGAATCGACAAGACTCATAAATTACCTTTCAACAGGATCAATTGAGTGAGAGTCCAAGAGAGTTACTAAATGATAGAGGAGAGTTAATTTTTTGAAATCAAATTAGGGCTCCATTAAGGGAGGGTTGACGCTACATAAAGGGCAACCGGAGAAGGAGCACACCCCGATGAAGATGACGTTGTTGAGGATTCGACATAGAAAGGTGTGTGATAGCAACATCACTTGGTCAGCATCGATTTTGGTGTAGCGTGTTTGCGGTTTTGGTATGGCACACTCTTGCGTACCTACAGCATCACCTGGTCATAATGAAAAGGGAGAAAGAGGTCAAGAGTGGTGGTGGTTCGCGGTCTTGTGGGTGCACTACAGAGGGTTAAGGTGGAGAGGAGATTAAGAGATTAGTAATAGAGAGGGCTAGGGTGGAGTAGGATTGAGTGTGACATTCCTCTGTGGAGAATGATGGTAGTAGGGTATTCATTTAGGTGCCCATTGTCAATAATTGTTACAAAATTTGACAAGAAAAAATTATATAAAAATAATAAACTAGAGAAAGTTACTAGTATATTACATATACTTACCAGCGTTTTACTAAAATTTACTAGCATTTCCTATGAATTTAGTAGTGTCTTATGAAATCTTCAAATTTATGAAGTAAATATGATATAAACAATGTAAAACATGTGCACCTAAATGGATAAATTTAATATTTCCCTGTATCTTAGACCGAAGGAAAAGATGGTGATGAAGTGTGTTTTGGCTTAAATTTTAGTGCTTATTATCTGCAGCATATCATGCCGTAAACTTGCAGTTATGTAATAATGATTTATGCTTCTCATTTATTCATGCTTGCATGAGATGGTATGTATGCTTTGCTCAGTCATTGCACAATATACGTGCTTCAACCAAATGCTTGTGTAACTCATTCGTGGTAATTTTGGATGCTTGTAAAATATATATTTGCTATGAATGTTAAATAAGAGTTTTAATTAAAATGTATTCTGATCGATTTTGTTTTCTCAAGTATAGTCTAGAGACTAATTCGATTTGTACACACTATTTCAGTAGCTATATATTGTAAATATATAAAATCGTGCAACAAGCTATATATATATGTAATCGAGAATTGCAACCAGAAAATCTGGCAGCAACTTCAGTGCAAACCGTATAACCCTCTCTCTCCTTCGTTTTCTTTTTTCAAATCCATAATTATAAAATAATAAATAACAGAAAAGTAACAACATCATCAACAGAAAATTTTGCCTAGACAATAGCAATTCCTGCCTGGCGCACCAACATGTGTCACAATCCTGGATGGCCACACGCCCACACCACAAATCCACCAAATTCACCGTTATTCAAGTCCATCGAAGCATTCGCCCTTATATGGCTAGTCAAGAAACTATGTTATATATATAGTACGAAGGTTGTTTCGCATTCGTAAAGGTTAGTTGTTTTTTTCTTCAAACTTTCTCCTACCCTACGTGTTTCCGATTAAAAAGTAAATTTTATTGGTGGGAAGTGAGTTCGCACAAGTTCGTTACGATAATATGCGTACTGAATATCGTTACTGGTTTGTTAACGACAGCAAAACTCTAAACAAAATCTTATTCATCTAACTACTCGGTAACTACTTCACGTAAAAATCTTTCACAACCATGGTTATTTAAACAAGTTGAGACTCGACCATGAATTTAAGAAATACTTACACCAATCAAGATTCACAAGCTCAAACAAGAGAAGGAAACTTGTAAAGGAAAAAAAAAATGGAGAAAAAGTTAGAAGCTTTGGCGCAAAGCTTAACTAAGGCATTGGAAGAAGTGGAATTACCCGAAACTTCTGCCAGAAAGCAATGCATTTACCGTGCACCCGCTAGGATTCGGCAGAAAAATCCACAGGCCTTCATCCCTTGCGAGATTACAATTGGCCCCCTTAACACACCATATTATGACGAAGGCAAAAGTAAGAAGTACAGAAAAATGCAGTATTTCAAGGCGTTTATCAATAGAGCCCGGGTAGGCATGTTGAATCTTCTCCTTAAAGTTTACGATCTAGAAAAAGAAATTCGACTATCTTACCCAATGCTCACCAAACGTAATAGACTGGATTTGGTGAAAATGGTTCTCATTGATGTGGGATTCACTATTGAATATTTTCTAAGAGTATACACACCAGATGATTGGATAGGAAGGGACCCCTTCTGTATGGATGGAAGGTTGCATTGTGATGTCTGGGTTGACCTAACCCTCATAGACAATCAAATTCCATTCATCGTCTTTGAAGAGATCTACCATCTTTCCGGTGCAGATCCTCATCACACATTTCTTCAAATTTCTTGCCATTACTTCAGTGCGTTGAACCTCCGAAAGATAGAACCTGAAAATGTGCATCCTCACCCTTATCATTTCGTCGATCTCATCAGAACTTTTCATGTACCGCCACCTCAGACAGTCGAAACTACGAGGGTAGTTCACCAATTATATAGTGCCAAACAATTATGGGAGGCAGGTGTGAATTTCCATGTTAGCAACAATGGAAGCTTATTTGACATGGATTTCGACAAAGATAAAGGTGTTTTGACCATGTCCGGCTTCTATATATACGAAACAACTGAGAAATTTTTCACAAACTTACTGGCATTCGAACAACGCCGATATATGTGCTCACCTTCTATATCGGAGTATTTCTTGTTGCTAAGTCTTCTAATTAGAAGAAAGGAAGATGCCCAAGTACTAATCGACCAAAAGATTATCATTAACGGCTTGGGTGATTGTCAGGCAGCGGCAACAGTCATTCATAACATCCATGATAATCTTTTCCTGGAAGAGATTAACATAAAGTATGACTCCATACGCACGAAGTTAAATGCTTTCTATGAGAGAGATGGGAACAGATACAAGGCAAAGTTGAAACACAACGTCTTCGCCACTCCATGGGACGCAACTGTTCAATGTATTGTGTTTCTAACATTTATCTTTACCATGATTCAGGCAGTCGTAGCTGTCCTACAATATTTTGGAATTTAATTAGATAAACAGGTTTAGCAGCTGTGAGTTTCACAGGTGTTTCCATTTTTTTTCCCTTTTTTTTTTTTGTATCTTTTATAATTTGATATATTTTACATCTATACTCCTTATCTTTCCAAAGAAAAAAAATTGTTTCACATAATATAATTTTTTATGTAAATATAAATACATGCAAAATTAAAAGATGTCACAAATAATGTATCAAGTACTTATTGTATCATGATAAATCAACATAAATAATTATCGTTTCAATGGGACAATTTTTTTTCAATAACTTTGGCCATTATTGAAAAAAAATTAATTTTAAATGTGTTGGATGAAAATGTAATCAACTAAATTCCTTAAAAGAACTTATCTGAGAACAACATCTCAAAGATTACCAATATTTAGACGATTAACGCTATGAAGGGTACTATACTCCTTAACAAATAAACTCCTCAAACGGCTCACGAGAGCAAGCTTTTGAGCAAGATAGATCAATAAAGAATTGGAATAGAAGAATGATTTCTATTAATCAACAATGAGTTGATACAAAGCCTTGAAGATTGATAATAAAACTAAAGAAGTAACATAAAACTAAAAAGGAAACTAATAAAGAGAAATAAAAGTCGATAATTAAAATGACATGATGTGTGTTGTGATCTGAGTGATGATCTCTTTTGTGCAAATATGAGCTTTTACAAGCTTCCTAAAACTTCGCCACTTCCTCAAGTCATGCACGTAATGGCCTTCGGCTTAATCCCCATATACCCATATTCTGGATAGTGGTAATCGTTGCTCCATCAAGTCATCAGTCTCCAACTACCTTCCTTTCTTGGGCATTGGGCTTATCTACTTTCTTCAGCCCATTCTTCTTTACAGTCAATGCTTCTTTCCTAGCCCCATTTAACATGCCTCGTCTGATGAAGGCTAACCCAGCACCTACTTCGTCAAGCCCAATTCTAACTCTTCCAAAGCCTAACTTTTGGTTACCTGCTAGCCCATTTTCTGGTGCCAACATATGCCCCCCATATATTACCTAGCTATTTAATTAACGGCTATTTACTGAGCAAGATAATGTATTAAAGATTATTACCATTATTGTTCACTACACTCAACATCCGTTTGCTTCTTTTTCGCGATTTAGTTTCTCACTTCCTTTCTTCTCAACAACCTTTCAAAACTTCTGTGTAATCTCAAGTTTCCATCATTCTTTAATCTTTTCTCGCTCTTTACCCCATCCACTGTCTTTCGAACATTTTGACTTTGAAAACCCTTCTAGCTCAGTTGTTCGTATTCCATCCAAGAGCTCGTCGTCGTCAAGCTTTGAAAGCTCCTCCACTATTTTGTCATTGAATGCTCCTCAATCAATAGATAAGGTTCGAGACTCTATTCAAGCCCTCAAGACTCTTGCTAGCAAGCCGAAGTCATCTCAAATGGCATCTTTATCTTACCCACCAAAAGATTCATCTTCGGAAGAAGGTCCTAGAGATGAGCTTTTGATTCCTCATGATCGAGCTTATTGCACATTTTGTCATTGAATGCTCCTCAATCAATAGATAAGGTTCGAGACTCTATTCAAGCCCTCAAGACTCTTGCTAGTAAGCCGAAGTCATCTCAAATGGTATCTTTATCTTACCCACCAAAAGATTCGTCTTCGGAAGAAGGTCCTAGAGATGAGCTTTTGATTCCTCATGATCGAGCTTATTGCACATACATCTTGGGTCCGACCTGCACAGAATGTCCTTTGTATACTCATATTATAGAATTGTTCATTCTTCCCGATGGATTTCAGCTCCTCATTCAGAGGATTGATTTTCTCTTGCCTTACATCCAAAAGAACTTTGCAGTTGGCCTAAATCGAGTCCAGAGTACTTGTAATGGCTCGACAGAGTCTCAAAACAATGTGGAGAAGAATGGAAAACTTGGGGCATTTACAATATGATGATGCTCTCCAAGCTCAACTTTCCCCCCAATATTGATATGTTTCTTACCCTTCGCAGTTTCTGGAATACCTCTATTAATGCTTTCATCTTTCCATTTGAGATCATGTCCCCTTCCTTATTTGATGTGTCCGTAATATTGGGGCTGCTGATTATCAGAGAAGACATCTCATCCCTTTATGATGAAGCCTTCGAGGAACTCGGCTACCCTATTTCCAAAGAAAATTCTGCCTATAGCAAGTATATGGAAACTCATCGGCGCACTCAAGGTAGGGTAGGCAAAACTGAGCATCATGCTTTTGTTTTCTTTTGGCTCTGTAAGTTCTTCCTTTACAGCGAATCGCTTTCAATGGTAAATGAATTCTCCTACTACCTCTCGGCTATCCTATTTTTATGGGTGAATAAGTATTTTCTAGAAATTTACTGCGAGTGTTCTCTCACTGTGGAACCAATTCGAAATGCATCAACTTATAGTCTCCGTTACAAGACTATACCAGTTTCCTCTTCCTCAGCTTTTCAACTAGCCAATCGACTCTTTAAAGTGACTCCTAGATTATATTTAGATGTTTGTCCCTTCCTTTACCGCTCTTATGGTCCTGCTTGAGTTCATGTAGATTTGCTAACTGCCTTGGCTAATGAATTAGATAAAGTGGCTCCCTATTGGGGAGTAATCTAGCTGGCCGAGATCTGCTGAATGGAGTTCGTCCCGACGCTTGAGCCAATAAACTATCAGCCGAACCATATAATCAAAATTGCTTTGCTCAGCAATTTGGGCTAATCCAAGGTATCCTTGCTCCTTATTAGTCCATGGTGGCTTTAGATGATACCCGGCTTGCGCTTTTGCCCCTTGAGATGAAGCAATTGTTGTTTACTAACAACAGCAAGCTAGCTCAATTTGATTTTGAGCTATTTATAGTTAATCCTGGGACAATTCCAACTTATGCCAATTGGTGGACCACTGTCTTCAATCGAGCATTTTCACTTGCTCCTGATCACTATCTATCCAAGTTAATAAGTGGCAGCCAGCATAAACCTTCTCAGCCTTTTTGGTTGATTTCTACAGTTGCACCGCCACAGGCTAGTACATCCAAATCTGTCCAAGGTAACTATCTCAATCCCTACTTCTTCTCAATTGATCCATTGTTCCTTGTTTAACTCTATAGTACTCATAATGCAGGATCTCAAATTGTAAATGTAGAGACTCTTGTCCCTACTCAGCCAAAGCAAAGAGTTCTAGTTTAGAAGAGCCCAAGAAATATTGTCTCGGCTACTCCCTTAAGGGTTGCAACTCCACCTACAACTCATCTACAAGATACTTCCCCCCTTAAAGTAAGTAAATTACCTTGATGTTTCTATTAGACTTTCTTGTCTTATCTGACTTATATCTGCATTTTGCAGAAGGAACGAAGGACCAAGAAAAAGGCTAAGCTAAATTCTCTTCCACCTCCACCATCTAAGCCTAAAGCTCCGAAAAGGAAAGCCATTATACATGATTCAAAAGAGGAGGAAGAAGAAGAAGAGCACCCTCTAGAGAGGTGGCCCAGAAATATTCCTTAGCCTCAGCCTCCGTCAGCTCTTACTTCAGTTGATCCTCAAGATCAAGCACTGCAGCCTTAGCCGAATGAGCCTGCCACAACTAATCCCGTTGTCTAATCTCCCAATATTACCATGAAAGTGTCAACAAGTCCTTCAGCAGACATAGACTTATCGGCTAGTCATTCTATCATCTAGCCATGTAGTCCAGCCGCAGAGACTCAGGAAACCAGTAGCTTACCACACCAAGGAGTTACACTTCCTGCTTCTCTGGTCTTAATTCCTGATGAGGAACTAGAGGCATACTTCAATGCTTCCATCACTCAACCTCCAGCAGACAGTTTGTTGTTTGTACATCAACATTTGCAGATAATTGAAGAAAATATGCAAAAATTATTCCCTCTTGATCCTACCACATCAACTAGCTTGGAACAATCATTATTGAAGGTTTCTGATACTTCAGATGTTGATATACCTGCTTCACTTAAGCAGGTATGTACTGACATTGCTCTCATTATTTCAAACGCCATGTTAGACTATAATAGGTTCAAGGCTCGTCGAGATGACAACATTAGAGCTTTAGAGGAACTGGCTTCTCTCAAAGTGGAGAAGAATGCCTATTTATCTCAATATCAAACTATAAAATCCGGTCGAGACTAGCATCAGCAGTGGTAAACTCAACTTACTAATAGAATTAGATCAATTCATGAAGAGATCGCCAAGCTGTAGGTTGAATTAGGAGTTCTAGAACCTAAGCTGGCCATTGTGAAAGCTCAAATCAAGGTTGAAGATGCTCGACGACTTCAGCTTTATTCCCAAGCTAAGGCTTTGGATCATAGGATTGTCCTTCTTGCTGAGAAGCAGAAGCCATTGGAGCATGCAGTTACTTAGCCGAGGCTGAATCTTCATAGGCTTCCCTATTCCAAAAATTTCAAGCAACTCAGCTGCCTTTTCCCATAAGTATTCACCTCAGTTATTTTCACTTGTCTAGTATGTTTCCAAGGCTCATCCTTTCTGACTCTTAATATTATTTGCAGAAATGGCTCAAGTTCCTAGCTCAGCTATTGTCCCTTATATGGGCAAGACTTCTGCTCTTCCAATTCTAGAACTTAAGCTTGAAGACCTTCAGGACAATATTCTAGCCATTGTTGGAGATGCCATCACAACAGTCTTGGAGAAAGAGCTAGCTACTGAAGCAGCTGCCAAATCTGCCATGGTTCAATCGGCCGAAACAAAGGAGTAAGCCGAATTAACCGACGCAGAAGGCCAGCCTGCCAATATTGCTTCTACAAATCCTGAAGCCTAGACTAGCACACTATTTCCTGTTATTGTAATTACCATTTCAAGCTAAATATGCCGGCTTGTGGCTATTCTCTTAAATACTTTAATCATTTTGACCTGTTTCCCAAATAGATGGATAATATTTCTTCAAAAATTTTCCATTGATACTCTTCGTTAACTCTTTTCCTTCCATATTAACCAATCTATATGCTCCCTCATATACAGCTTAGCTAACAATATATGGACCTTCTCAATTTGGAGACCATTTGCCAAATCTAGGATCTTTAGTTCCAATGGGCAATATCGCCTTCCATACAATATTTCCTTCGGCAAATTGTTTCCTCTTCATGGTCTTATGGTAGGACTTTGCAACATTTTCCTTATTCGGCTTAATATTCTCTAAGGCCATGATTCTATCATCATCGATTGATTTCAACTCTTGGAACATGGCCTGAGAATACTCTTCAGGCTACAATCCAGCTTGTTTTTCCACTATCAATGATTTAACATTTATCTCCATAAGTAAAACTATATCTTGGCCAAAGGTCAGTCTAAAAGGAGTCAAACTTGTAGCCTTATTCTGTGCATTTCTATAAGCCCAAAGAATCGTGGATAATGCTTCGTGCCATTTCCTTGATTGATCTTCAATGGTTCTTTTAATCATGTTAATTAAGACCTTGTTAGTTGCCTCGGCTTGACTATTAGCTTGTGCATAATAAGATGATGAATGAATGAGTTTAATTCCATAATCCTGCATAAACGCTTTCACCTTATCCTCTATAAACATGGTGCCTTGGTCAGCCGTTATGGTTTTTGGAATGCCAAACCGATGTATAACTTGCCTTTCAATAAATCTTATCACAACAGCTTGTGATACACTCGTCATCAGCTGAGCCTCCACCCATTTTGTAAAATAATTAGTGGCAACTATGATGAAAGTGTGCCTTTTAGAAGATGGAGGGCATATCTTGCCTATGAGGTGTAACATCCCCATTTTTACCTAAGTTAATTAGCTCGGTGTTTCCGACTAATTAGAGGGGTTAGCGATTAATTGAGAATTAATCGATTAATCTCGAGAGCAAGAGCTTAGTAAATTAAAGGCAAGTCGACAATTGAGATTTAATGCATTAAAAGTCACAATTAAAAGCCTAATTGCCCAATCCTTATCAACCCATAATTTAGAACATAAAAATCAAGATGGTTTAATCTAATTAACTAAGAGCATATAAGTCTCAAAACTTAATCACATTAACCCTCACATCTTCTTACAAAATTAATGAGGAAAATCCTTTTTAATTAAAATGTGCTAATGAGTAATTTAAACCAAGTGAATTAATTAATATTTAGATAATTACAACAATTAGAAAGATGTAGGAACTTCCCTTTAATTATAGTTTGAAAGTTTGGTCAAAGCAAGAGCCATATCCAACCATCCATTTACTTTCTCATCATACACCACAAGAGCAAGAGTCCACATTAGTAGATCCCTTAAGTCATGACAAGAGTTGTACTCTTCTTCACCAAGATCATGACACTTGGTGTGATCCTAGCCATCCAATGCCCAATCCTAAGAGAGCTCATGCTTTTAACCACTTGACAAAAACACTACATAGTCTTTACCCAATTGCCAAGACTCAAAGGAAACACAACACACTCTTTTGCCCTATGGTTTTTTCCCACTCTCTTACTTGTTGCAAGAGGCAAAGTCACCTCATTCCTCCCCCCTCATTTGCGCCAATCAGCCCACACTCTCTCCCCCTCACTTCATTTTTCATTTCCTTACCCAAAGACACAAAGCTCTCTCCTCTCTCCAAGTTCCTTTCCTACTCTCTTGTTCTTTCAATCTTCCTTGTTCTTCTTCCAATCTCTCTACTACTCCTCACCTCATTTCCATCACCACCATCACCATCCCTTCAAGGACCACCATTTTTGGTCTTTGGAGAAACAAGATCACTCATACACAAACCCCATTTCCAAGCATCCAAGGAGGAAGGCTCTCTCCAACCATCTCCACCTTCAAAATCCTTCAAGAAAACTCTCCTTGGTAGTGGCTCTAAACCCTTTTTCTCTCTTGTTTTTCAAGCTTTAGAACTCCTATGCTCTCCATAGCCAGGTGGTTTTAAAGGTTGATTATGGGCATCATGGCCATCCTTGTCCTAAAATGAGATGTTGTTGCTTGTATGGTTGTTTGTTGAAAACATGTTTTCGGTTTGGTATGAAGCATGGTTGAACTCAATATTTTTGAACTCCAACATGTTAGTTTTTCACTAATCTTTCATGGTATATGAGTGTTTTATAACTTGAGAATGTTTTCTTGAAAGTGGGGTTGAGTGTTTTGGAGAAAACATGAGAAAAATCAAAACGTGAAATCTGGATTTTCTGGCAGTCTGTAAACCGAACGGTATAACTTTTTCCAGAGAATTCGAAAATTAGTGGAACCAATTTTATATGAAAATAGACTCAAAGAGCTTTCCATACATATAAAATACATAAGATTCGGAGTTAAAATGAGTGAGATATGATTTTTCAAAGTGGACTGTTCTCGGATTGGTTTCTGTCTGGGCAGTCTACACTAAAATGTGTATAACTCGAGTTACAAAAATGATTTTTGAGTGAGACCAAGTTTAATTGAAAGCTAAGACATAGAGGAACAAACCCATAAAACAGTTTTCTCAGATTCCTTCTGAGTAATTATAATGAGAAGTAACAATCCACTGTACCGGGAGTGAACTTAGAAACTGAACAGTCAGAATAAAATATGCATAACTCAAGCTACAAAATGAATTTATAAGTGGGGTTTCTTTTGTTTAAAAATAGACTCAGAGAAGTATATCCACACAAAAATTCGAAATAAAAGAGTAAAAGATGAAATTATGGTGAATTTTCAAAGTTACTGCCCCACTGTAAAAGTAAAACTGGTTATGGTAAAAGTTAAAGAATAAGGAGAAATAAGCTTTAAGACATTAATACCCTTATATTAAGCATTAGAGAACCTTCATAATTTAACTTAAAAAGTATCAAAATGGACATTAGACAAAATTAGCATTATGCCCAATAAAAGAAGTTTACACAAGAGACAACCTCAATTAAAAGCTTGCACCTAATTTATCAAGCTAAGCTCATAAAATGTTGCTTGTGAATATGCCTATATTTATGTGCAAGTATGATGTTATGATGATGATGATAATGATATGATGATGTTATGATGATGATCATGATGATGATGATATGATATGATGCTTAATGTTATATGATATTGGTTTCTCTGTTTGGCAAAATTTTGGGAAGCTTCGGTCTAGCCGTTATGCTGCCGAAATTTTGTAAGAATTATGGACTTAGAAATATTTTGCATCATAATGCTTAAGTAAGAAGAAGTTTAATTCAAGTAAATGATCCTCCAAAAGGGAAGGTAACCTAATTTAAGCTCCCCTCATCCACGACTCACATGAGGCATGGCATGACCCAGCTAGTGTGAGTATAGGGGATAGGTCTTACATGAGGCATGGCATGACCCAGCTAGTGTAAGTACCGAAATTCTAAGGTGGCGACGGCCACGGTATGAGCTCATTACCACTTATGCTTAGTGGGTGAAAAGATAAAGTCAAGTTAAGAAAAGAAAAGGGACTTCGGTCCAAAACCCTAGAAAGAGAAGAAGTTAAGAGAACCTTCTAGCTTGAACATGCATGTTTCATACGATTACACTTGTGCTTATGGTCATTATGATACAAATGATTAGAAAGTATGTTAAAATTGAATCCGCTTCGGATACTCATGTTTTCGAAAATCTAAGAATGGTATTTGATGCATGCTCACTGTTTTTATTAACAAAACCGAAGTGGCTGGGACGATGACGATGACACCACGTGTCAGGGTCGAGTCCTACTGAGAAATCTTATTTCTCACCCTAGCTGTTTTTCCGTCTCGTCACCAGATACTCATGGATCACCCCGTGAAATGGAGCATGGACCCTCCCCACCATGAGTGGGCTTACGACGGGGATACACACGCTATTGTGGCCACGACCACCACAGTAGTACGTACACATTTTTATCTGGGTCGAATTTTTGAAGAGGAGCCAGAAAACCCGCCAGCCCCCGTAAACGTCTCTTCAGCTCTCCTTGGACAGCCTCTAGGTCCTTGGGACTTTCCGCCCGAGCCATTACCCGACTTCGAGATGGAGCCGATGTCGCCGGGTTTGCCCGCAGCCGAGTTTGCACCCCTGCCGGAGATCCCTGTGATGGAGGTGAGCTCGACGGCCACACCTAGGGCCGCTTCGCCACCGCCCCCTGAGTATCACCCTGCTGAGTCCGAAGAGGACCCCTCCGAGGCACGTTCGTCTGTGGCCAGCCATACCCCGGGTCGTCGCGTGCGTCGCTTTGAGGTGATCAGTCGGCACCCCCGCATCATCCGCACTCCTAGCGTTCCCCGAGGCCAAGGAGCGAGGGGAACCAGGCATTCGAGGACTTGAGCCCACTTGATCGAAGGCATGGAAAAAGGCAGAGAGGCCAGTAGACGTCCACATGGGTCTATTTTTATTTGTGTTCCTTATCTGTTGTATTTCATTCTGTATCAGACTTATGTATCTTTGACTTCGGGGCCATGACATGACCATGAGTTCCCTTTTATGTATGGATATTATGAGATTAATTATATTTATGATTGTTGTAGTAATTGAATGCATGGTATTTTGATTTTATCCTTGTTCCTTTAATTTTTACTGAAACCTTTGCGATACGCTCGTTTACGTCTATCTTCTCGCGCGAGGCTTTACTTTCCAAAAGTGACGACGTATTTCAAAAGAAAAAGAAAAAAATTTACCGTATTTTCCGCGTAATTTAATTTCAAGTGCAGTTTAGTTTTCCACGAGCATAAGTAACAGCTAATAAAATGCCGTAATACGACTTAAGCGTAGTATGGGTTTATTAGGGTGTTACATGAGGTCCATTGCCCAGCCCCTAAACGGCCATGGTTTGACAATGGCATGCACTCTTTGGCTGGCACTCTCTGTATGGGTCCATGGAGTTGATAGGCCTTACAGCCTTTAGCATAGACAAAGCAATTGGCTGTAATAGTTAGCCAATAATAACCATATCGGCAGATTAGCTATTTCATATTAGAGTCAAATTTGTGAGCTCTACACATGCCTTCATGGACTTCTCCCATCACTTTTAAAGCTTCATATTTGTTTAGGCACTTAAGCAAGACCCCTTCTTGACTTCTTCTGAATAACTCACCATCAATCAATACATACTTTAATGCTTTCTGTTTAAGTTTATAATCCACCTGAGCTGATGGGCTAACCAAATATTGGATAAACTCTTGCCTCCAATCGGCTGATGGTTAATTACCAATGCCTTCCCATCTTAAATAGTATTGACATCTAGGATCATGAACTTATATCTAGAGGCATGTTGTGCTAAGTCATTTGCTATCTCATTAGATGTGCTGGTAACACGTAATATTATGACATCGGCAAAATATTCCAATAAAGTTTTAGCTTCTTCAAGATATTCTTCCAATGTGGTGCTATTGCACTTATACTCTCCCAACAATTCGTTGATTACTAATTGTGAATCTCCTATAATCTGTACAGCCTTCACATCCAATGACTTGAGCAATTTTAAGCCAATTTTGAGAGCTTCATATTCTGCTTGATTATTGGAACATTGAACATCCAGCCGATACATAAACTTCTTGTCCACTCCCTCAGGACTAGCAATTACCACTCCTACACCAACTCCTTTTTGATGTTTTGAGCCATCAAAAGCCAGAGTCCATGGTTACACTTGGCTAATAGGCTCTGTATTTCTACACAGGGATGTTGTGCTAGGAAATCGACTAGCACTTGTCCTTTCATGGACTTCAATGGCACATATTTTAGGGCAAATGCATTCAATTTGATGGCCCATTTCATTAACCTCCCCTGAAGGACTTACCAATTTAGTAAATGCTTTATGATATCTATCTTACAGACCACCAACACCTCCCTAGGCAATAGATAATACTCCAATTTTATACATGCATGGAATAATGATAAACATAATTTTTCTATTGGAGTGTACCTAGTTTCGGCATCATTTAGTAGCCTACTCAAATAGTAAATAGCATGCTCAGTTCTATCCTCGAAATCTTGAGCTAACAAGCTTTCAATGGAGTGTTCAATGGCTGATATATATATATATAAAACTTGAGAGGCGTTCCAAATGCTGGTAGTACTAGCATCGGAGGTGCTGCTAAGCATCTCTTGATTTGTTCAAAAGCATCTTGCTATTTACTACCCCACATAAATTCCTCGACTTGCCTAAGCCTTAACAAGGGTGAAAAGGCCTTCATCTTGGCAACCGAGTTAGCAATAAATCTCCTCACGAAGTTTATCTTACCTATTAAGCTTTGTAATTCCTTCTTATTTCTTGGAGGCCTAGCTTCCAATACAGCTTTCACTTTGTTCTTGTCCACTTCAATTCATTTTTGGTGGACTAAGAATCCACAGAAGTTCCCAATCGATACCCCAAACGCACACTTGGCAGGATTCATCTTAAGTGAATGCTTCCTCATTCTGAGAAATGCTTATTCTAAGTTAGCCAAGTGGTTTTGGAATCGGCTGGCTTTACAACCACATCATCAATATAAACCTCCATTCATTTTACAATCAAATCATGAAATATCAAATTCATTGCCCTTTGATAGGTAGCCCCGACATTCTTGATGCCGAATGGCATGATCACCCACTCAAAAATACCAATGGCTCCTAGGCAACGAAATGCAGTTTTATGTACATCTTCCTTAGCTAAATAGATTTGATTATACCCAAAATAACCATCCATAAAGGATAAAATTCCAATATTTGCTGTGGCATCAACTAGCATATCCGTAATAGGCATAACATATTCATCCTTACGGGTAGCTAAATTTAAATTATAAAAATCTATACAAATCCTAACTTGGCCATTCTTCTTAATTATAGGAGCAATGTTTGAAAGCCATTATACATATCTAACAGTCCTAATAAAACCCACCTTCAACAATCTCTCTATTTCCTACTTTTATCTTTGGCATTAATTTTGGATTAAATCTTTTGGATGTTGCTTGAATGGCTTGAAACCTTCTTTGATGGGCAAACGGTGCTTAACCAATTCCCTAGACAATCCAGGCATTTCATGGTAGTCCCATGCAAAACACTCTTTATACCTAGTTATCAACTGGATTAGTTGATCTCGCTCACCTTGACTAAGTAAGCCACTAATCTTAGTCATCCTTGGCTCATCAGTAGTTCTAAGATTAACTTCAATCAAGGGGTCTTAGGCTTCAAAGCTTGGAATCTCTCTCTTAATAGGTGACACAACCAAATCTGCTACTTGGTCTTCTCTCTTTTTTATAACCTCATTATCCTTCTCGGCTAGTTCCTGCTGAGACAAAAACTCTTCAAGTCTTGTCTTGGCTAAATACAAGGCTAGCCGTTGTAGGACATTTTCTGCCACTTTTTCAGGACTATCCATTGATAGATTCTAGTTGAGGTCGTGCTTCGGCCTTTACTGTTACTTCGAACCCGTCCAATGATAAGTCAAAAGACTTGACAGAGTCTAGTGGAACATCTTCGAGCCACGAAATAGGCTCAATCTTTGAAGACTATAGCATGGCATCTTGTATTCTTACATCAGCTACGAAAGGGAATGGGTCTACATTTACTACTTCGACCTAGTCTCCGTTCCAAAATTGAAGCTGCTAATAGAGTGTGGAAGGCACACATTGGTTAGGATGAATCCATTCTCTACCTAGTAAGACAGTGTACTCTAGTTTACTATCTATCACAAAAAACAATGTTTTAGTTATCCTGGATCCTACTGTGAGCTCGACAATAAGGAAACCCAATGCCAGAGTACTTTCCCCAGTAAAGTTGGACATAATAATATTAGTCTTCTCTTAAGGCCTTTACGGCTTTTCCTAAGTTGTGTAACCCTACTGTAAGGCATCACATTAAACACAGCACCCCCATCAACTACACTCTATTGATAGGCATCCTGTTCATATGAGTCGTAATGTAAAGAGGCCTGAGGTGTCTAGCTTTGATCCACTTCTTGAATTTTACCTCTCTTAGCGCTGCTGGTACCAAAGGTTCATACTCGGCTCCAGCTACCATTATATTTCCCTCTAAATACCAAAAATTACCATCTCGATCGGCAAACTCCGTAAGACTAATACCCACTGTAGCTATAGCAGTTGAGTCATCTTGGAGTTCATCCGATAAGTCATCATTCAGCATAATGCTCAATAGATTTTTTGAATAATTACCCTTTATTTCCACCTTGAAACCTTGGTTAGTGAAATTTATAACCTGAATAGCATCTTGGGTAACTTACGGAGGCCATGCTATCGGCTGGAATTCAGGGGTATAATACATTGCCTCGGCTACCTTAACATTGGCTGAAAATGGTTTCTAGTCTACTGGCACTACTTATACCTTGCCCTCATTCCAAAACATCAGTTGTTGATGTAAGGTAGATAGGCCACACATATTGGAGTGAATCCAATCTCTTCTTAACAACAAAGAGTATCCTGGCTTAGCATCGATGACAAAGAACATTGTGGTAGATGTTTTAGTTCCCACAGTTAATTCGGTAATGCAAAATCCTAGAGCATCTGTGCTCTCCCTTGTGAAGTTTGTTATTTTCATGTTAGTCTCTTTAAGATCTTTCTGATACTTACCCAACTTCTTTAAGATTTTGACTGGAATAACATTCATGATGGCACCCCTATTAATTAACACTCGGCTAATAGGTCTTCCATCAATATGAGCCTTTTTGTAAAGTGGTTTTAAATTTCTTGCCAGCTGAAGTTTTTCGAACTTAATGACTCCTTTTGTGTTATCCTTTTCTTCTTTTTTGTCCTACTGATTTTCCATTGCATTTACCTCATCGATTAAAGTAGCCGTATAGCCTTTTCAGCCAAGACATCGTCGTCTAGCCATATTGGCTGATTCTTTTTTATAGCAAATTTAGTAGGCAAAACCCTTATGGTAGCTGCCAAATTCACATCATCTTGCAGATCATCAGTCAAAATAAGCAGATTATCATTGTTGAGAATCTAATTAATCAAACTCTCGAATAATTCTATTTCTGGAATCTGTATTCTTTCGACTGATGTCTCAGCCGTTTGAATATTATTCAAGTCTTCAATATGCCCTTGTATGACTTCCACTTTTGGGCTAACAACTTCTGCTATTTCCCTATGTTTAGTTTGATTTGTCATAGTCGCCGTGTTTTTCATTCTTTGGATAGACCTTTTCCTTTGCATTCTCCTTTTCTAAGTCCTTGTTAGTTGAATCGGTTTTGGCTCAACTTGCTTTTCCTTGCCATACCTATTCACGAACCACTCTTCCTTAATGGACTCAACCTTCGATTTAATCATTCTCACCTCTCTTGCCGATTCATCATTTCTCACCATGTTTCTCAATATAGACCTTCCTTCACTATAGTTTACTTCAACGGCTCGCTTGGAATCTCTAGGCATAGGATGATCTGAGATCTGTGGGACTTGCCTTTGCTCATACCTTTCTTTCCTCGGCTGGTCTCTCTGTTAAGGAAACTGTGTTCTTTGGAGTACATTTAGCCGTGGTTGTTCATTCTGTCCTCTCCTTGGCTGGTCCCTTTATTGAGAAAAATGTATTCTTTGGAATACATTCTGCCCAGGTTGTTCATACTGCCCCATAGTCTCTAACTTGCTCTCGAGCTTAGGCATTCATTCTTTCCTTTCAACCTTCTTGGATGCGTCATAGCTCATGGCTCTGGTCTTTTCCTTGACCACCACCGATTTTGGTCTCCATACTTACTTAGAACGTTGGACAGGCTAAGAAGATGACAACTCTTTCTTGGTACACTTGTTCTTTGTTGATATGGAAACCACATTGACAATGGCTAAAGGAAACAAATTAGTATTAATAGTCATACCACCTCCATTTTTATCTACAAGTTTGAACTTTCCTTCTTTCAAGGATTTTTGAATCACGTAACGAAAATCTGTACAATTATTCATATAATGCGAGTATGAATTATGCCACTTGTAGTATTTCAAATTTTGAATTTGATCTGTTTGAGGTAACTTGTGCCCTTCTAGAAGCTTGATCTATTTACCTTTGACTAAGAAGTCAAAGATCTGATCTACTTTTGCCATGTCAAATAGATATGCCTCATTTTCCTCAGTTTTAACTTTTTCTTTCCCTTTGGCAGGAGCAAGAGCAGGACAAGTGTATGGCTTGCCCCTCAGCAATTTTGCTGTCATAATTTGTCCTTATACTACCCTTTCTTCATCATTTCCTTCTTCACCAGCTGAGTCATAATCGACCACAGCCACCAACTGGGAACCTCTAGGCCCGCTCTGAAAACCTTCTTTGCTCTCTTTCTATTATGAATTGTTCAACCTGAGCTGCTTTCCAAGAGAGTTGAGCCAAGTCACAGTATTCAGAAACAATGAGCTTTTCTCTCAGTTAAGGATTCATATTATTTATAGCAATAAAGGCACATTCAGCCTCTAGTAACTGCACGCTGCATTTGCCTTTAACCTTTCTAAAAACTCTGTCACAAGCTCATTATGTTATTGTTTGATACCTAACAAATCTAGCATAGAAGCTTCTGGCTGTGGCTTATAAAATCTATCATGGAATAATCGCTCCATATCAACCCAACTTTGTATAGAGTTTGGGGGAAATGACAAATACTAAGTGAATGCTACCCCAGTTAAGGATAAAGGGAACAATTGCAACCTTAGAAAATAATTTTGACTAGCCTTAGCGCATTGAGCTATAAATCGGCCGACATGCTCCACAGTTGATTTGCCATCCTCCCTAGAAAGTGTTGTAAAATTTGGGGTTCTAAAATGTCTTGGGAATTGGACCCTATCCACCCAATCTAAGTATGATTTCCTGTAAACCGGCTTCTCCAAGGATCTTAGTTGGACACCAAAAAGTCTTCTCATAGCCTCAGCTATCATATTTGGATCAATCAGCTAAGGCACAACTCCCTTCGACTCAACACATGGCTGAGGTTGAATGGGTGCTGCCTGCCGATTGACCCCTTGTTCAAATCCTTGAGACATCCCTTGCAGTTGTTGCACATGCGGTGGAGCATGTATTGGCTGTTAGGGTATATTCATTAGCTGAGACGTATAATTCAGTGGTTGCATATACATAGGCTGGAAAGATCCCCCAGACTGAGCCGAGTATCCACTAATCGGCCAAACATTTGACCCATTATATGTATTTCATTGATTATCTACTTGGGGATAGCTTGTGTGAGTTACTAGATCAACCGTAGGCATAGGGCTTGTGTAAACAAGTTGTTCCCAATGACTATTAGAGCAATTCCAAGCTCTGGTATTACCCAACAGCAATCCAAAGTTCCTTACTATATTTGAGGGCCTTTTCATTAACTATACTTAGCTAAATTGAGGCCCTTGATGCCCCCCCAATGTAGGTCATTGATTCATTAATGGCTCATTTGCATGTATGGACTCGACTGACTGACCATGGATTTATAATACTTCCCTCTACTGCTGCTGAAATAGCTGCAACTCATTTCCCACTATTGGCTTTACTATCTCAGCCAATTGCTTAGATACTTCCTGCTTCAGATCATCCACTCCTGCTCGATCTGTTGCCGGATAAAGGATGTAAACATCACTAACAGCTGCCTCTCCTTGCATCCAGTCTGCATAGAGCTAGTCACATCAGGAGAGGCTGCCAAAGCCCTTAGTGGCTGAGAGGTAGGAGTTGTATTCGGCTGCTCTAAAGTCACCCCTTGGGATATAGTCAAGGCTACTGCATACATAGCTGATTGTGCCCTGTTTTCAGCTTTGGGGTAGAACTTGGATTTTCGTTTGTTGAACTCATGTTGATTACCTTCCCGAATCTCAAATTCATACACCAAGTATGATCCAGCCCCGGAACAGGATACTTTCGTTGACCTGATTCTAATGATCCCACTTGGCGTGCCAATTTTTATGTTGGATGAAAATGTAATCGGCTAAATTCCTTAAAGAAACTTATCTGAGAACAATATCCCAAAGATTACCAATGTTCAGATGACTAACGCTAAGGAGGATACTCTACTCCTTAGCAAATGGACTCCTTAAATGACTGACGGGAGCAAGCCTTAGAGCAAGATCTATCAACAAAGAATTGGAATAGAAGTATGATTCCTATTAATCAACCATAAGTTCATACGAAGCCTTGCAGATTGATAATGAAACTAAAGAAGTAACATAAAACTAAAAAGGAAACTAACAAAGAGAAATAAAAGTTGATAATTAAAATGACATGATGTGTGTTGTACTCTGAGTGATGATCTCTTCTGTGTAAACATGAGCTTTTGTAAGCTTCCTAAAATTTCGCTACTTCCTCAAGTCATACACGTAATGGCCTTCGGCTTAATCCCCATATACCCATGTTCTTGATAATGGTAACCGTTGCTCCATCAAGTCATTAGTCTCCAGCTACCTTCCTTTCTTGGGCATTGGGCTTATCTACTTTCTTCAGCCAATTCTTCTCTTCAGCCGATGCTTCTTTCCTAGCCCTATTTAACATGCCTCAACTGATGAAGGCTAACCCAACACCTATCTCATCATGCCCAATTCTAACTTTTCCAAAGCCCAACTTTTGGTTACCTGCTAGCCCATTTTTTGGTGCCAACAAAATGTAATAAAGATTATTACTATATCATTGCACAATTAAAAAAAAAATTATAACATATAAAATGTTTGTGGATAATACATTCTACAAGTACCTGAAAAATTATTAAATTTGTACTGGTACCTAAATTTTCCCCACCGCTACCATGAAAACTAAAACTTTGAAGCACATATTAATGAAAAATTAATATTTTTAGCAAAAATTTAATATTACTATTTTATATAGAAATTCAAGACTATAAATATAGCTCACCAGAAGTATCCTGCGGCTTTGTGCAATTTGGGTATTTAACTTGAGAAAAAAGGATTGATGAAGGTATAATATCTTTCACTACCATTGAATTGATTATTATATATTAACAACCCATTTAACTCATTTCTATTTAAGGTAGAAGCCACTGAAGTGGGTTACCTGAAAGGAATTCGAACTACGATTGGGATCTCAAACTGCTCTTGATATGATTGACGAGTTGACAAAGCTGAAGTCCACGGTGGTAGGGGTACCTGCAAGGACTCCGACACTCAAGTCAGTAAGTGCAGGTGAGTGTATGAGAGGTAGGAAAAGAAGAGTACCTGAGGTCCATAACTGGACTAGTATATATACGGGTAGGTAGTTGAGAAGATAGGGGTTTGGTTCCACCTTTATAGAGGATAACTCAGGACATCCATTCACTAGAGAGTAATGGATGGGTCTGAGTTTATCGACAACACGCGAAATGTGTACCATTCCGCCATATTAGGGAACTTTTATGCTTGATCCGGATTTGGGCCTCAATTTGCTTGTGGGTCCGAACTGTGCATCAGACAGGGTTGAATTCGACCTTTAATTGGGCTTAGCTATTGGGCCGAGTTGGGCTCACCTACTCCAGTCTGGAATAATGCCCCCAACTCGGTGACTGAGGTGACTTTGTCAAGTGCCGAGTTCTTCATTACTATCTGACATCATGATCCATGTTTCGATAAAAATAGATCATTTTTAAAATGATTTGACGTTTGCTTATGGGAAGGTCCTGTATCTTCGGGAAGTGGCGATGTCTTTTTGCCTTGTAAGTTGTATCCTATTATCTTAAGCGGACATGTGTTGTTTTGGTGCCTCGATTTGAGCACCTTCATCATTTGAGTTGGGGTTCTTTTTCCATTTTTGCCCCTAACTCTTTACTGTGAAAACTCGTTCCGTGCCCTTGGTGACGTTTGGTATGCATGATAAAGAGGCATTTTTACCTTTATAAATACCCACTCGCTTGTTTTGTCCTCTATTTCTTTACTTGTCCAAAATCTTTGCGGTGAAGGAGGAGGCGGTGCTCTGTCTCGTAACAAGGTAGTCTACCATTTTCAAGTGTTCATCCCCCATAACAGGTGTGCATCTTCTCTCCATTTGCTGTTTTTAGTGTGTATGGCATTTGTTTTATGGAATGAAATGTGATATTGATGGTGGTTGAGGTTCTTTTCACCATTCATTCGCATTTCTTCCACTACTTGGGGGTGGCTTTAACCCCTATTTTGCTACACTTCCTTACTTCCGCACGCCCACCGGCAACTTTGTGTTTAGAGGGAAACCACCGTAGGGGCCTGCCTTTTCAGTTTCCATCCTATTTTTGAAAGTTTTCGACTTAGGTTTTTTCCGAGTTTGTGACGTAGGGGTGGTTTCCTTTGTAGGTTATTTGGGATCTCGAAATAGTCAAAAAATAGAGGGCTCTAACAATTTCTCCCAAGATCAACTTCATCTACCGGTGAGTCGATCCCGAAGTCCTTGGGACCCCCTCAGTGGTAACCTCGGAGTTTCTGACTCATTTTAGAAAGGAGAACTTAATCTCCCCATAGGGTGAGTATGAGGAAGAGTACTATCTGGAAGCTCCCAGCCCAAGCGAGAGAGTGAGCGATCTCAATCTTGGGGGGGTCCTCGGTGGATGTGGTTTTATGATGTCCTCATCTTTAAACTAGGAGTTCGGATTCCATTTATCCACTTCCAAGTGGAGGTTCTGAATCAGACTGAAGCCGCTCCTTCCTAACTACACCCAAATAGCTAGGCAATGATTTGAGGGTTCGAGATCATCCATCAATATCTTGGAGTAGCGCCATCTCTAGAAGTGTTCTTTTTCCTCTTTTCTTTGACCCGACCTACCGGTAGTGGACTAACCTCGGGATGGTTGTCCTTCCGAGCTCATGTCAATCAGAAGGTGTTCCTTCTCTTTGAGGAATCCTTCCACAATTTTAAGCCTGTTTATTTTAAAGTATTCGAGTGTTCGAATTCGATTCCTTTCTAGTAGACCTTAGAGGGAAAGCTCCGATTTAACATTTTCTGGTGAAGCACTTCGGCGCTCCCCAAATAGAGGAAAGTTCCCTTAAGCCCGAGGAGAAGGCTGTTGTCAACTTCCTTCTCAAAAGCTTTGGGAAAACTTGAAGAACATAGTTAGCGTAGAGCCTAGGGAGGCTAGGAGATATTTAGGTTATCATCTTTTTCTCTTGTTGTTTCACTTTTTCATCCTCCTTTATTTATTGTATACTTATTACTGGTTTCAGTTTTATAGACGAAATGGCTCCAAAGTCTGCCCTTGCCAAGTTCCGTCGTAGGATCTTGAAGAGACTCCACGAGGGGGATGGGAGCAACAGCCCCAAATCGGTAGGATCTGGAGAACCGGTGTTTACCTCTGCTCCTGATGAGGTAATGCTTGTAGCCCAGCCTTCGAAGAAAAAAAAATCGAAAAAAGGCAGCTGAAGAGAAAATCGTGGTTATCGATCCCAAAGGTCTTCTCGTGTCGGGGGAAAGGTCGAAATTTCATGTGATGGAAAAGGATTTCCCTTATCCCAATTTTATGGATAAGGAGTTGATGGTCCCTACCTTCCTCGAGCGCCTTCAAGGGGATGATGAGAACTTAGCTGCCAAGTTCCAATGGGTCAATTATGCTATGCTGAAATCGGCAGCCTTACTCTGCTACTCGGAGCCGGTTATAACTTTCGGCGTTCAAGCTATGGATGAGGCCAAGATCTTGAAAGAAAAGCTTTCCCTTCTTCAAGACGAGAAGTCAACTTTGGAGAAGGATAAGCAGGTCGAAATTGATCGGCTAAAGGAGAGGCTTCACTTGAAAGACAAGTAGTTAGAGGATTCCCATTCTCGAATGTTAGAACTCAAGAGGGCTTACACTGAATATTCCGAGGCTACTACCAAAGCAAAAGATGAAGTGGCTCAAGTGGAGCAGCTGTAGGCGAAGTTAGCCGAGGAGATCAAAGAGCATCTCCTAGAGTAGTACTAGATCATTTGTCTTGACGCCGATTTTAGCGAGGTCGGATTGGATAAAATCGTGGCTAATGGTTGCATTGAGGTGGCTCCGGATGAAGATGATGAAGGCACCGAGGATCCCGAAGCTGATCCGGTGAATCTAGTGTCGGGCCCTTGATGTGTTGTACTTTTTATTTTGGTTTGCCCTGTCACAGGCTCTTTTTGTAATGAATATTTTCCAGGGCTCCGGGATCTTGTAATGAAATTTCCCGTAATTTATGGTTTTATTTGTTACCAATTGAGCTAATTGATGCACCTATTTTTCGCCTAATTTATAACTTAAAGGGAATATTGGCAGCACCTTATTATTTTACCAAACTGGAAGTTATCCGAGTTGGATTTTCTTGTAGGCTAGAACTTAAGGGTTTCTTTCATTCGCTTAAGTTAGCGAAAAAGGCATGACTGGCCCGAGGTATAACATCAGATTTTTTGAGTGTGTCCGAGTTCGTTTACTCCGGGACTTTGTGTGCATGTATCCGAGTTGTTCGACTGGGACTTGTTTTTCTTGACTAAGGGGTAATTAATCCCTTAGGAGAACTAAAGTGGGCCGAGAGCGTTAAACACGAATAATAAGCATAGTAAAGATAAAGAGGAATAAAAAAGTGAAACAAATAATTGAAATAATAAATATAACAAGGGATAAAATTGTAGCAAAAATAATATATAAGAGCAAGAAACCGAGAAGAATTTAGTAGATACTGCTCAGCATATGGAGTTTCGCCTCGTTAAAACCTCCTCGGGAAAACCCAGTAGGACAAAACCCGAGGTAGGAAAAAGAGTACAACTATTTTGCGTGGTTTACACTTAGATGAAAAATTTTGGAGGTTGGAGAAGTTCCATGACCTCGGAATTTCTGTGCCTGATAGTGTGGAGAGTTTGTATGCCCCATTTCCTAAAATGTCAATAACTCTATATGGGCCTTCCCAATTTGCAGCCAATTTTCGGTGGCCCATGGGAGGCTTTTTGATGTCAGCACATCGGAGAACCAATTCGCCTTTGTCGAACGTTCAAGGTATCACCTTGGTGTTGTATCTTTGTAAGATTCGATGTTTTAGCGCCTTCTCTCATAAATGAGCCATTTCCCTTGCTTCGTTAAATAAGTCGGATTCTTCCCGAAGTGCTTGCTGGCATGTAGGTCAGAAAGTAACTCGTGGGCTGAATTCTTCGACTTTGATTGGTATCATCGCATCCAACCCGTAAGTCAACTTAAAAGGATTTTCCTCTATCGTCGAAAATGGGGTGGTTCGGCAGGCCATAGAATGCTCCCAAGTTCGTCGGTCCATGCCTCTTTTGCCTCATTGAGTCTCTTCTTTAACCCTTGTAATATGACTTTGTTGGTAGCTTCAGCTTGACCGTTTGCTTGTGGGTGCTCATCCGAATTGAAGTGATGTTTGACCTTGTAGCTCGTGCAGAACTTTTGATCTATAAACTAGGTTCCATTATCAGTAACTACGGAGTCGAGTATTCCAAGTGGGTGAAAATGTTCTTACACATGAACTTCCAAGCTTGTGCGGCAGTGATGGTGGAGAGCGGCTCTGCCTCTATCTATTTGGTGAAGTAGTCTATGGCCACAATTAGGTACTTCACTTGTCCCGAGGTGAGTAGGAAGGTGTAACATTCCCGATTTTTGTCTAAGCTAATTAGCTCAGTGATCCTGGCTAATTAGAGAAATTAACGATTAATTGAGAATTAATCGATTAATCTCGAGAGCAAGAGCTTAGTAAATTAAAGGCAAGTCAACAAGATAAGTAAAAGTCAACAATTGAAACATAATACATTAAAAGTTACAATTAAAAGCCTAATTGCCCAATCCTCATTAATCCATGATTTAGAACATAAAATCAAGGTGATCTAACCTAATTAACTAAGAGCATATAAGTCTCAAAACTTAATCACATTAACCCTCACGTCTTCTTACATAATTAATGCGGAAAATTCTTCTTAATTAAAATGAACTAAGGTGTAATTTGAACTAATTGAACTAATTAACTTTTAGATAATTGTAACAATTATAAAGATGTAGAAACTTCCCTTTAATTATGGTTTGAAAGTTTGGTCAAAGCAAGAGCCATATCCAACCATCCATTTACTTTCTCATCATACACCACTAGATCAAGAGTCCATATTAGTAGCTTCCTTAAGTCATGACAAGAGTTGTACTCTCCTTCACCAAGATCATGACACTTGGTGTGATCCTAGCCATCCAATGCCCAATCCTAAGAGAGCTCATGCTTTTAACCACTTGACAAAAACACTACATAGTCTTTACCCAATTGCCAAGACTCAAGAAAAACACAACCCACCCTTTTATCCCATGGTTGCTAGCCTCCTTGCTTGCAAAAGAAGCAAAATCACATCACTCTCTCCCTCCCCTTTATGCGCCATCAGCCCCTCTCCCTCTCTCCCTCATTTCATTTTTCACTTCCTCTCTCAAGACACACACACAAAGCTCTCTCCTCTCTCCTCTCTCCAAGTCTCATACTCTCTTCTTCTTCCAAGCTTCATTGTGTTCTTCCAACCCTCATACTACTCCCCACTCATCTCCATTTACCATTCTCACAAGCCCTTCAAGGACCACTCTCTTTGGTTCTTGGAGAAACAAAATAAACACTCACCAAGCCCCAAAATCAAGCTCAAGGAGAAGGAGGCCATCTCCAACCATCTTCATCTTCCAAGCCTTCAAAAAGGAACTTTTTGGTAGTGACTCTAACCCTTCCTCTCCATATATTTTTCAAGAACTAGAACCCCTAAGCTCTTCATAGCTAGGTGGTTTTAGGACTTGCTTCAAGGTCTCATGACCACATTTTGCCTTATGAGTGTTCTTGCTTTGATAAAAATGTTGTTTTGAAAAGAGATTTTGTGGTATGGTGGTTTTTATGTCTCTTGCTTTATTTTGGTTCAAAATACTGATTTGGTGACTCAAACTTTGAATATGATGATGAGTTAAAACATGAAAATGGTGATTTGAAGGGATATAACAATTTCTCCATAAGCTTGAAGTGAAAAACTCAAAAACTAGTGAATCTGGAATTCTGGCAGTCTGTAAAGCGTGCGGTATGTTTATTGCTACAAAACTCAAAATGGAACAAAACTATTTTTCTATGAAAGTAGACTCAAAGAGATTTCCATACATATAAAATACATAAGATTCGGAGTTGAAATGAGTGAGATATGATTTTTCAAAGTGGACTGTTCTCGGATTGGTTTCTGTCTGGGCAGTCTACACTAAAATGTGTATAACTCGAGCTACAAAAATGATTTTTGAGTGAGACCAAGTTTAAGTGAAAGCTAAGACATAGAGGAACAAACCCATAAAACAGTTTTCTCAGATTCCTTCTGAGTAATTATAATGAGAAGTAACAATCCACTGTACCGGGAGTGAACTTAGACACTGAACAGTCAGAATAAAATATGCATAACTCAAGCTACAAAATGAATTTTTAAGTGGGGTTTGTTTTGTTTAAAAATAGACTCAGAGAAGTATATCCACACAAAAATTCGAAATAAAAGAGTAAAAGATGAAATTATGGTGAATTTTCAAAGTTACTGCCCCATTATAAAAGTAAAACTGGTTATGGTAAAAGTTAAAGAATAAGGAGAAATAAGCTTTAAGACACTAATACCCTTACATTAAGCATTAGAGAACCCTCATAATTCAACTTAAAAAGTGTCAAAAAGGACATTAGACAAAAAGTGGCATTATGCTCAATAAGAGAAGTTTACACAAGAGACAACCTCAATTAAAAGCTTGCACCAAATTTATTAAGCTAAGCTCATAAAATGTTGCTTGAGAATATGCCTATGTTTATGTGCAAGCATGATGTTATGATAATGATCATGATGATGATGATATGATATGATGCTTAATGTTACATGATATTGGTTTCTCTGTTTGGCAAAATTTTGGGAAGCTTCGGTCTAGCCGTTATCTTCTTAGAAATTTTGTAAGAATTATGGACTTAGAAATATTTTGCATCATAATGCTTAAATAAGAAGAAGTTTAATTCAAGTAAGTGATCCTTCAAAAGGGAAGGTAACCTAATTTAAGTTTCCCCTCACCCACGACTCACATGAGGCATGGCATGACCCAGCTAGTGTGAGTATAGGGGATAGGTCTTACATGAGGCATGGCATGACCCAGCTTGTGTAAGTACCGAAATTCTATGGTGCCGACGGCCACGGTATGAGCTCATTACCACTTATGTTTAGTGGGTGAAAAGATAAAGTCAAGTTAAGAAAAGAAAAGGGACCTCGGTCCAAAACCCTAGAAAGGGAAGAAGTTAAGAAAAACTTAAAGCACAGTCATGCATTTTTATATGATTATACTTATGCCCATGTATGATATGATGTAAGTGATTAGAGATTATGTTAAAATTGAATCCGCTTCGGATATTCATGATTTTCGAAAATCCAAGAATTGAACCTTATGCATGCTCACTATTTTCACTAATAAAACCGAAGTGGCTGGGACAATGACGATGACACTTTCGTGTCGGGTTCGAGTCCTACTGAGAAATTCCATTTCTCACCCTAGTTGTTCTCCCGTATCGTCACCAGATCTCGACAGCGCATCCGGTGGAGTAGAGCGTGGATCCCCAACACTGTGAGCGGACGTGTGACGTGGAATGCAAGACGAAGCTGTTTTGGGACTTGTAGCGACCATCGCTCTGCATCTTCGCATATTTCTTTTGAGTTAGGCTTTGCCATTTAAACTTGTACTTAGTATTTAGTATTTGGACCATGGCCTGACCATGAGCCTCCTTTGATGTAATGCTAAAATGTATGTGTATATATATTATGAACCCATATGAATGTAATGGTTAGTTATTTAATGCAATATATTTGTGAATTATTATTTGTTTACCTTATCCTTGTTTTATGATATTGGAGTATATATTTGATGCGACACGATCTTTCTCTAGCTATCTTCTCGCTCAAGGCTTTACTTTTCAAAACGCTGCTAAGCGACAACGTATTTCAAAGAAAAATCTTACCGTATTTTCCGCGTAATTTAATTTCAAGTGAAGTTTAGTTTTCCACGAGCATAAGTAACAACTAATAAAATGCCGTAATACGACTTAAGCGTAGTATGGGTTTATTAGGGTGTTACAGAAGGGACCTAGGAAGTCGAGTCCCCACTTACTGAAAGGCCAAGGGGACATGATCAAGGTTAGTTCATTGGAAGGGGCGAGGTGAAAAGTGGCATATTTTTGGCAGCTGGAGCATTTCCTTGCATACTCGACCGATTCTTTGATCATTATAGGCCAATAGAAACCAGTTGGCAATACTTTCAATGCAAGTGATTTTCCTCTGAGGTGGTGGCCACAAGAACCTTCATGGACTTCCTCACGAATGGTGGGAATCCAATTTGGTCCCATGCACTTTAGTAATGGCTATGACAGTCCTCTTCTGAATAATTATTCATTGATGATGGTGTAGTAAGAGGCCTCTCTGGCTAGCCTCTTTGCATCCACAGAATCTTCTAGTCGGGTCCTATTACGCAGGTATTAGACAATTGGAGTCATCTAATTTGAAACTCTGTCGATGGATAAGGTCGAAAGAGGTTCCACTATCGAGGGGAGTTTCAATGTCTCTTAGATCAAGTTTTCCCAGCTTGGAGAGGATGTCGGCTCTGCCATTCTCCTCACTAGGAACATGTCGAAAGTCTACGCCGGAGAACTCCTTTATAAGCTCTCTTACTTTTAGGAGATATTTTTGCAGCAAAGCATCCTTAGCTTGATATGTCCTGATTACTTGGGAGGTCACAATTTGAAAGTCGCTACATATCAAAAGTTGGGATACTCCAATGTCTTTAGCTAACTTCAAGCCAGCTATAAGGGCTTTGTATTCAGCCTAGTTATTTGAAACCAGGAAGTCAAACTTTATGGAGAGCTCGATGACTATTTCACCTTTTTTTTCAAGTATCACTTTGGCTCCGCTTCCCTTAGAGCTGGAGGCTCCGTCCACATGTAGTGTCCATCATGATTTTGGGGTATTCACATTGTCCACCATTTTTGCTAAGAAATCTATTAGTGGTTGAGCTTTAATGGCCATCCTTGGTTCATACTAGATGTCAAATTCTGAAAGTTCTGCGGACCATGATACCATCCTGCCCACTAAGTCCGATTTTTGGAAGATTTGCCGGATTGGCTGGTCAGTTCGGACGACAATCGTATGAGCTTGAAAATATTGGCGGAGCCTACGTGCCATTATGACCAGGGCCAGGGCGACTTTCTCAATTTTCTGATGTCTAATCTCGGGGCCTTGTAGTACTTTGCTGATGAAATATACAAGGTGTTGTTGTCGGGAATCTTCCTGGACCAATGCCCCGGCTATGGCTGTGTTGCTAACTAACGGATACAAGAATAGGGGTTTCCTAACTTCTGGCTTACTTAGTATCAGAAGGTAGGAAAGATACTCCTTGAAGTCGAAAAACGCAGTTTCACACTTTGGCATCCACTCAAAGGTATTCCCAGTTTTTAAGAGAGAAAAAATAGGAATGGCTTTCCAGGCAAACGCAGCCACGAATCTTGAGAAAGAGGCAATTCTTCCCGTGAGACATTGTACTTCTTTCACTATTGTCGGACTTTTCATTTCAAGTATGGCTTAGCACTTGTCGGGGTTTGCTCCAATTCCTCGATGTGTAAGCATGAATCTTAGGAATTTTTTGGCTTCCATAGCAAACGCACACTTGTGCGAGTTTAATCTCATGTTATGCTGTCAGAGGTGACTGAATACGCCCTCAAGGTCGGATAGGAGACTTCCTTCTTCCCTTGTCTTGATTAACATGTCATCAATGTAAACCTCCATCAAATCTCCGATGAGCTCTACGAATACCTTATTCATAAGCGTTTGGTACGTGGCTCCCACATTCTCCAAACCACACGATATGACCTTGTAACAATAGTTAGCCATTGGAATTATGAATGCCGTTTTCTCTTCTTCGAGATGACACATCGGGATTTGGTTATATCCCGAGTAAGCATCCATGAAGGTGAGCAATCGGAAGCCAGAGGCGACGTCTACTAACCTGTTAATGCTTGGTAAGGGATATGGGTCCTGTAACATCCCCATTTTCACCTAAGTTAATTAGCTCGGTGTTTCCGGCTAATTAGAGGGGTTAGCGATTAATTGAGAATTAATCGATTAATCTCGAGAGCAAAAGCTTAGTAAATTAAAGGCAAGTCGACAATTGAGACTTAATGTATTAAAGATTACAATTAAAAGCCTGATTGCCCAATCCTCATTAATCCATGATTTAGAACAAAAAAATCAAGGTGATCTAACCTAATTAACTGAGAGCATATAAGTCTCAAATCTTAATCACATTAACCCTCACATCTTCTTATATAATTAATGAGGAAAATCCTTCTTAATTAAAATGTGGTAATGAGTAATTTAGACCAATTGAATTAATTAACATTTAGATAATTATAACAATTATATAGATGTAGAAACTTCCCTTTAATTATTGTTTGAAAGTTTGGTCAAAGCAAGAGCCATATCCAACCATCCATTTGCTTTCTCATCCTACACCACAAGATCAAGAGTCCATATTAGTAGATTCCTTGAGTCATGACAAAAATCTACTCTCCTCCATCAAGATTGTGACACTTGGAGTGATCACAACCATCCAATGCCAATCCTAGGATGGACCATGCTTTTAACCACTAGAAAGGAAACACTACAAGCCTTTACTCAAGTGTCAAGATTCAAAGGAAATACAATACTCTCTTTTGCCCGAAGGTTTTTCCACTCTCTAGCTTGTGTAAGAAGCAAAGTCACCTCACTTTTCTCCCCATTTTGTGTGCCACCTTCAGCCTTTTCTCTCTCCCTCATTTCATTTTTCCATTCCTCTCACTAAAACACCAAAAAGCTCTCTCCTCTCTCCAAGTCTCATCCTACTCTTTTGTTCTTCCCATTTCTCTAGTTCTTCTTCCAACCTTCTTACTACTCCCTACCTCATCTCCATCACCACACTCACAATCCCTTCAAGGACTACCATTTTTGGTCCTTGGAGAAACAAAGCCACTTATACACAAGCCCCAATATCAAGCTCAAAGGAGGCCATCTCCAACCATCTTCATCCTTCAAGCTTCCAAGAGAAACACTTTGGGTAGTGACTCTAACTCTTCTTTCTCATGTATTTTTCAAGCTCTAGAACTCCTAAGCTCTTTATAGCTAGGTGATTTTAGGACTTGCTTTAAGGTCTCATGACCATTTCTTGCCCTATGAGTTTTCTTGCCTTGTTGAAAGTGTTGTTTTAAAGTGAGAATATGTGGCATGATGGATTTATGTATCTTGCTTTAGTTTGGTTAAAAATACTAATTTGGTGACTAAAAATTTGAGTATGATGATGAGATAAAACATAAAAATGGTGATTTGAAGTGGTATAGCAACATTTCTACAAGATTGATATGTAGAACTTAAAAACTAGTTAAGCTGGAATTCTGGTAGTCTGTAAAGCGTACGGTATAACTCACTCCACAAAACTCAAAATGCAACAAAACTAATTTTCTGTGAAAGTAGACTCAAAGAGCTTTTCATACATATAAAATATGTGAGATTTGACCTTAAAACGAGAGAGATATGAATTTTCAAAGTTTGCTGCTCCTGGATGGGTTTCTGTCCGGGCAGTGGGTGATAAAACGTGCATAACTCAAATAAAATGTGCATAACTCAAGTTATACATAACATTTTTGAGTGGCACCAAGTTTGTTAGAAATCTAAGACATAGAGGAACACTCTCATAAAACAGTTTTGTCAGATTCCATGTGAGGAACCCCCAGTGAAGTGGACAAGCCACTGACCCAAGTTGAACTTTCAATCCTAAACAGTCATAATAAAATGTGCATAACTCAAGCTACAAAATGAATTTTTAAGTGGGGTTTGTTTTGTTTAAAAATAGACTCAGAGAAGTACATCCATACAAAAATTCGAAATAAAAGAGTAAAAGATGAAATTATGGTGAATTTTCAAAGTTACTGCCCCACTGTAAAAGTAAAACTGGTTATGGTAAAAGTTAAAGAATAAGGAGGAATAAGCTCTAAGACATTAATACCCTTATATTAAGCATTGGAAAAACCTTTATAATACCACTTAAAAGTGTCAAAGAGGATAATAGATAAAATTGGCACTATGCCCAATAAAAGAAGTTTATACAAGAGACAATCTCAATTAAAAGCTTGCACCAAATTTATTAAGCTAAGCTCATAAAATGTTGCTTGAGAATATGCCTATGTTTATGTGCAAGCATGATGCTATGATGATATGATATGATGATGATGATTAGGATAATGACATGATGACGATATCAACATGTTATGTTGATGATATGATGCTCAATGTTATATGATATTGGTTTCTCTGATTGGCAAAATGTTGGGAAGCTTCGGTCTAGCCGTTATGCTGCCGAAATTTTGTAAAAATTATGGACTTAGAAATATTTTGCATCATAAGCTTTAATAAGAAGAAATTTAAGTCAAGTAAGTGATCCTTCAAAAGGGAAGGTAACCTAATTTAAGCTCCCCTCACCCACGACTAACATGAGGCATGGCATGACCCAGCTAGTGTGAGTATAGGGGATAGGTCTTACATGAGGCATGGCATGACCCAGCTAGTGTAAGTACCGAAATTCTATGGTGGCGACGGCCACAATATGAGCTCATTACCACTTATGTTTAGTGGGTGAAAAGATAAAGTCAAGTTAAGAAAAGAAAAGGGACTTCGGTCCAAAACCCTAAAAGGGAAGAAGTTAAGAGAATCTTCTAGCTTGGACATGCATGTTTTATACGATTACACTTGTGCATATGGTTATTATGATACAAATGATTAGAAGGTATGTTAAAAATTGAATCCGCTTCGGATACTCATGTTTTCGAAAATCTAAGAATTGAATTTGATGCATGCTCACTGATTTTATTTATAAAACCGAAGTGGCTGGGACGATGACGATGACACTTACGTGTTAGGGTCGAGTCCTACTGAGAAATCTTATTTCTCACCCTAGTTGTTTTTTCGTCTCGTCACCAGATACTCATGGCTCACCCCGTGGAGTGGAGCGTGGACCCTCCCCACCATGAGTGGGCCTACGATGGAGATGCTCACGCTATTGTGGCCACGACCACCACAATAGTCCGCACATATTTTTACCTGGGTCGGATTTTTGAGGAAGAGGAGCCAGAAGTCCCACCAGCCCCTGCAGACATTTCATCGTCTTACCTTGGACTGCTGCTAGGTCCTTGGGACTTTCCGCCTGAGCCGTTGCCCGACATCGAGATGGAGCCGATGTCGCCGGGTTTGCCCGCAGCCGAGTTCGTGCCACTGCCGGAGATCCTTGTGATAGATGTGAGCTCAACAGCCACTCCTAGGGCCGCTTCGCTGCCGCTCCCCAAGTATCACCCTGCCGAGTCCGAGGAGGATCCCTCTGAGGCACGTTCTTCCGTGGCCAGCTATACCCCAGGTCGTCGCGTGCGTCGCATTGAGGTGATCAGTAGGCACCCTCGCATTATCCGTACTCCTCACGTACCCCGAGGCCGAGGAGCGAGGGGGACCAGGCACTCGAGGACTTGAGCCCATCCGATCGAGAGGCACGGGAGGGGTAGAGAAATCAGCAAGTGTCTGCATGGGCCTATTTTTATTTGTGTTCCTTATCCTATGTATTTCATTTGGTAACGAACCTTGTCAGACTTATGTATCTTTGATCTTTTGGGGCCATGGCATGACCATGAGTTCCCTTTTTATGTATTTGTTGGATATTATGAAACTAATTATATTTATATGGTTGTTGTAGTAATTTGAATGCATGGTATTTTGATTCATCCCTTGTTCCTTCAATTTATACTGAATTCTCTGCGATACGCTCGTTTATTGCTACCTTCTTGCACGAGGCTTTACTTTCCAAAAAGTGACGACATATTTCAAAAGAAAAAGAAAAATTTTACTGTATTTTCCGCGTAATATAATTTCAAACGAAGTTTAGTTTTTCCCACGAGCATAAGTAACAACTAATAAAACGCCGTAATACGACTTAAGCGTAGTATGGGTTTATTAGGGTGTTACAGGTCCTTCGGGCAGGCTTCATTCAGGTCGGTGTAATCGACGCACATACGCCATTTACCATTCAATGTTTTTACCATCACGACATTAGATAACCAAGTCGGATATATGACCTCATGTATGAACCCGACATCCAGGAGACTTTGGACTTGCTCCTGGACCACGAGGGCTCTATCTAGGCTCATTCTTCTTCTCTTTTGAGCTACCGATTTTGAACCAGGGAAAATGAAGAATCGATGGGACATAAACTCTAGGTTGATTTCAGGCATATCTGTTGTAGTCCAAGCGAATAAATCTGCATTAGACCTCAGGAAGATGACTAGATCTTATTTCAACACGGTCGAGAAGTATTTGTTGATCCGAGTTGTTTGCCCACTTTCATTACTGATTTGAATTTCTTCTAATTCACCATTCGGCTCTGGTCTCCCTCCTTTGACTTTTCTTGTATCCAAGTCTACCATCATGACTTTTGAAGGATTAGGGGGGTCGAGAATTGCCCCGGGAGAACTCCTTCTGCTGCCTTTGAATTTCAAGGCTAGCGCTGTAGCATCGTCGAGTCGTAACTTGATCTGCCTTTACAGTGGTGATTTCTCCTTTGTTGGTAAAAAACTTCATTGTTAGGGTTGTCGAGAGATAACGACACCTATCTTGTTCAATGTCGGCCTCCCGAATATGACGTTGTAGGCCGAGGGGCAGTCAACAATTAGGAAATTAACTTTAACGATCCAGGTTTTAGGTCCAGACCACAAGGTTAGGTGGAGGGTGACGAACCCCTGGGAGTGGACTTTCTCCCCGGAAAAGTCGATCAACGCTTCCTTGTATGTTTGGAAGTCAGCGTTATTTAGCCCGAGCTTATTGAAAGCGTCTCGGAATAAAATATCCACAGAGCTCCCTTGGTCGATGAATACCTTTTTTACTTCGACGTTAACCATTGCAACAAAAATCACCATAAGGTCATCATGTCTAGGAATCATGCCTTGCTCCACCGAGCTGGAAAAGATAATCTCCGATGTTGGTTATAATGTCAGCGCCGGCTATTTTATCTTTCTTGAGGAAATGTTGAGGACATCTTGCAAGTGCTTTTTCTGAGATGACTCATCGTTCCTCCATCGACAAAGCCTCCAGCGATGACATTGATAGTCCTGGTAATTGGTTGTTCCTTATCATTGCCTTGATTCCCTTTTGGTTCCGAGATTCTCTGGCTTTCGTATTTTGCCTTTCTTCATCCACCAGATCGAATGCTCGTCTTCTTCGTGGACTTCTTTAGGAAGCCATGTACTTGGCCAATCTGCCTTTCCTTATCAGTTGTTCTATGGCATCTAGGAGGTCGTAGCATTCATCGGTTCTGTGCCTAAAGCCATTGTGGTATTCGCAAAACAAGGACTTATTATTGTTGGCCCTCATTTTGAGAATTTTTGGCTTGGGGATCCTTTTGACCTGACTGACTTCTCGAAATAGCTCGGAGAGGGATACGTTAAGGGGGTATACTTGTTGTATTTACTAGCCCTTGAACGTATGTCCTTCCTTGGGTGCTCATCTTGGCCACCAGCCTTCTTGTTGGAATGGTGCATTCCTGGGTTAGCTGTTGCTTTCTCCGTTTCCTCGAGGAAGATATATTTCTCAGCTCTCATCTGTATTTCTCTGGGGATTGTGGTGGCCTTTTTTATAGTGAAATTTTGAATGGCCTAGGTCATAGTCTGTTTAGCAATGTCAGAATCGTCGCTTGTGTCTGCACCTCATCAACGAGCAAAGTTTCAGCATTATATCGCTCGAGAAAATCTCAGAACGACTCGTTTTGCTGTTGATGTAAGTCGAGGAAGCTGGAGACCGGCTTAGGTTTCAACCTCTTGGTAGTGAAGTGGGCCAAGAATAGTGAAACGAGGTAGGAAAATCGATTGATCAACCTGGGCGGGAGAGAGTTGAACCATTTGAATGCAACTTTTTTCAATGTAATCGGGAATGCTGGCATCTGACGGGATCCTAGACTCCGGCCAACACCATCCTTGATTTGAAAGCATCCATGTGCTCCTAGGGTTCAATGCTCCCATCATAAGGTTCCATGTTGGAGCGGGACTTGAAACCTTTGGGTGGCTAAGTTCCCATAATGAAGTCGGAGAATGGCATGTCGTCGCCATCCTCGGGGTCCTCGTAACACTCTGAACCATGCCTTGCACGCCTATCAGTGTACCCAAACAGAGGTCGAGATTCAGAGTGTTCGAGGTGGTGTCAAACATTTTCCTCCTGAGCTTCTTTATGACTATTGGCAATACTTCGTCGTGGTGAGTTTCTATGATGTTTGCATTCGGTGCTACGACTGCGTTCTTTCGAGTTTCGGCCTCCATAGTGCTCTGGGCTCCTATCATGGCGTCAATGCTATTCCCGACATAATTTTCAGTCGGCTTTTTTCATGCGATCCAAATTTTATTCCAGCTTTTGAATGCGGGTGGCGTGCTCCCATATCAGGGTTAGCATTTGGGCGAATAGGTCAATGTTGGCCTGAGGGCGGAGTTCCACCCTAGAGGCAACCACGTTTCCCATGGCACGAATGAGAGAGCGGTTAGCCGTCGAGTTCTGCTTGTGGTGACCATCGTCGGTGTCCGAAGCTGAATCAGAAGCTATGTGATCGTCTACCAGCCGTTGGTGGTTACTTGCGGGGTTGTGTGTCGCCGTGTTTTCCTATCTTGGATGTGAAGACATGGGCATGATATTCGCCGTGTTGCAACGGCAAGGAGCATTTGAGTTCCACATAGAGAGTGCCAATGTTCGGAAGTGGGTTACCTGAAGGGAATCCGAACTACGATTGGGATCTCAAACTGCTCTTGATATGATCGACAAGTTGATGAAGTTGAAGTCCATGGCAGTGGGGGTACTTGCAAGGATTCTGACGCTCAAGTCAGTGAGCGCAGGTGAGTGTATGAGAGGCAGGAAAAGAAGAGTATCTGAGGTCCATAACTGGACTAGTATATATACGAGTAGGTAGTTGAGAAGATAAGGGTCTAGTTCCGCTATTGTAGGGGATAACTCAAGACATCCATCCGCTAAAGGGTAATGGATGGGTTCGAGTTTATTGGCAACTGACTCACGCGTCGTAACACGAGCAAATTAAACCGAATAGCGACTATAGTATAGTAGCCAACTCGGATCGTTTCCCAAAGATGAACACACTATTTGATCAGAAAATTCAGGGGGGGTTTTATAACAAACACTTAAAATGCAATACTGAATTCCAAAGCAAACTGAAAACAAAAAGGCTAAACCGAATTAAAATTCTAATCCAAGACACACAAGAAGAAAGCAATCAACACTCAATCATTGGATTCAAATATATATGCACACTCCAATTCGATGATTAATTTTAGATTCAATTGAAACCTCAAATCAAACCTAGCATTCACATGAAAATCTCCATGCATTCAACTAATTACTCAAGCAATTCGGTTTAGAGACCTCTAAAATCGAATTGATTTTGGATTAACTTCCAAACCAATGCTCTAATCTCATATTCAGATCCGAAATATGAATCACACTCTTGAACAATCGAATCATATATATCAACCGAATTATACATGATTTGATTGACTCTTAATCAACATGCATGAATGAAAACCTCCAATTCAATTACGAGATTAAGAAGAAGAGAAGAGGAGTGAAACCGAAATTGGAATTTCCATGTCTTGATGCACCAATCCTCAAGAGCTTGAATGCTTCTCTTGATGCCTTGGATCAGAGGAGGATAACCCCTCCATTAATGGAGGAAAACGCAAAAGAGAGAGAGAGAGTTTTCTTATTCAATAAAACTAAAAATTACAAAATGAGCAAAAAAGGTCCTGAAGCATAATCAGAATTTCTATATATACCTCTAATTAAAAGTCACTAATTACTTAATTAAAATAATCCTCTTTTCCTAAGCTAAATTTGGATAGCTCATTTGCCCAATTTGGATGCTTAGAGAGAAAGTTGTGCCCAAAACAAGTTGAGTGGGCTCTCTTAGACTCAGCAGCGACTTCCAACACGTTTTTGGGCCTCATAACGGTTCTTCTTGGCTTAGTGCTCTGAACATAAAATGAAGCCCTGGATGTTAGCTTTCCAATGCCACCGGAATGGGCTCAATTGAGTCCCTGTAGCCCAAGATATGGTCCAATCATTGAAGGCTGCTCAGAAACCGCGCCCAAACGCTTCAGTTCAGTTCCGAGCCCAATTTCGGCTTTAAGATCTCAGAATTAGCCCTTGCCCTCTTCATAGAAATTGTAGCTCTATCTCTTATCTTTCCTACAAATCAAGAAGCATAATAAAATGAGGTACAGAGCTCAAGATATGATCTAAACACTGAAGCAGGTCAAAATAACCGAAATGCTGCAAAAATTAACTAAGTCTCACTAAGATCCAAAAAAGGAAAATGATCTAAACTCAACCAATTAAGCACAAAGGAGGATTAATGAGACAAGTATGAAGGATAAAAATAGTATAAAAATCCAATTCATCAGCAACACGCAAGATGAGTACCATTCAGCCGTATTAGGGAACTCTTACACTTGATCTGGATTGGGGCCTCAATTCGTTCATGGGTCCGAACTGTGCATCAGACAGGGTTGAATCTGACCTTTAATCGGGCATAGTTATTGGGCTAAGTTGGGCTCACCTACTCCAGTCCGGAACACCACTTAACTCATTTCTATTCAAGGCAGAAGCCACTGAATAAATCTATTCCATAGATAATTGTACATGTAAAGATGTATTAAGCTAATTATACTTTTTGAGCGGTTATGTCTTTTTCAATTTTAGATGTTCCGTGACTCACTGCTTCCTTCTTTTCTTAACAACAATGGTTGAATGCACATCAAAAAAAAAAAAAAAGGGGGGGAAAAAAAAGAGCAATGGTTGAATTACTAAAAGGATTTTTTGTGTTGCGAATCAAATCTGAATAAAATAAATACCAAACTTTCCTTAAGACTTGCAAAATAATCCTAACCCTTAATTATTTGTTAAGGATTAGAATGATTTTGTATCAAGGTTGTGTCTCTTATAATATGACAATATATATTACCAAAAATAAAAAATAAAAATAAGAAGATTTAAGTTTTTAGTAGAACGAAAATGAGTAAAAGTATCAATACAGCATAATTTTATAATATACAATGTAAAATTAAATATCCGGAATCCCATCCTTTGAAAACATAATTCATAGATATTTTTTCTATCACTGAATAAAAATAAAATGATTAGTGAAAATAAGAAAAATTCTTGGATGAGCAGTGGCTTTTTATAGAAATTTCCTCATATATAGCCAATATGTACTTTTCATGTTTTTGGTATTGATATAAAATTATTGTTCATATATATCACTAAATTACATTAATACTTAAAAAAATAAAAACATATAAATTAATATTATTTCTAATTTAATATTAATTTCCAGAAAAATAAAAATTGACCTAACATGAACGCTATTTTTATATGTTGAAACCAAACAAAGAAAAAAAAAAGAAAAAAATGGATTGATAGTCATAAGACAAACTTATTTTATTGAAATTCTTCTTTAATATTACTTATTTCGTTCATTAAAATTTTTAAAATTATATCCTTCAATTTTATAATTATTTTTTTGTAAATATTTTTATTCTTATAATTATTCTTTAAGTTAATTTAGATAGCCATAAATTAATATAAATTTATAATTATTTATTAAATGTGTATTTCATAGTAAAATTCTAATAATAAATTACTACATATATTTAATATTTTGAATATTAAACATATTGCATGTAACTCATTCCCATGCATCGCACGGGTTTCTACACTAATTTTTTTAATGGAAAAATTATATTGACCTCCCCTGAGATCTATTGAAAATATATTTACCACCTTTTAAATTTTAAAATTACACTTATCTCCCTTATTTTCAAATAATTTTTTAGAATTCCTATGTTACCCTTCAATCTTTAGGTAGCGTTTGACACGTTACCTATTAGGGATAGCAATGGATACCCATGGGGGTGGGGGACATGCCCCTTGTCCCCCATCCCCGTTTAGGATTTTGCTCCCTGTCCCCATCCCCATCCCCATAGCGGGTCCCCGATCCCTTCCCTGTGGGTTTCTATTAAAAAAATAAAAAAAAAACCTTAAAAAAGATAAAAATATAAAGAAAATGTTTGTAAGCTTAATAAAATATTCATAAATATTCATAATTCATATTATTATCCAATACAATACAATACAATTTAAATTAAAAATAAAATAATAATTACAAATCTATTACAAGATAATAAAAATATTCAAATCACAAATTACAAATATTCAAATTACAAAATGAAATATCCAAATTCCAAACTCAATTAGTAAATTTCAGAATAAATGTGTAAGTCAAAGAGAAATATAGGTAGTAAAATCATATATTTAGTTATTATAAGACATATATATATGTATAAGGATATTTGTGTAAATTATATTTAAACAAGGACTTCGCGGGTCTTCATGGGGCGGGGAACTCATCCCCTACCCCCACCCCCATTAACTCAACGGGGACGTCCCTCCGTCCTCGTGGGGACTAAATCTATCCTCGTCCTCGTCCCCATTACGGGTAATCCCCACAGGTACCTGCTTTAATGGATATTTTTACCATTCCTATTACCTATTAAGATTGCCACCTTTTAAATTGTTAGTAATGTTAAATGTGGCATTTGGTATATTCAGGTAATCGATCCAAGTGGCAATTTACATTACCTTATTCGATATATAAAAAAGATTACTTGGTAATATATGTGTTAAATCGATAATAATAATAATAATAATAATAATAAATAGTTAATTATTATTATTATATAGTTAATGTTATTAAATTTTAAAAATAATTACAATAATTAGTAATTAACATTATTTTTAATAATAATAATAATAAGAGGATTGTCACATCGGTGGTAATCCACATTACCACCTTCCATGGAGGCAATCCACATTATCACATTAGTAGTAATTTACATTCCCTTGAAAATCTTGATTGCCAGCAATATTGCTCAACCAAATAAGGTAATGTTATATACCCATATAATTTAATCAAATATTATCAGTAATCCAGATAGAGTACCTCATACCAAATGCTAGCTTAGTTCCTTTCACTCCATACCCAACCCAAATAGCAACCATGAAACACCCATCACTAAACCTCCGCCCCTCAACGCCTTGATTTGCACCGCCACCCTTGTCTCATAGTAGTCTCAGCCACTACCTCCCACTGCTACGCCATCGATGACTCAAACCTTGCGCTTCCGACACCACCGCCTCAAACCACCACCATTGCAACCAAGCAGCACCAACCCCCTTTGTGTCGCTCATATCCATCGCGACTCCACAGTGCCACTACCGCTGGCTATGGCTCACTATCGCTGCTGCACCCTTAACAACCCAAGTCCACCTTCACACCTTTTACTTCAAATCAGAAGACCCATAGCACAAGGTTGAAGACCCTTGAGCACCATATCCTTCTTCACTAGCATTTTTGTTGACCTTATGATGTTTAAGAGGGAGGCTTGACTCACATAACTCACCCTTGTTCCTATTGTAATTGGGGTCATCATTGCCAACCGGGTAAGTGAAGCACAAAATTGTGATATTTTCCCCTTTTTTTGTGGGATTTTAAGTTATTGCGGTTTTGATTCAATGTAATTGCTCTTCTAGTGGAAGAAGACAGATGGTGTTGCTTCTAGATTCAATTTGAGCAATGGGAATATTTTCATATTCACTATGGTCCTTTATTTGGTTTGGTAGAGATTAAAGTGGCATTCATTAAAAATTGAATAAACAAGCAAAGGCATAAAAGTCATTTTATTTGTATTTTTAATTTATAAAAGATGTCGTTGTAATAACTTATAAATAATTAAGGAAGATAAATATAACTTTAAAATCTAGAAAGGAACAAGTATATTTTCAATAGACCTCAGAAAAGGTCAATGTAATTTCCTTTTTTTTTAATTGTATAAACAGTAGATGTTAAAAGAGAATGTATGTAAGTTGCTTATTTATACACCGTTATTGTTAATCATTTTTTCTTACTATTTTTTTGGATGGGTACAGGAGCCTAACAGCCCAAAGGAAAAAAAAAACAAATGACAAAGAGAGCATGACCAAAGCCTACCGTAGACAACATAAGATGCATCAGCTCTGCGGATATCAATAGTGCATGTTTTTTGTTGTGTATGTGTGTGGAGTCAACAAATTGAAACGCTCCGAAGGCTTGCGGAGAATGCCCTAACCTTGCTAGACCATCGGCTGCACAGTTGGTTTCTTGGAAGACATGGTCCTGGCGAACATTAAATTAATTATTGTATACAATATTAAATGCCTCAAACTTACTGTTTTTTTTTTTTAATTAAAAAAGCAATAGGCAATGCTATACTCTTTAGGTTAATTGTTCTTATATCAAGAAAATTTATGAATAATGTAACATTTAGATCAAATAAATATGTTAATTAAATTACTTATCTACACTTGTATTTAAATAATATTAAAGATTTATAAATAATTAAATTAAGTTTTACATAAATTAACAATAATAAATTTAGTTGAAATTTTGAATGAGAATAGCCACTGAATGTTAAACCATTTATTTTGACTAAAACAAAAGTAGAAGGATAATTTGGAGAAACTAAATAAAAATTAATAAAATAGAAGTGATAATAGACATAGATCCCGTTTGAATAAACAATTTAATTAAAGATTTGTGTTAAAAGAGTTTCTCATAAAAAGAATTGCATAAGAAGTAATTTATAAATAAATTATTTTATTTTTGGATACATAATAACAAAAAAAAAGTGCTTGTTTAAGTTTATAGTGCTTACTAGTGTTTTTGACCCCGTGCAATGCACGGATTATACAAAAATTAAAATTAATATAATAAATTTTTAAGAATATTAGATAAAAGTAGTTTAAGTTTTTTTATAAATATCTAATTTTTTTAAAAGAAAATTTACCTAATGAGAGTCACATTACGATAATTTTAAAAAATAAATTTGTTATATCATTGTATTATTTTATATTAAACATAGTTTATTCAATCAAAGTGAAGAGAATACACGTAAATTAAAAGATTTAAAATTTAATTTAGAACATATTCTTACAATATTTAAGGGGAATTCAATAAATAAAATAAAAAATTAGTGCTTTTCTCACCCCTTTGTGTCTTTGATTTAAACTAAATTGAAGTATATTCATGATATTTATTTAATAATTCTTACATAGGGATTCAATATAACCTTATTTTCATAATATATATAAAAATTGAATTTTTTACCTAACCGCAATTTAGTTATATTTTATATAAAATTTTCAAACATATGTATAATAATACAAATAATTATATATATTTTACAATAAAATATACAAAACTATGAAACAAAACATTCTTATGTGTCTAATTAGTTTAAAGTGAAATAACTTTACAAACAAAAAGTATAAATATGAAATTATTGTTGAAAAAAATTATATTAAAAAATTTGCATAAATTCATTTTATATGTCATCTCATTATGAGTGTAATTTGTTTAATAATTTCGTTTTTTTAGTTTTAAAGTGAGAATTGAACACTTGAAAAAAAAATAATTCATTTTCCCTATCCTCTTATTAAAAAAAATTCATTCCAATTATTTTCCTATCTCTTTATTCAACCTTTACATATATATATATATATATATATATATATATATATATATATATATATACTTAAAACAAATTATTGCACTTTTTCTTTCTGTCCTTTTTAATTAGCCTGATAATAATAATTTATTAAAATCAACTAAAGAGCATATAGCTAGAAACTATTAAAGCAAAAAATTTAAAATTTAAATAAAGTTATTAGAATTTATTTTTTAATTTTAATTTTCAGCATAAAGTATACATAGAGAAAAAAGTATAAACCTGATTGATTAGTTCAAAAATTTAGGATCAATTATCATAGAGAAATGTATTTTTAATTTTAAATGAGGTCTAAACTTCCATTCCCCTCAAATTTTTTTAGTTCCATAGTAAAGTAATTTTGAAGAATAAATTTCCCATAAATATTTTGAATAACAACTCATTGTTGAAAATAAAACCCGTTTACATACTTTTAAAAATTTTAAGTAATGATCAATCAATTAAAAAAGAATATTCCATTTCTAACTCCCTCCCATTCCTTCAATCTCGAAGTAGAAAGTTTTACAGTATAAAAAAAATATCATTTAAAACTAATTTAAAATAAATTAATCCCAATTTTTTGTGATTGATAATAAATCTCATAAGACAAATTAGGTAGGGGAATATTTAAAATGGGTTAGTGAATGATAGATTGGTAAAATTGTTTAAAAGAGGAGTTAATAGTATAAAATATCAAAATTGGATGGAAATATAATAATTTCCTATTAGACTCTCTTGTGATAGTGAGTTAATTACTCTTAATTAAAAATAACAATAAAATCTAAAAATAACCTTTTTATATAGTAAGTTTTTAATTATGTGTTGTAGAAGCTTTTTTTTTTTTTGACACTTGTCAAAACTTTCTTTATAATACTTTTGGAATATTATAGTAGTATATTCCTTCTATTAAAAAAAATTATTGTGCTTACTCCTAAAAAGCCGCGCAATAGATTTTTTTGATAAATTAATAAATATTTCAACATTCCAAAATATATTAAAAATAACTTTTTAAATTTCATTGGTGGTGCAATAATTTAGTCGAAACAGGTATATAGAGGTGTGACAATAGCTTCTTCACATAATAAGCCACTCGTTAATTTTAGCTGTTTTAATTTTTGTCCATTTTTTGTGTTGCAAGTGCAGTGCGGAGGTGATGTGACTGTCAATTAGAACCGCGTAATTTGATACTAATGACCAATCTTCATTAGAAAAGGAGGCTTGTTAAGTAATTATGTTATATGGTACGAAGGTTGTTTACGAAGGTTGTTTCGTATATCTTCGCATGTAGTTTTTTTAGAGGCTAGTTGTTTCTTAACTTTCTCCTACCTGCATGTTTTCAATTAAAGAGTAAATTTTATTGGTGGGAAGTGAGTTCGTACAAGTTCGTTAGGATGATATGCGTATTGAAATCTTTTGACCACAAAGACGAAGATAGCTATGACAGAGACAGGGACAGAGAGGCACTCATGCAATCCTCGGACTATCTCGTGTTCGCTAGAAGAATGACGAAGCATGGCAAAGACTGGAAGCAATTTCCTTTAGTGTGTTTGTGGACAATCTCCCAGAGTCCATTACAAAATCTTGGCTTTGACAGATTTTCCAGTTCGAAGGGAGGGTGGTAGACATCTTCATGTCTAGGAAGAGGAGGCGATCAAGCAAATTGCCATTTGCTTTTGTTTGCTTTACACAGCTTAAGGAGGCTCAGGTGGCAATAAAGAATCTGCATGGGATGAAAATTCGTGGATGTACAATCTCTGTAAGCATGGCAGCTTACAAGCGAACTAATGGAGATGAAGCTAGTCAGGTGAGGAAGAAATGGTTAGCGAATCAAACCAAGGAGGTAAGGGGTCAGAGAGGTGAGGGAACCAATGGCAGAACGTACAAGGATGTAGTCATGCAGAATGGAAACCAGAGAAATGATGAAGGAATCTCGAGGAATGACAGAAGCAAAGTAGGAGCAAATGGAAGGGAAGAGCCCAAATACGATAAGACCAGAGTGGTCTACAAAAGCATGGACTATGACTTGATGGCAGAATTGGAAAGGAGTCTTGTTGGAGAAACACTAAGCCCAATTGATCTTGTAGATATAGGACTAAGGCAACTTTTTCTGGTCCATTACTAATATTAGAGCTATGGGATCGAACAAGGTCCTTGTTACTTTCACCAATAAGAATTAGATGGAGGAAGCCTTGAAGGAGAGAAGTGATGTTCTGCATAGATACTTTGAAGATTCTAGACCATGAAATATTGAAGAAGTTTGCAAAACTAGAAGAACTTGGGTGGAATGTTATGGTTTGCCACTCCATGCATGGACCCAAGAAAACCTCAAGAAAATTGACAGTCAATGGGGGTCAATTGTAGGATTTGATGAGATCACTGTCAAAAGATCTTCATTCACTTCTGCCAGAATCCTGCTGGAGACATGCTTTTATCCTACTATACAAGGATATGTATATTTCTCAATCAACGGTGATGGATATGATGTATATATTAAAGACACGGGGCATGAGTTGGTTTTATGGGATGAGAAGAAAAGTATTGACGGTTCATAAATTCATCCATATTACAATGGGGCTGAGGTGATGGCTGGAATAAAGCCCACGGCGGATGATCGTGAAGGTGAAGGGACGCATGTAGGAACCCCATGCACTAATAATGATAATAATAAATTAGTGGTTAGTGGGGTCAGAGTGGAGAAGCCCATAGTATTGGAAAATGGAGCATATAATGGTCACACAGGTAGAGATATTATTGAAGGAATAAATAGAACGTTGAAGAATGCTAATGGTGATTCTAATTCCGAGGTTGAACAAACAATTGGGCATAGCGATGACAGAAGGACAGAGGAGGTGTTGCGGGACATGGGCCTTATCCGTGATGGGCCAATTGAGGAAAACCAATCTCCATCTATTCATATGGGCTGCAAAAAGAAAGGAGCCCAAGTTGAAGTCTAAAATAGTAATTATGATCCAATTCTACCTCCTGGATTTGGGCCGTCCAGAGCGTTGGAGCATGATGGGGAACACTCTTCTAGCATTGTTCCAAACTCACTTCCCATATTGGACCAGATGGATAATGCACAAGTTCAAGGTACACACAAGTCAGAAGAAGAGAGTGACTCTAACGTAGAGTTGCAAGAAGCTACTAGAACTTGGATAGTTGGGAAGCAGCTGGGACTCTCAACTAGCGATGATGAGCTGGCAACTCAAGCAATATTGGAAGAAAATTGTGAAAAGAAAGATAAAAAGAGGAAGAAAGCAAAGCGCAAGGGCCAGAGGAGTAAAAAGAAATCCAGGTCAGAATCAGGTGAACTCAAAATCCCTAAATGAAATTTATTTGTTGGAATATGAGAGGAATGGCGAGTGGGAGTAAGAAGGGAGAGGTTTCAAAATGGATAAGAACACATATAATTGATTTTATTGGGTTAGTGGAGACAATATGTTCGAATTATTCAGTGCAAGATGTGAACAAGATATGGGGGACTGATGATTTTGAATGGGCTGCTATTGATGCTCAAGGTAGGAGTGGTGGAATCTTGAGTATCTGAAATAGTAATTTTCTCATAAATGCATCAGTAATAAAGGGTGAAAGATGGGTATGGATTAAGGGTGTGATTCAGGAAATTCAAATGGAAGGAATTATTGGTGTTATGTATGGATACCATGATGCAGCAGACAAGAGAAGATTGTGGAAGGAACTGACAGACTTGAAAGTAAACATGAATACGCCAATATTGTTAATGGGGGATTTTAATGAAGTTAGAAACCCACTTAAGAGAAAGGGATGTATCAGCTTGAATAGATGTATGGAGGAGTTCGAGCTATGGATCAACGGCAAGGGGATGGTTGAAATACCTTTGATAGGTAAGAAATTCACATGGAGAACGAGGAAATCAATGTAGCAAACTAGATCGTGTTCTGGCTAAGCCTCTCTAGATTCAAAAGTGTAACACTTTTAAACTGTCAAGCTTGAAGTGTTCATTATCTGATCACATTCCATTGCTATTGGAAATAGTGGAGGTTAACTGGGGGCCCAAACCTTTTCGTAACATTGATGCTTGGTTCTCACACCCCAATTTTATTAAACTAGTTGAAGATGAATGGAGGAACCTTGGAAATATGGATTTTCTCAGCAAGCTTAATAGCTTGAAAGCACCATTGAGAAGGTGGAATAAGGAGAAATTTGGCAATATAGATTTTAATATTCAAAGGTTTGAAAAGGAATTGGCTTTGGTTGCTGGAAGGCTTGATGAGGGGAGCTTAGATGAGGTTGACATAGCCAAGCACAAAGCACTGAGAAACTAGCTTGATTTATGGTATGAGATGAAACATAGTTACTGGAGACAACTGTCAAGGGAGTGAGTTGTGAAAGATATGGACAAGAACTCAAAATTCTTTCATGCCAAGGTTACAATTCGAAAAAGGAGAAAATTGATGTTGGAAGTCAAACATGGAAGAAGAATTTTCCACACACCAAGAACGATTAAAATGGAGGCCAGGAATTTTTACAAGAAGCTGTACCAACAAAAAACAATGCCAATTATTCATTTTCCACAGGAGCTGGTGAACAGAATTTCAATAGAGGATGCAAATTCTCTAGAGGTCTTACCATCAACAGAAGAAATTAAGCAGGCTATTTGGGATTGTGATTCCTCAAGGGCTCGAGTCCGGATGAGTACAACTTTAACTTTATAAAGAAATGGTGGAATTCAATTGATGATCAATTTGTTGCATGTATATATGAGCTTTTTAGGTCTAGTTCTTTGCCACGGAAAGCCAATATGACTTGGGTGACACTCATTCCTAAATTTGATAACACACATGAAATTAAGGACTATAGATCCATTAGCATGATTGGATGCATATACAAGGTGGTGGCCAAAATTCTAGCCAATTGGATTCGGGGTGTTATGGATGGCTTAGTTGGCAAGACTCAATTAACCTTTGTCCAAGGAAGACAGATATTGGATGGAGCTCTAATTGCCAATGAAGTTGTTCATTGGTTGAAAACAAAAAGGTAGATGCAATCTTAATGAAACTTGGTTTCTAGAAGGCATACGACTCTATCAGATGGGTGTTTGTGGATCAAGTGCTTAAGAAGATGGGTTTTGGCAAGAAATGGCGTGGCTGGATTTGGAATTACCTATCAACAGCGGAGATGTCAGTTATCATTAATGGCTCTCCAACTAAGCCGTTTAAAATGGAGCGAGGACTATGACAAGGAGATCCCTTGTCGCCATTTCTTTTTGTCCTAGTAGCTGATATTCTCAATAGAATTATGATCAGAGCAGTTTCGGTTGGTTTGGTTGAAGGTGTCAAGATTAGAAGGCATCAAGTCACTCTTTCACGCTTATAATTCGTTGATGACACAATTCTATTCTCAACTGCTAAAAATGAGGTGTTATTGAACCTAAAAAGGATCTTGGACTGTTTTAGCATCATGTCTAGCCTACGTATCAGTTTTCATAAGTCCGCCCTCATCCCTCTTAATTGTAATGATAGCTTGGTGGATAATATAAAGACCAATCTTGGATGTAAGGTTTTGTCCTTGCCTATTACATACTTAGGAATTCCCTTAGGGCCAAATCCTAGAAGAGTTGAGACTTAGAACCCCATCATTGAAAAGATTAGGAAGAACTTAAGTGCGTGGAAGATGAAGATGATCTTGAGAGTTGGCAGATTGGTTTTGATAAAATCAGTGCTTAACAATTTACCAATGTATTACCTAGGGCTGTTCAAAATGCCCAAACAAGTGGCAAAAACAATCATATCCTTGCAAAGTAGATTTTTTTGGGGTAACAAAGAATATAATTCAGCAATGGCCTTGGTGAGATAGGATATTATCCAAAGACCAAGGAAATTGGGGGGACTTGGTGTTGGTGATATTGTCTTGAAAAATGCAAGTATGTTATTTAAGTGGTGGTGGAGATTCTAAGTTGAAAACTCACCATTATGGAAGCAAGTTATCTGTTCTTGCTATGATCTCGACCCTCATAAGGCCTTAATAGATCAAACCAGCCGAAATAATGGAGGGCTGTGGGGGGTATTGGTAGTATCTTGAAATCTAATAAAGATGCAGGGGATATTCTTGAGATAAGAGTTCATGTTCTGGTGGGGAATGGTAGAAACACACTTCTATGGGAGGACATATGGGTGGGTGAGATGCAACTTATGCAATGTTTTGCAAGGCTTTATGCTATTTCTTTACAGAGACAAACATTAATTGCGAATTGTGGTCTGTGGGACGGAGGTAGCTGGCAATGGAGTTTGCTGTGGAGAAGAGAATTCTTTCAATGGGAACTTGACTTATTTAACTAATTCCAACAAGTTCTTGAGCAGGCACAATTGACTGAAAATCAAGAAGACAGGTCATGGTGGAGATTCAGATATTCTGTTCACTCATTCTTAAAGAAAGTCTATGAGTAGAAGGGGTTAGTTTCTCACAACACAAGCTTTGCAGTTTGTGTATGGAAAGGTGTTGCACCCCAAAAGGTGGAACTCTTGCTATGATTTATACTCTTGGGTCAGGTAAATACTAACGATAGACTATTACGGTTGAATATTCTGCCAGCTGATAATTATAGGTGTATGATATGTAATGAGGGAGAAGAATCAATATCTCATATATTTTTCACTTGTAACTTTGCCTAGAGGGTATGGTCTTGCTATTGTGACTGGTAGGGACTAACTTGGGTTATACACTCTAACCTAAGGAGTTATTTTTGAATCATGGACAACAATTAAATGCAATAGAAATCATAGGAAAATGTGGCTTACATGTTTTTATGTCATAATCTCGTCAGTGTGGGAGCTGAGGAATAAGGTCATATTCCAGAATAAGGAGGTATGTTGGAAATCCTTCATGATGGAGCTTTTACATAACTGGAAATATTGGAATTCGAATTGGACTGATATGGGCTGATATTGTAGTAGTTTTGTTACTGCTGTTGGCATCTTATCTAGGAGAAATGCGGTGTTTGCTGCATTGGGTGCATTTTTCATCACATCATTGGTTACAATATTGGCTCTGATTTTTCGATGCCATCTAGTATTATGGTTGTTATAGTTTTGCTATCATTATGGCTTGTTTTTGCTGTTTTTGTTCTACAATACTTTATTTGTTAGATGCTTTATGCCTCACTTGTTTGAGTAGTGTGCCTTCGATTTTTATCAAAAAAAAAAAATGTGTATTGAATATCGTTACTGGTTTGTTAACTATAACAAATTGTAATACCCAGTTTGAAATGAAATGTTGGTAAGGGAAAGCTTTAAAATTTTGAGTAAATTCTATAGTGATAAAGGAATTGGAATTAAATTTAGTGAGAAACTCTTGTAACATCGCCACTTTCTTAAAATGGAGTATACTAAAAACTTTGAATTATTTCCGTTAAGCAATGTGAGAATTTTTTAGGCAGTGCTATACCCTGACGATCCTAATGCCGTACATTAAAAATAAGGGAATTACAAAAAATGCCGCTGTAAACTTTTGTTAATTACAGGGTTGCCTGGAAATTTTAGAAATTACACTTTGACTCCACATGGTTATTTCCATAATGACCCTAGAACTTCTTAGACAATGACATTTATGTCCTCGCATTGGGAGAGTTAGCGGAATAGGGCATTAAACAAAATAGAATCACATGATAGAACCATAAAAATTTAAATCTCAACCGATTGAGCCACGAAGGTATTCAGGTGTGAAATGACATGGGGTGCCCCTAGACTTGCTCAAAATTATAGAAATGCCATTAGTTACGGAAATCAGACAGAAAATACTAAAAGATTTACGACAAAGCTAAAATGTAATAATTCTGAAGAAACGATGCAACTGATTTGCACTATTAATCAATTTATTAGGAAAAATCAAAGTAATTAGGGGTGAATTATAAATATTAGAGTTAAAGGAAATTTAGATTGTTATGTAAAAGACTATAAGAAATTATTTAATATAATGTTCAAAATTACAATACATTTGATTTACGTTGTTAATCGATTTCTTTGATTTTATTTAATATGTAAAGTTAATTAGAAGTTAACTAAAGGTTGATTAGATATTAATTAGAGATTTATTTGGAGTCAATTAAATATTAACTAAAATTGAAATAGACATTTAGAAAATCTTACAAAGTTAGTTAATAATGTTTTGTCGGTTTAAAGGAAATCGGTAAAGATTTGGTATTTTAAACTGCCAGCACTGAATCAATGAAATTTTATTCTAGGAACCTTAGCTTAAGTGGTTGAAAACTCAACCATATTCACTATAACACCCTCCCAAGTATGGTACTGTGCTTAAGTCATAAGACTTCACTTAGAAGTTGTTACTGTCACTTAATCGGACCTTGTCTGGCAGCAACCTCCGGCCGCCTTCAATCTTACTAGTCAACTCCACCCTAAAGGACCTTCTTCGGAACTTCTAGACTATCTGGAGATAACATGGAAATAAAGATAGGAGCAAGAATTATTAATTCTTAGTAGGATTCATTAAGCTACCATAAGCTATGTCATCGTTATTATCTCTAGCTGCTTCATTTATTATGAAAAGGTGGACATGTTATATAAACTATTAAATTTTATAGTTCAAAAACATATTGTTCGAAATAGAGTCCATTTTAGTCATACACTTGATAAATGTAACACCCTACTAATTTAATGTTATGCTTAAGTCATAGCATGAAATTAAGTAGATTGTGTTACTGTGTTAATGCTCCGTTTACGTTCTCTTTTTTTTTTTTTTTTTTTTGAACAAAAGAAACGACGCGCTACTATGCTAAAAGTGAAACGAATTCAACGGAATATCATAAAGACGCGAATAGTACAATAACATTACTGAATACGTGCCTATATGTATATTTATGTATATATTTAGATATATATATCAGAAGCCTCTGCTTTAGTTTATATACAAAGTATCAAAATAGGATACATGAGTGGGGCCATGTACCAAAAAGACATAAGGCCCATGTCAGTCAACCTGATCCTATGTGGTCCTCAAAGGACATTTCAAAAACCTATCGCTAGTCTATGACCTAAAGCTGCATGCTGCCAAAAGAGGGTCATGCTATACAATACTGCCTGTGGCTGACCTACTCAGTCAGGTAGCCGTTGGCCATATCAGGCCCGGCTGGCGAGTAGTCGATCTGGTCTTGAGGAGGAGGATCTTGAAATTTGGTGGCCTCAAGGGTCATATCGATGTAACACCCTCTATTATATAAGCCATGCTCGAGTCATAGAGTTATATTAAGAGGTTGTCACTGTGCTAAGAAAACTTTAAAATATGAAAAATATAATACATGACCCTTTAATCAAGCATTTTATTATCGACTAATAGTCTCGATACATGGAAAAATATAAAATAATTACACTTTAAAAGAAATCGTGGATCGATATAATACACAGCGTCTGCTTCTGATTAGTCGTTACTAGCTTCAATGATCTCTTGATCTGGCTTACGCCCGATACTTGCTCCATAAATGGCCCTGTACTCTGCCTCGTACTTGGTTTCCAACTTGGGTACTGGAATGTTTACGGAACAGAAAAACATACAAGCAGGTAGTGAGAACCTAAGGTTCTCAGTAGGTAACTCAAAACAGTCTTATAATGCCATCATAAACATTCCAGCCGCTTCGTTTTCTTACGAAAATATGAGCACATATAAACACACAGTGGTTCAATTTTAAGTTGAAAACACCGTTCTCGAAGCGGGTCATATTTTAACAACCACTTGCCATTTCATATGACTGACACAGAGATACAGATAGTACAATATGCTTCAGTAAGAGTCATAATAGCATCATGACATAATGAGATGGTTAGAAATGCACATATAGATGCTTGTATTTGATTGTATGCAAGTGCACTTGACTTAATTCATTTCTCTCTTTAACTTGCAATTTAACCTTGCTCTCCTGTACTTGGTCCCCCGGAGGTGAATGGCCTTTCTCACCCCTGGGTGATAGCCTGCTTTTCAGGTCCGAGCTCAGAGCTATACATGAGTGACGGGTTTACTTTCCCGACCCTCACACCGGTCTATTCCCTTAAATCTGGTGGGGGCTAGCCAAGTCTTAGACAAGATCAGCTCGGCCCACGCTAGCTGGGTCTATGCCATGCCTCACGTGGTAGCTTGGTACGTCTTTCTTGCAAGTTCTTATTATCTTTTTCCTTTTCATATCTTGTCATGCATGCAGACGTTTGGTGCATTCATGAGTATGTCTCATACTTTATACATCATATCATGTTCTAAGCATATACTTGCATGCATGATGTTCATGAATATGACATGTAAACGTAAATACATTCAAGGCATAATCATTCATAGCATAAGTTCTCATAAATCCTTGCTGGAACTTCGGCAGCATAACGGATCGAGTCCGCTTTCCCATGAATAGTGCCAGCAGCAACAATTCCAGAAATTCTCAACAATAGTTCAATAATTTCTATAACAGTATATACAATGTTCATAACAATATAGGATTCTCATAATAATACTGGGCATGCATACTTGTTATAATCAAGAGAAGAGTAAACTAAAAATTTGGGTGCTGCCACCAAATGCTTCCTATTCTGCCCGGTTAGTGTTTTCTCTGAGTTTATTGTTACACAACTCCAATGGATCTGAAATTTTAATATGTTGAAGCCCTATGTGTCTAGTTTCTATCCTTTTTGGTCCCGTTCAATTTTGATATCTACAACTCAAGATATTGTCATTTTATTCTGGCTTGGTCTATAACTAAACTGAACAGCACTCTAAAATGTTAAAATCTGTTAAAATTCGAATCCTAAGGGTATGGCTACCAAACCTATGTCGTTTTGAAGCTAGGATATGAAATTTTATCCTCCAACAAGTCCCACATCATTTGGCCAACTATACCTTAAGTAATAAAACCTCAAATTCAGGTGTTACAAACTGCCCTGTTTTGGCCTAAGCAGAATCAGGGGTGACTTTAGAAAATTTCAGGGAATTACTCAAATTAGATCTGAATCCGAAATTTTTATGGCATAAACTATGGATCTTAGCTTTCTATAGAATCTTGTTCCACCTAAATCCAAGTTATATGGAGTGAGATATGGCTCACGTAAGCTTCCCTGCCCGAAATCAAATTCTGAAACTTAGGTCAAACTTCAAAAATTCATAACTAATTCTATACTGATCCAATGACTTAATAATTTATATGTATGGAAAGCCCTGAATGTCTAGTTTCATATAAAAATATATTCATCCACTTCCTACGGCTGTAGGTGGAGCCGTACACTCCGCCAGTACGGACGCCGTAGGGTTTTCTCACAAGACAGATTCTGTCCAGCTCCCCTTTGAGTTTTTTGATAAATTCTTCAACTTAACCCAAGTTTCCTCACCTCAAAACATTAGAAGAACATCAAGGCACCCTCATACAAATATGGCATGAGAGGAACATAGCAGCCACATAGTCATATAATACATCAAACAACTAAGGATTTGAGCTACCTACCTTGAAATCCTTGAAGCTATGGAAGCAAGGAGGCCAAGAACCAACTCCTAGCCTTCTTTCTTCATCATGGCAGCAGCTCATATGAATGTGGGGAGGTTCTAATTGGTGCTTAATCATGAAATTGTTAGAGGGGTTTTGTAGAGAAGGAGGTGAGGATCAATTTTCATAAAAGGAGCAAGAGGATTTGGGGTCAAGAAGGCTTCCAATCTTGAGCTTGAAGTTCTTGGTCATGGAGGTAAGGAAAGAAAGGAAGAAGAAGGAGAAGAAATGAGAGAAGGCTGAAGCATTGGTGGAGGCACAAAATGAGGGAGGTGGGTGAGATTTTTTTCTAGGCTTTATGACTAGATAATGATGACTTGAGATATTTAGCTTCAATGGTCATGATTTGGCCAAATTTCCTCATCATGTGGCTGCCATATGGCGCCATCTATGGTGGTGGAGGTGGCTGAATTTCAGCCATTCAACCTAAGGTTATCAGTGTAAAATTCTACTGATTCGGCCCTGGCAGTTTAGAACACCGAATAGTTACCGATTTCCTCCAAACCGGTAAATAGTTACTTAATAGTTTGTAAGATATCTACATATTCATTTTAATTTATCTTAAGCCTAATCTCTCTAACTAATATCTAATTAGCTCTTGATTGATATCTAATTAACTTCTAATTGTCCTTATATAACTATTGAAACCGAATAAGTGAATTAACGGAGTAAATTAGACATTTTCGCAAACCCGGAGCCTTTCTATTTTAAATTTTCTGTAACTAATGGCATTTTCGTAATTTTGAGCAAGTCCAGGGGCACCCCACGTCATTTCACACCCGACTGTCTCCATGGCCCAATCGGCAGAGATTTAAACTTCTACGCTTTCACCATACGATTCTGCTCCGTTTAAAACCCTATTCTGCTAATCCTATAGATGTGGGGACATAAGGGTCATTTTATGAAAAGTTATGGGGTGGACACAAAGGTCATTTTATAAAAAGTCCAAGGATTGTTGTGGCGGTCAAAATATAATTTCTAAAAATTTTGGGTGTCGTTGTAATTGATAAAGGTTTACAAGGGCACTATTGTCATTTTCTAATTTTTAACATAGGGCAGTGCCATATTTTCAATGGCAGCATTACACTACCCTATAATTCCAAGTGTGAGAATCGTCATGGCATAGCGCTGCCTGAGAAATTCTCACACTGCCTAAAAGAAATAATTCAAAATTCCCATTACGTTTTGCTTACGAAAGTGGGGATGTTACAATCGGTCGAAGGATGTCGTGCACGACTGCGGAGGTGACTGCAGTGCGAGGGTGGCCGGGGTGCAGTCTTTGGTCTTGGAGGTCTTTGGGGAGGGTGTGCCACGTACAACGGAACCGCAAAGTAAGGGGAAGCGGGATGGTGCAAAGGGACGGCAAAGTTCCTATCACTAAAAAGGTAGAGATGGAACTGGCAAGAGCCGGCTATATACAGCGAGCCTACTGCAGGGTCATGGTGGAGCTGCAAGTCTGGCACCTCAATGAAGAGGGTAGCTGTCGTGTCCATCATCCATGTCTGAGAATGAGGCAGAAATGCAAAACGAGGTGAGAATTTAAGGAAATTCTCAGTAGGGTCGTACATGGCTTTTAACTGACGTCGCTTTCATTCTCAGTTGCCTCGGGTTTCACTTAATTATGAAAACATGAGATCAAATTTAACCGTTCATATTTAATAAGGTTAAGAAAATGTCTGCTCCGAGGCAAGGTCCAGTTTTACTTTAAACGGCATAAGAGATCGTCTAAACTACTAACAGTAATACACAGAATAATAGGCAGGATAAGTGAACACATGCTATAAGTAAGCATAATAGTTAAACTGTAAATAACTTGTAATCATGCACTTAATGCGATCATGCAAACTTGCTCTTGAACTTTCCTTCATAAACTTTTCCTTTGCTCATATACTTTCTTCATTACTCATAAATTTTTTTTTCCATTACTTGGTCCCCTGGGAGTTCTTGGCCATTTTAGACTCCTGGGTAATAGTCTGCTTATCAGGATCGAGCTCGTTCCTATACAGGAATTGCCTCCCACTGATCTATTCCCCTTAACTTCTTATTCGGGGCTGGACCAAGTAGCATGGAACTTTCATAGTGACATGAGTCTTGATATACTTTCATAACTTTCATTGAAATGCACATGTATTATCATGAAATTCATAACTTGTGCATGGATTAACATGTAATTCATAACTCGTGTGGGGGTTCTACCGAAATTTTGGCAGCATGACGGAACATATCCACTTCTCCATTAATAGTGCCAGCATACCAGAATATCAATTTGTCATAAAGAACCCAACATCACATACATATTCCAATATTGAACTCATATCAACATCAAATTCATTAAGGCAGAGTTTCTGCTCTAGCATAATCAACTAACCCGGTTATTGTATAGCCCACCTTTATTTCAATTTAACTCGTTTAAACCTGATTTTTGGATATGTTGTAGCCTTATATGTCTAGTTTCTAACCTTTTTGATCTCATCTAATTTTGATATCTATAGCTCAAGATATTTAGATTTTATCCCGGCATGCCCAGTGGCTTGCCAGAGTCAGGCAACTAAAAGTAAAAATCCACTAAAAATCGAAAACTGACTCAAATGATATGAGATTGGACTCATATTAAAGTTAACAGGGTAAAGTTTCATTTACAAAAAGTCCCATCCCATTTAGCTTGGTAGGGCTCGAGTTATAAGCCCCGAAACTTAACCTTCTTGAACTGCTCTGATTTGGCTCGGTTTGGACATAGGTTAACTTGTTCAAATCACTGGGAAAAAATAGGATGGTAACAAACTCGGAATTTCTAGGTAGGATGTTCTCCTATGTGTAAGCTTTCCAACAAAATTGGTTTCACTCAATTTGGAGTTGTATAGGGTGAGTTACACCCTTTTCAACCCATACTGCCCGGGTGGATGTCTGGATTCCTAGGTCAAACTTCAAAAATTCATATCTCTCTCAATATTAATCCAATGGTCTTATATGATATATGTATGAAAAGCCCTAGATGTCTAGTTTCACATAAAAATGGTTTCATTAATTTTGAACGGCGAGAGGCGGAGCCGTACACTCCGCCGTACGGACTGCCGAGGGTTTTGAGTTTCCCAGCCTCTCAACTTCTCCGTATCTGCATCCTTTCTTGTTTCCAATTCAACTTTAATTTCACAAACAGTCAATGAACCAGCCACAATTCATTATGAATCACTCAGTCAATATATCAGAATTGAAGAATTAAACCACCAATAATCATTCAGAATCAGAAAAATCAAAACAGGAATTAAAACCTCTACCTCTTGCTTTGAGTTTGGAAATAGAGCTGGGTTGAACTTGAAGGCTGGATAGAGTGGGAGAGTTGAGAAGAGGAAGGAGAGCTGAAGTGAGGAAGGGAAAGCAACGTAAGAAAATGAGCTGAAGAGGCAGGAGAAGGATATATATAGACAAGGCTTCGAAGTGGTAGTTAGAATGAGTGGCTTTGATTGGGTGAAATTTTGTGGGCAAAGTTCAGCCATGTCTCCCTCTTTTGTGTCAAAATTGCTCTCCACGTCGCCAGAGAAGTGAAACTCGCTTCCTGCGTATCTGAGCATGACGTCGGAACTCGCACTCTTAAGGTCGGAATTCGTGCCTATCTATTCAGATGAAGTCGGAACTCGGAAATATTGCCTTGGTTATTCAAGGTAAAGTCGGACTTCGAAATCGTAAGATACAATTACCTTCAAATCGAAAGTCAAGGGTCAGAATGTGAAACCGAAATACTCGAACCCGGAAGTCGGGAGACATAGTAAACTCAAATCGATTCTAAGGATGACACCGGATATCGGGATTCAAAACATTAATCAAGTGTACCAAGAAATCGGAACTCATAGGATCTCGGCACTCCAACTCGATTTCGGAACTCGGGAGTAAGAGAAATGAAAGCTTCTGCTAATAAAATCGAGATTGGAACTCAAAACTTAATATCAGAAATTGGAAGCATAAGCCACTACATTTGAACTAACGAAATCGGAAATCGGGATATCGTGTTTATTCTAACTCGAGCATAAGGTCAGAAATCGCATATTACGTGCATAAGGTTGCAAATCGGAAGATAGAGCCAGTCCTTTTTAAGCCTTGGAGACGAAGTCGGAATTTATATGAAGTTAAAGACAAACTCGGAAATCGGAAATTTATTACTGATGAGGTCGGAATTCATACATGCTTACATAAGGTCGGAAATCGGAAAATGCAAGGCAATCCGTTTGAGCCTTCCTAAGGTCGGAAATGGGAATTTTAGAATTCATTGAGGTCGGAAATCGGAAATCCTTGTCTGTCCAGCCTTGAAGATGAATTCGGAGGTCGGGAATAGTGATGGCTCGGAAGTCGGAAGTCGCGGACGTTACAATAAACAAAGTAAGAATTAAAGCATAAGCATAGCAGATTGTGCATGTACAATGGCTCGTCATGAATTTATGTGAATGCACTTATACTTTCTTTTCTTCCTTTACTTGTCATGCACATTCCAGAGTATGATCGCCATATCACATTCCTTAGGATGTGGTCATCATGCCATATTCCAGAGTACGATCGCCATGTCATACCCCATCGGGGTGTGATCACCATGTCACACTCCTTAAAATATATTCATCCTACCACGTCCCAAAGTATGATCGCCATGTCATACTCCCTCGGGGTGTGATCACCATATCACATTCCTTAGGGGTTGGGATCATTATGCCACATTCCAGAGTACGATCACCATGTCATACCCCATCAGAGCGTGATCGCCATGTCACGTTCCTTCGGAATATGGACTCATCATCATATCTTTTATCATAGAATCATAAATACATAAGCTTCGTACCTTATTCTCAAATAATAATACTTGCTTAGTATTCAGACATGTCACATAACAATATTAACACACCAACATTTAGAACTATCACTAATTTCTGCCGAAAATTCGGCAGCATAACGAATCGAGTTTGCTTCCCTATGAATAGTGCCAGGCTATCAGTAAAACCGATCAAGCAAAAGTTCAACATAGAGTAGCAAACATATCACAATAATGTCAATCATGTAGGGGTTGGGCCCTTATATATCACAATAATGTCAATTATATAGGGATTGGACCCTTATGTTCAGTTCTGCCCGTTATATCAATTCTGCCCGGTTTTTGTAAAGTTCACCATAATTTCTGTTCAATTCAGTTGGACTTAAATTTTGGATATGTTAGAGTGTTATGTGTCTATTTTTTAACTTCTTTAGTCCCATCTAATTTTGATAAGTATAGCTCAAGTTATTTAAGTTTTATCCCGGCCTGCCCTGAAACTGGCTAGAATTACACACTTAAAAGTAAAAATCCACAAAAAATCAAAAACTAGTTCAAATCATACAAAATTTGTCTCATATTAAAGCTAACAGAACAATCAATAAGTTTCATTTCATTTTCTTTAGTAGAGCTTGAGTTATAAACCCTGAAATTTGACCTTCTTGAACTGCCCTGTTTTGGCTCGGTTTGGACATAGGGCAACTTTCTCGAGCCACTGGGAGCAAACGGAACGTTATCTAACTCTGAAATTTTTATAGGATGTTCCCTTATATGTTAGCTTTCAAAAAATGTTAGTTTCACTCAATTTAGAGTTGTGTAGCATGAGTTACACCCTTCTCAACTCATACTGCCTATATGAGAATCCAGATTTCTAGGTCAAACTTCAAAAATTCATAACTAACTCTATACTAATCCAATGGCCTTATATTTTAATTTATGGAAATCCTTGAATGTCTAGCTTCATATAAAAATGGATTCATCAAATTTAAACAGCTGTAGGCGGAGCCGTACACTCCGCCGTACGGACCGTCGAGGGGGAAACCCTAACAGCTTCTTGAATTCTTCTTGGATTCATATTTTCCTTAAATCAGTCCATCCAATCTTCAATTCAAACTCACATATACACCTTAAACCAACCTTAATTCATCATCTCCACCCATCACAACATCAGAATCATGGATGAACAAGGGACCCTAGACAGCCCCAATTCAAAGAAAAGAAGGAGAAAGTTGAGATTCCTACCTCAAATTGATTTATAAACTAGCTAGATTTGAGCTCTTGGTGTAGGAAGTGGGTGGAGCTTAGAGATTTAAGGAAGAAGAAGAATGAAGGGAGAGAAGTTGGCATGAAGGAGAAGCAGAAAATGAGGGGAGTTGGAGGGGATTTTAGAGTCTTAAAGCATGACAAGTGAGTGGTGATTGGTGGAGGCTTGGATGGTGTACATTGAGCCAAGTTTCTCCACCCTTTGGGCAGCCACTTGGTGCCTCTTAGGTGGGGGATGGTGGCTGAATTTTAGCCACTCTTTCTAGGGTTTCTAGTGAAGAATTCTATTGGTCCGGTTTTGGTGGTTTAAAATACTGAATCTCTACCGATTTCCTGCAAATCGGCAAAATGGTTTTGAAGAATTTTGTGAGGTTTTCTATATGTCTATTTTAATTCTTCTTAATCCTAATCTCTCTAATTAACTTCAAATCAACTCCTAGTTAACCTTTAATTAACTTTACAAACTCAATAAAAACGAATAAATCGATTAATGGTGTAACTTAAATGTTTTGCAAATTTAAGGCCTTCTATTTTTTGTTTTCCATGGCTAAGGGCATTTTCGTAATTTTGAGCAAGTCTAAGGGCATCCCATATCATTTTACATATGGATACCTTTGTGGTTCAATCAGTCAAGGTTTAGGCTTCTACATTTTCGCTACTTGATTCTGCTTCATTTAAAACCTTATTTTGCTGATTCTATTGATATAAGGACCTAAATATCATTTTCTAAAAACTTTAGGGGTAATTATGGAAAAGATCTTTAAGGTAAATATGTAATTACTAAAAGTTTTGAGCAAAGTCGCAAATAATCGAAATTTGCCCACGGACATATTCATTATTTCTTATTACATTATATAAGGATGTTACATTCACTATCAAAAGTGGCGCTTAGACAACTACATATAAGGGCAAGTTAGTTGAGTTTCAACCACAAAAGTTGGCAACCAATGAGAATTAAGAAAGCCAACTACCAAGCCTTAACCAACTTTATAATTTCCCTCAAAATCCTCCATTTGGGTGACTCCTATCCAGCTGCTTCCTTCTATTCTATCTTCTTTCACTCCCTCTCAATTTCATCTCATTTCAAATCTTCAATCACTTCCTTGATCAAAAAACTCAACTTTAGCCAACTGTTTCATTTACTAGAGGTAGGATTCATCCTCTTTTCTTGATTTCTTGTGAATTGATGGCTATTGAGAATTCATCTATACTGATGTATGTGATGTTAGATTGAAGTTATGTATATGTTTATGGTTGGATTATTGGGTATATATTGAGTTTTGATTGATTAATTATTGAAAGAACCAAAAGGAAAGCAATTAGAGTGAATTTAACTAGGAAACCCTATGGCATCTATATTTGTGAAATGTATAGATGCATCTAAAAATATCAAAATGATATGAAACCAATTTTAATGAAACTACAGATTTAGATTTTTCCAACCACATAAATTATAAGGCCATTGGATTAGTGTTGAGTGAGATATGATTTTTTGAAGTTTACCCCAGATTTTTGACTTTGGATCTAACCAAAGTGGCTTGTGCAGGGCATAACTCACCCCATACAACTTTAATTTGAGTGACACCAATTTTGTTAGAAAGGTGACACATAAGGAAACATGTCACAAAAATTTTAGAATCCAATTTAGTCCCTGTTGTTCCTAGTAATTTATTGAATTTGCCCTATGTCCTAACTGGGCTAGAATGGGGTAGCTCAAGTTAACCAATTTCAAGAGCTCATAACTTGAGTTTTACTTATCAAATGAAATGAAACTTATAGGAAATGAAAGCTAGTTCAGTCAGCTTTAAAATGATATAGGTTTCCTATAATTCCAATGAGTTTTCTATTTTTAGTGAATTTTTATTTTTAAGTGTCTAAATTTTGCCTACCAATAGAACAAACCTAGTTTAAAGCTTAATAACTTGAGTTATACTTATCAAAACTTAATGGACTAAAGCGGTTAAAAATTAGACACATAACACTTCAATATATCCAAAATATAGGTCTAAATAAGATAAATAGAAATTATGGCTTAATTTATAAAATCGGGCAGAATTGAAGGAAATTAGCAAGAACTCAATTCAAGTTCAAAGGTTGCAAATGTTGCATAAATATTGAAAGATTAGTGCATTATATTGATTTTTCTGCATGAACAACTATCAAGTTAATTGATACTATTCATAGAGAAACGAATCTAATCTGTTATGTAGCCAAATTTTCGGCATAAGTTTATAAAATTTATGAATACTTATACTATGAGAAATTTATGATATGAACAGTTATCCAATTATGAATATTTTGCATCCAACTATGTTTAATAGTAAATGTACAAGAATGCATATGAACTATGAAACAAGTGTATGAGTGTTAGGCATCCGCATGCATGATCATATAAGAAAAACGAAAAGAAATAAAGAAAGTTAAAAGGGACATACCGAGCTACCACATAAGGCATGGCAAAGGGCCTAGCTAGCATGGGCTAGGGTGGTACTGTCTAAGGCTTGGGCTAGCCACCAACCAGATTTAAGCGGAATAGACTGGTATAAGTGTCGGGGAAAGTAAACCCATCACTCATGTATAGGTATAAGCTCAGATCTGAGAAGCAAGCTATTACCCATGGGTGAGAGAAGCCATTCACCTCCAGGAGACCAAGTACAAAAAAGCAAGATGAAAGTGAAGGATGCATCATAGGGACGACGATACGTAACACCTAGGAGTGCCAAGATATGTAAAACAAAGGCATTTGCATGAGGAGTCTCAGTGCATTCACATTTGCATATTATTTCTTTGTTTTCTCTACTTATCAAGAGTTTAATTACATTCATACATACATGTTACTTATTCTGCTGCATTTATGTTCTGATCCTTTCCCTATTTAGCAAGTGTATGAAAAAAATGAACTCTGCTTTGGACAATATGCTTTTGAGCTATAAAACTTAACAATTTATATAACATGTTCACCTTTTTCATAATAAATTGAAGCAGCTGGAGATAAGAACGATGATATTATATGTGACAAATTAGAGAATCCTATTGAGAATTTTAAATTCTCACTCCTATGTTTATTTCTGTATTATCTCCAGATAGTTTAAAGAAATATTGAAGATGGCCAAAGCTTGCTGTCAAACAAGATCTGTTCAGGTAACAGTAACAACTCCTAAATATGATGCTTTGACTTAAGCATAGTACTATGCTTGGGAAGGTGTTACAACTCACCCTATAATATAGATTCTATTGATTATGACTACCTAACACCCTCAGCATTGATGCACCACACAAACCCCTTCTCTTTTCTTCTTCATCCTTATCTAACCCCCTTCCCCTGTTTTGACTGTGGCTCTCTATCCCTCTTTGGATATCTCACTTCTTTCCCTCAGTTTCTTTCTTAACCTCGTTGTATCTCTTCCCCCGACCACCACCATCGCATGCCTCACTACAACCACGCGCTCTCTTTCTTTCTCTTTCTCTCTTTTTCTTTTTCTCCACATAATCTATCTGATGTGCATCTAGCCGGTAGTCGGTCTTCCACCTAGCTCTGCAATGTAGCTCCACCTCGGGCTCTAACTATCAGTTAGTCTATCTCATTTTTGTTTCTTTCGCAACTAAGCAGTGTGGTGCCTCTCCCAACTTCTTTGGTAAGTTTCTGCGCTATTATAACTCTTGGAGATATGGTTTTTAAGTTGTGTTATTGTTATGATTCTTATTTGATTGTAGGTTGTTCTAAAATTTGCACCAAAGAAAGTGAAGCAAAGTTTTAAACTTTTCCTTTTTTCAACTTAGGGGATAGATCAAGACTTGAGTTGACTTGATAATTGCACTTTTGTTATTTATTCAAAGGTTTGGGTGTTAATTAAATAAAGGAGTTAATGTTATTTTGATTTTTGGTTTGGGGGGACGAGAAGAGGGATAATGTATAATACCCTAATAATACCATACTATGCTTAAGTCATTTTATGGCATTACTAGTTATTACTCTTAACTAGTAGAAGTTCTTATCATTAAAATTAGTGTAAAATACGAAAATAGTATGAATTTTTTTTTTGTAAAACTTTTATGCTTGAAAACTGAGCCTTTAAGCGCTTACTCACTCACATACATATGGACGTTGTTCTTCATACTGCTGAGTTACTAATAAGACATAGGACAAAATGGAAGCAACATAATACAGTACATTAAGCCAAGAATGTAATCATAGATAATCAAGGTCATCATTACATTTAATAAGTATCACATATGTAACAGGTCAAATTAAGCAGCATGACTTCCTACATGTTTTTAATTACACATAAACTACTCAACTAGGGCTCTTAAGAAAATAAAATACTATGCTACTATCTCAATGCTCCTTAGCTAGGTGAAGAAACATGGCAGCTCCTTGTCTTATCCAGTCAGGTATCGTCAGAAGTGCTACCATGGATGCTATCAGCTCCATCTGAAGACAACATGAAAACGTAGGAGTGAGAAATACAAGATTTCTTAGTAGGATCGTAACTAGATGAACATTGTGTCATTGTCATCTTCCTAGCCACTTTGGGTCTAATTATAAAAACAGTAGATAGATATAAGTTCAATTTTAATAGTTTTGAAAACTTAAACCCCGAAGTGGGTTGCTTTTAAACTTAACATCATAACCACATCATCATGACTAACATACATACTAAAACATAGATTAAACATTCATAATGCAAATGGGCAATATAATTACATGCAAAGACATGCATTATCATAGACTTAACCATGGTTATACTTTGACTTTACTTTCGTTTTTAGCACGTGCTTAAAATTCTTTACTTTTCCTTTGAAATAAACTGCTTTTGGATATGAGCTCATTCCGTGACCGTCATCACGCAATAATATACCAAATCAGACTAAGCCGATATTGGTTACCCCTAAGTTGGAGGGTCCTCTATTTCACCCTTGCTTCTCTCATAGAGGTTCCTTGTGGATCACCGTCTTTCACTTCTCGGAAGTGATCGAGAGGTCATATCCCATGGTTCCTTTTCTTATCATTATACTTTACATGCATAGTACTTCTTTGACTAGACATATGCAATAATATGACTAAGTACATGCATAGTACTTCTTTGACTAGACACATGTAATGATATGACTAAGTGCATAATTTTGACGGAAATCAAATAGCATAATGGCTAGACCAGAGCTTCCCCCAAAATGCCAATCATAAGCTTTCAACTAACATTTTATCATATCACAATAATCAATCAATCATAAGACAAGGCTCAATCAAACTCATCATTCATCATGCTGAATGGCATCATACATTCATACCCTAAAGGGGGTTCATAGTTGTGTTATTCTTTGTGAAGAATATTATGAATCATCACATGATTTCTCGTGGTCACCCATGAGAGAATCACATAGTTAAGATGTATGTATGTGGTATTTTAGTTACTTAGTTCTCATATGAAATTATCCTTTACTTGAGTTCACGTCTTATGGAACACTTGTTCAATTTAATTAAGTTAAATGATTGTTTCCTTTCCTTGAGATAGTGCACTTAGTGATTCCTAGGTTCATGGTATACTCAGAGGCCCTAATCATACTTCTGTTCCCAAGAAGTTCGAGATCCCTCTAATCCTTGAGTCATGACAATGCATCACCACATCATGAACCCAACAACACCATGTTCACTAAACACCAAGGGTGATTTTTAACTTAACCAAGTTACAAAGTTTCAAGCTTTTATTACTAACATAAGAAGATCTTACCTTAAGTATTATAAAAGTTATCATTCTTTATAAAGTAATCATAAAGTTTTATTCTTTATGAAAGTAAGTGCCTTTAAAATTAAGCTCATATCTTAAAGATTAGATCATCATGAAATAATGATACAAGTTACTAACTTTTTAACTAAAAAGTATTGTTCTTTATGAGAGTTGACTCTTTTAATTATTCTAAGACCATCAAGGTCTCAACTTTATGATTTAAAGTTGTCTCTACATTAAAATGGTTCCTACTTTATCAACTAGTGATATAAGACATTAGCTCTAAAGTTATAAAGTCTTGATCTTTATAAAAGTTAGCATTTCTATGATCCAAAAGTGACCTTTTTGATTTCAAGTTTCAAACTTTATGAAAAGATTTGCTTCCAAGGATTAATCTTTGAAACATAAGATGACAAGACATCATTTTTCTAACTCAAAAAAGCTTATTATCCCAAAAAGCTTAGACCTTTACATGTAGTCTTGTCTTCAAAACAAAACAAAATAAAACTTTTATGAAGACACTAAACTTGCGCCACTTTTTATGCTTCAGGAAGCAAACTTTTTAAAGTTTTAAGTTTTTAGGATGTTCATAATCTTATCAAATCATGAAAAGCATGTAAACATGAAACTTTTCTAATCATAAACTCATCATACAAAAAAGAACAACTTTAAGCAAGATACTACCAAGAACATCAAGAACCTTCAAGAATAAGAACATGACCATATTTTTCCAAAAGTAGAAATATCAACAACACTTGAAGAACAACAAGAAGATAGTTTTCCAAAAGTAGAAATATCAAGAACACTTAAAGAATGACAAGAACATATTTTTCCAAAAGAACAACAAGAACATATTTTTCCAAAAGTAGAAACATCTCAAGAACACTTGAAGAACAACAAGAATATATTTTTCCAAAAGTAGAAACATCAAAAACATTTGAAAAACAACAAGAACATATTTTGCCAAAAATAGAAACTTTTGCTCATGAAGAGCATGAATGATCTTCTCAATTTTTCACTTAAAGATCATGGTCATGAAAAGAACCAAGCTTCAAGCTTTCTTGAGCAAACAAAATAAAAAGATGAAGATCACTACCTTTCTTAGAAATGGCGCAAAAACTAAAGAAGAAGAAGAAGATGATGGTGGTCCCTTTCCTTGAAGATGGTGGCGGTTTGGCTTGGTGGAAGGAGAAGCTCTTGAGATCTTGTAAAAATGGAGGTTGTAGTATTTTGATCTTGTCTCCAAAGACCCAAAGATGAGGTCCTTGAAGGGTTAAGTGAGAGGTTTTGGGTGGTGGTGGTGAAGAAAGGAAGAAGAAGATGAGAGAGTTTAGTGAGCAGTGGGAGGATTTGGTTTGACAAGAGAGAATAAGATAAGTGAAAATGAAAATGGATGCTGGTGGGAGAAGGAGAAAGTGACATCCTCATCATAAAGGGAAGGAGAGAGATATTTTCTTAATTTTGTGTTAATTAAGGTTTAGGGGGACAAATTGGATGATGGGGGAACAGAGCATGTGCTAACTCTTACATAAAGCACTCTTGTCTTATGTTTTATGCTTTCATAACATCACTTTTTTCTTTATTGGCTAGTTGACTAAATTTGAATTTAATCATGTGATTAAGTGCTCATGCAACTTAATGAAGATGATTAAGCAAGGATTAGTGAAATTAATCTTGTGATTAAGCTTAATTAACCTTAATTAAACTTGATGAAGCTAATCAAGGGTGATTAGTGATTAATTAAGCTATAAAGGCTCTGACTTGCTTAATTAGAGATTATCTAATCTCGATTAAGCATTCTCTTGACTTTTCTCATCCGAGTTAACTCATAAACTCTTCGTTAATCCCTTAATTAAGCCTTAATCTCATAATTTCTCATTAAGTGCCTAATTACTCAAGGTTACTGAGGTAATTTAGCACGTCATGAAATTGAGGATGTTACATGGTGAGCTAGTTAGTTTAGTTTTATTTATATCTTGGATGCTAATTAATCTAACTTGTTGGCTTGGTTGTTTATTTAGTTAATAGTTCTAATTATATTGTTGTTAGTGATGATGAGGATGACTCATATTGGTTTGCCATGGGTTGTGTTTTATGTGATATTAAACATTGGTTGATAACTTCAATTTTGAGTTATGTCTATGAGGTAAGGGTGGTCAAATTAATTTGTATTGAGGTAATTCAATTAAATGTATTTTAGAATAAATTTAGGATTCTTGAAATGAGCTTAAATTTCATAACGAATGGAAGTCCGAATTATGCAGGGTTATGGGTATAAAATTAGTTGGATAGTGTTAATCTAATGCTGTTATTCTTTTTGTTGTGAGCCTAAAGATTGGGTGATTCATGAAAACCATATAATTCCCTATTGTAACTAACTAGCAAGAGGTGCTTGAATTATGTAATACCTTAATAAACCTATACTATGCTTAAGTTGCATTACAGTATTTTATTAGTTATTACTTATGCTTACGGAAGACTTAAACATCACTTTTGAAATTAAGTTAAGTGAAAAATAAGGTAAATTTTTTTTTTTTAAATACGTCGTTGCTTTGCAGCATTTTGGAAAGTGAAGTCTTGAACGAGAATATAGATGTTGAGAGAGCATGTCGCATAAAATTCATATCACAATATCATAAAACATGATAGCGATAAATAAATAGTGATAACAAATGCATCGCATTACATAGCTAATCATTCCATCCATATAGGTTCATATATATATATATATATATATATATATATATATAGAAAAAATCGAAGTAGGCTCATGGTCGTGCCATAGCCCAATACTAAATACAGACTAAAATGACAGTTCATCACAAAAAGGAATACATGAAGATGTAGGGCGACAATAACAACAAGCCCGAAACAACATATCCCGTCATCCATTCTCTGGTCCCACCTCTTGGTCCTATGAAATTAGCCCTCGAGTGTCTGGTTCCCCTTGTTCTCTGGCCCCGAGGTACAAAAAGGTATTCGGATAATGTAGGGGTGCAAACTGAGTACCTCTATGCGGCAAGCACGGTGACCCTGCTCAGCTGGGATAGGAGCGCAGGTAGCCTCAGAAGACTGCTCTTCGGAAGGATCTTCCTCAAATGTCGGAGTGGCCTCTGGGTGACACTGGGGTAAAGCGGAGAGGCAACTGTAGTCCCATAAGAGGTCGTGGCACTCAGCTCAACAACTGGATTAGTCGGCTAGGGCAGGGACTCGGCAACAGGTAGCTCTGGGGACATCCGCTCCATCTCTACGTCTGGCAAAGGCTCAGCAAAAAATCCCACAGACCTAATGGCTATCCAAGATAGGCTGTAGGAACATCAATAGGAGCGGGTGGAACATCGACCTCCACTCCTTCATGCATCCAACCAAGGTAAAAATAGGTGCGTACCACTGTGGTGGTCGTTGCCACGATGGCCTGTGCATTCACATCGTATATCCATTCATAATGGGGCAGATCTATGCTCCACTCCATTGGATGTGCCATCAAAATCTAGTGACGATACAGAAAACAACTAGGGTGAGAAATGATATTTCTCAGTAGGACTCAAACCCAACATGAAAGTGTCGTCATCATCGTTCTAGCCAGTTCAGTTTTATTAGTGAAAATAGTGAGCATTCATAAGGTCCAATTATTGGATTTTTGAAACATGAATATCCGAAGCGAATTCAATTTTAAGTACGTATTCTCATCATAAAAATAACATCATGGTGTACATAAGAGCTTATATAACAAACGTATCATGCATGAACATCTTGAGTGTTTCATTCTTTGCTTGGGTCAGACCAAAGTCCCTTTCTTTCATTAGACTTGACACTATCACAATTCTTTTATTTATAACCCACTAAACATAGTTGGTAATAAGCTCATACCGTGGCCGTCGCCACCATAAGTTTCTGGTACTTACACTAGCTGGATCCTTTGCTATGCCTCGTGTAAGTCGTTGCCCGATATTAACACTAGCTAGGTCCATTGCCATGCCTCATGCGATTCTGTGGGTGAAGGGGGAGTTTCTTATCATGGACCACCTTCCTTTTCAAAGGATCATACCCTTAGTTCAATATCTTCTTATTAAGGCTTATGATACAAAAATTATCCTAAGTCCATAAATTTTGCGGAATTCCGGCAACATGACGGCTAGACTGGAGCTTCTCCAAAATTGCCAAACAGAGAGTTCAATCTTCACATGTCATTAAGCATCATTATCATCATCATATCATAATCATCATGTTGGCACATAGAGGCATACATAACACATAAACTCTTATGAGCTTAACTTAGTAAATTTGGTGCAAGCTTTTAATTGAATTTGCTTCTTGTGTCGATTCTTTTATTAGGTATAGGGCCAATTTCGTGTATTATTCTCTTTGAAACTTTTAAGTTGAATTATAAAGTTTTCCAATATCTTAATTTGAGGGTCTTGATGTCTTCAGGCTTGTTTCTTACTAACCTTTAAACTTAACCACAACCAGTTTTACCTTTATAGTGGGCCAATAACTTCAAAAATTTGCCATAATGTCATCTTTTATAATTTTGACTTGAATTCTGGTATGATTATGCTTCTCTGAGTCTATTTTTAAACGAAATAAACCCCACTCAAAAATCCATTTTGTAACTTGAGATATGAACATTTTAATCTGACTGCTCAGTCTCTTAGATTCATTTTGGAACAATGACTTGTAAACTTTACTGGGAGCTCCTCATAAGGAATCTGACGAAACTATTTATGGGGGTGTTCCTCTATATCTTAGCTTTCTAACAAACTTGGTCCCACTCAAAATATTTTGTATAGCTCGAGTTATTAAGATTTTTATACAGACTGCCTGAACGGAAACACATCTGGGGATAGCCCACTTAAAAAATTCATATCTCCCTCATTTTAAAACCAAAATTTATGTATTTTACACGTATAAAAATCTCTACGAGTTCATTTTCATTTAAAATTAGTTTCATTGCATGTGGAGTTGTATTGAATGAGTTATTGGTCGCGTAAAACAAACTACCAGAATTTCTAGATTCAACAGTTTTTGTTTCAATTAGTTTTCTTATAAAAACATTAAGTCTTTTCCTCAAGTGACCACTTTTCTTTTCCAAACCACTTTAATACTTTGAGATCTTGATGATAAATCAATATTTTGGGTTCTAAAAAATTGGGTTCAAGCAACACATGCTCATAACTAGAAACAATTTACAAGAAAAGAGTCATATCACAATAAAACACTTCATATCAAGGAGTATGGCCATGAAGCCTTAGAGCAAGTTCTAGAACCACCTAGCCATGGAGAACTTAGGAGTTCTAGAGCTTAAGAACATATAAAATGAAAAGGGTTAGAGTCATTATCACAAAGTTTTTCTTGGAAGCTTGAAGGGTGGAAGTGGTTGAAGATGGCCTCCCTCTTTACAGCTTGGAAGAATGTGGCTAATATGTGTTTATTTTGTTTCTCAACCAAAGAAGGTGGTCCTTGAAGGGCTTGTGATGGTGGTGAAAGGAAAGAGGGTTGAATATGGTGAAAAAGTGAGAAGAACAAGAAAGGTTGGAAGAATAAAAGAGCTAGGATGAAGGTTAGAGAAAGATGAGAGCTTGGGCTTATAGTGAGAGGATGAAAACTTGCAAATGAGGAGAGCGAGAGGGGCTGAATGGCACCTTACAAGGGGTAGGTAGGAGGTGATTTTTGTCTCCTTCAACAAGCAAGAGAGTAAAGAACCTTGGGGTAAAAAGGGTGGTTGTATATCTTTTGAGTCTTCGTGCATAGCAAGGACCATTTTGTGTTTTCTCAAGAGGTTAAAGGAAGGCATTACTCTTGGGATTTACTTGATGGAGTATGATTTACGTATGTGGCATGATCTAAGGGGTGGATAGTGTTTCTCTTGATCTTACCTAAAGTGATACTACTAACACAAGCCTAGATCCAAGGGTGTAAGATTTAGGAGACAAATGGAGGGTTGAATTTGGCTCTTGCCTTGGCCGAAATTTTCATGCAATAATTGGGGAAAATTTTAAATTTTCAAAGCTATTAGAATTATCTAAGTGTTAATTAGTTTAGTAAATTTAATTGCTCTTTAGTTAATTGCGGTTAATTACACTTTTAAGACATTTTTCTTTCTAAAAGAATTGTTCTTATGAATTATGTATTTAAGGTGTAAGAATTAATTTATCTCAATTGATTAAGGTAAAACAATTGTCATGTAGTTAATTAATAAGGTTATTAGCTTAATTATATTTCTAAGCTACGAATTAATGAGGTTCGAATAATTAGGATTTAATTAAAATGTTTAGTGCGTTATGATTCAATTGTTGACTTGAATCAATATACTAAGCTCTTGCTCATTGAGATTAGCTTATTAATTCTCAGTTAATCGCTAACCCCTCTAATTATCTAGGGCCACTGAGCTAGTTAGCTTAGACAAAATTGGGGATGTTATATTTCTCTCCTCCTTAAAAAGAATTTTGCCCTCAAAATTCTTTTCATTTCTAACTCGAGCTCTCAAGTATGTTCCTCCAAGCTTCCTTTTCCCTAGGTCACTTTTACTAAGGGTACAGACTTGCTCCTCAACTATTTGACCTTCCTATCGATGATTCTCACAAGTGGTAGGTCAAAGGTTAGGTCTTCCTTTAACTGTACACTTTCTGGCTCAAGGAGGTGACTAGGGTCGGAGTTGTGCTTTCTTAATTGAGAGACATGGTAGACATTGTGGAGGTTCAACAATGGGAGTGGCAGGGCTATCTAGTAGGCAACTGTCCCTATTCATTTCAAAATTTGGAAAGCACCGAGAGAATGAGGGCTCAGCTTCTTAACTCTAAGGGCTCTACTTATACCTATTATGGGAGTGATTTTCAAGAATATGTGTTCTCTTTCTTGGAATTCGATTGGTTTTCTCCTCTAGTCAGCATAACTCTTTTGACGACTTTAAGCAGTGAGAATTTTCTCTCTTATTTTCTTTATTTGCTTAGTAGTTTGCCTAAACAAATCAGATCCTAAAAGGCTTTACTCCCTAGGTTCATACTAACAAAGCGGGGATTGGCACTTTCTGCCATACAAGGCTTCATAAGGCACCATCCCGATGTTAGCGTGAAAGCTATTGTTGTAAGTGAACTTTATGAGGGGTAGGTGTTTGTCCCAACTTCCGGGATAATTCATTACACATGCTCTCAGTATGTTCTCTAGGATTTGTATGGTTCTCTCTAATTGTCCATCAGTCTAGGGGTGATATGATGTGCTTAGACATAGTCTCATCCCAAATGCCTTTTACAAGGCTCCCTAGAACCTAGAGGTAAACCTTGGATCTCTATGGGATATAATGGTTGCAGGTACACCATGCAGTCGTACAATCTCTTGGATGTATAGCTGAGCTAGCTTATCCAATGGATAATTCACTCTTATAAGTAAAAAGTGAGCAGACTTTGTCAATCTGTTCACGATGACCCATATGGCATCAAACCCAGCTTGTGTACGGGGTATACCGATCACAAAATCCATGGAGATTTCATCTCACTTCCATTCGGGGATCTCCAAAGGTTGCAACATGCCTGAGGGCTTTTGGTGCTCAATTTTTACCTTCTGACAAACTAAGCAATTATTCACCATGTCGGCCACATCCGTTTTCATGCTTGGCCACCAAATAATGTTTTTGAGGTCTTGGTACATCTTCGTCATGCCAGGATGCATGGTGAAATGACCCTTGTGAGCTTCTTCTATAATCATATTCCTTAGGTTATCCCTAGCAGGAACACAGATTCTCCCTTGATACCTCCACATCCCTTCAGCATCTTGGGCAAACCCTTTGAGTTTTCCTTCCTTTACTTGGGCTACTATCCTTAAAAATTCTTCATCTTCCTTCTAGCTTCGAGCAATTTGACTCTTGAATTCGCTCATCACTTTTATTTCTTCAACCTTATGCTATATGGGGTTAGGGTGACTCCGAGGCTAAGGTCTCTAAAACTTTTAACTAGCTCGGCTTCCTTAACCATCATCCATGACACGTGCAATGATTTGCGACTCAACGCATTAGCAACCACATTGGCCTTAGCAAGGTGGTAGTTCAAACCGAAATCATAATCCTTCAAGAACTGCATCCACCTTCTCTGCCTCATATTAAGCTCCTTCTGATCAAACAGATACTTCAAGCTCTTGTGATCTGAGAATACTTCAAACCTAGCTCCATATAAGTGATGTCTCCATATCTTTAATGCAAACACTGTGGCTGCCAGCTCCAAGTCATGGGTTGGGTAATTAACTTCATGAGGTTTTAGTTGCTGAGAGGCATAGGCTACCACATTGCAGTTTTGCATTAGAACACAACCTAAACCTCTCCTAGAGGTATTATAGTAAACCTCAAAGGCTCCCTTAGGGTCAGGTAAAACTAGGATAGGTGATGAGGTCAACTTCTCCTTCAATTCTCGGAAGCACTTTTTACACTCTGCAGTCCATACAAAAGCAACATTATTCCTAGTTAGCTTGGTCAAGAGTAGTGATATCTGAGAAACCCCTTTATAAACCTTCGATAGTATTCGGCTAAACCAATAAAACTCCTGACTTTCGTCGCCATCGTTGGTCTCTCCTAATTCATCATCGCCTTTAACTTACTTGGATCTATGAAAATTCCTCCTCTTGACACCATGTGGCCCAAAAACTTTACTTCCTCTATCCAAAACTCGCACTTCGACAACTTAGCATAAAGCTTTTTGTCTTTTAGAATTTCCAATACTATTCTAAGGTGGTCTTCGTGTTCCTCCTTTGTCTTTGAATAAATGAAGATGTCATTTATGAAGATGACTACAAACTTATCCAAATACGGCCTAAGATTCTATTCATGTAATCCATGAACACAGCCGGGGCGTTAGTCAATCCAAATGACATAACCCTAAACTCATAATACCCATACCTTGTCCTAAAGGCCATCTTAGGAATATCTTCCCCCTTTACTCTAATCTGATGGTATCCAAACCTCAGGTCAATCTTTGAAAACACCTTTGCTCCTCTTAGTTGGTCCATCAGGTCATCTATCCTAGGCAAGGGGTACTTATTCTTCACAGGGACCTTGTTTAACTGATAATAATCAACACACAGTTTCAAGCTTCCATCTTTCTTCTTGATAAACAACACTGGAGCTCCCCAAGGTAAGGCACTAGGTCTCACAAACTTCTTCTCCAGTAGCTCTTCCATTTGAGTCTTGAGCTCCGTTAATTCCAACAGGGACATTTTACAAAGGGCTACAGATATTGGTCCCATTTCCGGCATCAACTTTATGGAGAACTTTATCTCCTTCTCAGGGGGAAACTGGAGGATATCCTCAGGAAAGACTTCGGGGTAATCCATAACTATAGGAATCTCACTCAAAGCTTGCTCGAGGTCAACCTCACTAGCCAATAAGAGAACGTATTCTTGATTCTCAGTCTTACAATAGTACAACATGATAGGTTTCAAACTTAAACTAATAGGTTTAATAGGTGCAGAAGGAAACACAACATATTTTGTAGCACTGTCTAATATAACACGGTTGACTGAAAGCCAATCCATGCCTAAGATTAGGTCCAAACCAGATAAAGGAAGATAGATTAAATCAGACTCAAAGGTTCTATCATCAATATGAAATTGACATTTTAAACAACACAGGCCAGTTCTAACTGGTTTCCCTGTGGGAGCAAAAACAAGCAGTATATAAAGCATTTCAGAGACAGACAATCCTAGCCTACTTACACAATCATGAGAAATAAAAGAGTGCATAGCACCAGAGTCATACAATACAGTTAAGATGTTACCATTTACTTCGCACGTACCTCAGATCAGATCATCAGACTCCGTGGCCTCCTCAGCATTCATAGCGAAGACTCTCCCTTGGCGTTGTGGTTTGGGGGCAGGTGTGTCCTTGGTGCAGTTCTTGGCAAAATGCCCAGGTTATCCGCATTTGAAGCAGACATTCTGCCCGGCGTAGCAAACCCCTTTGTGTTACTTATCACATTTTGGGCAGGTGGAATTTGTTGAGGCTTCGGGGGATGGGTGGCAGGTCTTCGAGAATTAGCGGAGGGCTTTTATGGCTGTTTGCCCTTAGAGCCTTCACCATGGTAAGGCTTCTTTTGCAGGGGCTGCTTTGGATGTTGCCCTTGAGATGCCTGTCTTCTCTTATGGGCCTTCGATTTCTGAATGGCTAGCTTTGGGTTACATTCTTCTACTACATGACTCTTATTAACAAGCGTCGCATAGTTCCTTATCTCCAACGGGGCCACCAATGCCAGAATGTCGGCTTGCAGTCCTCCCTCATACTTCATGCATTTCCAGTGCTCATCAGGGTTTCGTTAATATAGTGTGGAAAACTTACACTGCTCCGTAAACTTTGCTGTGTATTCTACAATGCTCATACCTGCTTGGTAGAGCCTCAAGAACTCTATCTCATTTGCATTCCTTACAGACATTGGAAAATACTTCTCATAAAAGGCTTCCTTGAATACATCCCAGGTGATTTCCCTTTGGTCACTCTCCATCAAGCTTTTCGCTCCCTTCCACTAGAACTCGGCATCCGCCTTCAACATGTAAATGGCAAAGGCCACCTTTTGGGTCTGTAAGCAAGCTAGCATGGAGTATATCTTCTCAATCTCTTTGATCAACTCGTCGGCCTCATCAGAGTTAAAAGTCCCCTTGAAACTAGGCGAGTTCACCTTTCGAAATTCTGAGAACTTCTGATACTCGACATTAACTCCATTTTACCAACGGACTCTTCAGACCGTCGGTTCAACTAGTCCATCATGTGCTCAATAGCTATAGCTTGAGCTTGCATTGCGTTTGCCATCTACTGGAAGGTTCTCACGAACTCAGCGAGGTTCACGTTGTCGCTGTTCTCGTTGAAGGTACGTTTGCGACTTGCCATTAGTTCTTGAAGACACCAAACAAAGATATCGAGTTGATTAGGCCCAATATTACGCATAAGCATGCTAGCAACTAAAGGCAATCTCACATAACAGTCAAGTCCTACATCCCATCATACAGAGAGGATCCATAGCATGACTTAACATAGCATACATAGAGTTATGCTTGGAAGTATAGTCAGTCCAACCTCAGGCTTTATTAGGATGAACTGCTTTGATACCATAATGTAACAACCTAATAAACCCATACTACGCTTAAGTCGCATTACAGTATTTTATTAATTGTTACTTATGCTTGTAGAAGACTTAAACATCACTTTTAAAATTAAGTTACGTCTAAAATAAGGTAAATTTTTTTTTTTTTGAAATACGTCATCGCTTTGCAGTGTTTTGGAAAGTGAAGCCTTAAGCAAGAATATAGATGTCGAGAGAACGTGGCATATAAAATTAATATCACAATATCATAAAACATGAAAGTGATAAATAAATAGTGAAAACAAATGCATCACATTACATAGCTAATTCATGGTTGTGCCAAGGCCCAAATCCACTCAAAGGTTCTTTCTTTCTTCAAGAGAGAGAAAAAAGGGAGAGCCTTCCAAGCTGATGCTGCCATAAATTTGGAAAGGGATGCTATCTTTCTAGTCGAATGCTAAACTTCTTTTATGGAGTCCAGACTCTTCATCTCTAGAATTGCTCAACACTTATCAAGGTTCGCTTCAATCTCCCGATGTATGAGCATGAAACCCAGGAACTTCCTGCTTCAATGGCAAATGCACACTTTTGCGAATTCAACGTCATGTTATATTATCGTAAGCAACTGAAGACTACTTCTAAGTTGGAGAGGAAGCTGCCATCCTCCTTGGTCTTGACCAATATGTCATCTATGTAGATTTCCATTAGGTTTTCAATGCGCTCTGAAAATACTTTATTCATTAATCTTTAATAAGTAGCTCCTGTATTCTTTAGCCCGAATGACAAAACCTTATAACAATAATTAGCCACTAGGGTTATGAATGCTGCATTTTCTTCATCAAGAGGGTGTATTGGGATTTGGTTGTATCACGAGTAAGTGTCCATGAAGAAAAGAAATTGGAAACCAGAGGTAGTGTCTACTACCCCATCCATACTTAGTAGTGGATAGGGATTCTTCGAGCAAGCTTTATTCAGGTTGGTGTAATCGACACATATCCAGCACTTCCGGTTAGGCTTCAGCACCATGACAACATTCGACAGCCATGTCTAGTAGAAGATTTCATGAATAACCTCGGCGTCCAAGAGGATTTGGACTTGCTTTTAAGCAGCAAAGTCTTTACCCAGCCTCATTCTTCTTCTTTTTTAGGCCACTAGTTGGGCTTTAGGCCACTAGTTGGGCCATAGGGAACACCGATAGCTGGTGACACATGAACTTTGGGTTAATCTCGGGCATATGGGCTGTTGTCCAAGCAAATAAGTCTGCATTGGACATGGGTAAGGTTACAAGGTCTTGCTTGAACAAAGTCAGAGAGCCTTATTAATTTGAGTTGTTTAGCTGGGCTCCTTCTCGACCTGGACCTCTTCGAATTCACCATCTGGCTCTAGCCTTCTTTTTTCCCTCTATCTTGCATCTAGGTCCACCATCATGACCTTCGATGAGCTTAGAGGGCTAGTACTATCTAGGGATTCTTCCTTCTTAACTTTTTGGATTTCTAGGCTAGCATTGTAGCAACGGCAGGTTGCAGCCTGATTCGCCTTTACAATGGCGATCTCACCATTATCAATGAAGAATTTCATAGTCAAACATGCCGTGGATATGATGGCACCAATCTTTCTCAATGTCGGCCTATTGAGAATGACATTATAAGTTGAGGGGTAGTCAACAACCAAGAAATCAACTTTGACTATTTGGGTCTGAGGTCAGGTCCTAGGGTCAAATGAAGGTGGCGAACCTATCTAGGTGAACTTTCTCATCAGAAAAGCCAATTAGCTCTTTTTTCTAAGTTTGCAAATCAAAGTTTTTCAATCTGAGCTTATCAAAGGTGTCTTAGAAACTGATGTCTACTGAACTCCCTTGGTCTATGAAGACCTTTTTTACCTGGGCATTAACCACCACCACTGACATGATCATGAGGTCATCGTGCCCAAGGATAACTCCTTCTAGCTCTAAACTTGAGAAGACAATCCTGGGAGTAAGTGATGGCTTCTGCACCTTCTTCATCTTATCGAAGGATAAGCTCAGAACCTCCTAAAGGTGCTTTTGCAGGCAGACTTCATCGTGCCACCTCTTGCAAACCCTCCAACAATGATGTTGATGGTTCTGGTTATTTGCTCATCTTCTTCATTGCCTTTTCGAGTTCCGAGATTCTCTAGTTTGTCATGTTCTGTCTTTCCTTATCCCATGTGGGGGATGATAATCTCTTTCATGGGCTTCGCTATGAGGCAATGTACTATACCAGTCTACCTTCCCTTATCAGCTGCTCCATTGTATCTAGGATATTGTAGCAACCCTTTGTCCTATGCCTAACACCATTGTGATATTTGTTGAACAAGGACATGTTGGTATTGGCCCTTTGTCTTGAGAGCTTTGGGTTTAGGAAATCTTTCAACTTGTCCAACTTCTCTGTATAGATTGATAAGGGACACATTGAGGGGAATATACTCATAGTATCTTCTGACCCTTGACGTCTGTGCCTTTTTCCTTAGGCTATCCTCTTGGTTGGCGTTTGGCTTCTTCTCAACTTGGTTCCTTCCCGAATTTGCAGTGGCTTTCTCTATTTCTTTGAGAAAGATGTTCTTATCGACCAACCCTCATCTAAATTTCCTCCGTGGTTTTGGCTAGGTACTTAGATAATGAACTCTTGAAGGGCTTAGGTTGTAGCCCATTAAGCAAAGTAAGGACTGCTATCTAGGTTTCTAACTCCTCCACTAATAGCATGTCCATGTTGTATCGCTCAAAACAATCTTGGAGCAACTCTCTTTGTCGTTAGGATATTCCAAGTAGGCTGGAAACTAGTTTCAGCTTGAATCTTTGAGTTGTGAAATGAGCCAGGAACTATGCTGAAAGGTCAGAGAATCTATCAGTGGACCTCGGATGGAGAGAGTTGAACCACTTGAGTGCTGCTTTCTTCAGCATGATCAAGAAGGCTTGGCACTTAATAAGGTTTGACACCCAAGTCGAGTTCATTCTTGACTTGAAGGTGTCCAAGTGCTCTTGGGGGTCGGTGCTTTTGTCATAGGGCTCCATGTCAAATGGAGGCTTGGCAGCAAGTGTTGCAACCTGCTCCAAATTACAATTTTAAAATACTTAATTACACTAAATTTGAAGTATAGTGCAACCAAGGTCGTCTCACAAGGATGTTCTTGCTATCTAGTTAAGTAACAAGAGGGTATGTGCAAACATGCTTCAATAAGCTATAAAAGAAAATTAGATGAAAATAAAAACACTAGTTTAAAGAGTTCCTTAGCATAAGGTGAATCAATCATTAATGCACAATATATCAAACACATGGAGTGTGACTAATGTGAGCTATTAGAGAGACCTCAACTCTAATTAACCGATGTTGATTTCTAGCCCCAATTGTATTAGCCTAGGTTTGAACCCAAACCCAATTCCTAATTCTTTAACTAATCAAGTTCATACCAATTGACCAATTAGCAATCACCCAACTAATTCCTCATTTATAAACTCACATATCAATACCATTCAATACAAATTTACAAATAAAAGAGGGCAAAGAATCAAGAAAACAAACATGATTGAAATTCAAGCATAGGGTTTCAAGATTACAACCATAATGCCCTTGGAGTTTCCTTGAACTAGCTTGAAATCCTACTCCTCCATAGCAATGCAGGTTACAAAATAGAACCCAAAACAAGTATATTACAAAATGAAAGGAAAAGAAAAAGAAAAGAATAGGAGAGGAGAAGAGAAGAAAGAAAAAATGAAAAATGTTGGAGATGAGTCCTCTTCGTGTCTTGGTTTTCTCTCTTCTTATCAGACCTCAAATATCAAAATTCAAAAATACCCTTGAGCCCAACTTAATCCTCTGCCTCTTAGCTTTAAGTGGACACCCAATTTGCTTAATTTGGACTTAAAATGAGAGAGTTATGGCCCAATCTTTATAGCATGTCTAGGTTGTATCTCTATCCGCGTCAGTCAAATTCAACAGCCAATAAGTCTATCAAGATGTCATTATTTTGGAGAGTACTCTTCATATGAATTGAAGCTTTATATCTTAGCTTTCAAATGGCACCAGTTTCACCTCAATCCAATGTCTACAACTCATGTTATGGCCCAATTAGTACACACTAATCAGGTTCCAGTGTAAAAACCCTATTCTGAATTCGTGGCCCAATTTGACCCACTAGACATCTGAATTAGTTTTTGACTTCTTCATCAAAGTTGTAGATCTTTCTCTTAGCTTTCCTGCAATATAAAATTTTTAATTTTTAGATATGTACAACTCAAGATACAGCCATAATACAAAAATAGTGTAAATTCACAATAATGCTGAAAAATACAATTGAACCCAATTAGAGTCCAAACTTATAAAATGTGTCCAATATTATTCAATTAAGCACAAAAGAGGTTCAATAAACTAAATATAAGGGTTAATCAATGTATCAAAATATTGCTTATCAAGGCTTGAACTCTTTAGGGAGCAAAACTCCCCAAAATGTAGTCAGAGAATGACATCTCATTGCCATCCTCGAAGGCCTCGTATTGCTCCGAGTAGTGCCTTAACTGCCGATCTGAGCTCCTTCTGCAGGAGGGTCGTGACTCGGACCGCTCCATGCGGTGGTGCACATGCTCGATTCGAGGTTCCCTCCGAGCAGCACTATTGGCATTTTGATATTGATAATTATCCCAATGTCGGGGTTCCTTACTACGACTGTGCTCCCTGTGGTGCTAGGATGCATTATGGCCACAGCTCCCATGATGTAGGTGATGTTGTTCCTGACATCGTCTTTCTTCCTCAACATCTTGCATTTCCCCTAGGTTTTGCTCTAACTCTTGAATGCTGGTAGCTTGATCTTGCATGATGGGCGTCATTTGAGCAAGCAAGTTGGGGTTCTCCTAGGGTCATAACTCTACCCTAGACGCTAGGGTGTTAACCTAACCGAGATCAAGGAGTGATATGCTGTCGAGTTTTGTGCATTATTTTGATCTTAGGTGTCCGATGCCAATTTGGAAGCTGTTCAGCCATCCACCTGCTCTGAGTGGTAAGATTACTAATTATTAGCAAGGCCATGTGCCGCCATGTGTTCTGGTCTATATTGAGCGGACATGGGGTGGAAATGCCATGGAACGGTGAGAAGCAATGTTGGGCCCCACAGACGCCACTAATGCTCGAAGGTAGGTTACTGGAATTTGGAAATTGGATGAGCTCCAAACAATTTTGGGACTCCAAGGCTGTTCTGATCTAAATATTGGAAAGCTGATGCTGGAATTCCATGGCAGTGAGCGGTGTACCTACAACAACTTCGATGTTTAAGTCTCGGAATGTAAGAGATACTAGCTTTTTAAGGTGTATTATGCATACCTGATTTCAATGATTAGCCACTTATTTATAGTAGACAATGGATGCAGATGAGAATGAGCATTCCATAATTCTAGGGAGTAATCTTGGGACTCTTAATGGCTTAATGCTCGTTGGTGGGTTTGAAACATGCGTTGACACATTTGGTGAGTACAGTTCCATCATAATCATAGACGTTGTTCAACATTCCTATCCTTTCACTATGTGAAGGGCTCTTCCATATGGGTTCCGAGTTGGGCCTCAGATCGATAACGTATGGGCTCCAATTTGGGCCGCTCAATCTTGAGTTGAATTAGGCTTCTTAATTCTAATCCGGAGCAGATAGGAAGGGACCCATTCTATATGGATGGAAGGTTGCATTATGATGTCTAGGTTGACTCAACCCTCATAGATAATCAATCAAATTCCATTCATCATCTTTGAAAAAATCTAGCACCTTTTTGGTGTAGATTCTTCGAATTTCTTGCCATTACTTCAGTGTGTTGAACCTCCAAAAGATAAAACCTGAAAATCTGTATCCTCATCCTTATCATTTCATTGATCTCATCAGAACTTTTCATGTATTGCCACCTTAGAGAGTTGAAAGTACAAGGGTAGTTCACCAATTATATAATGCCAAACAATTATGGGAGATAGGCTTGAATTTCCAAGTCAACAACAATGGAAGCTTATTTGACATGGATTTCAGTGAAGATAGAGGTGTTTTGACAATGTCGACCTTCTATATATACAAGATGATCGAGAAGTTTTTCATAAACTTATTGTCATTCGAACGACATCGATATCTATGATCACTTCCAATGGCAAAATATTTCTTGATGTTAAGTCTTCTAATCAGAAAAGAAGAAGATGTCCAAGTACTAGTTAACCAAAAGATTATCATTAATGGCTTGGGTGATTGTCAATCAATGGCAACATTTATTCATAACATCCACAATGATCTTTTTCTAGAAGATGCTAATGCAATATATGACTCCAAACTACGGGTGTTCAAGAGCTGGGTTAGGGTGGGTTAAATTAGACCCGAACTTAGCTCGACTTTTTGATTGGGTCATTTTTTAAAACTCAAACCTAGCCTAATAATGACCTTAAAATGACCGGAACAAACAAACATTTAGATAACATATATAAGTTTGAACATTATACTTAGTAAAGTCATGAAGTTTTAGAAGTTATAGACAAAATTCAAGAGATATTTTACCATACATATTTCAAAACAACTTATTTTAATACAAAAAATAACATAATGTTATGTAAAACATATTAATTGAAGAGTAAATATCTTATAATTTTCAATACTTTTGTTATAAAATATAATTTTCAAATAATTATATGATTTTGGGCTAGGATCGAGCCAATCCAAAGTATGACAATTCAAGCCAAAAATATACTAGGTCAAAATTTCAAAACCTGAAACCGGCCTAATAAGTTTAGGGTTGAGCTAGGTTATCGAATCAAACTAGATCATAAACACCCCCACTCCATATGTATGAAGTTAAATGCTTTCTACGAGAGAGATGGGAATAGATATAGGGCAAAGTTGAGACATAACTCGCCATTCCATGGGATGCAGCTGCTCAATGTACTGTATTTTTTTACTTAATGTAATCTAATATACATGATGCCTATACCAGGTTCTACAGAATTTAGCTAACTTCGAAGAATTACTGTTATTTCATTTTAACTCCAATATGTCTAAAATTTTGTGAGGTAATACTCCTATATGTTAATTTTCAAGTAAAATTAGCCCTAACAAATTTGAAGCACCCGAACTTATCTTATGCAATCGAATATACTTGCTATCCTATATTGGTTTTTGTAGGATTTAGCCAACTTTCAATTTATTTTAACTCCAATGAATCTGAAATTTTATGAGCTAATATTACTATATGTTAACTTTCAAATAAATTAGTCCCAGTGAATTTGAAGCAGCCTAACTCATTTTATGCAATCTAATATGCTTATTGTCTAGACTGACTTATGTAGGATTTGGCCACTTACTAGTCTTGGTTAATTATATTTCCTAGTTCCTTAACCCCTAAAATATTGTGTGCAACATGTATCTTATATTTACTGTAAAGTTGTCATTGGTCTCAATCTAGTTTGTCTTTTCTACGCTATTTCGAATCATCCCTTTACAAATGTGCCAAAATTTGAGGATTTCTATGCTTTTATAAAATATTCTAGGTTCCCTTCATTGCTCTCAACCTCACCTCCACTCTAACCAACAGTTTTAGATATGAATAGTACCAAAATAGGTTTTTAGTTGATTTTGGTTACATGCAATGGAATTCACAAACTTAGCTCAACATAATCCCCACCAATACACATCAATTTCAAGAATCACTGGTCAAAGACATACATCACATATAAGTCTCATAACCTAGTGTTTATAAGGTCACAAAGCTATAACCCTAACTTATTTGAAAGAGGATTCAACCACCTACCTTTTATCTCCAACTTAGCTCATAATGAGTACCTAAGTTTCCAACTCAAACAACCAAGAGCTTCCTCCTTCTTTTCCCTTAAAACTTGCAGCTGTCTTCATGCCTATCTCCAAGGATTTCCCCTTGAAACGACTTACAAAGTGGATGGACATGAAGAGGATTGGATGGGGAATAACTTTGATGAAGGAAGCTAGGTATCTGGAGGTGGTTCTAGTTAGGGGTGTTCAAATCTAATTCAATCCAATCAAAATTGCTAAACCAACGCAATCCAAACTTAAAACCGATCAAAACTACAAAAGTTGGGATTGGATTAGATCTTATTTTTCACAAATTGCTTGAATTGAATCGAGTTTCAGATTTAATTTTCAAAACTGATCAAATCCAATCCAAACCGAATAATACCATCTAATATAATTTTTTATTATTAATTTTATACTTTTATTTATAATAATTTTAATTTATCACATAATTTTCTATATTTATATGTCATTTTCATGTAAATATCATGTTATGAATATTATGTGAGTCATTTTTATTTTTATTTTTATTGATTTATTTTATTAATTCAAGTTACTTTTTATTTATAATATTTTATACTTAAGACTTTTTTTTATAAAAAGTCAATTAAATCAATCCAATCCAAACCGCACTGTAAACACCCTTAGTTCTAGTTGCCATGCAAGGCCAAAAAGATGGTAATTGTGAGGAGGCCAAATTTGGGTTTGGGTGGTGAGGTTGTGAAGAAAAATGAGGTTAGTGGAAGTGGTGTGGATGTTTTTAATCTCATCATGAGGTTGATCATGCATGGGACCTAATTTATGAGCATGCAGAGGAGCTCTCTTATAACTAGTTGCATGGGCCTTATATCCATGACTTATCATGGCCAAAGGATATTAAATTTTACTTCTATGATATACTCAAATTATTGGATGACCCTTAGAAAATTCATTCAAGGTGCTCTGAGAGTTTTCTGGGTTGCCCGGCCTTCCCGAAGATCCTAAATATTAATTTTACCATAATATTATTGGCAATTAAATTTTTATAAGTATTTCTTTTTGGTAGTTATATTTATAATCTTTATTTATTTACTTGCGGGACCCTAACTAATTGTCTCAAAAATAGTGATGTTGAAAGTGGCTGAGAGACAAGAAATAGATTGGGACTGTCCAATTGATGTAGAAAGTAGGGATTGGAAAGATCATCCATGGCAGGAGAGGTGAAGAACATAGAATGTGAGAAATGTGAAAGAAAGGGTGAAAAAATGCAAGAAAATGAAGAGCACGAAGCGAGAAAAGAAAGAGTGCGGAACTTTTAGAAAGAAACGAATATCACTTCTGACACCATATTGAAATGAATGATCAGCAACTTGCATGAATGAACTTATGGTTTATATGCAGAAGAGATTTTAACTACTCTCATAACTAACTTCAACAATTATTAGCAGAAATTCAACTAACTAACTAATTCTCTCAATTATAAGATTAATGAAACTTTATTCTGTTCCTTTATTAATATTTCAAATAAGTAGGAAGGTACAGGCCTACTTGGTTTTTGTTTTCATTTCTTATGTTTCTTGTTTTTATTTCCTATTTTCACTATTCCTTCATAAAATCTTAAAAATAGAAAATACATAAAATGAAAACAAAGATCAATAATCCTTCTTTGTCATTCCTTTCCTTCCATTATTAGTCTATTCCTACCAGTTCTATTCTATTCTGTTAATAAAGGAACATCCAACCACAGTGCCAGGAGAAATAGTTCCCCTCTTTCTTATCAAAAGCCCTTCATAAATTCCCTAAATTTGGAGTAGAACAAATGGGAATGAAGATAATTAAAAATTATAATATCTAATCAATATAAATATTTTGTTCCATTCTTTTATAATATAACTTTTAAATAAAATTAATAAAATTTCATTTTGTTTCCTTTTTAATTTCCTAAACAAGATGGAAGATAGCTCTATTTCATTTGTTCATATCATTTTCTGGCCTATTCCTACCAATTCCATTCTATTAATAAAAATGCATTCAAACATAAGCTTAAAGATATTTTTTAATACATAATTATTTTTTAAAAATAAAATAAGAGATTAATATATATGTACTAACAATGTAAGATAATTTTACATTATCAACTAATAGAAATTAAAGAAAATGAGAAATTATGGTGGAGAATTATCAAAGTAAGTAGTTAATAATCATGATTTTACACTTTTCTTAAATTCTATTGGTAGATAGCTAGTACATACAAATTAAATTGAGTAAATGTTTATTTTAATCTTTGCACATGTAAATCACTCGGTTCTTGAAATTTATTTATTTTTTTTAAGTTTTTAGTCCATGAAATTGCAAAAGGTGCTGACTCCATTTCCATTAATTTCTATCATATTTTCGTTGATGTATCACATTAAATGATAGGGCGGCACTTCATGTGATCTCTAAGGTGGTATGGATGAATAATATGTTTAAATTTATTCCTGAAGTTTCTGAACATATGTCAAAATAAATGCCATGTGGTGTGAATCAAGGGGAATAGTAATATAAATGTTACCTCAGTGGATTAATTTGAATATATTCTTCCCCAATGCCACCTTATAGACCATGTGAAATATGACATGTCAGCAAAAATATAACAAAATAATGGAAATAGAGCCGGTGATAAAAGGCTAATTTGTAAATTTCAAGGATCAAATGATTCATGTGTGCAACTTCGTAGATTAAATTGAGTATTTACTCAAATTGAATCCATAAACTAATTAAACATGTGATAAATCTAATTTTCCAAAACTCGAATTTAATCTAATAAATTTCATAGCAACAGGAATTATCAAACTGGGCCAAATCTTACAGGCTGTTTAGAAAGAAAAAATGAGATAAAATTGAATTTAATTCAACCAGTAATTGAATTTAATTGTATTATAATTTGAATTCTTGTGTTTGAAATAAATTAGTAAATTATATAATTGAATTCAATTACATTATTTGGAATGTATATAAAAATAAATTAAATTTTTTATTTTAACTATTTTGCCTTTCATTAGATATTAGAGAGGATAGAAAGAGAGAAATTTTAGATAAAATTAAAGGTAATTTCGGTATATCACCTTTTAACAATGAATCCGTCAAGTTAGAAATTGCAAATTAAACCTATTTTAATCTGATTTATTTTTGGGCCTTTTATAAAATTGAGTTCTCTTTTAATTTTAATTCCATACTATTAGTTAGTTTCAAATTACAAATTTAAAATCAATTTTTTAAATGAATTCAATTCCAAACTTTTCCAAACAACATTAAACCATCCGTAGAGCAAAGCGAACGAAGTTGGCGCCCCTTTCCTTTTTCTCTCTAATCTCAAATCACAACTAGGTAGACAGTTACAAAGTTCGGCGCCAATCACACAACGAGGGAAGGCCCATAATAACGATAGCCTTAGCTCAGGGTCATCGTTGTCGGCGATAGCGGGAATGTACCTTCCCCTTCACCTTCCTAGGATTTCTCTTCTCCGCTGCCATCTCGTATGACCCAATCCATTTTGATTCATTGTTAGGGTTGGAAAGACCTCTTTGATGAATCAGTATCCTTCGCTTGTTCCTGTACTTGGTGCATTACAGTCTTTGCCTTTTTTTTTTGAATTTATTTCGTTGTTTAGTATATATATATATTTTAATACCAACATTATTGCATCTTTGGATGTACTGTTTTCTACATTTTAGCGTGTCATATTTTAATTTAATTTAATGCTTGATTTGGCTTATCTAAAATTTTGATATTACTTGTTGAGTTTCTTTTTGGGACCTTCAAAATTAATATTTGGCAATTCTACGCACTACTCAGTCAGAATTAGTTTGCCAAAAATGAGAGCCAGCATAATTAATGACTAGTGGATGGATGAGTGGTCCTCACCATTTTTTCTTATCCAACCTCCACTATTGAATCTTCGGTGAATTCTAGCTATTTAGCACTGATATTTAGATAAGCTCTTAGGTGCAAGAGACTTTCCGCTCTACCATTGAATATGTATGAGCTATATCATTAAAAATGTAATTATAGTAGGAGGAGGTGGTATGTATTTACGTGTATCGAATTTCTCCAATATGTAATGCTTCAAAAGTTATGATTTTTTGTTTATGATCAATTTGAGGTTAATTTTTATGCTCTTTTTTTTCCTTCTTGACATTAGCATAGGTGGACCGTTAACTACTTGTATAGATATGTTCATAAGAAGTTTAGTCAGCAACATAAAGCTACAATTGGTGCTGATTTTGTTACTAAAGAAATCCAGATTGATGACAAACTCATCACTCTACAGGTGGGTTTTCTAGTTCAATGGTATTTCAGTATTCTTTTTTATTTTGTTTTTAGTATTATTATGTAAACTGTGTATAATTCAATGCTTTACATGTCTGGTTGGTAGATATGGGACACTGCAGGGCAAGAGAGATTCCAAAGTCTTGGAGTTGCATTTTATCGGGGGGCTGATTGCTGTGTTTTAGTCTATGATGTTAATGTCATGAAATCGTTTGATACCCTTGACAACTGGCACGAGGAGTTTCTCAAACAGGTTTTTTATTTCTTTTATATTTTTCTACTTCTGTTACTTTGGAATATTTGTATGATTGCCTTGCGTGTTTGCTTCTGCATGTTTCATTTTATAGTTTATTTTTATTAGGAAAAGTTGTGCCTCCAGTTTAATTTGCTCGTTGGGCTGTGGATGCATACAATTATAGTTTTGTCATTCTATCCCAAAAAATCTGTCGTGGCATCAGCAATTGGTAAGAAATGAAGAAGCTTTAGGCTTGTTATAGTTCACTTCGATGTCCCTATCTTTGTATAACTTTGTTTGAATTTAAATTTCTGTCTGATTAGACTATTAGTCAGTGTGAACTAGATCGGATTTAAGAGAGCTAAAAAATAAGAAAGAAATGCTGAGTGAGGTTATAACAATTGAGTTTCCTATAAAAGGATGATGGGGTTGTAACATTTTCCTATAATTTTCTGCCTTAAAATGTGGCAAAAATTTTATTGAAAATTCAAGAATATTGACCCATGGGAAGTGTTATATGATTAAACTATTTTTTTCCTTTCACCTTTTCAACAGATTTTGTTTTCATTTCTACCATTAGGAGTAGTGTCATAGATGGGGGAGGGGAGTAAGAAGAAGGACCTCTTACCCCTTTTTTCATTTTCATAGGAATAGATTATACTCTTTTTCAATTATTCCAATCTTTATCTTCCCTGCAATGCATTGAGTCATAAAAATACATGAGTTCTAGCTTTTGTAATGTGACTCTGATCCCATTTCATTCATTCCCAAGCAAGGTTTTAAATTGCGGTTGTCATGTGATTCTTGATTGCTTGATTCGCGGTCGCTGCGATTGCGGGTGTTGCGGCTGCTGCGATGCAGATTGCGGCCATTGCGGCATGATTTTTTTTTTTTTTTTTTGGTGCACAAAATGTAAAAATAAAAGAAATACAACAATTATAGGACTAAAAAATAAGGTGTCAAACATATTTGATACAAACTTGTGTCTCTAATATATTCAAATATAAACTTCTCATGTTGTTAGAATAATACAATAAAATTAGAAATTCTAAGAGAAATACAACGTACTCCAGTTATGATCAAGTCCCTAATTGTCCAATCCAATTAAGAAACCACCAATTTAGATATATGACTTCACTACAGAAAACATGAAAATAAATTAGAATTAGAATCTTAAGATTTTAAGAAAATCAATATTTTCTTTTAAATATAAATATAATTAACTAAAAATACATTTAAAATTAAAAAATAAAGCAAAATAATTTAATTAAAATAAATAGGAGATAAATCAAATAAAACTTACATGATGCTTATTACCACATGGTAGAATGACGCGGTAGATCATATTCTCGACTTTCATTCCGTCTGTCACTTTGTGTATATCCTTGTCCAAAGACATAATTGAAAAATCCACTGCTTGATTGTTGATAATAAAGATTTTGGTAACCCATTGGTAATTGGTAGTCTGGTGGAGCTTGACTACCTGTATATTGGTCATATATGCTCAAATAAGAATGCTGATAATATGGTGGATACCCTTGACTACTTTGAGATGATTCATCAATACCAAAGTCACTGAAACTTTGTTCAATATTAGAAGTGGAAGACTCTTCATTTGCAATATTTTGTTGTCTTTTTCCTCTTTTAGAATGTGATTCACCCCTTCTACTATCTCCAAGTGAACTATCAGAAGGCATATCTGGCCTATAAGATCTCATATCAATCATTAGGCTCCTATCACACCTATTGTATGGTACCTCCTGATATGGATCATTCTGTATTTGTTCATCACCATCATCCTCATCATCACTTTTTTCAGCTTCTACATTATTACCACCATTACCACTGTTATTACTTGGTGGACTTAAACCACCATTGTTTTCATTAGAATTAGCATCATCATTACCAACTTCCATATTTTCATCATCAGAATCAATTATAGGTAACCACTCAGCATTTTATACTCCTTCTAATAGTGGATTTTCTCTTTCTTCAATCCATGGTGACAATGGATCATCATCTTGAAATATGTAGTCAAGATTAATTGGATTGAAACTAGCTTCAATCTCTTCTTGACTTCTTCTCATTTCATGTCTCATTTTCAGCTTCATATTATAAAATGTAAAGACAAGTTTTTGCAACTTTTTGTACTTTAGTCTATTCCTTGCCTTGGTATAGATATAACTAGAAGTGCTCCAGTTTCTCTCACAATTTGTGGCTGAAGTTGTTTGACTAAGAACTTTTATTGCCACATGTTGAAGTTGAGGAGCACATGAACCAAATATCAACCACCATTCAGCTATTTTAATTAATCAAGTAAAATAAATAAATTATTAGTTATATAAAAAATAAAGTCGAAATAAATTTATTTTATCAAAATGTAAACAAAGACAAATAATAGTTTGCTTGGATTCATTTCATGCCAAGCTCTTTTAGCTTGTGGTGTGCCAAATGTCTCACCCATTTCTCTAAAAAGCATCAACTATAAAGCATAATATAATATGTTAATATGTAAATATAATATTAAGTTATAAATGTATTAAATTTTAATCTAAATGTTTATTACTAACCTAATTCAATGCTTTAATTTGATCATCTAAATTTCTTTCCAATTTAGGGATCACATTCCTTATTCCATCAAATGTTTCTTTATAAACATCAGTTCCATGTTCAACTCCATATTGAAATTGTGGGTTAAGAAAATAGCCTAAAAAGAAAGTTAATCAATTAAAGTGTCCTGAGAAGGAAGTTAATCAAATCAAGTATGCAAAGCCATGAATATAAAGTTTTAGAAATGATATAAATTAATAATTAAACTGATGTACTTGCAGAATGAAGATCACAATGCATGAATCTCCATCTTTCATCTATTATTTCATTGTACTTGGAATAATAGCGACAAATTTTTTCAATAGATTGCTTCGCTCAATCAATGGCTTCATATATAAAACCCATTGTTGGCTTCTCGTCACCATCAACCAACCTCAAAACTTTTACTATAGGCTCAAATACTTTTAGTATATCATTAGCCTTGGTCCAGAATTCACTACTTACAACAATGTTTCGTGCTTCACATGCTGGTCCATTCTTCTCTCTCCTAAATTTAGATCTTCTAAATTTTTCAGAGTTGAACATATTTCTTAACCCTTGCTTTTGCTTCACAATTGCTTGAAGTTGCAAGAATTGTGTTGCAAATCTAGTAATTCCAGGATGAATAATATCTTTGCCTCCAGTGTATTTTTTCATGAGATTTACAGTCCATATGTGGTTATAGATAAAAGATGTCACTATCTTTGCTTCATCCAATATTTTTTTCATATTTTTCCTTTTTCCTATGTCTTCCAAGCAAAGATCCAAACAGTGAGCTGCACATGCAGTCCAATAAAGATGTGGCCTTTTTTCCATCAATTTTTGACCTGCTGCTTTCAATGCTTTTTCATTATCTGTAACCATTTGAACGACATATTCTTCTCCTACTTCCTCTATAACTTTATCAAGCAATTGGAAGTAATAATCTGTATTTCTGGTATCAACACTAGAAGCATCAACAGATTTTAAGAAAATTGTCCCCCTACTGTAGTACACCAAAAAATTCATAATGTGTGTATGGTTTATACTATCTGTCCAACCATCACACATTATCGTGACTCCTCTCTCCTTCCATGTACTTTTCAACTTATTTATCCATTCCCGCATGTTTTGAAATTCATTTTCTAAATATACATCTGAAATTTCATAAGGAGTTGGGCACTTAACTCCTCGCCCTACTTCAGCAGCAGCAACAATCAAATTATGCAACCAAGGAGAGTTAGATAAATTCATAGGCAAACGCTCATAAATAATAAATTTGCTTACAACTTCTCTGAGCTTCTTCCTTAGCGTTTTCATAAAGCCAGTGTTAACTTTTGGTTGCTTTGTGCTTTTGCTTCTCACAAGATTAATATCAGTAGACCTCAAAGCAAAAGAGACATCTTGTGACATTGATGCTCCACTAGCACTTGCATGAGAGCTTCCACCAAGCTCATATATATTATGAAGTCCTCTTGTTTGTTGTCTAAATCTTTGTCTATCTTCCCACTCATGATGTGATCTTCTACTTTCTTGTGTGGCTAGCCTTATCTGCTCATCAATATGGCCTTCAATTTCATCTTCATCATCTCCTCTTAAACGTGCTTCAAATTCTTCTTTTCTTTTTTTGGAGTCATTTCTTTTTGCTTTTGCATCCATAAGGAACTTCATCATACTTTGTTGAACCAATGTGGTAACTCTAGCACATCCTGCCACTTGGCCTTTAACATGTGCAATGTGCTCCTTCAACCTAGTAATGCCACCCTTTATGACTTTATCACAAAGTTTACACCTGACATTATTTCAATTTCCAGCCACAGGATCTCCAAAATGCCATCCAATATCATCACTTGGAGCACCTTCCAATCTTCCTACTGGAAACTCTTCTCTTGGTGGCATTGTAAAATTTGACAATTTCTGCTCACAGAAATAATTACTAATAATTAAATTAAACAATAATTTTGATATAACATACTAATTAATTGAATTTAACTAGCTTAACTAAATAAAATATATTATACATAAATGTAAACTTATAATTAATTATTTTAACTATTAATTTCCTAACTTTTAATTATATATATTTAGATAAAAATTATTACATATATATTCTTAAAATACATTATACAGAACCCCTTTTTTTTAAATTAGAAACTCAACATATATATTTTTTTTAAAAAAACCAACCCAAATAAAAAAAACCTCACCTAAAAGACCAAAAAAAACACACACACACACACACACACACACACACATCTCAAACAAACCCAACATCCCACTCCCACCCAAATCCCAAAAAAGAAAAAAAAAGTGAAAAGTCACCCCACCCACGTCCCACTTCCACCCAAATTCCAAAAGTAAAAAAAAAAAAAAAAGTGGGGTGGAAAAGTCACCCACCCAACGTCCCACTTTCCACCTTCTTCTTGCTTCCACACTCTTCTATACGTTACCCATCCATTCAACCGTACAGCAACCAAACCAAAGGGGCAAAAAAAAAAAAAAAGAACGGGGACCAGCGGTCCCCCCTTTCCCAACCCATCCCTACTTTCTTGTCTTCTTCTACATTACTTTCCCACCCCAAGAAATGGAACGACAACAGCAGCTCTCTAGCTCTCCCTCCCCTCAACAAACCAAATAGCAGTGTCTCCTTCCCCAAAGAAACAGAGCACTATTGTGATATGATCAAATCTACACAGTGGAAAAATCGAAAAACCAAAAGAAAGACCACAGAGGCAAAGAGCATACTTTGCTTTGATGATTCAAGATCTGGAAGTGGAAAAAAAGGATGAAGACGGAAGAGCTTCGAAGTGGAAGAGAAGATGAAGAGTCAGAGATGATCTTGAGCTAGAAAAAAGTTTTTGTGAGTATTTTGCAATGTTCAATAGATCTGATCTGATTAATCTATAATTCTGAATGTGTAGTTGTGTAGCGTGTACTAATACTGAATATTATGTGCTGTTAGCTTTTGTCTTTTGTCATTTTTATTGTATGAGAATCTTTTACTTTTGAAAAAAAAAAACAAAATTTGACTCACGGGAAAGGGCAGGGGAAAAACGGAACCGGGAAAGGGAAGGGGAAGAATGGAACGGCGAGTATGGATCTGTTGCGTTCCGTTGTGGCCATAAAAATCTTTGTTACGTTCTTGGTCTGCAACGCCGTTACCATCATGATTATTCTTGTGAATCGGAGTCACTCCGCAATTGCGGTCCGATGCCGTTGCGGCCACTGCCGCAACCGCAATATTGCGGCCGCATCATCTAATGCGGTCCGCAATTTAGAACGCTGTTCCCAAATCCTAACTGCTCCATGAGGGGGAGAGATAGTGAGTAAGTGTCCATGTCAGTCTTGTGTAGTGTAATATGTAGATACAGGTTCAAGCATGCCAAAGTTGATATAATCAACACTTCATCCTAGGAGATTTGAAGTCTTATATTTCATCGAAGATTGTAGCTCTTGTTTGGTCTACCGTCTATGGTACATAATGGGATAAATGCTAATTATCTGAAGTGAGATTGATATTTGAGCTGAATGACTTGAGAGAAACCCTTGCAATCTATGTATTCATAATTTGACTTTACCTAATTACGTTCAAAATTCAATCCCTTAATTTTAGGGATTGATCAACTAAATACAGCAAGTGAATATGCTATTTTCTATTCTACTTGCAGAAGATATTTGTTTGTTTACAAGGAATATCAATGCTCCTCTTCCCAAGCTACTACGTAGAAGTTATTTGCATCCAGCTTGTCACATATATGTGTTAATCTTGGACCTCAGAGGGGTTTAGTGAACATATTTGCTTGTTGATTGTTAGAGTTCACAATGGAGGCAGTGGTTTATCCCGAGAGAATCTTTTCACAAATGAAATGATAGTTAATCTTTATATGTTTAAAGCACTCATGAAAGGATAGAATAAAGGCAATGTGTAGTGCCGCTTGATTATCACGAATGAGTTTCATGGGGCTGATCTTGCAAATCTTTAATTCTTGAATTGTTGTTTCAAGCAAATAGGCTCATATATGATATGAGTCATAACTTGATATTTTGGTTCTGCACTCAATCTTGCTGCCATATTTTGCCCTTTGCTTTTCCAGCAAATAAAATTTCCACCAGTAAGGACAAAATGCCTCGAAGTCAATCTTTTATCACTAGAGATCTTGCCCAATTTGCATTGGAACAAGCAGTAATGTCTAAATGATCCCTATTTTCTAGGAGACAAGATTGCCACCAATAAGGTTACAATACCCTAAAATTGATTTCTTTATCAATATGACATTTTGTTCTATTTGACATTTGTATAAGCAATAATATCTATATGACCTTGTGTTAGGGATAGAATGTATGGCAAGTATACAGTAGGAGAAGTAGGAGGGAAAGGGCCAAGGGATGAAAGTAGGCCTAGTTGTAACAAATAATAACAGAAACAGAAAAGTGGAGGGGAAGTTAGTTAAGTAAGCAGCAGAAGGGAGCAATATAAATAGGAGATTGGTAGGAATTTGTTACTTGTTTAGTCATTTCCTAAAGTCAGAAAGAGAGTGAGGACTCTTCCAATTCCTCAAAAAGAGAGATTTAGTGTAAATTCTTGGGTTCTTGGTGCTTTATCAGAATCCCTAATTCAATAAGATACATTCAGGTACCTCTTCTTCTAGTTCCTATCTGAGAATCCTATCATTAGTATCAGTTGTCACCTCGAATCCTAGGCACAAGCTTCCATGTTTAAAGCAAAATGGACAAGAAGATGGAGATTTTGGAGACCAGAATGAACGCGATTCACAAGCGGATGGAAGAAAAGGAGCAAGAGCGCGATCAGCAATTCGCTGATTTCCAAGCTTCTATGAATGAGATGTTGCAGCAAGTTGTTGCAAGCATCAAAGGCCGAGATCAAAACCTGGGTGAAAGGAATCATGATCTCAATCGTGAGGGAAACTAAGGGACAAACGAAGTGTGTGATGAAGGGTCCAGTGTTCAGAGGCGTGTTCGCACCATGGATTTGTGGAGGAAACTCAAGATTCTTCTATTCCAAGGTGATGACACCTATGCGTAGGTAGATCGCATTGAGCGATTCTTTGAGATTAGGGGTGTTCCTAAAGAAGAGTAGGTTTCAGTGGCGGTAGTGGCCATGGAAGAGAAGACACTAACCTGGTTCAGATGGTGTGACGAGATGGCTTCAGTAAGGTCCTAAGAGGTCTTCAAAGAAGCGGTAGCTTGAAGGTTTCAACCAGAATTGATCCAGAATCCATTCTAGATTCTGGTAGGGATCAAATAAGAAGGCTCTATTAGGGAACTTTGTGAGTTATTTGAGATGTACTCGCATCCTTTAAAGATCTCCGAGAGAAGGTACCTTCTTGGCTTGTTCCTAAATGGTCCGAAAATTGAGGTAAGACCTAAGCTAAAGCTTCATTCTTTTCATACATTAGACCAACTTATGAATTTAGCTAAACTGGTAGAGAGTAGAAATAACATGTTAGCGAAAAGCTTTAGTAAAGGTGGGAGTAAGGGTGCAAGCTTTCAGGGGTCCACTGGAGTAAGCGAGGCACAGTTTGCACACTGGGGCAGTAGTGGGGGTTTTAAAGCAGGGGGCACAAAGAGTGGAACCCACCCAGGGTGCACAAGGCTCTCATGGCAGAGGTTATAGACAACTATCTGATGAAGAATACAAGGAGAAAAGGGTAAAAAGGTTGTGCTTTGCATGTGATAAGAGATATACACCTGAGCATGTGTGTAAGAATAAACAATTTAAGTTCTTAATAATTGAAGACAAACCTGAATTAAGGGCTGAGATTGAATCGCAAGATGCAGTGGAGGAACTTGGGGCTATGAACAATTTATGGCTCGATTATAGGAGCATGGCAGGGCAACGCACTTCCCGTTCTTTCAGGTTATGCGGTCAAGTGGCAGGCCATAGGATCAGGGTACTGATAGACTCGGGTGCCTGTCATAATATCATTTGTCCAAAACTGGTGTACCAGGTAGGATTGCAGATGCTGCCCATATCTGAGTTTCTGGTCAAAGTGGGAAATGGACAACAGGTTGGGAGTCACGGGTTTTGTAAAGGGGTAGAGATACAATTCCCTAACTTGGTGGTGACTCAAGATTTATATTTGTTTCTATTGGAGGGTTTTGAAGTGGTATTGGGACTTGGTTAGACATGTTGGGGTATGTCATAGCTAACTTCAAAGAATCCGGGCTTGTGGTGAGGACAGAAGAGGATTGGGTAACCTTATTGGGGAATCCTAAACTATGCTATTGGGGGTTAGCTTTGAGATCCCCTTTAAGATCCTTGCAGGCTAGAAGGGAGGGTTTTCTGGTACAGTTATGGCCTATGGTAGCATTACAGTTGACAGATTTGGGGATCCCTGAGGAGATTCTGCATGTGCTGGAAGAAAACGGGCAGGCTTTCCAAACCCTCCCAGGCGTTATGATCATGTAATCATCCTTCAAGAGGGTGCCCCTATTCCCAACTTACGGCCCTACTGCTATCCTTATTACTAGAAAATAGCTATTGAAGAATTGGTACAAGAGATGTTAGATTCGGGTATTATCAGGCAAAGCACAAGTTTATTTGCAAGCCCCATTATTTTAGTCAAGAAAAATTATTGGATGGCAATTGGAGATTTTGCGTGGATTATCACGCCTTAAATAAGTTCACGGTGCTGGATAAATTTCTGATTCCAATGATTGATGAATTATTAGATGAGTTAGCAAGGGCAATAGTTTTCTCTAAGCTGGATCTTAAGTTTGGTTACCACCAAATCAGAATGGTGGAGGAAGACATAAAGAAGATAGCGTTTAGAACACACGAGGGGCATTATGAATTCCTAGTCATGCCATTCGACCTTACCAATGCCCTATCAACATTTCAGGCTTTGATGAATGATGTTTTGAAACCTTTTCTTTGTTCTCATCTTCCTTGATGACATACTAATGTATAGCAAAAATATGGAGTCCCACTTAGAGCATCTAAGTCATTTTTCAGTTGTTGAGTACTAACAAATTGGTGGTTAATAAAAAGAAATATGAGTTTAGGGCTGTAGGGTAGAGAACTTAGGCCATCTCATTTTTGTAGAAGGGGTTTCTACAGATCCCAAGAAAATGGAAGCAATGAAACAATGGCATGTTCCCAAAGACATCAAAGCACTGAAGGGGTTCATAGGTCTTACGGGCTATTATAGGCAGTTTGTTCCTGCACTGACCAAGCAGAATGGGTTCGTATGGACTCCAGAAGCTTAGGCTGCCTTTGAAAGGCTCAAAATTGCCACGGCCGAGCTGCCTAATTTAGTTGTCCCTCATTTTTCCAAGGAGTTTGTCTTTTGGAAATAGATGCTTCCTGTAACATCCACCGAAATTTTTCTTATCGTTTTTCGCCTAGTTATTCGGTTTTTATCGAATAATCGAAATTAATTAAATTCGACTAAATTTTTATTTAGAATCACTTGATTAGCAATTAATTAAGTTTAGATATGAGGGAATTAGGTTAGAAGTATAAGAGATTTCATAGGAATTTTCTTAAACTGATTTACCGATTTGAAGGAAATCGGTAAGATTACGGTATTTTAAACTGTCGGAACCGAACCAATAGAATCACATGCCCAAAACCCTACAACTTAAGGCTGAATACTCAGCCATTTAAACCCCTAAGTGTGGCGCCACTAAGGCCATAATAAGATGGAAGCATGGCTAAAATCAGACCACAAAATTTCAGCCAATCACAATTCACAATTCCAACTACCCTTTTTATTTATTTGAATCAGATTTTCCTCCCTCATTCCAAGCAGAATTCGACCTCCCTTCAACAGCCTCCCTCTCTTCTTTTCTTCATCCTTTTCATCTCCTTCCTCCTCTTTCAGCCTCCATCAAGCCTCTTGCATCCATATCCTTCACTAAAACTCAAGACTAGCTAATTGTTGCTTCAAGATAAAGGTAGAGATTCAACTTGTTCTTGTTTTCTTGGGTATGGGTGGCTGATGGTGGCTTTATTTTCTCAAGTCTTGATGTGATGATTGAATGAATATGATGGTATTTGGCTAGTTTGTTTGCTGTTATTGATGTTAAATTTGATTAGGAAGTAAGAAAAGGTAAAAGTAGGAAGATGTGAGAATCTGGAAACCCAAAATCTCTCGGCAGTCTGTACGGCAGAGTGTATGGCTCCGTCTACCGCAGTTTAAAATTGATGAAACCATTTTTATATGAAACTAGATATTCAGGGATTTCTATACATATATCATATAATGCCATTGGATTAGTATTGAGAGAGATATGAATTTTGGGAGTTTGACCTAGGTTTTTGAGTTTGATTCTGGGTAGACTAGGTTTTTCAGGGCAAAACTTGCCCTATACTACTTGGAACTGAATGAAACTAACTTTGTTAGAAAGCTTACATAGAGGAGAATATCTCATAAAAATTTTAGAGTTAGATAAGTCTCATTTGCTCCTAGTGGTTCGAGAAAGTTGCTTATGTCCAAACCGGGCCAAAACAGGCCAGTTTAGGAAGGTCAAATTTCGGGGCTTATAACTCGAGCCCTACTAAGGAAAATGGAAAGGAACTTTTTGAAAATGAAAGATTAGCCTATTAGCTTTAATATGAGACTAATTTCGTATGATTTGAACTGGTTTTCGATTTTTAGTGGATTTTTACTTTTAAGGGTGCAATTCTTGCCAGCTACAGGGCAGACCGAGATAAAACTTAAATAACTTGAGCTATATTTATCAAAATTAGATGGGACCAAAGAGGTTATAGAATAGACACATAACAATTAAACATATCAAAAATTCAGATCTAAATGAGCTAAAATGAATTTAAGGCTTGATTTCTAAAAACGGGTAGAGATGAAGAATATGAGCAGGATTTCCAAAATTAAAGGATTAGGCACCCTAATGCATATATGAGTTCAATTAAAGTCTAAGTGTTGTAATTCCATGTTGGTACTCGAAAGATTAATGCATTATATTTGATCTCTTACTGTGATTGATTGTCTATTGAAACTAGCACTACTCATGGTGAAACGGATTTGATCTGTTATGCTGCCGAATTTTCGGTAGAATTGTGAGGAGGTTATGAGTATTTATATGTTATAAATATATATGGGGAAATCATGTACGCAAGGATATATGAAAGTAAATGATGAAGCATATGTATGAGTGTATTCAGCATGTCTATGCATGATTATATATGAGAATGAAAGGATACGAACATATTAAATGTGGATCCCTTCACCTGGAGGCAGTTATGAGATCCCTCCTTGTGAAAGCAGTTAAATAAGATAAGATTGGGTCCCTTCAGTTAGAGGTAGTTATTTGGGTTCCTCCAGGTGAAGGCAGTTAAAAGATAAAGATGCGGGTCCCTTCGCTCGGAGGCAGTTGCACATTGGGTCCCTCCCTGTGAAGGTAGCTAAAACTTTTGGGTCCCTCTATGTTGGAGGCAGTTGGCCAACTGAGTTCCTCCGACCTGGAGGCACGTGGGTCCCCTTGTGAGTCAGTACTATGTGACGACGGTCACGAGTTGAGCTCACTCATAGATCAGACTACCCAAGAGTAGTAAAGACTAAAGATTAAAACATATGCAAGCACCCTAGGGACGGCAATACGTAATGGCTAGGTGTGCCAAGTAACGAAAGTAAAGAAAGTTAACTGGAGAATAATCACGTGCATCAAATGTGTGGTTGTACTCGTAAATGCATATTATTTAGTTATTCTTTGATCTGCTATGCTTATGCTTCAATTCCTTTCCCTGCTTATTAAGAGACTAATTGTATCTATATGCAGATGTTAATTATTCGATTGCACTTATGTTTAGATTCTTTCTTTGATTAACAAGTGTATGAATAAAATGAACTCTGCTTCAGATAATACATTTTGAACTATAAAACTGAAAAGTCTATTAACATGTTCACCTTTTACATAATAAATCGAAGTAGCTAGAGATAATAATGATGACACGGTATATGATAGTTAATTGAATCCTACTGAAAATTTGTAATTCTCACTATATTTCCGTATTATCTCCAGATAGTTCAAGAAATATTGGGTACAGCCAGAGGTTACTATCAGACAAGGTCCGTTCAGGTAATAGTAACAACTTCTGAGAGTGGTACTATGACTTAAGAATAGTACCATACTTGGGAGGGTGTTACATTAATGGTATCAGAGTAGTTCGATCTTAACCAGCCCTGAGGGCTGAACTAACTATGCTTCCAGCGCACTCTGGAATCCTTAGAAAATGTTATGCGATAAATCTTATCTGTTCAGATAAGATATAGGAAATTAGATATGCATGACCGCCTAACTGTGAATGTTATTAGTTGCTGTCACACTTAACTTATTGTTGAGCCTGATCAACTCAATGTTTTGTTGTGTGTGATTAGGAACTAATGGCTTCCAGGGGACGGTAGGCCACGAACTATACCCACCCCAGAAGATCCCGCTAATTTTATGGACATAATGCGTGAAATGGCTGATGCAATGCGGGAACAGGCCATTGCAGCTCATCAGATGATGGACCAGTTGGGTAGGCAGCCCAAGGCCGGCCATAGGGAAAATCCACACAGCCTAGGAGTAGGCTTGGACTGTCTTAAATTTGCTGAGTTCAAAAAAGCGAATCTGCCTAACTTTCGAGGAGCTGTCGACCCAGATAAAGCCGAGGAGTAGGTCAAGACAATGGAGAAGGTCTTTTTTGTCTTGGCCTGCATTGATCAACAGAAAGTGGCCTTTGCCACTTATATGTTGGAAGCGGATGCCGAGTTTTGGTGGAACGGCGCAAAGAGGCTGATAGAAAAACCCCAAGTTGATATCACATGGGACATATTCAAGGAGGCATTTTATCAGAAGTATTCCCCTGCATCTGTACGAAACGCTAAGGAATTGGAATTCATGAAGATTCAACAAGGAAACATGAGTGTTTCAGAGTATATTGCTAAGTTCGAAGAACTTTGTAAATTTTCCACCATCTATCAGCGCAACCCTGATGAAAACTGGAAATGCATCAAATTTGAAGGAGAACTAAAAGTGGACATTCTGGCCTCAGTGGGGCCAATAGAGATAAGAGATTTTACTGCATTAGTGAACAAAAGCCGATTAGTTGAAGAATATAACAAGAAGCTTGCTAATACCAGGATGGATGTTTATGGAAAGAGGCTGGCACCTGAAGACCAGGAGTTTCAGCATATTCCACCACCAAAGAAGTCATTTCAACCTAATGGGAATGAAGGTGAGCAGCCGCAAAGGTCAACCACGAAGCAAGAATGTTCAAAATTTGGAAAATATCATGGAGGAAGACTTTGCTTGGCTGGGCAGAAGGTATGCTTTAAGTGTGGAAGCCAGGACACATGATTAGAGAATGCCCCGACCATCAGCTACCAATTCCTAAGCCGTAACATCCAAGGAGAATTTTCACTTTGAATGTTGAATAGACTACCCTCCCAGAGGGGTTGATGTGAAATTTGAACTAACCCGAGTTAAGGACTTACTCTTTGCCGACTGTATTGTGTACAATTATACAACTAGGTTTACTATATTTTCTTTAACTATGTTTATGCAACTTCAGCATGCTTATGTGTGAACTTTTTCAAACTCTTATGATAATAAATAGTTAGTTTTGTGACTAAATTTTGAGGACAAAATTTTTTTTAAGGAGGGTGGTAATGTAACATCTACCAAAATTTTTCTTATCATTTTTCGCTTAGTTATTCGATTTTTATCGAATAATCGAAATTAATTAAATCCGACAAAATTTTTATTTAGAATCACTTGATTAGCAATTAATTGAGTTTAGATATGAGGGAATTAGGTTAGAAGTATAAGAGATTTCATAGGAATTTTCTTAAACCGATTTACCGATTTGAAGGAAATCGGTAAGATTACGGTATTTTAAACTGTCGAAATCGAACCACTAGAATCACATGCCCAAAACTCTACAACTTAAGGCTGAATACTCAGCCATTTAAACCCTTAAGTGTGGTGTCACTAAGGCCACAATAAGATGGAAGCATGGCTAAAATCACACCACAAAATTTCAGCCAATCACAATTCACCATTCCAACTACCCTTTTTATTTATTTGAATCAGATTTTCCTCCCTCATTCCAAGCAGAATTCGACCTCCCTTCAGCAGCCTCCCTCTCTTATTTTCTTCATCCTCTTCATCTCCTTCCTCCTTTTTTAGCCTCCATCAAGCCTCTTGCATCCATATCCTTCACTAAAACTCAAGACTAGCTAGTTGTTGCTTCAAGATAAAGGTAGAGATTCAACGTGTTCTTGTCTTCTTGGGTATGGGTGGCTGATGGTGGCTTTATTTTCTCAATTCTTGATGTGATGATTGAATGAATATGATGATATTTGGCTAGTTTGTTTGCTGTTATTGATGTTAAATTTGATTAGGAAGTAAGAAAAGGTAAAAGTAGGAAGATGTGAGAATCTGGAAACCCAAAATCTCTCGGCAGTCTGTACGGCGGAGTGTATGGCTCCGTCTACCGCAGTTTAAAATTGATGAAACCATTTTTATATGAAACTAGATATTCAGGGATTTCTATACATATATCATATAATGCCATTGGATTAGTATTGAGAGAGATATGAATTTTGGGAGTTTGACCTAGGTTTTTGAGTTTGACTCTGGGTAGACTAGGTTGTTCAAGGAAAAAATTGCCCTATACTACTTAGAATTGAATGAAACTAACTTTATTAGAAATCTTACACATAGGAGAATATCCCATAAAAATTTTAGAGTTAGTTAAGGTCTCGTTTGCTCCCAGTGGTTTGAGAAAATTGCCCTATGTCCAAACTGGGCCAAAATAGGGTAGTTCAGAAAAGTCAAATTTTGGGGCTTATAACTCGGGCCCTACTAAGTCAAATGGAATGGAACCTTTTGCAAATGAAAGATTGTCCTGTTAGCTTTAATATGAGACCAATTTTGTATGATTTGAACTGGTTTTTGATGTTTAGAGGATTTTTACTTTTAAGGGTGCAATTCTAGCCAGCTATAGGACAGGCCGAGATAAAACTTAAATAACTTAAGCTACATTTATCAAAATTAGATGGGACCAAAGTGGTTATAGAATAGACACATAACACTTCAACATATCCAAAATTCAGGTCTAAATGAGCTAAAATGAATTTAAGGCTTGGTTTCTAAAAATGGGCAGAGATGAAGAATATGAGCAGGATTTCCAACATTAAAGGATTAGGCACCCTAATGCATATATGAGTTCAATTAAAGTCTAAGTGTTGTAATTCCATGTTGGTGCTTGAAAGATTAATGCATTATATTTGATCTCTTATTATGACTGACTGTCTATTGAAACTGGCACTATTCATGGGGAAATGGATCTGATCCGTTATGCTGCCAAATTTTCGGTAGAATTGTAAGGAGGTTATGAGCATTTATATGTTATGAATATGTATGTGGAAATCATATATGCAAAGATGTATGAAAGTGAATGATGAAGCATATGTATGAGTGCATTCAGCATGTCTATGCATGATTATGTATGAGAATGAAAGGATATGAATATATTAAATGTGGATCCCTTCACCTGGAGGCAGTTATGAGATCTTTCCTTGTGAAGACAGTTAAATAAGATAAGATTGGGTCCCTTCACTTGGAGGTAGTTATTTGGGTCCCTCCAGGTGAAGGCAGTTAAAAGATAAAGATGTGGGTCCCTTCGCTCGAAGGTAGTTGCACATTGGGTCCCTCCTTGTGAAGGCAGCTAAAACTTTTGGATCCCTCTATGTTGGAGACAGTTGGCCAACTGAGTCCCTTCGACCTAGAGGCACGTGGGTCCTTTTGTGGGTCAGTACTGTGTGACGACGATCACGAGTTAAACTCACTCCTAGATCAGACTATCCAAGGGCAGTAAAGACTACAGATTAAAACATATGCAAGCACCCTAGGGACGGCGATACGTAACGCCTAGGTGTGCTAAGTAATGAAAGTAAAGAAAGTTAACTAGAGAAATAATCACGTGCATCAAATGTGTGGTTGTACTTGTAATTGCATATTATTTAGTTGTTCTTTGATCTGCTATGCTTAGGCTTCAATTCCTTTCCCTGCTTATTAAGAGACTAATTATATCTATATGCAGAGATTAATTATTCGGCTGCACTTATGTTTAGATTCTTTCTTTGATTAACAAGTGCATGAATAGGGTGGTTTTGTTGAGAACCTCCTCCCAAATCCTTAATCTGCTAGAGGAATTCCACTGTATTACTGCTGGTAGACATTCCGGGATCCTACGAACTTATAAGAAGGTCGTTGCCTCTTTCTATTAGAAGGGAATGCATAAGGATGTCAAGGAATTTGTGGCTAATCGTTAAGTTTGCCAGCAGAATAAATATGAGGCCCTCTCCCCTGCTGAGCTACTTGACTAGAGCGTCATAACACGAGCAATTTAAACCGAATACTAACTGTAGTATAGTAGGCAACTTGGATCGTTTCCCTAAGATGAATGCACCATTTGATCAGAAAATTTGGGGGATTTGTTTCATCAAACAGTTAAAATACAAAATGTATAAACCAAAATAAAACAAAATTGATGAGCAATGAAACCGAATTAAAATATCCAATCCAAGATACAAGATAAACACAATTAACACTCAATCATTAGATTCTAACTATATGCAATACTCCAATTTAGTGATTAGACTTAGACTTAGACATAGTTGAAACCTCAATCTAAATCTAGCATTCACATGGTAACCTCCATAAATTCAACCAATTACACAATCAATTTGATTCAGATACCTCTAAAATCGAATTGAATTGAATTAGTTTCAAACACCAATACAACAAATCATATATTCAGATTTGAACATAATTCACACTCCTTCTGCAATCACATCACATACATTAACCGAATCATATGTGACATGATTACATTCCTAATCAGCATTCAAGAATGAAGAACTTCAATTCATGTGCGAAATTAAGAATGAGAGGAGGAGAGATGAAATCGAATTGATGTGTAGCATCCGAATGATGCACCAATTCTCAAGAGTTTAATTGCTTCACTTGATGTCTTGAATCAGAGGAGAATCACTCCTCCATTAATGGAGGAAAACGCACGAGAGAGAAAGAGAAAAAGAGAAAGAGAGAGAGAAATTCTATTTTCCAAATTCAAATCAAATAAGTCAAAAGTCAACTCCTAATTTGGGTTCCCTCCTATATATATAAATGATTAACACACTAATTGACTAATTACATTAATCCTCTCTTCTAAAGCTGAAAGTAGACTCCTCATTTACATTAATTGGACTTATGGAAGGAAACTTATGCTAAAAACACTAATTCAGCTACATTGGATCTGTCAGTGAACTTCAACTGCATGTTTGGCCTAGAAAATGCCATTATTTGCACTAGTGTCTGAAGAAAATTTGTAGATCTAGAAGTCAGCTTTCCAATGGCACTGATTTTACCTCAATTGGATCCCTGTAGCCCGAGATATAACCCAATCATTACACTCTATTTAGGATCCACATCTACATCTCTTGAGTCCAATTGAAGGCCCCAATCCAGCTTGAAAACTCTTGAACTAGCCTCTGGCCTCTCATAAGAGTTGTAGGCTTAGCTCTCAGCTTTCCTACAAACTAAGAATCATGCCAAAATGAGGTATATAACTCAAGTTATGGCTCAAAAACCAAACAGTGTCAGAATAAGGCTAATGTAGGAAAATTTGATCAAAGTCCAACCAAGGTCCAATTAATAGGAAATGGTCCATGTAACATCCTCAATTTCATATCGTGCTAAATTACCTCAGTAACCTTGAGTAATTAGGCACTTAATGAGAAATTATGAGGTTATGGCTTAATTAAGGGGTTAACGAAGATTTTATGAGTTAACTCGAATGAGAAAAGTTAAGAGAATGCTTAATTGAGATTAGATAATCTCTAATTAAGTAAGTCAGAGCCTCTATAGCTTAATTAAGCATTAATCGCCCTTAATTAGCTTAATCAAGTTTAATTAAGGTTAATTAAGCTTAATCACAAGATTAATTTTTGTTAATCATGTTCTTGTGTGTTAATCACTAATCCTTGCTTAATCATCTTCATTAAGTTGCATGAGCACTGAATCACATGATTAAATTCAAATTTAGTCAACTAGACAATAAAGTAAAAGGTGATGTCATAAAAGTATAAAGTATTAGACAAGAGTGCTTTATGTAAGAGTTTGACCATGTTTTATTCCCCCATCATCCACTTTGTCTCCTTAATCACTAATTAACACAAAATGAAGCAAAATATCTTCTCCCCACCCTCATTGAAGTTACGGCCTCTCTCTCCCTCTTACACCCATTCATTTTCATTTTTACACTTCTCATTCTCTCTCTAAGGCTCTCATCCTCTCACTTCTCTCTAAAATTGCCTTCTTCTTCTTGATCTTCTTCTTCCTTTCTCCACCACCACCACCCAAAGTCTCTCACTTAGCCTTTCAAGGACCTCATCTTTGGGTCTTTGGAGATAAGATCTAAACACTACAACCTCTATTTTCACAAGATCTCAAGAGCTTCTCCTTCCTCCTTGCAAAATCGCCATCATCATCATCAAAAGGAGTCATCATCTTCTTCCTCTTCTCTTGTTTTTGCGCCATCTTTAAGAAAGGTAGTGATCTCTATCTTTTTATTTTGTTTACTCAAGAAAGCTTGAAGCTTGGTTCTTTTCATGACCAAGATCTTTAAATGAAAACTTGAGAAGATCCTTCATGCTCTGCATGAGCAAAAGTTTCCCTTTTTGGCAAAATATGTTCTTGATATTCTTCAAGTGTTCTTGATATTTCTACTTTTGGAAAAATATGTTCTTGTTGTTCTTCAAGTGTTCTTGAGTTTTGGCAAAATATATTCTTGATATTCTTCAAGGGTTCTTGATATTTCTACTTTTGGAAAAATATGTTCTTGTTGTTCGTCAAGTGTTCTTGAGTTCCCCTTTTTGGCAAAATATGTTCTTGATATTCTTCAAGTGTTCTTGATGTTTCTACTTTTGGAAAAATATGTTCTTGTTGTTCTTCAAATGTTCTTGATGTTTCTACTTTTGAAAAAATATGTTCTTATTATTGAGTATTATTGATGGTATCTTGTTTAAAGTTGTTCCTTTTCTTGTGATAAGTTGATGATTGGAAAAGCCTTATCTTTTTAAGTTTTTCATGATTTGATAAGACCATGAACATTCTAAAAGCTTAAAACTTTAAAAAGTTTGCTTCTTGATTCCTTAAAAGTGGCGCAACTTTTAAGCTTCCATGAAGTTTCATTTTGTTTTATTTTGAAGGCAAGAATACATATAAAGGTATAACCTTTTTGGTATAATAAGCCTTTTTGAGTTAGAAAAATAATATCTTGTCAGTTTATGTCTTAGAAATCAAACCTTAAAGAAAAGACCTTTCATAAAGTTTCAAACTTTAATCAAGAATGAAACCTTTAAGTCATAAAAGTGTTGTTTTGTAGCATTTAATTCATAAAGTCTAGATCTTGAACCAAAACAAGGCCAAAGGTGTTAACTTTTATAAAGATCAAGACTTTTAACCTTAAAGTTGATGTTTCATATCACTAGTTGATAAAGTAGGAACATTTTTAATGTAGAGACAACTTTAAGTCATAAAGTTGAGACCTTGACGGTCTTAAAATAATTAAATGAGTCAACTTTTATTAAGAACAAGACTTTTCAGTTAAAAAGCTAGTAACTTGTATTATTATTACATAAAGATCTAATCTTTAAGATAAGCACTTAATTTTTAAGGCACTTACTTTCATAAAGAATAAAACTTTATGACTACTTTATAAGAATGATAACTTTAATGATGTTTAAGGTATAACCTTGATATGTCAATAATGAAAGCTTGAAACTTTATAACTTGGTTAAGTAAAAAATCACCCTTGGTGTTTACTGAACATGGTGTTGTTGGGTTCATGATGTGGTTATGCATTGTCATGACCCAAGAATTAGAGGGATCTCGAACTCCTTGGGAACAGAAGTATGATTAAGGCCTTTGAGCATACCATGAACCTAGGAATCACTAAGGGCACTATCTCAAGAAAAGTAAACAATCATTTAACTTAATTAATTTGAATAAGTGTTCCATAAGACATAAACTAAAGTAAAGAATAATTTCATATGAGAACTAAGTAACTAACAGACCACATACACATATCTTAACTATGTGATTCTCTCATTGGCAACCACGAGAAATCATATGGTGATTCATAATATTCTTCACAAAGAATAACACAACTATGAACGCCCCTTTAGAGTATGAATGTATGATGCCATTCGGCATAATGAATGATGAGTTTGATTGAGTTTTGTCTCATGATTGATTAATTATTGTGATATGATAAAATGTTGGTTGAAAGCTTATGATTGGCATTTTGGGGGAAGCTCTGGTCTAACCATTATGCTATCGGATTTCTGTCAAAATTATGGGCTTAGTCATATCATTGCATATGTCTAGTCAAAGAAATACTATGCATATAAAGTATAATGATAAGAAAAGAAATCATGGGATATAACCCCTCGATCACTTCTGGGAAGTGAAAGATGGTGATCTACAAGGAACCTCTATGAAGGAGGCAAAGGTGACATGGAGGACCTTCCAACTTAGGGGTAACCAATATCGGCTTAGTCAGATTTGGTTTAGTACTGCGTGACGACGGTCACGGAATGAGCTCATGTCCAAAAGCAGTCTATTTCAAAGAAAAAGTAAGGAATGTTAAGCATGTGGTAAAAATGAAAGTAAAGTCAAAGTAGAACCATGGTCAAATTGATGAGTTGCATGGTCATGCATGTTTCTATAATTCTCATGTGTATTATGAATGTTTATACCATGCTCTCACATGCATATGCTCTTATATGGTAGCTTTGAGTTTCTTGATGTTATGATTATATGGGAAAGATTAAAAGAAACCCGCTTTGGGAATCTATGTTTTCAAACCCTTTAAAAATAGAACTTATGTATGCTCACTATTTTCATAATTAAACCCGAAGTGACTGAGACGATGACGATGATACATTAGTGGTCTAGTCAAGATCCTACTAAGAAATCTTGTATTTCTCACTCCTATGTTTCTGTGTCGTCTTCAGACGGAGCTGATGGCATCCTCGATAGCACTCCCGTTGGTACCTGACTGGATGAGACGAAGAGCTGCCATGTTTCTTCACCTAGCTAAGGAGGATTGAGATAATAGCATAGTATTTTCATTTTCTTAAGAGCCTTAGTTGGGCAGTTTATGTGTAATTAAGAGCATGTAGGAAGTCATGCTGCTTAATTTGACCTATTACATATGTAATACTTATTAAGTGAATGATGACTCTTGAGTATCTATGATTACATTCTTGGCTTATGGTATTGTGTTATGTTGTTTTAATTTTATCATATGTCTTATTAGTAACTCAGCGATATGAGGAACAACGTCCTTGTGTATACGAATAAGTAAGAGCTTAAAGGCTCAGTTTTCAAGCATAAAGGTTTTACAAAAAAAATTACATGCCATTTTCGTATAGTACGCTAATTTCAAAGATAAGAACTTCTGCTAGTTAAGAGTAACAACTAATAATACCATAAAATAACTTAAGCATAGTATGGTATTAGTAGGGTGTTACAGTCCAAGTCAATTCAAATATGCACAAAAGAGGGTTAATGAGCTAGTTATGAGGAAATATAAGTATACAAAATTCCAATTCATCAAATTCCCCCACACTTACCCCTTGCATGTCCTCATGCAAGACTCAACCTAAAGAAGGTTAACCAAAGAAAATACCAAAAGTTAACTACAACCAAAAGTCAATACCCAAAATGTAAAAAAAAAACTTATTCTCCAATGAATAATCAAAAGTGCTAAGTTTAGGGACAAAATAGCATATAAGGCATTAAGAATTTTTCAACAATCAAATTAATTGACTCCCCACCCCTCTAAAGTGTAAACCAAGTAACATCACTCAAAGAGCAAAGATTAAGTATGAAGAACCTCACAAGATGGTGTATGTATAAAGCTCATCAACTCTCAAGTGTGCGGGTAAAAGTGTTTCACTCAATTCACCTCAATAGATCATGCATTACCATAGGCTTGCTAATCTTCTACTTTTCCACTACTTGTAATCACATGCAAACATAAATCAAGAGGGCTTTATTAATAGTTGTAATGGGGTTAAGGTAAGGGTAGGAAATATAGAGATATGACAAGGTAAAACCCAAGGCAATAGAAGAAACATTGGTTAAGATACAAGCTAAGTTCACAAATGTGGGGGTTTCCCCAAATCATTCCATAGCATATTCATTCCCTTCATCAAAACTTCCCATTATATTCACTTCTTTCTTTTCTTTTCTTCCTTTTTCTCTTTTTTTCTTTATTTCTTTTTATTTCTTTTTTTTCTTTATCTCAATTTTTCTTTCTTTTCTCTTTTTCTCTTTTTTTTTTTTTATTTACTTGCATCCCTCCGCACTTTAATGCTTGCACGTCCTGAGCAAAACCCCCACACTTGATCCTAAGCACAACAATAATAATGAAACCAATGCCTTCAGATTAGGTAGAATCATGGTTTTTCAATTAGGCTTGTAATGTGCTAGAAGTTAAAGAAAGGCCAACAAGGCTCACAGGGGCTAACAAGGGAAAGAATGCAAGGCGGGCTATATGGCTAAGTGGCTAAAATCAAAAGAAATGCCTTTATCATGTCCATGAATGCATATGAAAATATAACCTCAAAGAAGAATCAAAGCAAGTTCTAGAATGACATAAACTATGAGGGATGAACACACAAGAAAGAAAGGAATGACATGAAATGCAACCATCCAATACATAGCTCAAGAGCTCACAAGGGTAGTGTTCATCATACTCAATCATAGCAAATCAAGATTAATTACTAAATTCACATATCTCAAGAGGGAAAAGAACAATGAAATCATGTTGGAACTCTATCCTCTTTAATGACTAATGCCCTAACTCAACAACCTTCAATTCATCAATAGAGCACAAGATCAACAATTATTATGGCAACAAAACAAGGTAAAAGGTAACCATGGTCAACACAAACCCAAAATGCAATGCAACATGAGAAGTAAACTAAAGCTAATCAACCCCCCCACACTTCAATTCGACATTGCCCCCAATGTAATGCAATAAATAAAATATAAGGCAAGCAGCATGAGGCAACGGAGGGAAAGGAGACTCCTCCTCTATCAAGTATAGGTGGCTGCTAGCAAGCGAACCTCCTCATTAGTGTCCAAAGGTAGCTCCTCATGAAATGGCTTCAAGCAATGGCTATTCACAGTGAAAACTCTATTTGTCCCAGGCTCCATAATCTGCACAGCACCATCAGGGAAAACCTGGGTAACAATATAGGGACCAAGCCACCGAGAACAAAACTTACCAAAAAAGAGCTTGAGGTGAGAGTTGTAGAGGAGCACTTTCTGGCCAATGGAAAACACCTTGTGCAACAACATCCTATCATGGATGAATTTGGTCTTCTCCTTGTACAAGCGAGAGTTCTCATAGGCCTCTACCCGGATCTCCTCCAACTCCTGAAGTTGGAGCTTCCTATAAAGCCCGAACTAGCTCAAATCCAAGTTGCACTGCTTGACCGCCCAATAAGCTCTATACTTAATCTCCACTGGTAGGTGGCATACCTTACTAAAGACAATCCTATAGGGAGACATCCCTAAAGGTGTCTTGTAGGCAGTGCGATAAGCCCATAAAGCATCCTCAAGCCTTTTGCTCCAATCTTTCCTATTCGGTTGGACAGTTTTCTCCAAGATCTGCTTCAACTCCCTATTCAATACCTTCGCTTGTCCATTAGTCTATGGATGGTATGAAGTTGAGACTTTATGGGTGACACCATATTTCTTTAGCAAGGTTGCCATGTTCCGATTACAGAAATGGCTCCCCTGATCACTAATGATAGCTCTAGGCACCCCGAATCTGCAAAATATCTATGATCTAACAAAGTCTATAACAACAGGAGAATCATCAGTCCGGGTGGCCTTAGCCTCCACCCACCTGGAGACATAATCAAAAGCTAGGCATATGTAAACAAAACCAAAAGAAATAGGAAAAAGACCCATAAAATCAATACCCCAAACATCAAATATCTCACAGAATAATAAAGGCTGCTGAGGCATCTTATTCCTATGGGAAATACTACTTGTCTTCTGGCATTGTTCACAATTCTTACAATATGTGTAAGCATCGCGGAACAATGTGGGCCAGTAAAAACCTGCATCTAAAATCTTCTTAGCACTGCGCTGTGGACCAAAGTGGCCACCGCAGGCAAAAGTATGACAAAATTGCAAAATAGATGGCATCTAAGACTCATGCGCACAACGTCTGATAACCTAATCACTGCACATCCTCCACAAGTATGGATCATCCCAAACATAATACTTAGCCTCATTCCTAAGTTTATCTACCTGATGCTTTTTAAAATAAGCAGGCAACTCAGCAGCAACCAGATAATTAACTAAATTAGTATACCATGGGTCCTTACCTCATAGCTGTAAAAGCTACTCATTTGGGAAGATCTCATGGATAGGAAGAGGCTCTAGGGATTGTGAGATTCGGCTCAGGTGATCCGCTACCAAATTCTCAGCTCCACTATTGTCCCTGATCTCAATATCAAAATCCTGCAACAGCAACATCCACCTAATGAGCCTGGGCTTAGCATCCGGCTTCCTCAGCAGAAACTTCAATCCTACATGATAAAAAAAAATAGTCACTTTAGTTTCCAGAAGATAAGCATGCAATTTATCTAAAGCAATGGCAAGAAGCTCCTTCTTAGTGATGGTGTAGTTAGCCTGTGCAAAATCTAAGGTCCGGGAAACATAAACTATGACATGGGGTGTTTTCCCAACCCTCTAAGAAAGAACTAGTCCAATTGCAAAGTTGGAGGCATCATACATCAGCTCAAATGGGTGCTCCCAGTTTGGTGATTGAAGCACTGGAGCAGAAATGAGATGTTGCTTTAGCTAGTCAAATGCTCTCTTACATTCATCATCAAACTGGAAGTCAACCTCCTTTTGCAATAGTTTGGATAGCAGAAGTGCTACTCTGCTAAATTCTTTGATGAAATGCCTATAGAACCCTGCATGCACTACAACAAATATGGTATTCAGCCACACTATTTTGGGCCATGTTTAAAAAGTGTGGCCTATAATGATCAAAGACCATGTTTATATTGGGGTGGGCTTAGATCATAACTTTTGGCGATGCTTTCAATGCCACACTTGTAAAATATGGCCATAGATTGAAAAGACCACACTTCTTAAACATGGCTTATTTATATTAAATTAGCTACACCTGCACTATTAATAGACCACGCTTGCAAAACGTGGCTTCAATCTTTCATTTGAGCTATGTTTGAGAATCGTGGTCTAATGGTTCCTACTATAATTTTAATGTTCCCACCAATTATATTTAGTGTACCAGAAGGAATTAAAAACTAAACAAAAAAAAAACATATTGCTTTCACTTAAACAAAAAATTTCCTATTGAAACAAAATCTTGCCTTGTTGCTTCTCTAAAACAAAATAAGTTCCCAATGTCTTTGAAACAAAATACGCTGAAACAAAATCTTCACAAAAAACCCATCAGCTTCTTGCTTGAAAATCAATCTCGTATCTCTTGCTTGAAAACCCATCGTTGAACAAAACCCATCGTTGCCTTTCTCTCTCAGTTTGCATGTCGCCTCTTTTGTTGAAGGACCCTTGTTTCTTCCTTTCTTTCTTAGCTGGAACATCGCCATGCAATCGTCTGAGCTTTGTGAACCAAATGCGATTCCTCTGACACTCGATTCCTGTTCGTCATTGTTGTATACCATTTGGCACCGTATTCCTCTCATTTGCATTCATTGTCATCCTCTGACACCGCGTTCCTTTCATCATCACTGTTGAAACCCTCGCTGGAAAATGCCATCGCCATCACCAGGAGCCCTTCTTTGTAATTCGAGTAGCACCCTTGTTGGAACCCTCAATTTGTTCTGCCCATCACCATGAACCATTTGTGAGTAGTAAAGGAGCTATGAAAAGTGAACTTTCATCAACGGTAATTTTCTCCTTTTATTGGGTTGTTTTCTATTTTCCTTTGGTTTTAACAATCTTTGAAAGCAATATTCCTGCATTCATACTAAAATCCCAAATTTTTTTATTTATATGTTGTCTTTATCTATATATGAATGGCTGTATCATGTGCGGAATCGAGCTTTGTTCAGAAACCACCCTTTTTCTTTAACCTTTTGTTGAACCAATTTGATTTGTATGCTGTAATGCTGAAAATCTCGTGTGATTGAGAGCCCCATTGGTGAATTTTGGGTTTTAGTCAGGTGGGGTTGTGAGCTTAATGAATGAGGTAGAGGGTTATAAAAGTACTAGAAGTACTAGGTACAATTCTTACTTAAGTGAATGTAGCAATTTGGCCTAGTTGTTGAAGTGGATGTAGTAGTTTGAATGATCTTTTATATTTTTCTATCTTAATTTGAAATACCCCATTTCCAATCTGTTTGCTTCTCTCAAACTCAGGGTTCAAGTTGTTCAGGGGCATCCTCTTTGGCACATAGTAAGAGCTAACCAAGAATTTAGGAGTGCTCATGTTTATATGAAAATAATCTGACATAAAAAAATAAAAGAATGTAAACATCTTTGTGCCTCAAAAACTACCTTTACTGTCTGACTTCCACTAATTTCTGCGAGATCGAAGACTTACATTATTAAAAATGTAGCATGTTCCTCCTATTTTCTCATAATCCTTTTATTTTTTTTTTTAACTTTAATTTTCCTTTTTCCCTTTTCTTCTTTTTGGTTTCTCAAAAAATTTAAGGACTAAAAGAAATGTGTTGGTTCTAGTTTTTGTTATACCAATGCATGACAATCATGATTGAGTTAACTTGTTATGTGCTAGGAAGGAATTGTTTGCTAACTGACTCATTTGAAATTTGGCCCTAAATTTTGTGTATTTTGGGACACTATGTTCTGGGTATGTTCTCTGCTATTTTAGGCCCGAAATCTTGAAGAATGAGCTATGCTTGTGCTTGGAGAAGAGAATTATGTTATAGAGTGCTTATGTGAAATTACAAAATGTAAATTGCTACCAACCTCTTATGTTACTAAGAGATAGAGGAACTTTTTGACCTTCTTGTGAGTAACTTAGGACTTCCCTACTTTCCTGCTTAGTAAGATACATATATGAATGAAATCTTCTTATTCATGGAAAAAAAAAATTTGAAATGATGTAATATCTAGATTACTGATGTGTAGTTACAAAGTTCAAATTATAGCAACTCTTACTTCAAATGTAATAGCACCGTTGGGCTTTCTTGTGATGTTTGTTTTCTTGTGGATTTTTTGCTTCCTTCTTGCATTTGATTCCATGCAAGTGAGACTCTAATGCTATTGTACTGTTTTGTGTTTTCCTTTTATTATCTGACATCTGAACTCTAATGTCTGGTGTAATAAATGAAATACTAAGAGCTATTGAAACTTATTCTGTCTAAGTTGCTCAGTGAGGTAATCTAAATGATGTCAATTAATTAGTTATGATGAAAATGAAAATATGTCTTACAATTTCTTGAAACTTGTTTGCCTTCTGTGATTAGCTTCATAGCAAGGATGAAAAAGACAATACAAATTAAGGAGGGACAACCGCTATATCAAAACACAACATACAAATTAAGGAGAGTAAAACACGAGGAATAATTTTACTTTGTGTAACAGAGGCGAGATCTTTTTATGGAAACTTTATATTTCATTTCATTCAAATTATTCCTTTTTATTCTGAAGTTACGTTTTCCTCCAAAATTTGATGTGTTCTGATATATATAGAACTAAATTAGAATTAATTTCAGCCAATTTGCTAAATTCAATTTTGAAACTTGAATCCTACATGTGTCCTCAGATTCAATAACATAGGTATAGAATAAGTTCATGCACATGCATACATTGTGCTCATGCTTTAAGTTAAAGTGGCTAAGGCCATTCTTCTTCATGTAGTAGCATTTGAGCATCTGGCTAGGCAATATATGAGCTGATTCGGCGAGTAAAGTAGTTGGAATCACTCAATGTTCTTGTATGCATTTAAAGCTTTTTGTTCCTTATTGTACAAGATAATTCATTTAAAAATAAATAATTATTGATTCTTATTCAATAATTTGAACTTGGACAGACAAGTTACAGACAAAATTAGAAAACAACGTACCATAACCAGATTATTTTGCATTTGCAGTCAGATGCTAGAGCAAATTAGTAAGTGCCATGGTACTATTGACAATTTGATTGAATATGTCATGTCTTCATCTGAAGGATTTAAGGAATCAAAAAGTCCTTTTACAACTCTTGGAAGTTGTCCCTTCATCTGTTCATCACTTTCTAGTATACAAGGTCCCTGCTTCAGAAAATAAATCATTTGTACTGCTGCATTTTAGGTTCCAAAAGATCATTTTAGGACACTTAAAAGATGATAATACTTCACCTCCATACTATGTGTCTTCCCAGCTCCAGTTTGCAAGCCATGTAGAAAAAGAAAATCTTTATTAGAGTCAAATGAAAAATAAATTCATCAATTGTGCTGATACTTTTTTTCTTTTTGAAAATTACTGTAATAATAGCGGCTGTCCCTCCCAATAGAAATAGAAATGTAGCTGACAAAATATACTGCATTTAATATATCTTAAATGTTTAATATCTTAATAATATAGTATAATCAACTTTTGTTTGGAATATGACAACCTTTAGAATATATCTTAAAGGCACTTCCCCATGCTTGAGTCACCTTCTCAATAGTCTTCAGGACCATAAGAACACCAGTACCTAAATCAATGTATGGTTTTATATTGTTAATTAAATGAACCCTTTTAGATTTAAAGACAACTTTTTGAAAAAGATTTAGGATGAAAATAGCAATTCAGATAACTTCAACATTATTTTTTTTCTCCCTGAATGTTCTCTCATCAGTCATCACAATATTAGACTACTAAGCTTCAAATCACATAAATTTTTGACATGAAAAAGAGCACTTAACTTAAAGATTATAACTGTATAGAGACCAACTACATTTTCTGACATAAGTTAGTAAACAAGTAAAACACCATCAAAGAATTTAATCAAAGGATAACATACACTGTATATTCAAGTTACCAACCTGACTTTGATACTGCTAAAGTGTTTTTTGTATACTTTTTTTTTTTGGTGGTCAACATCCTTTTGGCCAGCTATATATTTGACTAAAATAGGGAGAATTTGGCTTAGGTTCCAATGGTTAAAATTGTCATTCAAGTGTTTGACCATGACTTAAGAAATTTGCCCATCTCTAGCTCTCACATCCACGATGAACATACATGTTTCTCCATTATTAGGAGTTTCTAAGGTAAAGAATTAAGAATTTCTAACTAAAAGAATAAAGATGTCCAAAATTAGAATGCAAAGAATATACATGTCCAATCAATGAAAAGGTAAGTCTTCTAATTTGATGATTATATACACTTTCTAGCTATTCTTCTTGATTACGTAGAAATGGGGCAGCCATTTTCTTGTTGATTAATTGTTGATTATTCCTCCTCTTACTTGCTTGGTTATGCATTTCTGTCCTATCTCATCATCACCATTAACTTGAACTCAAATTGTGACTGATATGCATGCAATATGAAGATATCTAAATTGTAACTTTGACCCCAAAAAAATGTGTTAGATTAAAAGGAAACTCATAGCACTATTGTGAGAATTTCCTTTCTTATCCAATTTGCTAAAATTAAACAAAGTTTTATTAGTATCTTCGGATCAAGTCATATTGCATCACTGACCCACCACACACAAATATACTAATACCATTTTTAATTTTTGTAGGATAATGTGAATGGTGCATTTGATGGCAATAGAGTATGCTAATCTTTGGCATTGTGAAAAGAGATGATTATGAAGATCATGGTGTTTCATAGATGTTGTGACTTATTTGTCTCTTTTTATCTTGTTTAATTTCTTGACTTACATATGTTAAACTACTTAATTTTTGGCTATTACTTAATTAGACCAATATGTTAAATCTATTTCTAGTACTTGTGTAGACTATCTAATTTGTCAATGTATTACTTTAGACAATGTTAATAAATTATAGATCGATGTGTCTTTTTGTTTAATGATTAATCTTTGAACAATTTATTTTGAGAATACATCTTCGGAGTATATGAATATGTATATAATTGAAAATCATTTAGGCTTAGTTTAAAATTATTTATGTATTAAAATTAAAAGTAACAAATTGTTATTAAATAATTAATTTTTCAAATAATTTTTGCTTAATACAAAAGTTAAATCATTTCAAAATTGTAGTCATTTCTTAAACTCAACGAATTTATTATATGCCACAATTGGAAAGTGTGGGCATTGCTAGTTAACTCAATGGCCATGTTTTGTAACCATGGTCTTAGGGTTACAAAATAAACTATAGTTAAAAGTGTGGCCTAAAAGTGAACAAGCAAGACCATAGTTGAAAAGCATGGTAGTAAGTTAAAAGAAATGACCACGGTTCAAAAGCATGGCTTTTGAGGTATAAAAAAGACAACAGTTAAAAGGCGTTGCTTTTAGGGTATAAAGAAGAGAACGTTTAGAAAGCGTGGCCTTTAGTTTAGACAATACGCTACGCTTGAAACCGTGGCCTTTATTTTTTATAAAAGGGCACGCTTTAGAACCGTGGCCTTAAATAGAAGGCATTGACAACATTTTTAAGCGTGGCCTTAATGCTGTTAAAAGCATGGCCATTGCTTAAATCAAAGGCCATGCTTTCGACATCAATAGCCACGTTTTATCGAGAAGTGTGGCCTTTGCTGACGGAAAGTGTGGCCATAAAGAATAGGATACTGTTTTATAGGCCACAACGAGAGAAGCGTGGCCTTTGACTGAAAAGTGTGGCCTTTGATCAAAGGCCACATTTTTCATAACTAACGGCCACACTTTTTAACCGTGGTCTTAGGATTTATTTGTTGTAGTGAGGGCCCAAAAAAGAACGTACTTCCCGCACGCATGCGGGGTAAGGCAAAGAAGCAATCACATCTATCTTAGACTTATCAACAAAAATACCTTCTCCAGAGATAATATGTCCTAGGACTACACCTTGCCTAACCATAAAATGACACTTTTCAAAATTCAAGATAAGGTGTAACTCAACACATCTACTCAAAACTCTAGCAAGGCTATCCAAACATGCATCAAAAGAAGAACCATAAATAGTGAAATCATCCATGAAAACCTCCATACAGTCCTCTAGAAAATCAGAGAATATACTCATCATGCATTTCTGAAATGTACCCAGGGCATTGCATAAGCCAAAGGGCATCCTCCGGTATGCAAATGTGCCAAATGGACAAGTAAAAGTGGTCTTTTCTCGATCTTCTAGTGCAATATGAATCTAGAAGTAGCCGGAAAGCCCATCAAGGACGCAATAGTATGATTGACCTGCCAACCACTGTAGCATTTGGTCTATGAAAGGCAGAGGGAAATGGTCCTTTTGGTTAGCTTGGTTTAGCTTCCGGTAATCAATGTATACTGTCCATCTGTTCTGCACTCTTGTGGGCATCCACTCATCCCGGGAGTTCTTCACCACTGTGATGCCAGACTTCTTGGGGACAACTTGCACCCGACTCACCCATTTACTATCTGATATCGGATATATGATGCCTGTAGCTAGCAGCATCCTACTTCCTTCTTTACTACATCCAAGATTAAAGGATTTAGCCGCCTCTGGGGTTGCCTCACTGGTTTCACTCCTTCCTTTAACTATATCCTATGCATGCATGTGGAAGGACTGATTCCAGGAATATTTGCAAGTGTCCATCCTATAGCCTTCATATTTTGTCTCAGAATATTCAGCAACTTTTCTTCTTGGTCAAGTTGTAGATCCTTAGCTATAATAACTGGTAGCTTCTCATTTGGTGCCAAAAATGCATATTTCAGATTTTCTAGAAGTGGTTTCAGCTCCAAAGTTGGTGGCTCTTGTATGGAAGTTGCTAATTTAGCTTCAGCACCTGAAACTTGAGAATAATTTTGCAAAATAGCGTCATCATGTCCTATGGAAGTAAAAGCAGCGAAAATGGTATAAACTGGATCAGGAATTGCAAAATTAGAATTTATAGAAATAGAAACAGACTCAAGAAATGCAACTGCAAGAACAGAAAGTGCAGAATTCAAGGGTGTAAAATTTACAGTTGCAGAATTAGAATTTGCGTAATCTACAGCAGCATCAGTATCAACATTATTAAAATCAGTATGTGTAGACTGTGCAGAGTTTATTGCAAAAACAGTGCAAGCAGAATCAGCAGAAAGAGAATCAGCAAAAATAGAATTTAAATTAGCAGAAACAGAACTTACCGAGTCTGAAACAGCAAAAATAGAACTAGAATCAGTGGAAATAGCAACAACAAAATCAGAAATAACAAAATGTAAAATAGCAGAATCAGAATTTATAGAACCAGAACTTGCAAAATTTGAATGAACAAAATCACCACCATGTAGGCATGCATCAATTTCAGCACAAACAACACATAGTTCATTAGCACCATCACATTCAGAACAAGTGAATTCATTTCTAATCCCTACAACTTCAAGAAATTCAGCCAATAAACTTCCATGAACATCTTCAACCAATGAATCAATAATGTCTAAGTGAAAAACATAATGTTCTTCTGGTGGATATCTCATGGCATTAAATAAGTTAAACTGCACTTTGCTATCTCCAAATTCCATGGATAAGGTACCAAAGTGCACATCCATCTTGGTTTTTGCAGTTTTTAAAAATGGCCTACCTAAGATCAATGTTGGTTGATTAACATGCATGTCATCCTCCATGTTTAAGACATAAAAATCTGTAGGGAATATTAAGTCATTCACTCTCACCAAAACATCTTCTAAAACTCCCTCGGGGTGGGTTGTGCTCCGGTTGGCAAGTTGAATCACTACTCCTATTGGCTTGAGCTCTCCAATGCGCAATGACTTGTAAATTGATGTTGGCATGACATTTATTGAGTCTTCAAGGTCTAGCATGGCTTGATTGAATTGCTCGCTTCCTATGGTGCAAGGAATGGTAAAAGTACCCGGATCCTTGCATTTAGGACGGATGCTTGGTTGAATAATTACGGAGACATTTCTGCCCATACTTACTTTCTCATTCCCTTTTAATCTTCTTCTATGGGTGCACAAGTCCTTGAGGAACTTAGCATATTTGGGAATCTGTTTGATGGCATCCAAAAGTAGGATATTGACTTCAACTTTTCTGAATGTCTCCATGATTTCCTTGTCCAATTTGGCCTCTGCTATCTTCTTATTTTGAGTCACTCTAGTTGGAAAAGGCAGTGGAATATTTGGTTCAGAACGCCTGGTGTCTCTATTCTAGGATGGTTTTGGTTCTCCTTTATCTGCATCTATCTCTACAGGATTCAGCTTTTCTATTGCAACAGAATGTTCTGCAAAATCTGCATGGTTCTTCTCTGCAGGATCTGTAGCCTTAAGCTCCTTGCCACTTCTAAGAGTGATGGTATTCACATTTTGTGGGTTAGTTACTATTTGGGATGGAAGTTGGCTAGAACCTTGTGTTTTTAGCTCAGTAACAGTGTTGGCTAATTGGCCAATTTGTGTTTATAGGTTCTAGATGCTGGCTTTTATCCTTTGTTGGAATTGGAGGCTATTAGTTGCCATTTACTTCACCAAATCTGCCAGGCTTAGTTCATTGTTCGTCTGAGGTTGGTCTTGTTTTGGTTGCTGCTGGAATTGTTGTTGCTATTGCTGCTGCCTTATGTTTGAACCTACAGCTTTTTGCCTAAACTACTACTGAGGCTGCTGCTGATACTAATTGGAGCTATTACCATACCTCAAGTTTGGGTTGTCCCTCTATCCAGGATTGTAGGTATTGGAGAAAGGATCATAATTTATCTACTGCTGCTATGGTTGTAGGTATTGTAGGTTGTTGATAAGGTCTACCAGGAAATATTCCCACAATGGTTTCATTTCTCTCATGTAATTCTAGACACAAATATGAAATATGGCCTGGTAGGCAGCAAATGCCACAAATCTTTGCCACTGCTGGATGAGATTGGGGCTACTACTGCTTCTGACGCTAATTGCCTAACTAGTGAGGTGAGCTCCTTAATTTTGTTCTCCATGCGCTGCTAGTTTGCATCAGAAGATTGCAGCTCATTAACTTCCCTAGTGGACGCTATGGCTCGAGTACCAAATTGTTGAGCATTGGTAGCCATATTGGCAATCAAATCTCGGGCTGTAGCAGGTGTTTTATCAACTAAAGCTCCTCCTGAGGCAGCATCCACCATGCTTCTATCTATTGGCAAAAGTCCTTCATAGAAGTATTAGATTAAGAGTTGGTCACTTATTTGATGGTGTGGGCAGCTTGCACACAACTTGTTAAATCTCTCCCAATATTCATGCAATGTCTCACCAATAATTTGCCTTATGCCACAAATATCCTTCCTGATGGCAGCAGCTCTTGAGGTAGGAAAGAACTTCTTTAAAAACAGCCTATTCATGTCTTGCGAGCATGTAACTGAACCAGGATGCAAGTAGTATAACCAGTCCTTTGCAGCTCCATCAAGTGAGAAAGGAAAAGCTCTTAGCTTAATGTGATCTTCATCAACTCCATGTGGCTTCATGGTTGAGGATATCACATGGAATTCCTCGAGATGCTTGTGTGGATCCTCTCCAGCCAAACCATGAAACTTAGGGAGCAAGTGTGTTAATCCTGATTTGAGCTCAAAATCTGCATCTAATTTTGGGTACTGGATGGCTAGAGCTTGATAATTGACATCAGGTGCTACAAGTTCCTTCAATGTTCTATCATGATTGTTAGCCATAATTTTTGTAAGATTCGAATGGTTAGCAATAAGGACACTATGAACAGAATCAAAATCAGATACTAAGCTAGAAACAGAAATAGGTGAGTTTTATGCAGAATTGTTGGACAAATTGTCCTCAGCCAAGACAAGGTCAAATAATCTCCTCCTAGTTGATCTAATCAATCTAAGTGTTCTCTCAATCTTAGGATCAAATGCAATTAAATCAGGATTCAAATCAGACCTAGGCATGCACTAAACAAGGCAGAACAGAACTAGTCATGCACTTATATCACCACCTCACACAGAACACTAAAGAATGCAAACAAACACTCGAAATTAATCAAGAAAAATTGAAAAACACTACCAAATGATTTTAAAAAATTTTGGGACCACCACAGCTCAAATATTTGACCCTCAAGGAGTCCAAAAATGTAAAGAAAAATCTTAAAAAATTAAAAAGTGGTCAAGATGAAGGAATTTGGCAAATGAAAAGTTTTCAGCATAGTTGAAAATCTTGCTCAGAAGATTATTTTCCTTCAACTGACCAAAAATCAGCTCAATCGGAGCACAAAATCTTTTGTAAAAATACCAGTGACATCCCAAAAAGATCAAAAAACCTCAAAAACTCTTTCTAAACGATGGAATTTGGCAAAAACAAGGGTGATCTCAATTCAAATTGAGACTTTCTTAGAATGTGGTTTTCCTATAGGATCAAGTACCCTCTGATTGGTTTGAAAAGGTGCAGTTGCCAAAAATCATAAAATCTACCTCCTAATGTACTAACTATCAACTAAAACTTAAAACCTATGCAACCACTATCACAAAGAGTTAGCACTGATATTCACATATATTCATATGATCAAACAGCATATATCATCCCCGGCAATGGCGCCAAAATTTGACTTGAGCATCGTAACATGAGCAAATTAAACCGAATACCAACTATAGTATAGTAGGCAACTTGGATTGTTTCCTTAAGATGAATGCACCATTTGATCAGAAAATTCAGGGGATTTGTTTCATCAAATAGTTGAAATGCAAAATGTATAAACCAAAATAAAACAGGATTGATGAGCAATGAAACTGAATTAAAAGATCCAATCCAGGACACAAGATAAACACAATTAACACTCAATCATTGGATTCTAACTATATGCAACACTCCAATTCAGTGATTAGACTTAGACTTAACTGAAACCTCAATCTAAATCTAGCATTCACATGGTAACCTCCATGAATTCAACCAATTACATAATCAATTTGATTCAAATACCTCTAAAACTGAATTGAATTGAATTAGTTTCAAACACCAATGCAACTAATCATATATTCAGAACTGAACATAATTCACACTTCTTCTGCAATCACATCACATACATCAACCGAATCATATATGACATGATTACATTCCTAATCAGTATTCAAGAATGAAGAACTTTAATTCATGTGTGAAATTAAGAATGAGAGGAGGAGAGATGAAACCGAATTAATGTGTAGTATTCGAATGATGCACCAATCCTTAAGAGTTTAATTGCTTCACTTGATGTCTTGAATCAAAGGAGAATCATTCCTCCATTAATGGAGGAAAACGCATGAGAGAAAGAGAGAAAGAGAAATTCTATTTTCCAAATTCAAATCAAATGAGTCAAAAGTCAACTCCCAATTAGGGTTCCCTCTTATATATACCTATGATTAACACACCAATTGACTAATTACATTAATCCTCTCTTCTAAAGTTGAAAGTAGACTCCTCATTTACATTAATTGGACTTGTGGAAGGAAACTTATGCTAAAAACACTAATTCAACTTCATTGGATCCGTTAGTCAACTTCAACCACATGTTTGGCCCAGAAAATGCCATTATTTACACTAGTAGTCTGAAGAAAAGTTGTAGGCCTGGAAGTCAGCTTTCCAATGGCACCGATTTTACCTTAATTGGATTCCTGTAGCCCAAGATATAGCCTAATCATTGCACTCTATTCAGGATCTGCATCTACATCTCTTGAGTCCACTTGAAGGCCCAAATCTAGCTTGAAAATTCCCAAACTAGCCTCTGACCTCTGCATAAGAGTTACAGGCCTAACTCTCAGCTTTCCTACAAACTAAGAATCATGCCAAAATGAGGTATATAACTTAAGTTATGGGCCAAAAACCAAAATAATGTCAGAATAAGGCTAGTGTAGGAAAATTAGATCAAAGTTCAACCAAGGTCCAATTAATAGGAAATGGTCCAAGTCAATTCAAATATACACAAAAGAGGATTAATGAGCTAGTTATGAAAAAAATAAGTATATAAAATTCCAATTCATCACTACTCAATCCTGTGCCTATTCCAGAGCAGATTTGGACCGAAGTGCCCATGGACTTTATCTTTGGGTTACCCCGTGCAAAAGAGGTCGACACCATCATGGTTATAGTAGATAGGTTGAACAAATATATGCTCATTTTGTTGCCCTTTCCCACTTTTTTACAATGAAAGATGTTACCAAGGCTTTTGTTAAGGAAATTATAAAGCTTCATGGGTTCCCATAAGTGATCATTTCAGATCGAGACCAGATTTTTCTCAGCCATTTCTGGTCTGAGTTGTTCTATAGCTCAGAAACCAAGCTCAAGTATAGTACTTCATACCATCCTCAAACAGATGGGCAGACAAAAGTGACTAACCGCTGCTTGGAGGCTTATCTCCGCTGTTTTACGGGGCATAGACCTAAACAGTGGGTAGATTGGCTTAGTTGGGCCGAATACTAGTTTGACACCACATTCAATGGCTCCACGAAGATGACTCCTTTTCAAGCTGTCTATGGCAGACACCCACCCATGCTATTTATGGGTGAGACATACCTGTCAAAGGTTGAAGAGGTGCAGTCCTTAATGGCTTCTAGAGATGAAATTGTGGCGGAACTTAAGGAAAATCTGAATTTAGCTCAATAGTGAATAAAACTGTTTACTGATAAGCATAAAAGAAAGGTGTTCTATGAGCTGGGTGATTGGGTATTCCTTAAGCTACAACCTTATGGGATGAAATCTTTGGCTCGGAAGTTGAATGAGAAATTTAGTCCACATTATTATCGACTTTTTCAGATCATTGAGAAGTTAGGTTAGGTCGCCTATAGATTGGCTTTACCCCTTAATTATAAGATGCACCCGGTTTTCCATGTTAGTAAATTGAAAAAAGCCCTGCCACCTCAAGTGCAACCACAGTAATTACCTGCTGCTCTGACTGAGGCGAAGGAGTTAATCATGACACCTCAAGAAGTGTTAGCAGTACGCCATAGACCAGATGGTGCGGCTTAAGGGCTGATTCGATGGAAGAACCTCCCAGAATGTGAGGATTCATGGGAGTTACTGCAGGATTTGAGACGTCAGTTTCCAGAATCCCACCTTGAGGACAAGGTGGTTGTCCAGGGGGGTAGTGTTAGGGATAGAATGTACGGGCAAGTACACAGTAGGAGAAGTGGGAGGGAAAGGGACAAGGGATGAAAATAGGCCCAGTTGCAACAAATAATAACATAAACAGAAAAGTGGAGGGAAAGTTAGTTAGAATAAGTAGCAAAATGGAGCGATATAAATAAGAGATTGGTAGGAATCTATTACTTGCCTAGTCATTTCCTAAAGTCAGAAAGAGAGTTGAGGACTCTTCAATTCCTCAGAAAGATAGATTTAGTGTAAATTCTAGGGTTCTTGGTGCTTTACCAGAATCCCTAATTCAATAAGATACATTTAGATACCTCTTCTTCTAGTTCCTATCCAGGAATCTTATCACGCTATTTTCATAAATCAACATCATTGCAAGAGAACCTTTAATATACCTCAAGATTTGAACCACTGCATCCCAGTAAATGTCACAAGGAAAACTAAGAAACTAACTTTCAATATTGACAAGCAATTCGACTTGATCATACCGAGATAACTTTCTTTCCTGCCAATCTCTAATATCTGTCTGGGTCTGAATAAGACTCCCCTAATCTAGTAAAGTTTTAGCATTCATGTCCATAAGCATAGCAAGTTATTTTCAACCTAGCATTCCAAGATCTTCCAAAATGTTGAGTGCTTACTTTCATTGGGAGATGGCAATGACTATTTTTGATTGCTTATTTCAATCCTAAAGAAATATCACGGTCGAACAAGTTCTTATTTTGGAAGTGTCAAAACAAGTGTTGCTTTAGACCTGTAATCCTTTCATGATCATCCCCTATAATAACAGTAACTTATGGATAGACAACGAGATACATGCACTCATTAGAAGTTGAATGTCTGTAGAAGGATTCCAACCTGAGCCAATCATTCCTTAGCAAAATCCATGTCTTAATTTTCTGAAGCCATTTTTTGCAGCACTCAATTAATGGTTAATGTAGTGTAAGAATGCATTCAAATTTACCATTGATCGAAGTTCTCTCATTTTCTAATCTATGACCTATGAACATATTGTATATAGACAGAAACTAAAAACCATTGTTTGCCTCTACCAATTAGGAAGACTATGGGAATCATGACATATGAAGCCTTCTTCAAGTGTTGTTCATCTTGTTAAATAACTTGTATTTGGGTCATTACTTACTAAACTACGTTATAAGTTATTGCATTTCTGTGTTCCAAGTTGAATTATCTTGAATAATATTTATCCTTTTGTGGTTATTTATTTAACTAACAAGTCTCGCTGTGCTTTTCTTTTCTTGATGCATATGCTTTTTCCGTCTGCTTTGCATTTCTATAAATAAATCATATAAATTGAAGTATCAAAGGTTTTTCCCCATTTTCCTAGGGGCGAATGAAATATCAAAGTTTTGATTGTATTAAATGTGCATAAGTTTTTTTGATAATTGGATTGCTTTGAATAGTAACTCTACACTTGAAGTGAATTGAGCCCATCAGATTTTAAAGTTGGTTGATGTGGTGAATTTATTATTGTTTGTTCAGCAAGGATGTACAATTTGACTGGATCATTAAGTGCCATTTTTTATCGTTGCTTGTTCTAATGGCTAGTTTGACAGCTGGAAGTGGTGCTTGCATTATTTCTCTTTACTTGTTTTGATTATTTGACATCTTCATTGTCATCTTTATTGTCATTAAGTGTCTTCAGATTTCCCTTTTCCTCTTTCTAGTGGAGATAGGGTTAAATTAAGGTTCATGTTTTGTGACACAGGCAAACCCTTCTAATCCAAGGATATTTCCATTTATCTTGCTTGGAAACAAAATTAATATTGATGGTGGGAATAGTCGAGTGGTAGGCACATGCTTTGCACTTCCAAATTTCCTTGTCTCCTGCATAATGTTCTAACTATCTTCTATGCAGGTTCTCGAGAAGAAAATGAAGGAATGGTGTACTTCCAAAGGAAATATTCCCTACTATGAGACATCTATAAAAGAGGACTATAATGTTGATGCTGCATTCCTGTGTATTGCCAAGACTGCTCTATGTAACATCCTTAATTTTCCTCCGTCCTAATTACCTTAGTAATCCTAAGTAATTAGGCACTTAATAAAGAATAATAGATTAAGACTTAATTAAAGAGTTTATGGGATAATTATGAAGGGTAAAGTCAAAGGAACATTTGATTAAGATTAGAGAATCTCTAATTAAGTGAGTCAAACTTTTAATAGCCTAATTACGGACTAATCACCCTTAATTAATTTAATTGAGTTTAATTAAAGATAATTAAGCTTAATTTTAAGTTTATTTTTGTTAATCATGTTCTTGTGAGTTTAATTAAGTGCACTCTGTGCTCCCTTCATCATCCAATTTATCCCCTTAATCACTAATTAATACAAGATAACACAAAATGACACAAAATATCTCACTGCCCTTACCTAATAACGTACGGCCATGCACTCTCTCTCACACACACACACATACACACACTCACTTTTAATTTCAAACTTCCATTCTCTCTCAAAAATCCTTTCCTCCTTAAGAAACTCTCTAACTTCTCTCTACATTCCTTCTTCTTCTTCATCTTCTTCATCATTCTCCCCCTCCATAACCAAACCTTCTTTACTAAGCCCTTTAAAGATCACATCTTTTAGTCTTTGAATAAAAGATTTAAACACTACAAGACTCATTTTCACAAGATCTCAAGAGCTCTCATCGTCTCCAAGCCAAACCGCCACCTTCATCTACTTGAAAGAACACCATCTTCTTCATTTTCTCCTTCAAAAAGGCGCTAAACTCATCACTAGGTAGTGATCTTCATCTTTTCCTTTTGTTACTCAAGAAAGCTTGAAGCTTGGCTTTCACCATGGCTAAGATCTTCAAGTGAGAACTTGAGAAAGTTTCCTTTTTTGGAAAAAAGTTTGCTACTTGAACCTTATTCATGAGTGTTCATGTGAATGTCTTTGAGTTTTCTTCATGAATGCCCTAAAAGTTTCCATTTTTACCAAAATATGTTCTTGATCTTGTTCATGAGTTGTTCTTATTTATTGAAAGTTTCTCTTTTTGAATCTTCAAAGTTTCCATTTTTCTTTCTTAATGCATGAGTTCTTGATGTTCCTTGTGAGTTGTTGAAAAAGAATGATGTTCTTGGTGGTATTTGATGATTGGAAATGTTCTCATCTTTACATCTTTTTCATGATTTTGACAAGGCTATGAACATTCCCAAAAGCATAAACTTTAAAAGTTTGCTTCTTGATGTATAAAAGTGGTGCTACATTTTATGCTTTATAAAGTTTCATTTTGTTCTTTTTGTTGACAAGAACGTCTGTAAAGGTCCAAACTTTTTAGAACCTGAAGCTTTTTAGAACCTGAAGCTTTTTAAGTTATAAAAATGAGAACTTGTCACTTTATGTCTTAAAAGTTGAATCTTGAAGATAAGATCTTTCAAAAGGTTTCAAACTTTAAACTAAAATGTGACTTTTAAGCCATAACGATGTAGATTTGCACTTTAATCTTGTAAAGGTTAAACCTTAAGATAGAAATGCTGAGTAAAGTTGTAATCTTTCTTCAAGAAAGAAGTTTTTAAACTTTAAGACAACTTTAAATCATAAAGTTGGAATCTTGATGGTCTTATAATGATTAAAAGTATTAACTTTATTAAAAAATAAGACTTTTTAGTCATAAAGCTAGTATCTTGTATCATTCTCTTATAAAGGTTGAATTTTGAAGATAAAAATATAATTTTATAGACTCATATTTTCGTAAAGAATAAAATTTTATAATCATTTTCATAAAGAATGCAACTTTGTAATCATAAAGGCAAAATCTTGTCACTCTATTTAATAAAGTTTGAATCTTGAAACTTAGTTGTGATAAAAAAAATCACTTCTTGATGATGGTGGGCACATGTGTTGTTGGGTTCATGAGTGTGATTATGCGTTGTCATGACCCAAGGGACTAGAGGGATCTTGAAATCCTTTGGGAACAGAAGTATGATTAGGGCCTCTAAGCATACTATGAACCTAGGAATCACCAAGTGCACTATCTAAAGGAAAGGAAAGGAAATAATTATCTAACTTAGTTCACTTGAAACGAAGTGCTCCATAAGACATGTATATAAGCAAAAAGTAACTTCACTCAAGCATTAAGTAACTAAAAAGACTACTCACACATTTGGTCTAACTATATGATTTTCTCATGAGTGAACATGGGAAATCATATGATGGCTCATAATACTTTTCATAAAGAATAACACAACTATGAACATCCTTTAGGGTGTGAATGTATGATGCCTTTGAGCATGATATATGACAAGTTTGCTTGGGAGTTGGCTCATGATTGAATAATTGTTATGATGATATGGGATGAATGTAATTGGTTGTTGGTTGAAATTTCAAGATTGGCATTTGGGGAAGCTCCAGTCTAGCCTTACCATTGCATGTCTACATGTGTCTTGTTAATGAATGCAATGCATGTAAGACATGGTCATAACAAAAGAAAATAAATAATGGGACATGACCCTTTGATTACTTCGATAAGGGAAGTGAGAGATGGTGATCCACAAAGATTTAAAGAACCTCTATGGAAGAGCCAATAATGACATGAAGGACCCTTCAACTTAGAGATAACCATTATCAACTTAGTCTAATTTGGTTTTGTACTGCATGATAATGGTCAACGAATGAGCTCATGTCTAAAAGTAGTTTATTTCAAAGGAAAAGTAAAGAACATTAAGTACATGCTAAGAATGAAAGTAAAGTCAAAGTAAAACCATGGTCAAGTCTATGAGATTGCATGAAAGTGCATGTGCCTTTAATTCCCTATATGCATCGTGAACATCTACTTCATGCCTTAGTATGAATGTTTCTACTAATGTTATGTTATGTTATGATTATGATGTTAAACTTAAAAAAAAAACCTGCTTTGGGAACTTATGTTTTCCAACTGTTAAAATTGAATTTATGTCACTATTTTTATAATTAAACCCAAAGTGGTTAGGATGACGACAATAGCATATTAATGGTTTAATCAGAATCCTACTGAAATATCTTGTATTTCTCACTCTTATGTTCCCGTGTCGTCTTTAAATGGAGTTGATTGCATCCGTGGCAACACTTTAGATGGTGCCTAACTGGATAAGACGAGGAGCTGTCATGTTACTTCACCTAGCTAAGGAGGATCGAGATAATAGCATAGCATTTTCACTTTCTTTAGAACCCTAGTTGGGCAGCTTATATGTAATTAAGAGCATGTAGAAAGTCATACTACTTAATTTGACCTATTGCATATGTGATAATTTTTAAGCGTGATTATGACTCTTGATTATCTAAGATTACATTATTGTCTTAAGGCATTGTGTTATGTTATTTCAACTTTGTTATATGCCTTTTTAGTAACTCCGCGATATGAGGAACAACGTCCATATATGTACGAATAAGTAAGTACTTAAAGGCTCAGTTTTCAAGTATAAATGCTTTATGAAAAAGAAAAATTTACATGCTATTTTCCTATATTATGCTAATTTCAATTATAGGAACTTCCACTAGTTAAGGGTAACAATAGTAATACCATAAAATGACTTAAGCATAGTATGATATTATTAGGTGTTACACTTTAACCAATGAGCATGACCAGGACATGTAAGATTTATTTCTGATTTGCATGAACTTCTACAATATCAGATGAATATATGATTCATAGTCTTCAAAAAGCATGTGGCGTTAATTAATTTAGCTCTATCTTTACATCTTAGATGTTTTCCTTTAGGTTTAATTACCAGCTAGGTACTACATAATTAAGTTTTGGTAAAGAAGTACTATACATGGGATTCTTAAGTTAGCAACACAAATGTTAGAACTAGTACCAGAGGTAAAAATGAAGAAAGAATTGGGAATTTTATTAATATTGGGTTGCTGGTAAATCACCAAGAACCCTAGGAATTGATACAAGTCCTATTAGGAATTAGTATATGCTCTCAGAGGAATATTCAGAGTCCTCTCACTCTCACCCTGCTATACCATCGACTAGACTCCCAAATCAGTTATCCTCAGCCTTATATACTTCTTCGTTCCGCTTAACTAACTCCTAAGTAACTTCCCTCCATGTCAATCAGCTTGTATTTCATATTCTGGGCCCATATCTCTCTTAGATCGCCTCACATACACCTGCCTCAATAATGGGGCTCTATCATTGCTTCTCCCCGCACCCCCAAAAGACACACCCTGTCCTTAAGGTGAGAAGTGGGAAACAGCCGAAATAGCTCAGCCAGTGGCTTCTATGAATCATCACACGAAGGGAGGTGCTTCCAGCGGACCAGCACCTCTGTTGCCCCTGCTTTATTATAGTGCAGGCCCAGCAGGTCTTTAGGTTCTACTTTCAGCTCCCATTCTTCAGTCAACTCCTCAGGCATTTCATGAGCCTGAACATCAAGAGGAAGGGCCTTTTTGGGCATATTGACATGAAAAATAGGGTGTACACGATTGGATCGGGACAGCGCCAGCTGATAAGCCACTGGACCAACCTTGTCCGGCACCTAGTATGGCCCAACGAACTGAGGACTGAGCTTCTCATTTCATTTCCTTGTGAAGGACTTCAGTTTGTATGGCTGAACCTTCAAAAAAACCCAATCTCCCACCTCAAACACAAACCTTTCTTTGGTGCTTGTTGGCATAGAACTTCATTCACTACTGGGCCCCCTTTAGATTCTCCTTCAATTCGTTTATAGCCCAGTCCTTATCCACCATTGATGGCTGCACCTCTGGGACATTAGAAGGATATGTTTCACCATGATAGACCATAGGGGGAGGTTTGCCATACAATGCTTGGAAGGGGGTCATCTTGGATGAAGCATTATAAGTGGTGTTAAACCAAAATTCTACCCAACAAAGCTAGTATGGCCACTAATTAGGCTTAGTACTAACAAAGCATCTCAAATACATCTCAAGGCAACAGTTCACTACTTCGGTTTGGATATCCGTTTGTGGATGGTACGAAGTGCTGTACTTCAGCTGTGTTCCTGCCTGTCGAAACATTTCTGCCTAGAAGCGGCTAAGAAACAATTGATCCTGATCTGAAATAATAACCTGAGGAAAATCGTGGAGTTGCACTACTTCACGAATGAAAACCTAAGCCACCTCTTTGGTAAAGAAAGGGTGGGCAAGTGCTATAAAATGAGCAAATTTCGTCAATCAGTCAATCACCAATAGGATGGTATCCTTGCTCCTCGTTTTAGGTAGCCCCAAAATAAAATCCATAGAGATTTCAACCCACACCTTATCCAGAATAGGTAATGGTTGCAGCAAACCCCCTGGTGCTAGCGCCTCATATTTGTTTTTTTGGCAAACTTGGCAAGCTGCCACATTATCCTTCACTATCTTTTTCATTCCTTTCCAAGTGACTACTACAGCAAGCCTTTTGTATGTTTGTAGAAAGCCATAATGTCCCCCTATGGGTGAATCATGAAACTCAACCAAGAGTAAAGGAATTTGGCAAGAAGAGGGGGGTAGAACCACCTTCCCGTTAGTAAACAGGCAATTCCCTTGTAGTTGAAATTAGGGACAGCAGCTCCATCCACCAAAAGTTGCTGCACTATTGAATTCAGGTGAGGATCATGCCTAACTTCTTCATCCACTTGTTGCCATAAAGAAGAATGTAACTGGGAGATCGCCCCGAGTATCATCTATCTAGATAATGCATCTGCGACTTTGTTTTTAAACCCCGGCCTATAACGGATTCCAAAATCCATTCCCATGAGCTTTGCTGTCCACTTTAGCTGATCTTCTCTCAAAAGCCACTGGTCAGTCAAAAAGTTAAGGCTCGTATACGGACTTGTTTTGTGCCCCAAGAGACAAAGCTTGGCTGAGGAAAGCCATTGGTCTCCCACCTTGTGACAATATAGCCCCTATTCCTTGGCTGGAGGCATCCGTTTCCAAGACAAATTCCTTGGAAAAATCAGGGATAGCTAGTGTGGGTAAGTTAGTCATGGCTGCTTTAAGGCTGTCGAATGCAAACTTTGCCTGCTTTGACCAATGGAAGCTATCTTTTTTAGTGAGGTCAGTTAGAGGTTTAGCTAACACTCCATAATTCCGCATGAAACATCGGTAATAACCAATAAGGCCCAAGAACCCCCTCAGCGCCTTAATACCCTTTGGCACCGGCCATTTTTCCATGGCTTCTATCTTCGTAGGGTCTGCCACACCCCTTGTGCACATACCAAATGCCCCAAATACTCTACTTGTGGCACCCCAAACTCACATTTCTTCTTGTTCACCACCAACGCATGCTGCTATAACGCTGAGAAGACCAGTTGCAAGTGCCCCCCATGTGCTAAGACATCCTTGCTATAGATAAGAATGTCATAAAAAAAAAAAACCAACACAAACTTTCTGAGATATGTCTGCAATACCTTATGCATCAAGGCCTGAAACATTGAACGTGCATTTGTGAGGCCAAATGGCATCACTACGAATTCATAGTGACCCTCATGGGCCCAGAAAGCAGTCTTTTCAATGTCTTGTTCCCTCATGCGTATTTGATGGTAGCTAGATTTAAGGTCCAGCTTAGAAAATATAGTTGAACCAGCCAGTTCATCTAATAGTTCGTCAATGACTGGTATAGGGAATTTGTTGGCAATGGTAATCTGGTTTAGAGCCCTATAATCAACGTAAAACTGCTAACTCCCATCCTTCTTCTTGACCAAAATGAGAAGGCTTGCATAAGGACTAATACTTAGTCAGATGACTCCAGCTTCCAACATATCTCTCACCAATTTTTCTATTTTTGTTTTTTGGTAATAGGGATAACGATAGTGCCTAATGTTAGGAATATCAGAACCTTACCTCAGAGTTATAGCATGGTCATGCAATCTATTAGGTGGCAGCCCCGACAGCACTTGGAAAATGCTCTCAAACTGGTCCAGAACCTCTTATATTTCTGCTAGTATCTCCTAAGGCTGTGGCTCTGGCTCTTATAGTGAGCAAAACTACACCAGCAACCCATACCCGTCCTCTTGTAGTGTTTTCTGAATAGATTTATAAGAAAATCCTCTGTAACACAGGTCCTGATCCCCCCTCAAAGCTACCTTCTCACCCTTCAACCTAAATTGTAGCTTGCACTCCTTGAAATTAGCCTTTACGTCACCCAAGGTGTCTAGCCATGCTAACCTCAGTACTACTTCAACTCCTTCAATAAGGAAGAGAAAGAGGTTCTGTTGCACTACTAATTTAGGAGAATGAATCTGTACATCCTTGCAAACCCCCATGCTTCGAACTTGTTGCCCATTACCAAACTTGACATTGAATTTGGAAGTGTGAAAAATTGGTAGTCCTAACCTATGCACCAATTTCTGACAGACAAAATTGTGTGAGGGGCCCATATCAATCATCACTCGGACTTTCTCTCCAGCTACCAACCCCTAGATTCGGATTGATCTCATACCCCCATTGTCCTGAAGCTCACTCACCTTCAACTGCATGGAGTCCATATTTCTCCCAAGCTCCTCCAAGGCATCTTGCCACTCCCTTTCCGCACTGGGGTCCACTTCTTCCTCAATGATCAAGAACTGAAACTGTGTATTCTGTTTGTTCTTGCACACATGCTCCGGCGTGTACTCTTGTCACATACAAAGCACAGCCCTTTGCTCCTCCTTTCCCCATACTCAACATCACTTATCTGCCTATAACTTCTACTACTTCCTTCATGACCATGACCCTCGAGTCTATTATGCGTATTGTAGACCAACCCACTAGTTCCACTGCTAGTCACATGGGTGGGTCCCCTAGTGCCTCCTACAAATCCCAAATTTGACCCTCCTTTATCCACCAAAGGATTTCTTGGCCAAGTGGATCCCCTGTTACTCCCCATGTATCCCCTATTCTAGCCCTTACTAATCAGCCTATTCCTATCATTAATAACCTTAGCTAAATTTATCATTTCATCCAAATTATCATATATATGAATTTTAAGCTCAGCTCTTACCTCTTCTTTCAAGCCGTTCAAGAAAAGGCTTTGGAGATACTTCCTTTCTTCGATTTTCAAACATCTGGATAGAGCCTCAAACTAGTCCCTGTACTCGCGGACCGTTCCTTCTTGCTTCAGTGCCAACAGAGCGGAATACGGGTCCCACGGCACCTCAGGCTGAAACCGCTTCACCATGGTGTCACGGAACCTCGGCTAGGAGTGCACTGCTACGGTCGCCTCCCACTAGTGGAACCACGTCAAAGCTTAGCCTTCCACAGTGACCTTGGCCGCCGTCAACCACTCCTCCGGCGGCACCCCATGGATCTGAAAGTACTGTTCTATCCGATCCACCCACCCCGGAGTGTCTTCTCCCTAGAACAACTAAAGGTCGATTCGTCTCCACTATTCGGATCCGAACCCCCTTCGCGACGACGAAATCTCCTCGTTCTCACTTCGTGCGTTCAAACCATGACCACGCCATTCCGATCGATTCATCCCCGTCGGATCGTGATTACTGTTCATCTCTGTCACATGTGAAAGCTTCTCATCAATCTTCTTCCACAGATTGGCAATCGCCTCTTGCATCGCAATGATTTGCGCAAGTCATTCTTCGCCTATTCGCTCCTCCACTTGCTTCTCCAATGCCTCGAGTTTTGCGTCCATCTTCCTTGACACCACCATGAAGAGCCCTCGCCAGGATCGGTTTAGGCTTTGATACCAATGTTAGAACTGGTACTAGAGGCAAAAATGAAGAAAGAATTGGGAATTTTATTGATATTGGGTTGCTAGTAAATCACCAAGAACCCTAGGAATTGATACAAGTCCTATTAGGAATTAGTATCTGCTCTCAGAGGAATATTCAGAGTCCTCTCACTCTCAACCTGCTATGCCATTGACAAGATTCCCAAATCAGTTACCCTCAGCCTTATATACTTCCTCATTCCGCCTAACTAACTTCCCTCCACGTCAGTCAGCTTATATTTCATATTCTGGGCCCATGTCTCTCCTAGATCGCCTCACGTACACCTGCCTCAATAATGGGGCTCTATCAACAGCAAAGCCTGCCAATCCTCCAGCAAATTAGACAGGAAGTCCTCTCAATTAATGCCACTAGTGGAGCTTGAGTGACACTGGAATAAGAGAATTATACCCCATAGAAGTGTCAAAAACAAAGATTTATCCTAAAAACTTGAGCATGCATTGAACTTGTGGCATAAAACTATTGCTTTTACGAGTATTAAATGCTCGCTATGTTTACTCTTCCTTGCCTTTTAACTGAGAAACGACCTTCATGCACGATGGATAAAGCAGAGAACCATGCACTTCAACTAGCAGTTATATGTCGAAACTTGTTGGATGTAATGTAATACATAAATGATTATGTGATAGGACACTATTAGTGTAGGCTGCTTCAGATAATGAGCAGAAGGGTGGGTGTGCATGCTGATATGGAAATATTGAATAATTTCACTGATTCTCCTCTGATGTGATGGCTTAAATTCTTCAGATTCTGGATGGTCTCATTGTTTTCCCCACTTTTTGTACATTTTATATGTGACGCTCGAGTAGATCGTATTTGCATTGATGTTGTTGTTTTGATAGATTGTAGTGCTGTTTCTGAAGGACGAGCTTGATAATGTTGCACTTGTCGGAAAGAGTGTTCAATTGATTTACCGCGGATTATTTAGGCAAAATTTTTCAAATTTAATTGTCAAATTTCTATGTGGCATGAGAATGTTCTTATTTTTTGTTTGGTGAACCAGTCATGGTAATCCAAACTTCATTGATGTAAATTGGTTATATTTGTAAATGAATTAGTACCCAACCTCGCTAATTGTTGGGATAGTGAGCAAATTTGAGTGTAGCAATAGCATATGTTCGCGTGTTATGGACTAATAAATGGATAGCATTTCTTGCCCTAAAATTTTACCAAAAGGAAAGTGTTGTCAGCTAAAATCTGGTTCTATCGGCTGGTCTTATCCGTATTTCTAGTACACCTGGAGTGCTGGAGTGAAAAATGATTTTCTAGAGCTCGCCAGGGATGAGACTAATCATGTCACTTCACTTTGCTCAAGTTAGTAGGAGTAAGATATAAATGTAAAATCTACGTAATAAACATACTTATGTTGATCATAGTAGGATTTCTCTTGTAGTGCTTGATCTTGGACCTTTCGAAAGGAGGGCATAATTGTTAGGTGCCTTTATGACCAAATAGCTTTTTAACTCTTTTATTTTTTTATCATTGACCAAATAGCTTGCATTTGAAGGGTAATGAGCAATAACGATTCGGGCGGTGTGACAGTCCTTCACTTCAAGCCATGTGTTGCATGTGTATGTGCTTGTGCGGATCTGACGACCTTCCTAGGCCTGATAAAGGTCTTGTCTAGGATATCTTTATATTTTTTTCCCCGGAAAATTACAATGTCTTAGGTTTATGAAAATTACACCTGACTTTTCTGTTATATGCATATTTAAACAAACTTCCCCTGCTTTAGACGGTAGCTAATAGCGTTAATCTCATGTGGTTTTCCACTAGTACCTTTCCTATTAAAAATACATTTCACCCATCCTAAGGTACAAGTAGTTGAGAAGGGAAATCATTAGCAGCAGCAATAGTAAATACTTGGAGGAACTCTCCTTCCCGCTATGACTCAATCTTTGCTGACTTGTGATGTACTCGTATACTTGAACTATCTAACTACCTAATTGGTGCACCATCCAACAACCAAAAGAAGGCGGTGGTAGAAATAGCTCACGAACTGAATTGACTTATTTCTAGCCCTCATGCACATACCACCATAGAAACCAATAAAGCGTTGTTAAAAGATTAATGTAATAGTAAGTGGAAAAAACTAGGCACCAAACAAATTCAATATATATATACAATTGTACTTGATACGTTGTTTCATTTATGACTTTTTTTTCATGTTTGTAAGGATTCAAATTAATAGACAAAATTATAACAAGTGATGCTCATTTATTTATTTATTTTCAATAAAAAGGAGCATATTACAAAATATTAAAAGATTGTTACCATGGTCTTAATCTAGTGAACAAAAGTAACGGAAATACACTAATTTTATAAGCTAAGAGTGCTGAAGTAGTAATGTCTCAGCTCAGCCTTGTATTTTTTCCATGCTTGGAAAGTTCTATCCATTCTTCCTAACTTACTATGTCTAAATTTCACTTTGCGAATTTTTATGAGTTTTAGTATTTCTTAAATACACGGTCGAATCTCAACATTTTATGTTTAACCATGCTAAAAAAAACAACAGTATTAAGGTAAACCATCACAGTCCACCTAATAATATGTTGTTAATGTGCATTGGATGAAAATATTAGCTGATACAGCAGCTTTTGCACATTCTGTTACGCGACATTAAGTAGTTACGTGAGAATAAGCTTCTGCACAACTTGTACTTTAGAAATGGGTTAAGTGGGTTGTGTTATATATACTGGTGAATAATGTAACATCCTTCTAATCACAATATCATGCCTAGATGATAATATTATAATTAGAAGTTGCTAGTTATTGCCCATATGTATAATAATCGGGATATGGTATCATTGGTGGGTTAATACAGCATAAATTCATTTATCATTGTGTAATACCACAGTACTAAAGATACTTTCATAATAAATATGTATAATAGCATATTCATAGTCAATACAAACCCATTTATATTAACTTAGGATACCAATACATTTCATATCAACTATATGTCTAAAGGCCCTCCACTGTATTTGTGGCTCAATAACTCTTTCAAAGGAAACCATAGCATGTACATGAACGGTCAAAGAGTTGTTAGCAAAAGTACCCTAAGGTAGCTATCAGGTCTCCATCATGGTGCCAGGTCCAATCAGCTGTCTCGAGAAAAATTACTATGGATGCCATTGGTAGTGTTTGAGGGTGACACGAAAAGAGATAGGTATGAGAATTTAAATTTCCAATAGAAAATCCTAGACTACTGTATGTGGTATCATTGTGATCACCCACAGCTGCTTTGGTGTGCAATAATAAAATATGTTCTCACCGTATGAGGAAACAAAGACTTATCTTTAAATGGTAAAACTATTTTCGAAGCATATTCATTTTAATTTGCACAATCATGATAAATATATACTAATAACATCAATATCATAATAAGAGAGATAGAACAAATATTGAATGAGCCATGAAAATAAAAATAAACATGTATGGAATGTATATTGCTCAGATCATTTTATTTAACTTTAAATTAATACAGGTGCTTGGCTTGGAAATCCCTTGACTTTGAGTGGCGTTCATATATCTGTGTAATAGTCCGTTATGCAAGATTGAGCTCATTTATATATGTGATTGCTGAATTCACTCTCTGACTCTCATGCGGATCTATCCCTAGTTAGGTTCACTCTCCCTGACATATCATGGAAAGGTTGGATTCACTTTCTTCAACATAGCCACATCATGTTCACTCTCCCTAACTTAATCCAAGGGAGTTGGATTCACTCTCTCTAACCCAAGCATGGTACTAACTTTGTTTTTCTCAATCAGTTAAGGAATAATGTACAATTACATTTCCATGCAGTCCTTTATTAAGAGAACATAATCATATTAACATGTACATTGAATTCACATACTTCAAGTTCCAAGTAGAAAATGGTGGAATATGAATTGTCGCAAGGATAGCTCAATTGGAAATATAAATTTATAGTCATACTTAGCATCTATCCAGGATTTAGAAAATTCACTAAAATTCCATTTTAAGTTAGTTTGGGTTAAACTTTTACAAGGAATATCCCTTACTCTAATTTCAAACCTCCTTTGATCCCATTTAATTTGAGTTAGTATGAATTAAAGTGTGCATATTTTTCTGCTAGCTGCGCTGTTATAAAATAGATTCAGTCACCTACTTAAGGAAAATTACCAAAATTTTATTTCTTATTACTCTTCTCTAAAATTTTATGGACTTATAGCTTGATGAACCCCTTTTAAACAACTTAAAAAATTCTAAGCCAAACCGAAGTTATAAGTCTCATATTACACCTGTTCTATTTTGGGTGCTAATAGGGCAATAGTCACTTTAGTTAATTACAGGGACTAGGACCTCTACAAAAGGGATTTGCTGTAATAATTTACAGAGCTATTTCTCTATGTTTTAGCTTTCTAACAAAATTAATTTCACTATATATATATATATATAGAGAGTTTAAAATATCAGGTCTTAACCCTAAGCTACTCGAGGATGTCTTTTGCAAAATAGGATCAATTTGCAAAAATCATAACTTCCTCTACACAACTCGTATGGACTTGTATTTTATATAGTTGAACTCATCTCCAAGTTAACTTTCATCTAAAATTAGTTTAAGTCAATTTTGATTTTCCTAGCTTCAATTATAGTGGCCAAACTACTAATTGCCAAATTTCTTCTCCTAATAACTCAGTTCCTGGTTTCTTTCAAATCATATACAAAAACAACTACTTATCAATCATAGAGATTCAACCACTTCAAGCATATATAAACACAAGAGTACAATATCACTAATCTCTACTGTAATATACCAATCAAGAAAATAATTAAATTCTAGCAACAAAACACATATACAAATAATTCAAGTCTTCAGATTTCTTATCTCACTTCTGTAACATCCCCACTTTCGTAAATAGAACGTAATAGGAACTTTGAATTATTTTCCCTTAGGCAGTGTGAGAATTTCTTAGGTAGTGCTATGCCATAACGATCCTCACACTTGAAATTATAGGGTAGTGCAACACTGCCATTGAAAATACGGCACTGCCATATGTTAAAAATTAAGAAATGACAAAAGTACCCCTGCAAACTTTTCTTAATCGCAGTGATACCCTAAATTTTTAGAAATTATGTTTTGACCCCAAAAACTTATTTCCACAATAACCCTAAAACTTTTCATAAAATGACCTTTATGTCAATCCAAGAATTTTTTATAAAATGACCTTTATGTCCCCACATCTATAGGATTAGCAGAATGGGGTTTTAAACGAAGCAAAATCACGTGGTGAAACCGTAGAAGTTTAAATCTCTGCCGACTGGGCCATGAAGGCAATTGGGTGTGAAATGACATGGGGTGCTCCTGGACTTGCTCAAAATTACGGAAATGCCATTAATTATAGAAAACAAAAAACAAAAAGGCTCCGAAGTTGCGAAAATGTCTAATTTATGCCGTTAATCTATTTATTCGGTTTCAATAGTTATGTAAAGACAATTAAGAGTTAATTAAATATTAATTAGGGGTTAATTAGATGTTAATTAGAGGGATGAGGCTTAGGAACAATTAGGATAGAGATATAGAAATTCTCTCAAAGTCATTTAGTTAAGTTTTGCCGATTTGAAGAAAATCGGCGAAGATTCGGTACTTTAAATTGCCAGAACCGAATCAGTAGAATTTCACTAGTTTGAATGGCTAAAAATTGAGCCACTTCTACCTTAATGGATGGCGCCAATTGGCCACCAAGTGAGTGGAGAGTGTAACGTCCGAAAAATTCTATCATTATTAACCGAGTTTTCGGTTTTCATCGGATAATTGGGATTAATTAGGATTCGATTAAGCATTCACTTAAAGCCAATTGAGTGTGGTTTAGAATAATTAGGTATAATGGAATTAGATTAGAACCATAGGAAACTTGATAGGACTTTTCTAAAACCGATTTACCGATTTAAAGGAAATCGGTAAGATTTCGGTATTTTAAATTGCCGGAACCGGACCAATAGAAATTATACTGTGAAAACCCTAGGATGGATGGCCAAGATTCAGCCAACACTCCTCACAAGTGGCGCACAAATCAGCCATAAAAGAAGGAAGCTAAGCCAAGTTTGAATGGGGGTTGAAATCCACCAATCAAGAGCTAACTTCCTTTATAAGTTTTCATTTTTTTCTTCCTTCCCCCTTTATATTTTTGGCCTCCCCATAAGAGGTGCAGACCAGCCCTCATTTTCCCACTTTGCTTCATCTTCTTCCACTTCCTCTCATCCCCAAGCTCAAGCCCCAACCGTCAACTTCACTCCAAGATCAAGTTCCATCAGGATTTCACACCACCAAGGTAGAAATCTCAACTTTCTCCTTCTTTTCTTTGAATTGGGGCTATCTAAAGTCCCTTATTCATCCATGATTCTGATGTTGTGATGGATGGAGACGATGAATTAAGGTTGGTTTAAGGTGTATATGTGAGTTTGAATTGAAGATTGGATGGATTGATTGGAGAAGAAGATGAATCCAAGAAGAATTCAAGAAACTGTTAGGATTTTTCCCTCGATGGTCTGTACGGTGGAGTGTACGGCTCCGCCTACGGCCGATTAAATTTGATGAAACTATTTTTATATAAAACTAGACATCCAGGGCTTTCCATACATATAAAATATAAGTCCATTGGATTGCTATTGGTTTAGTTATGAATTTTTGAAGTTTAACCTAGAAATCTGGATTCTTAGCTGGGCAGTATGAGTTGAGAAGGGTATAACTCACCCTATACAACTCCAAATTGACTGCAACTAATGCTGTTTGAAAGCTAACATGTAAGGAAACATCCCATAAAAATTTTAGAGTCAGATTTGTTGCCATTTGTTCCCAGCACATGAATGAAATTGACTTAAGTTCAAACCAGGCTGGAACAGGGTAGTCCAGTAAGGTCAATTTTCGGGGCTTATATCTCAAAATATACTCATGCAAATGAGATGAAACTCATTTCATTAGAAAGCTTGTCCTGTTAGCTTTAATTTGATATAAATTTCGTATGATTCACCTAGTTTTCTATTTTTAGTGAATTTTTACTTCTAAGAGTGCAATTCTGGCTAGTTGTAGGGTAGACAGAAGTAAACTTTGAATAACTTGAGCTACATAAATCAAAATGAGATGAGACTAAAAAGGTTGGAAACTAGACATATAGCACTATAACATGCTCAAAATTTAGATCCAATTGAATTGAATAGAAATTATGGTGAATTTTACAAAATCAGGCAGAATTGAGTAGAATGAGCAGAAAACTTAAGTTATGTAATTATGTTGATATGTTATATAATTGATATTATTATTATGAAACTTGATACTCTATGTTCGTTTTGCTGCTTGATTGATCCTTCTGGTAGTCTAGCACTATTTTTGGGGAAGCGGACCCGATCCGTTATGCTGCCGAAATCCCGGCAGAAATATGTGAATTATATGAATGTTAGAAACATTATGTTATGCTCATGAGATTCATATATGTAAGAATGATTTAAGTATAATATGAAGTATATGAATGATTGCATGTAGCATATGCATGTATAATCATGTCCAAAGAAGAATAAGATTTATGAGAACTTGCAAGAAAGACGTACCAAGCTACCACGTGAGGCATGGCATAGACCCAGCTAGCGTGGGCCAGAGCGGTACTGTCTAAGACTTAGGCCAGCCCTCGACCAGATTTAGGTGTGAGGGTCAGGGAAAGTAAACCCGTTACTCATGTATAGATACGAGCTCGAACCTAAAAAGCAGGCTATTATCCAGGGGTGAGAGAGGCCATTCACCTCCGGGGGACCAAGTACAGAATGGCAAGGTTGAGTTGCAAGTTAAAGAAGAGATAAATTAAGTCAAGTGCACTTGCATACATTCAAGTATAAGCATCTATATGTGCATCATCAATTATCTAGTTAAGTCATAATGCTATTATGATCCTTGTTGAAGCATATTATACTATCCGTATTTCTATGTCTGTCATATGATATGGCAAGTGGTTGTTAAAATATGATCCGCTTCGAGAAAGGTGTTTTCAACTTAAAATTGAACCACTATTTGTTTATATGTGCTCATATTTTCATAATAAACCGAAGCGGCTAGAATGTTTATGATGGCATCGTAAGATTGGTTTGAGTTTACCTACTGAGAACCTTAGGTTCTCACTGCCTACTTGTATGTTTCTCTTTTCCGTAAATATTCCAGCACCCAAGTTGGAAACCAGGTGCGAGGCGGAGAACAGAGCCATTCATTGAGCAAGAATCGGGCATAAGCCAGATCAAGAGACTATTGAAGCTAACTAACGACTAGTCGGAAGTAGACGCTATATATTAAGTCAGTCACAATTTCTTTTAAAGTGTAATTATTTTATTCTCTATGTATCAGAGACTATTAGCCAGTAATAAAGAGAGCAGTTAAAGGGCCATGTATTATATTTTCCATATTTTAAAGATTTCTTAGCACAGTGACAACCTTTTAATATAACTCCATGACTCGAGCATGGCTTATATAATAAAGGGTGTTACATATTTTGGTATCAGAGCAATTCGTCCTGTATAGGCCCGTGAATGGACTAATTATGCTTCTGACGCATACTCTGAGAATCTAGATAAACCATGCATTAGGTCCTTGCATGAAGAGGACATAGAAATATTATGCATGGTAGCCTTGTTGTGAGTGTTGTGGACTACCTGTTGCACTTGACTGAGTATTGAGCCTAATCACCTCAATATAAGGTTTTGTGTAAACAGAAGCCTAAAACACCCAGCAGGCTTATTAGGAGCCTTCTATACATAATTATTAGGGATAAGACTCCTAGAAAGTAGCGATGGCATAAAGAGATAGACAATTGAGCAAGTTGAGGAGTACAGATAATTGGGGATTTAATCAAAGGAATTGTGTCGAACGGTTTGCTATGGATATAGTAAACCTAGTTATATCGAAAAAGGTTGTTTGCAAAGTGTTGCTGGGTAGCCAAAGATTTTCCATCATCAAGGACAGGATCTTAGTTGGAGACAAGCTGAGTAAGAATCTTCTTCACCCTAATGGGGCTTGGTTCAAGCTTCATTGCGATTACCCAATCTAGACTATCTTCTCTAGATTGAATCTAGGGGATTCTTCTACCTGGTTTTGTATTCTTAATACACGACAAGAGTAAGGTGATTACCCGCTGATGAGTTTATCTTGTGTGGCATGAATAGTGCCCTTATTTTCTTCATGGATGAGATTACCCTGAAGGTACCTCGCCGGCAAATTCAGTCAATGGTTTATATTTTGATTTGTGGAAATACCACATTATAAAGACCTGATCCTTCATTAAGGAGCTTGTAGAGTGGACGAAGGAAGCAAAGAATCAGTGAAAGAAGCTAAAGGCAGAAGCTTCGGTTAGGTATACGGGAGAGCTTTTAAGTCCCCGTCCAGAGGCTGGAGTGGTTTCTTCCTCAAGGGTACTGGGAACCAACCTTGTAGCGAATGCAAATCGGAAGAGTACTAAGTGGAATCTTGACTTCGAAGGAAAAACAGTTGAGCAAACTGTAAAGAGACCCATCTAACTGTACATTGAATCAAGACGGAGATATGGCTATACACGGTATGGAAAGCAGATGGAGTTATAAGTGTAACAAGAGAGAGAGACAATATATCTCCTACTAGCTTGAAGTAGGAACACTTTCAGACTAGAGGTGGCATATGAACCAAGTGTAAATTTTCCTACCTTTCAAGGATAAAGGAAGTGCTAGAAAATCTAGTCATGTTCAAATTCTATCAACCTCAGCCACCGCAAAAATTGGAGGATAGAATCATCTTCAACATGTTATTAGCTGAGGAATGAGGCTATTTAGAGAAGAAAGGCAAAGTTGAACAATCGCCGTTAAGTAGCATTATATATGCTATGGGTGAAGTAACTCGATGAGAAATGTATTTGGATTCAGACGGGAGTAACAAAGATTTAAAGTATGCAACTAATCCCGATAGGCCAAGGGAACAGCAGCAAGGTAGGTTCTGACAAATGAAAATAGACAAGTTTCTGCAGCAACAATAGAACACAGTAGGAACGAGGTAGGAAAAGAGGAAGTTTGGATTTCTGACTGGCCCACTAAAAAGAGCAAAACTACCTAGTATGAGATTACGGTACAAATAAGATTGTGTATGAAATACCAAGCAGCGTTGCCTTGGTACCGGTCATAAGTACAATGGACCCAATGCACCAATATATGATCAAAAAAGATTCGGAAACATGCCCCATGAGAGGCAAGGTTGCGATGTCGAAATTAAAGGCAGCCAGAAGAGTCTTTATACCTTGGGCTAGATTAAATGCGATCATCACTAACGCACTAGGTCCCATCAGAGTTCCATAGTTAAGCGTGCTCGGACGAGAGTAATATTAAGATGGCTAACCATCTGGGAAGTCCTCATATTGTAACTTCAATAGGGAAGCAAGACCATCATTCCCCTATCTTACAGCAACTGGATTAGATCCTAGGGGCAAGATTTTATGAAGAATAGCCAGAAAGCTTAGCAGTTAGGGTAATATGAGATTTAGCCACTAAAACTAACACACCACTATATGTTGTATTAGGACAAATCCCCAATGAGATTGGTAACATTGGTGCCCACAAAAGTGGGAGGTGGACATCAACACAATAGTCGAGGAATCTCCATGCTAACCAATTGAAGGAAAATAGAAGAGTGGCAGGAACTTCGACTCTTTCACAATCCTTTTCTTACATGAAGCTAATCATATTTTGAGGGGACAAATATCGCAATATTCATTGAGAAGTTCAACAAGAACGGCATGAGATCCAGGTAGCAAATAATGAGAAATGGAATAAAGTCCGCAAGAGCAAGGAGAGATTTCGAAGCAAGGGCTATAGTTATAGTTTAGAAGGAAGCTCTAGCCTTACACCTAAAATCTAATGAAAGAGGATTCATCACTGATTAGAGAAGATTAGGTAGGTGAGAGTCTGGATATAGCTTAATCAACTTCCCGAAAAACTTCAGCGAATCCACTATGACCACTATTTGTCGAAGTTGATTGCTGCTGTAGCTGATAGTTTTCGTAATGGCAGAACTTCTTCAGTTGGTATTTAGGGCCTAAGGCACAAGTATTAGAAAATTTATCGGAAAATATAGCGCACAAGTAGTCAGACACATGATAAGGAGGATGAGGAGTTTACTCGACGAACATGATGATAGATCAGAACATCAGCGAAACAAAGTATATTTTGGCATCCATATAATCCACGACAACTCTCTGCATAGATATTCGAAAGGCATCTTGTAAGACAATATGGTAAAGAAACTCTGCAGCTTCGATGAAAGGAATTGACTTCAACCTTGGTTTTCATAATAAATTGCTTGTATCTCACGAACTAGGAATCAAGGAGGATATCAGACTAATAGAAAGAGTCTTGAGTCTTAGAACTTAATCTATATAGTAGGAGCAACCTGAAATTTCCTACAAGCATGAAGCAAATTATACCAAGAAGAAGGAGTTTTAAGATAAGGCTCCTAGTCATAATCTTAAGAAGAGGCCTAAAACCTATGTTTCTAAGAACCGTATCAAAGACAAATTTATTATTGAACTAAGGGTAGCTGAGCGAATAAGAATCTTGTGAAAGAATATACGGACCTCCTTGACCCAGGCATTATCATTCCTGCATATTGACGTCAATTAATACGATAACTGCTAATCTTTGCAATTGCAGATCTTCATGAGTTGAATATCTGGGGTCTCAAGTACAAGTGGCGGAAGATTTAGCAACTACCACAAAGCAGGAGTAGCGGAATATAGAGCAAGGGGGATGGGTAAGAGTCTCCAATAAACAGAACAATGATTCAAAGCGTCATAGAGACAAGGCAAGCTTAGACACCAACATAACCGTTATGGATCGTTTTTACGTATTAAGACACTATCTCATAGCTACCGGCAAGTAATCTCAAGACAAGATGCAAACTCGAAAAGCGGAGTATCCCTATAAGTTAAAAGAATTTTTCCTTGACCCTTCTTAATCCTAGAATTTTGAGGACAAAATTCTTTTTAAGGTGGGTAGAATGTAACATCCCTACTTTCGTAAATAGAACGTAATAGGAACTTTGAATTATTTCCCTTAGGCAGTGTGAGAATTTCTCAGGCAGTGCTATGCCATGACGATCCTCACACTTGAAATTATAGGGTAGTGTAACACTGCCATTGAAAATACGGCACTGCCATATGTTAAAAATTAAGAAATGACAAAAGTGCCCTTGCAAACTTTTGTTAATCGCAATGATACCCTAAATTTTTAGAAATTATGTTTTGACCCCAAAAACTTATTTCCACAATAACCCTAGAACTTTTCATAAAATGACTTTTATGTCTCCACATTTATAGGATTAGCAGAATGGAGTTTTAAACGGAGCAGAATCACGTGGTGAAACCGTAGAAGTTTAAATCTCTATCGATTGGGCCATAGAGGCAGTCGGGTGTGAAATGACGTGGGGTGCCCCTGGACTTGCTTAAAATTATGGAAATGCCGTTAATTATAGAAAACAGAAAACAAAAAGGCTCCGAAGTTGCGAAAATGTCTAATTTACGCCGTTAATCTGTTTATTCGGTTTCAATAGTTATGTAAGGACAATTAAGAGTTAATTAAATATTAATTAGGGGTTAATTAGAGGGATGAGGCTTAGGAACAATTAGGATAGAGATATAGAAATTCTCTCAAAGTCATTTAGTAAAGTTTTGCCGATTTGAAGAAAATCATCGAAGATTCAGTACTTTAAACTGCTAGAACCGAATCAGTAGAATTTCACTAGTTTGAGTGGCTAAAAATTGAGCCACTTCTACCCTAATGGATGGCACTAATTGGTAGCCAAGTAAGTGGAGAGTGTAACGTCCGAAAAATTCTATCGTTATTAACCGAGTTTTCGGTTTTCATCGGATAATTGGGATTAATTAGGATTCGATTAAGCATTCACTTAAAGCCAATTGAGTGTGGTTTAGAATGATTAGGTATAATGGAATTAGATTAGAACCATAGGAAGCTTGATAGGATTTTTCTAAAACCGGTTTACCGATTTAAAGGAAATCGGTAAGATTTCGGTATTTTAAACTCCCAGAACCGGACCAATAGAAATTATACTGTGAAAACCCTAGGATGGATGGCCAAGAATCAGCCAACACTCCTCACAAGTGGCGTACAAATCAGCCGTAAAAGAAGGAAGCTAAGCCAAGTTTGAATGGGCGTTGACATCCACCAATCAAGAGCCAACTTCCTTCATAAGTTTTCATTTTTTTCTTCCTTCCCTCTTTATATTTTCGGCCTCCCCATAAGAGGTGCAGACCAGCCCTCATTTTCCCACTTTGCTTCATCTTCTTCCACTTCCTCTCATCCCCAAGCTCAAGCCCCAACCATCAACTTCACTCCAAAATCAAGTTCCATCAGGATTTCACACCACCAAGGTAGAAATCTCAACTTTCTCCTTCTTTTCTTTGAATTGGGGTTGTCTAGAGTCCCTTATTCATCCATGATTCTGATGTTGTGATGGATGGGGATGATGAATTAAGGTTGGTTTAAGGTGTATATGTGAGTTTGAATTGAAGATTGGATGGATTGATTAGAGAAGAAGATGAATCCAAGAAGAATTCAAGAAACTATTAGGGTTTTTCCCTCGATGGTCCGTACGGCGGAGTGTATGACTCCACCAACAACCTATTAAATTTGATGAAACTATTTTTTTTATGAAACTAGACATTCAGAGATTTCCATACATATAAAATATAAGTCCATTGGATTAGAATTGAATTAGTTATGAATTTTTGAAGTTTAACCTAGAAATCTGGATTCTTAGCTGAGCAGTATGAGTTGAGAAGGGTATAACTCACCCTATACAACTCCAAATTGACTGCAACTAACGCTTTTTGAAATCTAACATGTAAGGAAACATCCCATTAAAATTTCAGAGTCAAATTCGTTGCCATTTGTTCCCAGTACATCAATGAAATTGACATAAGTTCAAACCAGGCTGGAATAGGGTAGTCCAGTAGGGTCAAGTTTCGGGGCTTATATCTCAATATATAATTATGCAAATGAGATGAAACTCATTTCATTAGAAAGCTTGTCCTGTTAGCTTTAATTTGATATAAATGTATGATTTCACCTGGTTTTCTATTTTTAGTGAATTTTTACTTCTAAGAATGTAATTCTGGCTAGTTGTAGGGCAGACAGAAGTAAACTTTGAATAACTTGAGCTACATAAATCAAAATGAGATGGGACCAAAAAGGTTGGAAACTAGACACATAGCACTATAACATACTCAAAATTTAGGTCCAACTGAATTGAATAGGAATTATGGTGAATTTTACAAAATCGGGCAGAATTGAGTAGAATGAGCAGAAAACTTAAGTTATGTAATTATGTTGATATGTTATATGATTGATATTATTATTATGAAACTTGATGCTCTATGTTGGTTTTGCTGCTTGATTGATCCTTTTGGTAGTCTGGCACTATTTATGGGGAAGTGGACTCGATCCGTTATGCTGCCGAAATCCCAGCAGAAATATGTGAATTATATGAATGTTAGAAACATTATGTTATGCTCATGAGATTCATTTATGCAAGAATGATTTAAGTATAATATGAAGTATATGAATGATTGCATGTAGCATATGCATGTATAATCATGTCCAAAGAAGAATAAGATTTATGAGAACCTGCAAGAAAGATGTACCAAGCTACCATGTGAGGCATGGCATAGACCCAGCGAGCGTGGGCCAGAGCGGTACTATCTAAGACTTGGGCCAGCCCTCGACCAGATTTAAGGGGAATAGACCGGTGTAAGGGTCGGGGAAAGTAAACCCATTACTCATGTATAGGTACAAGATCGGACCTGAAAAGCAGGCTATTACCCAGGGGTGAGAGAGGCCATTCACCTTCGGGGGACCAAGTACAGAATGGCAAGGTTGAGTTGCAAGTTAAAGAAGAGATAAATTAAGTCAAGTGCACTTGCATACATTCAAGTATAAGCATCTATATGTGCATCATCAATTATCTAGTTAAGTCATAATGCTATTATGATCCTTGTTGAAGCATATTATACTATCTGTATTTCTATGTCTGTCATATGATATGGCAAGTGGTTGTTAAAATATGATCCGCTTCGAGAAAGGTGTTTTCAACTTAAAATTGAACCACTATTTGTTTATATGTGCTCATATTTTCATAATAAACCAAACTTAATTTGGAATGTTTATAATGGCACTGTAAGATTGGTTTGAGTTTACCTACTGAGAACCTTAGGTTCTCACTGCCTACTTGTATGTTTCTCTTTTCCGTAAATATTCCAGCACCCAAGTTGGAAACCAAGTGCAAGGCGGAGTACAGAGCCATTCATTGAGCAAGAATTGGGCATAAGCCAAATTAAGAGACTATTGAAGCTAGCTAACGACTAGTCGGAAGTAGACGCTATATATTAAGTCAGTCACAATTTCTTTTAAAGTGTAATTATTTTAGTCTCTATGTATTAGAGACTATTAGTCAGTAATAAAGAGAGCAGTTAAAGGGCCATGTATTATATTTTCCATATTTTAAAGATTTATTAGCACAGTGGCAACCTTTTAATATAACTCCTTGACTCGAGCATGGCTTATATAATAAAGGGTGTTACAACTTCCAATGTCAATAACCCCTTAGCTTGGTTTATTTGAAACTCTATTTACTTTCAATCCACCTGAAATATGGACACTCCTTCCAGCCTTTACCTTGGCCAAAATTGTGTTTGGCTAAAGGGAAGAGTTTTTGGCTTTAATCTTGTGGTCTATGAGAGCAATAGTGGCTAGGATGGATATAGTTTTTCTTAGGGTAAAAGGATGAGAGGTTGGGTGAGTAAGTAAGAAAATGAAAAGTGGAAGAAGAAGAGGGAGCTGCAGCTGATAGAGAGAAGAATAAGAGTTTTTGTTTAGTCTAGTGAAAAATTATAATGAAGTAAACGTGGTTGGTTTATTATTATGTGATTAATATTTGACTTACTTATCTAGGTATGTGGCTAAATATTTGGCCATTATTTCTACCAACTAAGTGGCCAATTTTCTAACCATACATTATATTATATCACATAAATATAAAGTTGTAATGTCGCTATTTAGCTTTTTGGCCTTTGAAGTCCTCAGCCCCTTTTTCTTCTTTGCTTACTTCTTGATGCCGAATGCCGAATTCCAAGTTTCGGGTTTAAGGTGTTACTTAACATAAAAGAGAGCTTGCCCCTTCCTTGGCCAACTTTCTGAGTTCTGAGCTGAACATTCCTCCTTATCTCGATTCTCCGAGTTCCAAGTTCATTTTGTCACTTAACTGAATTCCTAGTTCTGAGCACAAGGTGCCACTTAACGTGGAAGGGTTCACTTCTCCCTTGCCCCCTGATTCTAAGTTCCAACCTTAACACTTCCTTCTTAGGTCTCCAAATCTTGACTTTAACACTTCCCTCCTAAGTCTTCGATCTCTGAGTTGCCTCTTCCTCCCAAATTTTCGAACTCAAAGTTCCAGTTTCTGTGAAGGCTATCCCGACCTCATGGCAGTAAGTTCTGATTTCCAACCTCAAGACATTAAGTCCCGATTTTGATTCATCTCCAACTCAGAGAATGTAGACCACTGGTTATGGTTATATGATGCCTTGAAACCTGACTTCCATTATCCAATTTCCGAGTTCAAGGGACGTTTCCAACTCTAATAGCGTTATTTACGATCACAATTAAATTGGGATGTTATAAACAACATATTGTTCAATTACTCAATATGGATCTTACATTTCAAAAGTTGTACAAGTTCTGATTTGCTTCCTTATATATTGAGCTGTATTTACCAAAATTATCAAATTGAGTTGTATGACTAGCTCACCACACCGGAATAGAGGTGAAAAAATGTAAACCAGATCCTACTTTTTTTTATTCAAACCATACCATACTTTATTTAAAAAATTAGTTCTCACCTCAAATTTTTATGAGAGAACTATTGTAAAAGGATCTCAACTTTGGATATAAAATGATTTAAAACTCTTAAAATGTAACAAATTCAATTATGGGGGAATACAATTGGCACTAGAAAATGTTAACTAAGCATTAGAGAAAGTCAACTATTTTAATATTTTTTTTTAGTTAAATTGAAATAAAATAATATATATATATATATATATATATATATATATATATATATATATATATATATATATATAGTGATTAATAAAAAAATGTGAACTAATTTTATATTTTTAAGTTAACTTCTGCCCCTTTTTTTGTGCCGGTGGAAGTTAGCAATTTTCACAATACTATGATTAAATAAAAATATCCCTTTTATTTATTAAATAAATTATTTTTAGAGATATTATTGTAACTTACTACTTCTCTCTCCTCTCTCTTCATCATTAGTCAACCCACCTAAAAATTAATTTTTCACAAAAAAAAGGTGAGGAGAGATGAGAGAGAAATGATAAGTTACAATAATATCCATAAAAATAAGTTATTTAATAAATAAAAAAAGATATTTTTGTCTAATTATAGTGTGGTGGAGGTTGCTAACTTCCACCAAACACAACAAAGGGAGGGATGAAATTAGCAGAATATATATATATATATATATATATATATATATATATTCAATGCTTTTATTAAAAAAATTCAACTAGCTTTTATGCTTTATTTTTCATATATTGATAACCGAAAAAATAAAAAGCAAACTTTATTAAATATAAATATAAGCAGAATAATTAACGAAATTTACGTAACTCAATATATAAACTTTTATTTGTATTCACTTTAAAAATTGATGAATACTCTTAATGACGTGAAGTCCACAAATAAAATTCTCCATGACAAACTAAAATAACTATAACCTAAACAGAGTTGATGAGTGTCTGTATAGTTTCTCTCTTTGCATACGTTGGAATGGTACTAAAACATAATAGATTATTAATTAATTAATATTTCTATCAAAAATAGTACCAAACAAAATATTTAGGGTATATTTGTTTTAACTTTTGAAAAAAATGATTATAAAATTAAAATTTTTTATATAACTAAAAATTTTGAAAATAAATTATTTTTAGAATCACTCTTTTCAGTTTCTACTAAAAAGTTAAAAACAAGTTTTTTTTATACTTTGATTATTTTTAAAAATTTATCCAATTATGTCAAAAGTGATTTTTTTGCTCAAAAAATCTTAGCCAAACGCACCCTTAATTTGGGGGAGCAATTTAATTTGAAGGAAAAAGTTTAATTTTAGAGAAAAAAAAATAATGATATAATTAATTTTACTTCAATGACATGTGTAACACCCTAATAAATCCATATTACGCTTAAGTCGTATTACGGTGTTTTATTAGTGGTTACTTATGCTTGTGGAAAACTAAACTTCTTTTATAAATTAAGTTACGTAGAACATACGGTAAAATTTTTTTTTTTTTAATATATCATCACTTTGCAGCGTTTGTGAAAGTAAAACCTTAAGCGGGAAGATAGATATAAACGAGCGTATCGAATAAATTTAAGTTATAAATAAGGGGATAATGGACAAATAGAAATATAATGCATTCACCTTACTTAAACAACCATATATAAAGTTTCATAATATTCAACAATACATGAAAAGGAAACTCATGGTCATGCCATGGTCCCAAAATATCAAGCATAAGCTAATATGACAAAGTTCGTCACAAAATGAAATACATAAGATAAGGAGCAATAATAAAATAAGCCCAAGTAGACATGTTTTGGTTCCCTTGCCCCTTTCGCGCTCCTCGGCCTCGGGAAACGTGAGGAATACGAATGATACGAGGGTGCCTGCTGATCACCTCAATGTGACGAACACGACGACTTGGAGTACAGCTGGCTATCAAAGAATGTTCCTCGGAGGGATCCTCCTCAAAGTGATTGTGGAACTCATGTTGACCGCGGGAATCATAGGCTACGGCATGGGCTCGGCTGCGGGCATGTTTGGAGACATCGGCTCCATCTCAATGTCTGGCAAGGGCCCAGGGGGAAAATCCCAAGGACGCAGCGGTTGTCCAAGGTATGCTGAAGAAATATCTGCTGGGGCTGGTGGAACATCGAGCTCCTCTCCCTCATGTATACGACCCAGGTAAAAGTAAGCGCGGACTACCGTGGTGGTCGTAGCTACGATAGCCTGGGCATCAGCATCGTAGGTCCACTCATGGTGGGGAGGGTCCATGCTCTACTCCACTGGGTGTACCATAGGTGTCTAGTGACGAAACAGAAAATAACTTGAGTGAGAAATAAGATTTCTCAGTAGGACTCGAACCTAACATGAAAGTGTCATCGTCATCGTCCCAACCACTTCGGTTTTATAAATGAAAATAGTGAACATTCATAAGGTTCAATTCTTAGATTTCGAAAATATAAGTATCCGAAGCGGATTCAACTTTAAGTATGTATTCTCATTATAATAACAACATCATGGTATATATAGGAACTTATATGACAATTCATATCATGCATGAACATCTTGAGAGTTCCATTCTTTACTTGGGTTGGACAAGTCCCTTACTTTTCTTCACTTAACCTTTATCTTATGTCTTTTTCTTTTCACCCATTAAACATAAGTGGTAATGAGCTTATACCATGGCCGTTGCCACCATAAATTTTCGGTACTTACACTAGCTAGTTCATGTCATGCCTCATGTAAACCCTATCCCTGATACTCACACTAGCTAGGTCTATGCCATGCCTCATGTGAGTCGTGGGTGAGGGGAGCTTCTTATTATGGGTCACCTTCCCTTTTGAAGGATCACACGCTTAGTTCAATCTCTTCTTATTAAGGCTTATGATGCAAAATCATTCTAAGTTCACAATCTTTACGGAATTTTGGCAGCATAACAGCTAGACCGAAGCTTCCTAAAATTTTTGCCAAACAAAGAATCCAATCACAAGACATCATCATATGTATTAATCAACATCGTATGCAACATAATCATTGTCTTCATAATCATATCATCATCATATCATCATATTATCATATTGCACATAGACATAGATACACCACATTAAAGTGTTATGAGCTTAGCTTAGTAACTTAGGTGCAAGCTTTTTAATTTGATTGGCATATCATTCAGTTCTTTCATCAATAATAAGGCAAGTACTGCCTATCACTTCTTTTAAACCTTCTTAAGTTGAATTATGAAGTTTCCATTACCTTAAATTAAGAGTCTTACTGTGCTTAAGTGAGATTCTCATTAGTGCTAGAAATTTTATCATAACTAGTTTTTACTTTTACTACATGCAGTAACTTTAAAAATTCATCATAAATTCTTATTTTATCTTTTTAACTTGATTTTTGGTAGGATTGTACTTTTTTGAGTCTATTTTCAAATGAAATAAGTCCCACTCAAAAATTCCTTCTGTAGCCTGAATTATACACTTTTTTCTCAGACTGCTTAGACTTGAAAGTTCATCTCGGGTCAATGCCTTGTCAACTCTACTGGGAATTCCTCACATGGAATCTGTCAAAAATGTTTTATGGAGGTGTTTCCCTATGTCTTAGCTTTCAGAAAAACTTAGTTCCACTCAAAAATGTTTAGTATAACTCGAGTTATGCATGTTTTAGTACCGACTACCCAGACATAAACACATCTGGAGACAGCCCATTTCAAAAATTCATATCTCCCACATTTCAAAGCCAAAGTTCACGTATTTTATATGTATGAAAAGTTCTCTGAGTCTACTTCTATAGAAAATTATTTTCATCACATTTTGAGTTTTGTAGAATGAGTTATATAGTATGCATTACAGACTATTAGAATTCTAGCTCAACTAGTTTTTATGTTTTCCATTTCAAACTTGCGGAGATGTGCTATCCCACGTCAAATCACCATTTTTATGTTTTATCTCACCATCACGAGCAAGGTTTTAATCACCAAATCAGTATTTTAGAATAAAAATAAAGTAAGATACATAAAAACCATCATACCACATAATCTCATTTTAAGACAATATTATTAACAAGCCAAGAAAAGCTCATAGAATAAGATATGGTCATTAGACCTTGAAGCAAGTCCTAAAACCACCTAGCTATGAAGAGCTTAGGGGTTCTAGTGCTTGAAAAATACATGAAAAAGAAAGGTTAGAGTCACTACCAAAGAGAGCTTCTTGAAGAATTTGGAGTATGGAGAAGGTTAGAGAGAGCCTCCCTCCTTGAAAGCTTGGAAATGGAGCTTGTCTAGGGTTGTGTTGTTTCTCCAAAGACCATAAATGGTGGTCCTTGAAGGGATTGTGAGGGTGGTGATGGAAATGAGGTAGGAGGTAGTAAGGAGATTAGAAGAAGAACAAAGAGGGTTGGAAGAACAAGAGAGTAGGGATGAGACTTGGAGAGAGGAGAGAGCTTTATGTCTTGAGAGAGGAAATAAAAAATGAAATAAGGGGGAGAGAGGGGGGGCTGATTGGCACAAAAGGGGAGGGGGAGAGTGATGTGATTTTGCTTCTTACAACAAGCAAGAGAGTGGGGGAAAACCTTGGGGCAAAAGAGGGAGTTGTGTTTCCTTTAAGTCTTGGCACTTGGGTAAAGACCTTATAGTGTTTTTCAAGTGGTTAAAGGCATGACCACTCTTGGGATTGGCTTGGGTGAATATGATCACTCCAAGTGGCACAATCTTGATGGAGGGAAGTACATCTCTTGTCTTGACTCAAGGAATACTACTAATATAGACTCTTGATCTAATGGTGCATGATGAGAAAGCAAATGGATGGTTGGATATGGCTCTTGCCTTGACCAAACTTCAAACAATAATTAAAGGGAAGTTTCTAAATTTTCACAATTGTTACAATTATCTAAATGGTAATTAATTCAATTGGTTCAATTACACCTTAACATATTTTCATTGAAAAGGATCTTCCTCATTAATTATGTATAGAGGGTGTGAGGGTTAATTTGTCATATGTGATTAAGATGTAATGCTTGTCATGCACTTAGTTAATAAGGTTAGGTCACCTTGATTATATGTTCTAAATCATGAATTAACAAGGATTGGGCAATTAGGTTCTTAATTGTAACTTTTAATGCATTATGCTTCAATTGTTGAATTTTCTAATTAATTGTTGACTTTCAATTATCTTGTTGACTTGTCTTTAATTTACTAAGCCCTTGCTCTTGAGATTAATCAATTAGTTCTCAATCAATCGCTAACCCCTCTAATTAGCCGGAGACACCGAGCTAATTAGCTTAGATGAAAACAGGGATGTTACATTTCTCCCCTCCTTGAAAAGAATTTTGCCCTCAAAATTCGTTACTTGAAAACAGGTGAGGATAATCTCTTTACTGCTCTGCCTCGAGCTCCCACGTGTGCTCCTCCAAGCTTCCTCTTCCCCAGGCCACTTTTACCAAGGGCATAGACTTGTTCCTCAGCTGTTTGACCTTCCTATCTATGATTCTCATCGGCGGTAGGTCAAAGGTTAGGTCTTCCCTTAACTGTACACTTTCTGGCTCAAGAAGATGATTGGGGTCGGAGTTATACTTTCTCAATTGGGAGACATGGAAAACATTGTGAAGGTTTGACAAATGGGGTGGTAATGCTATTTGGTAGGCAACTGTTCCTATTCGTTTCAAGATTTGAAAAGGGCCAAGAAAATGAAGGCTCAACTTTTTGACTCTAAGGGCTTTGCTAATACCTGTTGTAGGAGTGATTTTCAAGAATATGTGTTCTCCCTCTTGGAACTCGATTGGCTTTCTCCTTTTATCCACATAGCTCTTCTGACGACTCTATGTAGTGAGAAACCTTTCCCTTATCCTCTTAATTTGTTCGGTGGTTTGTCTAACCATATCAGGTCCTAGGAGGCTTTGCTCACCTGGTTCATACCAACAAAGTGGAGATTGGCACTTTCTACCATACAGGGCTTCATAAGGCGCCATCCCAATACTAGCATGGAAACTATTGTTGTAGGCGAACTCGATGAGGGGTAGATGTTTGTCCCAACTTCTGGGTCGGTCCATTACACATGCTCTTAACATATCCTCTAGGGTTTGTATGGTTCTTTCTGATTGTCCATCAGTCTAGGGGTGGTAAGCTGTAATTAAACAAAGTCTCATCCAAAATGTCTTTTGCAAGGCTCCCCAGAACCTAGAGGTAAACCTCAGGTGTCTATCAGACACAATGGTTGCAGGTACTCCGTGCAGTCGTACAATCTCTTGGATGTATAGCTGAGCTAGCTTATCCAAAGGATAATTTGCTCTTATAGATAAGAAGTGAGCAGACTTTGTTAATCTATCCACAACAACCCATATGACATCAAATCCAGCTTGTGTTCGAGGTAAACCCATCATGAAATCCATAGAGACTCCATCCCATTTCCATTCAGCGATCTCCAATGGCTGCAGCATGCCTGAGGGCTTCTAGTGCTCAATTTTCACCTTTTGACAAACTAAGCACTTACTCACCACATCTACTATATCCTGTTTCATGCCCAGCCACCAAAACCTCCTCTTAAGGTCTTGGTACATCTTTGTCATGACAGGATGCATGGTGAAATGACCTTTGTGAGCTTCTGCTACAATCATCCTCCTGAGGTCATCCTTAGCACATACACAGATCCTCCCTTGATACCTCCACATGCCATCAACACCTTGAGTAAATCCGTTCAATTTTCCCTCTTTCACCTAGGCTACTATCCTCAAGAACTCTTCATCCTCTTCTTGAGCCTACATAATTTGTCCTTTGAACTCGCTTGTCACCTTGATCAGATTCAACCTTATGCTATGAAGGATCAGGGCAACTTCGAGGTTCAGGTCTCTAAAACTCTCTATCAACTCCACTTCCTTGACCATCATCCATGACACATGTAATGACTTGTGGCTCAGCGCATCAGCCACCACATTGGCCTTACCAGGGTAGTTCAAACCAAAATCATAATCCTTCAAGAATTCCGTCCACCTCCTCTGCTTCATATTAAGCTCCTTCTGATCAAACAAGTACTTCAAACTCTTGTGATATGAGAATATTTCAAACCTAACTCCATATAAGTGGTGCCTCCATATCTTCAATGCAAACACCACGACCGCTAGCTCCAGGTCATGGGTTGGGTAATTAACTTCATGAGGTTTCAGTTGCCTAGAGGCATAAACTACCACATTATGATCTTGCATCAAAATACAACCTAAACCTCTTCCAGAGGTATCACAGTAAACCTCAAAGGCTCCCTTAGGGTCAGGCAGAGCTAGTATAGGTGTGGAAGTCAACTTCACCTTCAACTCTTGAAAACTTTTCTCTCACTCTATAGTCCAAACAAAAGCAGCATTCTTCTTAGTGAGTTTAGTCAAGGGTAGGGATATATAAGAAAACCCCTTTATAAACCTCCGGTAGTATCCGGTTAGGCCAAGGAAACTCCAAATCTCCATCACTATCGTAGGTCTCTCCCAGTTCATTACAGGTTCCACTTTGCTTGGGTCCACAGATATCCCTCCCTTAGACATGACGTGACCCAAGAACTTCACTTCTTCAAGCCAAAACTCACACTTCGACAACTTCGCATAAAGCTTCTTATCTCGTAAGATTTCCAACACAATCCTAAGTGCTCTTCGTGTTCCTCCTTTGTCTTTGAATAAATGAGGATGTCATCTATAAAGACCACAACAAACTTATCCAGATATGGCCTAAAGATCCTGTTCATATAATCCATAAACACGGCCGGGGCATTGGTCAATTCAAATGACATTACTTTAGACTCATAATGCCCATACCTAGTCCTAAAGGCTGTCTTGGGAATATCTTCCTCCTTCACTCTAATCTGATGGTATCCCAACCTTAGATCTATCTTTGAAAACACCTCTGCTCCTCTAAGTTGATCCATCAGGTCATCTATCCTTGGTAAGGGGTACTTGTTCTTCACTGTGACCTTGTTCAACTGCCGATAATCTACGCACAGCCTCATGCTTCCATCCATCTTCTTGACAAATAGCACTGAGGCTCCCCAAGGTGAGGCAGTTGATCTCACAAACTTCTTTTCCAATAACTCCTCCAGTTGGGTTTTTAGCTCCTCCAATTCCAAAGGGACATTCGGTAGGGTGCAACAGATATCGGTCTAGTTCCTAGCACCAATTCTATGGAAAACTTTATTTCTCTTTCAAGGGGAAACTCAGGGATATCCTCAGGAAAAACTTCAGGATACTCATTCACCACAGGAATCTCATCAAGAGCTTGCTCTAGTTCAGCTTCACTAGCCGATAGGAAAACGTATTCTTAATTCTCAGTCTTACAATAATATAACACAACGAGTTTCACACTTAAACTAACAGATCTAGAAGGTATAGAAGGAAATATGATTGACTTGGCAGCACAATCTAATATAACATGGTTAGCTAAAAGCCAATCCATGCCTAAGATTATAGCTAAACCAGATAAAGGAAGGCTGATTAAATTAGACTCGTAAGTTCTGCCATCAATGTGAATTTGACATTTCAAACAACACATACAAGTTCTAACTGGTTTCCCAGTGGAAGTAGAAACAAGCAGCATATAAGGTATTTCAAAAACAGGCAACCCTAGCCTACTTACGCAATCATGGGAAATAAAAGAATGCATACTACCAAAGTCATAGTACAATTAAGATGTTACCGTTCACTTCGCACATACCTCGAATGAGATCATCAGACTCTGTGGTCTCCTCAGCATTCATGGTGAAGACCCTCCCTTCACGTTGCAGTTTAGGGGTAGGCATGTCCTTGGTGCAGTTCTTGGTGAAATGCCTGGGCTGTCCACATTTGAAGTAAACATTTTGTCCGATGTAGCAAATCCCTTTGTGTTGCTTGCCACACTTAGGGCAGACGGAATTTGTTGCAAGCTTCGGGGGCTGGCCAGCGGGTCTTGGAGGATTGGCAAAGGGCCTCTGTGGTTGCTTGCCCTTAGAACTTTCACCATGGTAGGGCTTTTTTTCTGGGGGCTACTTCAGGTGTTGCCCTTGAGATGCCTGCCTTCTCTTATGGGCCTTCGACCTCTAGATTGCTAGTTTACGATTACATTCCTCCACTACACGACTCTTATTGATAAGGGCTGCATAGTTCCAAATCTCCAACGGGGCCACAGATGCCAGGATGTCAGCCCTTTAACCTCCTTCATATTTATGCACTTCCAGTGCTCATCGAGGTTCCGCTGATATGGTGTGGAGAACTTACATATCTCCTCAAACTTTGTAGTGTATTCTGCAATGCTCATACTTACTTGGTAAAGCCTCTAAAATTCCATTTCCTTCGCATTCCTTACTAACATCAGAAAGTATTTCTCATAGAAAGCCGCCTTGACGGCATCCCAGGTAATTTCTCTTTGGTTGCTCTCCATCAAGCTCTTCGCTCCCTTCCACTAGAATTCGGCATCCGCCTTCAATATATAATTAGCAAAGGCTACCTTCTGGGTCTTTGAGCAAGTCAGCATAAAGTAGATCTTTTCGATCTCCTTAATCTATTCATCAACTTTTTCAGGGTTGAAAGCCCCTTTGAAACTGGGTGGGTTTGCCTTGCGAAACTTCGAGAACTTTTGATACTCGGTACTTGCTCCATTTCCGCCGACAGACTATTTAGACCTTCGATTTAGCTGATCCATCATGTGCTCGGCTGCTGTAGCTTGAGCTTGCATGGCATTTGCCATTTGCTAGAAAGTCCTCATGAAATCAGCTATGTTCATGCTGTCGCTAGGCTCATTGGCAGTACGTCTGCGAGTTGCCATTAGTTCCTGAGCACACCAAAACAAAATATCAAGTTGATCAGGCCCAATATCAAGCATAAGCATAGCGGCGACTAAAGGCAATCTCACATGACGATCATGCATTCTACGTCCTACATCCATTCACACAGACAGGATCCATAGCATAACTTAAGATAGCGCACGTAGAGTTATGCTTGGAAGCATAGTCAGTCCAACCTCAAGCTTTAACAGGATGAACTGCTCTGATACCATAATGTAACACCCTAATAAACCCATACTATGCTTAAGTCGTATTACGATATTTTATTAGTGGTTACTTATGCTTGTGGAAAACTAAACTTCTTTTATAAATTAAGTTACGCGAAACATATGGTAAAAATTTTCTTTTTTGAAATACATCGTCCCTTTGCGACGTTTTGAAAAGTAAAGCCTTAAGCGGGAAGATAGATATAAATGAGCGTGTCGCATAAATTTAAGTCATAAAATAAGAGGACAATGCATAAATAGAAATATAATGCATTCACCTTACTTAAACAACCATATATAAAGTTTCATAATATTCAATAATACATGAAAAGGAAACTCATGGTCATGCCATGGCCCCAAAATATCAAGCACAAGCTAACATGACAAAGTTTGTCACAAAATGAAATACATAAAATAAGGAACAATAATTAAATAGGCCGAAGTAGACACGTTCTGGTTCCTTTGCCCCTTCCACGCTCCTCAATCAGATGAAATCAGGTCCTCGAGTGCCTGGTTCCCCTCACTCCTCGGCCTCGGGGAATGTGAGAAGTATGGATGATACGAGGGTGCCTGTTGATCACCTCGATGTGATGAACATGACAACTTGGAGTACAGCTGGCTACTGAAGAATGTTCCTCGGAGGGATCCTCCTATGACATAATGGGGTGATACTCAGGGAGTGGCGGTGAAGTGGCTGCGGCCCTCAGAGTGGCCGTGGAACTCACGTCGACCACAGGAATCACAGGCTACAACATGGGCTCGGCTACGAGCATGTCCAGAGACATTGGCTCTATCTTAACGTCTGGCAAGGGCTTATAGGGAAAATCCCAAGGATCGGTTGTCCAAGGTATGCTGAAGAAATATCTACTGGGGTTGGCAGAACATTAGGCTCCTCTCCCTCATGTATACGACCTAGGTAAAAGTAGGTGTGGACTACCGTGGTGGTCGTAGCCACGATAGCCTGGGCATCAGCATCGTAGATCCACTCATGGTGGGGAGGGTCCATGCTCCACTCCACCAGGTGCGCCATAGGTATCTGGTGACGAAATGAAAAATAACTAGAGTGAGAAATAAGATTTCTTAATAGGACTCGAACCTAACACGAAAGTGTCATCATCATCATCTCAGCCACTACGATTTTATAAATGAAAACAGTGACCATTCATAAGGTTTAATTCTTACATTTCGAAAATATAAGTATCCGAAACGGATTCAACTTTAAGTATGTATTCTCATTATAATAACAACATCATGGTATACATAGGAACTTATATGACAATTCGTATCATTCATGAACATCTTGAGAGTTTCTTTCTTTACTTGGGTCGAACTGAAGTCCCTTACTTTTCTTCACTTAACCTTTATCTTAGGTCTTTTTTTTTTTCACGCACTAAACATAAGTGGTAATGAGCTCATACCGTGGCCGTCACCACCATAAATTTTCAGTACTTACACTAGCTGGGTCATGCCAGGCCTCATGTAAGCCCTATCCCCTATACTCACACTAGCTGGGTCTATGTTATGCCTCATGTGAGTCGTGGGTGAGGGGAGCTTCTTATTATGGGTCACCTTCCCTTTTGAAGGATCACACCCTTAGTACAATCTCTTCTTATTAAGGCTTATAATGCAAAATTATTCTAAGTCCACAATTTTTACGAAATTTCGGCAGCATAACAGCTAGACTGAAGCTTCCCAAAATTTTTGCCAAACAAAGAATCCAATCACAAGACCACATCATATGTATTAATCAACATCGTATGAAACATAATCATTGTCATCATAGTCATATCATCATCATATCATCATATTATCATATTGCACATAGACATAGATATACCACATTAAAGTGTTATGAGCTTAGCCTAGTAACTTAGGTATAAGCTTTTTAATTTGATTGGCATCTCGTTCGGTTCTTTCATTAATTATAGGGCAAGTACCACCTATCACTTCTTTTAAACCTTCTTAAGTTGAATTATGAAGTTTCCATTACCTTAAATTAAGAGTCTTAGTGTGCTTAAGCGAGATTCTCATTCATGCTAGAAATTTTATCTTAACCAGTTTTTACTTTTACTGTAGGGCAGTAATTTTAAAAATTCACCATAAATTCTTATTTTATCGTTTTAACTTGATTTTTGGTATGATTGTACTTTTCTAAGTATATTTTCAAATGAAATAAGTCTCACTCAAAAATTCCTTCTGTAGCCTGAGTTATACGCTTTTTGCTCTGACTACTTAGATTTGAAAGTTCATCTCGAGTTAGTGGCTTGTCAACTCCACTGGGAGTTCCTCACATGGAATTTGAGAAAACTATTTTCTGGGTGTGTTCCTCTATGTCTTGGCTTTCAGAAAAACTTTGTCCCACTAAAAAATGTTTAGTATAACTCGAGTTATGCATGTTTTAGTACCGACTACATAGACATAAACACATCTGGAGACAGCCCACTTCGAAAATTCGTATCTCCCACATTTCAAAGCCAAAGTTCACGTATTTTATATGTATGAAAAGCTCTCTGAGTCTACTTCTAGGAAAATAGGTTTCATCACCCTTTGAGTTTTGTAGAATGAGTTATATAGTACATATTACAAACTACCAGAATTCTAGCTCAACTAGTTTTTATGTTTTCCATTTCAAACTTGTGGAGATGTTGCTATCCCACTTCAAATCACCATTTTTATGTTTTATCTCACCATCACATTCAAGGTTTTAATCACCAAATCAGTATTTTAGAATAAAAATGAAGATACATAAAAACCATCATACCACATAATCTCATTTTAAGACTATTTTCATCAAGGCAAGAAAAGCTCATAGAATAAGATATGGTCATGAGACCTTGAAGCAAGTCCTAAAACCACCTAGATATGAAGAGCTTAGGGGTTCTAGTGCTTGAAAAATACATGAAAAAGAAAGGTTAGAGTCACTACCAAAGAGAGCTTCTTGAAGAATTTGGAGCATGGAGAAGGTTAGAGAGAGCCTCCCTCCTTGAAAGCTTGGAAATGGAGCTTGTCTAGGGTTGTGTTGTTTCTCCAAAGACCATAAATGGTGGTCCTTGAAGGGATTGTGAGGGTGGTGATGGAAATGAGGTAGGAGGTAGTAAGGAGATTAGAAGAAGAACAAAGAGGGTTGGAAGAACAAGAGAGTAGGGATGAGACTTGGAGAGAGGAGAGAGCTTTATGTCTTGAGAGAGGAAATAAAAAATGAAATAAGGGGGAGAGAGGGGGGGCTGATTGGCACAAAAGGGGAGGGGGAGAGTGATGTGATTTTGCTTCTTACAACAAGCAAGAGAGTGGGGGAAAACCTTGGGGCAAAAGAGGGAGTTGTGTTTCCTTTTAGTCTTGGCACTTAGGTAAAGACCATGTAGTGTTTTTCAAGTGGTTAAAGGCATGACCACTCTTGGGATTGGCTTGGGTGAATATAATCACTCCATGTAGCACAATCTTGATGGAGGGGAGTTCATCTCTTGTCTTGACTCAAGGAATACTATTAACATATACTCTTGATTTAATGGTGCATGATGAGAAAGCAAATGGATGGTTGGATATAGCTCTTGCCTTGAGCAAACTTCAAACAATAATTAAAGGGAAGTTTCTAAATTTTCACAATTGTTACAATTATCTAAATGGTAATTAATTCAATTGGTTCACTTACACCTTAACACATTTTCATTGAAAAGGATTTTCCTCATTAATTATGTATAGAGGGTGTGAGGGTTAATTTGTCATGTGTGATTAAGATGTAATGCTTGTCATGCACTTAGTTAATAAGGTTAGGTCACCTTGATTATATGTTCTAAATCATGAATTAACAAGGATTGGGCAATTAGACTCTTAATTGTAACTTTTAATGCATTACGCTTCAATTGTTGAATTTTCTAATTAATCGTTGACTTTCAATTATCTTGTTGACTTGCCTTTAATTTGCTAAGCCTTTGTTCTCGTGATTAGTCGATTAGTTCTGAATTAATTGCTAACCCCTCTAATTAGCCGGAGACACTGAGCTAATTAACTTAGATGAAAACAGGGATGTTACAACATGTCATTACCCTGCTTCTTAGATTCTTCATCATGCCCTCAAGAATAATGATGCTTCCTTTTCCTCTTCTCCATTTAAGTGTTTAGATTGTTTAGCCAATAAAAGTCATAAGTTGTCATTCTTCAAGTCAACTTTGTCGAGAAATCATCCTCTTGAACTTGTTTATTTTGATGTATGGGATCCTTCCCCGATTCCTTTAATAAATGGTTCAGTTTATTATGTCATTTTTCTATATGTATGTGTGGCTTTATCCAATCAAATATAACTCTGATGTTTCTCAAATTTTTCTAGCATTCAAATCTCTTGATCGAAATCAACTAAATGCCAAAATCAAAACACTTTATTCTAACAATGGTGGTGAATATCTTAAATTACGTTCCTCTCTTACACTTAACGGTATCTCTCGCTTAACCTCACCTCCCTATAACGAGAATGCAATGGTTTATCTGCATGGAAACACCGTCACCTTGTTCAAACTACTCGCTGCCTCCTACACCATGCATCCTTACCTATCCAATTTTGGTCCTTTGCCTTGCAAATTGTAACCTATATCATAAACCGCATGTGTAACATCCTCAATTTCTTGATGTGCTAAATTACCTTAGTAACCCTGAATAATTAGGCACTTAATGAGAAATTATAAAATTAAAGCTTAATTAAGGGATTAACAAAATATTCATGAGTTAATTATGAGAAGAAAAGTTAAGAGACTGCTTAATTAAGATCAGAGAATCTTTAATTAAGCAAGTCAGACCCCTAATAGCTTAATGAAGCACTAATCACCCTTAATTAGCTTAATCAATTTTAATTAAGGATAATTAAGTTTAATTGCAAGATTAATTTTTGTTAATCATGTTCTTGTGTGTTAATCACTAATCCTTGCTTAATCATGTTAATTAAGTTGCAAGAGCACTTAATCACATGATTAAATTCAAATTTAGTCAACTAGACAATAAAGCAAAGGTGATGTCACTAAAACATAAAGTATTAGACAAGAGTGCTTTATGTAAGAGTAAATGCTTCGTTTGTTCCCCCATCATCTAATTTGTCTCCCTAAACCTTAATTAACACAAAAATATCTCCCCTCACCCTCATAGATGTTATGGCCAACACACCTATATGCACACACTTTCACTTCATTTTTCAATTTCTATTCTCTCTCTAAACCATCAAACTCTAAACTTTCTTCTTCTTCTTTTTCATCTTCTTCTTCCTTTCTCCACCACCACCATATCCAAAGCTCTCACTTAGCCCTTGAAAGACTACATCTTTTGGCCTTTGGAGACAAGAGCTAAACATTACAAGCTTCATTTTCGAGAGAACTCAAGAGCTCTCTCTTTGTTCATCCAAAACTGCCACCATCATCATCAAGGAGGAGCCTTAATCTTCTTCTTCTTCTCTTGCAAAAGATGCCACTTTTTTACTCTAGGTAGTGATCTTCACTCTTTTATTTTGTTTACTCAAAAAAGCTTAAAACTTGGTTCTTCTTATGACCAAGATCTTCAAGTGAATGCTTGAGAAAATCTTTCATGCTCTTCATGAGCAAAAGTTTCTATTTCTGGTAAAATATATTCATGTTCTTGTTCATGAGTGTTCTTGATTTTTTTTGAAGAGCTCCTTTTTTTAAGTGCTTTAAAGTTTCTATTTTCCTTTCTTGATGCATGAGATGTTGATGTTCTTGGTGGTGTTTGATTTGAAAGTCGTTTATCTTCTTATGATGGTGCTTATGATTGAAAAAGTTGTCATCTTTATCATTTTCCCTTGATTTGACAAGACTAAACACATTCTTGATGCATAAAATTTCAAAAAGTTTGTTACTTGCAACCTTAAAAGTGGCGCAAGTTTTGTGCTTCTTTAAAGTTTTACTTTTTCTTGTCGTGAAGACAGGGATATATATAAAAGTCTAAGCTTTTTGGGAATATGAAGCCTTTTTGAGTTATAGAAATGATATTTTGTCACTTTATGTCTTAAAGATTAACTCTTGGATACAAATCCTTTCATAAAGTTTTAAACTTTAATCAAGAAGGTAACTTTAAGTCATAAAGTTATAAGTTTGCACTTTAGTCTTGTAAATGTTGAACCTTTAGATGAATATATTGAGTAAGGTTTTAGGCTTTAAGCAAGAATATCACTTTTGAGTCATAAAAGTGTTAACTTTTATAAAGAATAAAACTTTCTAATTCTAAAGTTAATGTCTTATATCATTGTTTCATAAATGAAGAATATTTTAGACTTTAAGACAACTTTAAATCATAAAGTTGAGACCTTGATGGTCTTAGAATAACTAAAAGTGTCAACTTTCATAAAGAATAAGACTTTTTAGTTCTAAAGTTAATATTTTGTATCATTATTTCATAAAGAAGAAATCTTTAAGACAAAAGCTTAATTCTAGAGGCACATATACTTTCTCAAAGAATGAAACTTTATAACCTTTTCATAAAGAATGATAACTTTTATAATATTTAAGGTAAGATATTGTCGTATTAATGATAAAAGCTTGAAACTTTGCAACTTGGATAAGTTAAAAATCACTCTTGGTGATTAGTCAACATAGTATTGTTGGATTCATGAGTGTGGTTATGCATTGACATGACCTAAGGATTAGAAGGATCTCAAACTCCTTAGGAACAAAAATATGATTAGGGCCTCTGAGCATACCATGAACCTAGGAATCACTAAGTGCGCTATCTCAAGGAAAGGAAATAATTATCTAACTTAATTATTTTGAACAAGTGTTTCATAAGATATGTACTCAAGTAAAGAGTAATTTCACATGAGAACTAAGTAACTAAAAGACAACATACATATTTATTTTAACTGTGTAACTCTCTCATGGGTAACCATGGGAAATCATATGATGGCTCATAAGACTTTCCACAAATAATAACACAATTATGAACCCCTTTAGGGTATGAATGTATGATGCCATTTGGCATGATGAATGACAAGTTTGATTGAGCATTGTCTCATGATTGAATGATTAGTGTGATGATATGATATGGATATAATGGACTATTGGTTGAAAGCTTTATGATTGACATTTTGGGGAAGCTTCGGTCTAGCCATCATGTTGCTGGATTTCTGTCAAAATTATGGACTTTGTCATATTAGTGCATGTGTCTAGTTAAAGAAGTGCTATGCATGTAATGTATAATGATAAGAAAAGAAAGAATGGGATATGACCCTTCAATCACTTCGGTAAGGGAAATGAGATATGGTGATCCACAAAGACTCAAGGAACCTATATAGGGGAGGCAAGGGTGACATAGAGGACTTTCCAACTTAGAGGCAACCAATATCGGCTTAATCTGATTTGGTTAGTACTGCGTGACGGCGGTCACAGAATGAGCTCATGTCCAAAAGTAGTTTATTTCAAAGGAAAAGTAAAGAAAGTTAAGCACATGCTAAAAATGAAAGTAAAGTCAAAGTAGAACCATGGTCAAGTTGATGAGTTGCATAGTCATGCATGTTTCTATATTTCTTATACACATTATGAATGTTTATCCCATGTGTTAGCCTGTATGTCTATGTATGATGTTATGGATATGATGATAAACTTAAAAGCAATCCATTTCAGGATTTTTGTTTTCAGAAATTATTAAAAATTGAACTTATATCTGGCCACTATTTTTATAATAAAACCCGAAGTGGCTGGGACGATGACGATGACACAAGGTTTGTCTAGTCACAATCCTACTGAGAAATGTAGCATTTCTCACTCCTATGTTTCCGTGTCGTCCTAAGAGGATGCTGGCATCGGGCACAATGGTGATCTTCATTGAATTCCCGGTTTCGTATTGGCACTTTGACCCAGTGCTGAATGCCTCGATGATGTCTGTGAGCGCAGCGATGAGGGTCTACATCTTCCACGACCATCCGTTTCAGGTTCCAGTTATGAGCCCATTCTTCCGCCCACATCAGTCATACGGCGAGATTACCATGGATGACATCTGCCCCTACTTTCAGCCACCAAGGTACCCCACTAACGATGAGTTCGACTCGGATACCCGTCTAACTTCGACCGTTTCATTGGATTCCGATCCTTTGAAGCTGTCATATCCGAGCTATCATGTGGAGACTGACACATGTGAGCCCTCTTACCCATCCGTGATTCACCTGACGTCTGATTCGTCTTCTTCTTCAGTAGCTCCTCATCACGCACCACCCCCAGTTTGTGGTCGCAGGTTCATTCGTACCTGTGTTGTGCCTCGTGGCCATGGCCGTGCTCAAGGAGGAGGATGTGATGATGCTGTTCCCGGTAGTTTCAGGAACGGTTTCCTCCAGCTTGATGAGTGATGTGGTGATCACATGTAGAGCCAAGCACGAGGATAGCCTTTTTTGGTTGTAGTTATAGGGTTATCATTCTTTTGTATGGCATGCTTGGGTAGTAGGGATTTCTTATGTATTTTCCTTTATGATGTATTCAGTTAGGTTTCTTTTGTAGGGCCGACAGTAGATATCCGACCCATTATATCTCTATGTATGACTCTTGGTATTATTATCTTAACTATGATGGGCGTGGAATAAATGTTATGTTTATCTAAGTTATTGTTATTCTTGTCGCTTCTATTTATTTTGCTCGCACTTTATGTATGAGTTAGCGATGTTCATATTATACGTTCACAATGCGCTCATGGCTCTTGGTTTTCGAAATAGTTTATTCGTTGTTACTCAAAAAAAAAAATTACCCCTATTTTCGTTACAAAGATTTTCAAATGGTAATTTAGTTCTGCAAGTAAAAGTAACAACTAGTAATCCTATAATATGACTTAAGCATAGTATGGGACTAATAGGGTGTTATAGTATGCCTACTCCTGGCCTTAATATGAAATCTTCCTTGGAAACTCTATTCCACTATCAACTAAATCTCTCTAAACTTCGTATCTTCGGCTATTTTCCGTGGCTACAACCTTATGCCCATAACAAACTACTACCTAAATCCCATCCATGCGTCTTTCTTGGATACAGCCCTACCCAAAGCTCATACCTTTGTTACCACTCAAAACCTAAAAGATTTACTCATCCTGTCATGTTCAATTCATAGGAGATGTTTGTCTATTTGCCACCGAACTAAACTCTCCAATTCCTACGACCTCACCTTCAATTCCTATTTCCCTGCAATAACATTTGCCTTTACTTATCACTCATTCACCCCACTTATCTCACCTCATACCTAATTCAATTTCAACCACCAACACTCAAAATTCAAATTCTATGCAATTCTTATCCACTCCACCAAATTCAACCCAACCTGGTCCCCACACTTCCATAACACCGATGATGAGCCAAACACTTCCATGTTCATCCAACACAAACCCAAATCCCATATCCTCCTCACTAACCTTAAGTCAATCCCAGACCTAACCAAATCCCATGTCTAGTCTACACGCCCCTCATCATCAAACTCATATGTCTCAAACTCATGTGCCTCACCCACAATGTAATAGTGATAATATCTTGTGCACACGAAACTCATCTCCTAACTAAGTAATGGAATTTCTTCCATGCTCATCCAACACCAAAAAGCCAATTACACCTCCATGTCACCTGATGATAACCCGTTCCAAGAATGGAATCTTCAAAGCAAAACAAATAAACATGGCCTCCAAATTTTCTTTACCTGAACCATCTAAACCTTCATGTCTAACCTAAGCCTTGAAATACTATGAGTGGTGCCATGCAATGTCTGAAGAGTTTAATGTTCTACTTACCAATTGAACTTGGTTCTTTGTGCCGAAGCAACCTCATTTCAACGTCATTGGTAACAAGTGGCTCATTCGTCTCAAACGGCATCCAGATGGCTCCATTGCTCGGTACAATGCTCGTCTAGTTGCCAAAGAATTTCATTAATGCCCTAGAGTTGTTGGCTAGTGTAACATCCCGACTTTCATAAGCAAAATATAATGGAAACTTTGAATTATTTCCTTTAGGTAGTGTGAGAATTTCTCAGGCAGTATGCCATGACAATCCTCACACTTGGAATTATAGGGTAGTGTAACACTACCATTGAAAATATGGCACTGCCATATGTTAAAAATTAGGAAATGACAAAAGTGCCCTTATAAACTTTTGTTAATTGCAGTGATGCCCAGGATTTCTAGAAATTATATTTTGACCCCAAAGACTTATTCCCACAATAATCCTAGAACTTTTCATGAAATGACCTTTATATCCCCACATCTGTAGAATTAGCAGAATGGGATTTTAAGTAAAGCAGAATCATGTGGTGAAACCGTAGAAGTTTAAATCTTTGCCGATTGGGCCATGGAGGTGGTCTAATGTGAAATGACATGGGGTGCCCCTAGACTTGCTCAAAATTACGGATATGCCATTAGTTACAGAAAATAGAAAACAGAAAACAAAAAGGCTCCAAATTTGCGAAAATGTCTAATTTACGCCATTAGTCCATTTATTCGGTTTCAATAGTTATATAAGGGCAATTAGAAGTTAATTAAATATTAATTGAGAGTTAATTAGATGTTAATTAGAGGGATTAGGCTTAGGAACAATTAAAATAGAGATATAAAAAATCTCACAAATTTACTTAGTAATGTTTTACCGATTTGAAGGAAATCGGTAAAGATTTGGTATTTTAAATTGTCAGAACCAAATCAATAGGATTATGCGCCCGAAATCCCATGACTCAATGGCTGAATACTCAGCCACTTATTCATCCATTGGTGGCACAAGAAAGGCCACAAAATGAAGAGAGTTGGCTAAAATTTAGCCACTAGCTCTCAACCAATCAAAATTCAAATTGCCAAATACTTCATAGAGGCCTTAGAGACATATTCCTTTCCTTTTCCCTTCAGCAGAAATACGCCCCCTCCTCTCCCCTTCTAGCCTCCTTCATCTCCTCTCCCCTCAATCTACTCCATCAACCTTCAAGTTTTGACAAGATTCCACCCACCTAAACTCCAACATCTAGCAAGATCATATACAAAGAGGTAGGAACTTCATCCTTTCTCTTATTTTTCTCTGATTTGGGGCTGCCTAGGACTCCCCCTTCTCCCTTTGTTTTGATGTTATATTGGTTGGATATGATGGATTATGGGTGGTTTAAGATGTACGATTGAGTTAAGATTGAATATTTGATGGATTGATTTAAGGAAATCATGAGTTCCAGATGCTGTTAGGGTTTTTCCTCGGTGGTCTGTATGGCGGAGTGTATGGATCCTCCCATAGCCATTTAAATTTTATGAATCCATTTTTATATGAAACTAGACATTCAGGGCTTTCCATACATATAAAATATAAGGCCATTGGATTAGTATAGAATTAGTTATGAATTTTTGAAATTTGACCTAGAAATTTGGATTCTCATCTAGGCAATATGAATTGAGAAAAGTCTAACTCACCCTACACAACTCTAAATTGAGTGAAACAAATGCTTTTTGAAAGCTAACATATAAGGGAATACCCCATAAAAATTTTAGATTCAGATTCATTGCTAATTATTCCCAGCACATCAATGAAGTTACCTTAAGTTCAAACAAGGTTGGAATAGGGTAGTCCAGTAGGGTCAAGTTACGGAGCTTATATCTCAAAATATACTCATGAAAATGATATGAAACTTCTTTCATTAGAAATCTTGTCCTGTTATCTTTAAATTGATATAAATTTTGTATGATTTCATTTCGATTTCTATTTTTAGTAAATTTTCACTTATAAGGGTGCATTTTTGGCTAAGTACAGGGCAATCTGAGGTAAAATACTAATAACTTGAGTTATACAAATCAAAATGAGATGGGACTAAAAGGGTTGGAAACTAGACACATAAAGCTATGACATATCCAAAACTCAGGTTTAAATGAGTTGAATTGGACTAAAGGTGGATTATATAGAATTCGGACAGAATAGGATGAAGTAAGCCAAAAACTCTATCGATGTTTGTATTAAATTTGAAGAATGATATTGTCAATATATGTTCGCTGTCCCATATTGATTTGCATGTTTGAATGATTTTACTATTAGTCTGGCACTATTCACAGGGAAGCGGACTTGATCCGTTATGCTGCCAAATTTTCGGCAGGAGTTTATGAAGTTGTGAGAGCTTATGCTATGGGTGATTATGCTTTGGATATATTTACGCTAACATGTCATGTTCATGTACGTCATGCATGCAAGCATAATTAATGCACAAAGCATCCGCATGCATGATAAGATATGGAAAGGAAAAAAGATAATAAGAACTTACAAGAAGGACGTACTAAGCTACCGCGTAAGGCTTGACATAGACCTTGCTAGCATGGACCAGAGCGGTACTGTCTAAGACTTGGGCCAGCCCTCGACCAGATTTAAGGGGAATAGACCAGTGTGAGGGTCAGGGAAAGTAAACCCATCACTCATGTATAGATACGAGCTTGGACCTGAAAAGCAGGCTATTACCCAGGGGTAAGAGATGCTATTCACCTTCGGGGGACCAAGTATAGAAGAGCAAGGTTAAGTTGCAAGTTAAAAAAAGATACGAATTAAGTCAAGTGCACTTGCATACAGTCAAGTAGAAGCATCTATATTGCATCTTCAATTATCTCATTAAGTCATAATATTATTATGATTCTTATTGAAGCATATTATACTATTCGTATTTCTATGTCTGTCTTATGATATGGCAAGTGGTTGTTAATATATAACCCGCTTCGAGAAAGGTGTTTTCAACTTAAAATTGAACCACTATTTGCGTATATGTGCTCATATTTTCATAATAAACCGAAGCAGCTGGAATGTTTATGATGACACTGTAAGAGTGATGGTTCGAGTTTACCTACTGAGAACCTTAGATTCTTACTGCCTACTTGTATGTTTTTCTTGTACGTAAACATTCTAGCACCCAAGTTGAAGATCAAGTGCAGAATACTAGGACATTCACTAAGCAAGACTCGGGTGCAAACCAGACCAAGAGACTATTGAAGCTAGCTAATGACTAGTCGAAAGCAAATGCTATGTATTATGTTAGTCACAATTTCTTTCAAATTGTAATTATATTATTTTCTATATATCAGAGACGACGAAGTTTATGAACTATTAGTCAGTGATAAATTAAAGGGCCATGTATTAAATTTTCCATATTTTAAAGATTCCTTAGCACAGTGACAACCTTTTAATGTAACTCTATGACTCGAGTATGGCTTACATGATAAAGGTTGTTACAGCTAGAGCTTGGCCTTTAAAAGCTCTCAAAAGGACATATTTCACGGCAAAAACATTGAGCTTTATCACTCATTTCATAAGTCTCCCTTGTAAGACTGGCCGATTTAGTAGATATTTGACAATGTTTATTTTGCATATTACCAAGACTTCCCTTGGTGATAAATAGTACTCTAGCTTAGTACAAGCATGAAACAAGGATACGCACAATTTTCCAATTGGCATGTATCTTGTTTCGGCGTCATTGAGCAATCGCCTCAAATAGTACACTATCCTCTCAGTGCCATCTTTGACATCTTGAGTTAATAGGTCGTCGATGGAATCATCAGTGGCTGATATGTATAGTTTTAAAGGCCTACCAAAAGTTGGATGTGTAAGTACTAGAGGATTTGTCAGGTGTTTTTTGATTTGGTCAAAGGCTTTTTGTTGCTCTTCACGCTAGATAAACTCTTCGGTAGCTTTCAACCTCAATAGAGACAAGAAAGCTTTCATCTTGCTAGCCGAATTTTCTATGAACCTCTTAAGAAAGTTAATTTCGCCGATTAGGCTTTGTAATACTTTCTTTTTCCTAGGAGGTCTTGCTTCCAACACAACTTTTGTCTTGTTTTTATCTACCTCAATCCCTTGATTGTGAACTAGGAAGCCTAGGAAGTTGACAACCTAAACTCCAAAAGCACATATAGCTGGATTCATCTTCAAGGAATGTTGCCGCATTCTTAAGAAAGACTATTCTAAATTGGCCAAGTGTTGTGAGAAGTAGGCTAACTTAACTACCACATCAGCAATATACAATTCCATGTTTTTGCCTATTAGATCGTTGAATATTAGATTCATTGGCCTTTGATAGGTTGCTCCCAAATTCTTCAGTCCGAATGACATAACAACCCATTCAAAGATCCCAATGGATCTTGGGCAATGAAATGTTGTTTTATGAATATTTTCTTCGGCTAAATAAATCTGATTGTAGCTTGAATATCTATTCATAAAAGTTAATATTCTATTATTAGCCATTGTATCAACAAGTATATCAGTTATAGGCATTACATATTCATCCTTGGGCATAGCTAAGTTTATATTCCTAAAATCTATACAAATTCTAACTTGCCCATTTTTCTTGATTATAAAGACTATATTTGACAACCAATTTACATATTTTGCTATCTTAATAAACCCTGTTTTAAGCAGCCTTGCGATTTCTCCCTTGATCTTTGGCAAAAGGTTTGGGTTGAATGTTCTTGCTGGCTACTTATGTGGCTTGTACCTTTCTTTGATAGGTAGCCGATGCTCTACTAGTTCATGAGATAGTTCTAGCATCTCATGGTAATCCTAAGAAAAACAGTCTCAATACCTTCTAATGAGTTGGACTAATTGATCTCAGCTCTTCTTTAGTAGTAAGATGCTGATCTTTATTATTCTTGACTCCTTAACTGTTCCCAAATTGACTTCTATCAAAGGATCTTGGGCTTCAAAATTTGGCTTCTTCTCTGCCATAGTTACTTCTTTCTGGCCATTATACTCTTTCTCATTCCCCTCTTTTGATGAGTCTTTTGTGACTAACTGTGTCTTGATAATGCTTTCCTGAATTCTGGACTCAAAAAAATAATATGTTAGCCATTGCAAGACCTCTTGTAGTACTTGTTCCTCAGGCTCCATTATTATGATTCTTCTTAGGCCGTGGGTTGGCCTCCACTGTGACTTCAAACCCGTTCAATGATAAGTCAAAGGACTTGATAGAGTCTAATGTAACATCTTCTGGTTAGGAGATAGGGTCAATTTTTGGAGAATAGAGTATCGTATCCTAGATCCTTACATCGGCCGTGAACAGGAAGGGGTCTACATCTACCACTTCAACTTGGTCTTTATTCCAAAACTAGAGCTACTGGTGGAGGGTAAAAGGCACGTATTGAGTAGCAAGAATCCACTCTCTGTCTAGCAAGATAGTGTACCCTAGCTTAGCATCCACTACAAAGAACACAATGTTAGTTATGCTAGACCATACTGTGAGTTCAGAAACCCAATGCCGGATTACTTTCCCTAGTTATGTTGTTTCTTTAAGGTCTTTGTGGCTCTTCCCAAACTTATTGACCATGTTGTATGGCATCACATTCAGCACAATTCCCCCCTTAATCAAAACTCTACTAATGGACATTCCATTCACATGAGCCTCAATGTAGAGAGGCCTGAGGTGTCCAGCTTTGGTCCACTTTTTGAACTTTATCCCTTTTGGTTCTGTTAGGACTAAGGCGGCACATTCGGCCTCTTCTACCATAATATCTCCTTCCAAGTACCATGAATTACCATCCTAATTGACAAATTCCAGAGGAATAATTTCGACTGTGGTTGTTGTGGCTGAGTCATCCTAAAGGTCATCCAACAAATGATTGTTATTCAGCAAATCATCTAACAAAATTTTCGAATATTCACCTTCTCGAATGAATTTCGTGTGCTCGGCAAGTAAAGCCTCAACCTTTAGCCTCTCTATTGAGTCAGCAACCATTTTGTCCAACTCCTTGGACAACTTAGTGGCTTACTCCAGTTTCGGAATAGCAATTGGGGATTTAACTAACTGTTTCTCAATCTTCCTAAACTGTTCAAGCATAGCCATTATACCCCTTACCTTTTCTTTGGTTCTCCTTCACTCAACCTTCTCTTTTGCATCCTGGTTAGTGGCAGTTTTTGATCTTCCTTCACCTCTTGCTTTGCTGGCTGTAGGTTTACTACCCACTTTTTGGGCTTGACCTCCTTTCTTGGTTTGATCATTTTTCTGGCTTAAGATTGCTCTTTGTCCAGCATTGTAATTTTGAGAGAAGGAGACCCTTTCCCAAAGTGAAATTCTATAGTATATTTGGACTCTCTCGGCAACAGGTGATTTGTTATTCTAGGCACTATAGCTTGTTCAAACTTTATACCTTTCTTTCTCTTTTAGTTTCCTTCCCCATCCAAGGACTTTTTCTTCTTTCTTTTCCTTCCAAGAAATAGAGAATGACACCATGTTTATAGACATACCAAAGGGATTAATGTCTACAGTCATGTCTCCTTTCTCAGCCAATCTAAGCCTCCCTTGCTTCAAGGCTTTCTGAATGGAGTTTTTGAAGAATATGCAATTATTGGTTTTATGGATCTAGGAATTGTGCCACTTATAATACTTCTTGCCTTTTATTTCATTGGCAAGACATATCTTGCGGCCTTTTGGAAGCTTGATTTGTTTATCTTTTATAAGGCAATCAAATATCTGGTCTGTCTTGGAAATATTAAACAAATACGCCTTTCTATCGAGCTTGACCACTTCTTTGCCTTTGGAAGGTGTCAAGGCTGGGTAGGTATATGGCTTGCCATCTACAATTCCGACTGCTATTAATCTGCCTGTACTTCAAGCTCTTCCTATACGTACTCCTTGGCTAAGTCACAATCTATGACCGAAATCATCTGTGTTTCTCTAGGCCAAGCACAATTGGATCTCCTTTACTCCTTCTCAACAATGCACTGTTCTACTCTGGAGGCTTTGGATGATAATTGTACCAAGTCTGAATATTCTATAACTACTAATATTTCCCTCAATTGAAGGTGCATGTTGTTTATGGCAGCCGTAGCATATTCAGACTCAGGCAACTAGACACTATAATGATTCCCCACTCTTCTAAAGAGCTCTAAGAAATCAACCATTAGCTCATTTGGTAATTACCTGAGACTCATCAACTCGGCAATAGATACCTCAGGCTAGGGCTTGTAAAAGCAATCATGGAATAATCTCTCCATGTCAGCCTAACCCTTGATTGAATTCGGAGCTAATGAAAATTAACAATAGAAAGCAACTCCTATTAGTGATAATGAGAATAATTGTAGCTTATAGTACTCATTTTAGTTGGCTTCATTACACTGGGCCATAAAGCAGCTCACATGTTCCATCATAGACTTCCTATCCTTACCAAAAAATGTGGAAAAGTTTGGAGTCTTGTAGCCTCTTCACAAAATAATCCTATCAACTCAATCAGGGTATGGTTTCCTATAAACTGGCTTGTCCAATGGCCTGAATTAGACACCAAAATGTCATCTGATAGCTTCAGTAATCATATTAGGGTCAATCAAAGGCTGGCCATTTGCCTGAGGGTCCACTTACACCGACGGTAGAACCTGCAATGGAACCTCTTGCCTGTAAGTAGCTTGATTATTAGGCCCTTGCATATTGAAGTTTTGAGGTTAGGAATTTGTGAACTTAGTTGAGGGCACGCAATTTGACTAGGTTTATAAGGGTTCTAAAGTTGTGAACACATATTTTAATTTACATATGTATATATTGGTCCTCCCGTAATAGCCACTAGTGGTTGCTGAGCATATGGCATGTTAGTGCTATTAACCACTCCTAAATATGGTGGGGACATAATATAATCGTTGTGTGTAATTGCATCTCTATTCCCATTCATTCCATAACCACCCACTACTGATGGATCATGGGTTATACTCCATGCGTTCCCACTCAGGTTAGTGGATAGTGTTGGCAACCAATGCTTCCTGCAACATTGGGTGGCCTACGCATGAGACTTACTTGTCCGTATTGCCAATTCAGTGACTGGGCCATTTGTCCCCCTGACTAATTAGCCAAGGCGTTACCACTGGCAATGTTTTCCCACGGCACAGTTAGTGTAGAATTATCCCCCATATTAGCCTGTTGTTGGGCTATCAGTATCTCATTATGAACCATGAGTTTAAAAATATTGGCTAATTGCTTGGATAATTCCAACATTATGTCATTTAGCCCCATGTCAATTTGCTCACATGTGAAAGAAGTAGTCATAATAATCGGTTGCCCTCTTCTTCCCCCAGATGCTGGAGAATTAGTTGAAGAAGAAGCAGCTGTGCTAACCATAGGCTAGGCCACAGTATCCTACATCGGTTGCGAGGCTACCACCCTTGGAAGGGTACAAGGTGCTGCCAATGTGGTTATTTGCGGACCTCCAATCCTTTAGTTACTCTTTTTTGGTAGTTATGGACTTGGTATAACTGTCTTCCCTGATCTTAGGATCATACGTCAAGTATGATCTAAACCTGATTTTGGAAATTTTGTTTGATCTATTGGAATGTTCCAACAAAAAATATGTTCGGCCGATTCCTTGGCTATGGGTAAATTTGTGTGCTAAGCATGCCATACTTTGAAATCGACTAGTTAAAGTCCTTCGATTCCAAGAGTCAAATGATTACTCCAAGGAGGAAAATATGCTCCTTGGATATAAATTCCCAAGTTACTCAAAGAAAGCACTTAGTTAAGATCAAACAAAAGTGTAACCAAAACTATAATATAAGGAGAAAAAGGGTGTAATGCAATCGGCAGAGCTTGTATTGAATTTCTAACCAATTACAATGAGTATCTTCCTTAAGCTTCCATGGCCAATTCGTGTGGAAAGCTTAATGAAAGAGTTGGGTACATGAAGGGCTAAAAGACTAAAATGGGATGAAAAGAGCAATAGAACAAGTAAAGTAAAACAAACTAAAGTAGAATAAGGTAGACAAGTTGTGTTGCTTATTCCAAGATCCTTTGAAATGGCTAAGTCCCACTCTATTTATAGGCAAGACTTATTCCATAACGGCTCTTGGGATAGTTGCCACAGTTGTGTACTAGTATCCTCGGTTGGCTTGCCTTTCCAAGCTATGTTGTGGAGAGGATGACATATGTCCACTTAATCTAAATTTGGCCAATTGGTGTTTATGCTATGGCCTCGGCCATAACCTTCTTCAGCCATGCCAACTTATGGCTCGGCTAATGCTAGGGGCAGTGTTAACACCTCACTCGGCTAAGTTTTATTCTTGGCCAAGGGCACTTAATAAATTTTTGTCTCAATAGAAAATATTTATTCTTTTTTGTGCATTGCACAAGTAAAATATGCTAGTTATAGATCATAAATTACAAATCTCTTGTTTCAATACCACTCATAATGATTATTTGAAATTTCCAATTATCTATCTTTTGGACACTTTGGGTGCCATTCTCATGTCTACCACATATTCAATTTTTCAATTTTTGTCAATAAATAAATAGCGTATGGATTATTTCTCTAAAGGTGTGTTTGACATGTCGTATTAGGCATAATAGGATAAAAATACAATATGTTATGACCTTATTCATTGTTTGGTGCAATCAACGTATTGTATAAGCTTATCCATCAAACATTTCTTATACGTCAAAATGATGGATAATTTAATCCAGCCTAGAGATGCCGTATTAGACCTGATTAGCTTTTGATATATTAGGGTTCTTTCACTTTTATTTTTTAATATATTTTATTAAAATAAAAATAATTATTAAATAAATAATAAAAAATAAAAACCATATAAACAAAAAAATTATTTAATAAAAAATTTAATAATAAATAAAAAATTTTAAAAATAATAATTATAAAATAACTATTCAAACTAATATAAAAATATAACAATAAAAAATTATTAGTAAAATATATAAATAATATTTAATATAAATTTAATTATATATAATAAAAATTACAACCAAATATAAAAATACGATATTAGGTTTACTTGGATTTTAATGTATAAATACTCCTTTATTATTTTTCTCTCTCTCACTCATATTTTTTAAATTATGAAAAAATATTAAAAATAAATAAATAATTTTTAATATAAAATGATATTTATATATAATAAAAATGGCTAAAATAATTGTAATAAATATTTAAATAATTATATTAATTTTTAAATTTTAAACTTAATATTCAAAAATTGTATTTATTATAATTTTTTTTCTGGTTATATTGTATATAATATAATATTTTATACAGTGATATACCAAACACTGCATAGTATTAAATTTTATCAGGCCTTATACTATCAAGCGTGTCAAACGGGCCCTAAGATGGTTATACTAAATGATTTTTGTCACAATTTTTGAAATCGTGTTTCATGAGCCAACTGATATATTTGAAAGAAATTAATAAAAATGGACAAAGTGTATCTAGAAGATAAAAATAAAAGTATGATAAATCTTTTATATATTTTTTTTAAATATTATGTCAGTTTTCTAAAAAATCTTTGTTACGAATCTTTTGACGTAAGACCATAGCCCACACCCGCTCCCCGGATTTCCCGCGACCCCCGGGCTTGCCTGGCCTCCTGGCCTCAACTCGACCCACAGTGTCCTTGGTTTATATAGCTTATGTCCGGTCGGTTGTATCCAGTCCTTGATGTGGAAGTATGAATCTAACAAATGTTTGTTGCACATTTTGCCAGTATTAATAAGTTGACGACAACATTCCTCATCATTGACTCCGAAATCCGATGTCTTTTTCCGGTGGCTGGCTGTCAACACATTTATACAATGTTGTAATTGTCCATAATATTCTTGACGGGAATCTGGTGCTAACCCTTGGCCATGCCATTTGTAATTATGTTCTGTGGCCTGTTTGGGGTTAACCCGAAAACAAGTAACAGCTTGAATTATTATACACACAATTAACATAATCATCAGTAATCCCAATTTGGGTTTCACCATGGTTGAGAGATTGTCTCACTACTACATAGTATGTAATTTTGACATAACCAGAAGTATGTAATTTTGAACAGGCTTAAAATGCTTTAGTTTTATGATTACCTTGAATATCCAAGCATAGAATCAGCTTTTTTATCTATATTGAGATGCGTGGACGGAACAAAAGAGTTACTGTCAAATTTAATAGAGGACCATTAATACATAGTTACTTACTTTCTAGGAGTTCTCTCTTCTTTTTTTTTCGTTTTTTTTTTTTTTGGTAGAACTTTCTAGAAGTTACAACTTAGATGAAGTGCCAATAACATTTTAGCATAAACAAATTGATTAATGAATGATCCCTTTTGTCAATGGGAACTTTTGTCTGGATTAAGGTATCAATTATCACGTCACGTTTGTAGTTTTTCAATGGGTGTGGTTTGTAATGATAGAAGTTTATTAATGGATTATGTTATCCTCCTGTCAATGGATTATTTGCTCTGTTCTGAAATAACTATGCAGCTTTATATATATATATATAGTAAAGAAATGATTGAAAAGATTTTAATATTAGAAAATTTTAGATTTATTTTATAAAATTATTCTCATTTTTTAATTCTTTCTTTTTTTTAATTATCTTTTATAATATTAAATTTTTTTTGCTTACTTTCTCTTCTCCACTATTCTCTCTCCTTCCCTTAATCTACAGGTATAATTGAAAAAAAAATTATCTAAATCTGTTAAAGTGACAGATATTTGTAAAAAAAATAAAATTTAAAAAATAGACAATTATTTAAAAACATAGGGAGTATTAGATTATGTTCTCCATTTGACTTAATTATTAGATTATGTTTCCTTTATTGATGAGCTATTAAATTACTATTATCCTTGTGTTCTTGTTGTTTAATTAGATTTGCGAGATATGGAGAATTAAGTATTGCTTTGGTCCTTGAAATTGTAAACGTATTTTATTTTAGTCTCTGAAATTTGGAAATTAACTCTTTAAACCTCGAAGTTAAATTTCATCGGTCACTTTAGTCCCTAGTTAGTCAACTGTTACTATTTTGCTGATATGTTACATTAAGTGACAAACGGCTAGGATATGATAGTGTTCCGAGTTTCGAGTTCAACGTGTCACTTGACATGAGAAAGTTCACTTCTCCCTTGTCCCCCCTCCCAATTTTCAAGTTCTGAGCTTAACCCATTCTTCCTTGTCCCTCAAGGTTGAACTTGGAATTCGAATAATGTGAGAGAGTTCACTTTTTCCTTGTCATCCCATTTTCCGAGTCCGGAGATTAACCCATTTTTTCCTTGTCCCCCGAGTTTCCGAGTTCCTTTCACATTAAGTGATATGTTGAACTCAGAATTCGGAACTCATAACACTATTATATCCTAGTCATTTGTCACTTAACGTGACACATTAGCAAAATAGTAACAGTTGATTAATAATTGACTAATTAGGGACTAAAGAGTTAATTTCCAAATTTCAAGTGTAACATCCTGAACTCTGACGGTAGACAGGGAGAAGGAAGCTCGAGCCCGAGGTAAAGACAAAATTGTAATTAGATAAACTACAGTAAAAGTAGGGACGAAATTGAAATTATTAGATTATAATGACAAAATTATAATTAAGGTCTTACGATTGTCGAGGAGGGCAACCGTAGGAAAATTTTGGATTTTGAAATTATGTGCGCCATGACACTAATAGATAACTAAAATACCTGCAATAACTTTAAATTGAGATTTTCTACCCACAATTTTAAATAAAATGTGAAATTACTAACACAATGTTGTAGTAACTCGGGTGACCTATAATACCCAAATTGATAGCCGGATATCTTGAATTAATATTCAATGGTTCTATGTTGTCTGTGGGCATAAGTATCAGTTAAAAACTCATTTGGTGGCTAAAGATGAGTCACTCAAATTCAAGCTTAGGGGAAATTTAAAAGTTTCTTTAAACCCACCAATGAGATTTAACACACAAAGCTTAAGTTACAAGTCAAAATTTCCACCAATCAAAAGCCTTTATAAGTCATTTTAACTTATAAAGGAAGAAGCTCACTTTCTCCCCATTTTAGCCTTGGATTTTCGGCCACCACCACCATATCTCCTTCCTCATATTTTTCTTCTTCTTATCACCTCCATGGTTGAGAGCTTCAGGCTCAAAGATGAAGGCCTGCTTAGCCTCAAATCCTCTTGCTTTTTTTTATGAAAATTAATCATCATCTTCTCGTCTACAAAAAACCCCTCCATCAATTTGATGATCAACGATCAAGTGGAGTCTCTCCACCTCCATGTGAGCTGCTTCCATGATGAGGAAGGAAGGCTAGGATGTTGCTTTTGTCTTCCTTGTTTCAATAGTTTCAAGGATTTTGAGGTAGATAGCTCACATCTTTAGGTATTTGATGTCTTGTGTGGTTATGTGGCTGATGTTATTTCTTTGCGTCATCATATATTTAATCTTGTATAATATTTATATGACCCCTTTTTGGTGATTTAAGATAGGAAAACTTGGTTTAGGTTGAAGAATAGATCAAGAGAACAAGATGGAACTAAAATAGAAAAGTTGTGGATAGAAACCCTAGGCATCATTCTATGTTAGAGTCCATAACTCACCCTACATAGCTCAAATTTGAGTGAAACTTATTTTAGATAATACTAGACTTCAAGAGCAATCCAACCATATAAATTATAAGATCATTGGAATTAAAATGAATTAGTTATGAATTTTAAAAGTTGGCTGTTGGAATTCACTCTTTATCCTGATCAGAGTGTGATGTGAGGGGCATAACTGGCCCTATACAACTTCAATTTAAGTGAAACTAATATTTTTAGAAAGCTAATACATAGAATATTATGTCATAAAAATTTCAGAATCAAATCATGAGTTGATTTTCCCCAGTAATTCTTTGAATTTGACCTATGTTTTGTTCGGGTACAGGACAACCCACTTAAGGAGCTCATAATTTGAGCTCTAGTTACCCAATTGCAATGAAACTTGTCAGGATTGAAACAGGATCTAAATAGCTACTTTTGATATAAATTTTAGATAAAAGTTATGGAAGATGGAATTTTAGTGATTTTCTAAGTTTAAGTGTACGGGTCTGTCTTGAAATAGGGAGCCCTAAGTAAAACTTTAATAACCCAAGTTATGAACCTCAAAATGTAGTGAAACCAAAGAGGTTTAAAAGTAAACAAATAGAGCTACAATCCATTAAATTTCTACACCAAAATGAATTAAAATGGAGTTTAAGTGAAATTTAGAAGAACATAGCAGATTTAAGGATAAAGACATGACTTAAGAAAATGTTGATTTAAGGGTCCCATCAGCCATGAAAGGTTCAAAGGCATAAGATTAATGCAATTTCATACTAATATAACGTTATATTGATATATTATCTATAATGAATATAATTGATACGACTGACTGGTTGACTGAATATGTTGTCTATTTTGGAACCTTCCATGTTTCAGCTATTATGATGCCGGATTTCCGGCAAAAGTATATGAATATTATGCTTATTCATATGTTATGCACATAAAGCTCATACATGCAAGAATGATTGAATGTAAGAAATGAGAAATATTCATGGTGCATATAGCATGTGCATGCATAATCATGTTCAAGAATGAAGAAAGATAACAAGAACTTGCAAAGGGAAGTACTGAGCCTCCACCTCGCAATGAGACTGGGCGATACTGTCTAAGACTTGGGCAAGCCCCTAATCAGATTTAAGGGGAATAAACCGGTGGGAGAGTTAGGGAAAGTAAACCTGGCAATCTTGTATAGGAATGAGCTCAGTCTTGAAAAGCAGGCTATTACCTAAAGAAGAGAGAAGCCATTCACCTCTAGGGGGCCAAGTGCAGAAGATCAAGTAGCAAGTTAAAGAAAAAGATAAGAAAGTCAAGTGCACATGCATAAGTCAAGGACAAGCATAAGCATATGCATATTTAAACCTCTCATTATGCTATATTGTTGTTATGACTATGTTTGAAATATTATATGGTTATTGTTATTATACTTGCCATGAATATACCAAATAAGTGTTAAAATATAACCTGCTTCGAGAAATATATTTTCAAACTTAAAATTGAACTAGTGCCTATGTGTATATGTCCACATTTTCCAAATAAACCAAAGTGACTGGAATGTTTATGATAACACTCTGTATGATTAGTGGTTTGAGTTTATTTATTGAGAACTTTAGCTCCTCACTACGTATTTGTGTGTATTTCTCTAAATATTCTAATACCTAAGCTAGACTTCAAGTATGAAACAGAGTCTTGGGACATTCATCACACAAGACCTGAACTTGCGATCAGTCCAGAAAACGGAAACGAGCATCCGATATTTACAAAGTGACAATCTCGGGCTAAGTATGTGCCCGGTGTAACATCCTCGATTTTGTCTAAACTAACTAGCTCAATGATCCTGGCTAATTAAAGAGGTTAACGATTAATCGAAGACTAATCAGCTAATCTCGATGAGCAAGAGCTTAGTAAATTGAGTCAAGTCAATAATTGAATTATAACGCACTAAATGTTTTAATTAAAGCCTAATTATTTGGACCTCGTTAATTCGTAACTTAGAATTATAACTAAGCTAATCTAATCTTATTAATTAACTACATGACAAATGTTTTACATTAATCAATTGAGATAAATTAATTACTAAACCCTAAATACATAATTCATAAGAGCAATTTTTTTAGAGAAAAAACATCTTAAAAGTGTAATTAACCAAAATCGGTTAAAGAGCAATTAAACTAATCAAATTAATTAATGGCTTAGAAAATTGTAATAGCATTGAAAGTTCAAAAATTCCTCCTAATGGTTGCATAGAAATTTCGGCCAAGACAAGAGCACATCCAACTATCCATTGCTTCCTAATCTTGCACCCTTAGATTAAGCCTATTTTGGCATTATTCTCTAACCAAACCTAACTTAAGGAAGAGCTAGTCTTCACTAGAGTCTTGTCACAAGAGTAAGTAGACCTTGCTTTTGTCCACCTGAGAAAACACAAAATAGTCCATAGCATGCACCAAGACTAAAAAAAAAAAACACAAACCTACCCTTTTACCCCAAAGTTCCTAGCCTTTTGCTTGAAAAAGAAGTAAGACTCACTTATTCCTTGTTGCTTGTTGGAGGAGGCAAAAACCAATCAGTCCTCACCCCAAATTTGCACCCCAAAAATAGCCCCCTCCCACTATCTTATTTGTGATCTTCATCCTCTCACTTCAAAGCAAAAGCTCTCACTTCTCTCTAAGTTTTATTCCAACACTCTTGCATTTTCAATTCCTCTTGCTCTTCTTCCCACTTTCACACCCCATCTAACTCTCTTTCCTTTCACCACCCTCACAAGACCTTCAAGGACTACCCTCTTTGGTTTTTGAGGAAGCAAAACAAACACTCACTTAGCCCCATTATGAAGCTCAAGAAGAAGGAGGCCATCTCCAACACCTTTCTTTCCCTTCAAGCTTTCAATAGGATCTTTGTGGTAGTGACTCTAACCCCTCTTCCTTCTATATTTTCAAGCTCTAGAAATTCTAAGCTCTCCATAGCTAGGTGGCTTTAGAACTTGCTCTAAAGGCCACATGGCTATGCTCTTATTATAAGAAGTTGTTTGTGATTGTTGCTCTTCTTTTGGGAAAATGACTTTAGTTGTGCATTTTGTTTTATGTTGAACCTAACTTTTTAGAACTCAAAATATTGATTTTCATCAAGATCTCAAAGTATAAAAGTGGTTTAGAAGAGAAAAGTGGTCACTTAAGGAAAAGACTTAATGTTTTTACAAGAAAACTAATTGAAACAAAAACTATTGAAGCTAGAAATTTTGATAGTCTATTTTACACGACCCATAACTTATTCAATATAACTCCAAATGTAACGAAACTAATTTTAAATGAAAATAGATTCATAGAGAATTTTATACATATAAAATACATAAATTTTGGCTTAAAACGAAAGAGATGTGAATTTTCAAAGTGTATTGTCCCCAGATGTGTTTCTGTTCGAGCAGTATGTAATCAAATCCTAATAACTCGAGCTAACAAAACATTTTTGAGTGGGACCAAGTTTGTTAGAAAGCTAAGACATAGAGGAACATCCCTTGAAATACTTTTGTCAGATTTCTTGTGAGGAAATCCCAATAAAGTTTACAAGTCACTGTACTGAAAATAAACTTAAAAGCTAAACAGTCAGAGTAAAACGTGCATATCTCAAGTTACAAAATGAATTTTTAAGTGGGGTTTATTTTGTTTAAAAATAGACTCAAAGAAGTATAATCATGCCAAAATTCAAATCAAAATTATAAAAGATGAAATTATGTCAAATTTTTGAAATTACTGTCTCACTGTAAAAGTACAACTAGTTATGGTTAAGTTTAAAGGTTAATGAGAAATAAGCTTAAAGACATTAAGACCCTTACATTAAGATGTTGGAAACCTTCATAATTCAACTTGAAAGTTTCACAAAGAATAATAGATGAAATTGACCCTATGCCTAATAAAAGAATCGTCACAAGAGGTAAATCCAATTAAAATCTTGCACCAAATTTACTAAGTCAAGCTCATAAGACTATGTGTGTTATGTATGCCTCTATATACCAACATGAGAATGATGATGATGATGATATGATAATGATATGAGGATGATATGATGCTTAATGATATGTGCTATTGGATTCTCTGTTTGACAAAATTTTCGGAAGCTTCGGTTTAGTCACTATGCTACCGAAATTCCACAAAATTCATGGACTTAAAATGATTTTTGCATCATAACCATTAATAAGAAGAGATTAAACTAAGGGTGTGATCCTTCAAAAGGGAAGGTAACCCGCATTAAACTCCCCTTCCACGCACGACTCACATGAGGCATGGCATAGACCCAGCTAGTGTGCTTAACACACCTAGGCGTTACGTATTGCCGTCCATAAGGTGCTTGCATATGTTTTGATCTTTAGTCTTTACTGCCCTCGGGTAGTCTGATCTAGGAGTGAGCTCAACTCGTGACCATCGTCACACAGTACTGACCCGCAAGGGGACCCACATGCCTCTAGGTCAGAGGGACTCAGTTAGCCATCTGCCTCCAACATAGAGGGACCCAAAAGTTTTAGCTGCCTTCACAAGGAGGGGCCTAATATGCAACTGCCTCCAAGTGAAGGGACCCACATCTTTATCTTTTAACTGCCTTCACCTGGAGGGACCCAAATAACTGCATCCAAGTGAAGGGACCCAATCTTGTCTTATTTAACTGCCTTCACAAGGAGGGATCTCATAACTGCCTCCAGGTGAAGGGATCCACATCTGAGATGCTCATATCCTTTCATTTTCATACATAATCATGTATAGACATGCTGAATGCACTCATGCATATGCTTCATCGCTTGCTTTCATATATTCTTGCATACATGATTTCCACATACATATTCATAACATATAAATGCTCATAACCTCCTTACAATTCTACCGAAAATTTGGTAGCATAACGGATCAGATCCGTTTCCCCATGAATAGTGCCAGTTTCAACAAACAGTCAGTCACAATAAGAGATCAAATATAATGCATTAATCTTTCAAGCACCAACATGGAATTGCAACACTTAGACTTTAATTGAACTCATATGCACTAAGGTACCAAATCCTTTAATTTTGGAAATCCTGCTCATATTCTTCAACTCTGCCCATTTTTTGAAATTAAGCCTTAAATTCATTTTAACTCATTTAGACCTGTATTTTGGATATGTTGAAGTGTTATGTGTCTATTTTCTGACCTCTTTCGTCCCATCTAATTTTGATAAATGTATCTCAAGTTATTCAAGTTTTATCTCGGCCTACCCTGTAGCTGGCTAGAATTGCACCCTTAAAAGTAAATATCCACTAAAAATCGAAAACTAGTTCAAATCATACGAAATTGGCATCATATTAAAGCTAACAAAATAAGCTTTCATTTATAATAAGTTACATTTCATTTTCTTTAGTAAAGTTCGAGTTATAAGCCCTAAAATTTGACCTTCCTGAACTGCCTTGGTTTGGCCCGGTTGGACATAGGGCAATTTCTTCGAACCACTGGGAGCAAACAGGACCTTATCTAACTCTGAAATTTATATGGGATGTTCTCCTATGTGTAAGCTTTCTAACAAAGTTAGTTTGATTCAATTTCAAGTTATATAGGGCAAGTTTTGCCCTAAAAAACCTAGTCTGCCCAGAATCAAACTTAAAAACCTAGGTCAAACTTCCAAAATTCATATCTCTCTCAATACTAATCCAATAGCTTTATATTACATATGTATGGAAAGCCCTGAATGTCTAATTTTATATAAAAATAGTTTCATCGAATTTAAATGGCGATAGGTGGAGTCGCACACTTCACCAGTACAGACGGCGTAAGGTTTTTCAAGGTTTCAGCTTTTGTCTTGCATCATTTCTTGAATTCTCACCCAAGTTCTCCTCCAAACTCAACATTTATGCATTAATCCCGCCATAAGAATTCATATAAACATCATATATCATCAATCTAATGGAAAGAATAGGAATTCTACTCAGCCATAATAGCACCAATAATAGAAGAAATTGAAGAATCCTACCTCAAAATTGAACCTTAAGCTAGTGAGGAAACAAGTCTTGGGTGAAGGCATGAAGGAAGGATGAAGAGAGGGAGATGAGGAAGAAAGTGAGAGAGAGAGTGGCCTGGTATATTGAGGCCAAAAATTGAAAAAGGATTGAGGGAAATTTGTTGCATTGATATAAGTCTAGGTAGTTGAATTCTTGGCTTCTCATTGGTTGCTCTTTGGGTGGCTATGATTCATCCAAGTTTTCTGCTCATGTGTGGCAGCAAGTGGCACCACTTTGTGGGGGAATGGTGGCTGAATTTTAGCCACTCTTTCTAGGGTTTCTAGTGTAGAATTCTATTGGTTCGGTTTTGATGGTTTAAAATACTGAATCTCAGCCGATTTCCTGCAAATCGGCAAAACAGTTTTGAAGAATTTTGTGAGGTTTTCTATATGTGTATTTGAATTCTTCTTGATCCTAATCTCTCTAATTAACATCTAATTAACTCCTAGTTAACCTTTAATTAACTTTGCAAACTCAATAAGATTGAATAAATCGATTAGCGGGGTAACTTAAATGTTGTGCAAGTTTAGGGCCTTCTATTTTCTATTTTCCATGACTAATGACATTTTCATAATTATGGACAAGTCTAGGGGCATCCCATGTCATTTCACATGTGGGCACCTCCGTGGCCCAATTGGCTAAGAATTTAGTTTTTACATTTCCGCTATGTGGTTCTACTTCGTTTAAAACCCTATTCTACTAATTCTATTGATCTAGGCACCTAAATGTCATTTTCTAAAATATTCCGAGGCAAGGCTATAAATAATAAAAGTTTGCCCAATGACGTTTTCATTATTTCCTACAACGTTATATGGGGATGTTACACGTATGATGGAGGATGCCAGACGATGCTATTTTGGACTTATAGCTACCGTTGCTCTACACCTTTATATATTCATTTTTGTGATAAACTATGTCATTTTAAGTTTGTATTTAGTATCTAGTATTTGGGTCATGGCATGACCATGAGCCTCCTTCGATATAATGTTTATATATATATATATATATATATATATATATATATATATATTATGAACCCATATGAATGTAATGATTAGCTATGTAATACAATATATTTGTGAATTATTATTTATTTACCTTTCTCATGTTTTATGATATTGGGGTATGAATTATAAGTGACACACTTTTTCTCTATTTATCTTCTTGCTCAAGGCTTTACTTTCCAAAATGCTGCAAAGTAACGACGTATTTCAAAAAAATAAAAAATTTACCGTATTTTCTGCGTAACTTAATTTATAAATGAAGTTTAGTTTTCCGCGAGCATAAGTAACAACTAATAAAACGTCGTAATACGACTTAAGCGTAGTATGGGTTTATTAGGGTGTTACACCGAGCATATAAGATTAGTTAAGTTTCTTTTAAATTGTGATTCTCTATTTTTATGTAGCAAATTTTTTGGAATTGTAACTCCTTATGTAGTAATAAAATATGAAATTTAAGGGCGACATATATATACATATTATATTTTTCTTATTTTAAAGTCTTTTACAGCACCCGTAGCAATCTCTAGATACAACCCCATGACTCGAGCATAGCATATGTGTTTGGAGGGTATTACAATATGGTATCAGAGTAATTCATTCTATATAGGCCCGGGGATGGACTGACTATGCTTCTGAGGTATACTCTGAGAGTCTAGATAAACCGTGCTTAGGGTCCTTGTATGATAAGGACATCGATAATTATGCATGATAGCCTTACTGTGAGCATTGTGGACTATCTATAGCACTTGACTAAATGATGAGCCTTGTAACGTCCCAAAAATTTTATCGTTATTAACCGAGTTGTTCGATTTTCATTGAATAATTGAGATTAATTAGAATTCGATTAAGCATTCACTTAAAGCCAACTAAGTGTGATTTAGAAGGATTAGAATTTAGGAAATTAGATTAGGAACATAGGAAATCTCATAGAATTTTTCTAAAACCGATTTACTGATTTAAGAAAAATTGGTAAGGTTTCGGTATTTTAAACTGTCAGAACCGGATCAATAGAAATTTTACTGTGAGAACCCTAGGATAGATAGCCAAGATTTAGCCAACTTACCCATGCAAATGGCGCAATCTCAGCACTCCATATGGGCTGCCAAACCAAGTTGAACAACCAACACAAATCCACCAATCAAATGCAACTTGCTTTAGAAGTTTTCATTTTTTTCCTTTTCTACCCCTTGCAATTTCGGCCTCTTTATGTAGCTGACCCCTCTCCATTTCCTTCCTTCATCATCTCATCTCATCTCATATCATCTTCATCTCCAACAAACCTTCAAGCCATATCAAGATTTCTTCAATTCAAATACAAATCTAGCAAGAATCACACCTAGGAAAGGTAGGAATCCAACTTTTCTTCTTATTTTCCTTGATTTGGGGTTGTGTATGGATCTTATTTTTTTCATGATACTGATGTGATTTGGAGTAATGATGATGGATTATGGTTGATTTTGCATGTATGTTGTAATCAGAATTGGAATTGGTGTGAAAGAACTTGAAGAATAGAGAGAATTCAAGAAGCTATTAGGGTTTTCACTCGATGGTCCGTACGACAGAGTGTACAGATCCACCTACAGCCATTTAAATTTGATGAATCCATTTTTATATGAAATTAGACATTTAGAGCTTTCCATACATATAAAATATAAGGCCATTGGATTAGTATAGAATTAGTTATGAATTTTTAAAGTTTGACTAGAATCCTAGATTCCCATCTGGGTAGTGTGAGTTGAGAAGGGTGTAACTCACCCTACACAACTCTAAATTAAGCAAAACTAATGCAGTTTGAAAGCTAACATATAAGGGAATATCTCATAAATATTTTAGAGTCAGATTCGTTGTCAATTATTCCCAGCATATCAATTAATTTACCTTAAGTTCAAACTGGTCTGGAATAGGGTAGTCCAGCAGGGTCAAGTTACAGGGCCTATATCTCAAAATATACTCATGCAAATGATATGCAACTTCTTTCATTTGAAATCTTGTTCTATTAGCTTTAATTTGATATAAATTTCGTATGATTTCACCTAGATTTCTATTTTTAGTGAATTTTCTCTTATAAAGGTGCAATTCTGGCTAAAAATAGGGCAGTTTGAGGTAAAATACTAATAACTTGAGTTATACAAATCCAAATGAGATGGGACCAAAGTTGGAAACTAGACACATAGAGCTATGACATATCGAAAATCCAAGTTTAAATGAGCTGAATTGGATTAAAGGTAGAGTATACAAAATTCGAGCAGAATAGAGTTAAATAAACAGAAAACTCTATTGATGCTTGTATTGACCTTGATGAACGATATTGTGAATATATATTTGCTGCTCCATATTGATTTGCATGTTTGAATGATTGTATTGGTAATCTGGCACTACTCATGGAGAACTGGACTCGATCCGTTATGCTGCCGAAATTTCGGCAAAGAATTCATATGTTGTGTAAGTTAAATTGCATGAACACATGATGTTTGAAAGAATAAAGTTAGTTGTGCATGCAATTCATGAATATTATAAAGGATTCCATATTACTTGGACCAGGCCCTAAATAAATTTAAGGGGAATAGATCAGTGGAAAGGTCGGGGAAAGTAAACCCAGCAATCCTGTATAGAAACGAGCTCGGTCCTGAAAAGCGGACTATTATCCAGGAGTATATGGCCAATAACTCTCAGGGGACCAAGGATGGAAAACAAGTTTTAGGAGGCGAAAGCCTTCAAACATAATATGCATTCTCCAGTTTGCACATTTATATGCACTATATGAAAATTCTTAATTGATTGTCCTAGTTATTTGTTTATTTCTCATGATATGTTACTGTTTATTTATGGTTACTGTCTTAGTTGTATTAGCATATCTGTTAACTATATTTTCATTGTTCCAATTTAAAATTTAGTTAGTTTCGGTGTATGTTTTCTATAATAAGAATTTAAGTCGAATATTACCATTATGTCGTACTATTTAAAATTAAGGAAAAATCGAAACAACTGGGAATGACAGTGATGACAGATGTGTATAAACTTAGGATTCCTACTGGGAAACCTTTATTTCTCACCCTACTGTATGTTTCTGTGTCATTCTCAGATCATGCAGAATGCAGCAACTAGCATCCTGTTCATCGAGGTCCCTGAGCTTCATATCCACCTGGATGCGTTTTTAGACTCTATATATATATCCGGTAGATATCAGCTCCGTTGTTATTTCTTCTTTTGTAGAGATTTTGCTATTCCCCTGACTCACCCACTCTTCGATCCCGTCGTACCTTATATTGCTATCCTTCTATATATGGCCCATCCCTTTCCACCTCCACACGCAGCACCAACACCAGCAACCATGGCTCCGCCCGCCTCACCACTGCAACAGATCCCCTCTGTTTCACGGTCTGAGGAGGATCCATCTGAGGCAACGGGTTCATCTTCCTCGTCCTCTGCTCTGAGCATGGACTACACTCCAGCTGATGCCAGCATGGCGAATGGATTCCTTTCCTCGAAATCCATCTAGGGTGCCCGTGTAGTGCTTCAGTGGGAGATGTATAAAGTGACCCTCTTTTGGTATTTTGGGTCATGGGCAATAGTTTAGTGTATGTTGTATGTGGACGGTTAGCACACAAAATGTCCTTTGGGGACCAGTTAGGATACTGTTCATAGAGACAGGCCGATTTATTTTATTTCAGCGGCCTCATTTTATTACCCTGTACTGTTTATGTATCTTTTGTCAAACTTTGGAAAACAGACATCTATGTATATATATATATGATGCAGTTTCGGTAGTTCTGTTTATTCAGCATTTTTATTTATTTTATTTTACTTCCATTACAACGAATATCTATTATTTATTCCACAGTCAAATGGAAAATTGTTAAGTAAACAGTCAACTCTATATGGGTAACTAACATTGAATCAGAAAATGGAATTTCATTAGACTGCAACACATAATAACTTATCAGGTTACATATTATAACTTAAGCATAGTATTTTGTCTGGTAAGGTGTTACATTTTTTGTATCAGAGCAGTTTGTCCTAATATAGGCCTGACGATTGGACTGACTATGCTTCGCATATGCTCTGCGCTCCTTAGATATTATCATGAACGGAGTCTTGTCCATATGGATAAGATGTATGTGAGGGGATTGCCTAACCGTATGCTATTATTTACTAGCACACTAAACTTAGTATTGAGCCTGATCAACTCAATCACTCTTGTTTTGTGTGTTCAGAACTTGATGGCTTCCGGAAGGCAAGGTAGGCCACGAATGGGTTCAACTCAGGAGGAGTCTGCCGAGTTTATGGATACAATGCGGGAGATGGCGTACACCATACAAGAACAAGCAGCTACGGCAACCCAGATGATGGACCAACTAGGGAGGCAGCCTGAGGTTGGTCGTGGAGGGAATTCTAATGGTCCAGGAATGGACCTAGAATACCTTAAGTTTGTCAAATTTCGAAAAGCTAACTCGCCCAGCTTTAGAGGAGCCTTCGACCCAAATAAGGCAGATGAGTGGGTTAAGGCTATGGAGAAAGTCTTTTCTATTTTAGACTGCACAGACTGTCAAAAGGTGACCTTTGCCACCTATATGCTGGAAGCAGATACAGAGTTCTGGGGGAATGGTGCACGACGATTATTGGAGGGATCCCAAACAAATATTACTTAGGACATATTTAGAGACGCTTTCTATCAGAAGTATTTCCCTGCCTCTATCCGCAATGCTAAGGAGTTGGAGTTTATGCACCTCCATCAAGGGCATAGCAGCATATCAGAATACATTGCTAAATTTGAGGAGCTGTGCAAATTTTCCACCATCTATCAACGGATCCCCGATGAAGTATGGAAATGCGTGAAGTTCGAAGGTGGGCTGCAAGAAGACATTCTTACCACCATAGGGCCAATGGATATCAGAGATTTCCTTACTTTGGTGAACAAGTGCCGCTTGGTGGAGGATTGTAACAAGAAGTTGGTTGCTGCTAGGTCAACCGGTAGTAACTTTAAGAAGGGATTGGCTCTATAAGGCCCAAGGTTCAAGCCCAACTTTTAGCAGCAGAGAAAGTTTCAGCTTGTGAGCACCAAAGGCACGCAACATCAGAGGCCTTTTGGAACCCAGACTTGCAGCCAGTACGGCAAGAATCATGGCATTCGCCCATGCCTAGCAGGTCAGAATGTCTATTTTGGATGTGGCAAGCCAGACCACAAGATCTATGAATGCCCAGCCAAGAACCCTCAGCCAACTCCCAGACCACAATGCCAGGGAAGAGTTTTCACTATGGATGCACAGGAGGTAAGTCGGAAGATTTGATTCAAGATACGTGTGAAGTGAATGGTAAGACCTTGACTGTTTTATACGATTCAGATGTATCTCACTCTTTCATCTCTCATGATTGCATGTCAGCCTTGCAGTTACCTATTTCTAAATTACCTTATGACTTTGAGTTTCTACTCCTACAAGTGAACCTGTTAAGACCAATTATATTTGTATGAATATCTCCCTTCAAATAAGAGGTCGGACCTTTTCAGCCAATTTAATTTGCCTTCCTTTGTCCGACCTTGACATCATTTTGGGTATGGATTGGCTCTCTGCCAACCGAGCCATGTTAAATTGTTCTGACAAGGCCATTGTGTTTCCTTCTGTATCGTCCCCTGAACCAATAACCCCTGTAAACCTTTATCTAAGCTCTATAGCAATATACCACCATGGGGGTAGTGGTCAAGGGTATATTCTCTTATCAACTAATGTAATGGAGGTTGATCAGAAGTTAGATAATATTCCAGTTGTTAGGGAATCTCCTGATGTGTTCCCTGAAGATATCCCTGATTTTCCTCCCGAGAGGGAAATTGAGTTCGCTATTGAATTGGTACCAGGAGCAGGGCTGATATCTATAGCGCCATACAGAATGTCACCTTTGGAGTTGACCGAACTTAAAAAGCAAATTGATGAACTCCTAGAAAAGAAATTTATTAGGCCAAGTACATTACCATGGGGAGCCCCAATCCTGTTCGTTAAGAAGAAAGACGGGGGCATTCAACTATGTGTGGATTATAGGCAGTTGAATAAGGCGATGATCAAGAATAAGTATCCGTTGCCAAGGATTGATGATCTTATGGATCAACTCCAAGGGGCAACTGTATTCTCCAAGATTGATCTACGATCTAGATATCACCAGATTCGGGTTCGAGAAGAAGATATTCCGAAGACGGCATTTTGGACTCGTTATGGACATTACGAATACACTATGATGTCCTTTGGGCTGACGAATGCTCCAACAATATTCATGGATTACATGAATCGGATATTCCAACCATATCTTGACAAATTTGTGGTGGCATTCATTGACGACATACTTGTTTACTCGAAATGAGCAGGAGCACGCAGAACATTTGTGATTGGTTCTGTAAATTCTAAGAGAGAAGGAACTTTACGCCAAGCTATCCAAATGTGAATTTTGGATGAAGGAAGTAAAATTTCTTGGCCATGTGGTATCCCATGGGAGAATTTCTTCAGAATCCCAAGAAGGTGGAAGCAAAGATTAAGTCGGGAACAGCCAACGATCCACTAAGTCAGGAGTTTCTTAGGTCTGACAAGATACTACAGGAGATTTGTCAAGAACTTCTCTCAAATAGCCTTGCCCTTAACAAAGCTAACCAGGAAGAATGCCCCATTCGAATGGACTCGCCAGTGCAAGTAGAGTTTCCAAGAGTTAAAAGAAAAGTTGATGACAGCTCCAGTACTTACTCTACCTAATCCTCATGGACCGTTTGAAGCCTACTGTGATGCATCCAAGAAAGGATTAGGGTGCGTGTTAATGCAGAACAGGAACGTTGTCGCATATGCTTCCAGACAATTGAAAACTCACGAAAGGAATTATCCAACACATGACCTAGAATTAGTGGCAGTGGTATTTGCTCTGAAGATATGGAGACACCATCTCTACGGAGTGAAGTTTGAAGTATTTTCTGATCACAAAAGCTTGAAATACCTTTTTGATCAGAAATAATTAAACATGAGGCAACGAAGGTGGATGGAGTTTCTTAAAGATTACGAGTTTGAGCTAAAGTATCATCCTGGCAAGGCAAACGTGGTGGCAGACACCCTAAGTAGAAAATCTTTAACTGTGGCATGGATGATGATCAAGGAAACAAAACTTATAGAGAGTTTCCGAGACCTCAACTTGGGAATCTCTATAACCCCCAATACCATTCAGTTAAACCAACTTAAGATAACCAGTGATTTCAAAGACTAAATCCGACAGGCACAACAAAGGAATGATGACTTTCACATACAGTGCAACTAGTGCAATCCGGAAAGCTAACAGGATTTACTCGAGATGCAGAGGGTGTATGGCAATATCAGGGAAGGATATGCGTGCCTAAGGAGGACAACCTTAGGCAAAGAATCTTGGAGGAAGCCCATAGGAACAATTTCGCTATACATCTTGGCATTAACAAGATGTATCAAGACCTCAAGAAGATGTTTTGGTGGCTAGGCCTCAAGAAGGATATGGCGAATCTTGTGAATAAATGTCTAACCTGCCAGAAAGTAAAAATAGAGCATCAGAAATTGGCAGGAACTCTACAACCCTTAAAGATTCCGGAATGGAAATGGGAGAGCATTTCTATGGATTTCGTTATAGGCTTACCAAGGACACCCTCAGGATATGACGCTATATGAGTCATAGTCGATAGATTAACCAAGTCTGCTCACTTTTTACCTATTCGAGCAAATTATCCTCTAGAGAAGTTGGCTCAATTATACATTCAAGAAGTGGTGTGACTACATGGTATTCCTTCAACAATCATCTCAGATCAAAATCCAAGGTTTACCTCACGATTTTGAGGAGCATTCCAAAAAGCGTTTGGCACCAGACTCTACTTAAGCACTGTGTACCATCCGCAAATAGATGGTCAGACCAAGCAAACTATTCAAACTTTGGAAGATATGTTGTGAGCATATATCTTGGAACAGCGCGAGAGCTGGGATCAATATTTATCATTAGCCGAATTTGCATATAACAATAGTTATCATGCGAGCATCGGCATGGCCCCGTACAAAGCATTATATGGATGGAAATGCCAATCTCCATTATATTGGTACGAATCAGGGGAACAAAGTCTACTAGGACTAGAGTTAATCAAGCAAACTACAGAGCAAATCAAAAGAATCCGTAGCAAGATACTTGAAGCTCAAAGTCGTCAGAAGAGCTACGCGGACGTCAGGAGAAAGCCATCAAAGTTTCAAGAAGGAGACCATGTGTTCCTAAAGATCACACCCACAACTAGAGTAGGTAGAGCTATTAAAGTTAGAAAACTAAGCCCTCGCTTTATATGTCCTTTTCAAATCTTGAAGCGAATCGGGCCAGTTGCATATTGAGTCGCCATACCTCCGCATCTGTCAAACCTTCATGATATTTTCCATGTTTCTCAACTCAGAAAATACCAGCCTGACCCCACTTATTTCTTGGAGCCTGAATCAATCTAGTTAAGGGATGACTTAACTTTTCATGTACCCCCAACACGGATAGTGGACAGGAGCATCAAACACCTTCGGAACAAAGCCGTATAGTTAGTGAATGTGGCATGAGGAAACGAAGACTGAGCAGACTGTACGTCGGAGTTAGAGTCCAATATGAGGAAGGAGTATCTTGAATTATTCTCAAGTACAAAATTTTGAGGACAAAATTTTTTTTTAGGAGGGTAAAAATGTAACGTTCGAAAATTTTTATCGTTATTGACTGAGTTGTTCGGTTATCATCGAATAATTAGGATTAATTAGAATTCGATTAAGCATTCACTTAAAGCCAATTAAATGTGATTTAGAAGGATTAGAATTTAGGAAATTAGATTAGGAACATAGGAAACCTTATAGAATTTTTCTAAAACCGGTTTACTGATTTAAGAAAAATCGGTAAGGTTTCGTTATTTTAAACTGTCGGAACCGGATCAATAGAAATTTTACTGTGAGAACCCTAGGATGGATAGCCAAGATTTAGCCAACTTACCCATGCAAATGGTGCAATCTCAACCCTCCGTATGGGCTGCCAAACCAAGTTGAACAACCAACACAAATCCACCAATCAAATGCAACTTGCTTTAGAAGTTTTCATTTTTTTCCTTTTCTACCCCTTGCAATTTCGGCCTCTTTATATAGCTGACCCCTCACCATTTCCTTCCTTCATTATCTCATCTCATCTCATCTCATCTTCATCTCCAACAAACCTTCAAGCCATATCAAGATTTCGACTCAAACACAAATCTAGCAAGAATCACACCTAGGAAAGGTAGGAATCCAACTTCTCTTCTTATTTTCCTTGATTTGTGGCTATGTAGGGATCTTACTTTTTTCATGATACTGATGTGACTTGGAGTGATGATGATGGATTATGGTTGATTTTGCATGTATGTTGTAATTAGAATTGGAATTGGTATGAAATAACTTGAAGAATAGAGAGAATTCAAGAAGCTGTTAGTGTTTTCACTCGATGGTCCATACGGCGGAGTGTACGGCTCCATCTACAGCAGTTTAAATTTGATGAATCCATTTTTATATGAAACTAGACATTCAGCATACATATAAAATATATTGCCATTCAATTAGTATAGAGTTTGTTATGAATTTTTGAAGTTTGACCTAGAATCTTGGATTCCCATCTGGGCAGAGTGAGTTAAGAGGGGTGTAACTCACATTACACAATTCTAAATTGAGCAAAATCAACGCTGCTGAAAGCTAATATATAAGGGAATATCTCATAAAAATTTCAAAATCAGATTTGTTGCCAATTATTCCCAGCACATCAATGAATTTACCTTAAGTTTAAACCGGGCTGGAACAAGGTAGTCCAGCAGGGTCAAGTTACGAGGCCTATATCTCAAAATATACTCATGAAAATACTTTCATTTGAAATCTTGTTTTGCTAGCTTTAATTTGATATAAATTTCGTATGATTTCACCCAGATTTCTATTTTTAGTGAATTTTCTCTTACAAGGGTGCAATTCTAGTTAAAAATAGGTAGTCTAAGGTAAAATACTAATAACTTGAGTTATACAAATCCAAATAAGATGGGACTAAAATGGTTGGAAACTAGACACATAGAGCTATGACATATCCAAAATCCAGGTTTAAATGAATTGAATTCGATTAAAGGTAGAGTATACAAAATTGGATAAAATAAATAGAAAACTCTATTTATGCTTGTATTGACCTTGATGAATGATATTGTGAATATATATTTGCTGCTCCATATTGATTTGCATGTTGGAATGATTGTACTGGTAGTCTGGCACTATTCATGGGAAAGCGGACTCGATCCGTTATGCTGCCGAAATTTCGGCAAAGAATTCATATGTTGTGTAAGTTAAAATTGCATGAACACATGATGTTTGAAAGAATAAAGTTAGTTGTGCATGCAATTCATGAATATTATAAAGGATTCCATATTACTTGGGCCAGCCTCTGAATAAGTTTGAGGGGAATAGATCAGTGGGAAAGTCGGGGAAAGTAAACCCGTCAATCCTGTATAGGAACGAGCTCGATCCTAAAAAGCGGACTATTACCCAGGAGTATATGGCCAGTAACTCCCAGGGGACCAAAGATGGAAAACAAGTTTTAGGAGGCAAAAGCCTTCAAAGATAAGATGCATTCTCCAGTTTGCATATTTATATGCACTATATGAAAATTCTTAATTGATTGTCCTAGTTATCTGCTTATTTCTCATGATATGTTACTGTTTATTTATGGTTACTGTCTTAGTTGTATTAGCATATCTGTTAACTATATTTTCATTGTTCCAATTTAAAATTTAGTTAGTTTCGGTGTATGTTTTCTATAATAAGAATTTAATTCGAATATTACCATTATATCGTACTATTTAAAATTAAGGAAAAACTAAAACAACTGGGAATGACAGCGATGCCAGATGTGTATAAACTTAGGATTCCTATTGGAAAATCTTTATTTCTCACCCTACTGTATGTTTCCGCGTCATTCTCAGATCATGGAGAGCGCGGCAACTGGCATCCTGTTCATCGAGTTCCTTGAGCTTCATATCCACCTAGACCCGTTTTTAGACTATATATATATATATATATATATATATATATATATATATATATATATATATATATCCAATAGATGTCAATTCCGTTTTTATTTCTTCTTTCGTAGAGATTTTACTATTCCCCTGACTCACCCACTTTTCGATCCCGCCGCACCTTATATTGCTATCCTTCTATATATGGCCCATCCCTTTCCACCTCCACACGCAAAGACCAAAGAACAAAGCAACCATGGCTCACTTTGCCTCACCACCGCAGCAGATCCCCTCTATTTCACTGTCTAAGGAGGATCCATCTGAGGCGACGGGTTCATCTTCCTCGTCCTCTGCCCCCAGCGTGGACTACACTCCAGCTAACGCCGGCATGGCGAATGGATTCCTTTCCTCGGAATCCATCTAGGTTGCTCGTGTAGTGCTTCAGTGGGAGATGTACAGAGTGACCCTCTTTTGGTATTTTAGGTCATAGGCAGTAGTTTGGTGTATGCTGTATATGGACGGTTAGCACACGAAATGTCCCTTGGGGACCAATTAGGGTACTATTGATAGAGACAAGCCGATTTATTTTGTTTTAGCGGCCTCATTTTATTACCCTGTATTGTTTATGTATCTTTTGTCAAACTTTGGAAAACAGACATCTATGTATATATATATATATATATGATGCAATTTCGGTAGTTCTGTTTATTCCACGTTTTTATTTATTTTATTTTACTTCTGCTACAGCGAATATCTATTATTTATTCCACAGTCAAACGGAAAATTGTTAAGTGAACAGTCAACTCTACATGGATAATTAACATTGAATCAAAAAATCGAATTTAAGTAGACTGCCACACATAATAACTTATCAAGTAATATATTATGATTAATCATAGTATTTTGTCTGGTAAGATGTTACAAGCTTGATCACCTCTAAACATGGTTTTGTGTGAATAGGAGCCTATGGCACTCTGTAGGCTTACTAGGAACCTTCTCCATAAAGTTATTATAGGGGAAATCTCAGGGAGGTAAAGGTTGCCCAAAAGGGGCAGACAATTGGCAAACCATGAATCACAGGAACCTGGGGATTCAATTAAAGGAATTATGTGGGACGGTCTACCATGGACATGGTAAACCGGACCACAAAGGAAAAGAGTTGTTTTATTTGCCGTTATCGAGAAACTGGAATTAAAGCCATCAAAGGGTAAGACCTTTGTATGGGACCTGCCAGGTGAGAACCTTCTTCACCTTGATGAGGATTATCTTAAGCCTCATCAGCATTGCCCAGTTCAGGTTGTTTTCTCTAGAGGATTCTCTTGTCTAGTTTTGTTCATTTAATGGATAATTAATAAGAGTAAGGTGAATATCTACTAATGAGCTTATATCATGTGGTCTGGCAAGCACTCTTATTATTTCTTCATATGTGAGACTACCTTGAAAGTAATCCACCGGCAACCCTAATCATTGGTCTTGCTATAATGGAGTGTAGTGATGCTGCATTATAAAGGTTGGATCCCTTACTCAAGAAGCTTGGAGTTTGGTTGGGTAGAGTAGAGGTTGAACGGAAGAAGTGAAGAATGGACACCCCAGGTATACATGACGCGGACTTCTCCAAGTCTTCATTCAGGGGACGGAACGACCTTCTCCCTTAAGGGTATTGGGAGCTAACGCCACAATGATGGTGAATCAGAGGAACGCTAAGCGAGGTCTCAGAACAAGGAGAAGATGGTTGGATGAACCTCAAAGAAATTCTTTTATTTGCATACTATACTAAGGTAGAGACTCGGTCATACACGGTACGGGAAAGAAGACAGAGTTATGAGAGTATATTCAAATGAATTCTTTAGGAGAAAAGGCAGTACATAACTTACCAATTTGGAGTGAGGACATTCTCAGGTTATGGTGGCGTACAAAGCAAGACAAATGTTTCTTATCCATTAAGGATAGGGGAAATGTTGAGGAGTCCAGTTATACTGAGACTATCAACCTTAACCACTTCAAGAATCATACAATACGGCCATCTTCGACATGTTATTAGCAAGCGGGTACAACTATTCAGAGATGAAAAAGGGAATATAATGGCAATCTTCAGACACCGCTACAAGTGCTACGAGTGGAGTAACTCGATGAGGAACATATCTTGATTTAAGATGGGGTGATAAAGATTTAGAATTGGCAATTAGGCATGTTGTGACCAAGAGGAGCGCAACTGACCTCACAAACAAAGATAGTAGTACAGTAGGAAATCCTAGTGGACTGAGACAGAGATAAGCTCTTCTGCAAGAGCAATAGGAGATTACAAAAAGGAAAAGAGGAAGTTTTGACTCTGGAATAGCCTATTTGGAAGGGGAATGCTATCCAGTGTAAATTCCGGGCACATGTGAAAGTTTATAAGAAATAACGAGCTGACTTGTCCTAACACTAGTGATACTGCTATTGAATTTGAAAGACTTTTTGGGAGGACTCGATGCACCTCAAGAAGGACTAGGTGATGCACCAATATATGATTAAAGAGTTCAGTGCTAAGCCTTGTGATGGTCAAGATTACGATGCAGTATTAGAAGACTTTCAACCTCGGGCAGTTAGTCCTTCATTCTTGAGGCTAAAATGAGTATGGCATATGAAGATCCACTGCTCCATTGAAGAACAATCAGATTTATGGTAAATGAGGCTAGCAAAGACTCCCTAAGGAAACTATTGATGAATGGAGACGCTACCTAAGCGAAAGGAGGATGGGTGCCAATGTAGCAGGTGAGAGATCTCCTTATTCATACATTGAAAAGAATCAGTGATGGCAAGATCCTTGCAGCCCCAACAGGGAAACGAGACCATCACTTCCTTTCCTTCACGCTAATCTAATCATATCTAGGGAATAAGATATCACGATAGGCATCAAGAGGTTCGGTGATGAGAGTGACATGAGACGTGGCTGCTGTGAGTAATATGTAGTGAAATAGACCACCAATGTAAATGGTAACTTTAGTGACTACAAGATTTCTTGAGTTGGCATTCAAGGTGTAGAGCACAAATAGTAGAAGGTTTATCAACAATCATCGAGCAAGAATAGTCATGTATATGGCAGAGAAGATAAATAACTTCCTCGATGGACCTAGTAATGGATCAAGGAGTTATCGAGGCGAAGTGGACTTCGACGCCGACATCATTTATGAGGACTCTCTATATATATTAGGATGCCACCTCGTAAGAAAATAGAGCAGTAGGGCTCTATAACTTTAATAAGGAAGTAAAACTATTAATTTTCTTATTCATATTGAGTTGTCTATACCCTAATAACATAGAATCAAAAATGAAAGCTTGAGGCATTCAGTGATGAAGTAAAAGAAATTCCTCAAGGGATTTGACTTCAAGGTAAAAACCTGCAAGCAGAATTTGGGGAAGTAAGCTAAGGAGAAGACTAAGAAGAGCTACGTCAAAGGGAACATCAACTCACTTTTGAGCCAATAAATGGTAAAGTAAGTAAAGGTCAGAAAAAGATAGTTGAGGTGACTTCTATGGGAACCTCAATAAAGTTATCTTAAGTGTCGCACATGTGAGATTAGTAACAGAGTCAAGCAAAAATGCCAGAGATAGCCGAATTCCTAAGAATTGGCCCCAAGACTTAGAAGAAAGGATGAAAAAGAGTCCCTCAATAGAGAAAATGAAGATGCCAGCATTATAAACTGAATAGGACCTAGCCGAAACAATAATAAAAAAAACCTTTTGAGACAACATACGCACTATGAGCCACCACAAAACTTTCAATAAGGATAGTTAATGAAGAATTACTAGATCAACTACTGTTCCAATTATAACTTCTTATACGCGGTAACTGGAAAGGATCTGTGAACCTAGAAGGACTCCATCAACCCTATATGCATTCTTCCAACCACATGTCACCCATAGGTCGACGAGCACACTACAAGAATCATCTAAGTGGAAAATAGACAGGCACGGACACCCTGATTTAACCTTGCTAGGTAAGGTGACTAGGGATTTGTTGCCATAAGGTAAACATACACCATAAAGGATAACCTCATCAAAAACACAATATAGGACGACATATCAATTTCAAAGGACATCAGAGTGGTATTGAAAAGGATCACAAGCCTTAGGATTTGAACCGTATAGTAGGAGCTAGAAGGGTGAATAATTGTAAGCACTTATGAAGACCCTGTAAGGACCAAGATAAGGCAAGGTTGTAGGGACGTTGGTAAAGACAACAGATCCCCTTATAAATTTCTCTGACCTTCAAAATTAGTGATAAGATTTCTGAACGAGCATACTCTCATATGAGAGAGGAATCTTGATTTGATCTCAATAATAAGAAAGGATTAACAAGCAAACCCTAGAGAATAAGGAGTTAACACTTTCAATCAATCCCATTGAATGCGTCACGATTCTCCAAAATGGTAATAAGAACTTCAACTAAAGCACTCGGTAATCTAGAGAACCTAGTGGTCAAAGACGAAGTAGGCAAAGGAGAAGAATTACCAACAGGCAAGTTTGGAGTAGAACACAAACTTGAAAAGGGAGTTTCTCTTATAAGGTAGAACATACTAAAACTTGAGGAAGAATTATCCTAAATCATTCTTAAGAATTAAATTTTGAGGGCAAAATTCTTTTAAGATGGGTAGTGTCTAATGTAACGTCCCAATTTTCGACCTCTTACCTAGAATTTCTGATTTCCGACTTAATAATGGAATGGCTTGATTTTCCCGATTTCCGACATTAGGCTCCAAATACATAGGATACGAGTTCCGACTTCATGGTTGATTGTTCAACCAGAATAAGACACGATTCCCAACCTACGAGTTAATGGTCGAGAGATCGGATCTCTGAGTTGGTCTCCAAGTTCGACCAAAATTTATATGGGTTCCGACCTCATACTTTATTCCCAAGCTTCAAATAAAACAGGCATGATTTTCTATCTCCGAATTTATGTCCAAGTCTCAAATAAGGTGAGCACGAGGTCCTACATCTGACTTCACCTTCGAATTCCAGATAAAATGGGATTATTTCCGACTTCTGAGTTCGTCTTCGAATTTCAGCATAATTTCCGACTTCCAACCTTAACCACACCTAGCATTCCTCATTTCCCCGACTTCTGACTTAACCTTCAAGTCTGAACAATATGAACGTGATTTTCGATATCCGACTTCATGTCTCAAAGACAATGTACCCGGTTTCCGATCTCCTAATTTATCTCCAAGTTTTAGCAAGATGTACCCGAGTTCCGACCTCAGACCTCATGTTTCAAAATACTGTACATGGTTTTCGACCTCCGAAGCTATAGTTTAACACAATGATGCAAGTGCCGACCTCCGAGTTGAATGTAACAAGTTCCCGCCTTAGAGTTGAACTCAATTAGAATGGACACGAGTTTAGATCTTTGAGCTGATTTCCAAGTCATATACGAGTTCTGATATCCGAGCTTATTCCCAGGAGCCTTCCATTTCTACTGGCATTCCCGAGTTTGAATGGGGAGTTCCGAGATTAGGTGATGGTAAACTGTATGACTTCCAATATCCGAATTTACTCCCAAGTGTCAAATAAGGTTGGACGAATTCCGACATCCAGCTTCAGCTCCAAACTCAAATAAAAGGGACGCGGGTTCCGACTTTACACATAATAGAATACGAGTTCCGATGTCATTTTTAGAATACAGTGGAAGCGAGTTCTACTTTTAGGTGACGCGGAGAGCAATTTTTCACAAAAAGAGGGATACATGGCTGAAGCTTACCCACAAAAATAGGGAAGGTTGGCTGAAATTCAGCCTTGTGTTTTTAGGCCAATCAAAACCCTCCCAGCTAACTACCACCTCAAGCTTATATAACTCATTTCTTTCTCTCCTTCAGCCCCATTTCTACACTGCCTTCTCCCTTGTTCAGCTCTCTTTTTCTCTTCTCCACTCACCCAACTCCATGATATCACACTTAGCTCAAATCACACTCCAAAGAGGTAGGATTCCATTTCTGTTCTTGAATTCTTTGCACTATGGCTATATGAGATTTTATTCTTTCTCATGTATTTAATGATATATTGGATGTATATGATGGATTATGATTGGATTAATATGAAATCTTGAGTTGGAATTATGGTTAGAAGGAGAAAATTAGAAGGAGTGGAGAATTAGGATGCTGTCTTGGTGAAGAATCCTCGGCAGTCCGAATGGCGGAGTATACGGCTCTGCCTATAGCTGGTTAAATCCAATGAAACTATTTTTAGATGAAAGTAGACATTCAGGGCTTTCCATACATATATCATATAAGTTCATTGGATTAGTATTGAGAGAGATATGAATTTTTGAAGTTTGACCTAGGAATCAGAACTTCAGTCCAGGCAGTGTGACTTGAGGAGGGTGTAACTCACCCTACATAACTCCAAATTGAGTGAAACTAACTTTGTTGGAAAGCTTACACATAGGAACATCTCAATATGAAATTTCAAGTTTGTTATTATCCCAATTATTCCCAGTGATTCGAGGAATCTACCCTATGTCCAAACCAAGCTAAAATAGGTTAGTTCAAGAAGTTTGAATTTCAGGACTTATAACTCGAGCTATACTTAAGCAAATCAAGTGAAACTGATGGCAATGAAAAGTTTTCATATCAGCTTTAATATGAGACTAATTTCATATGATTTGAGCTTAGTTTTGATTTTTAGTGAATTTTAACTTCCAAGAGTATAATTCGGACTAGTGACTGAACAAGCTGAGGCAAAATTTAAATATCTTGAGTTATACAAATCAAAATGATATGGGACCAATGAGGTTAGAAAATAGACACATAGAGCTATGACATATCCAAAATTCAGGTGTAAATGAGTTGAATAGAAGTAAAGGTGGCAAAGTAGAATTGGCAGGAATGACCAAATTGATAGTTTCACAAGTGTTAGTGAACATATGAGGCTTGAGTTGACGGTTGTAAGTTTTACCCTGATAGATATGTTAGATTGATTATATTGCTATGATTGATTTGTCCGTGAGAACTGGCACTATTCATAGGGAAATGAATCTGATCCGTTATGCTGCTAAATTTACGGCAGAAGTCCAGGAGACTAGGAGTATTTATATTACAAGAAATTTATGATATGAACAACTATACAATTATGAATATGTATGTGGAAATTCTATATGCAAGAATAATATAAGTATGATATGAGATATATGAAGATAAATGAGGAAACATATGTGTGAGTGTATTCAGCATGTCTATGCTTGATTATGCATGAGAATGAAAAGGCAGTCAAATAAGACAAAATATGAATCCCTTTACCTGGAGGCAGTGCACATTGAATCCCTCCCGGTGAAGGCAGTTAAAAGATAAAGATGTGGATCCCTTCACTTGGAGGCAGTTACCCATTAAATCCTTCCCTGTGAAGGCAGCTAAAACTATGAGATCCCTCTACCTTGGAGGCACGTGGTCAAATGAGATCCCTCTATATTGAAAGCACGTGGTAAGATGAGATCCCTTAATTTTGAGGCACGTGACCAGAAGAGATCCCTTCAATTAGAAGCACATGGCTAGAATGAGATCCCTCCAAGACTAGAGGCACGTGAATCCCCTTGTGGATGAGTCGGTGTGATGACGGTCACGAGTCGAGCTGACGAGCTCACTCCAAGGCCAGGCTACCCAAGGGCAGTAAAGGCTAAAGACTAAAGGCTAAAGATTAAAAGATATGCAAGCACCCTACTCACATGAGGCATGGCATCGACCCAGCTAGTGTGAGTATAGGGGATAGAACTTACATGAGACATGGCATGACCCAGCTAGTGTAAGTACCAAATGAAGATCCCATACTCCTAAAGAACGTGATATGGCAATCATGCTCTGATGGGGTATGATATAGCGATCATACTTTGAAATATAGCATATAAAGATTTTATGATGAAAAGGAAGATAAAGAAAGAAGAGTAAAGTGATGTGCGGATGTTATGTCTCCAGTATATAGATGCTATGTGTATGTTAATATGTTGTAGTTATTATCCATATTATCATTCATAAATTGATTTTGTATGGGTTCTCCCAAATGCCAAGTGTATGAGTAAAATAAACTTTGCTTCGGATAATATATTTTCGAACTATAAAATTAACCAGTTTATATAGCATGTTCACATTTTTCATAATAAACCGAAGCAAACTGGAGATGACAACGATGACATTATGTATGATAATTAGAGAATCCTACTGAGAATTTATAATTCTCACTCCTATTTCCGTGTTGTCTCCAGACAGTTCAAGAAGTTCCAAAGACGGCTGAAGTTGCTGTCAGATAAGGTCCGCTCAGGTAACAATAACAACTCCAGGGTGTAGTACTATAACTTAAGCATAGTACTGTACTTAGGAAGGTGTTACATGTAACATCCCGAACTTTGAAGATAAACAAGGATAGAAGGAAGCTCTATAACATCCCGAAGAAATGGTGCTTCTAATTAGCACTATTAATTGAATTATTTTGTTTCATTAAAGAAATACACCTAATTAGGAAACAAGAAAAACGCTCTTGTGTAAACTTTTGTTAATCGCAGCCTTGCCTAGAACTTTTAGTAATTTTATATTGACCCCCAAAGATTCTTTCCATAATTATCCCTGAACCTTTTAGAAAATGGCATTTAGGTCCCTACATCAATAGGATTAGTATAATAAGATTTTAAACAAAGCAGAATCCTATACCAAATACATAAAAACCTAATTATTAGCCAATTGAGCCATGGAGGTGGTCACATGTGAAATGACGTGGGATGTCCCTAGACTTGCCCAAAATTATGAAAATACCATTAGCTACAAACAATAGAAAACAAAAAGGTCCTGAATTTGCAAAACGATTAATTTACGCTGTTAATTGATTTATTCGGTTTTAATAATTATGTAAGGAAAATTAGAAATTAATTAGAAGTTAATTAAAGATTAATTAGGAGTTAATTAAGTATTAATTAGAGAGATTAGGATTAGAAACAATTAGAATAGAAATATAGAAAACCTTACAAAATTCTTCAAGACTGTTTTGCCAATTTGAAGGAAATTGGTAGAGATTCAGTATTTTAAACTAAAAACCCTAGATTGGGTGGCCAAAAACTCAGCCACCACCTCACCCATTTGGATGCCCAAGCAGCCACACAAATGGGAGAGAAGTGGCCAAACCTCAGCCACCCAAGCTAACTACCCATTTGTCATCATCACTTATGTTACAAAACATCAAAATTCCTCCAAAAACTCCCCTCATTTTCATGCTATTTCTTCATCTGAATTCTCTCCATTATCTCTTCTTCCATTTCACTTCATCTTCCTCCCAACTCCAAGCTTCATCCACTTTCTCCATCAAGAGCTTAATTCTAGCTAGCTATTACACCAATTTGAGGTAGGATTCAAGTTCTTGATTAATTTTTGTGAATTTGTGGTTGTTAAGATATCTCGACTCCTCTAATTGAAGATATTTGATGTGATTATGATGATTTATGGCTAGCTTATCAAGTATTTGGTGGGATTGAAATTGAATCTTGGATGGAAAATAAGAAAGATAGCAAATCAGAATCTAAAAGCGTAGAAATCTTCACGGCATATGTACTTTCGGAGTGTACGACTCCTCCTCTGACCATCAAAACTTGATGAAACTATTTTTATGTAAAACTAGACATCTATAAAATATTAGGCTATTGAATTAGTATTGAGTGAGATATGAATTTTGGAAGTTAAAACCCTAGAATTTTGTCGCTAATTCTGAGCAAACTGGATTTCAAGGGCCATAACTCGTCCTATACTCCTTCAAATTAAGGGCAATTAATTTTGTTAGAAATTTAAGACATAGGGTAACATGTCATGAAAATTTTAGAACCAATTTCATTCCCTGTTGTTCTCAATAATTCATAGAAATTTTCCCCAAGTCCTAACCGAGCTGGAATAAGGCAATTTAGGTTAGTCAATTTTAAGAACTCATAACTTGAGTTCTGCTTATTGAAATGATGTTAAACTTATTGGAAATGAAAATGGTCAGTTAGCTTTAAAATCATGTAAGTTTCGTACAGTTTCACTTAGTTTTCCATTTTTAGTGAATTTTTACTTTTCAGAGCTTAAATCTACCTAGTACAGGACAAGCCTAAGTAAATCTTCAATAACTTGAATTATATATATTAAAACTTGATGGGACTAAAGAGATTGGAAAAAAATACTTTAACATATTCAAAATTTAGGTCTAAATGAGTTAAAATGAATTTATGGCTTAATTTACAAAAACTGGGCAAATTTGAAAGAAGGTGACAGAAATCTAATTCAAGATTAAGGTTGCAATTTGTTTGATTATTGAAGGATTGTTCTAAATCTTGTTTGATTATTGAAGGATAGATACCTTGTATTAAATTTCTATATGAATGACTATTTGGCTAATTGATACTCTTCACAAGAAAATGAACTTGATCCGTTAGGCTACCAAATTTCCGGCAGGAATTAATGATAATTACAAATGTTATGTGTTAATGTTTACATATGATGTGCACAAATATCATGTAAGTATGAACATTTGAAAGTAAGATATGAAGTACATGCATATATGATTCTAGGATTAAAGACATTCCTAAGGGGTGTGACATGGCGATCACGCTCTAATGGGGTATGACATGGCGATCATACTCTAGAATGTGGCATGACAAACACATCCTAAGGAATGTGACATGGCGATCATGCTCCGATGGGATATGACATGGCGATCATACTCTGGAATATGTACGAAAAGTAAAGGAAATAAAGAAAGACTACACTTTGAGGATGGCAATATGTAATGCTCAAGTGCAGACACAAGCAGGCACGTTAGGGATGGCGATACGTAACGCCTAGGTGTGTCAAGTAAAGAAATTAAAGAGAGTCAAAGAAAGCCTAAGTGCACTCGCACTAAGAAGTTAATTGCATTCAGTCATGCATGTTATTCAATTGTTCCTTATTTTATTATGAATCTATGCGCCTTATTCAATTATCCTTCATGTTACTATGTTAATGTTTAGATTCCCTCTCTCTGTTTAACAAATGTATGAATAAAATAAACTCTAATTCGGACAATATGTTTTCGAACAATAAAACTGAACAGTTGATATAACATGTTCACTTTTTTTTTACACTAAATCGAAGCAACTGAAGATAATAACAATGACACTATGTGTGACAATTTAGAGAATCCTATTGAGAATTTTAAATTCTCACTCGTATTTTTATTTTCATATTATCTCCAGATAATTTAAGAAATACTGAAGACGGCCAAAGGTTGCTGTCCAACAAGGTCCGTTCAGGTAACAGTAACAACTCCTAATTATGGTGCTTTGACTTAAGCATGGTACTATGCTAGGGAGGGTATTACAAGCTAGGGCCCGAGGCAAGGGCAAAATTGTAATTAGGTAAACTGTACTAAAATTAGGGATGAAATTATAATTATTAGATTATAATGGCAAAAATGTAATTAAGGCCTTACGGTTGTCGAGAGGGGCAACCGTAGAAAAATTTCGGATTTCGAAATTTTGTGGGTGTCACGACACTGGTAGATAATTAAAATACCTGTAATAACTTTAAATTGAGATTTTCTACCAATAATTTTAAATAAAGTGTGAGATTACTCACACAATATTACAATAACTCAAGTGTCCTAAAATACTCAAATTGATAGTCGAACACCTTGAATTAATCCTCAAAGGTCCTATATTGTTTGTCGACATGAATATCAGTTAAAAACTTTCTTGGTGGCTAAAGATGAGCAACTCAAATTCAAGTCTACAAGAAATTTAAAATTTTCTTCAAACCGACCAATGAGATTTAACCTACAAAGCTTAAGTTATAAGTCAAAATTTCCACCAATTAAAAGTGTTCATAAGTCATTTTAACTTATGAAGGAAGAAGCTCACTTTCTCCCCATTTTAGCCTTGGATTTTCTGCCGCCACCACCACATCTCCTTCCTCATATTTTTCCTCTTCTCATCACTTCCATAGTTGAGAGCTTCAAGCTCAAAGATGAAGGCCTTCTTGGTCTCAAATCCTCTTGCTCCTTTTATGAAAATTTATCCTCATTTTCTTCTCTACAAAAGCCCTCCATCAATCTAATGATCAACCATCAAGTGGAGTTTCTCCACCTTTATGTGAGTTGCTGCCATGGTGAGGAAAGAAGGCTAGGACATTGCTTTTGTCTTCCTTGTGTCCATAGTTTCAAGGATTTTGAGATAGATAACTCAAATCCTTAGCTATTTGAAGTGTTGTATGGTTATATGGCTAATGTTATTTCTTTGTATCATGATGTATCTAATCTTGTATGAGTTTTATGCGACCTTTTTTTGGTTATTTAATATAGAAAAACTTGGTTTAGGTTGAAGAATTGATCAAGAGAATAAGATAGAACCAAAATAGAAAAGCTATGAGATAGAAACCCTAGGCATCGTTCATACAACAGAGTCCATAACTCACCCTACAAAGCTAAAATTTGAATGAAATTAATTTTAGATGAAACTAGCCTTCAATAGCAATCTAACCATATAAATTATATGATCATTGGATTTAAAATGAATTAGTTATGATTTTTAAAAGTTGGCTGTTGGAATTCACTCTCTATCCTAACTAGAGTGTGATTTGAGGAACATAACTTGTGCTATATAACTTCAATGTAAGTGAAACTAATTTTGTTAGAAAGCTAATACATAGAATTATTTCATAAAATTTTCAGAATCAAATCATGAGTATATTTTCCCCAGTAATTCCTTAAATTTGACATATACTCTATTCAAGTGGAAACAATGTAGCCCACTTGAGGAGCTCATAACTTGAGCTCTAGTTATCAAATTGGAGTGAAACTTACGAGTATTGAAATAGGGTCCAAATAACTACATTTTGATATAAATTTAGAATAAAAGTGATGCAAGATGGAATTTTAGTAATTTTCTAAGTTTAAGTATACAAGTCTGTCTTGAAATAGGGCAGCCCTAAGTAAAACTTTAATAACTCAAGTTATCAACTTCAAATTTAGTGAGACCAAAGAGGTTTAAAAGCAAACAAGCCAAGCTACAATATATTTAATTTCCAGACCAAAATGAATTAAAGTGGGATTTTAGTGAGATTTAGAAGAATAAGGCAGATTTAAAGATAAAAACATGGCTTAACAAAATCTTGATTTAGGAATTCCATAAGCCATGAAAGGTTGGCATAAGATTAATACAATTTCATACTAATATAATGTTATATTGATATATTATTTATGATGAATATGATTGATACAACTGGCTAGTTGACTGAATATTTTGTCTATTTTAGGACCTTCCATGTTTCAGCCGTTATGCTATCGGATTTCCAGCAAAAGTATATGAATGTTATGCTTATTTATATGTTATGCACATGAAGCTCATGCATGCAAGAATGATTGAATGTAAGAAATGAGACATATGCATGGTGCATATAGCATGTGCGTGCATGATCATGTCCAAGAATGAAGAAAGATAACAAGAACTTGCAAAGGGGCATACTGACCCTCCACCTCGCAAGGCGGTATTGTCTAAGACTTGGGCCAGCCCCTAACCAGATTTAAGGGGAATAAATCGGTGGCAGAGTCGGGAAAAGTAAACGCAGCAAATCATGTATAGGATTGTGCTCATTCCTGAAAAGCAGGCTATTACCTATAGATGAGAGATCATTCATCTCTAGGGAACCAAGTGCAAAAGATCAAGTTGCAAGTTAAAGAAAGAGATAAGAAAGTCAAGTGCACTTGCATAAGTCAAGAATATGCACAAGCATATGCATATTTACACCTTTCATTATGCTATATTGCTGTTATGTTATATTTGAAATACTATATTATTATTGTTACTATATTTGCTATGAATATGCCAAGTGAGTGTTAAAATATAACCCGCTTCAAGAAATATGTTTTCAAACTTAAAATTGAACTAGTGTCTATATGTATGTATCCACGTTTTCATAATAAACCAAAACAACTGGAATATTTATGATGACACTCTGTATGATTAGTGGTTTGAGTTTACCTACTGAGAACTTTAGACTCTCACTACTTGTTTGTGTGTTTTTTTGTACATATTCCAGTACCTAAGCTAGACTTCGAATATGAAGTAGAGTCTTCGGACATTCAACATGCAAGATGCGAACTTGAGATCAGTCCGGAAAATGGAAGCAAGCATCTAGTATCTATAAAGTGACGATCCTAGGCCGATTATGTGCCCGATGTATAAGATTACTTAAGTTTCCTTTAAATTGTGATTCTTTATTTTTAAGTAGCAAATATTTTGGAATTGTAACTTCTTATATAGTAATGAAATATGAAATTTAAGGGCCATGTATATATCTATGTATATATTATATTATATTTTCCTCATTTAAAGTCTTTTACAGCACCCATAGCAATATCTAGATACAGCTCCATGACTCGAGCATGGCAATGTTTGAAGGGTGTTACATCAGGGACTAAAGTGAAGTATGTTTCCAATTTCAGGGACCAAAGTGATATTTAACCCCCTTTTTTTCCCTTTTAGTCCCTCGATATATCTCAATTTTTTGGTTTAGTCTCTCAATTAGTCTTTAATACATGTCTCACATCAACATCTACATAGGCTGTCATGTTGGCACTTAATAGTAGGAAATAACAAAAAGTTAAAGAGATATCAAATGGAAATGAAAATAATTTTTAAGGGACTAAATAAAAAGCTTTTAATAAAAGGAACCAAAAACATAATTGAGGCATCTTTATACATTAGATGAAAATCACTAATTAATTACCCAATCTTTTTTTTTTCTTTTTTCTTTTTTTTGAATTACCCAATCTTTTATTGCAACAAAACCAAAGATTGCCTAGTAAAACAATGGGTCTATATTCTAAAATAAAAAATCCAAGCGCTTTATTACAACAAAACCTGTAACACCTTACCAGACGAAATATTATGCTTAAGTCATAATATTTTACCTGATAAATTATTACGTGTGACACGCTGATTAAATTCCATTTCCTGTTTCATTATATTTTACCCATGTAGGGCTAACTATTTGCTTTTCAGAATTTCTACTTGATGACGAAATGAATACTAGATAATCATTATACCGGAAGTAAAGTAACATACATAAAAATGCGAAATAGTCAGAATTACTGAAAACTGCATCATACATATATACATAAATGTCTGTTTTCAAGTTTGACAACCGATACGTAAAACGATATAGGGTAATAAAATGAGGCCGCTAACACAAAATAAATCGGCCTGTCTATATGAACAGTATCCTAACTGGTCCCCATAGGACATTTCATGTACATCTTCTAACTCCGACCTATTTACCTATGACCCAGATCGCCAAAAAAGGGCCACCCTGTACATCTACTGTTGTTACAACATGTACTCAAACTAGATGGATTCCAAGGAAAGGAATCCGTTCGCCATGACGGCGTCCATAGGAGTGTAGTCCACGCTCGGAGCAGAGGATGAGGAGGATGAACTCACTGCCTCAAATGAATCCTCCTTACACATCGAGACTGAGGGTATCTATTGTGGTGGTGAGGCTGGCAGAGCCATGGGAGCTACTGCTGCTGCCGGCCCTGCTGCTGCTACGTGTGGAGGTGGAAAGGGATGGGCCATATATAGCGGAATAGCAAGATAAGGTGTGGCGGGGTCGAAGAGTAGATGAGCAAGGGGAATAGCAAAATCTCTACGAAAAAAGAAGTAAAAACGGAACATATATCTACCAGATACATATATACAATCTAGAAACGGGTCCAGGTGGATGTAGAGCTCAGAGAACTCGATGAACAGGACTCCAGTTGCCGTATTCTCCATGATCTGAGAATAACGCGGAAATATATAATAGGATGAGAAATAAAGATTTCTCAGTAGGAATTCCTAAATTTATGCCTATCTGTCATCGCTGTCATTCTCAGTTGTTTCGGATATTGGTTAATTAAAAGAAAATGTTGCATCAACAAGATGTCCTACTCGATTAGTTATAGAAATCATAGCCCGAAACACAACTTTGTTTTACCTAAGGAATTAAAGGAAATTAAACAGAGAAATACACAACCAGACCTGTGTTTTTGACATAGTTAAATGACAGCCATAAAGTGAACAATAATATATAAATATATATATACAGCATCCAATGGTGTAATTACTCAATGCATAATAATAGAAAGTGTGGATATGCATGAGAAATAATGCACTTGGCCTTAACTCATTTTTTTCCATACTTGGTCCCCTGGGAGTATATTGGCCATAAAACTCCTGGGTAATAGTCCGCTTTTCAAGATCGAGCTCGTTCCTATACAAGGTCACCGGGTTTACTTTCCCTGACTTTCCCACTGATCTATTCCCTTTAACTTTGTTCAGGGGCTGGCCCAAGTCATATGGAAATCCTTCCTTATTCTTATAAGGGTAGCATTGCTTGTCTGATACTTGTCTAATACTTTGACCAATGCATGCATAACTTGTAAATTCATATTAATTGAAATCTCTGCCGAAACTTTGGCAGCATAACGGATCATGTCCACTTTCTCATGAATAGTGCCAGACAACCAGGAAATTTTAATCAAACAGCAAACCCAATATAGAGCATCATATCATTAATAGTTATCACACACAACAAAGTCTTATGAGCAAAGCTTAGGTAGTTAGATGCAAGTTTTAAAATCTTAAGTCTTAATCTATCTTGCAAGCTTTTAATTTCTATTGATATTCCCGAGTTTGTGCTTAGGACTGACTTCTGAGATTGGATTCACTCAAGTTGAAGTTGTGTAGGGTGAGTTACACCCTTCTCAACCCATACTGCCCAGATGAAAATCTAGATTTCAAGGTCAAACTTCAAAAATTCATAACTAACTCTATACTAATCCAATGGCATTATTTTTTATATGTATGGAAAGTCCTGAATGTCTAGTTTCATATAAAAATGGATTCATCAAGTTTAAACGGCTGTAGGTGGAGCCATACACTCCGCCGTACGAACCGCCGAGGAAAAACCCTAACAGCTTCTTGAGTTTTCTCTTCTCTTCAAGTCCTTTCATACCAATTCTAATTTTATCACAACACACATGCAAATTCAATCATAAATCATCATCATCAATCCAAATTAGATCAATATCATGAGGAAAATAAAATCCCCACACAGCCCCAAATCAAGAAAACAAGAAGAGAAGTTGGATTCCTACCTTTCCTAGGTTTGATTCTTGTTAGATTTGTAGTTGGAGTCAAAGAAATCTTGTTGTGGCTTGAAGGTTTGTGGAAGAGGAAGATGTTATGAGTTGAGATGAGATGAGATGATGGAGAAAAGAATGGAGAGGGGTCAGCATATTGGATCGAAACTTGCAAGGGTAGAAAAGGACAAATTTAAAAACTTCTAAAGCAAGTTACATGTGATTGGTGGATTTGAGTAGGTTATTCAACTTGGTTTGACAGCCCATATGGAGGGCTGAGATGGCGGCACTTGCATGTGTAAGTTGGCTAAATCTTGGCCATCCATTCTAGGGTTTTCACAATATAATTTCTATTGGTCAAGTTCCGACAGTTTAAATTACCAAAGTCTTACCGATTTCTCTTAAATCGGCAAACCGGTTTCAAAAAAATTCTGTGAGGTTTCCTATATTCCTAATCTAATTCCATCAAGGCTAATGACTTCTAAATCACACTTAATTGGCTTTAAGTGAATGCTTAATCGAATTCCGATTAAACCCACTTATTCGATAAAAACCGAACAACTTGGTTATTAACGATAAAATTTTTCGGACGTTACAGAACCAAAGACTACATACTAAAACAATGAGTTTAATTCTAAAATCAAAATCATGACTATAACAATGCCACCTCTATGCACAACTTCTTATACCCATACCTTGTATAAGTACAAAGCTTCTAGTATAAAACTATTGCAACAAATCCTAACAAATGCATGAACTATTCTTACCAGAAGAGTTATTACATAACATTCGCAACTCACTAAACTACTAAAAGCTTTTTCAAATTCTTTTATCATTATTCATGCTCGAGCTCTTCTTATGCTCAATGAGACTGTTCTCCATGAGGATATTTCACTCTTCTTTGGTTAGTTCTTCCTTCTGTGGATAGACAAATATGCCTTCTCCATATATTCCAATATTTCTTCAATTAATTCTCCCTCCCTTCCCCTTTTATCAAAGGATAAGACAAGCAAGATGATAGAATCAAAGAAGTAAATACCGATTATTAGAGTTCTTTTTCTTTGTTTTTCCTTTTTATTTTTAATGAAAGATCAACCTGCAAAAGTTGCCCCAATATTTAGATGTTCAAGTTATTTGATATTGGTTTTGAATTCGAGTTCTACATGTATAAAATTAGCTCTGAGCAACTAAGTGAATTGCAAGAAGAAATAGATATTAGTTATGGAGAAGGCTCTCACACACCTTACTTAGTAAGGTGTATCCACATCTTATAATCTAAAGATTAAGATATAACGATGCATCTATATTTCTCATATATGTGATATATTCCAAAACTCATGTTGAATTTGGAACTCAGATCTATCTCGTTAACTCGGAACTCGAGACAAAGAGAATTTATGGTATACCATAGATGGGATGTACTATTTCTGAGTTCCGAATTAAAGTTTTCCAGGTCCGAGCTAAGGTTTTTGGGTTTTGACTTGAATTTTTTGAGTTCCAAGTTAACGTTTTGAAGTTCCTAATTAAATGTGAGTTTCAAATTATATCACAAGTATGAGAAACACAAATATATCATCATATCTTAGTCTTTATATTATAAAGTATGTGTTACACCTCTTTAAAGGCTTCTCCATAAGTTATTATTATTATTATTTTAAATTCAATCCCTTACCGACTTACTGGATTTACCTTGCGAGCTGGCTTCCCCTGCTAGTTATGCTCTAGTCCTAGCTGGCTTGAAAACTGCCTTGCTTGACTCCTACCTTAAAAAGGCGCAGGATACTATTAATTTAGAGAAAAAAAAATAATGTATTTTGTATACTTCGTCTATTTTTCCACATTCCCTAAAAAAAACAAAGGTATACTAGTTCTTGTAAAAAGGCAGTACCGTGCGACTCGGCGCCTAAGGTTGAGTGATTTACACGGATGCTAACCAAATATGTTTCTTATTTCCACAGCCTGCAGATCATATTAGCTGCGTATCTTACTAGCTTCCTGGATTTACCTCACCAGGTGGCTTTCCTTGTTTTGCTCTAGTCCTAGCTGGCTTGAAAACTGCCTTGCTTGACTCCTACCTAAGAAAGGCGCAGGATACTAGTAATTTAAAGAAATAAAAAGCTGTAATTTTTGCATCATTTTAACTTTTATTTTGGATACTTCGTCCATTTTTCCACATTCCCTAAAAAGGGTATGGTAGTCCTTACAATAGGAAGGTAGTACCGACTCCACGTTTGTTATTTCCACAACCCAAAGATCATATTAGGTGCCGGCGAGAGCAGCAAACTTCGAGGAGAAAACAACCTTGGTCAGAGAACAAGATGAAATGAGCACGACCCGCGATGAGATCCACATCGCGATAAGGGCCCCGGAGGTAGAGGTGCACCTGTTCCGGGAAGGAAGGGGACCTGTTGCGGTGTTCAAATCGCCGTTGGGAGGTTATGAGCACGACAAGCTAGAGGTTCGGGACATTCTCGACAAGCATGGGCTCAAGTCCATCCACTTATTCAACCCTCAATTTGGTGGTTGCGGCGTTCCGATCCTGTTCGACCCCAAGAACGGAAGGTCCCTCTCTAGTTATAGGGACGGTGAGGTTTTTATAGTTGATGGAAAACCCAAGGTTGTTTTCTTCTCTTTCTTTTTCTTAACCTGCACTTTTAAATCATTATAATTACTTTAAAGCTATGATTGTTAGCCGAGCAAATTGGCTTATGTGTTGATTGTCTTTGAACTCCATGGTTTGAGATATCCGCTTGATCTCAGGACTAAGATACTTCATTCTGGTTCCCTCAGCCATGTGGGTAATGAAGCCACCAAATTGTAATAGCTGCTAAGAACAGAACAATAAACTCATAATAGAGAATTGAGGTTTGTAAATGAGAGACTAGATTGAATTTATCCTCTAGTGAAATACAGTAGTAGACATAATCGTCTCTCCAGTATTCACTAATTTACATGAATATTGAAATGAAGAAGCGAAACAGAATTATCTGAGAATGTTAAGAGAGGAAGAAGGTGAATCACGGAGAATGACTATTTGCCCAGTTCAGACACACCCCTTATCCGTGTTTTTCTTTCGTATATTTACTTGATTGCATAATCCTTCAACCAAGAACTTGGTTCCATGCTAAAGCTCCTCTGCAGACTCTCCCCCTTGATTGCAGCTGATTCTGCCAGCCGGTTTTCATTTGTAACCAATATTGTCACGTCAATGTTTGTGAGCTGACCTTTAATCACCTGAGTTCCTTGGCCCAGCATCCAACTCACCCTTTAATGTAAGGGGAGTTCTCATATGCATATAGTATAAATATCTTTATATGAATATGATAAGTGATAATGTGATATGTGGATATTATGGGGTTCACATAAAGGAGTTAATTAATGGCGTATTTTATGGTGTGTTTCGTTGGTCAAGGAGCGTAGTGTATTTTGCAATCTGATAGTGAGATTATGAGATGTATCGATACACCAATCATCTATGATGTACTGTAGTAATATCTAATTTTAAGAAAATTTAAAAATATAATTAAATATATTTTAAAAATTAATTATCATACACTGACAATATAAAATTATACTGACAGTATAAAATAATTTTACACTGTCAATGTAATCAAAAAATTTTATCAGTGTAATTTTAATTATCGTACACTGATAATGTAAAATTATTTTATACTGCCAGTATAATTTTATACTGTCAGTGTATGATAATTAAAATTACATTGATAAAAAAATTTTATTACACTAACAATGTAAAATTATTATTAGTGTAAAATTATTTTATACTGCTAGTACAATTTTATACTGTCAGTATATAATAATTAATTTTTAAAATATATTTAATAATATTTTTAAATTTTCTTAAAATTAGATATTATTACAGTATATCATAGATGATTGATGCTTCAATACATCGCACAATCTAACCATCAGATTACAAGGTGCACCACGTTCCTTGACCAACAAAATGCACCATAGAATATGCCATTAATTAACTCCTTCATATGGACCCCACAACATCTACATGTCACATTATCACTTGTTATCTTCATACGAAGATTTTTATACTATCTGCATATGAGAACTCCCTTAATGGGTTAATGTAATAGCTTGTGGGTTGCTGCCCTCGAGGACTTCTAAATCATCTGTATTTTGCATTTTCTGGTATGAGTGACTAAGTCTTTACCTATACACGTTTTTTATGTTGAAATGCTACCAATATGACCACAAATATCATGTTTTTAAATATCTATGATATGCTAGATGTGTATGCCTGATAATAGGCTAATATCCAGTTCATGTAATGTTATCATTTGCTGAAAATTTTCTTTTCAGGATCGGCCAGTCAAACCAGTGTCGGTGACCATGATCTCTATTGGGGTGGCAGCAATAATAGCGCTTATGATACCACTAGTTTGGAGCATTATTCCACAATGGATGAAGGAAATAAACTATTTTTCTATGAAGGAGTTTCCCGTGTGGATAATTGCTTGCATGGTTATTGTCTTAGAGTACTTTAAGAGAAAAATTGTTCGATAGGTATAAGTTTAACAAGTCATATTTAAGCACTTGAAGTTAATGGAATTCATAAACAAATGAATGTATAATAAAAAATGATTGATAGGACTTATTTTTATTATAAATGTGCATAAATAAAAATTATTAAACTTATATTTATGCAAAAATCTGTCACCGTAAAGAAAAGCCATTGAAGAGGAGGGATAAAATCTCATATTTCATTAGAGGTCAGCCCAAATTTCTAAACAAATAATGACATATCATCTCTAATGTTTTATAGCATAAGTTTTCATCTTTGTTTTTCTGTTGAGGATTGGTTGCTGTGTACTTACCCCAAAAGTATTCAAGAGCTACTAAGTCATAGTTCAATTGGAATTGTGGAGATGGGAGTCGAACCATGTCCTCCATCGTTGGTGGGAAGGTAATGATGGTGAGCTTGTTTGATTTAGAGCTTGAGCTCCACTTGCTTTTATTGGCAAGAGAATGAGATTGTTTAATAAGTATACGTGTTTAGTTTAATTTTAGGCCAACAAAATGACTTTTAGTAAAAGTGAAACATTTTCTCATTTGTATATTCTTAACGTAAAACACAATTTTACCAACATATTCCTCATTTACTTTGCAATCACTGACTTTTTGCCATTTTTTATAATTATGTCTTTAAAAATAATTTTATTTTATTTTATCCAAATAAAAATAATTTTCTTAAATTTATTTTTAAAATATCTAAACTAAATACAAATCATCTTCTTCAAAAGTAATTATTTCGACTTCATTCTTTCAAAAATAATTTTCCTAAAAGTTAAATCAAATGAGCCTCACATATGCTGCATCACTCAATTCATACTTTTATATGTTTTTCGTTTTATTTCTGGTTCATGTTATGACAATGGTTAAACAAACTTAGTTGAATTTATGTTTTACTTGTCTAGTGAAGCAGTCCTCTTTTGATATTGTTTAGTTTGCGTTTGAATTAACTTATTTTATTTATGTGAAAAAAAATGTTACAACTTACATCATAAGGGGGAAAAAATGCTCACAAAAAGTATACGAGCCACTGATAAAAGAAGAAGAAAAAAAAGAGAATTAAAAAAATAATGGAAATTAATAGATTTATGTAAGGAAAACCATCTGCCTAAACATCAATTGCATTAATTAATTTAATATTTAAAATAAGCTGATTATTTCGGTGCATCCGATAACTGGATAGTACCGAAATATATTGCAACATGACAATTTTTTTTGGATATTGTTATCACGTCAATATTTAGTTAATATCCAATCACCATCTAATCAAAATATTTACAATATTGAATTTACTCACTTTTTATTTATAATATTATCCAAAAATTATTTAACAAATATAAAGAGTTAATCAAATTACTAATTTATCCTAACATAACAGAGAATTCCTATTCATCCTATGCTCATAATTTATCTCAAATTCTCAAATTATATACCATAATCTTAATCCTAATTTTGATAACCTAATAATCTAATTTTTTTAAGGAAAAAAAAAACTAATTGGGATTCAAGATTATCCCAAATTAAGTTGCCGGGCCACCACCACTATCCCCTGCTGCTGCCGTTGAGGTCGCTTTCCTCCTTCTCTCTCTTTTATTCGTTTCGATGAATATAGCCAGCAATCATGGTTTTGTCTCAGAGATGCTATGGCTCTGTCTATGACTGGTTTAACTAAATATTTTGTCTTTTGTACGAGACCACTGACTGTTCTAGATTTTTTCGTTTGACGGTGAATTTACACAAATTTCCTGTATGTTCTTCAAGCTCAATGACTTAAATAATCAAATACGCTATACGTTATAGAATAAAGTAAATAACTCAGAAAGAAAAGGTCTTGAAACTTCATACTTTCGGAAGCATCTATATCAAAATTAGGAAGCAAAAAGAGACGAGACAATTTGGTTATTAAAAACAACATAAATATATAGGGTATGAATCTGGATAACATTTGCTTCCTGTAATGCAGCAAATGAGTCAGAAGTGAACTTGTTTAACACGCATCCTGCACCTGAATGTATCATGGCTCAGTGGCGGCAGTAGCAGAGGGGATGGTGGTGGTAGCGACTGGCGGTAGATTGAGGTTAAGGATGATGAGACTCTTATTCCCCAATCAGGTTATTAGGTTATGTAAATTAGGATTAGTAAAAAAATTTCGAATTAAGTTATGTAATTTAAGAATTTGGGATAAATTACGAGTTTAGGGCAAAGTAAAAATTTTCTGTAAACTCAGGATAAATTGGTAATTTAATTCACTTTTTATATTTATTAAATAAACATTTGGTGATATTATAAATAAAAGCTTAATAAATCTAATATTATAAATATGTTGATTGGACGTTGACTAGATGCTAGCGTAAAGAGAGTAGTCGATAAGAAATTGCCACATTACGATATGTTTCAGAATCCTCCAATAATTGGATGCATCGAAGTAATCACTTTAAAATAATTTATAATTATAATTGGTAGAAACTTTAGAAAACAAAATGCACTAATAAGATGTGACCGTAAAACTTTATACAGCGTAAAATATGTTAAGGATTTGTTATTAGTGCATTTAGCTGCATTTTTAAATTGCGATTAGTTAACTGGTTTAGATGTGACCAATAACATGCGCAAATTAACTAAACCAAAGATTCATTTGGATGTTGGTATGCTTGAAATGCAATCAGTAGCAGTAGGTTATAAATAAAATAAAATAATCATTTCAAGCTTTTGGGACAAAAATCCCGAAATATTCTATATTTCAATATTCAACAAGAAGGTGTTGAAATTGGCTGGGGAGTATAGATGCCAAAAAAGAGAAATATTAGATGCATTTATCTATTATTAAAAGTGATAATTTTTTTATTTTAATTTTTTAATCATTTTCAATATAAAATAATAAATAAATCGATACGATATTTCAAATTAAATGAGTTCATCCAATATTTCTTGTAAAAAAAAAGTATTCATTGAGTTTTGTTTTGATAAACACGAGAAAGGTGCTACATTAGATTATTTTAAATTTTAATTGGGGTGTATGTGTGTGTGTATAACTTCAAATTATTGCGGGAGAAGCAAGAAGCAATTAAAAAGGAACTTCAACTCATATAGGCTAAAGTATGATAAAGGGGCAATAGACAAGAAAATACAAATAGTGTGTGGAAATAATTTGAAGTTCGCTACAAGGCTAGTTATAGTTATGCATGTATAGGCTGACCTATTTATGCCTGCATGTGCATGCATTTGATAAAAGTGTAGATTCAAGAAACGTGACAAAGCAAAACTAGTATTGCAGATTAACCACATCATAATTACCAAGTGCCATTCTTTGTTGCATGTTCTTGTTTGCCGAAACTAAATGAACTGTCCAACCGTCTTTTATTCTTTGATCGTCCAACATATTGTGCAAATTGACTTTTAGCATTAGGGACATCTAGAGCCAAGTCAACAAGAGGTTTTGCAACCCTTCCAAAACCCTTCACCATCTAGTTCATGGTTATTAGCCCTGACTCAAAACACTCCCCGAGTAGGCCCCACAACCTCGCATTCTTCTTCTCCATGATTGCCACCAATGTATTCTTAATAATCTCATGGTGGAAAAATGGCATTCCTAACTCTTTTATGCAGCGACAAGCCTCCCATATGTCACCACCACACTCATACTTCTCTAACAGTTTTCCAATCTTGTCCTTGACATTCTCAACAGCCCATCAAGGCCTGATGCTTCCCCCACCACCCGAACCCCTCAAGATTCGCTCCCCAAAAAGCATAGCCTTTAGCGATAACTTCGCCATTTGAAGCACTTTGCTCCCAACTAAATCTAGCCCCAAGCACTGAGTTCCAATCTCTTCATAGTTTTCTAGTGCCAGGATATCATCCACTACTGCTCTAGCTAGAAACATAGCAAGATCCTCAAGGGTTTTCTTTACTTCTGTGTTTTTCTTGATTCAATCAAGAAGTGCCTTAACGTACGCAATCATAGTCTCATCCATAGCAGCCAACTTCTAGCTAGAAGCTTTGTGCCTGGGACCCATTGAGATTTCCCGAGGTTTATACGGCCTGGCCTTTGACCTGCGAATAATGGACTTTGGTAACTTTTCAGGAAGATCACAGTTTTCTATCTCTGCTAACAGGGCATCCCAACTGTTGATTTTTGTCTTAACATTTGATGGCTTTCGACCCATTTTCTTTAAATTTTGTAGTCCTATTGGATTTGTAGATTCTCAAAATCTACTGATCTCTATCGCTTAAATAGACAGGTAACAAGCAATACATATGGTTTGGCGAATACTACGAAGAGGACATTACAGAACAGAGAACAACATGCTTTACACAAACAAAAATGATTTTTGTTAGGAAGGATAACAATATGAATGAGTGACAGATGATGTATATTTTTCTCATTCATCATCACTCGATGATTATCGCTAATTTTCCAATTATTCATGCTTTTATATCATGCCGAAGTTTTTGTGCCATATAGCTCAACCAATACATAGAATAAGGTGTGAATACGTTGTGCGGTTTGGCACATTGTGTGGTTTGGCAGAAAGTAGTAGCATACATTGGAGAATAACCCGGTTCAATTTGATGCACATATATTTGTTATAAAGGTTTGCTCCTAATGTTTATTATATTTTCTAATTTTATATTGCAATGATGCTGTTTGGTATAAAATTAGTTTCATAAAAAATATACCAAGGAGTTGTTAATCAATCAAAAGCAAGGTAAAAATAAAAATAGAGAAATAAAACTAAAAAAGGGCTAAAATCATGGGAGAAATAATCATTCTTGGCGGTTCATGCGTAAAGTATAGAACTTAAGTAGCTCTTAAAGTGTCCTTCCTAAATTGAGAACAACTCTTTCTTGATTACAATAATTGTCAATTTGGGTAAAAAAAATTTGTTCACAACAGTTATTATTCTCACATATTAATGTAATATTTATTGTTAATTTTTCAATTTTATCATTCATCTTCATTGGTTGAAAGAGATAGTGACTTTTTACCACATAATTATACACCTTAGGTAAAACATTAAAAGGTTATGCTTTTCACCACACAATAAAATTTAATAAGGATATTTTCATAAATCTATATCATAATTATGTATTGATTTTAGAGGGTGTTTGGTATGGATTAATAAAACATTAAAAGGTTATCCTTTTCACCACACAATAAAATTTAATAAGAATATTTTCATAAACCTACATTATAATTATGCATTGATTTTAGAGAGTATTTGGTATGGGCTAATCCATTTAGATTACTAGCAATATTGGATTAAATTACCTAGACTCGTAATATTATCTTATTTGATTGAGTCACATTAATGACAATTCAAATTTCTAAGACAATCCACATTTCTTCAAAGTGGCAAAGTGCATTGCCCCTATGGAAGTGTCTATGTGGATTACCATTCCTCCAACCATCATCATTATTATTATTATTATTAGTAATAATAATAGTAATCATTAGTTAATAATAATAATGTTAATAGGTTTACACAACTTTTGTAGCATCAAAAGTGTCCTTGAAAAGTCAAAAAGCACACCAAACCAAGTCATTTATATCAAGATTATATATATATATATATAATTGATAGCAAAAGCAACATTACCACTACCTACAAAAAAGAAAGACTACCAACTACAAAGGAGCAACCGTTCCAACATCCACTTTTGGATCTAAGAATGGGATTCCCATTAAGATTGATGGTTCTGTCTTGTGTATAGTTCTCAAAGACATCCCTGCTATATTCCATAATCATATTTATTTTTTATTTACTTCACATACAAAAAATAGAAAACCACCAACAAAACAAACAAAAACAACGAAGAACTTGCCTCAAACAGGTTCCATTGAAGTGTGGCAGGAGAGTTGACTCTTGTGGAATTGATGACAACTAGTCACAACACTAAAACACACGACTTGTAAATGTAAAACGTCTCTACTGAAAATGCATCATAAGTCAAGATTTTTTTGAAAAAGAAAAATTCAGTATTTATGGTCAAATGTAATAGTTGCAGTTAGAAAAGTAGATAGCAAATATAACTGTCTACTTGTCGCCATTATATTCGTGATATGTTATTGCACATTTTAATCTAGCTTTTTGGCCTTTTTTTTATTTGATTTTTTTACTCAAAGTTTTTAGTTTTTAAGTTAGTTAGCCAATTTTATTGTGTTGATTGTTAAAGATCTTGTTTAAAGCACTTGCATTTTGGTAGTGATTGGAGCATTTTGGTACATTAGGTATGTATATTGTACTCTTTTTATAACTTTATGTTTTTTGAAATATTAGAGATTTTAATTTTTTAGTATGGAAGAAGGAGGATATGATTGCATAATTGAGACAAGGCTTTAGAGTTCCTTCTGATTGTTTAAATTATGTGCTGTGATTTTGCGTGCCTGTATGATATGAAGTAAGGGGGTGTACTCTAAAATGACTTTTAGGATTCACTTATTGATTTGTATGATTGCATGTGTTTGTTATTTATGTTTCATTGATGAATTAATTTTTTTGGAGATTTCTAATTTTAGGGGAGACTCTGCCCAAATTTTTTTAATCATTTAGAATATTGTTTGAATTAAGTAATTGTTATAATGAAATAAGCAAAGACTAGCTACTTATTCAATGATAGCCTTTGCCCAGATTTTTTGTGATGAGGAACCTCGTGGATATAAAGATCCAGAAACCCCAGGCACACTTTGATAGAAAGCAAGATATAGAATAAAAATCCTCTCTACTAAACCCCCAGGAAACCTGTCCTTGAAAACGTAGATAATAAGGAAAAGATAGAGCAGAAATTGATTGAATATCACAAGGAACTTACCTTAGGATGAATTCTCTCAATTTCTTGATGCAACAAGCAAAACAAATCACTCACCTCACTTGCACACAAAGGCACTGTTTTCTTGAAAGAAAACAAAACAGAATTTCAATTAATCAAAAAACTTCTAAACAATGTGTTTCTTGAGGTATTTATAACCTCTTACACTAGGTTAAACACTTAAACTAAGTCCAAGCCCAATGAGAAGTGTTTTGATGCTAAATAATATGATTGGGCTGGATAAAACATAAAACATAAAATATGGGCTAAATAAAATAACTAAAAATTTAGATGTCCTAAATACTTAAACTAACTAAACTAAACAAGACCAAAATAGGATAATGGCCTAATATGGCCAGAATAAGCTTCTAAGCCCAATTCGCAGCAAATAACAAGATCTTGGGTTGTCCATTAGTATGAGTTGGCATCTTCTTGGCCCATTCTTGATACATCTCTTCCACAATTGCTTTAGCCAAGTTCCCAAAATCTTCTCTTAACCTCTTTGCTCTTGCTCGTGTGATTGGTCTTACAGGCATGCTAAAATCTCCATCTTGCTCCCTTGTGCTAAAATGTCCAATTTGTCCTTCGGAGCATGTATCATTCCCTCCCTCCTCAAAAAGATTGGTCCTCGAATCTTGTCCTTTTAAGTGCTTGAGAGATTCATGATCAGTGTGAATCATGAACTCTTTGGACAGCAAGTAGTGTTGCCACACCTTTAAGGCCCGAACTAAAGCATATAGCTCCTTGTCATAGGTTTAGTACTTGAGTTGAGCTCCATTCAGTTTCTCATTGAAGAATGCAATAGGACATTTTTCCTATATCAAAACAGCACCTATACCAATCCCATAAGCATCACATTCTATTTCAAAGGTCTTATCAAAATTAGGCAAAACAAGAATAGGAGTAGAGCACAATTTATCTTTCAAAGTATTAAAAGCAAGTTCTTGTTCCTTTCCCCATTTAAACCCAACATCCTTTTTAATAATTTCAGTCAATGGAGCAGCAATAGTAGAGAAGTTTTTCACAAATCTTCTATAAAATCCAGCTAAACCATAAAAAACTCCTTACCTCAGAAGCACTTTTAGGCGTTGGCCATTCTCGAATAGCCTTTAGCTTCTCCTCATCAACCTCAATACCATGGACACTCACAATAAAACCAAGGAAAACAACTTTATCAATGCAAAAGGTGCACTTTTTAAGGTCGGCAAATAACTTTTCCTTCCTAAGCACATCTAAAACAACCCTAACATGTGATACATGGTCATCCAAACACTGGCTATAAATCAGAATAAACAACCACAAATTTCCCCAAAAATTCCCTCAAAACATGGTTCGCTAAACGCATGAAAGTACTAGGTGCATTCGTTAGCCCAAAAGGCATAATCAACCACTCATAAAGACCATATTTTGTTTTAAATGTTGTCTTCCATTCATCCCCTAGTTTTATTTTAATTTGGTGATATCCACTTTTCAAATCAATTTTAGTGAATATGCATGCACCATTTAACTCATCAAGCATGTCATCTAACCTAAGGATAAGATGGCGATACTTTATCGTTATCTTGTTGACTGCATGACAATCCACACACATCCTCCAAGTGCCATCTTTCTTTGGAACCAACAAAACTGGAACAGCACATGGGCTCATGCTTTCCCTCACATACCCTTTAGCTAGCAGATCATCCACTTGCCTTTGAAGCTCCTTTGTCTCCTCAGGATTACTTCTATAGGCTGGTCTATTTGGAATACTAGCTCTAGGCACAAAATCAATTTGGAGCTCAATCCCTCTCAATGGTAGTAATCCACTTAGCACCTCACTAAGGAACACATCCTCAAACTCCTGCAACAAAGAAAGAAAATAACTAGGCAAATTTGGGTTAAGTTCAGTTTCAGAGAGTAAAACCTCCTTAAACCATAATCAAAGCTCTCTTGCTTAACAAAGCACTTTTCAAATCTCTCTCTTTTGCATAAAAACATGATTTCCTCTCACTCTCTTCATTTTTCTCACTCTTCTCTTACTTTTCACTCTTTTCTTTCTTTGCATTTTTCTGACCTCTCTCTTTCTTTTCTTTATTTTCTCTCACCATTGGGCCTTGTTCTTTATTCTTTTCTCTCATGGCCTCTTTTCTCTCTTTTTCTTTTTCCTCACTTCCCAAATTCCCCATAAAAGTTTGTTGAAGCTTCATTTGATCAAGATACACCTCCTTGGGCGATAATGGTGCAAGAGTGATCTTGTGGCCATTATACTCAAAGGAATACCTATTCTTGTACCCATCATGTAGCACATGCCTATCAAATTGCCATGGTCTCCCCAACAACAAATGACTAGCTTGCATGGGTACTACATCACACACTACTTCATCACTATACTTCCCAATGGATAATACAGCCATAACTTGTCTAGTAACTTTCACTTCCCCACTATTATTCAACCATTGCAACTTATATGGATTAGGATGCTTATCATGCTTCAGTCCCAACTTCTCCACTAAGGTGGTACTAGCAACATTGGTGCAACTTCCACCATCAATAATCAAACTGCACACCTTTCCACCAACCAAACATCTAGTGTGAAAGATGTTCTCTCTTTGCTCTAGGCTATCCTCCTTAACCCTGCATGTTCAAAGCACGTCTAGCAACAAGAGACTCACCATGCACAGCATATTCAACATTCTCATCATTATCAGAACAGTTCTCTAATGGTGGCATATCATCACTATCATTAGACTTACCATCATCATTAGATTCAGATACAACTTCACCTCCCCTAATGACCATTGTTCTCTTGTTCGGGCAATTAAATGCATAATGGCCCAAACCATGGCACTTGAAGCATTTAACATCTCTATGTCTAGAAGTAGCAGTAGAAGAAGATGAATTAGAAGTACCTTTCTTCTTGGCTATGTCCAGCCCCTTCTCCTTGGGATTTGAGTCCTTATTCTTCTTTGTGTCCTCATATTTAGACCATTTTGAACCCCACTTCAAGTTGGAATTCGAAAATGCCTTAGCTGCCTTTCTCTGATTTTGTTTTTTCTCCACCTTCATTGTCATGCTAACCAAATCCTCCATCTCCACATAATGGTGTAATTCTACCACATCTGTAATCTCCTTGTTTAAACCATCTATAAACCGAGTCATAGTTACTTCCATATCCTCCTCAATGTTGGCTTTAATCATGAGCATTTCCATCTCCTTGTGGTAATCTTCTACTGACTTGGAGCCTTGAATGAGCCTATGCAATTTTTGGTGCACTTCTCGATAGTAGTGGAAAGGAACAAATCTCTTCTTCATTATCCTCTTCATCTCATCCCAAGTTTCTATGGGGTATTCCCCATTCTTCCTTCTGGACTTAACTAGCTCATCCCACCAAATTAGAGCATAATCAGAAAATTCCACAGCAGCCAATTTGACCTTCTTCTCTTCAGAGTAATTATGACAAGCAAAAATCATCTCCACCTTTCTTTCCCACTCTAAATAAGCTTCAACATCATTACTGCCCTTCCTACCCTTGAATGGTGGTATCTGCATCTTGATAGCATTAATGTTGCTATCCCAAGCTCTGTTTCTAGTTCTCCTATTTCTACCTAAATCAGCTTCATCAGACTCCTCCCCAGATAGCTCATGGTTGGAATCATGGTGACGTTGATTCCTATGATCAACCCATCTACTACCTCTGGACATGCTTTGTGTCATCTCCGTTCTCTATTCATCCATCTCATCAAGTCTACTATTTAACTTCTGAAATTGACTAGTGAAAGCTTGGTACATGAGCTTCATGTCAAGTATCATACCAGGTTCCTCTTCATAATTTTCTTTTCCTTCCTTCATTGAGTTGTTAGCCATTGAACAACCTGCAAAATGTTAATAAAAGAAAAGGATCTCACAAGCACTCTCTCACGTGTTTGCACTCAAAATTGGGTACACTCGTGTTTTCACTCAATTCTTGGCTTTTACCCCCTTTTTGTGCTCACCACTTTTGCCTTTTACCACTCTTGATCACTTTAGAATGTTGCACTTTAGAAATTAAATGAAATCAAGCAAGGCAAATCCACAAGTAATATTACAATCAGAATTTGATGCCAAGGACTACTAAGAGAAACTCAAGTTTAAGACTCAGAATGGATTAATTAATTTGCAAGGAAAAAAAAAGACACAAAAGACACACAACTAAGGATTACTTAGACTCCAAGGAACTCAAGATAACACAAAATCTGGTGTAAATCAACTAAATCTGATATAAATCAGATTTAAAAATCAAAATTTAAATTCCAAGAGAAGACAAGATATGTAATCTGATTTGAATTAAAACTGAATCTAAATACAATCTTTTTTAATGTGAAACAAAAGATAATGCAATCTGATGTGAATCAAAACTAAATCTGAATATAATCCTTTCAATTTTTTCTGATTTCCCCTCTCTTTTTTTTGTCGTCCTTTTTTTTTGGCTTTTTTTTTTTTTTTGCACCTTTTTTTTTTTTTAAAAATTTCAACTAGCAACAAAGATTGAAAGCAAAATAAGAGAAACACAAAGATGGAACAAAGATATGACTGCAACACAAAAGGATAGAATGCAAAAACACAAAAAAGCAAGAACACAAATGGACAAGGAAAGAAGACAAAAGATAAACGTAAAAGACAAAGATAGATAAATAGGAATTTATCTAGACCTTGCTCTGAATACCAAGTGATGAGGAACCTCGTGGATATAAAGATCCAGAAATCCCAAGCACACACATTGATAGAAAACAAGATATAGAATAAAGATCATCTCTACTAAACCCCCAAGAAACCTGTCCTTGAAAACGTAGATAATAAGGAAAAGATAGAACAGAAATTGATTAAATATCACAAGGAACTTACCTTAGGATGAATTCTCTCAATTTCTTGATGCAACAAGCAAAGCAAATCACTCACCTCACTTGCACATAGAGGCACTGTTTTCTTGAAAGAAAACAAAACAGAATTTCAATTAATCAAAAAACTCCTAAACAATGTGTTCCTTGAGGTATTTATAACCTCTTACACTAGGTTAAACACTTAAAATAAGTCCAAGCCCAACAAGAAGTGTTCTGATGCTAAATAATATGAATTGGGCTGGATAAAATATAAAACATAAAATATGGGCTAAATAAAATAACTAAAAGTTTAGATGTCCTAAATACTTAAACTAAGTAAACTAAACAAGACCAAAATAGGATAATGGCCCAATATGGCCAGAATAAGCTTCTAAGCCCAATTTGCAGCAAATAACAAGATCTTGGATTGTCCATTAGTATGAGTTGGCATATTCTTGGTCCATTCTTGATACATCTCTTCCACAATTGCTTTAGCCAAGTTCCCAAAATCTTCTCTTAACCTCTTTGCTCTTACTCGTGTGATTGGTCCTGCAGGCATGCTAAAATCTCCATCTTGCTCCCTTGTGCTAGAATGTCCAATTTGTCCTCTGGAGCACATATCATTAGTGATGAGGAACCTCATGGATATAAAGATCCAAAAACCCCAGGCACACACTTTGATAGAAAACAAGATATAGAATAAAGACCCTCCCTACTAAATCCCCAAGAAACCTGTTCTTGGAAACGTAGATAACAGGGAAAAGATAGAACAAAAATTGATTGAATATCACAAGGAACTTACCGTAGGATGAATTCTCTCAATTTCTTGATGCAACAAGCAAAGCAAATCACTCACCTCACTTGCACGCAGAGGCACTGTTTTCTTGAAAGAAAACAAAACAGAATTTCAATTAATCAAAAAACTTCTAAACAATGTGTTTCTTGAGGTATTTATAACCTCTTACACTAGGTTAAACACTTAAACTAAGTCCAAGCCCAACAAGAAGTGTTCTAATGCTAAATAATATGAATTGGGCTGGATAAAACATAAAACATAAAATATGAGCTAAATAAAATAACTAAAAGTTTAGATATCCTAAATACTTAAACTAACTAAACTAAACAAAACCAAAATAGGATAATGGCCCAATATGGCCAGAATAAGCTTCTAAGCCCAATTCGCAGCAAATAACAAGATCTTGGGTTGTCCATTAGTATGAGTTGGCATCTTCTTGGTCCATTCTTGATACATCTCTTCCATAATTGCTTTAGCCAAGTTCCCAAAATCTTCTCTTAACCTCTTTGCTCTTACTCGTGTGATTGGTCCTGCAAGCATGCTAAAATCTCTATCTTGCTCCCTTGTGTTAGAATGTCCAATTTATCCTTTGGAGCACGTATCATTTTGACTGTTTAAAATTTTGTATGAATTAAATAATTATTATAATATAATAATTGTCACATTAGTAAGATTTATGGAAAGAAAGCAAAACAACAAAAGAACAAAATTACCAAAGATAAATTGAATAAGGCTTTTTGTTTGACATCAATGCATATATGAGTAACTTTTCATCTCCTTTAAAGCCAAACTCCAATAGCCTCACCAAATTCTTGTATCGAAGTTTGGCAATGAGTATGACCTCAATTTTGAATTCCTTTAGGGCTTGCCAATACTTTCTTGATTACCTTTTAACTACTATTTCATTACCATATGGTAGAACACCATGCAATGTAAATTTAGAGTCACAAGGTAGAAATATTAACCGGGCATCACGCAGACTGAAAAGAATTCTAATGGATTTACTACCTTGTATCCTACACCAAACCCTCATTATTCATGGAGATGCGAAGCCCAATAACATACTTCTTGGACAAAAAATGGAGGCCCACATTTCTTTGTGGACTCGAGCTCCTGGCAAATATTGTCTAACCCAATTTGTGTATCTGAGCTTAGTATCCACAAACAACTTTAGCTCCTATGGTTGAACTTACAACAAACACTTTATTTATTGCCACCAATAAATGTAATTAATTCTTTATATTCAAACAAATTTAAAATACATTACTTAATAATTAATTAAAAAAGGTTATCAAATTAAACTTAAATTAAAATAATTATAAGATAACTTAAATTTATATAAACAACTTATCTTAATTAGTTCTATATCAAATATAAGAAAAGCAAAACAACCAAAGTGAAAGAATCCACCAATCTTCGACAAAAGATGTTAACAATCTAATAGTACACGACAAGCACAAAAAATTCATATTGAATGCTTTTTTTTTTTTAAGATTTAATATGCATATTGATCCTTGGAAGATTTGTTTGACATCAATTTGATCTTTGAAATATTTTTGACATCATATGTCACTAAAAGATAATATGTGGCATCATATTTGTCATTAAAAATTATTTAATATTAAATAAATTCCTAAAAGTTAAAATTTGACATTACTTTGATTCCTAAAAAATGCATATAACATCAAATAGGTCAATGAAAACTTCTTTTGTAAAGACTAAAGTGATGTTGTATTTGAACTTTTGGGAATCAATTTGATGTCACATTTTAATTTTCAAGGACCTATATAAGAAAAAAAAAAAATCTAAGAAACTAATATGATATCACATTTGACCTTTAGGAACCTATTTGATATCAAAAGTCTTTCAAAGATTAAATTAATGTCACAAATTTTTCAAGCATCAAAATGCATGTTCACTCTTTTTGTAATTATCATGTCTCTTAAGGTGTCTATGCAAAGCGTCGTATGTAGTATCATGATGTCACTTAAACTTTCTAGCCCAAAAACTATGAAACACTAACGTCTACTTTCTTTTAATTTCCTATAACCAACACCAGGGACTCTGCATAAAAAGTGGAAAAAACCCTCTAGAAACTTAGAAAAAAAATAATTAAAATACATCAATATAATCGAGTTGGCAGGATAGTAAACTCGAGATTTTGCAACCTTGCTTCTTAGTATCGCACACTATACTTGAACTCCTAAGCCGAAATATATTATTCAATGGGAGGGTAGAAAATAACATCCTGCATCCTAAGAAAAGTAGATCTGTAAGTGTCATATTAAAAGGGTTTCAATATATAAACCTCAAGATAGATGGGATAGTGGAACTAATTGGGATGAATCTGATCCCACACAGGGCAAGTTTCACTTCTTTCCATCCATTCCAGATTGCATGCAAGGTGAAAATATTGGTCACATTTATGGTGAGTTTTGGATTCTCTACATCACACTCTACTACTACAAAAAGATGCACATCCATCAATTTTGTACCTATTGTTAGGTCTAAGTAACCCATGATCAAATTTGTACAAAATCGTGAAAGAAACAAATTGGGAAAAAAAGAAACAAGAAGCAAAAAGTATACCTTCAAATTGATCTCAAAAGTAGCATCACCTTTGCGTTAGTTGGTCTCTCCCCCATAGTGCATTAATTTTAGCAAGTTTCATAGTTTTACAGTTTTAAGCGATTATAGTGAAGCTAAAATTCCAAAATATCATCTCATATAAAAGTCTAAAATAGTAAGAATATAAACATAATAAATCAAATTGTTTGGCGTATATTCTTTTGATTCTGAATCGTTTATTCTCTATTTTGGCTAGTCAAACTCCAGGCAAGGCATCTCTTTTGTTGCTCCTTAGCTTATTAAATTGCCTATTATTTTTGTTCATATTCATTGCTAGTATTCTACTATTTGTTATTGCCAAGTTATTTAATATCTTTAATATTTTTTATTTAATATCTGAATAGGTTTACTATCAGATTTATGGTAAACAACTTTTATAGCATCAAAAGTGTCCTTAAAAGTCAAAAAACACACCAAACCAACTCATATATATGTGTGTGTGTGTCCGAAACAAGCTTAGTTGAAAGCAAAAGCAACATTACCACTACCTACAAAAGAGAAATAAAGAGAAAGACTACCAACTACAAAGGAGCAACCGTTCCAACAACCACTTTGGATCTAAGAATGGGATTCCTTTTAAGATTGATGGTTCTGCCTTGCGTATAGTTCTCAAAGGCATCCCTGCTATATTACATAATCATATTTATTTTTTATTTACTTCACAAAAGAAAAAGAGAAAACCACCAACAAAACAACGAAGAACTTGCCTCAAACAGGTTCCATTGAAGTGCGGCAGGAGAGCTGACTCTTGTGGAAATGATGACAACTGGTCACAATACTAAATAACAATTAATATTAGTGTTAGAAGAAAATAGAAGATGAAGGAGGAAGACATTTCCTAATAAACATCATTTGGATATTAATGCCCAATTCAAGTAGTGTAAAAGTTGAATATGATAGAGATAGATTGTAATTAATATACTGGATAAACAAAGTTGTAGTAATAAAACACACGACTTATAAGTGTAAAACGTCTCTCCTGAAAATGCATCATAAGTCAATATTTTTTTAAAAAAAGAAAAATTCAGTATTTATGGCCAAATGTAACAGTTGCAGTTAGAAAAGTAGCTAGCAAATATAAACTGCCTACTTGTCGCAGTATGAATGCAAGTTGAAGCATGCAAGTGAACCTAGGCTAGGGAAACTTCATATCAAGCTTCAAGTAATAAAAGGCAACATTACACATTTACACAATCATCTCGTGTTGAAAAATGACTCTCGAAACTATAAAAAGAGAGACATTAGACTAACTCTACATGATGACACAATAGTTAAGAATAAGATGAAGAATGGAATGAATTATCATGATTTAACATAAGATAAGGAATGGTTATGTGACTTACTCGTTGACAGTGATGTTAGAATTTTTTGGGTTTGGGCTTCCATTGATTATAAAAACGGGTTGAATGGATAGCCTGATTGTTAACTGAAAACGCATGTAATTATTAAGTGATCCGTTATGGGTTTATGATTCACCATATGTTATTGGGTTTGGACTTAATAATAAGTATGCTGGAGAGTGTAGAGGCCCAAAGTAACTTAAGTCTTTGATGGATGAAACTAGGGTATTACATATATTCATATTATGGATAGGATCCCCACTCTAGTCTTAGCATTCTTGATGGCTACTGCTCCATCGATGTGGCCATCTGAAAAGAGAAGGAAGTAGAGTGGCCTGTACCTAGCGTATACATATACATACGTTTTCTTTTTGCAACATGATTCATAGACGATATTCCTCTGTAATATAGATCTGACAGGTACGCAATGTTATTTATCTAAATTCCTATTATGATTGGTGTTCTAAATTCTAGTATAGATCCGGTAAAATCTTACATGTGGTATCAAAGCGGTTTATACTAGGATCAGAATCTAATATGAGAAAACTCTGAAATTGTTTTAAATTGAGGATTTCCTTTAAATTAATTGGAATAATTTTTAAATTGATTTGGAATAGGAATTTAGGATTTACAAATTGCTTTTCGATCTAATATATGTCTCTCTTTGTTAGATTGAATGTATTTTTGCGTTGAATAATTCTGAATTGAATTTGGATCTTGGTTCTGATGCATTGAATTTGTGTTACCAAGATTATTATTATTGGTTCTGAATTAAAACTCGATTCATAGGAATGAGGACCAGAAACGTTGTTTTCTTTTTCAAGCAACAAAAGTTGGGGATTTAAGTTCTATAATGTCCTATATATTTCATTTATTTTTGTTTGCTTTGAAAGTGGTTATCCTTGGTTTTTGCATGAATTTGTACTTGAGAGAGGTTCGCGTAATGGTTTCAATGCTTTTGAAATTACCCAACGAGAGGGCTTTTGTCATGGTTATCTTCCTTGGTGTTTGAATGCCGTATTTTTTCATCCGTGATTTGCACTAAATCTCCGTGTTGCTCCACTGAACTTCATGGCTGGGCACTGTTCTTGCATCACTGGTGCTGCTGGTGCCTTCCATGGCCACTGATTCACGTTGTGGCCACCAATGCGGACGAGAGGTGTTGCACAGGCCTGCACTTTTGAAGGAGGAAGTGGTTGGTTGCAGCCTGATCACCATAGCTGCTGGGCGAAGGGCAGGTTGTGTGGCGGTCGTCCTGGTTGGGCGCTGCCATCATCTCATTCAAGGATGAAGGAGCGTCGTTTCTTGAAACCGCTTTCGTTTTCCGTTGATTGGCTGCTGTGTCCTTCGCCCGTGAGGAATCCAACTGCGGCATCCTGGAGATGCTTTGTCCAACTTTTAAATCATGCCACATATAGCTCTTGGTCCGCATGCTTAAGGTTCTAAAAGTACTTTTCCCAAAGTACAATCAGAAGTGAGCAAAAGGTCGTTTTACTTCAAATATATTTATAAAAAATACTTTTAATCACTATCTAGAGTTGTTAAATTATTTGAATGTGATAAATATAAAAAATATTCTTTTCTTAAAAAATTACAATTAAGAAATCAAAGAATGAGAGCAAGAACGAGAATGATGAACGAATAAAATCATAAAAGAAACATGGAATGATATTAAAACTTGTAGAACACAATTCTCTCTTTTTCTATCACTTTTTCATAGAAGCAGTTCCTTTTTACTTCCAAAAAAACTGACAAAAAAGAAGCTTTCCCTTTTTAGTATCAGAAGTACCTTTTTGTTTTTGTTTTTCTGTTGGTTTTTTCCCCTGGGCTGGGGTACTTCTGTTGTACTAAAAGCACAACTAAACACCCCATCGTAATGATCCCATTAGTCTCTAATGCACAAAAACAGAAACAACAAAACAAACTTGTAACTTGTACAGCGGCAGAAAAGACCGGCGATCGACTATTACTTTTGATCAACCCTAATCATAAGTCGGATCTAACATGTTCACATAGCTTTCAAGTTATACTCATGTAAGAAGATCCCAAAATATCCACACTGGACAGTCAAGACAACTTAGCAGATCAATCAGGCTACTCAAGCTTCAAGCTTCAACCGTTTCAATGCTAGGCTAAGGAATTCATCCAACTGCTATACTTCACCAGGGAGTTAAACGGGTCCAAATGACAATGTCAAGTAGGGAAGAAACAACAGCAACTTCAAGGCAATACAAGCATTAGCGCAGTATTGAATGATGCCAATTACATCAGTGACAACAGCATACTTATTTTCGCATAAAATTTGGAAAGACAGAGGCCTAAAAAAAATAAATAAAAAATAACGGCCAAAGCAGCCACCCATTGGCATATATGTTGTACATTGAAACAAAACTTCATGCCAGGCCTCCCATAAAGATGAATAAAGCAGAAAACTAAGATGAACTAGTAGCGGTTCCAGTAGGTTCTGCGTCTGAACCAGTTGTAATCGGGCAAACGTTGAATAGGTCCCATTGCAGCAACAGCAATATCCTGCAAGGAAAAGACATGACAGTCATAAATTTTAAAACATGACACCACCCTAAAGTTCCAAGGAATAGAATTGGTTTATCTACTATTAAGGGTGTGTTTGGTTGGGGGATAAAAATGAGATGGAAATGAAATATTTCCTTGAAATATTGCATTTACCTTGTCATAAATAAATCGATTCGCAACACGTTTAATTGTGCTTGCATCAACAGCATCAATTCTAGCAAACAATTCAGCAAATGGGATTCTTCGACCATATGTGAGTAGCTGCAACAATACGGACAAATAAATTAATGAAATGAAATATCAAAATCTAACAGAGCATATGTTCTGCAAAAATAGGCTTACCACAAATTGATAAAATTTTGGAACAATTTGTTTCCAGTTATAATCTAGAGCAGATGTTAAAGATTGCAGCATGATATGAGTTATTTGGCCATGAAAATGTACACAGGCAGAGATTAAAAATTTTAGAATACAAAATAGTTGTTAGATTAAAAAAAATGATCTAGACAAAACTCCACTCTTGGTTTACTTATGATAAGTAGTTAAATATCTATGTCTCTGGAAAATAAGAAACTCACATCAAATCCATAGTTAATTTAGTAGAGTGATTGAAAAATTTATTTATAAGTATAGGGTATGAGTCAATAAACTGTTTACCACCTTTATTTAAATAAGTAGCCATGCTATGCAAGTTCCATTTCCTCAAAATTCCCATATTTATTACTTCATTACTAGTAATTCTCTCATTATCACATATCACAATTCATCTTAGCCATTACCAAACAGTATGAAACGAGTTTATAATAAACCTACTCCCATGCCCCTCTTTTCATTACGAAGTTTTTGAGTGTAAGTTCTATCATACCTGACGCCCAATATCTTCAGCTACTGGGCTTGTTCCATCTATGTGAAGTAGCAGTGAAGATTTCAACTGTAAAAAACACATTATAAGTGAGGATAGCAGTATTAATTGACTAAAGCAATTCATGATAACAAAAATGCAAGAAAGCAAAATAATTATAAAAAGCGCAAAATTTAAGGAATATATATTGAGTGCACATTGAACAATCCAATGAGCCTTTGGCCATTAAATGGCTTACATGGCCAAGTATTTGTGTTGGGAAGAATGTGTGCACATACATTCTAACTAACAAATTAGATTCACAATTGTTAACATTACATTCTTGTGATAAGTTATTCATCAAATATTTTGCTTCTATGCGATTAAGAAAAATAAAGTGCATGTGCATCTAGCATGCTAGTCATACAGCACAGGTGGAGGTAGATGGTATGCAATTTTCTATACATTAGTAAATGATTTTCATTGTACCAAAAAGACAGACATGAAAACAATTTTCAATAGAGTTGACAACAGCAAAACATGGCATCATAAATGGAAAGATAATGAGAAAATATAATGGTGTTCCCCATTCTCATGTTTCACCTTTTCCTGCCTCATAATATATACATCAGGAAGCTATGAATCAGATACACTGTATAATAGTCAACAGAACTTGAACAAACTTTAAATCCAGTAATCTCTAATTATGAGGAAGTAAATGTCAAATTGAATATCCCGCCTTATTATAGATAATTATTAGCCATATCACTGCTTGCATGCAATTGAGTTGCCAACTCATGCAACTTTTATTTATCTATTTATTTATTTTTTGGGTGAATATTCATGTAAGTTGCGTGCACTGAAACATGTTTGCCATAATATACAAAAGATGTTCAATATGGCACCATACACAGGGTGCCAATGGCAGTCAGAATGCCATAACTGTTGCATTTATCTGAAATTTTCAAAATCTGCATTGGTATGCCACAGTATCCAATCAACAAAAGTGAAATTTTAATCATGTCTAGGATTTAACATCATAAAAAACCTCAAGAATTAAGACTTTTGAGGAAGTAATTATTTTATTTTGGATATAACTTCTTCAATTTTCAATTGCAGGCAACCCATCCTAGCTGAGGGGATGATATGTGAATCCTGCAGTGGTGATATACTGAACTAATTATGTGCCAACACAAACTAATCCTATAATATCTTGGACCATGAATATAGCCATTCATAAATGAAGCTTCATTACAGAGCATAAGCCAAATTCCGTTGTCATTCAACTAGCAGCCCAGGGAACCAGTATGTTAAGTAGGTGCTCACCTGATTACGAGCACGTGTAACATCATCTTCTGAAACCCGATAAGCCAACTTGGTTGTCTCATACATTATTGCATAGGACAAATCATCCAAGCAATCCGGCTGAAGGAACAATTAAGGGGAAAAAGTGTTTATCAAAGAAAATCTTCCACACAACCTAAGCATAATATTCTTCCAAACATCAAACTATTAATTCATCCAACATATTGCAGAGAAAGACACTAATCACCAGTAAATTTTTGACCCTAAATGATTATAAAAGGAAAATGAAAAGTCCTCAGAAGATAAGGGGGAAAGAAATGTAGATAAAAAGTATATTTATGAGAAACTATAAAAGGGGACTAATGTTCATTTGGCAGGAGCAGATACTTTGCGTCTAGTCCTCAAGTTTTCTTGAGAACCATAAAAGAAAGCATTTACAAGTGTGTGTGAGTTTCAAAACATTCTCCATAAGAAGAAAAACCATAAGGAGACTGACCTTAGCAACAGCATAAACACCAAAAAGACCCGTGTCCTTGTAGTTAGTATTGAAAGCCATCATGCTTTCCGCAACTTCATTAATGCCAACTCGCTGTGCTAACTCAGAACTGTTGATGGTTAAAATTCACTCAATTCAATCAGTATCAGTAGTAATATCTTTTCATTTATTGGGAAGAGAAGGGAAAGCTCAAGTCACAAACCCCATGTGTTTTCCACCGCCTGCTGTCTTATTCCAAGAACCTAACATGGCTTGCATGACCATCAGAGCAATGGAATCCGGATCCTTCCAGGATGCTCCTTCAAAAGCTACTGCAAATTGTGCAAGGGGAATATCATCATCAAGCATCCTAACCTGTTCATCAGAACAAGGAGATGGAAATGGAATAGTTGTTAAATTTTACCATCAAGACAGGCTCAGATATGGTCAAGTTTCAACATGTATATTCTTACCTCAGAGCCAGTGAAAATTGCTGGTTCTTTTGCAACTAACTGAGATGCTGTGGTGGGATCTGTTGACAATTTGGTAAACAATTTTTTTACTTGCTCAACAATATCTTCATGCTTGACAGCTCCAGAGGCAGCAATTACCTACGATAGCAGACCCACAGAAGAAACAGCCATCAGGGCAGCTTCTATGTCTTGGTATTTAAAAAATTATCTATGGAATATAAGTTACCAAAAGACAGTGTCTTCAGAATTAAGAGTACTATGCACCCATCGATAACAAGAAGATACATAAAAATAAGACCTCATTAATTTGTACATACCATCCTAGGAGCTGTGTAGTGTGTCTGAATGTAGTTCTGCAGATGATCTTTGGTGATGGTCTTAATGTTTTGAGCAGGCCCAAGAATGGTTCTACCAAGAGGAGTGTACTGGAAAGCAGTTGCATGCAAGTGGTCGAAAATAACTTCCTCTGTTTGACCCTCAACCTACAAGCAGTTTCATACAATATATTTTTTCAGCAAAGAAATGAAAACATAATGCAAGCCAAATCAGAAGAAAATAGGTGGCTGCTAAAGAATTAACACAAGCGAAAAGAAGGGTGGTTCAGGATATTAATGTAGTCATCAGTCATCGGTCATCAGCCATCACATGCATTTACCAAGAAAACATACAAAACTACAATCCAGTTCTAAACAAAAATGAAACCCCTTACTACTCTCCCAAAGAGGGAACAAATATTTCAACTGAATAAATGTAAGACAACCCAGATAAACCCAAAACTTCCCGTGAAAACTCATGCTTTTAGATTACTACAGAACAATCACTCCTCGGTTACTATGCCATAAACAAAAAGGTAAATCCCTTTTCTTCAAATATTAACAGAATTTTAAGAAAGAAAAGGCATTACAACACCCAAATAGCTTGACCAGATAAATTAAAATGCAAAGAAATAAACTCAGACAAAAGCACAGCGATTCCACATATCATCACAACTGCCCAACAAAATTAGATACAAAGGAAGTTGTAAAGTGCTAACAACAAAATACATAAAGTACAATCCCATCATAATGCAAAAATCAATACTTTGCCTTGAACTCCTGACAAGAAGAGGCCAAACAAGAAAATACAAAATAGCTATGCAAGCAGTAAATCAAAACACTTGCAATCATCCCTAGTTCTCCACCACAACATCATGCTTATGCCCTTACCTAAGCCACTGAACTAAGTCAACCACAACAGTAAAACAAAGAACTTCATGAAACACAAGAATCATTTAATTTATTGGATGGCATTTCCTCAATTCATTGCCTATATTTGAAGCAACAAAACTCAGCAACATCCACTAGCACAAAATCACCACAATTTACATGAAAAGCAAAAAATGGCCAACAAAAACCACCTCCAGCTGTTTCCAAAAAAAAAAAAAAAAAACATTCCAATTCAAACAGCTAATAAAATGGGCCATTCACTCAATTAGTCTAAATTCGAAGCATCAAAACCCAGAACACCCACTTGCACAAAGTTAGCACCCTTCGCAATAAAAAACACAAAATGGGAATAAAAAATCACTTCCAATCCAAATCCCTAATAATGACTCGATGCCATTCACTCAATTATCATTCCAAATTTGAAGCAACAAAACTCCAAGAAGATATCAACTAGCACAAAGTTACCACCTTTCACAAAAAACACACAAAATGGTCAGCAAAAAAACACTTGCAAACCATCCCCAATAAAAAACTGGGAGGCCAATCACTCAATAACCTTCTGAATTTGAAGCAACAAAACTCCCAAGACACCCACTAGCACAAAGTTATGAACTTTCATAAAAAACACACAAATGGCCATCGAAAACAGCTTCCAATTCAAATCCCCACTAAATCACATGCCATTCCCTCAACACACTGAAACCCTTTATCCACAAAGCCACCACCTTTAACATTAAAAAAAACACAAAAACAATCAAAAATTTCCATTTCCAACTCCAATTCCAATTCAAACACCTACATTTCATCAAGATGTAATAAACATAACCAATCTCAGATCTAACAACCTACAAAACCCCCCGAATTTCTCGGTTCCACGACAATTACCTCTTCCATCTCCCTGAGGATCACGTCGCGTTCGCGGCTGATGCGGTTCTCTTCGAACCGCGAGTTCTGCAGTATGTCCGCGAGGATATCGAGGGCCTTGGGGACGTCCTTGTCGGCGACCTTGGCGTAGTACGTGGTCTGCTCCCTGGAGGTGTAGGCGTTGAGGTGTCCTCCCATGTTCTCGATCTCCTCCTCCAGCTCCCTCGCGTTGCGCTTCTCGGTGCCCTTGAAGATCATGTGCTCAAGGAAGTGAGCCGTGCCGTTGCTCTCCTCCGTCTCGAACCGCGACCCCGCGTCGATCCACACGCCCACCGTCGCGGTCCGAGCCGCGAGGCTCGACTCGGTCGCCACACGGAGGCCGTTGGGGAGGGTCGTGATTCGGGTCTCAGGGGCCGCCAGGATCCGGGTGTGGTCCGTTAGAGTGGGTCGGGGCGACCCGTATTTGAGGAAGCGGGGATCGGGGTTCTCGAGCTGGCGGAGCTTCGATTTGACGGCCTCAGCGAGGCGGTCGTAGATCATGGCGTTGGGGGGAGGTGGGGAGGGAGGGGAAGAAGGGTGGGAGGATACGGCGGGGGAGGTGGAGAGGAATCGGGATGCGGTGGCGTTGGCGGAGGAGAGGGCGGGGGTCCGCCGGTGGGAGCGGCGAGCCGCGGCGGCGAGGAGGCGGGTGGAGGACATGGTGGTGGCTCCGCACGTGGGGGGCGGCACCGAGTGTGGGGTCTAGGGTTTCAAGGTGGAAAAAGTAAGAGAGGGTGTGTGAGCTGCGTCGAATGGGCGAGAGCGAGTGAGAGTGAGAAATAGAGGGATCAAATTTGGAGGGTTGGAGTAGTCTAGTTTCTCGGGTGAATTAGAGGGGATGTGGAGACCAGAGACCGGTAGTGGGAGATTTTTTAGGTTTTTTCACGTTTGAAAGAAAATTGTCCTTGATTTAAATTTTGAGACAAAATGTTTTTGGCAAATTTTGTGGTTGTCCTCCCATGGTGTATTGTAATAATAATAATAATAATAATAATAATAATAATAAAATAATTAACTACATAAATGAAAAATATTTTGAATAAGGATTTAATTTTGAGATATTATTATTATAAATTTTTTATACTATTATTAAATTATATATAATTATATTGTTAAAAGTATTTATCGTTATTATCTCAAAAATTATACAAAAGATACAATATAATTAGTTGTTAATGTAAAATTATATTAATAATATATTAACCTAAAATAATAATATAATTCATTATTATATTTTAAAAATGAATTTAATTTGTATATAAGTATAAAAAAATTTTATATGAATATTCAATTATATATTACTATATTAATAAAAATATTTGACTCAACCGTTTACTATTTTAAAAATTTCATAAACACAAGTATCTGATTAGATAATAGTGTAAAATTCTTTTACATTATCAATACATAGCAATTAAATATTTTAAAAATATAGAATTCGAGTCAGGCAGGATTTCTTATTTATAATTTGATTAGTTTTATTAACTAAACTACAATTAAATTAAAAATATATGAGTAAAAAAATTGTAAGAACTTCATCGTCTAACTAATTTAACAGCATTAGTTCTGAGTAATTTAACAAGTAGTTGAATCTAATTTAAAAATATTGATTTATCTAAAACATTTAGAAATTTTCTTTCTCAGTAGGTTATGGGGTGCCAAGCATCTAAATAAAAGCAAAGACAATTATCAATGCTTAGTTTAAGTGGTTAGGTATTTTTTTTTCCCTTAAGTAAGATCTCGAGTTTGAGTCTTGCAAATGGAAAAAAACCTAATGTTGAGAAAACTTTACCTTTTTGGTTGGCCGACTCAACTTAGATTAGTCTAATAGGCTTCGAATACCTTTATTCTACACCAAAAAAGGAAAAGACTAGGGATATAAGTGGATCAGATTGATCCAATGAACCCGAAGATTCAAATCAAACCAATGGAATTGGTTAAGATCAGTTCGGGTAATTGGTTTATTTTCAAGGTAAAACCAAACCAAATTAATTATTATTGGTTCCGATTCAGAATTATGATTTTTCAATCCGATTACCCAAACACCCAACCCGATCACCCGATTAACTATTTTTTTTTTAAATTTCTAATATTTCAATGTTTTAAACTTAAGTTTCTAATACCATAGTCATTTTTATCATTTTGTTAATATTTATTTAAAAAATTTATCTATTTACATCATTATTAAGTATATCATAATCAAGCTTTACATTATTGTTAGTTGCTCTAAAAATAATTTTTTTAAAAAAATATAATTCTTTATTTTTTATTTTAATTCAATGACCAAAACCAAACCATCCCGATCTTAATTGGATTGGTTTGGTTCGAATTTGTTGGAAAAAATTTAAAGTCCAAACCAAACCAATCCAATTAAATTTGATCGGTTTGGATTTATTTTTCACTCAAACCCGATCCAAACCAACTCGTTTACACCCCTACAAAAGACAACTACATCCCTTTAGGGTATGCTACCCAAACACTATCTTGCCAAATAATTTGCCTTGCACAAGGGAAAGGAGTCTCAAAATAAACAATACTCAAATCTGAAGAGTGCTCAAGGTGCGCAAGAGCATCTCTAGCCTAGTTCTTTTCTCTAAACACATGAGAGAGTTGAAGGTCCCAATTGTAACATCCCCAACTTTGAGGGTAAATCAATATAGAAGAAAGCCGTGCCCAAAGCAAGGGAAAAATAGTAAACAAGTGAACCATAGTAGAAGAAGAGACGAAATTGTAATTATCAAGTTATAATGGCAAAGCTATAAATAAATGTTTATGGCTGTCAAGAGGGGCATTAGTAGAAAAATCCCGATTTCGGGAAGATGTGGGTCCTACGACATTGGTAGATAATTAGAATATATGTAATAACTTTATAGCTGATATTTTCTATATACAGCTTTAAATAAAAGTGTGAGATTACTCACACAATATATAATATCTTGAATAACTCAAAGTACACAAATTGATAGTCAGATACCTTGAATTAATCCTTAAAGGTCCTATACTATCTTTGGTTATGACAAATCTAGGAAAATAATCCCCGCAAAGACTAGATAGACATGTCATTAAAGTAGGCAGAGTATGTGTCCAGAGATGAGCCACATTACCCCCAATTGGTGGATTTATTACCACCACTCTGATGAGGAACCCTGTGGATATAAAGATCCAGAAACCCCAGGCACACACTTTGATAGAAAACAAGATATAGAATAAAGACCCTTCCTACTAAACCCCCAAGAAACCTGTCCTTGGAAAGCGTGAATATGAGGAAAGATAGAACAGAAATGGATTGAATATCACAAGGAACTTACCTTAGGATGAATTCCCTCAATTTCTTGATGCAACAAGCAAAGCAAATCACTCACCTCACTTGCACACAAAAGCACTGTTTTCTTGAAAGAAAACAAAACAGAATTCAATTAATCAAAAACTCCTCAACAATGTGTTCCTTGAGGTATTTATAACCTCTTACCCTAGGTTAGACACTTAAACTAAGTCCAAGCCCAATAAGAAGTGTTCTGATGCTAAATAATATGAATTTGGTTGGATAAAACATAAAACATAAAATGTGGGCTAAATAAAATAACTAAAAGTTTAGATGTCCTAAATACTTAAACTAACTAAATAAAACCAAAATAGGATAATGGCCCAATATGGCCAGAATGAGCTTCTAAGCCCAATTCGCAATAAATAACAAGATCTTGGGTTGTCCATTAGTATGAGTTGGCATCTTGGTCTCCTTGGCCCATTCTTGATACATCTCTTTCACAATTGCTTTAGCCAAGTTCCCAAAGTCTTCTCTTAACCTCTTTGCTCTTGCTCGTGTGATTGGTCCTACTAGCATGGTAAAATCCCCATCTTGGCCCCTTGTGCTAGAATGTCCAATTTGTCCTCCGGAGCACGTATCATTCCCTCTCTCCTCAAAAAGATTCATCCTTGAATCTGCATCCATATCAAAAGGAGAAAGGTCAGAAACATTTAAAGTAGCTGAAACATTATACTCACCTGAAAGGTCTATCTTGTAAGCATTATCATTGATCCTCTCCAACACTTGAAATGGACCATCACCCCTTGAGTCAAGTTTAGATTTCCTATGAGTAGGAAACCTCTCCCTCCTTAAATGAATCCAAACCCAATCACCAGGGTCAAAGACAGCTTGTTTGTAGGCCTTATTAACTCTTTGAGCCGTCACCTTGTTTTTCTTTTCAATCAACTCACGTGCCTTCAAGTGCATTGCTTTAACCTTCTCAGCCTTTTCATCACCATCTAAGCTAACAAGATCACTCAAAGGCAAAGGCATCAAGTCTAAAACAGTTAAAGGATTAAAGCCATACACAAGCTCAAAAGGAGAAAACCCTATAGAAGAATGAATGGTTCTATTATCTGCAAACTCAATGAAAGGCAAATAATCTTCCCAAGTTTTCAAATTCTTACCAACAACTGCATGCAATAAAGTCCCTAAAGTCCTATTCACCACTTCAGTTTGACCATCAGTTTGTGGGTGCTCAATCCCTCTCAATGGTGGTAATCCACTTGGTACCTCACTAGGGAACACGTCCTCAAACTCCTGCAACAAAGAAAGAAAACAACTAGGCAAATTTGGGTTAAGTTCAGTTTTAGAGAGTAAAACCTCCTTAAACCGAATCATAATCAAAGCTCTCTTGCCTAACAAAGCACTTTTCAAATCTCTCTCTTTTGCATAAAAACATGATTTTCTCTCACTCTCTTCATTTTTCTCACTCTTCTCTTTCTTTTCACTCTTTTCTTTCTTTGCATTTTTCTCACCTCTCTCTTTCTTTTCTTTATTTTCTCTCACCATTGGGTGTTGTTCTTTATTCTTTTCTCTCATGGCCTCTTTTCTCTCTTTTTCTTTTTCCTCACTTCCCAAATTCCCCATAAAAGTTTGTTGAAGCTTCATTTGATCAAGATACACCTCCTTGGGCGATAATGGTGCAAGAGTAATCTTGTGGCCATTATACTCAAAGGAATACCTATTCTTGTACCCATCATATAGCACATACCTATCAAATTGCCATGGTCTCCCCAACAACATATGATTAGCCTGCATGGGTACTACATCACACACTACTTCATCACGATACTTCCCAATGGAGAATGCAACCATAACTTGTCTAGTAACTTTCATTTCCCCACTATTATTCAACCATTGCAACCTATATGGATTAGGATGCTTATCATGCTTTAATCCCAACTTCTCTACTAAGGTGGTACTACCAACATTGGTGCAACTTCCACCATCAATAATCAAACTGCACACCTTTCCACTAACCAAACATCTAGTGTGAAAGATGTTCTCTCTTTGCTCTAGACTGTCCTCCTTAACCTGCATATTCAAAGCACGTCTAGCAACAAGAGACTCACCATGCATAGCATATTCAACATTCTCATCATTATCAGAATAGTCCTCTAATGGTGGCATATCATCAACACCATCAGACTTACCATCATCATCAGATTCAGATACAATTCACCTCCCCTAATGACCATTGTTCTCTTGTTCGGGCAATTAAATGCATAATGGCCCAAACCGTGGCACTTGAAGCATTTAACATCTCTATGTCTAGAAGTAGCAGTAGAAGAAGATGAATTAGAAGTACCTTTCTTCTTGGCCATGTCCGATCCCTTCTCCCTGGGATTTGAGTCCTCATTCTTCTTTGTGTCCTCATACTTAGACCATTTTAAACCCCACTTCGAGTTGCAATTCGGAAATGCCTTAACTGCCCTTCTTTGATTTTGTTGTTTCTCCACCTTCATGGCCATGCTAACCAAATCCTCCATCTCTGCATAATGGTGTAATTCTACCACATCTGCAATCTCCTTGTTTAAACCACCTATAAATCGAGCCATAGTTACTTCCATGTCCTCCTCAATGTTGGCTTTAATCATGAGCATTTCCATCTCCTTGTGGTAATCTTCTACTGACTTGGAGCCTTGAATGAGCCTATACAATTTTTGGTGCACTTCCCTATAGTAGTGGGAAGGAACAAATCTCTTCTTCATTATCCTCTTCATCTCATCCCAAGTTTCTATGGGGTATTCCCCATTCCTTCTTCTGGACTTAACTAGCTGATCCCACCAAATTAGAGCATAATCAAAAAATTCCACAACAGCCAATCTGACCTTCTTCTCTTCAGAGTAATTATGACAAGCAAAAATCATCTCCACCTTTCTTTCCCACTCTAAATAAGCTTCAGCATCATTCGTACCCTTGAATGGCAGTATCTGCATCTTGATAGCGTTAATGTTGCTATCCCAAGCTCTGTTTCCAATTCTCCTATTTCTAACTGAATCATTTTCGGCAGACTCCTCCCCAGATAGCTCATGGTTGGAATCATGGTGACGTCGGTTCCTCAGATCAACCCGTCTACTACCTCTGGACATGCTTTGTGTCATCTCCTTTCTCCATTCATCCATCTCATCAAGTCTACTATTCAACTTCTGAAATTGATTAGTGAAAGCTTGGTACATGAGCTTCATGTCAAGTATCATACCAAGTTCCTCTTCATAATTTTCTTTTCCTTCCTTCTTTGAGTTGTTAGCCATTGAACAACCTGCAAAATGTTAATAAAAGAAAAGGACCTCACAAGCACTCTCTCACGTGTTTGCACTCAAAATTGGGTACACTCATGTTTTCACTCAATTCTTGGCTTTTACCCTCTTTTGTGCTCACCACTCTTGCCTTTTTACCACTCTTGATCACTTTAGAATGTTGCACTTCAAAAATTAAATGAAATCAAGCAAGGCAAATCCACAAGTAATATTACAATCAGAATTTGATGCCAAGGACTACCAAGAGACACTCAAGTTTAAGACTCAGAATGGATTACTTAATTTGCAAGGAAAAAAAAGACACAAAAGACACACAACTAAGGATTACTTAGACTCCAAGGAACTCAAGATAACACAAAATCTGGTGTAAATAAACTAAATCTGATATAAATCAGATTTAAAAATCAAAATTTAAATTCCAAGGGAAGACAAGATATGTAATCTGATTTGAATCAAAACTGAATCTAAACACAATCTTTTTGAATTTGAAACAAAAGATAATGCAATCTGATGTGAATCAAAACTAAATCTGAATATAATCCTTTCAATCTTTTCTAATTTCCCTTCCTTTTTTTTTTCCTCCTCATTTTTTTCTGGCTTTTTTTTTGCACCTTTTTTTTTTTTTTTTTAAATTTCAACTAGCAATAAAGATTGAAAGGAAAACAAGAGAAACACAAAGATGGAACAAAGATATGACTGCAACACAAAAGGATAGAATGCAAAAACACAAAAAAACAAGAACGCAAACGGACAAGGAAAGAAGACAAAAGATAAGCATAAAAGACAAAGATAGATAAATAGGAATTTATCTAGACCTTGCTCTGATACCAAATGATGGGGAACCCCATGGATATAAAGATCCAGAAACCCTACGCACACACTTTGATAAAAAAACAAGATATAGAATAAAGACTCTCCCTACTAAACCCCCAAGAAACTTGTCCTTGAAAACGTAGATAACAGGGAAAAGATAGAACAGAAATTGATTGAATATCACAAGGAACTTACCTTAGGATGAATTCTCTCAATTTCTTGATGCAACAAGCAAAGCAAATCACTTACCTCACTTGCACACAAAAGCACTGTTTTCTTGAAAGAAAACAAAACATAATTTCAATTAATCAAAAACTCTTCAACAATGTGTTCCTTGAGGTATTTATAACCTCTTACCCTAGGTTAGACACTTAAACTAAGTCCAAGCCCAATAAGAAGTGTTTTGATGCTAAATAATATGAATTGGGTTGGATAAAACATAAAACATAAAATATGGGTTAAATAAAATAACTAAAAGTTTAGATGTCCTAAATACTTAAACTAATTAAACAAAACCAAAATAGGATAATGGCCCAATATGGCCAGAATGAGCTTCTAAGCCCAATTCGCAGCAAATAACAAGATCTTGGGTTGTCCATTAGTATGAGTTGGCATCTTGGTCTCCTTGGCCCATTCTTGATACATCTCTTCCACAATTACTTTAGCCAAGCTCCCAAAGTCTTCTCTTAACCTCTTTGCTCTTGCTCGTGTGATTGGTCCTACTGGCATGGTAAAATCTCCATCTTGGCCCTTTGTGCTAGAATGTCCAATTTGTCCTCCGGAGCACGTATCACACTCCTTCTACAAAATATCTTTGTAAAATATCTTCCACAAATATCTTCTATAAATATCAAGACTCTATCTAGACTTTCTTATCTTCTCTTCCTCTCATTCATCCACGCCATACACGCACCTACACCCCTGTCATCATTTTCTTCATTTTCTTCCTCACCACTACCATAGCCATGAACTTGAAGCTCATGGTTGATGGCTTTCCTAGCCTCAAAACACCTTGCTTCTTTTATGAAAATTATTCCTCATCTTCCCTTCTATCAAATCCCTCTATCTATTTGATGAGCAAGCATCAAGTGGAGCTTCCCCACGTCCATATATGCTGTGGCCATGAGAGAGAAGAAAGGTTAGGAGTTGTTCTATACTTCTTTGCTTCCATAGCTCTAAGAACCTTGAGGTAAGTAGCTCAAATCCTATGTTATTTTCCTTTAATCATTATGCTCTACGTCTTGAACAAATACTAGGCTTCCAACCAAAATCTTATGCTGGTTGTAACGCCCTCCAAACATAAATGCCATGCTTGAGTCATGGAGTTATATTTAGAGATTGTCACGGGTAGTGAAGAAGACTTTGAAATAAGAATATATATAATATATGGCCCTTTTAAAATTTGTACATCTCTATTAGATACAAATTTTCATATTCAAGCATTTGCTAAATATACATATAATTCCAAATATAAATTTAAAAACTTCACTAATATAATACCCAGACAGGTATTGTCCTATGTTCTTACTTCCGCTACACGTCTTGATACTTGAGTTGGAGTCCGAGTATTGTACTCCTGTCCATTTCTCTGATTCATAGTCATATTCCCAAAGCCTCGTTGCAAACTTGAAGCCTAATCTATATACTGGAATGTTTATGGAAAACAAACAAACAAGTAGTGAGAACCTAAGATTCTCAGTAGGTACACTCAATTTACTAATCATATAGGATGTCATCATAAACATTCCAGTGACTTTGGTTTCTTATGAAAACGCGAGCACATACACATAGGAACTGATTCAATTTTAAGTTTGAAAACATCCTTCTCGAAGTGGATTAGATTTTAACAATCACTTAGCATATCCCATGACAAACATGATGACAAATAACAGTGTAATAATTCAACCATAATCATAATAGCAATATAACATGAAAAGATGTTTATATATGCATATGTTAATGCACATCCTTGACTTATGCAAGTGCACTTGGCTTTCTTATCTCTTTCTTTAACTTGCAATCTTTGCTCTTCTGTACTTGGTCCACTGGAGATGAATGACCTCTTCTCACCTCTGGCTAATAGCCTGCTTCTCAAGTCTGAGCTCGTGCCTATACATAAGTGACGGGTTTACTTTCACCGACCCTCACATTATTCTATTCCCCTTAAATCCATTCAGGGGCTAGCCCAAGTCTTAGACAATACCACCCTGGCCCATTATGAGGTGGAGGCTTGGTATGTCCCTTTGCAAGTTATTATATCTATATTCTTTCTTAGTATCATCATGCATGCACATGCTATATGCACCATGCATATATCTCATATTTTACATTCAAATATTCATACTTGCATGATGTTCATATACATAACATATAAACATTCATACCTTTTACGTATTTTTGCCGGAATTTTGGCAGCACAACGGCTAAAACATAGAGGGTTCCCAAAAACAGACAAAACTAGCTAGTTGCATCAATCATAATATTTCTCATCAACATCATACCAATATAATTTTACATTGATATGGAAGTATATTAAGTCTTATGTCCTTGAACCTTTCATAATTTGTGGAACTTCTAAGTCAAGGTAATTCTTTAAGTTAACTCGCTTACCTTAAATTTGTCTTGTTTTGTAAATTATAGCATAATTCCATTTTAATTTATTTTGATCTAAAAATTTAACATATTGTAGCTCTATTTGTCTATTTTTAGACCTTTTTTGTCACACTAAATTTTGATATCTATAACTTGAGTTATTAAAGTTTTACCAAAGGTTGTCTTGTTTTAGGGCAGACTTACACACTTAACTTTAGAAAATCACCAAAAATCCATGATGCATCCTTTTTATCCGAAATTTATATCATATTGTTGCTATTAGAACCATTTTTCAATCCTCATAGGTTTCACTTGAATTGGGCTCAAGTTATGAGCTCCTCAAATGAGCTGCCCTATCTCAATCCAAATAGAGCATAGGTTAACTTTCAATAATTACTGGAGAAAATCCACCCATTATCTGAACCTGAAATTTTTATGGTATAATTTCCTATATATTATCTTTTTATAAAATTAGTTTCACTTAATTTGAAGTTATGTAGGGCGAGTTATGCCGTTAACATCATACTCTGGTCAGGACAGAGATTAAAATCCAATAGTAAACTTAAAAAATTCATAACTAATTTATTTTAAATCCAATAGTCTTATAATTGATATCTTGGATTGCTCTTGAAGTCTAGTTTCTTATAAAATTAGAATCGTTCAAAGTTAAGTTCCTTAGGTTGAGATATAAGCTCCACCATATGGACATCACCTAGGATTTCATCTCACAGCCTATTCTATTTTGGTTTCTTTTTGATCTCTTGAGCTATTCATTAACCCAAACTAAGTTTTCCTATCTTAAATCACTAAAAAACATCCATAATATCATCATATAAACATGAATGAAGGATATTACAAGAGAACTACATCAGCCACATAACTTATACAAGACACTAAAAGCTAAGGATTTGAGCTACCTATCTCAAAATCCTTGAAACTATGGACGCAAGGAAGGTAAAAGCAACATCGTAGCCTTCCTTCTTCACCATGGCAGCAGCTCACATGAAGGTAGAGAGACTCCACTTGAGGTTTAATCATCAAATTGATAGAGGGATATTGTAGAGAAAGAGGTGAGGATCAATTTTCAAAAAAGAATCAAGTGATTTTGAAGCCAAGAAGGCCATGAACTATGAGCTTGAAGCTCATAGCCAAGTAGGAGAAGAAAGAAAGAAAAATATGAGGAAGGAGATGGATGGTGGTGGCTGAAACTTGAAGGAGAAAATGGGGAAAAGAATTGACTTCTTTGACAAGTTGGTGTGGCTTGTTAGAGAAGCCTTTGGGGTTAAATCCTATTGGTTAGTTTGAAACAAAATTAAATTCTCTTAGACTTGAATTTGAGTGGCTCATCTTTAGCCACCAAGAGGGTTTTAAATTAACACTCATGCCCACAAACAATATAGGACTCTTGAGGATTATTTCAAGATGTTTGGTTATCAATTTGGGTATTTCCGAGTTAATATAATATTGTGTGAGTAATCTCACACTTTTATTTAGAATTGTGGGTAGAGAATCTCAATTTTATAGTCATGACATGTATTTTATTATCTACTGGTGTCATGGGATCCAATAATAAACCTCAGACATCGAGTTTTTCTATGGATGCCCCTATCGACAACCATAAAGCTGTAATTACAATCTTGCCATTACAACTTGATAATTACAATTTTATCCTTAATTTTTCTATGATTTGCAAATTTACAATTTTGTCCTTGTCTCAGGCCCGAGCTTCCTTTTATCCTAGTTTACCCTCAAAGTTCGAGATGTTACATTGGTTGGTTGTGTTAAGGTGTTGATTTTGGTGATTGTATGGTGGTATGCCTCGAAATATTGATATAAGTTTGATTTATGCTTGGTTGTTGATGCTTCTATGTGCATGTGTTTCCACCTTCACAAGAATAGAAATAAATGTTAGGTTATCCTCAAATAAGTCTTTTGAGGTCCTTGAGGAAGAATTGAAGTAAGGGAAGCCCATAGACATTGGGTTCAATAGCTTTGAAGAACTAAACATCAAAAGAAAGATAAAATAAGAATCTAAGATAGGATAATGAAGGTGTTTAATAAAATTGCACTAATTGGGTAATCTTATGAGCTTAAAACCAATTTTCCCTATTAGTATAAGAAGAGTAAAGTATATAAACCAAAAGTCCCGGTTATCTAAGCTAAAACGAATTAGTTATGAATTTTAGAACAAAACAAAACAAAAACCTAGATCAACTCGTGAACCCTCTCCCTTTAGCTGGAAACCCAGAACTTAGGGAACGAAGAGGAGTTAAACCTGCTCTCTAGTTTGAAACCCGGAAACCTTGAGGGGAACAAGGAGGGGGTGATTCCTCTCTAGATAGGAATCCAGAACTTTATTCATCAAGATCATAAACTGGGACCTTAAGTAATGATAGATTCTTAATTTGTGTTATTTTTGTTTGCTTTCCATTTAGTTTTGAGTCATTGTGTTGGTGATTTTACTAGCTTTTTGTGTGAGTTTTGTTTAATTAGGATAATTAGGTTTCTTTAGGATTTTAATTGTTATTTTGATATTTTATGATAGGTATTTATATTTTTGTTATGTTTTGTGTAGGTCCAAGTAGGGGAAGTGATCCAAGATTGGCCCAATTTGCATTTTGAAAACTGAACAGCATATAACTAGTGACTTCTAGGCCCTGTACAGCTCGATTCAGGGTGATTCAAGCTTTCATTTCAACATAAAAGTTGTAGCTCTTCGAGTTAGGTTTCCAACACCTTTTGACTCACCTCAATTAGACCTCTATAGCTCAACATATCGAAGAATTAGTGATGAAAGGGTAGGCTATCAGAGCACTATGCGTGGCTGCACAAATATTCAATTTTTAGGCTTTGTAATGGGTATTTTTGGGCCTCTACATTTTAGAGTTTTTTTTTTTAAACTCTATTTAAGATGGTGTCTAGTATGATTTTGGGGAGCTTTTTCATACTCTCCATACACACTTACCGTCACAAATCCTAATTATCTCAGCTCCTATCTTCTCTCCTTCTTCATTTTTATTCTGATGGCTTCCATGGCTATGGAAGGCTAAATCTTATAATCAACTTCAAGAACTTAAACGTTACAATTTAGTCTTGAGGTTCTTTTATTATTGCAATTTTATTTAGTTTTATCTCTTTATTCTCTCACGCTCAATTCCTTATCCGTAATTAAAGCATGTTCTTTATGAGTTATGCTTTGCAAAAGGCTATGAAGCTTTGTCTCACTTTTTTCATTGAGTTAGAGTTTGGGCTACGGCATCGTGCCCTTGGGTTTTCCAATTTTCTATTTTAAAATCAATTTCCATGCAAACTCCGAAGCATTTCGAATTTGTGTTTGGTTGATTAAATTCTAGGAGCATTCCTAGCGGTGAAAACCAATTTAAATTCAAGCGTTTGGTTTAATTTGGAGGAAAACCATAAACTAAATAAAAATAACATCTTTTTAATCGGTGATAGACCAGTACTTGCAATCCTGATTGTTTTTGGGTTAGTTATTTCTTCTTATTGAATTTTCTTTACAGATCTTTTAAATTATTTTTAATATTTTTCAAGCAAACAAAACCCCCTTTTTTTTTTCTCTTAACTATCAACAATTTAAAGATAATATTCAAAGTCCTTTGATAGACAATCCAAATTGTAGTTGTTCTATAAGTGTAATTTTAGTAATTTAACTTGGTCAAACTTGACACTTGCACCAAATTTTGGTGCCATTGCCCGGAACCAAAGGTGCTATTTGAATCTTGTTGGTAGCACTGTTGGAAGTTTCTATTAGATTTAGTTTTAGTTTTGTGATACTGTTCTTATATTCTCCTTCTTTATTATTATTTCTTTTTGCATTATTTTTTTTTATTGTTTTGTACGTTCTGTTTCTATTTTTTTTTCTTGCGTTCTTTTTCTAGTTTCATTTTCTTTTTGTAATTGTCTTCTAATTGTTCCTTCTTTTTTATTTTTTTATTTTACGTTCTTTTTCTAGTTTGTTTTAGTTTTTCGTGCTTTTTATATATTTTTAATTTTTTATTGTTTCCTTATTTTTTTTCTTTTATGTTATCTTTTAGTTTAATTCTGTTTTTGGTTGTTTAGTTCAGTTTTTATTTTATTTTATTTGTTTTCTTTTCTAATTTCATTTTCTATTTTTCTTTTCAGTTCTCTTTCGAATTCTAATTTCTTTATATACTGTTTTATCTTAATTTTCGTGTTATTTTAATTTTAATTTTATTGTATTTTCAGTTTTTCTTTGATTCTGCATTTTTTCTCTCTATTTCTGATTTCTGCATTCTATTTTATATTTATTTTACTATTTCTATTTCTGTTTTTTTACTGTTTTCTGTTTATTTTAAATTCTATTTTCCCTTTGCTGTCTATTTTGCTGCTTCTATTTAATTGTTATTTTGCTATTGCTTCTGATTTTGTTATGCTGTTTTCTTTTCTATGTTTTTAATTACTTTCAAGTGTCTCTGTTTCTTCTTCTTCTTCTTTTTTCTTAATTTTTCTGTTTTCTTTTTTTTATTTTTGTTTTAATATAATTCTGCTTTTTCTCTGTTTTCAAAAAAATTTTTTTTTTCTTTCTTTGTTTCATTTTTTTTAAGTGTTCTGCGTCATTGGATATTGTTCTCTGTGTATGACCCGGTCTCAACCTGACTCTCATATAGTTGAGCTTGATTTTGAAACTGAGAGAACTTTAAAGTTGATTAGGAAGGCTAAGAGAACATCATTTGATCCTAATCTGTGTGTGGAAAATTCTGATTATTCCCCTATTTTTGATAATATCACTATTGAGATGGCTAACAATGATAGGATTTTGAAGGAGTTGGCTAGTCCCGATGTGACATTTAAGTTGTTACGTATTCAATATCCTAAATTAACTGTTGATTTTGGGCTTAAATCTGATTTGATACACTTGTTACCAAAGTTTCATGGTCTTGCAGGTAAGGACCCTCATAAGCATCTAAAGAGTTCCATATGATTTGTTCTACTATGAAGCATCATGGAATTGCAGAAGAGCACATCAAGCTAGAGCTTTTTTGTTTTCCTTGGACGGAGCAGCAAAGGCCTAGCTATATTACCTACAATCGGTAGTAAGCTGGAATGACATGAAGATGGTCTTTGTAGAGAAATTCTTTCCCACCTCAATAGCCATAACAATTAGACAAGACATATGCGGGATTAGGCAGAACAGTGGCGAGACACTTTGAGTACTGGGAGACATTTAAGAAGCTTTGTGCAAGCTATTCACACCACAAGATTAGTGAGCAACTGCTCATACAATACTTCGATGAAGGACTTCTGTTAATGGATAGAAGCATGATTGATACCACCTCTAGAGGAGCCTTGGTAGACTAGGCCCCTGCTATAGTAAGAAACTTGATAGCAAACATGGCAGCAAATGCACAATAGTTTGGTAATTAAGCTACAACTTCCACCAGAGGAGTGAATGAAGTATAGATATCTGATGCCAACTAGTAGAGAATGGAGATCAAGTTAGAGGAGTTGACCTCTTTAGTCAAACAGCTAGCATTGGGGTAGAAACAACCCCAACCAAAGCTAGGAACTCTATGTAGGATCTGTTGCCTTCCAAATCATCCGACAAATCAATGTCCTGCACTCCAAGAAGGAAGTGAGACAATGGCATGTATCTTTCTTGGTAGACCAAATCAGTAGCAGCAGCCAAAGTATGACCCATTCTCTAGCACATACAACTTAGGGTGGAGAGATAATCCCAACGTAAGGTATGGTGGCACTTCTAGTCAGTTTTAGCAGCAATCACAATAGCAGTTTAGATATAATGCAGCTAGGCCAAGCAACCAACAAGCTTAGCAACTAGTAAAACCAGTTGTACATCAAAATATTGGTGCAGGACCGAGTTTGGAAGAATTGGTTAAGTAGATGGCAGCATAGAACACTCAATTCATGCAGCCGACTCAGGCTTCAATTTAGAACTTGGAAACTTAGATTGGTCAATTAGCCACCTCCCTTAATGAAGTGAAGTCTCAAGGTTCCGGCCAATTGCCTTCACAAACTAGTAATAATCTAAGAGGCAATGTGAGTGCCATAACATTAAGAAGTGGCAAAGAGGTGCAAGCACCAACTCAAGTAGAAGATGTGCAAAAAAATCCTATAGATAGCTCAAGAGGTTCTAATCATAATCCTATAGCAAAGCTAACTCAGCAGACTATAGATCATGAAGATAATCTAATGAATAAACAAAAAACTACTAGTGGCATTCCTCTTCCTTTTCCCAACAGAATGACTCAGTCCAAGAAGCTAGCTAAAGTAGAATTAGATAAGGAAACCATGGACACCTTCCAAAAGGTAGAAGTCAATACACCTCTCTTGGAGGCAATCAAATAGATCCCAAAATATGCAAAGTTTCTAAAGGGCTTATGAACTCATAAAAGGAAGCTAAAAGGAAATGAGAAGATGAGCATGGGCAGAAATATTTATGCATCATCCAGCCAAACATGCCTCCAAAATGCAAAGATCCTAGCACATTCACCATCCTTTGCACCATTGGTAGTAAATATTTTGCTTAGGCCATGTTGGAGTTGGGTGCCTCAATTAATGTGATGCACAAGTCAGTCTACCAATCCCTATATATTGGAAAGTTACAGCCAATAGGCGTTGTGATCCAGCTGGCCAACAGGAGCACAACTCATCTAGAGGGAGTGCTTGAGGAAATCTTGGTAAGGGTAAATTATTTAATTTTCCCTGCTAATTTTTATCTGTTAAACATGGAGGATGACATTGCATCTAGCCAACCCCCGTTGATCGTAGGAGACCATTTTTGAAAACTGCTAAAACTAAGATCGATGTATATGCTGGAACTATTTCAATGGAGTTTGGGGCAAAGTAAGGTGTAATTTAATCTATTTGATGCCATGAAATATCCTGTCGAGGAGCATTCTATCTTTCATGTTGATATTATTGATTCATTAGTTGATGATGTGTATGAAAGCATGTTAGCTGATTTCCTTGTGATTCTAGATTTTGAGTGCCCTGATTGTGTTGGTGATGATATGTATGTTGCATGTATCGAGATTTTTGAGTTTTTAGATTATGATTGTGATTCTGATGAACCTATTGAATCCATAGGATATGATGCTTTGGTTGTGCAAGATTGTTTTCAAGTTACAGGTTATGCTAAAGCTCAATCCGCAGAATTCGTATTCCACCTAAATTGGCACCCTTAATCTAGCAACCACCAACTATTGAGCTCAAGCCACTTCTAGAACATCTGAAGTATGTGTTTTGGAAGCTTATGAGAAGTTACCAGTCATCATAGCCAAGCAGTTGAAGCCGAAATAGGAAGAGAAGTTGTCAACTATTCTAAGGTAACACAAGCAAGCAATTAGGTGGACTCTTGCTAACATCGCTGGGATTAACCCTTACACATGCATGCACAGAATACAATTGGAGTAGGGGGAAAGGTAGTGAGGTAAGTATAGAGGAGATTGAACCCACTGATCTTGGACATGGTAAAAAAAGAAGTGAGCAAGTTGTTAGCTACGGGGATTATCTATCCTATCTCAGACAGCAAGTGGATTAGCCTAGTACAGGTCATTCCCAAGAAAACGGGGGTGATAGTAGTGGTTAATAAAGAGAATGAATTAGTCCTCACTAGAGTACAGAATACTTGGAGGGTGTGTATTGATTACAAGATACTAAACTAGGCTACTAGGAAGGACCATTTCCCCTTGCCCTTCGTTGATCAGACGCTGGAAATGTTAGCAAGGCAGTCCTATTATTGCTTCTTGGATGGATTCACAGGTTACTTCCAAATCCACATAGCACTTCAGGATGAGGAGAAAACCACCTTGACATGCCCTTTCGACACATTTACCTACAGGAGGATGCCTTTTCAGTCTATGCAATGCCCTAAGTACTTTTCCAAGGTGTATGGTGAGTATTTTTTTTTTTTTTCTGATTTATGCATGTCTAGATTGGCTTGCTAGGGTCTTGAATAGATGTATTGAGACTCACCTTATTCTAAATTTTGAAAAATATCATTTTATGGTGGAATAAGCCATAATCTTCGAGCATGTTATATTTAGCAAGGGTATTATTCGGAGGTGGGTTACTTGAGAGGGCTCCGAACTGAGATTGGGATCTCAAGCTGTTCCTAGTGTGATCGACGTGTAGATGAGGTGAAGATCCACGACGAAAAGGGGTACCTGCAAGGACTCCAACGCTTAAGTTAGTGAGTGCAGAAAGTGTTTTAGAATTAGGTAGAAAAATACCTGAGGTCCTTAATAGGACTTATATATGAGTAGGTGGTTGAAAGAAGATGGGGATATGGTTCCACCATCATAGGGGATGACTCGGGACGTTTATTAACTTGGGGCTGATGGATGGGTTCGAGTTTACGAGCAATATGCAAGGTGAGTACGTTCTGTGGTGTTAGGGAACCGTTGCTTTAATTCGAGTTTGGGCCCCATCTTAGATTTGGGCTCGAGATAAGTATTGGACAGTAACAAGTCTGACCTCTGTTTGGGCTTACCAATTGGGCTGAGTTGGGCTTGTATCCTCCAGTCCGGAACAGTGCCCCTAACTCGGTGACCGAAGTGACTTCTTCGAGTGCCGAGTTCTCTACGATTATCCGACTTAATATCTAGTGTTCTGAGAATAGATCGCCATTTTTCGAATGATTTTGACATTTGCTTTTGGTAACCCTTAGAATCTTCAGGAAGCGGCGACGTCTTTTCGCCTCGTAAGTTGCATTGTCCTGAGCGGACAGGTGTCTTTTTGGCACCTCGTTTCAGGTGCCTCATCATTTGAATTGGGGTTCTCTTTCCACTTTTGCCCCCAACCCCTTTGTACGAAAAGTCGTTCCAAGCCCTTAATGACGTTTGGGTTGCGTGAAAAGGGGGCATTTGCATGCCTATAAATGTTGCTCTGCGCCATCGTTCCACCATTTCTTTACTTGCCATAGTTCCTATAGTGAAGGAGAAGTGATCGATTCCTCATGTCAACACTATCTCAAGTGATCGTCTCTTCTTGCACTAACATAGTCTCCTACATTTGCTTACTAGTAGCAGGTATGCCCTTTCCTTTTGTTTTTTGCTTCTACAACTTGTATGTTTCATTGAATGGGATATTAGTGGTGGTTTGGTTTACACTAATCCATATTTCTTTTGTACTTTGGGGTGGTTTCAACCGCTATTCCGCTTAGTCTTTTCACTTTGCTGCCTACTGGCGGCTTTTCCTATAGAGGGGAACCATCGTAGGGAGCCTGTCTTTTCAGTTTCCATTTCATTTCTGAGGATTTTCGACTTAGGCTTTTCCCAAGTTTGTGACATAGGGGTGGTTTCCTTTGTAGGTTGTCCGGGATCACGAAAATGGTCAAAAAACAAAAAGCTCTAACTTTTCCTCCCGGTATCAACTTCATCTATCGGTGGGTCGATCCTGAGGTCCTTGGGACTCCTTCGATCGCAACCCCGGAGAAAGGAGAACCTTATCTCGTGGGAGGGTAAGTACGAGGAGGAATACTATTTAGAGGCTCCCAATCTGAGCAAGAGAGTTAGTGACTTTAACCTTCAAGGGGGCCTCGGTGGATGTGGTGTTATGATGTCCTTATCTCCAAGCTAGGAGTTTGGATTCCATTTACCCACTTTCAATTGAAGATTCTATGCCGGACTAAGGCCGCTTCTTCTCAACTGCATCCAAATAGCTGGGCGATGATTTGGGGGTTCGAGATCATTTATGAACATCTTGGATTAACGCCATCCTCGGACACTTTCTTTTCCCTGTTTACTTTAACCCGACCTACCAGTGGCGGATTTACCTCGGGATGGTTGTCCTTCCGAGCTCACGTCAATCGGAAGGTATTTCTTCTATATGAGAAATCCTTCCACAATTTCAAGCCTATTAATTTAAGGTTTTTGGGTGCCCAAGCTCAATTCCTTTTTGGGAGACCTTGGAGGGAGAGCTTCGGTTTAACGTCTTTTGGTGCAAGCATTTTAGCGCTCCCCAGATAGAGAAGAGTTCCCTTAAGCTCGAGGAGAAGGCTATTGTCAACTTCCTTCTCGAATGCTTTGGGAAGAATCATCTGAACCTAAAGAACATAGTTGGCATAGAGCCCGGGGAGGCCAAACAATATTTAGCTTGTTGTCTTTCTATTATTGTTGCATCTTCTGCCTCCTTTCTTTGTTATATACTTATTGTTGATGTCTGTTTTGTAGACAAGATGGCTCCAAAGTCCGCCCTTGTCGAGTTCCGACGGAGGACACCGAAGAGGCCACACAAGCGGGATGGGAGTAACAGCCCAAAATCGGTGGGTCTAGAGAACCAATGTTCACTCCTGTTCCCGATGAGGTAGCCCTGGAGGCCCAGCCTTCGAAGAAACAAAAAACAAAGAAGGTGGCCAGAGAGAAGTCCGTGGCTACCGACCTCGAGGGTCTTCCTACGTCGAAGGAGAGGTCCGAAATCCATGTAATGGATAAGGATTTTCCTTATCCTGACTTCATGGATAAGGAACTGATGGTCCTCGCCCTCCTCGAACGCCTAGAAGGTGATGACGAGAACTTGGCTGCAAAATTCCAATGGGCCGGGCATGCCATGCTGAAGTCGGCGGCCCTACTCCGATATTCGGAGCCAATTATTACTTTCGGTGTTCGAGCTATGGAGGAGGTCAAGGTCTTGAAAGGGAGGCTCTCCTTTTTTCAAGATGAGAAATCGGCTTTGGAAAAGGTCAAGCAAGATGAGATCAACAGGATGAAGGAGGCGCTTGAGTCGAGGGACAAGCAATTGGAGGATTCCTGTTCTTGGGTGTCAAAACTCCAGAGGGATTGCACCGACTCTTTGGAAGCTGCTGCTAGAGCGAGGGACGAGGTGGCTCGGGTGGAGCAATTGTGGGCGAATCAGTTGAAAAGATTAAGGAGTATCTTCTAGAGCAGTGCCAGATTATTTGTCCTGATGCCGATTTTAGCGAGGTCGAGTTGGACAAAACTGTAGTTGATGGTCGCATCGTGGTAGCTCTAGAAGAAGATGACGAAGGTGCCGATAATCCTCAAGTTGATCCGAGGAACCCGACATCCGACCCTTGACATATTTGTATTTTTTATTTTGTATTGCCCTGTTATGGGCCCTTCTTGTAATGAATATTTGCCCAGTCTCCAGCCCTTTTTTAATGAATATTTGCCCAGCCTGTGGGGTCTTGTAATGAAATTTGTCCTATTTTACGGTTTTATTTGTTGCCTACTTTGTTAATTGATGCGCCTATTCTTCGTCCAAGTTATACCTTGAAGGGAATATTGGCGGCACCTTTATTACTTTACCTAACTGGATGTTATCCGAGTTGGATTTCCTTATTGGCTAGAACTCGGACTCATTTTGTTTGCTCGTTCACGCTGGAGGCGTGACTGACCTGAGGTATAACATCGGATTCGATTAAGTCCGATTTTGTTTACTTTGGGACTATGTGATCTCTTTTCGAGTTGTTATACGGGGATCTGCTTGTCTCGACTAAGGGGTGATCAATCCCATAGGAGAACTAAAGTGGGTTGGGAGTGTTAAATAACAACCACAGTGAGTGTAATGAGAAATGAAGGGGAAGAGATAATGACACAATAAAAATTATGGAAGTAAGATAATATTGCAGCAAAGATAATGTTTAACAGCAGAATAAAGAAAAAATGTAAAAGCAAGAAATCGAGAAGAATTTACAAGTTACTGCTTAGCTCACGGAGTTCCGCCTCATTAAAATCTCCCCGGGAAAACCTAGTGGAACAAAACCCCAGGTAGGAAAAAGAGTATGACTACCTTGCATGGTATATACATCAGATGACAAATTTCTGGAGGTTGGAGGAGTTCCAGGATCTCAGAATTTCTGTGCTTGATAGTGTGGAGAGTTTGTATGCCCCCTTTCCTAAGACGTCGATAACTTTGTATGGGCCTTCCCAGTTTGCAGCTAATTTTCCATGGCCCACAGGAGGCCTTTCGATGTCAGCATATCGTAGAACCAAATCGCCTTTGTCGAACGTCGGAGGTATTACCTTAGCGTTGTATCTTTGGGAGATTCGATATTTCAGCGCCTTCTCCCTTAGATGAGCCATTTCCCTTACTTCGTTGGATAGGTTGTATTCCTCCCGAAGTACTTGGTGGCATGTGGGTTGGAACATGACGCACGGGCTTATCTTTTCGACTTCGATCGGTATCATTGCATCCACTTTGAAGTGAAGTGGTGTTTGACCTTGTGGCTTGAGAGAAATCCTCGGAACTTTTGATCTATGAACTGAGTTCCATTGTCAGTGACGACCGAGTCGGGTATTCTGAAGTGAGTGAAAATATTTCTCCATATGAACTTCCGAGCTTGGGCAGCAGTGATAGTGGAAAGCGGCTCTGCCTCTATCCACTTTGTGAAATAATCTATTGCCATAATTAGGTACTTCGCTTGTCTCGAGGCGAGTGGGAAGGGACCTAGGAGGTCGAGTCCCCACTTGCTGAAAGGCTAGGGGGACATGATCGATGTTAGTTCATCGGAAGGGGTGAGGTGGAAGGTGGCGTGTTTCTGGCAGCTAGTGCACTTCCGTGCATACTCGATCGAGTCCTTGATCATTAACGGCCAATAGAATCCAACTCTCAATACTTTCAATGCGAGTGACTTTCCTCCGAGATGATGGCCACAAGAACTTTCGTGGACTTCCTCAAGAATAGCGGTAACCCGATCTGGCCCTACACACTTGAGCAGTGCCTGGGACAGTCCCCTTTTGAATAATTGTTCATTGATGAAAGTGTAGTAGAAGGCTTCTCTGGCTAGCCTCTTGGCGTCGATAGGATCTTCTGGTCGGGTTCCATTTTGCAAGTACTGAATGATCGGGGTCATCCAATTCGAAGATTCGTCGACGGATAAGATCAAAAGAGGATCTGTGATTGAGGGAAGCTTCAAAGTCTCTTGGATCAAACTTTGGTTGTTTTCTTCGGGCTTAGTGCTTGCCAGCTTTGAGAGGATGTCGGCTCTGACATTCTTTTCTTTGGGAATGTGTCGGAATTCTACACTCGAAAATCCTTTTACAAGTTCTCTTACTTTCATAAGGTACTTTTGTAGTAGAACATCTTTAGCTTGGTACATCTTGACAACTTGGGAAGTCACGACTTGAGAGTCGCTGCATACCGAAAATCGGGATACTCTGACATCTTTTGCTAACTTTAGGCCGGCAATGAAGGCCTTGTATTCGGCCTAGTTATTGGAAACTGAGAAGTCATATTTAATTGAAAGCTCGATGATTATTTCATCCTCTTTTTCAAGAATCGCCCCGGCTCCGCTTCCCTTTGAGCTAGAGGCTTCATCCATATGCAACGTCCATCTCGGCTCTGGGGGTATCCACATCGTCCACCATTTCAGCTAGGAAATCTACCAGTGCTTGAGCTTTAATGGCCGTCCTTGGTTCGTACTGGATGTCAAACTCAGAAAGTTCCACAGACCATGATACCATCCTACCCGCCAAGTCCGATTTTTGTAGGATTTGCCAGATTGGCTAGTCGGTTCGGACGACGATCGTATGGGCTTGAAAATATTGTCGGAGCCTTCGTGCTGCTGTAACTAGGGCCAGGGCGACCTTCTCAATTTTTCGATATTTCATCTAGGGTCCTTGAAGTACTTTGCTGATGAAGTATACGAATCTTTGTTGTCGGAATCTTCCCGGACAGCGCCCGACTAAGCGGTGTTGCTAATTGAGAGATACAAGATCAGTGGTTTTCCTTCCTCTGGCTTACTCAAGATAGGAGGGCGGGAAACATACTCCTTGAAATCGGAGAAAGCGACTTCACACTCTATCATCCACTCGAAAGTATTCCCCTTTTTCAAGAGAGAAAAGAGGGGAATGGCTTTTCGGGCCGACGCAGCCATGAATCTTGAGAGGGAGGCGATTCTTCTAGTGAGGCATTGTACTTCCTTTACTGTTGTTGGTCTTTTCATTTCTAGGATTGCTTGGCATTTGTTGGGGTTTGCTTCAATTCCCCGATGCGTGAGCATGAATCCCAAAAATTTCCAACTTCCACAGAAAATGCACACTTGTGCGGGTTTAGTCTCATATTGTGCTGCTGGAGAAGATTGAACACGACCCCAAGGTTGGACAAGATATTTCCTTCTTTTCGAGACTTGATCAACATATCATCGATGTAGACCTCCATCAAATCCTCGATCAGCTTTGCAATACCTTGTTCATAAGCATCTAGTATGTGGCTCCTGCGTTCTTCAAATCGAACAGCATGACCTTGTAACAATAATTGGCCGTTGGGGTGATGAAGGCCGTTTTTTCTTCGTTGAGATGGCACATCGGGATTTGCTTGTATCCAGAGTAGGCGTCCATGAAGGTGAGCAATCCGAAACCGGAGGCGGCATCTACTAACCCATTAATGCTTGGTAAGGGATATGGGTCCTTCGGGCAGGCCTTGTTCAAGTCGATGTAATCGACGCACATTCGCCATTTCCCATTGGACTTTTTGACCATCATGACGTTAGACAACCATGTCGGGTATACGACCTCACGTATGAATCTGGCATCAAGGATGTTCTGGACTTACTCCTGGACCGCGAAGGCTCTATCTGGGCTCATTCTCCTTCTCTTCTGAGTTACTAGCTTTGAGCTGGGGAAGACGGAGAGTTGGTGGGACATGAACTTCGGGCTGATTCCGGGCATATCGGCCGTAGTCCAAATGAACAAGTCTACATTGGACTTGAGGAAGGTGACTAAGTCTTGTGTCAACGCGGAAGGATTTTGTTGATCTGAGTTGTTTGCCTACTTTTCTTTCCGATTTGGATCTTTTTTAATTCGCCATCTGGCTCCGGTCTTTCTCCTTCAACTTTTCTCGTATCCAGGTCGACCATCATGACTTTCGAAGCATTGGGGGGGTGTAACACCCTACCAATTTAATGTTATGCTTAAGTCATAGCATGAAATTTAGTAGTTGCATTACCGTGTTAATATTCCATTTATTTTCTTTTATTCATTATATTATATTCTCCTTTTCTCTTATACATATATATATATATACATTTTTTTTTGACGAAATATACCTTGGGACGTAGAGAATATATAGGTAAACAAAAGAAGCGGCAATTTGTATATAATAAACATGATCAGCATCGCAAAATGTTGAAAATTAATAAAAAGCACAATAGAAAAATAAAGATAAGTAGTATATCATCAACTGTTTATATATATATATATATTGGAAGCTAACGCTTCAGTTTATGTACAGGTTCAAAAGAGGATACATATGCGGGGCCGGGATACACCAAAAGGACATAAGGCCCATGTTAGTGGAAAGCAGTCCTACAAGGTCCTCAAAGGACATTTCAAACTAGCTGATCTAAATAACTACGTACATCTGGCTAAGTCTATGGCCCAACGCTGCACACTGCCAAAAGAGGGCCATACTGTACAATGTAGCCTGCGGGCCGGACCTACTCGATCATATAGCCATTGGCCATACCAGGCCCGGCTAGGTAGTAATCAGCATCAGATCCAAAAGAGGAGGAGGACGAACTAGAAGCCTCAGACGGGTCGCTCTCAGGACTGAGTAGGATGTTCGGGACTACCTGCGGAGGTGACGCTAGTGGAGGGGCTGCAGGAGCTGCAGGCGCTGTGGGTGCTAGGGGTGCTAGAGGAGGTGTAGGGTGTGCCACGTGTAAGGGCAAAGTAGGGGACAGCAGGGTCAAATGCAGGATAAAATAGAGGAGCAGCAAAATTCCTATTACTAAAGAGATCAAGACGAAAGTGGCAGGAACTAACTATGTGCAATAAGTCAAATATAGGGTCATAGTGGAGCTGCATGTCCAAAATCTCAATGAACAGTATGGCCGTTGTATCCATCGCCGGAGTCTGAGAATGATATGGAAAACATAAAACGAGATGAGAATTTGAAGAAGTTCTTAGTAGGATTCGAGTACTGTATTAAATTGATATCGCATTCATTCTCAGTTGCATTCATTCGAGTATTGTATCTAACTCTGAAATTTTTATGGGATATTCTCTTATGCGTAAGCTTTCTGACAAAGTTGGTTTCATTCAATTCCAAGTTGTATAGGGCAAGTTTTGCCCTGAATAACCTAGTCTGCCTAGAATCAAACTAAAAAACCTAGGTCAAATTTCTAAAATTCATATCTCCCTCAATACTAATCCAATGGCCTTATAATTTATATGATTGGAAAGCCCTAGATGTCTAGTTTCACATAAAAATAGTTTCATCAAATTTAAACGGTTATAGGCGGAGCCGTACACTCCGCTGTACAGACTGCTGTGGGGTTTTGATCACCCAGCCCCTCACTTCTTTCTATTCTCATCCTTTTTTACTTCTTAATTGATTTTAAACACAAAAACAGCCAACAAACCAGCCAATAATCATCATATATATCCCAACACCACATCAAGAAGTGAGAAAATAAAAGTTCCAAACAACTACCTATAACCAAGAAGACAAGAACAAAGTTGAATCTCTGCCTCCTTGTATGTGATCTTGCTAGATTTTGGAGTTTAGGTGGGTGGAATCTTGTCAAAACTTGAAGGTTGATGGAGTAGATTGAAGGGAGAAGAGATGAAGGAGGCTAGAAGGCCAGGGAAAGGGTGCATTCAGCATGGAATGAGGAGAGAAAAATCTGATTCAAATATTAAATGGGTGGTTGGCTATGTGTGTTATCATTGGCTGAAATTTTGTGGCTAATTTTTCAGCCATGTCTCCCTCTCTTTGTGGCGCCACCAAGGGATGATTAAGTGACTGAGTATTCAACCATGGAATAATAGAATTTGGGTGTGTAATTCTATTGATTTGGTTCTGACAGTTTAAAATACCGAAATCTTACCGATTTCCCTTAAATCGGTAAATCGGTTTAGGAAAATTTCTATGAAATCTTCTATACTTCTAATCTAATTCTTTCTCATCTATTCAGTGGATGTTACAGGGGGTCAGGCATTGCCTTGGGACGCCTCCTTTTGTTGCCTTTGGATTTCGAGGCTGGCGTTGTAGCATCGCCGATGTAACATCCTCAATTTCATGTCATGCTAAATTACCTCAGTAACCCTGAGTAAATAGGCACTTAATGAGAAATTATGAGACTAAGGCTTAATTAAGGGGTTAACGAAGAGTTTATGAGTTAACTCGATTGAGAAAAGTCAAAAGAATGCTTAATCAAGATTAGAAAATCTCTAATTAAGCAAGTCAAACCCTTAATAGCTTAATTAAGTACTAATCGCCCTTAATTAGCTTAATCAAGTTTAATTAAGGTTAATTAAGCTTAATCGCAAGATTAATTTTTGTTAATCATGTTCTTGTGTGTTAATCACTAATCCTTGCTTAATCATCTTAATTAAGTTGTATGAGCACTTAATCACATGATTAAATTCAAATTTAACAATAAAGTAAAAAGTAATGTCATTAAAGCAAAAAACATAAGACAAGAGTGCTTTATGTAAGAGCTAGTACATGCTTTGTTCCCCCAATCATCCAATTTGTCCCCCTAAACCTTAATTAACACAAAATAACACAAAAATATCTCCCTCCTTCCCTTTATGTTGGACGCCATACTCACACACACACACATACACACACACACACACACTCACATTTTCATTTTCACTCTTCCTATTCTCTTTCTTCAAACCAAATCCTCCAACTTCTCTCTAAACTCTCTCATCTTCTTCTTCATCTTTTTCTTCCTTTCTTCACCACCACCACCACCCAAAACCTCTCACTTAGCCCTTCAAGGACCTCATCTTTGGGTCTTTGGAGACAAGATCGAAACACTACAACCTCCATTTTCACAAGATCTCAAAAGCTTCTCCTTCCTCTTTGCAAGACCGCCACCATCATTACCAAGAGGAGCCATCATCTTCTTCTTCTCTTTCCTTTTTGTAGCGCCATTTTGATAAGGAGGTAGTGATCTTCATCTTTTTCATTTTGTTTGCTCAAGGAAGCTTGGGGCTTGGTTCTTTCATGACCAAGATCTCTAAGTGAAAACTTGAGAAGATCCTTCATGCTCTTCAAGAGCAAAAGTTTCCATTTTTGGCAAAATATGTTCATGTTCTTTTTAAAGTGTTCTTGATGCTTCTATTTTTGTTGAAATATGTTTATGTTCTTCTTAAAGTGTTCTTGATGTTTCCATTTTTGGCAAAACATGTTCATCTTCTTCTTAAAGTGTTCTTGATGTTTCCATTTTTAGTAAACTATGTTCATGTTCTTTTTAAAGTGTTTTTGGGGTTTCTATTCTTAGTAAAGTATGTCCATGCTCTTCTTCCTAAGTGTTTTTGACCCTTGAAAGTTTATCACTCTAAATGCTTTAAAGTTCCCATTTTTAATTCTTGATGCATGAGATCTTGATGTTCTTGGTTGTATTGAGTTGAAAGTTGTCTTCTTTATCATTTTCTATTGATTTGACATGACTACAAACATTCTTAATGCTTAAAGCTTCAAAAAGTTTATTTCTTGATACACAAAAAGTGGTGCAAGTTTTAGTGCCATCATAAAGTCTTCTTTTGTTTTATTTTAAACACAAGAATACATGTAAAAGTCTAAGCTTTTTAGAATAACAAGCCTTTTTGAGCTATAAAATGATATCTTGTCACTTTATGTCTTAGAAATTAAACATTAAAGATAAGACCTTTCATAAAGTTTCAAACTTTAATGAAGAATGAGACCTTTAAGTCATAAAAGTGTTGTTTTGTAACATTTAATTCATAAAGTTTAGATCTGGAACCAAAACAATGCTAAAAGGTGTTAACTTTTATAAGATCAAGACTTTTTAACCTTAAAGTTAATGTTTCATATCACTAGTTGATAAAGTAGGAATCTTTTTAATGTAGAGACAACTTTAAGTCATAAAGTTGAGACCTTGATGGTCTTAGAATAATTAAATGAGTCAACTTTCATAAAGAACAAGACTTTTTAGTTAAAAAGCTAGTAACTTGTATCATTATTACAAAAATATCTAATTTTTAAGACAAGATCTTAATTTTAAAGGCACTTACTTTCATAAAGAATAAAACTTTATGACTACTTTATAAAGAATAATAACTTTAATAATGTTTAAGGTAAAACCTTGATATGTTAATAATGAAAGCTTGAAACTTTATAAGTTGAATAATTTAAAAATCACCGTTGGTGATTAGTGAACATGGTGTTGTTGGGTTCATGAGTATGGTTATGCGTTGTCATGACCCAAGGATTAGAGGGATCTCGAACTCCTTGGGAACAGAAGTATGATTAGGGCCTCTGAGCATACCATGAACCTAGGAATCACTAAGTACACGATCTCAAGGAAAGGAAACAACCACCTAACTTAACTAATTTGAGCAAGTATTCCATAAGACATGTACTTAAGTAAAGAATAAAATCACATGAGAACTAAGTAAAAGAATAAGATCACATGAGAACTAAGTAACTGAAAGACCACATACACATATCTTAACTATGTGATTCTCTCATGGGTAACCACGAAAAATCATATAATGATTCATAAGATTCTTCACAAAGAATAATGCAATTATGAACCCCTCTAGGGTATGAATGTATGATGCCATTCGGCATGACAAATGACAAGTTTGATGGAGCTTTGTCTCATGATTGAATGATATGATTGTGAGGGACTATTGGTTGAAAGTTGTGATTGGCATTTTGGGGAAGCTCCGGTTTAGCCGTTATGCTGCCGGATTTCCATCAAAATTATGGACTTAGTCATATCATTGCATGTGTCTAGTCAAAGAAGTATTATGCATGTAAAGTATAATGATAAGAAACGAAAGACTGGGACATGACCCCTCGATCACTTCCGGGAAGTGAGAGACAGTGATCCACAAGGAACCTCTATGAGGGAGGCAAGGGTGATATGGAGGACCCTCCAACTTAAGGGTAACCAATATTAGCTTAGTCTGATTTGGTTTAGTACTGCGTGACGATGGTCACGGAATGAGCTCATGTCCAAAAGTAGTCTATTTCAAAGGAAAAGTAAAAGAATGTTAAGCACGTACTAAAAATGAAAGTCAAAGTAGGACCATGGTCAAGTTGATGAGTTGCATAGTCATGCATGTTATTATATTCCTTATGTGCATTATGAATGTTTATTATGTATATTAGCATGTATGCCTATGTATGACACTATGGATATAATGATAAAGTGAAAAGTAACCCGCTTAGGGATTTACATTTTCTGAAACTATTAAAATTGAATCGATATCTGTCCACTGTTTTTATATTAAACTCGAAGTGGCCGGGACGATGACGATGACACTGTGTTTGTTTAGTCATGATCCTACTGAGAAATTTAGTATTTCTCACTCCTATATTTCCGTGTCATCTTTAGAGGATGCCAACGTCGAGCACGGAGGTGATTTTCGTTGAGTTCCCAGTGATACATTGGCACTTTAACCCGGTGCTAAATGCATCTGTGATGACTGCTCAGGCAGTGATACGGGTCTACATGTTCCATAATGGCTAGTTCCGTGCATCTGTGATGAGTCCATTTTTCGCCCTCATGAGCCGTTCGAGGACATTACTATGTATGACGTTCGACTGCCTTTCCATCCTCCAAGGTACCCCACTGACGGAGATTCCGACTTGGACACCTGCTTGACACCGATAGTTTCGTTGGATTTCGATCCTTCAGAACAGTCTTATCCGAGCTACCACATGGAGACGGACCCGTCTAAGCCTTTTTTCCCGTCTATGATTCGCCTGTCGTTTGATTCGTCTTCTTCTTCAGTAGCCCCTTGTCACACTCTACCCCCAGTTCGCAGTCGCGGGTTCATTCGTACTCGTGTCGTGCCTTGTGGGCATGGCCGTGCTCGAGGAGGAGGACGTGGTGATGTTCCTCCCGGAGGATTTGAGAACGGATACTTCCCGCCAGATGAGTGAGGTGTTGATTTGCATGCGGAGCTGAGCATGAGGATAGCCTCCTTTTTGGTTGTAGCGAGGGTTATTGTTTTCATTTGGCATGTATGTGTGGATTGGGATTTCTTATGTATTTCCTTCTATCATGTACTTCGTTAGGGTATTTTGTAGGGCCAATAGTAAGTATCGGACCCATTATTATCTTTGTGTATGACTGCTGCTATTACTACTATTATATTAACTATGGGATGGCTATGGAATGAATGTTATCTTTATCTAAGATTATGGTTATTCTCATTGCTTCTATTTATGTTAAATGCGATATATGTACGAGATAGCGATGTTTGTATTATACGTTCATGATGTGCTCATAGCTCTCGATTTCAAAAACGGTTTACTCGTTATTGTTAAAAAAAAAATTACCCTTATTTTCGTTAAAAAGTAATTTCTAAAAGGGAATTTTTAATTGCGCGAATAAAAGTAGCAACTAGTAATTCTACAATATGACTTAAGCATAGAATGGAATTATTAGGGTGTTACAGCCGAGCCGCGACTTGGCCCGTTTTTACTGCGGTGATTTCTCCTTTGTCAGTAAAGAACTTCATGGTCAAGGATGCCGTTGAGATAACGGCGCCTATCTTGTTCAACACCGGTCTTCCGAGTGTCACGTTGTAGGACGAGGGGCAGTCGACAACTAGGAAGTTGACTTTAATCGTCTGGGTTTTAGGTCGAGACCCCAGGGTTAGATAGAGGGTGACGAACCCCTGGGGGTGGACTTCTTCCCCAAAAAATCCGATCAACTCTTCCTTGTGTGTTTGGAGGTCGGTGTTATTTAATCCGAGCTTATCAAATGCATCTCGGAATAAAATATCTGCCGAGCTCCCTTGGTCGATGAACACCCTTTTTACTTCGGCATTGACCATTGCTGTAGAGATCACCATAGGATCGTCGTGCCCGGGAATCACACATTCGAGGTCGGAGCTCGAGAAGATGATATCCGGTGTTGGCTTTGGTGTTGGAGCTGGCTTTTTTATCTTCCCTGAACATATATTGAGGGCTTTTTGCAAACGCTTTTTCTGTGATGACTTAGTCGTTCCACCGCCTGCGAAACCTCCGGCGATGACGTTGATAGTCTTGGTAATCTGTTTTTCGTCATTGCCCTGATTTCCTTCTAATTCCAAGGTTCTCTGGCTCCTCGGATCCTGCCTTTCCTCGTCCCCTTAATCGGAAGCTCGTCTTCTTCGTGAACTTCTTTGGGAAGCCACATATTTTGCCAATCTGCCTTCCTTTATCAATTGTTCTACGGTGTCTCGGAGGTCGTAGTAATCCTCGGTTCTGTGCCTGAAGTTGTTGTGATATTCGCAAAATAATGACTTGTTCGTGTTGGCCCTCATTTTGAGAACCTTTGGCTTAGGAAACCTTTTGACCTGACCGACATCTTTGAACAGCTCGGATAGGGATATGTTAAGGGGGTATATTCGTTATATTTACTGGCCCTTGAACGTACGTCCTTCCTTAGGTGTTCGTCTTGACTGCCGGTCTTCTTATGGGATTGGTGCCTTCCTAGGTTGGCTGTGGCTTTCTTCGTTTCTTCGAGAAAGATATACTTCTCTGCTCTCATTTGTTCTTCTTCGGGGGCATGCGGCAGCCTTTGGATAATGAAGTTTTGAATGGTCTAGGTTGTAGTCCGTTTAGTAGCGTCAGAATTGCCGCTTGGGTCTGCACCTCGTCAACAAGCAAAGTTTCAGTGTTATATCACTCGAGGAAATCTCTGAGCGACTTGTTTTGTCGTTGGTATGCCAAGGAGGCTGGAGACCGGCTTAGGTTTGAACCACTTGGTAGTGATGTAGGCCAAGAATAGCCAAGCAAGGTTGGAAAATCGATTGATCGACCTGGGTGGGAGAGAGTTGAACCATTTGAGTGTAGCTTTTTTCAAGGTGATCGGGAATGCTCGGCATCAGACGGGATCCGAGACTCCAGCCAGCGCCATCCTTGATTTGAAAGCATCTATATGCTCTTGGGGATCAATACTCCCGTCATAAGATTCCATGTCGGAGGGCGGCTTGAATCCTCTTGGTGGCTGAGTTCCCATAATGAAGTCGGTGAACGGCGTGTCGTCGCCATCCTCGGGGTCCTCATAACGTTCCGAGTCTCGCCTCGTATGTCTATCATTGTACCGAAGTTGAGGTCGGGATTCAGAGCGTTCGAGGTGGCGGCGATCACTTTCCGCACGACATTCTCTATGACTATTAGCGACACTCCCATGTGGCGAGTTCCCTCAATGACGGCGTTCAGTGCTACAACTGCGTTCTCTCGGGCTTCGGTCTCCGTAATGGTCTGGGCTTCTATCATGGTGGCGTCGGTGCCTCTCCTAGCATCGTTTCCGGTCGGCTTCCTTCATGCCATCCAAACTGTGCTCTAGCTTTTGGATGCGGGTGGCTTGCTCTCGCATCAAGGTTAGCATCTTGGCGAGCGGGTCGATGTTGGCCTGAGGGCGGATTTCCACCCTGGAGGCAACCACATTCCCCGCGGCCTGGATGATAGAGCGGTGAGCTATTGAGTTCTGCTGGTGGTGGTGGTCTCCAGCGTCCGAAGTCGAATCGGAAGCTGTGTGAGCATCCACCAGTGGTTGGTGGTTGCTTGCGGGGCCATATGCCACTGTGCACTCCTGCCTAGGGTCTGAAGACATTAGTGTGAATTCCGCCATGGTACGGTATTGAGCAGCGTTTGAGTTCCCCACAGATAGCACTAATGTTTGGAGGTGGGTTACCTGAGAGGGCTCCGAACCGAGATTGGGATCTCAAGCTGCCCTGGTGTGATCGGCATGTAGATGAGGTAAAGATCCATGACGAAAGAGGGGTACCTTCAAGGCCTCTGACGCTCAAGTCAGTGAGTCCAGGAAGTGTATTAAAATTAGGTAGAAAAATACATGAGGTCCGTAATAGGACTTATATATGAGTAGGTGGTTAAGAGAAGATGGGGATATGGTTCCACCATCATAGGGGATGACTCAGGACGTCCATTAGCTTGGGGCTGATGGATGGGTCCGAGTTTACCGGCAATATGCAAGGCGAGTACATTCTGCAGTGTTAGGGAACCGTTGCTTGAATTCGGGTTTGGGCCCCATCTCGGGTTTGGGCCCGAGATGAGTACCAGACAGTAACGAGTCCGACCTCTATTTGGGCTTACCCATTGGGCCGAGTTGGGATTGTATCCTTTAGTTCGGAACAAGTATCTCTATGGACAAGTCCAAAATAGATGCTAAGGGAGAATTGGAGTGACAATATGGGAGTCGTTCCTTTTGTATACCTTAGGGTATAAAGGTAAGATCTCTCACGTGTCACTATTAATATAATTGCCTCTTTGCCTTAACCTTTTTGTGTGAGAGAGGTGCACTCTTTCCTTGGTCATGCAGGTCTTTACAGGCAGTTTATCTAGGACTTCAGTAAGATTGCTCTTCCATTGTTCAGACTTTTGTAGAAGGAAGCAAAATTTGAATTTGATGAGCCTTGCAAAAGGGCATGGGAGTAGCTAAAGTAGTGCTTGATGTAACGTCCTCATTTCCGATTTCCGACCTCATCAGTAAAGGTTAAAATTTCTGATTTCCGATTTTATTAAGGCTCTAATGGACTAGCCCGGATTTTCCGATTTTCGACCTTATGTACATAATAAACGAGTTCCGACATTATGATATACACGAAATTCGACGTCCCAGTTGTTCTCAACCAGAAGTGGATGCGAGATCAGGTCTCTGAATTGGTCTCCAAGTTCGACCAAATTTACGCGATTTCCGATATCCGAGTTTATTACCAAGAGCTCTTCATTTTCATTGATGCTCCCGAGTTTGTCTATAACAGACTTCCGAGATTAAATTTGGAGTTCCGAGATTCTATAAGTTCCGATTTCCTGTAATATAGGATTAATGATTTTAAATCCCGATCTTCGGTGTCATGCTTGGAATCGATTCAAGTTTACCAATGTCCCCGACTTCCGGATTTAAGTGTTTGGTTTCACATCCGACTTTGCTTTCGAGTTTCGAGTAAACCCGACAATAATTCCGAGTTCCGATTTCATCCGAATAGATATGCATGAGTTCCGACTTTAAAAAAAAGAGTACGATTTCCGATGTCATTTTCAGAATATACTGGAAGCGAGTTTCACTTCTTAAGCGACATGGAGAGCAATTTTGTCACAAAAGAGGGAGACATGGCTGAACTTTGCCCACAAAAATTTCACCCAATCAAAGCCACCCATTCTAACTACCACTTCAAAGCCTTGTTTATAAATTCTCCTCCTTTCTCTTCAGCCCAAAGTCTACGCCACTTCTCTTCTCCCTTGCTTAGCTCTCTTCTTCTCCTCTTTACTCACTCAACTCCACCAAAGCCCCAAGCTTAACAAGGTCTTGATAGCCCCAACCCCAAAAACAAGCCAAATCATTCATAGTAAGAGGTAGAGGTTTTAATTCTTGCTTGATTCTCTGATTCTTGGATGATTGGTGGTGGTCTAATTTCTTAATTTTGATATGTTGATTGAATGATTATGATGAATTATAGCTGGTTTATTGGCTGTTTATGAGATTAAAATTTGAATTGGAAGTAAGAAAGGATGAAGATATGAAGAAGTTGAGAGGCTAGAAAACTCAAAACCCTCGGCAGTCCGTACGGTGGAGTGTACAGCTCCGCCTCTCGCCATTTAAAATTGATGAAACCATTTTTATGTGAAACTAGACATCTAGGGCTTTCTAGACATATATCATATAAGGCCATTGGATTAATATTGATAGAGATATGAATTTATGAAGTTTGACCTAGGAATCAAGATATTCACCGGGGCAGTATGGGTTAAAAAGAGTGTAACTCACCCTATACAACTCCAAATTGAGTGAAACCAATTTTGTTGGAAAGCTTACACATAGGAGAACATCATATAAAGAAATTCCAAGTTTTTTATCATCTCAGTTGTTCCCAGTGATTTGAAGAAATTACCCTATGTCTAAACTAGGCCAAAACAGGGCAATTTAGGAAGGTTAAGTTTCGGGGCTTATAACTCGAGCCCTACTACGGCAATTGAAATGGAACTTTTTGCATATAAATATTTGTCCTGTTAGATTTGATAAGAGACCAATTTCGTGTAATTTGACCCAGTTTTCGATTTTTAGTGGATTTTTACTTATGAGTGGGCAATTCTGGCCAGCCACAGGGCAGACCGGGATAAAACCTGAATAACTTGAGTTATGGTTATCGAAATTGGATGGGACCAAAGAGGTTAGAAAATAGATACATAACACTTTAACATATCTGAAATTGAGGTTCAAATGAGTTAAATAGAAATTATGGGATGATTTACAAAGATCGGGTTGAATACAAGTAGTGAGATAGTAAACATGTTTTAAATTGCAATACTTGTGCCTTAAATTTGATGCTTGAGACATGAATGAAATATGTTGAATTATGAATAGAATGAGATGATTTTTTGATAAGTTGATATGCTGAGTATTGGCACTATTCATGGGGAAGCGGACATGTTCCGTTATGCCGCCAAAATTACGGTAAAGTATATGTATGAGTTATGACATACATGTTGATACATGAGCATTATCAAGAAAGTTATGAAAGTTATGTTATGAGGAATATAAAGATCATGCTATGATGAAAGTTCCATGATACTTGGGCCAGCCCCAGAATAAAGTTAAGGGGAATAGATCGGTGGGAAGTCGAGGAAAGTAAACCCGGTATTCCTGTATAGGAATGAGCTCGATCCTAAAAAGCAGACTATTACCTAGGAGTCTAAACTAGCCAAGAACTCCCAGGGGACCAAGTGATGGAAAATGATGAAAAGTAATGGAAAAGTTTATGAGAAATGGAAAAGTTTATGAAGAAAGGTTCAAAAGCAAGTTTTGCATGACTACATTAAATGCAAGATTACATTGAATGTTTACTATAAGTCATTTACAGTTTATTTGGTAAATTTACTTACTGCCGTATGTTCATTATTCTGTGTATTGCTGATATTAGGTTATTCTGTTCCTTATGTTATCTTAAGTAAAACTGGACTCTGCTTCGGACCAGACATTTTTCCCAACCTTATTAAATATGAATAGTTAAGTTTAATCTCATGTTTTTATAATTAAATAAAACCCGAGGCAGCTGAGAATGAAACGTCAAACCCGACCCTATTGAGAATTTTCTTAAATTCTCACCTCGTTTTGCATTTCCGCCTCATTCTCAGATGTGGGCGATGGACACGATGGCTACCCCCTCAATGAGATTCCAGACCTGCAGCTTCACCAGGACCCCGAGTTAGATTCGCTGTACCTAGCTAGCTTCTACCATTTCTGTCTCTACTTTTTAACAAATAGGAATTTTGTTGTCCTTTTTCTTCACTCTGCTTTTGATATGTATATTTATAAACTAAAGCTTTGGCTTCCAACTTATATATGTATATATGCAACTAATGATATTTCTATGCTAATGACGTTTATTATATAGAGCGCCCTGTTTCGTAGGTATATACATCAGTCACATACATATATATCAGAATATAAAATAATGAATACAACTTTAGACAGAAGACTAATACAGTAACGCAACCTATCCAATTTCATGCTATGACTTAATCATAACATTAAGTTGGTAGGGTGTTACACTTGATCTCTACACCTGTCTTTTAGTCGCCAGATTGGAAGCTCCTTTTCAAGCTAATATGTGATGCATCCAATTATGCAGTGGGTGCTACTCTTTCTCAATGGGTGAGTGGGATACCTCATGTCATTGCCTATGCCTCTCACACCCTTGATGCGGCTTAGGCCAATTACAACACTACGAAGAAGGACTTTTTGGCCATTGTCTTTGCTCTGGACAAGTTTCGACCTTATCTGTTGGGTACTAAACTGGCAGTCTTCTCAGACCATGCAGTACTAAAGTACTTTCTCAAGAAACTAGAAGCAAAGCCTAGGCTCATTCGGTGGATGCTACTCTTATAGGAGTTTGATATTGAGATAAAGGACAAAAGCGTAGTAGAAAATGTGGTGGCAGATCATCTTAGTTGAATTCCACAAATAAAAGATCCTCTTCCTATCTGAGAAACTTTTCCAGATGAGCAGCTCTTGCAACTACAAGACTTTGTCAAGTCTCATATCTTTTGCAAGTTTAGGATTCTAAGAGCCATCATCAGTGACAAAGGCTACTGTTTCTGTAATAAGAATATGGAAGCCTTATTGAAGAAATATGGTGTGACACATAGAGTTTCTACTCCCTACTATCCACAGATGAATGGACAAGCTGAAGTTTTAAATAGGGAATTAAAACAAATTTTAGAGAAGATTATGCAACTTAATCGGAAGGATTGGAGCAAAAGGCTAGAGGATGCAATGTAGGCTTACAGAACCGCCTTCAAAACTCCTTTAAGGATGTCCCCTTATCGAATTGTCTTTGGAAAAGCATGCCACTTCCTGGTAGAAATTGAGCACGAGGCTTACTGGGTAGTGAAGAAGTGTAACGTGGACCTGAACCAAGCTGGAGCCCATAGGAAGCTCCAAATTCAAGAGCTTAAGGAGCTTCGGATGGAAGCCTATGAGAATTCCAACATTTATAAAGAGAAGACCAACCTTGTCCTTGACAAGATATTGGCAAGGAAGGAGTTCTCTGTAGCCAAAAGTCCTTTCTATAACTCTCGTCTCAAGTTCATCACTGGCAAGCTACGTTCTAGGTGGTTAGGCCCTTTTGTGGTCGCCAAGGTCTATTGTAACACCTTTTATTATTATATAAGCCACGCTCGAGTCATGGAGTTATATTAAAAGGTGTCACTATGCTAAGAAAACTTTAAAATATGAAAAAAAAAAAAATACATGGCCCTTTAACTGCGCACTTTATTACTTACTAATAGTTCATCAACTTCGTCATTTCTGATACATAGGGGATGAAATAATTACAATTTAAAAGAAATTGTGACTAACATAATACACAGAATTTGCTTCCGACCGGTCACTAGCTAGCTTCAATAGTCTCTTGGTCTGGTTTTGCGCCCGAGTCTTGCTCAGTGAATGTCCCATTCCTCCACCTCGCACTTTATTTTCAACTTAGGTGCTGGAATGTTTACGGAAAGGAGAAACTCACAAGTAGGCAGTGAGAACCTAAGGTTCTCATTAGGTAAACTCAAACCAATCTTATAGTGCCATCATAAACATTCCAGCCGCTTCAGTGTATTATGAAAATATGAGCACATATAAACAAATAGCGGTTCAATTTTAAGTTGAAAACAACTTTCTCAAAGCGGGTTATATTATAACAACCACTTGCCATATCATATGACAGACATAGAAATATGGATAATATAACATGCTTCAATAAGGATCATAATAGTATTATGACTTAACTAGATAATTGAAGATGCATATATAGATACTTATACTTGAATGTATGCAAGTGCACTTGACTTAATTTATCTCTTCTTTAACTTGCAACTTAACCTTGCCATTTTGTACTTGGTCCCCCGGAGGTGAATGACCTCTCTCACCCGTGGGTGATAGCCTGCTTTTCAGGTCCAAGCTCGTACCTATACATGAGTGACAGGTTTACTTTCCCCGACCCTCACATCGGTTTATTCCCCTTAAATCTGGTCGAGGGCTGGCCCAAGTCTTAGACAGTACCGCTCTGGCCCACGCTAGCTGGGTCTATGCCATGCCTCACGTGGTAGCTTGGTACATCTTTCTTGCAAGTTCTCACAAATCTTATTCTTCTTTGGACATGATTATACATGCATACACTACATGCAATCATTCATATACTTCATATCCTACTTAAATCATTTTTGCATATATAAATCTTATGAGCATAACATATAAATGTATAACATTCATATAATTCACATATTTATTTGAATTTAAGATAATCTGGATTGAGTCCGCTTCCCCATGAATAGTGCCAGGTAACCAGTACAAATGTACAAACTTGCAATTCAATATGGACCAACAAAGATATATATATATATATATATATATATATATATATATATATATATATATATATATATTCATAGCATCATTCATCAATTTCAATTCAAGCACCAATTGGGTTTTTGGTTTATTCTTTCCTGTTTTACCTGAGTTTGGTATACTCCACCCTTATTGCAATTCAACTCATTTGAATCTAATTTTTGGATATGTCATAGAATTATGTATCTAGTTTCTAACCTTTTTAGTCCCATCTCATTTTGATTTGTATAACTCAAGATATAAATATTTTACCTCGGCATGCCCTAATCTTAGCTAGAATTAGGTTATTATAAAATAAAATTCACTAAAAATAGAAAAATAAGTGAAATCATACAAATTTTATATCAAATTAAAGATAATAGAACAAGCTTTCAAATGAACTAAGTTTCATGTCATTTGCCTAAGTATATTTTGAGTTATGAGTTCCGAAACTTGACCTTACTGGACTACCCTGTTCTAGCCCGGGTTAAAATCAAGTCAACTTCATTGGTGTGCTGGGAATAAATGGCAACGAATCTGGTTCTGAAATTTTTATGGGATGTTCTATTGTATGTTATCTTTCTAAAAACTTTAGTTTCACTCAATTTCGAGTTGTATAGGGTGATTTATACTCTTGTCAACTCATACTGCCCGGCTAAGAGTCCAGATTTCTAGGTTAAACTTCAAAAATTCATAACTAATTCAATACTAATCCAATGGACTTATATTTTATATGTATGGAAAGCCCTTGATGTCTAGTTTCATATAAAAATGGATTCATCAAATTTAAATGGCTGTAGGTGGAGCTGTACACTCTGTCGGTACGGATGCTGTAGGGCTTTCTCACAAAAACAGATTATGCTTAGCTCCTTTTTGGGTTTTTTGATAAATTCCTCAACTTAAACCAAGTTCCCTCATCTCAAATCACTAGAAGAAGATCAAAACACCATCATACAAGTATGGCATAAGAAGAACACAGTAGCCACATAGTCACATGATGCATCAAATAACTAAGAATTTGAGCTACCTACCTCAAAATCCTTGAAACCATGGATGAAAGGAAGGTGAGGGCAACATCCTAACCTTCTTCCCCTCTCATGGCAGCACCATAAATGGTGGTGGAGGGACACCACTTGATGCTAAATCGTGAAATTACTAGAGGGGCTTTGTAGAGGAAAGGATAAGGATTAATTTTCATAAAAGGAGCAAGAGGATTTGAGGTCAAGAAGGCTTCCAATCTTGAGCTTGAAGCTCTTGGTCATGGAGGTAAGGAAAGAAAGGAAGGAGAAGAATAAGAAGAAGAGGAGAAGAAGCTGATGTGTGTGGCATAGAAGTGAGGGAGGAAAGAAAGAAAATTATCATTTGGTGGTGGTGGTAGTTGGAAACTTGACTCATGATTGGTGGTTATATTTGTGGTGAGTATTTGGCCACTTTCTTTCACAAAGTGGGCAGCAAGGTGGCGCCTCACATTGGGGGAGGAGTGGCTAAATTTGGCCACTCATGCTAGGGTTCTTGGTGTGTGATTCTACTGATTCGGCTCCGGTAGTTTAAAGCATCGAATATTTACCGATTTCCTCAAAACCGGTAAAACGTTACTTAATAGTTTTGTAAGATATCTACATGTTTATTTTGATTTTTCTTAAGCCTTATCTCTCTAATTAACATCTAATTAACTTCTAATTATCCTTTAATTAATTTCTAATTATCCTTACCTAATCAATAGGATCGAATAAATTGATTAATAGCGTAGATTAAACGTTTTGCAAATTCTGAACCTTTCTGTTTTCTGTTTTCTATAGCTAATGGCATATCCGTAATTTTGAGCAAGTCTAGGGGCACCCCACGTCATTTCATATCCGACTGCCTCCATGGCCGAATCGGCAGAGATTTAAACTTCTACGGTTTCACCACGTGATTCTGCTCCGTTTAAAACCCTATTTTGCTAATCCTATAGATGTGGGGACATAAAGGTCATTTTATGAAAAGCTCTAGGGTGGACATAAAGGTCATTTTATAAAAAGTTCAAGGGTTTTTGTGGAAATAATTCTTTGGGGTCAAAATATAATTTCTAAAAATTTTGGGCATCACTGCAATTAACAAAAGTTTACAGGGGCAGTTTTGTTATTTCTTAATTTTTAACATATCGCAGTGCTATATTTTCAATGGCAATGTTATACTACCCTATAATTCTGAGTGTGAAAATCGTTATGGCATAACGCTGCCTGAGAAATTCTCACATTGCCTAAGAGAAATAATTCAAAGTTTCCATTACGCTCTGCTTACGAAAGTGGGGATGTTACATTTCTACCCACCTTAAAAAGAATTTTATCCTCAAAATTCTAGGATTAAGAAGGGTCAAGGAAAAATCCTTTTAACTTATAGGGATACTCCTCTTTTCGAGCTTGCATCTTGTCTTGAGATTACTTGCTGGTAGCTATGAGGTAGTGTCTTAATACGTACAAAGGATCCATAAGGATTATGTTGGTGTCGAAGCTTGCCTTGTCTCTATGACGCTCTGAATCATTGTTCAGTTTATTGGAGACTTTTACTCATCTTCCTTGCTCTATATTCCGCTACTCCTGCTTTGTGGTAGTTGCTAAATCTTCCGCCACTTGTATATGAGACCCCAGATATTCAACTCATGAAGATTTGTAATTGCAAGGATCAGCAGTTATCGAAATAATTGACGTCAATATGTAGTAATGATAATGCCTATGTCAAGCAGGTCCGTATATTCTTTCCCAATATTCTTATTCGCTCAGCTACCCTTAGTTTAATAATAAATTCGCCTCCGATATGGGAAACATAGGCTTAGGCTTTTTCTCAACATTATAACTAGGAGCTCCCACTATACGGATTAAGTTTTAAGGTTCATGACTCTTTCTATTAGTCTGATATCCTTCTTGATTCCTAGTTATTGAGATATGGCAGTTTAATATGAAAACCAAGGTTAAAAGTCAGATCCTTTTATCGAAGCTGCAGAGTTTCCTTACCATATTGCCTTACAAGATGCCTTTCCAATATCTATGTAGAGAGTTGTTGTAGATTATATGGGTGCCAAAATATACTTTATTTTGTTGACGTTCTGATCCATCATCAAGTTCATCGAGTAAATTCCTCATCCTCCTTGTCATGTGTCTGACTACTTGTGTGCTATGTTTTCCGGTAAACTTTCTAATACTTATGCCTTGGGCTCTAAATACCAATTGAAGAAGTTCTACCATTTCGAAAACTATCAGCTATAGCAGCAATGAACTTCGACAAATAGTGGTCATAGTGGCTTCGCCAAAGTTTTTCGGGGAAATTGATCAAGCCATATCCAACTCTCGCCTACCTGATCCTTTTTGATCAGTGATGAATCCCCTTCTGTTAGGTTTTAGGTGTAAGGTAACTATAGTCCTTGCTTTGAAATCTCTCCTTGCTCTTGCAGACTTTATTCTATTTCTCTTTATTTGCTACTCAGATCTCGTGTCGTTCTTGTTGAACTTCTCAATGATTGTTGCGATACTTGTTCCCTCAAAATATGATCAGTTTCACGTAAGGAAAAGATTGTGGGACAGCAGAAGTTCCTGCCACTTTTCTACTTTCTTCAATTGGTTAGAAGAGATTCCTCGACTATTGTGTTGATGTCCACCTCTCATACTACCCCAATTGCTAAGCCTTCTAGCTATTCTTTATGATATCTTGCCCTTAGGATGTAATCCATTTGCTGTGAGAGATGGGAATGATGGTCTTGCTTCCCTGTTGAAGCTACAATATGAGGACTTCTCAGAAGGTCACCCATCATAATATTACTCTCATCCAAGCATACTTAACTACGGAACTCTGATGGAACCTAGTGCGTTGGTGATGATCGCATTTAATCTGGTCCAAGGTATGGAGACTCTTCTGACTGCCTCTAATTCCGACATCGTAACCTTGTCCCTCATGGGGCACATTCCGAATTCTTTTTGATCATATATTGGTGCATCATTCGGTCTTGCTTAGGGTGCATTGGGTCCGTTGCACTTATGAGTGGTGCCAAGGCAACCCTACTTGGTATTTCGTACACAATCTTATTTGCACCGTAATCTCATACTAGGTAGCTTTGCTCTTTTTAATGGGTCAGTTAGAAATCCAAACTTCCTCTTTTCCTACCTCGTTCGTACTATGTTCTATTATTCTTGTGGAAACTTGTCTGTTTTCATTTGTCAGAACCTACCTTGTGGTTGCTCCCTTGGTCTGTCGAGATTTGTTGCATACTTTAAGTCTTTATTACTCTCACCTGAATCTGAATACATTCCTTATCGAGTTACTCCACCCATAACATATATAATGTTACCTAAAGGCAATTGTTAGACTCTGCCTTTCTTCTCTGAATAGCCTCATTCCTCTACTAACAACATGTTAAAGACAATCCTATCATCCAGTTCCTGTGGTGGCTGAGGTTGATAGAATTTAAACATGACTAGATTTTCTAGCACTTCCTTTATCTTTGAAAGGTAGGAAAAATTACACTTGGTTCGTATGCCACCTCTTGTCTGAAAGTGTTCCTACTTCAGGTTAGTAGGAGATATACTACCTCTCTCTCTTGTTACACTTATAACTTCATTTGCTTTCCATACCGTATATAATCGTATCTCTATCTTGATTCAATATACGGTTAGATGGGTCTTGTTACAGTTTGCTCAACCATTTCCATTTCGTAGCCAAGATTCCACTTAGTGCTCTTCCAATTTGCAATCGCTATAAGGTCAGTTCCCTGTACCCTTGAGGAAGAAACCACTCCATCCTCCGGACGGGGACTTAAAAAGGTCTCCGATATACCTAACTAAAGCTTCTGCCCTTAGCTTTTTTCACTGATTCTCTGCTTCATTTGTCCACTCTACAAATTTCTTAATGAAGGATCAGGTCTTTATAACGTGGTGTTACTACAATCCAAAATAAAAACCATTGACTGAATTTGCTGGCGAGGTACCCTCAAGGTAATCTCATCTACAAAGAAAATAAGGGCACTATTCATGCCACATAAGATAACCTCATTAGTGAGTAATCACCTTACTCTTGTCGAGTATTAAGGTTACAAGATCAGGTAGAAGAATCCCCTAGATTCGAGCTAAAGAAGATAGTTTGGATTGGGTAATCGCTATGAAGCTTGAAACAAGCCCTATCAGGGTGAAGAAGATTCTTACTCAGCTCGTCTCCAACTGAGATCCTGTCCTTGATGATGGAAAATCTTTGGCTACCCGGCAACACTTTGCAAACAACATTTTTCGATATAACTAGGTTCACTATGTCCATAGCAAACCGTTCGACACAATTCCTTTGATTGAATTCCCAATTCTCTGCACTCCTTAACTTGCTCAATTGTCTATCCCTTTATGCCATCGCTACTTTCTAGGAGTCTTATCCCTAATAATTATGTATAAAAGGTCCCTAATAAGCCTGCTGGGTGTTTTAGGCTTCTGTTTACACAAAACCTTATATTGAGGTGATCAGGCTCAACATTCAGTGAAGTGCAACAAGTAGTCCACAACACTCACAACAAGGCTACCATGCACAATATTTCTATGTCCTCGTCATGTGAGGACCTAAAGCATGGTTTATCTAGATTCTCAGAGTATGCCTCAGAAGCATAATCAGTCCATCCACGGGCCTATATAGGACGAACTGCTCTGATACCAAAAATGTAACACCCTTTATTATAAAAGCCACACTCGAGTCATGGAGTTATATTAAAAGGTGTCACTGTGCTAAGAAAACTTTAAAATATGAAAAAAAAATATAATACATGGCCCTTTAACTGCGCACTTTATTACTTACTAATAGTTCATCAACTTCGTCATCTCTGATACTTAGGGGATAAAATAATTACAATTTAAAAGAAATTGTGACTAACATAATACACAGAATTTGCTTCCGACTGGTTACTAGCTAGCCTCAATAGTCTCTTGGTCTGGTTTTGCGCCCGAGTCTTGCTCAGTGAATGTCCCAGTCCTCCACCTAGCACTTCATTTTCAACTTAGGTGCTGGAATGTTTATGGAAAGGAAAAACACACAAATAGGCACTGAGAACCTAAGGTTCTCAGTAGGTAAACTCAAATCAATCTTATAGTGTCATCATAAACATTCCAGCCGCTTCGGTGTATTATGAAAATATGAGCACATATAAACAAATAGTGGTTCAATTTTAAGTTGAAAACACCTTTCTCAAAGCGGGTTATATTTTAATAACCACTTGCCATATCATATGACAGACATAGAAATACGGATAGTATAATATGCTTTAATAAGGATCATAATAGTATTATGACTTAACTAGATAATTGAAGATGCACATATAGATGCTTATACTTGAATGTATGCAAGTGCACTTGGTTTAATTTATCTCTTCTTTAACTTGCAACTTAACCTTGCCATTTTGTACTTGTCCCCCGGAGGTGAATGGCCTTTCTCACCCCTAGGTGATAGCCTACTTTTCAGGTCCGAACTCGTACCTATACATGAGTGACGGGTTTACTTTCCCCGACCCTCACACCGGTCTATTCCCCTTAAATCTGGGTCGGTCTGGCCCTAAGTTTTAGACAAGATCAGCTTTGGCCCACGCTAGCTAGGTCTATGCCTTGCCTCACGTGGTAGCTTGGTACATCTTTCTTGCAAGTTCTCATAAATATTATTCTTCTTTGGACATGATTATACATGCATATGCTACATGCATTCATTCATATACTTCATATCCTACTTAAATCATTTTTGCATATATAAATCTTATGAGCATAACATATAAATGTATAATATTCATATAATTCACATATTTCTGCCGGAATTTCGAATGCATAACGGATCGAGTCCGCTTCCCCATGAATAGTGCCAGGCAACTAGTACAAATGTACAAACTTGCAATTCAATATGGACCAACAAATATATATATATTCATAGCATCATTCATCAATTTCAATTCAAGCACCAATTGGGTTTTCGGTTTATTCTCTCCTGTTCTGCCCGAGTTTGGTATACTCCACCCTTATTGCAATTCAACTCATTTGAATCTAATTTTTGGATATGTCATAGCATTATGTGTCTAGTTTCTAACCCTTTTAGTCCCATCTCATTTTGATTTGTATAACTCAAGATATAAATATTTTACCTCGGCATGCCCTGATCTTAGCCAGAATTGGGTTCTTATAAAAGAAAATTCACTAAAAATAGAAAACTAAGTGAAATTGTACGAATTTTACATCAAATTAAATCTAACAGAACAAGCTTTCAAATGAACTAAGTTTCATGTCATTTGCCTAAGTATATTTTGAGTTATGAGTTTCAAAACTTGACCCTACTGGACTATCCTGTTCTGGCCCGGGTTAAACTCAAGTCAATTTCATTGGTGTGCTGGGAACAAATGGCAACGAATCTGGTTCTGAAATTTTTATGGGATGTTCTATTGTATGTTAGCTTTCAAACAAATTTCGTTTCACTCAATTTAGAGCTGTATAGGGTGAGTTATACCCTTCTCAACTCATACTGCCCGGCTAAGAGTCCAGATTTCTAGGTTAAACTTCAAAAATTCATAACTAATTCAATACTAATCCAATGGACTTATATTTTATATTTATGGAAAGCCCTGGATGTCTAGTTTCATATAATGGATTCATCAAATTTGAACGGCTATAGGCGGAGCAGTACACTCCGCTGGTACGGATGCCGTAGGGCTTTCTCACAAAAACAGATTCTGCTTAGCTCCTTTTTGGGTTTTTTAATAAATCCCTCAACTTAAACCAAGTTCCCTCATCTCAAATCACTAGAAGAAGATCAAAACACCATCATACAAGTATGGCATAAGAAGAACACAGCAGCCACATAGTCACATGATGAATCAAATAACTAAGAATTTGAGCTACCTACCTCAAAATCCTTGAAACCATGGATGAAAGGAAGGTGAGGGCAACATCCTAACCTTCTTCCCCTCTCATGGCAGCGCCATAAATGGTGGTGGAGGGACACCACTTGATGCTAAATCGTGAAATTACTAGAGGGGTTTTGTAGAGGAAAGGATAAGGATTAATTTTCATAAAAGGAGCAAGAGGGTTTGAGGTCAAGAAGGCTTCCAATCTTGAGCTTGAAGCTCTTGGTCATGGAGGTAAAGAAAGAAAGGAAGGAGAAAAATAAGAAGAAGAGGAGAAGAAGCTGATGTGTGTGGTGCAAAAGTGAGGGAGGAAAGAAAGAAAATTATCATTTGGTGGTGGTGGTAGTTGGAAACTTGACTCATGATTGGTGGTTATATTTGTGGTGAGTATTTGGCCACTTTCTTTCACAAAGTGGGCAGCAAGGTGGCGCCTCACATGGGGGGAGGAGTGGCTAAATCTTGGCCACTCATGCTAGGGTTCTTAGTGTGTGATTCTACTGATTCAGCTCTGGTAGTTTAAAGCACCGAATATTTACCGATTTCCTCAAAACCGGTAAAACGTTACTTAATAGTTTTGTAAGATATCTACATGTTTATTTTGATTCTTCTTAAGCCTTATCTCTCTAATTAACATCTAATTAACTTCTAATTATCCTTTAATTAATTTCTAATTAGCCTTACCTAATCAATAGGATCGAATAGATCGATTAATAGCGTAGATTAAACGTTTTGCAAATTCTGAACCTTTCTGTTTTCTATTTTCTATAGCTAATGGCATATCCGTAATTTTGAGCAAGTCTAGGGGCACCCCATGTCATTTCACATCCGACTGCCTCCATGGCCCAATCAGCAGAGATTTAAACTTCTACGGTTTCACCAAGCGATTCTGCTCCGTTTAAAACCCTATTCTGCTAATCCTATAGATGTGGGGACATAAAGGTCATTTTATGAAAAGCTCTAGGGTGGACATAAAGGTCATTTTATAAAAAGTTTAAGGGTTATTGTGGAAATAATTCTTTGGGGTCAAAATATAATTTCTAAAAATTTTGGGCATCACTGCAATTAACAAAAGTTTACAGGGGCACTTTTGTCATTTCTTAATTTTTAACATATGGCAGTGCTATATTTTCAATGACAGTGTTACACTACCCTATAATTCTGAGTGTGAAAATCGTTATGGCATAACGTTGCCTGAGAAATTCTCACACTGCCTAAAAGAAATAATTCAAAGTTTCCATTACGCTCTGTTTACGAAAGTGGGGATGTTACATCTATCTTTATGGTGCTGTGGAAATTTCTAGCTTGGACACTAAGAAGACATTCAAAGTGAATGGACATTGCCTCAAACCATTTCATGAGGGGGATCCAGGAACCACCAGAGGAAGTCCTCTTGCAGCAGGCCCACTATACTTGATGGGATGTTCCCCCTTCCCCCCCTCTCTCTCTCTCTCTTTATTTTACTTGCCCTTACTTGATTGCTTTTTTGTAGCATGACATTGAGGACAATGTGAATTTTAAGTGTGGAGGAGGTTCGTATTTTGTTTTTTTTTTTTGGTAGGTTTTAGTGTTATTTAGCTTTTAAAAAAAAAAAGAAAAATTTACATATCTTGTTTTGAGTCAGCTTTAGTGCCTCCTTAAATTTTGTGACCTTTGTAAGGGGATGTTTATAGTGTTGGCCACACAAAAAGATTTTCTTTTTAATGTCTTTAGTGTGAGATTGAGATTGATAGATTGAGATTGATAGCTTTTAACCTTGTGAGCTTTTGTGCCTTATTATGGATGGATATATCTTATATCATACCCTTTTTTTCTGATATGTGATTGTTCACTCATGTATTTTGTTACCCTAGAACTTGCTCTGACTCTTTTTGAAACTATATTTTCACATTGCATGCATGAATATGATGAAGGCACTTGTTTTTCTTTCGCCACTTAGCCAAATGGCCAACCTTGAAAAAAATCCCATTGTTTAGGCCCCTTGATCTTAATTAAACTTTGTTTGTTTTAGCATATTACAAGTCTTAAAGTGAAAAACCATGTTTATTACCTTTCCTTAGGGAATATAAGAGCATGGTTATGTCTATGATTGATATTGCTAACAACAAGTGTCGGGGAGATTCTAAGTGATAAAAAGTGGTAAAAATGTTGAATTGTTTCAAGGAAACAAAAAGAAAATAATGAAAAAGAAGAAAAAGAAAAACAAGAAAAGTACAGAAAGGAAAAGGTGTGTAGTGCATTGTTATTAGATAAACTCCTCCATACTTGTTGGAAATTCTACTAATACTCTTTTATTCTCTTAGGAACTAGCCACTCATTCCACATTTTCCCACCTTTACCTTAGCCCTATTACAACCTTTATGAAGACGTTCTAATTCTTGTGTGCATGTGTTTCTAGTAGGAGATGAGCAAGCCAATGGTGATGCATTTACATGAGTTAAACTGAGTGAAACACTTACCTCGTAAACACTTGAGAGATTGAGATTTTATCCTTGAGATTCTATCACTCTTGTACCTTAATTATCAATTGAAATTGTTCACTTGTGGTTTGGGATGTTGAGGAATAATATTGCATGAATGTCTTGATCACTTGAGCCTTGAATGACTCTTTTGCTCATGAGTTAATTGGAAAGTATTCCCCTCTTTCTGGCCTTCTAGGATGTGTGTTGAACTCCTAGTTTGCTCGGGATGTTCAAAGATTCAAATCTAGGGGGATTTGATAGAGTCTTAATTTATGTTATTTTTGTTTGCTTTCCATTTAGTTGAGTCATCGTGTTAATGATTTTATTGGCTTTTGTGTGAGTTTTGTTTAATTAGGATAAATAGGTTTGCTTAGGATTTTAATTGTTATTTTGATGTTTTATGATAGGTATTTATATTTCTGTTTTGTTTTGTGTAGGTCCAAGTGGGGGAAGTGAACCAAGATTGGCCCAATTTGCATTTTGAAAACTAAATAGCATATAACTTGTGACTTCTAGGCCCTGTACAGCTCAATTCAGGGTGATTTATGTAACACCTTACCAGATGTAATTCTATGCTTAAGTCATAATATTTCACCCAGTAATTTGTCATGTATGAGAAATTAAAAGTTTCATTTTTACTTTAATCTTATCTACTAGTTTGAGAAAATTCTTAGCGTGGAACATAGCAAATCATTGGCATTACAACAGACAGATCGGTAAACAAATAGAAACTGCATCATATATGTCTAACTATATATTTATACATATATACATATCATCTAAGTTTGCTACAACATGAGTACATATATAGTAGGAAGGTACAAAAGTGGGGCCGTCAAAATAAAATAAATTAACCCAATCTGTATAAAGCATAACCCTATGTGGTCATCACAGGATGTTTCATGTACTAACTCTCTGAAAGGTACAAAAGACATTGAACTTATGGCCCAAAATCATGAAAATGCCAAAATAGGGCCACACTATACACTATAGTCAGATGGGAGGCTGAAGCCTCTAGTCGGATGCTGAAGAGAGAAACCTATTCGCCATGCCGGGCTTTGTTGCAGTATAACTATCGCTGGGTTCGGAAGATGAGCCATGGGAGGATGCTGAAGCCTCGGAAGGGTCTTCATCATCGCTGAGGGAGATGGAAAGGACCACCTAAGGTGGTGAGGCAAGAGCTGGTGGTGTAACAGGTGGTGTGGCTGGGGGTGCTGGATAAGCTACTTGAAGAGAAATAGTTATATATAGTGCAGAGGAACACCAAAATCTCTGCAGCCAAAGAAATATAAACGGAAACGGCATGCACAGATAATATATAGGGAGTCAAACATAAGATCAAGATGGAACTGGAGATCCGGAAACTCAATGAAAAGCATGGTCATCACATCCATCGTCACTGTCTAAGAATGACGCGGGTACATAAAGTAGGGTGAGAATTTAAAGAAATTCTTAGTAGGATTCCTATGACTATAATATACTGACATTGCATTCATTCCTAGTTGCTTCAATTTTTATTTAATTATGAAAAAGGTGAATCACAGAATATATTATCCTCATTTATTTAGTTTAAGAACATATAACCTGAAACAAGATTCAATTTTACTTAAGGCAGTAAAAATAGAATAGGCATCAATATAATATCATACAATGCTGTAAAGAGCAAAATAAATAGGGAAGATGAATATAAAAGAGAATAGCATTAAAATCACAAGTAAATAACATGTCTATGTAATGCAATAATGCATGTGCACAGGACTCACTTTAATTCTTTTAACCTTAAATCATATATCATAAACTTTTTTCTTACTTGGTCCCTTGGGAGTTTTTGGCCATATAACTCCTGGGTAATAGGTTGCTTTTCAAGACCGAGCTCGTTCCTATACAGGAATGCCGGGATTGCTTTCTTCGACCTTCCTACCGATCTATTCCTCTTAACTTTATTCCGAGGCTGGGCCCAGTAATATGGAACTTCTTATAATCCTTATAAGTTTCATAATGAATGATAACTTGACTTGGACATTACATGCATGTACAAGTAGAACATAAGTTCTGCATAGCTTCTGCTGAAATTTCAGCATCATAACGGATCAAGTCCATTTTTCTATGAATAGTATCAGTCATTCATACAGAAAAATCAATGCAAGGTATATATATTTCAATAATCAAACAAAGTTTCATAACCTTGTTCTTGAATTAGGTTGCTCCCACTTCCTTTTGATTCTGCCCGATTTTTGTAAATTAAGCCATAAATTCATTTTAACTCATTTAGACATAAATTTTGAATATGTTAAAGTGTTATGTGTCTAGTTTCTAACCTCTTTGGTTCTATTAAGTTTTGATATATATAACTTAAGTTATTGAAGATTTACCTAGGCCTGTCCTGTACTAGGCAGATTTAAGCTCTAAAAAGTAAAAGTTCACTAAAAATGGAAAACTGATTGAAACTATATGAATCCTATATGGTTTTGAAGCTAACTGAACCAATTTTCATTTCCAATAAGTTGCATCCCTTTTGAATAAGTATAACTCAAGTTATGAGCTCTTGAATTTGGATAACTTGAACTGCCCTATTTTAGCCTACTTAGGACTTAGGGCAACTTTCATGAATTATTGGGAACAATAGATATTGAATTTGGTTCTAAAATTTTTATGGCATGTTACTCTATCTCTTAAATATCTAACAAAATTCGTTTCATTCAATTTGAAGGAGTATAAGATGAGATATGCCCTGCTCAATCCACTTTGGTCAGATTCAAAGATAGAAACCTAGGGCAAACATCAAAAACTCATATCTCCCTCAATACTAATCCAATGGTCTTATAATTTATATGGTTGGAAAGCCCTAGATGTCTAGTTGCACATGAAAATAGGATCACCAATTTTTGGTTGTCATAGTTAGAGCCATGTACTCCGAACGTATAGACACCGTAGGATCTCCTAGGTTTCCATATTTTGTTTTGCTATCTTTCCTGTTTTTCATGCAAGATTTAATTCCAATCCAACCAAATACTTGCCAAACCAGCCAAGAACACTTACAAAAGCTCAATTAAACATCAAATACATGCATATGTTTTAATGAATCAACAGCCACCAATCATAAGAATTCAATTAAAAAGGTGGAATCCTACCTCTATAGATTAACTAGTTGAGAGTCTTTGGAGACTCTTTGATATTGAGGATGGTTAGAGCTTAAGAGTGAGATGAAAATAAGAAAAGAAGATGAAGAAAAGGCTGGGATGTGGTCGACCAAATGGATGACCAAGGGGGAATAAGGAAAATTTTTAAAAGCTTGGGTAGTTAGAAGGCTTAGTTCCTATTGGTTATGAATGAATGGTGATGAGTTGAACAAGTTTCCCCCCTCCTTTGTGGCTGAAATGGCGCCAACTTTAAGGGATGAAGTGGCTAAATTTTTAGCTACTAAACTTAGGGTTTTGATGTAATAATTTGATCAATTCGGTTCCAGCAGTTTAAAATACCGATTTCTAGCCGATTTTCTTTAAACCGGCAAACTCTTGCCAAAATTTGGTTAAAATTTCTTGCATGTTTATTTCAGTTTCTCTAATTCTAACCTCCCTAATTAGCTTCTAAGAAATTTCTAATTACTCTAGTATAATTATTGAAATCAAATAAACTGATTAATAGTATAAATTAAATGTTACGAAAATTCGAGCGTTACAATTCAAGCTTTCATGTCAACATAAAAGTTGTAGCTCTTTGAGTTAGCTTTCCAACATCTTTTGAATCACCTCAATTAGACCTCTGTAGCTCAAGATATCAATGAAATAATGATGAAAGGGCAAGCTATCAAAACACTATGTAATATTCAATTTTTGGGCTTTGTAAGGGGTATTTTTGGTCTTCTATATTTTAGAGTTTTTTTTTTTTTTAACTCTATTTATGATTGTCTCTAGTCTAATTTTGGGGAGCTTTTTCATACTCTCCATACACCCTTGCCATCACAAATCTTAATTTCTTATCTCCTATCTTCTCTTCTTCTTCATTTTTATTTTGATGGCTTCCATGGCTATGGAAGGATAAATCTTGTAATTTTCAAGAACTTGAAGGTTACAATTAGGTCTTGAGGTTCTTTTATTAATGCAATTTTATTTAGCTTTATCTCTTTATTCTCTCATGCTCAATTCTTTATTCATAATTGAAGCGTGTTCTTTATGAGTTTTGAGTTGAGCTTTGCAAAAGGCTATTAAGCTTTGTCTAGCTTTTTTCATTGAGAGTTAATGTTTGGGCTATGGCGTTGTGCCCTTGGACCCAAGGGCATTCAATTTGGAGGAAAACCAATTTTGAATTTAAATTTGTGTGTTTGGCTAACTAAATTCTAGGAGCATTCATAGTAGTGAAAACCAATTTAAATTCAAGTGTTTGGTTTACTTTGGAGGAAAACCATAAACTAAATAAAAATAATATCTTTTTAACCGGTGATAGACCAATACTCATAATCCTGATTGTTATTGGGTTGGTTATTTCTTCTTATTGAATTTTCTTTATAGATCTCTTACATTATTTTTACTATTTTTCAAGCAAACAAAACCCCCCATTTTTCGCTCTTAACTATCAACAATTTAAAGATAGCATTCAAAATCCTTTGAGATGATCCGGATTGCACCTGTTCTACAAGTGTAATTTTGGTAATTTAATTTGGTCAAGCTCGACACTCACACCAGGTAACCAATAAGACTGGAACTTGGAACCCTCTTTCATAAGGTTGAAACTCATAGACTAGGATGATCTAAGACCCCCTTTTCTTAAACTTGGCACCCCAAAGCTGGGGAACCATAGTAAACCCAAATCTTGGAACTTATGCTAATGAAACTAGAATAGCTTTAGTTAAATGGATATAACTTGAGTTTCCCATAAGTAAATCACATGGGACTAAGAGAGTTAAATAAAGAATATGATAAGGAATGACGTTATAAAACATAAGAGCCGGACAATGAGAGATGGATTCAGGACGAATTCCTAACATAGGGTAGATTTCTAGCGGCTTATAACCTATGTGTTTAAGCAAGACATAAAACTATGAATTAAGTTATGACAATTATTGTAAGGTTTACTACATGGGAAGATTCGAGCAAGGAATGCATACTTGAATATTATTATGTACTTTCCTATGGTTATTATATAGAACATGACCACACTAGGGACAATGATACGTAACGCCTAGATATGGAGAGACTGGAACACAACTGTATGAGTATTCATGTGTTCATGTACATGATAATTATGCATGCAAGAGTGTAATTGAAGTACGATATGAAGCATGTGCATAAGTACATACTGCATATTCATGCACGATAATGAATAAGAGTGTAAAAGGTAACAAGAACTTGTAAAGGAACATATCGAGCCTTTACCTTGTAGTAGGTTAGGGCAATATCGTCTAAGACGATTACTTAGGCAATGCCCCTTAACAGATTTAAGTGGAATAAGTCGATGTGAGAGTTAGGGAAAGTAAACTTGATAATCACATATAAGAATGAGCTTGGTCCTGAAGAATAGGCTATTACTTAGAAGTGGGAAGAGGCCATCCACTTTCCTTGGACCAAGTACAGAAGTTCAAGTTGTAAATTAAAAAAAGAGACAAGAAAGACAAGTGCACTTGCATAATCCAGTTGGGTGCATTTGCATAAGCATATTTCATTATTTCATTATGCTATACAATTATTGTTTTTATGGTTGGAAATTATGTTGTTACTGCTCTTATATCTATCCTGAAAAATGCTAAGTGATTGTTAAAAGTAAACCGCTTTGAGAAAATACATTTTCAAATTTAAAATTGAACCTATGCATATGTGTATTTGTCCACATTTTTATAATAAACCGAAATGGCTGGAATATTTATGATGACACCCTATGTGCTCAATGGATTGAGTGTACCTACTGAGAATCTTAGACTCTCACTGCTTGTTTGCATGCCTCTATAAACATTCCAGTATATAGACTAGACTTTAAGTCTACAGCAAAGTTTTGGGACAACTACGGACTGAGAAATGTGGACTTGAGCCAATACCTGGAGTTCTAGTTGCACTACATGATTATAGCGCAACATCAATCCATCTATACTAAGGCACACCCAGCCTAATATTGGAAAGTTCCAAGCATACAAGCACTCATTCCTCACATCCTCATACTACAAAGATGCATTCATATTCTAGACATAGAGTAACTTAGTAGCCTTTGCAAAAACCTTGTCATAATATCTCTAGAGTCATGTTTGGTAGCTTCAATGATCAATTTGCTCTTTAGTTACTGCTTGAAATGCACCTCTACATCAAACAATAAGCACCATGTTTTCCTTTTCACAATAGAGTTATTGCTAATGTTATGAGACACATGAACACATCCATTGTGAAGAACATAGAGGCTAGAGGGTAAAGGCTGATCAGAAATCGTAACCCAAAAATTAGAAATGCACAACCAATCTCGCATTATATGAAGACCAAATTCATCTTGCTCAAGTTTACGATGTATTCATCAAGTGAAGGAGCACTGTGGCATTGGAACCTTTTCATGTTAGCTAAGAGACCTTCATGTATGAGAAGTCATAAAGAAGTTTTGATATGGACCACACCATTGCCAAATTTAATCAAAGGGAAAACAAAATAACCCCATTGTTCCTACTAGTAATAATGTTGTACATACTCTTTAATGAGAAGGTTCCATCATTGCTACCACCGAAGCAAGCCATGAAGCTAGCTAAAGGGGTTGAATACCAGCTATAGTATCATACACTTCTGAAGCCAATAGCTTGAAAAATTCCTAATTCTAATCTCTGGAGGGACTAACAATCACCAACAGTAAAATTCAACTCCTCATTTAGTCTTCAAAGCACCAAGGGAAGGTGAGTCCTTACTTTAGGAACCCATCTATCATTCCAAACATTCACTTGTTGGCCATAATTGATCCACCAAGTAAGGTTCTCATCAACAATTTGCCAAGCTTTATGAATTACTTTCCACTTATTTGACTGGGATACTCAACTCCTCACCATTGGAATTTTATCATTTCCATATTTTTACTTGCTTATAAGTACCTTTACCTACAAAGCATTAGGCTCATTAACTAGTCTTCAGCCAACTTTGCCCAAAGTTAACTTCATGTGCATATCTTAAGTGTAGGCCACCTTTCTTTTTTGGATTACTAACAACCTCCAAGCTAACAAGAGGTATTTTCTTTTGTTCTCTGGTAAACCTCCACAAGAACTTTCTACTCACCCTATCAAATTTCTCACATGTAGATATCAACAAAAGATTTGTGTGCATGGCATAGAAAGGAATGGTAGAGAGGATTGAGCTACATAGTGTCAATCTCCCTATACAGGAAAGAGAGTTTGCTTTCCAAAAATCAAATGACTCTTCAATTTTCTTATCATCAAGCTAAAAGACTGGTTGAAGGGTTTATCATGCCATTGCAGTACTCGAATTACTTACCCAAATCAATAGAATGTTAAAAAGCCAGAGCTTCCCCAATTTCAATCACTTCATTATGATGTACAATTTTAGAAAAGGTCAAACCATTATCTTTTCCAAACTTACCTTTTGCCCAAAGCTTTCAGAAAAATGATCGAGACATGCTTTAATGATAGGGACTTGATTTAAAGAGGTCTTCGCAAATAGAAAAAGGTCATCTGCTAAGCAAAGTTGAGAAATAAAGGGGACCTATTGACTCATGGTAACAAACTTCTAGAGATTCTGACTAACTGTAGACTTTATAAGATAGGTTAGTCTCTCCATACCAATAAAGAGATAGAGAGATAGCGAGTATTCTTACCTAATATCACTGATGGAAAAAAAAAAAATCACTTGTGCACACTCCATTGCATAAGATATTCATAAAACATGAGGATATATAGTGCGAACTCATATTCACAAGATGATCTTAGAGCTCAATCTCCTTTATATATAGTCCACAAATCTCACTTTAGTTGGTCATAAGCTTTGCCAAGATCAATTTTAAATACTATATAGCCCTTTTTATGTCCCATTTTTTGAATGACCTCTAGCATTATAATTATAATGTATGTACATTAGTGCCAAGGTACAAAACTACATTGAATAGGATATAATAATGGTCATAATACCCTTCAATCTTAAAGGGAAATGAAAGCATAATCTTAGGGCAAAGAGAAACAATAATTATGAGTCATGGGATGTTTGAATAGAGTAAGGACTCGTTATCGGTTTATTTAGTATTTTGGTAAATAAAATAATTCATAAATTTTGTATAATTGAGCTAAAACAATGCAAGGTGTATTAGAATGTTTTACTTGAACTAGCATAAGTCAAACTCATATTTTATAAATATAAAAAAAGTCAAAAACTAATTAATAGGTTGTCATAATATTGGAGCATATTGCTTAACCTAACTGGTGATCAATATCTTTATTCGTTATCATTATTAGGCTTAATGTTGTTTAGCATTGCTCATAAGTATATTTGATATGGGCCTTGTATATGGGCATGCTATAATGAATAGACTTAACTTATTTGGGTATTGAACACAGAGGAATAACTCCTATACCTAACCATATATAGGGTTTTTGATTGCTCTATTTATGCTTTTGCAAATAATAGGCTATTATGGGATAAGAGTAGTACTCCCTCTGACTTCGTGCATTCTTGCTTTCCTCGAGTTATGGTATGGTGATAATTAGCATTTTTGTGTATTAATTAACCTTCACATTTAATTGTTTTGGACCTTCAAGTAGTTTAATTGGGCAATTTTGGGCCAAATGATTAATTGAGCTTCTAACTGGCTTTTATTTCTTTTCTTAAGTAATTCGATTCTTAAAACTGTTTTAGTAAATTGATCATATCTTGAGTTCTAGGTGTCTAATTAGTATCAAGCTTGTTTTGTAGGAAAGCTAATTCAATGGGTCATGAAGACACCTAGAGTCAATTCTAGCATTTTGAAGGTCAATTAGGCTATAGAGTTAGATTATAGGTGTTGTTGACCTTTGAGCATTACTCAATTTAGGTCCAAATTGCGTTGAACCAAAGCCATTTGAAAGCTAACACAAACCACTTTTGAATTGGGACAAAGGGAGGTGAAATACAGGCCTAAGATTAGTTTTCGGAGGCTGAAGGCAAAAGCACAAGTTTAGTTTTGAAGGGGGTAGCTTTTAGGACCAAACTCACCCTTTTTATTTTTTCTCTTTTTTGTTCTTCACGTCTTTTTTATGTTTTATTTTTTTGCTTTTAAATTCAGAATGTTAGTGTAAACCTTTAACCCAATCCGAACCTTGAAGATTTGTTGGGTTAAGACCTTGAGATCCTTGTTCTTTATCAATAACATGATTCAGAGTCATATTTTCATCTCTTTAATTTTTGAATTGTTAACTATGATTTTAATTGATGATTTCAAATGTGTGTGAATATGATTATGATGGATTATTCTTAATTACGTTCCTGTCGATTAGAAGAAGTTAATTCTGATTTGAATTTCAGGTTAGGTGGCTCAATGATCTTAACTCAAACACTAGTTTAATATATTACATTGGATTGTAAGCAATCCATGCCAAGTGTTTGACTAAACCCTAAGTGATTGCTCAATAACAAGAGTTAGGGATTAATTTGAAATTCCAATTAATCCTCCTAACTACTAAATTGTGTTTAATCTATTGATCTATGATAGGTCTTGCTCAATAATTGGATAGACTTTAGATTGGTGCAATTAGAATATGTAAATTTCCTTTAATTGTGCCTTTAATTGCATGTTAATCTCTCTAATAATTGCTCAACCCCTTTATTAACACACTAATTATATTGTTGATTGAAATCCATTCAAGGATTCACGAGAAATGATCTGGGTTGATTCTTGTGCTATAAGAATTGGAGAGTCTAGTTTAATTTGATAGCGTTTGGCGCGTCTATCATAGGGCTACACCATCTTTAACCTTTCCAGGTGATTCTCTACCTAGCCTCTAATTGTTATCGTATAGACATGTTGTATTTATAGTTAAACAAAATTAGGATTTTTGGGACATTATATAATAAGTTGGAATCAAAATATTACAATTTATATCAAAGCATGTTTATTCTTGGCTATGGCTTTAAATTTGTGGATGATTGATTTTAGGTATTTAACGACAATTATTAATATGAGAGTCATTTTATGGGAAATCTATTGTGGTTCAAAATCCTTCATCCTTATTGATTGATTCCTAAAATTGAATTAATGCTTTTGTTTGTCATTATCGAATGATTAAATGAGATATTGAACATGAAAAATGGTTTTGTATCAAGGGAGAAAAAATATGAAAATTACAAGCTTTGAGCTTGTTTTGTCAATTATTTTCTTAGTTTTTAGAACAATTTCACATAATATTTATATGGGTTTTGTGAATCTCTTCGATCTAAGTTCAATGACTCCATGTTTATGCGGCTCTTAACTCCTCTTTGCATAGAAAAGGTAGATATAAGGTTATATGACCTATGTTACAAATAAGTGGGTGGGAAAAATAAAGCCAACGCTCTTGCCCACTCATGCATCAAGACTGTGTAGGCACATGAAAAAGCTAGAAAACTGATTTTTCAATTTTATTTTGTGCATTATACTATGCTCCCTAATTCTATTTTATCGTGAATATTAATTATTTTTTGCGTTTTATAATAATTTATTAGTATTTGTAGATTTTAAAATTATTAAAATTATATGACACTCTTTGAATTTGGGTTGGAACTTTTTATGCATATTCTTGACATTTCTTGGTATAACACCCTAATAGTCCCATGCTATGCTTAAGTCATATTATGGAATTATTAGTTATTACTTTTGCTCATGGAATTAACATTACCATTTGAAATTACTTTATACTAAAAATAGAGGTAAATTTTTTTTCTTTTAATCGATAAGAATATGAGTAAATCATTTTGAAAACCAAGAGCCATGCATGCGTCACGAAAGTATAACATCGAACGTCACTATCTCGTACAAGTGGTGCAATAAAATAAATAAAGGCGACATAATTAACAATCATCTTGGATAAACATAATATCATTCTATAGCCAGAAGAGTTTAACATAGTTAATAGTAGAGTAACAAGTCATACATAATAAGTAATGGGTCTGATATCTACTATCGGTCCTACAAATGAAACCTAACCAAATACATCACAAAGATATACATTGGAAATCTCATTCACCCATACATGCAAAAAAAAAATGATAACCTAATAACTACTTACCAAAAAAGGCTATTCTCATGCTTGGCTCCACATGCGCTAGCCAAGTCAACCATTGGATGGGAGGTAACCATTCCTGAAACCACTAGGAGCATCGTTACCATGTCCTATTCCTCGGGCATGCCTGCATCCATGGGGCACAGTGTGGGTACAAATGAACCTATGTCCACGAGCTGGGGGTGGTGCATGATGAGAAGCTGTAGAAGAAGAAGACGAATCAGAAGTCAGGCAAATCACTGAAGGGTAGGAAGTCTCTCCACATGGTAGCTCCGAGTGGAATGACTCGAGCGATCGAGTCCAAAGAAATGGCGTCAGACGAATTAATAAAGGTACATGCACTTCTATGCAACCTCATGGACTTAACCATGGTTTTACTTTAACTTTACTTTCATACTTAACATGTGCTTAACATTCTTTATTTTTACTTTGAAATAGACTGCTTTTGGACATGAGCTCATTCCGCGGGTCAGCTGCTATGTAGTACAAACCAAATCAAGCTAAGTCGATAATGGCTACCCCTAAGTTAGAGTGGTCCGCCATGTCACCCTTGCCTCCCACATAGAGGTTCCTTGAGTCTTTGTGGATCACCAT